>JARHVA010000767.1:1980000-3395000 GCA_037957365.1 Torreya grandis | reverse complement strand
CTTCCTGCAATTCAAGAAAACACCTATCCATCTTGTCCATGATAAGAACTAGCTAATCCTTTCTCTTAGAGCCTGTAAAAGAACCATTTCAATCTAAACACAAACTCCTTTGATACAATCTATGATAACCAATTCACCATTTGTGATATGATGATATGTTTTAACCTTCAAAGAGAAATCCACATGACTTGGATAATTGAGAGCATGCAAACAACTCTAATTATCTTTCTTTTAAATGATCATCTTAGAAATACAATGTAGTAGAGACTAATATTCTACAATGAAATACACATGCAATTATTGATCATGCAATCTACCTAATTCAAAATTTATATGATGGAGAATATCTTATTCATAGGATATTATATAAAGCATTCCTTTTTAACATCATTCCAATTGACCATTTATAGGTAGAATTCCATAGAAAACACATGTAATTATCTTTTCATACATAATTCTATGATTCCTCATACATTCACACCTTCAAACCAAACATATTTATTTTTATATTATTTTACACACAAATTGAAATCTTATTGAGGCTCCAAAAATACTTAATGCCAATTTAATCAAATGTAAATCTTAAACTTACAGGGGTTTGTGCACAAATATTAACCAAAAAACTATATTTAGAATAAAAATCCTTTAATAACATATTATGAAATTTAGGGCATAATATACAATTTTTTTAGAAACTAATATTGGAATTGATTCCAATCATATGCTTTAACTCTTGCATATAATAAACTACGTCTCTTTCCAATTTGTGCACCTATTTTCATTATCACTTTAAATCATTAAATAACATTATAACACCATAATAATTATAGGTAAAGCTATATGAGATGTATAATAACTTCTTTATTCACTGTTCTGAGCATTTACATCTTGTCCAAAGGGACTATGTCAATATCTACATAGACCTAGTGACCTTATTTCTTGTTCTTTCTACACACTACTTCATTGCTCACTCCCCATCTTACTCTAATCAAATACATATAATTATATCTTATACTTATTCCTTTGCCTTATTTTTTTTCCTAACTAAGTGGTAAGGAACTTATCTTCACACCCAACGTACAATTCCAAAATTCTCTTAACTAGTCTTTATCCCAATAACTATTCCTTCTTTAGACTTTTCCAAACATAGCCAAATATTTCAAGACTCATCTAAGGATATAGATTAATATGAATTTTAGGTCTATGTATGACCACTCCATATCCTTTGGAGATAGTCAAAATCCCTTTACAAAATTCAAATATTCATTCTAGAGGGAAACTCCAACTATAGTTAAGTAGTCTTATGCTAATAAAATCAAAGCATTTAGAGATTCTTATTAACCTTAAATAACTCCTTAAGACCTCCTAGAACATTATTACAGCACAAATTACCTTATTTACATATTTCATTAATATTTTTCTAATGCTCTTGCATCAAGGTACTTATTTCACATTAAGTGATATTTAAATTGAAAATACCATGTCCAATTTCATGGAATTTAACTTAAATACATTTTAAAATGAGATAAGATTTAATAAATACTTTTTTAATGATTAAATTCAATATATATAACATATAAATAATGAATATGTATTGTGTGGTGAAACACATGGAGAAAAACAACATAATGAAACATCCATCCAGAATGAATTTTTTGAGCATGATGATAAATAACATTTCTTAATGACCCCAATTCATCTCTCTTTTAATGAAGATAAATTTACTTCACCTATAGAATATAATGTTAACCAAAACATGAATATCCCTTCTATGGTTGAAGTGATAACACCATTCAATTTAATAAATAATGTAGCTCATGCACCCACACCTCCAAGGATAATTTGAGAAATACCAAGGTACTTGATTGAAATAGATGAGAATATATTAGAAACTATGGAAGGTAAATTTTCAATAAGAACAATAAAATTCCATGTTCATTATGTATGGGACTATGCATTTAAGAAGAAAACCTATACAAACTGATGTTAACTATTTATTTTATGATGAAAATCTAGAATAATATGCCCTATGATGCATACTTTAGGGTTAATAACAATAAATTTAGAGGGAGTAAATAATTAAATAGTAGATAATCTAAGTAATGCATTTACTCAAAAAAACATAGTAATGTGGAAATACGAGTAATAACAGAATCTATAGTGAGTAAACATCTAAAGGATAATTTCTTAGTCAAACAAGTAAAGTTTGAAACTTGAATATGAAAACTCTAATAAATGCATTAAAATAATAATAAGACTCGATGACCTTTTATTCATAGATTTTTAGACATTTAGTGGTAGACTCCCATGAAAAAATAAGATACTAGTTAAAGGAACAAGATATTTGATTGAACCATTCCCATGAAAACACAAGGGTCTCACCTAATATAAGAGATGCTAAAAGAATAAAATGTTCAAAAACCCGTGAGTAACATCCAAAACATTTCTTGGAAATGACCCAAACAAAATTTTATAAATAAATTATTTAAAAATATAATGGGTGATTGAAAATTAACCAAATGTCATTTGAGATGTGTAAGCCCTTCTACATTACAATTGATAAAACATGAACCATATGTTTTTGTATGATCCATGTTGAATTTACTATGCATTTTAATATTTTGCATCATATACATTGTACTTTACATACTAACGAGATTATGTAAGAATGTATTGTTAGTGTAGGTTTTTACCTCTTATATAGGTTTTTACTTAACTTGTATGATTTACCTTGCTTAATTGGATATCAAGTCTTGATTTAAATTATTTTGGAATAATGGAGTTTTATTCATATTTTACTTAAGGGTATGGATTAATAAATTAGTAAAAAATATAGCAATAATTACAGTCTTAATTTGTATTACTATTTATATTTTTTCACCTTTCTAAAAATAGCAATAAATAGGAAGAAATATAACTTATCTAGAAATAGACTAAGATAGAAGATAGAGAGGCTAAAAATGGTTGTGCAAGATTGGGAAGGTGTCACAAACCTAAATCTAGATTTCATTTGATGAAAGGAAAGGATAACCAAAAAGTGGATGCTTTGATGTCTAGCACTATTGTTCATTTCTTCCACTATTATCCAAATTGATCATATAGACTTGAAACTTTTTAGGTAGTTGCATTATACTTATGTGAGCCTGGCTGTGAAAAATCAAGTGTTGATTGTTGATAGAACTCACTGTGGAGCTAATTTTATCTTTGAACCCTAACCCTCCATTATGATTAATAAAATGATATTTGAGTCACTTGAAAAAGAGGGGGGGGGTTAGTGTGTAAGATGCATTGAACATGAAATCCACACCCCTTATGTGGGCATACTACCTACATACCAATACTCTGAAGAGGGATCAAGCCATATGTAGTTCTCCCACCTAGTGTGCTTTGTGAAATAATGTGATGTGGATGTAAAATTCCAATTTTATAGTGTTTGAGGTGGTTAGGGATCGTTATGAGGGTTTGAGTATGTTTTAAGCTATGTTGAGTGACTATATGCAGATAATAGGGAAGTTTGCCTTAGTGATTTATTGGTATTATTGTTTGCTTTGTAAGTTTGGTCACCTCTTTTTGTAAATAAATTTTGAGTGGGATCTTATATGGAATAATTGGTCATGGGTTAGATGTATTCATGCTAAGCTAACCTAATTAAAGATAAGGACTTGATGAAAATATCCATTTGGGCTTAGAGTGCAAAAGGATAAGAGTGTTAAAAATGAGACACTTTGGTACACGAAGCTATATTCCAAATATGGAACTCCTATCCTATAGGCTCAAGAACTAGGGGAATATGATTGGCATGGATATTACTACCTGACTAAGGTGGAATTAGGGTTTAGAAAGTTTTGAAATACTAGTAATGATAAAAAAGGTGTCTAGAAGGGTCACAAGAGCATGAAAAAAGGACCTATGGATGGGGTCTCTCAAGCCAAACTCAAACTACCAATTTAGACATTTTATATGACTATATTTCCCCCATTATTCTAATAATGTACAAAGCAAAATAATAAGATAAACAAAACATAGATATCATACCTAAACTTATCTATAAGGGTGAAGCCCATGAAGATGTGTGATGTTGAGTGTGCATAGAGAGAGCACAGTGTGAAGCATAAATTTGTAAAATAAAACAAGGAGTAGATTAGTTCTTACTAGACATTCTATGTATAAAGTCTAGGTAAAAGAAAGAGGAAGAGAAAGGAATGAGTACACCTCACAATGTACATGAACCAATAAAAACCCTGTTGTGATGTTGAGTGATGATGGGTATGTCTTGTACCAAGAGTAATATCATGAATGGATCTAAGTGCTCAATTCCTTGAGGGTGGCTCAAGAATTCAAAGGTTGGTATTTTGGATCTATTATCACCTTTTATATAGTGAATCCATGTGATCATGTGTGTGTTAATCAATGTTTGGACCATGTGTCCAATCCCTTTAAGTAGGCAACTTAAGAATATAAATGCTATATAGTCCTTTGTCTCCATCATTTCCCATTAGGTGTGAACTATGAACTAATACTGGTATAAATATGTGTCATATGAGATAGATCATGAATCTCATGAATCCTCTATAATCTAATAATGTGGTATGGATAGTTGAATGTGTATTCAGAACTAGGCCAATCTTGGCCACTTGTAAAGGTGAAGATTAGGCTTGTATGAAAGCCACTCTAAAACTAAAAAAATAGGCTTATATGAAAGCCACTCCAAAATGATGTCAGCTACTTGTAGATGGAATAAGGCATGCAACTACAAAGAATACCTAGGTAATATAATGAACTAGAAATAAAATAAGGTAAATGTGCCATGCATATTGCCCCTAACCATTAGTGTGTGTAACATGGATTTTGATTTAGAAGTTGTACCAACTGCCCAATCTAAAACTAGAAGCAATAGTTATCATTTGATGCATGATGCCCCCTATATATGGATAATCTGAGTAAAATTGTACTAAAAATATCTAATTTGAACTAAATTGTAGTTGAAAAAACTATAATTGACCTTACCTTTCTGTCTATTTCTATTTTTTTTGGGTTTTTAACTATTTGGACAAGAGCACCAAAAAGTGGACACTTTGGTGTTTGACACTATTGTCAAATTATTTTTCTCTTGTATTTTACTATTTATGATGATTGTTTTATATTTTTAACTATTTTTCTAGTATGTTCTGTGTGTTTTGAATTCTGATTATTATTTTTATTGTTTTGAAAATTGATTTTTGATCAATAGAAGGTTCTAATCTCAATGACAAAACACCTATTTATTACCCCTTATTCTAAGGATAGGAATGAAGGCCCTATAATTACTGCCCTTATAAGAAATATCCCTTCAAGTGTTTTATGTTATGAAATACATGATATAGTAATGATAATCCAAAAAATGTCTCGATATATAACATAGTTTGTATTGAACATTATTAGATCAATAGGGGTATACCTAGATAGATGTAATAATGTAATATCATGTATAATATACTAAACTAAAATTATAAATATGGTTAGTTATTAAGGATGGATGGAGCATGATGTTCATCATGTAATTCAATAAGGCAAGATAACGCATGATGTGGATCATGACATTGTAAACAACTAAGAAGCAAACAAGCATGCAAGGTAAGAATCAAGAAGCAAGAAGCATATAAAAGAGGCCAAGGGGATGATAAAAAAGGGACATGGGCACATGTCACTCAAACTAGAAAAAATGAACATAAAAGACATGTTCAAATGCCCACATACACATACAATTTCAAACAAGTAAGAATGGTATGAGGGCCACAAGCACACATAAGACTATAAGCAAAGGACATTGAAAAATGTCCTAAGGCACACATAAGTAACAAAATAGGAATTGAGAAATCCAATCACATCTAGCTACTTAAAGCAAGAAAGGAAGGCATGTAAATTATATAAATACTATCACATCTAACTAATCAAATAAAGAAGTGAATGTATGCAAAATATGTAGTATAATACTAGGTAGATACTAAGAAATACATAAGTGTTATATACTAGTGAGTGTCAATAGAATAATCTATGTAAGATATTAAGTAATGTACATTAACATGATAATTAGAGTGTGTGGTGTAGGAGTGACATAACATGGATGGTGTAGTCATGTAGAAGATACCCCTGGTGGGTAGATATGTCTATGTATGTTTCGAAAGTAGAATTAGGATGCCCCCTCAATAGGTAGAGAAAAATAATCAAGGATTTAGGTGTCACTACACACACTCGAATAAGATCAAGTAAAGCATGGTAATGTAGATACATTGACAAACAATAACATAGAACAACAAAATGTAAGTCTAGCATGGTATTAAAAATGTAAAGCATGGATAATGTATATAGTTGAAAAGTTTTTGGTGTTTTAAGTTATTTTAATGTTTTTATATTGTGACATGTTATATTATTTTTGGTGTTTTGAAATATTGTATTTTTTTTGGTATTTTTAAATAATCTATGTACAAGTAAGCAAAAAGACACTATGTACAAGTAAGCTAAGAAATTATGTACAAGAAAGTAGGAAGAAATTATGTACAATTAAGTTGATAAATTATGTACAAGTATGCTAAGAAATTATGTACAAAAAATACTTAGAAGAAATGATACTAACTAATGAGTCTCCTAAGAGACTCCCTATCATAGTGTCTTGTGTCAAGGAGAGGGATCATGCATGATCATGAAGCACAATGAAAGGGCTATGACTATAACTATGAAAGTTATGTATGTTGTAAGTGATATAAAATCTTTATAATAGAAACCAACTATGGGTTCCGCCTATAATTCTAAGAAGTAGACTCAACTATGGGGCTATTAGGGACCCATATGGTAGTAGAATAATCTCTCTAAAAATTTTCTCTATATGTAGAGGCATAATACCTCAGTGATACTACCCTGGGTGTCAAAACTATAGCTAAAAACTATCTAGAGTCTTGAAACTATCACTGATGTAGCAGTCACTCTAAGAGAGGCCCTCATGGAAGTGTATGAACTTTCTATGTTAAGAAGGGAGTTCTCAATTGTGTTTGAATCTTAACTGAATAAATAAATTTAACTAGTGCAGGAGCTAAAACTATATCAAATGGGGTGCTAACCTGAGTGACAAAGCTATATCCATGGGTGTAATCAACCTACCTATCTTCATAAACTTTGGTGATAACATGTACCACATGATCTACTATAGGCATATAGCTAGTAATAGGTGCAAGATAAGATCTAGGTGAACCAAGTTTAAAGGGAGGAGGAATAGATGTAACTACTAGTGTTTTCTTGTGTCTAGTAATGGTAGGAAGATACTCAAAAGTAGCCAAAGATTTATATACATCTAGGTAGAAACCATGTATGTGGGATGAAATACATGTAATTAGATTTATAAGTTGTATAAAAATATGATTATAGAAAACATTCCAAATGAGAGATAAAAAAAGGGATAGATAGCATGGAACTTTGCACTAATACATACAAAATTTTGACTTGTAACATGACATTTCTAACATGTTTAAAAAGATAGAGTTGAAAATTATTTTTCATGAGAGAGAAAGAGAGTATGTAAAAGAAATGATGAAACCTTGTATTAAGGAAAAGTAAACATTGATTTAAAGGAAAGGAATCTTAACATGTTTATCAATAAATTTATTAATATCATCCCATATTATTAAAATTAAGCATGAAAGGGGAGGAATGAATATTTGCATTAACATATAATAAACTTCATCATTCATATACATGATAGGGCTGAGTATGGACTCCTTATTATTTACAAGAAATGTTTTGAAATAAGTGAGATTTATTTTTTATTTTTATTAGAAATCTAATTTATATATGCAATAAAAATCAAAGGAATATTGCTAAAATTAGCAAGGAATTTTTCATAGGGTTTCTAGGGTTTTTTTTCACAAACGAAGTAAGTCGGGTTCACCAAATGATTTAAATTATTTTAGAATAATGGATTTTTATTCATATTTTAATTAAGGGTCTAGATTAATAAATCATTAAAAAATATAACAATAATTATAGTTTTGATTTATATTACTATTTATCTTTTTCACCTTTCTAAAAATAACAATAAATAAGAATAAATATAACTTATCTAGAAACAGACTAAGATAGTGGATACAGAGGCTAAAAATGATTGTGCAAGATTGGAAATGTGTCATAAACTTTAATTTGGATTTCATTTGGTGAAAGGATAGGAGAATCAAAAAGTGGATGCTTTGGTGTTCAAAATTTTTGTCTGTTCCTACCACTATTTTCCAAACTAATCATAAAGACCTAAAACTTTTTGTGTAGTTGCATTGTGCCTATGTGAACTTGCCTATGAAAAAGCAAGTGTTAGTTATTGATGAAACTCATTATGGAGCTGATTTTGTCTTCAAAACCTAACCCTCCATTATGATTAATAAAATTATATTTGAGTCACTTGAGAAATAAGGGGGGTTAGTGCGTAAGATACACTGAATGTACAATCTACACCCCTTGTGTGGGCATGCTACCTACATACCAATACTCTGAAGAGGGATCAAGCCATGTGTAGTTCTCCCACTTAGTGTGCTTTGTACAATAGTGTGATGTGGATGTAAAATGCCAATTTGATAGTTTTTGAGGTGGTTATGTATTGGTATGAGGGTTTGATTATGTTTTTAGTTGTGTTGGGTGACTGTATGTATAGAATAGGGAAGTTTTCCTTAGTTCTTTTTTTGTATTCTTGCTTGCTTTGTAATTTTGGTCACCTCCTTTTTTAAATGAACTTTAAATGGTCTTTTATAGGGAACACTTGGTCATAGGTCAGATGTATTTGTGTTAAGATAACCTAATTAAGGATAAGGACAAGATGAAAATAACCATTGGTGATCAAAGTGAAAAATGACAAGAGCACTAAAAATGAGACACTTTGGTTCCCAATACTATAGTCCAAATGGGGTGCTTCTATCCTACAGGCTCAGGACCTCAGGTAATAGGATTAACATGGGGAATATTGCCTGACTGAGGTGGAATCAAGGTTTAAAAGGTTTCAAATGATTGGTAGTGAGTAAAAAGTTGTTTATAAGGGTCTCAAGAGCATGAAAAAAGGATCTATGGATGGGGTCTTATAAGCCACACTCAAACTACTATTTGGACAATTTATATGACTAAAGGTCTATTATATGATATAATTATGGCATCATAATGATGTCATCATACACTTATGAGTGCATGAGGCCACTATAGTGAGTGGATGGGGTCACCATTCCACTTTTTCCCTTGAGTGTACACTCCACTTAGGTCACTTTTCTAATGTATTATCTTAGTGCTCTATCCACCCACAATGGAGGAGCCAAGCCACTCACCTTATCTATCTGAGTCATGATGCACTCAACCAACCTATTTAAAGACATGTTTTCCTTTAAATTTATAGTGAGATAAAGAGTTGTTGCTCTTGTGTGGAGTGAGATATATTGATCTTGTGTGTATTGTGGATTGTTTTAGATACTTAGTTGTGAGCTATGATACATTTGAGAGATGTGAGCTTTGATAATTTTTATATGCAATCCACCTCCATTCATGAATACATTATATTATAGTTTTTCTCTATCTTGATTTCTTATTTCATTAGAACTGTGTGTTTTAATAATTAGTCTTCAATATTGGATGTCTCATTCATGGATAATTATCTCATAGTATCAGAATTGTTTTGGTACCTGAATCATATAACTTCTTTAAAAGTTACGCATTAATGTCTATCTAGTTCTTGATCCTTAATTGTGGTCCACTTTGATATGGTATCAAAGCTGTTATGGTAGCTAAATGTCATAACATTTTCAAAAGGCATTTATTACTATCTATCATGTTTCCAATCGTTGATTGTGATCCCCTTTGACCTAGTATCAGAGTTGGGAGATGGTAAAATGAACACTATTTTCTTCTATTTCTTGAAATCTTTATTAGTTTATGCTTTGTATTATAATAAAATCTTATTGAGAAGAAATTTTCAAATATTAATGCTTCATCTGGAATTATATTAATAATTGAAATTTGTAATTGCTTATTTCTTCTTAGCCTAATAAGTGGTTGTATATGTTTTTATTCCATATCTTCAAAATAATATTTTCACACCTTTGTATTGTCCATATAGGAATTTTTTTACATATCTAAAATTATTTTTAAAGACTCTATTGTTGTTGCTCAACAAGTGCAAGATGCTTTGGATCCATGTTATACTTGGCATATCTAAGATACTTCCTATAATAACCATTTTAGGACTATTTAGAAAAAATCTAAAAACTCTTGTGATTCCAAATAGAATTAATTTAAACCAAAACATAGTACATGTAATGCTGAAGAAAATAACATCTATTATATTGATTCTTCAACACACACTTGATGAGCTCCACTATATTATTATTTTAATCCTAAATACAATATAGAATAATTACAAGCTGATATATAACATTACAATTACAAATACCTTCCACACTCAAACTTCTTCACACAAATCCATTAAAGATCCTACACACCACACACACTTCTACACATTGATACTCTAAATCTTTTATGAAACACAAATGTAACACCTAAATGGAATCACTTCATATGAATGAGAGGGTTTTTGTCCTCAAATTCATAATGGAAATCAGGAATGGTTTCCTCCTAATCTCACAATAGCCAATGGATTTCATCCTTGGTTAGGAAGATTGAACATAAGTTCAAGTCTCAAATTAGGGGGTTTTATTATTTAACAAAGATGATTGACAAAGGGGAAGAAATTTAGAATTATAGAATTTATAATGGAGGAAGAGAAATTCAAGAAACAAGGAGATAGAAGAAATGGGGCATAGCATTTCACATGGAGGGACCAAATGCCAATATGAAAATCTTGTCACCATGTGAAAGAGTTAATCCAATTTTTATTTTCAACACAATCATCTCCAAATCTCACGCTTCCATAATGGCATTTATATCTCCCATGTGAAAGAGAAACAATGATGGAAACTTACCATAATTTACTTATGTGCCCATAGGCTTCAAAGAGGGTCCCCCACCTCCTTTTGACTTATTTAAATGCCCACATCATGAATTCCACAAGTACATGTGTCATACTTATCCATTATGTCATTTTACACCAAAGCCAAGGCCATGTGGTCAACAAAGCAATTATTCTTGTCTCTTAAGGGGAGTGATATGCCCTACTCCATACACATGCCCTTGAGCTATTGTGAGATTCCCCTATGGGAAATTTCACCTCATCCACAAGCCACATCATCTAATGTATCATCACCTACATCACTTACCACATCACCATGAATAGTGATAGTGAACAATGGCCCATAAATATTTTTAGTGAATAGTAACTAGTAAATAGTGCTTGTGAATACTGCTGGAGAAATATTGAAAATGGAAAGTTTTACCACAACATCAATTTTTTTGAAAAGGGGACTTTACAAATCCTCCCTTCCAAAAATTTCTTGTCCTCAAGTAATTGTAAGATATTGTGCTCAAAATTCATTATGGCACTATGGTGAATCCAATTTAAATGTCCATTTAGTTTAGCTCCTATCCTTATAAAATGTTCCAACTTTTACCAAAGTGCACTACAAGATGTACTATCTCTAAAATTGATAACATCCTTGTATAATAAACCTTCTACCCATTTATTGACAATATTCATCTGACCATCAATCTGAGGGTGGTAACTAGTGCTTAGGGTCAACTTCAAGCCATCTAATCTGAATAGATCCTATAAAAATAAAATGAGGAACATGTTATCCTAATATATAAAAATGTCCTTTATCAAATCATGTAATTTGAACACCTCTCTAAAGAACAACTCTATAACCTGAGGTGCCTTGTACTTAGAATATATGGAAAAGAAATGCATGGATTTGGCCAACCTATCACCTTTCACAAATATGCAATTTGTTCCCTGTACTCTAGGAATACTTTTAATTTAATCCATGGGTATACTCTCCCACATCTGAAATATTTCTTCATCACCCAACCAACATATATTAACTCAAACTCAAATCAACATCTAGTTGTATAAGGTAAATAAAAGTAGATCACAACCTAATTTTATCAAAATTAATGCTTTAAAAGTAGGGTGAAAGTTGTAAAAATGAGGTCCCCACACATCATCATGAGAGATGAACATTTAATTTCCCAGAGTTAGCTTGGGATTAGTTGAAAAGGACTCCCAAAATATCTCCCACTAAAAATTATTACATTCCCCAACTAAAGTATTTTTCCAGCCATCATGGATGTGTGAAAGAAAAAATTCAAGGGTAGTTGATCTGTAATAGAACAATAGAGTCAAAATTGAAATTTGAAACAACCTTGGCCAAGGAATGTTTCCCTGGTCATTATAACCATTTAACAAACATTTTTGGTGACTTCTATAATGAATGTGAAGGAATGAATCAACTCTACCATGAATTTATTGCACTACTCTTATATCCATATTAGCTTTATCTAAAATCCTCTTGGTGAAACTAAAATCATCTTTTACAAAAAGAATGCCTTTTATGAAAATAATACAAGTGTCATCACCAAACCTAATGAATACAACTTATTTCATGGAAATAAGCTTATCATTTTTCTCTAATGAGTGACTTCTAAATTGTATGTATTAGCTCTTCACAAAATTATTAAAATTCACTACACTCCAAGTATGATTCTTTGTGAGTTTTATTTTGATGTATAGAAATAATAACTTATCAACCATAATGAAATTGAGGCCTCTAAAATTCATCTTGGCATGTTTCCCATGATGATCATAATTTAGAGATACAAATAGATCTATAAGACCTCCATACATTGGCTCGTGATCATCATGATTGTCCTTCTTTGTCAACACAACATATTCATCCTTATTATTCACATTTCTCCATTCATGAATATTTTTATCAATGTGAAGCAATAAATTTATGGTTTCATCATGCATACCTTGGAACTTGATTAAAGAATAGTCATATCCAATCATCAAAAATTGTGCATGTTATCCAAGATGACAAAAATATAGTGATGACATAAGCATAAGCCATAAATCTAAACTATTTGCATACCTTTGCCTTATATCATAATTTTCATCTTATTTTGATAAATATACATGGGTTTGGATGTCTTCCATACCCTCAACGTTATGAATACCATGGTTTTCCAATAAGCATATTCTTTTTGTATGCCAACCTTCCAATATCAAGTTGTATATGTCTATATTCCTCCATACCCAAAACACTTTTGATTTCTTCTTTATTTCCATAGAAAATAACTTAAAATAAGAATTTATAACCTTTATAAAACTCATAACATTACCTATATTCCACACTTTTATTTGTGTACCAACAATAAAAGGATATTTGTATCCTTTCTTGCAAGTTGTGTCTTTCACCCTCTCTCCACTCCTAGAGTATTTCTCATGACAAAAAATCTGAAATGGAAAAATATGAAACAAAAAATCTTAAATATGAATTTCCTTCTCATACCTTGGGTTGTATTCAAATTTCTTACCTCCTTTTTTAATTTATAAGATGGATATTTTAGTAGATTTATCTTGACATAACCATCCTTGTAATTCAGAATTTTAGAATTAGTGGCATCCATTGAAACATTATTTTTTCTTGCATGCTCATACCTATCAATACTTTGAAAATAAACCTTTTATGGAAATGGATCAAACCTTTCAATTATTATAAAATAGATGGGTTGTCTTGGGGATGAAAAATCCTCAATCACAAACTCATGCTTAGCTTTAAAATATTGAATATCCATAAGATAATGAATCTTATCAATTTCATCCACCTATAACTTATCCATCACCTTATGATTATCATATAAAGATAATGTAATATATTTTGTAATCATATAATCAAAATTTTCTTCATACCTTTCATTAGGACCATCCTTGCATTGTATTTTCTTCTTCATGACCCCATGAATAACTTGAATCCAAATTAGAGTTATTTTGGAACTCATCAATACCTTCAACTTAAATGTCATGGAGTACCTCAAGTTCTAATCCTTCTTTCAAGAACATTTTCTCCTAAAAACCTTCTTCTTTCTTTATGAATACTTATTATTATGGAATGATTCATACCACTACTAAATAATCATGAAAAGACATGGTTTCCTTAATTTCTTTAGATAGATTATGATACTCTTCATACAAACTACCAAACTTAGAATATATGGACTATATTTTTCTTTCTCTAATTTTGGTAAAAATTTGGGCTTTGTAGGCCCAAAACAAAATTCAAACAATATTCCCATGGTTCACCCTATAGGTTGGCAAGATCTTGGATCTGATACCACTATAATAACCCTTTTAGGATTATTTGTAAAAATATGAAAACTCTTGTGATTCCAAATAGAATTAATTTCAACTAAAAAAAAATACACATAATGCTAAAAAAATAACATCTCTTATATTGATTCTTCAACACACACTTGATGAACTCTACTATATTATTATTTCAATCTTAAATATAATATAACACAATTACAAGCTGATATATAAAATTAAACTTATATATACCTTCCACACTCACACTTATTCATACAACTCCACTGAAGATCCTGCACACCACACACACTTCAACACAGAAGAACTCTAAATCTATTATGAAGCCCAAATGTAACTCATGAATGGAATTACCTCATATGAATGAGAGTGTTTTCATCCTCAAACACATAATGGAAACTAGCAAGGGTTTTGTCCTCCTAATCTCATAATATCCAAGGAATTTTTTCCTTGGTTAGGAAGATTTAACACATGTTCAAGTCTCAAATTAGGAGGTTTTATGATTTAACAAAGATCATTAACAAAGGGGAAGAGATTCATACTTATAGAATTTACAATAGAAAAATATAAATAAAGGAAATAAGGAGAGAGAGGAAATGGGGTGTATCATTTCACATGGAGGGGAAAAATTATAATAATAACAATCTTGTCACCATGTTCAAGAGACAAAATACAATATTTATTTTCAACACAATCATCTCCAACTCTCATGCTTCCATAATGGTGGCTATCTCTCCTGTGTGAAAGAGAAATAATGATGGAAACTTTCCGTAATTCATCCATGTGCTCACATTCTTTAAATAGGGTCCCCAACATACTTTTAAGTTCTTCACACACCCACATCATGAAGTCCACAAGAAAATGCACCATAATTCTCCATTATGTCATTTTCCACCAAAACCAGGGCCATGTGGTCAACAAGGCAATTATTCTTATCTCTTAAGTGGAGTGGTACACCCCACTCCATGCACATGCCCTTGAGCCCATATAATATTCCCCTATGGGCCATGCCACCTCATCCACAAGCCATATCTTTTATTGTATCATCACTTGCATCACCTACCATATCACCATGAATAGTGATAGTGAATAGTGACCCATGAATAGTGTTAGTGAAAAATGCCTATGAATAATGTTAAATAAATGTTGGAATTGGTCAATTTTCCTACAACATAAAATTTATTGAAAAGGGGACATGACACTTTCACTAGAATTTTATTTTCATTAAGGACATCTTTTATCACTAGTTTTGTTTTGCATCAACATAGATCTAGTTTGCATTTACATGGCTACACCTATGGTCCTCACATGATTTTGGTCATCTTATTTAAGGGATTCATCCATAATATAAGGGAAATGTTTAATATATGTAGATCACCATTATATGCATGGCCTGATCCATCTATGGTGATGATATCCACCATCTAGCCTGAGTCTGAGTTTACCATCTAATTATTTTTTCATTAACATAAAGTTTGAGTGGGTGACCTTCAATGGGTTTTTGGTAGTGGTGATTAGTGGGAGTTTTCATATTTTATCTAGTTTTTTAGATAAAAAATACTAAGTCCTAGATATCCCCCATGGCCTGCCCATATTACTAGATGTTAATCTATATAAAATCAATAAAATATAAAATATTAATGCAATATAAATTGAATCTAGATGAATAAATTATGGAAAAGAGAACACAAAATTGACACAATACACAAGAATTTAAAGTGGAAAAACCCACAAGATATAAATAAAACATGAATATGATATTCAATAATTGAGAAACTTTGTACCCTAATAGAAATTCTTCCCTTCTCACTTCTTCACATTAGCCTTCACAAAACCTTTGTAAATATTTTCCACACATAAATATTAAATTCACTGAGTGTATTTGTATGAATAATAAAATATGAGTAATATCCTATTTATAATAAAATGTGAGGGGAGATGACCATTGTAATCAATGGTTCCATCCTTCTCGAGAATCATTTAAATTAGTTAGTTAATAATAAATCATAATATTTTATTATTTATTTACACAAGGTTTTCACCTTGTATTTAATAAATAATAAATTATTATTATTTAATAATAAACCAAAATATGCTAAGGATCTAAATTATCCCACTTAGACATTAAATGTTATAGCACTCCTCATTAATGTTAAGTGGGGATACATGTCATAGTCATCTTAATACAGGAATTATACTATGTACATAATTAAAAGATTTAAAAACATTCATCATGCCAAACATCTTATTTTAAAATAGAAGGAATTATAATCCATAAGCTACTATAAATTAAGTCTAGGCTAGCATGATCATGAGATTACATCTTACAATTTCACATGAATAATCATCTGAGCATATTTGGTGTCTTTTATAACATAAGGGCCTCCATTAAAAAGTATGTTTTTATGTATTTGGGTACAAAAGTAAAACATAAACATGAAGTTTACTTAAATCACATAAATTCCACATGAATATTAAAATGATTTATAATGAGAAGAAGTATAGAGAAGAAGGAATACATGATCATTAGGAAGTGGCATTGTCATGCACACTCCCCTGAATGGTAACTCTGAGAGGTCTGAAATTAAATGAAACTGACAAAACTTGATAGCACTAAGTGATTTTATGAATATATCTACCACTTTTTTATCCATAAGATAGAACTATAGATCAATATCATCATTGAGGATTTTTTCTCACCTAAAATGTACATGAATTTCAATATGTTTAGTTCTTTAGTACTGCACTAGATTTTTCATTAGAGTTATACAGCTTTGATTATCATAATGAAGGATGGTACTATGAGAAACATCTAAATGAAGTTCTCCCAATAACCTTCAAAGCCATATGTATTCTTTGGTAGCTTCCATAACACTTTTTTACTCTATTTCAATAGAAGAGATAGAGATAGTAGGTTTTTTCTTGCTACTCCAAGTGACAGTACCTATACCAAACTTAAACACATATCTAAAAATAAATTTGTAATCTATAGTGTCATGATCATGATCAACATCACAATAACCATATAGTTTAGTATTATCAATGAAAGAATAAAATAAAACAAAACTAATTATTCCTTTGATGTAACAAATAATTTGTTTAGCTAACTTTTAATAATTCAAATATGAATCATGCATAAATATACAAGCAACACTAACAACATATGAAATATCTAACCTAATAATGGTTAGATAAATTAAACTACCAATAAGTTGTCTATATAAATTAGGGTTAGTTTTCTCACATACAAGTTTAGGATCAAGTTTAATACCAACTTCAAGAGTTTTATAAGTAGATTTACAATCAATCATGTTAATTTTAATAAGAAGATTATGTGCATACTAAGATTGTGATACAATAATTGAATTTTTATCTTGAAATATAGTCATTCCTAAAAAAAGATGTAAAATACCTAAAGCTATCATTTTGAATATTTGATTTAGTTTATCCTTATATTTATGAATTAAACTAGATAGATCACTAGTAATCAACAAATCATCAACATATAATATAACTAGAATCAAATGACCATTTTCAACTTTAACAAAGAGATTATTATCTAAATAGTAGTTAACAAAACCTAATTATTTAAAAAAATAAATTATTTTAGAATACCAAGCTCAAGGAGCTTGTTTTAAATCATATGAATAGTTTTTTAACTTGCATACATAATGTTCTATGTTAGGATTAGTGAAACCTTTAGGCTGAGTTATGTATATTTCTTCTTCTCAATCACCATTTAGAAATGTATTTTTCACATCCATTTTGTCGATAACCCAACATTTTGAGCTATAAGAGTAATAAAAAGTCTAACAGTAATCATTTTTGTTATAGGAGCAAAGATTTTAACATATTCAATCCTAGGTTTTTGAGTAAACGGATGAACAACTAATCTAGATTTAAACTTATCAATTTTACCAATTAAATTATATTTTATTTTATAAATCCACCTACAACTAACAATATGTATTTTAGGCAGAGGAGGGATAAGATCCTAAGTCTAATTTTTAATTAAGATATTATAATTAGCTTTCATAATAACATTTCATCTATCATCTTGATTAGCTTTCTCAAATTATTGAGGTTCAAATTTATACATAGTCATTAATGCATGATAAGAATGTTGATTTCTAGTTAATTTATTTAGGTTATTAACATTAGAAGATTGAATTAGGGATTCTACCTACTTAGGTATTTTATATTGAACATGAAACATAAGGGGTTCCTCAAATTCTAAGTTATCCAAAACTAGATCAACTTCCTCAAGGGCATCTATTTCATCACTAGGAGAAACATGAGAGCTAGGTTCATCAATAGAAAAACATTGAAGAGGTTTCATAGAAGGCTCACAAAAGGATTTTTAAGAATAAGAACATTCTTATTATCAATGATATAACATTTAGAAGGATTATACACTCTTAAAACTTTTGTATTACCTCCATAACCTACAAAATTACAAGAATAGGAAGTGAGATCGAGCTTCTTTCTTTTAACTTTAAGAATAAAGATAGAAGCAAGACTGTCAAAGATCTTGAGATGAGCCACATTAGGTTTATTTTTAGTCTAAATTTATAAAGGGGTATAAATATGTAACGATTTAGTATGGACTCTATTTATAATATACACATCAATATTCATGGATTTGACCCATAAAAACTTAGGAACATTTACACATTGCAATATTGTTCTAGCCATTTTTATGATGGTGCAATTTTTCCTTTCAGTAATACCATTTTGCTAAGGGGAATAGGGAGTTGTTAATTCCTTTTGAATACCAAAACTAATGCAAAAAGAATCAAAATATTTACTGACATATTCACCACCATTATTAATTTTTAATCTTTTAATATAAAAATTAGATGTATTTTCAACACTTGCTTTAAATTTATTGAATTTAGACAACGCATCAGATTTTTTTTAATGAAAAAAACTAGATCATTATAGTGTAATCATCAATAAAAGTAATTGTATATAAAAAAACCATTAATATATACATATTTAATACGTCCTACAACATCACTATGAATCAATTATAAAAGATGTGAAGAATTTGCATCATGATTCTTGTGAAAGGGGTTAGTGTGTTCCTTACCACATAAGCAACCCTCACAAGTTTCATGATGAGAAGGGATATAAGGAAGTCCAAAAATAAGATTATTTGTATACATATCATGTAAAATTCTAAAATTAAAATTTACTAATCTTTCATGTCATAATTGAGATTCATTCTCACTATGTGATGAAATAAAACATGCAGAAGGAGAAAAGATATATAAACCATTATTTTGAACACCTTCAATAATCAAGGAACTAGATTGATTTATAATGGACTAGTTATATTTAAGTAATATTACAATTAAAAGATTATTTATAAGTTTAGAATAAGATATAAAATTCTTTTTAAGCTTAGGTATATAGAAACCATTATTTATAGTAACATTTGAAAACATTACTTTTTCCTATTTAGTTGCTTTAAAAAAAATATCTCTTAAGTAAATTCTTTTAGAGATATCTCTAGAATCACATAAAATACAAGATAATCATGTCATATAGTGTGATGCACTACTATCTAAAATACACTCATTTTCATTTGAAGTAAATAAAGTAACATACAAAACAATAACATTTGAATCTTGATTATTATTCTGATTAGGGTTTTGATTCTTCTACTTATTTTGATTACATTTATTCCATTTATTATTTTTATAAGTTTGAATATTATTTCCATTTTTGTTTTTAAAACATGTTTCCTTTCTATCCTTAACTTTACCACATAAATTGCAATTTACATTAAACTTTAGTGTATGATTCTTATTACCAGATTTTTTGTTCCCATATTTGCCTCTAGCAGAATTAGGGTTAGATTTTTAGTTTTTAGTGTTGTCAAAAACATTATTAAGAGTGATAATTGTTTGAGTGGTATTTTCCTTAGAATCAAAATTGTTCATAACTTACTCTCCTTGAATTAGGAGAGTAGACAAAGCGGTAAGATCATGGATATCTTGCTAACTTTGATACTTAAAATTTAAAATTGAAATAATTTTTTTAAATTTTTTATGAATATTTAACTGAATGATAAAATAATTCAATTGATCTTAAATAAAATTAAAATTACATCCATCTAATAAAGCTTTAATTTTTTTAATTTTAGCAAGAAAATTCACAACTTTCTCATCACCTTTCATAGGTGTAGTTAGTAATTTGAGGATTAACTTAATAATCTTTGAGAGACGAGTGCCATCATGCATGGATTTAATAAGTTTTAAAGTAGTACTAGGAGACTTGTAATTACCAATGTGGAGAAAGAATTCATCTTTTACACTCTATAACATAATAGACATAGCTTCATATATTTTTTTTTGAAATGCATTAGTAAGCTTAGGGGTCACATGTTGTCTAGAAGGAGATTTTACAATCCCAGTGACAACGTTTTATAATTTAAGGGCCATAATTTCAAATTTAACATGAATTTTTCATCTATTATAGTTATTTCCATTAAGAATTTGAGATTTATCTAAAGAAAAATAAGGTGAAGCCATAACTTCCCTTTAAACAAGATAGTAAACAAATGATTAAATGAAACTATTTTAAGTGAATGTTTGAACTATTTTCAAAATAAAGTGAATTGCACATGCAACTATACTTAATTATACAATTTATATGTCAAACAATACAAGAAAAGAATTAAAACTGCACTAACATAGGTGTCAAAAGAGTCATATCAAAACAACCACTTAAACATTATTATTAAAAAAGATGTAAAACCTTCAACAGGGGGCTTAAAAAAAAAATTGACTAGTCCAATGCATCTGTATTGTGCCAAAACTTATATATTGTTTGGTTACATAACTATGTCAAAATATTATTCACTAGGTTAAAAGTTGAATGATTAGATGACAGGTTAGGGTTTTAGCAAAGTTAGCACATGAACTAAAAAATGGAATTCAAATTGAACTAAATTTAAAAATATTTTGACCAAGTAAAAAAAATTAAAACAAGAGTTTTGAACTTAGGACCTCCTTAATTGTAAGATTTAGCAAAAGATAGACCACCAACTCTTCTAAGAAATGTTTCAAAATAATACATGCACTAATCTATATTTAGACTTTATATATATATATATATATATATATATATATATATATATATATATATATATATATATATATATATATATATATATATATATATATATATAATGTGCATGTAAATAACATAAGGGAAAAAAAATAACTTTTTAGTAATTCTTTCTTTTTTCAAGGTGGGACCTGGGTTTGAATTTAAAAAAATTAATAAATACTTTGTTTTTTAAATACTTTTTCAAATTTATATAAATTTAAAAACATACATGTAGCTTCATGGCTCCCCTATAGAATTTTAAGAGCTCAGATCTCATTGTACAAGTCTCATAATTGATTAAAATTTTAGCAACCCTCCTATTTTTTTTTGATAAACACAACTAGACCCTCAAAATAGAATATTTTATGAAGAATTAAATATTTTTAATTACCCAAATTGAAGTATGAAACCCTTGTTAATGACCCAACAAAATTATACAGGCACTCAAAAATCTTGAAATTTATTCTAATCTTTCAGAATTTTTTTAACAATGAAGGAATTTTAAAAAATGAATTTTGACTTAAAAATCATTTTTTTGAGTTTTTATACGCTAGTATGGTGCAGATAAATTAAAAAAATGTTTGAAAAATATTTGAATCTTAAAAAAAAAATCTTTCCAATCACCCAATCATCTCATGGCTTTGATTCCATGATAAAATCAATAGAATATAAAATATATATGCAATATAGATTGGATCTAGATGAATAAATGATGGCAAAGAGAACACAAAATTGACATAGTATACCATAATTTAAAGTGCAAAAACCTCCAAGAAGTAAAAAATATATGAAGATGATATTCAATAATTGAGAGACTTTGCACCCCAATACAGATCCTTTCATTCTCACTTCTTCACATAAGCCTTCATAGAACCTTTGTAAATATTTGACACACATGTAGATATTAAATTCATCGAGTGTATGTTCATGAATAATAAAATGTGAGGGGAGGTGACTATTGTAACCAATGGTTCCATCCTTCTTGAGAATAATTTAAATTAATTGGTTAAAAATTAATCATCATATTTTATTATTTATTTACATGATGTTTTTATCTTATGTTTAATAAATAATAAATTTTTATTATTTAATAATCAACAAAAGTATTATAAATGTCTAAATTAGACCACTTAGACATTAAATGTTGTAACAAATTTTAGTGATACATACTCCATTGTTTGGCCTCATCATCCACCACACTTCCTATTAGTCACTTATTTTGCACATACAACTCTGACTTGGTCTTGTGCATAGCTCTGAGTAGTTTCTGGTAGTATTTGAAATATTTTTTAACCACATATTTAGTTTGAACATGACATAGATCTTGTGACATGTTTCAATAAAACTCCTCCATGGTAGATGTAGAGAATGGGGTGAGCATTATTTTGGTAGTTCTTAGTTGGTGGGCTAGTTATTTCATGGTGTTGAAGACTTAAGGAAGAGATCATCTTCCACACATCTTCATATTTTCTCCCTCCAATACCATTGTAACTTCTTCTATTTACTCATCCTTTCTATTTTGGTTTCACCATTGGTCAACCTCCTTCTAAGCACCACCTACGTAGTTGTTATCAATACCAAATTTTTTTACCAAATCCATTATTTATTGTTTTAAAAACACGTAATTAAAAGGAGGTAATCTTAATTTACAGTGTTTAATATCATTCATTGATTTATGTTATTGATTTTGATTAAAATCTTTGACAATTGTAGTATGGTGGGTAAACTTGTTATTTTATGGTGAACATGGATGGGGTAGTTGTATTGTGGGTGGATTTACTCTAAGAAAGTGCCATTTATTTATAATGGAAATCATTATTAGTGTTGGAAGCAAATTTATTTATTTATTTTTACTAAAAAAAATTGGGAGATATTGTGAATAGTAAAATTGCCAATTACTTGTTAACTTTCTATTATCACTTGCTTGTTGAAGATGGAGGATGAGGTCCAATTTGGAAGGAAGCTAAACCTTCTTAGGAAAACCAAATTTTTTTCTCCTTCCTTTCTTATTCCAAATATTACTTTTGTCTCCTTATATATGCATTATTGACAAATCCCAACATCCCTCTTGGTTTGTTTCTTTTGTATCATGTGTGTTACTCTATTTTGACATCATAAACATCATTTTCTTATAAACATATTCTCAGTTAATTTTGATGTCCAAAACTAGAGCATGTTGTGTACATGAAAATTTATGGGGGTCATTATTGACAGTATCAGGGGGTTATTGTGGGACCTTATTTCTTTGTGTTTGCACCCAAATTTTTTCAACTATATTTATTGCTCACATTTGTGGATTTATTGTTAGCTGAGTCTGACCTCCATTCATTAAGTGATGAGTTCATAAAATGGCTCATTATACTCAAGAAATAACCTCATTTTCTCTAACTAACCTTGATTTTATGTGTATTTATATGTTCATTATATAAATTATTACTAATCCAAATTAGAAATGATTACTTTTTTATTGATTATCCTATGTGAGTTAATGTTTCATGTTTACACTACTTTGTTCTAACCTTTTGCATAAACAGTTATTAGTTTTGTATCTGCAATTCATATATATGCACTATAAGTAATTTTTTTTATAAAAGTAATAATATTTCATAAGACACATTAAATACATCATATACTATCTAATACCATCTTTAGTGATCCCAAGCTGGCTCTAGAGTCCGATAATCTAGCTTTGAAAATGCCTAGATGGGCTCTAAAATTTCCCATACCAATTCATGTGACCTCCAAGATCTTGACAAAGGATATTTTTATTCTATTGCATCATTATATAAACCATGTGTCCTTGATCAAAACTACTCAAAGTTAATTTTGGGACATTTCTATTGTTCATGTATAAAGCCACAAAATATAGTATTCATATTTTTAGACATAGTATTCATATAAAGTTTTCCTTAACATAGATATGAATATTATGGATAAGATTGGTTATCAGAATGAATATATTTTCAACTATATAATATGTTGTAACAAAAAATAACTAATAATAACACATGTAGATGAACCAAGAATACCACATGTAGACTAATGCAAGAACTATTCCACTAGTTTACCCTTCAAACATGGAAGGAGGTTCTAACCATTTTTTTTAATATACAAGATTCTAGTTAGTCATAATATATTTATGAGGTTACTCTATTTTGATCAAATTTTGTAAAATATTTATGATATATAAACAATGTCTTCTTGTTGATTTGGTAGTAGATATATAATATATTGAATAATAAGTTGTTAATAGTTATCAATAATTTCTTGATTGTAAGCACATTTGAGAGTTAGTGAAGAATTAATTGCATGAAATTCCCAAAAATATAGTGTTGATCCAAATCTTATTTCAAAGAATAGCAAGGGTCCACTCAACCAAAGAATCATGATATTTCATGGTATTTCAATATTTATATTATTATGTATTTGATCTTTCATTTTAAACAAAATGTTGTGTGACATAATTTAACAAGTACGTCTATGTGTTCAATACATGTGTCTTTTAATTTAATTTAATTTTGATTCTATGGATTTATATGTTAGAATCAGGTGTTTCACTTAGATGATGTTCACCTAGGTGATTTATTTTATTATTACCACCCACTTATGTGTGGATATTTCATTTAGCTTATTTTAGATATTATGAGATATTACATATTTATCTCTTAGATATTATGGGGATAATTTCTAGTTGTTTCTATCCTTTAGGGATAGTTATATCTTAGTCCTAATTTTTATCTTTAGCTTGATCTCTTAGTTATGATTGATTACTTATTTTAATCTCTTAGTTATGATTGATCACTTAGCTTTATCTTGTAGTTGTAATTGATATTTGTTGCCTATATATGCAAGGCTCTCTCATTGTATTTGATGAGGTTCTAGAGATGTAATATGTGATATAGTTGCTCTTTGTTTTGAAATCAATCTCTAAGTCTATTATTTCAGAAATTTTTTGTTATGAATGTGATTTTATGCTAACACCACACATCTTATGTCTTGAAATGCTTTTTTTTCATTCCTTTCTTGGTACCTGAGCTTAAGGAGTTGTAGACATTCATTTGTAAATTCGTTGTAAGGTCATTTTTTTATATCTAGTTTTTAATTTTTTTTGATGTCTAATACGAAGATATATGTATTTTTAATTGTAATTTTTAGATCATGGTGTTTTTATCAAGCATCTGGAAGGAAGGAATAAGATCAATATTATTGTACAATTTTATATTTGGTTATGTATTTTATATGCTGTAGTCATGTTTCTTGTGACATTATAAGTTTTCTATGGATTTTCCATGCCATTTCTACATTTTTAATACATCGTAGGCATGCTTATTTTATAGGTTCATTCACATCAAAATGATGACATTTAGATGAGGTTCAAATTTAAGATAATAGATAGCATTAGGGTAAAATGTAATAAAGTGCAGTCATCCTCACCCTTAGCCCCTTGGTCATATGGTGTGGTCATGTGGAGGGGGCTTAATTTTTTATTCTAAATAGTGGGGGATTAACGTCTATCCTTTAAACTTCATTTAAATATCTCTAAGAAATTAATTATTTTTGAAATATTTAATTTTTTTGCATTTTTATTTGACCTATTTATGACAGGAAATATGTATTAACTTCATCTTTTTATCAGTAACTCAAAATTGAGGGATATTTTTTTAAAAAGTGTATGTTTTTTTTATTTTCAATTTATTGTGTCATTTATTTTTGAAAACACACTAAATTATAAAGTGTCAAAATTTTGGCTACTCATTATTTTTATCAAGAGATGTTAAATCTTCAAGGGGGGATTTGTTTTTTGGAGGGTTCTTATACTTTGTGTCTTTCTCATTATTTTTTGATAATGTATTCCCACTTCTTTGAGCCCATCAATATCTCAAATTACAATATTTGGAAGATAAAAATGTATATACACTTACAATTGAAAGGCTTATGGATAGTTATGTTTGGTGACTTTTCTCACTTTAAAGATGAGGAAGGTATTGCCTAGATTGTATCCATATAAGATGAGGCTATTTGCTTGATTAACCTCCATGTTTTAGACTCTTTTAATTCCTATGTCACATGTGCCACATCACCCAAGGAAGTTTAGGACTGCTTTGTATCCTTATTTGGGAAGGATACCAAGTATTCTTTGTTTTTTGAACCCTTTTTTATTCCACCTCCTTATATTCCACTTCCTTTTCCTCTTGTGATATTTATTTATTTATGATTACACATAAGTTATTTTTATTATTGGTAAGGACTTATCTTTTGATGGTGGTTTATTTTAGGCACATATTACTCCTCATATAGTTTTTAGCCCTATTCATTTCACTAATAGAGAGGATATGATTCTTGAGGATGTGGAACCTCTAGCATCACTTTGGGAGATCATGGATGATACATCATCATTACTTATTGAGGATGACTTTTATTGTGTCATAGTTATTATTCCTTCATTTTCTACTCTTCTTATTTCTGATGATATGTGTTCAGATGATGATTTTAATGAGGAACGTCTTATTATTAGACATTATGATTTGGATCCTATTGTTGTTCCTACTAATATTATTGCTACTTGTTATATTATGAATGAATTTGCTCACATACTTGGTTTACTTGAGAGATATACTCTTATTTTTAGGTCTTGCACACTTGAATCTAAGATCTACACTGAAAAAGTTCTTCATAATGACTTATAGAATATTGTATCTCTTATCAGGCTTATTCTTTGGTAAGGTCACCATAACATCAATGTTTGTATAGGTGATGTATATTTAGGACATCGTGATCACATACACCAATTGACTTTTATTCCTATAGGGAGAACTCATGGATTATGTACATAGGAATATATCACCTCATATGTAAATGAATTCTTACATCCTTTTCATCCATTAAATATATAAATAGTAATAATCTTTTTATGGGGTGAATTAAGTTGTCCTTAGGGGGGATTTCATATTAATTCCTTCATTATTTTCTCTCTATCTCTTTTTTTTTTGGGGGGGGGAGAGTTTTTTCTATGGGTTTTCTCCATTTCTTCACTTTATGAGAGATTGTTTCATGGATATATTATTTATGATTACCTGATTATGCCTTTTTTCCAAGATTCATATTGTAGATATGCCACTTTATTTTTGTCCCCTAACTCTACTTCGGGGAGGGGACTATTAGAGTAGGTTGTTTACCTTAGCTCATGTAAATATAGGTGATTTATTTTATTATTCCTACCCACTTATCTGTGGATATTTCATTTAAATTATTTTAGATATTAAATATTTATATCTTAGATGTTATGGGGATAATTTTTAGTTGTTTCTATTCTTTAGGGGTAGTTATCTTTTAATCTTAGGTTTGATCTCTAGCTTTATCTACTAGTTATTATTGATCACTTAGTTTGACCTCTTAGTTATTATCGATCACTTAGTTTGATATGTTAGTTACGATTAATATTTATTGCCTATATATGAAAGGCTCTCTCATTATATTTGATGAGATTCTAGATATATAATATATGAACAAGATGCTCTTTGTTTTTCAATCAATCTATATATCTATTTTTTTAGACTTTTATTGTTATGAATGTGATGTTATGCTAACATCACAAATATTATGATTTGGAATGATTTTTTTTTGTTCCTTTCATGGTACCTGAGCTTAAGGTGTTGTAGAAATTTATTTGTAAGTTCATTTTAATGGCATTTTTTTGGTATTTCTAGTTTTTTTATGTTTGTTGTGATGTCTGGTAGGAAGATATGTGTATTTTTTATTGTAATTTTTGGATCATGATGTTTGTATCAAGGATCTATAAGAAAGGAATAAATTCAATATTATTTTGTAATTCTATCTTTAGTTTTGTATTTTATACAATGTGGGTGTGTTGGATGTAATATTCTAAGTTTTTTGAGTATTATCTATGCCATTTCTACATTTTTTCTACATTATAGGTGTATTTATTTTATGGTTTCATGAAAAACACAATTATGACATTAAAACAAGTGTCAAATAAAATACAACAAACATCAGCGTGAAGTGTAAGAGATTACACTCATCATCACCCTTGGCCCCTTGGTCATATGGTGTGGTCATATAGAGGGGGCTTACATTTTGATTCCCACTAGTGGGGGATTAACATCTAGACCTTGAAATTCATTTAAATCTCTCCAAGTAATTAATTATTTTTGAAGCATTTAAAGTTTGTGTATTTTTATTTGACCTATTTATGATGAAAAATATGAATTAACTATATCTTTTGATTAGCAAATTAAAATTGAGGACAATTTTTTTCAAAAGTGTATGTTTTTTTATTTATGCTCTATTGGTGTCTTTTATTTTTCAAAAAACATTAAATTATAAATTGTAAACTTTTTGGTTGCTCATTATTTTCATCAAAAGATGTTAAATTTTCAAGGGGGGTTTATTTTTTTAGGAGGGTTAGTATACTTCATATATTTCTTATTATTTTTTGACAATGGATTCCAACTTCTTTGAGCCCCTCAATACCTCAAATTAACACATTTGGAAGATAAGAAAGAAGATACACTTGCAACTGAAAGGCTTGTGGAGAGTTGTGTTTGGTGACTTTTCTCACTTTACAGATAAGGGAAGTATTGCCTAGATTGTATCCATGAAAAATGAGAATATTTTATTGATTAGCCTTTATGTTTTAGACTATTTTTAGTCCTATGTCACATGTGTCACATCACCCAAAGAAGTTTGGGACCACTTTGTATCCTTATTTGGGAAGGATAATAAGTATTATGGGTCTTTTGAACCCTTTTGTACTCCACTTCCTTATGTTCTACTTCCTTTTCCTCTTATGATAATTTATTTTTTGATGATGACACATATGTTATTTCTAATATTGGTGAGGACTTATTTTTTGATGGTGATTTATTTTAGGCACCCAATACTCCTCGTATAATTTGTACTCCTATTCATTTCATTGATTGAGTGGACATGATTCTTGAGGATGTGGCACATCCAACATCACTTCTAGAGATTATGGATGAGACATCATCATGAATTCTTGAGGTTGACTTTTATTGTGTCAAAATTATTTTTCCTTCATTACTTAATTCTCTTGTTTGTGACGATATGTGTTCAAATGATTATTTTCATGAGGAACCTATTATTATTACACATTATGATTTGGATCCTATTTTTAATCCTACTACTACTATTATTACTTGTTATAAAATGGATCAATTTGCTCACATGTTTGGTTTATTTTATAGATATACTCTTACTTTTTGGTCTTACACACTTGATTCTATGGGCTACATTGAAAAAGTTCAAGATAGTTACTTATAGAATATTGTATCTCTTATTAGGCTTATTCTTTGTCAATGTCACTACAACATCAATGTTTCTAAAGGTGATGTATCTTTAGGACATCATGATCAAATACAATAATTGAATTTTATTCCTATGGGGAGAGACCATGGATTATGTACATGGGACTATTTCACCTCATATGGATATGGCTTCTTACATCATTTCCATCCATGCAAGATATTTAATAGTGATATTTGTGTGGGGTGAAGTAATTTAACTTTAGAGGGGTTTTCATATGAATTCCTTCCTTCTTTTCTCTCTTTTTCAAAGGGGGAGTTTTTTCCTATGGGTTTCCACTATTTCTCCACTTTATGAGAGACTACTTCATGGATGTATTGTACATGAGTATCTAATCAGGACTTATTTCTAATACTCATATCATGGATATGCCACTTTATTTTTGGTCCCTAGCTTCACTTGGGAGAGGGGACTATTAGATTAGGTTATTTACCTTAGCTCATGTTCACCTAGGTGCTTTATTTTATTATTCCCACCCACTTATGTGTGTATCTTTAATTTATCATATTTTAGATATTATGATATATTACATATTTATCTCTTAGATATTATGGGCATAATTTTTATTTATTTCTATCCTTTCAAGATAGTTATCTCTTAGTATTAGGTTTGATATCAAGGTTGATCTCTTAGTTATGACTGATCACTTATCTTGATATCTTAGTTAGGATTGATCTTCTTTGTATATATATATATATATATATATATATATATATATATATATATATATATATATATATTCAAGGTTGTTTCATTATATTTGATGAGGTTCTAGAGATGTAATATATGATATAATCACTATTTATTTTACAATCAATCTATATGTTTATTATTTTAAATTTTTATTTTTATGAATGTGATGTTATGCTAACACCATAGATCTTTTGGCTTGGAACACTTTTTTTTTGCTCTTTTCAATATAAAAATTTCATTTCATAATAATTCCAACTTATGTAATTTAGATAAATTATGTGTTTCCTTTTAAAGCATTTTAGTTATAACAAGTGTGTTTCCTTTAAATAATTTTTAATTCTAGTAAAGTATGTTTCCTTTCCAAAGCATTTAAATTTATAAAGTGTTTAATTTTAAAATCAATAGAATAATTTTCAATTCATGCAAGTAGATTATATCCTTTAGAGTAAATGATCCAAACTCCCCCAAAATAGACATTTGTTAGTCATTGTTCTACATGCCTTACTATTGATTGTCATAGGACATCGACACTAGTTTGATATAACATCAAATTAAATTCGAGGATTGATAAATCCACCATTTTTGGCACAATTTTCAAGGAATTTATAGGTGCCAATAGGGTATAAAATCCTAAATTGATAGTTGATTAAGAAAAACTTCCTATAAATCAAAGAAATGTATGAATAGAAAAATATATTCAAAGGGATATAAATTCCAAATACCCCTCAACAAAACATAAGTACTACTAAGTCACAATAAGAAAGTTTAATATAAGACCTTATAGAAAAATAACTACTATTGAGGTATATACTATTAAGGAGGATCCACAATTAGCCTCACCTAAATGTTGGGAACATTCCCTAGAGATAGGTGCATATTTTCAAACCAAGAAATTGAGGATAAAGAATATTATTAACTAGAGTTTTAAATCTCAATAAATTACCCTTCCATCCAATTATAACAATTTAGAACCTCATAACATAACACTTTACAACATCTATTTTGAAAATATGAGAGATAATTTAGGAAATAATCCATTAAATAGGGTTGGAGGAGGTAGAGATTAACCACCAAGGAGAAATTTCACCTATCATATTATCCTATAACAAGATGAGAACATTTCAATAAAAAAACATATCCCTATCCATATTTCTTACTTTTAGGGGATTTTCCATAAAATATCCTGACTAATTTCTATTTGAGTTTAAATTTATGTCAAACTTATGATTACAAAATTGATAATCATAAACTAAATTTTTTCCCTTTCACACTCAAGGATTCAAACATGAGATATTTTATGGGTTTAAAACCAAATTATATTCACATTTTGGATAAAATGGAAAATGTATTATTTTATAAATACCAAGAATATTTTATAATGATGGATAAGGATGAATTATTTCATATAAAACAAAAAGAGGATGAGAATTTAGAAGATTACTTTGATAGATTTATATTTACACATAGGAGGTGTCGATATGAGTTAGAATAAGATTTAATAAAAATAGTTTAATTAAATGTATTGGAAGATAATGATAGAGAATATTTTGACTTGATGGGAAGAGGAGACATAAATAAACTAGGTCTCAATGATATTGATAAACTTTGCAGGAACTACTCAAGAATAAAAGCTAGTATTAGGAAGCTAAAAATAGGGGAAAATGTAATGATGCAAGAAAACTCATGGAAATTTTTCAAATATAAAAAAAACATTTTGATTCAATTAAACACCACACTATATGGATTAAAATCAAAATCTAATGCTTATATTTAACCTCTAGCTATGTATTATCCAAAATGTAGGTTGACATATGCACTCCAAGATTGTCCTCTTGATAGGTAGATATGTGTGGCTTTTTTTATGAAAAATACCATGAAACAAATAATTTAATCTTCCTTCCTATCCTTAACAATTAGTTAAAATAAAATACCCAACCAATGAAAGAGCTCATTTACATATAAATACAAGGGATTAATTTATCTTATAATCAAAATCCAAATCACTTTGCTCTTATAGGTCATTATAATCCATAGATGATGTCAAGGGATATATAAAACCATCAAAAAACATGGGGGCCACCAACTTAGGTTACACCAGAGTGGATGTCACAATAATATTGGGTGCCCTAGCCTAATCAACAACCATGTGAAAATCAACAATGGGTATCCCAACCAACCTTTAATCAGCAAAGGAAGTTTCCACCTCAACAAGTGTTGATGCCTCCTTTGATTACTTAGCTTCCACAAAATAAATTAGATACTTAGAATCTATTACCTATACAACTAGTAACAAACCCCAAAAATTGAAAATCAACTTTTATATATGGAACTAAGAAGGAAAGAACCATGGGAGTTAGTGTTATTATCTGTAATATTTTTTAATCTAAGATCAAGTAAAACATTAAATACTCATCCAATCGCCATCATTGAGATCCCAAATGGGGAAGCAAAACTAAACCCTTTTATTGAGCCAAATGTAAAAAAATAAAACACTAAAAAAGAATAGAAACTTCAAAAAACTATTATTGTTCCTTCACCAATTTCTTTCCCTAAAATACTTAAGGAGAGAATGAATAAAAGTCAGTATGATTTTAGTCTAAGAGATAAGGAAATTGAACATTAAATTCCCAATGATGTAAGAAATTAGAGACATTTTAGAACTCTATAAAGACATAAAAGTTTTATTCATGAAAACTCCATGGAGAAGAAGGAAATACCTTAAGAGTATACAGGTAGAGGCAAACTTGCTAACTTATTAGTGGAAATATACTTTTACCTAAGTATAGAGACCCTATAAGTCTAGTTATCATTGTGACTATAGGAAAAAAGGAAATAGATAATGTGTTATCATATATAGGAGTTGATATAAACTTTATAACAATAGACACCTTGAAAACACTCTCCTTAACTAGGGTACAACCTACTACTATAGTCTTAAAAATGGTTGATTAATCTATTTCCAAACTAGAGGTAATCATAGAGGATGTCTTAGTAAAATTAGAATATTTAGAATACCCTATAGATTTCATGATACTCCATCCTAAGGTTTATAAACTAGGTTATCCATTTATCCTAGGGATATAATGGCTAGCCACATTTACATCACTTATAAAATGTAGATATGGAGATATGACAATTTCAAATGTGTTTAGGGCAAATAAAATTTCCTTATACCCACTTACAAAACCATATATAGATCCTTCATACCACTTATGGGTTGATGAACCAAAATAAAAAAATAATATCATTTCCTCTTTTGCCATAGTACTAATTAAAATTCATGTGAATAAACTTGAGAAAGACTTGATAAGATACATCAACAAAGATAGTCTAGCTCTTGAGTCAATCAGTCTTTATCTAGAGACTCTTAGTCTGGTTTTGAAGTCTACTATACTAGAACTAGAATGTTCCAGACCATATTTAAAGGATAATTAAACCAACATTTAAGTCACTCCTAATGAAATATATGATCATAAAACTCTCCAATAGAGCATTTTTAGCTGGGCATAAAATAGTCAAGAAAACTTTATTTTAACTTTCTATTGTCGACTTATAGTTGTGATTTCAAGGGGAAAGTCTTTCAAAGATGTAACCACTTTCCACATGTTTCAGCCATATCCATTCCCATTGAAATCTATCATGAGGGAATTTAGGCAAGTCAGTTCAATCTATCCATGGATTAAAAAATTAGAAGTCTAAACATTAAAAATATTAAATATAAATAATTGGCTAGATAATGACAAGGAAACCAAGGTTTTTTATAAAATGAAAATCCATACAAAAGATTTTACTTGGAAGTATAGTGACATGAAATGAATTCATCCAAGTGTATTCACTCATCAAATCTACACTAAAAACATCAAACTAGTAAGACAACCACAAATAAGGATAAATCAAATACTAAGAGATATGGTCAAAAATATAATAAAAAAGTTATTATAGGTAGGATTCATCTATCACATATCAGATAGTCAATGGATATCACCACTTGTAGTAGCATTAAATAAACATGGAAATTGTTAATATGTATAGATTATAGAGAAATTAATAAATCCACCATGAAGGATTACTTCACTTTTCCTTTCATAGACTAAGTCTTAGATAACTTAGATGGGAATAAGTATTTATCCTTCTTCAATGGATTTAGTGGATACAATCAAATAAGGGTAACTCCAAAGGATAAATATAAAATAACCTTTACATTCCCTTAGGGAACATTTTCATATAGAGTGTTGCCCTTTGGCCTATCTAATGCACTAGCTACCTTTCAAAGGGTAGTCCTAGACATACTACTTGATTTACCAAATGATTATGTAGAAGTATACATGGATGAATTTAAATTACATGGTGATTCTTTTGATGAAGCCTTGATTAATCTATAAAATATTCTAACTAGATCTGAGAAACATAAATTATCTTTAATCTATGAGAAATTCCTAATGATGGTTGATCAATGAATTAAACTAGGTAATCACATCTCAATGTAAGGAATATAGGTTGACCAAAGAATATTGAAGTCATCTCCAACCTACACGAAACTTTAAAAAAATTGATATCAAAATAGTTTTAGGATGTGTAGGGTACTATAGGAATTTTATATAAGACATAATTAAGATTTTTACACCTATTTTTTATTTGCTCACTAAGGATAGTTATTTTTTGTGCACTAACAAATGTTAACATGATTTTAAGTCAATAAAATAAAAACTATTTTTTTTTTTAAAATTTTAAAGGTCATAATTCACAAAAACCCTTACACAAACACATCGATGCCTCTAATAATGCTATGGGGAAAGTCCTTGGGTATAAATATGATAAGTTAAGATGTATTCTAGTTATTACATTAGTAAGAACCTAACTCCTATTGAAATGAATTACACCACTACTAACAATAAGTTCATGTCTGTCAAATATTCCATGAACAAATTATGTCATTATATCACTAGATAAAATATATTTATTTATATAGGTCTTTCATCCATAAGTTATTTGATAAAAAAACCAGTGGTAGGAGGAAGAATCATTAGATGGTTTATACTCTTTCAAGAATTTGATATCACAATTATTGATAAGCTAGGAAAGGCTAATTTAGTTGATGACTTCTTGTCAAGATTTAATTTTTCATGTGAAGATGAGATAATTGAAGATAGTTTTTTTAGATGAGAATTTATTCATAATTTTAGCATGTACACTATGGTTTTCTGATATGGATAACTATCTAGCCATAGGATAATTTTGTTGTGATTTCATTCATAAATAATGAAAATGGTTGGTTTAGAATAATGATAACTACAAATGGATTAATCGTTCTTTGTTTAAACATGGACATGATATGGTTTTTAATAAGTGTGTAAGAGAAGATAAAATATATGACATGTTGAGACTTTTCTATAATGAACCAGGAGAAGGTTGCTACATAGCCAAAAGGACTATTCATAATATCCTTAGGGATGGATACTATTAGCTCTCGCTTTACACCAATGTGAAAAAATATGTTTGGAAATGTGATATTTATAAAATAAATGGGAAATATACTTTTTCTAATGAGACAACCCTCCATCTTCAAGTGGTTTTAAGACCCTTTGATAAATAGGGATTGGATTTCATTGGCCCTATTGATCCACCATCTCAATGAAAGGAATATGTCCTATTATGCACTAATTATGTCACCAAGTGGGTGGAATTTAAATCTATACCATTTAAAAATTATAAGTGGTTGATTATTTCTTGTACTATAGGATCACACAATGTACAATCACCCAAAAGTGCTATTTGAATACTAAGAGTTATACTTGGGACTACCTATCCATAGCTTATCCCTAAACCTATCCTAGATCCTTTTATTATACTTATCTAACCTTTTTGAGGGCCACATGAATCCCTAGTTATCTAAAAGGTAGTCCTAGACCCTCATTTCCTAGTTTTGGCCCTTTGTGCCTAGTGTTCTACTAGTTGGATACTAGTGCCATAATAATGACACTAGCACCATGTGGTGCTAGTGTCCCCAAAGTAGCACTAATGTCCTTTGCCCTAAATTTTCCCAAATGGATATATTTTTAAAATAAAAACTTCTCAAGGTTAGCCTATACCTCTTTTATCACCTTTATAAGTAATAAAATAATATAAATACAAGACTTTTAGCCCTATATCCACTAGATAGAAATCAGATGTAAAATATAAATTCAAAAATAGAACAAGTTGAGCACAATTAAGGTTATCAGTCCATATTCTACCCTAATTATGCATACTACCATATATAATAACCTTAATCTTAGATTTTTCATATTTCCAATCTCAAGTACATTCAAGGTACTCAAGGCCACTATCATAGTAGCATCACTTGCACTTACACTAGCACTTAGGTGTGTAGAATTAAATCGGGCTTGATTCCTCCTTAGAGTATTGGTATATAGGAAACTCTCTTCTCAATGGGGTGTTGAGGATGTCTAGTCTACCCTAATTACCAAAAAAAAATCATCTCATGTCCTAGTTCTATGGAGGATTAGCATTTGTATAATAAATTAGTCATTATAAGCATAATATAGCATTTCAGAACTCATGTGTAGGAATAACCCTTAGATATCTAGACATAATTGTACCCATAAGTTTGAGACAATCTTATATATAAGACACTGCTACCAATATCAGGAAACTACCACCACTTTTCCAATAATATCACTACTATCCAAGTAAGGCACCACTATCCAGTAGGGGTTCTAACATAGGAATCTAGTTTATGAAACTCAGACTAGCTTCTATCTCAATTTCCAACACTCAAATCATCTATATCAAGTGTTTTTCAACTAATTCTTTATTTTTACTATTTATTACTATTTAAAAAAAAATTAAATATAGTAAATTTTATAAAAAAAATAGTGGCTATATTTATTGCATATTATTTCCCTGATTTAGCATACACATCTCTTTAACGAACATAGGCTTTATATTATGTCTTAAAAGATTAAAACATATGGTGAACTTGATATACCTTGAACATTGTTCAACCCATATCTATAGATTATCCCAGGGTTTGTATCCTTATTTTTCCTATTTTCATTAGCTAATTTAATTTTTTAGATTTCATTTATCATATTTTAGTGGCTCTATTTTGATTTGTTTACTATATGCCATCTACAAAATCTTTCTCTCTTCCATTAAGAAGAAGTTTTAGGTTAGGTGGTAATCTTATAGACCATATTCATATTCCTATTATTAGATCTTATTCCATGGATAAGGTACATATTTTAACTTCTATGGGTGATCATTCACACCCTGATTATGTGGATTTCATTGATAATACATCTAAAGATGAACAATATAATCAAGAACAAGGTGATATACAAATTAGAAACCAGGACATTATCCCTCCAATTAAAAATGACAACCTAATTTTAAATAATGATGAGATCATATATAGATTCAAAGATAGACTTTAGGAATATCCACTTGATCATTCAAAAATTTTACAAGCCATAACGAAAATTAAGAATAAATCAAATAATGGTTAATCCTTAACTCCCCTAGCTAATAAAATTGTTCCCCCTACAGTGTGGCCAACTAAACTAGTAATTATAATTCAATAACCTTAAGTGACATATACACCTCTTGTGTCTAGTTACTTCACTTCAAATGTACAATCCCTTATGCATGAGGTTCATACTCTATAGGCTAAGGTGTTACATCTTGAGAAGAGAAACACTAGGCCATCACATGCCTTGGATTCTAATTTTATCTTACACACACCTTTGGTACAGCACATAGTGACAAATACATTTCCATCCATATACATGGAACCTAAACTTACATTGTATTATGGTAAGGGTGACCTAGATCACCACCTTTGAGATTTTCACATAGCATGTTTGGACTACATGCCAAATAATTAGATTATCACAAAGTTATTTCCATGTACTTTATAATATTATGCCTTACAATGGGTTTATGAATTACTTAGTAAATATATCACAACATTAAATCCTTTGGTAGACACGCTTTTATCACACTTTTCCATAAATATCAATGACAAGATCTCATGTGTTGAAATTGAACAATTAAAACAAATATCAAATGAACCTATTATAGACTGCATCTTATAATACAAGACTATATTAGATAAATTTACTAGCCTCATGGTAGACAAATAACTTCATGACATATTCAAATAGAGCCTTCTACCAGCATTACATGAAACTCTCTTATACAATAAATTTCTAACATTCATATATTTGTGCCACATAGTATAAGAAAGAGAGTTCAAGTTTGTATCAATAGAAAAAACTAAAATATACCAATGGAATAAAATCAACTGCTAAGATTTAAAATAAGTTTCCATACAAGTTAAGGGCCACTAAAAATAAGAGTGATCAAAATTCCATACTTAATGTAGCTTCAGAGCCATCTCCTTGCTTGGTTTTATTAGATCCTCCATGCAAAGTCTTTACCAACCTTACAATGTTGCCAACACGAGTTTTACAAAATCTCTTAGTATACAATGTCATCTCTTTCCCTCCCATTAAATAGGTTTATATGACATTTCCTCTTCTAAATATCTATGATTCTAATGCATTATATGAGTATCACAAGGAAACATGCCATACAACAAACAAATTAATTAATCTGAAACATAACATATAATATTTGATTGAGGCTAACTTTTTTTATATGGGCACACCCATAGAAGCACTAGAAAAACAAAAAATGGAAGCTAAGTCATTAAATATATTTTTATATCTATTTCTAAAGCACATAATGAATGAGGCAAGGAGCACTTCAAGTTTTCATTATACATATCAAGAACATCCACCACTAGTTTAATATCACACTACTATAGAGGAGGCACACCCATTACATAATATCATTGGTATGTACCACACTATAGTTATATCTAGACCACTCATCATATTTTTAGAGTAGGATATTATTGATGATGATATAGATTTAGACACACTCTTTATAGGATCCTACATAGATCATCATCATATACAAAGTGTTATGGTTAATAAAGGGTCAAGTATTAACATGTGTACTATGATGCTTCTACATAATTTTGGGTATTTAGAGTAGGATATATTTATTATAGACATGGTTATTAGTGGTTTTAGTGGTCATGTTCAAATATTCATTGGGGATATTGTGATTTAATTATAGGTTAGACCAACACATATGGCCACTTGGTTCTTAGTTGTACTTAGTGTAGGCATGTTTGACATGTTATTGGGTAGGCCATGGATAGAAAAAATATGAGCCATACCATCCAAATTACATATTCATAAAATATATAGATGAAAATTAGGTGGTCAAAGTTAAAGGTCTTTAATATGAGTATCCTCTACCTATTCCATAGCCAATTACAACATAGTTACTAGATATAACATAGTTATCAATTACAACTCATAACATAGTTACTATTAATACACCATAGAGTTTAGTAGAGTCACTAGTTCAAGGGAGATCTACTCCTATGGTTTTGACACATATGCATACTCTCCCATGGAGATCATTATTAGAGATACCCTTGCATCATATATATGTTACAAATTCTATAGGGCCTTCCTCCACTCACTTTTTCTTGAGATCAATATTATTACATACATTGATTACATATATCTTGACACCCTTTTAGAATGATAGACATGACATAAATATTATATTACATATTTATGCTCATATTATTTTACATATCATTGTTATATATGCACATTATATTGTATTATCATGTAGTTACCATATATGCTCCAACTAACACACATTTTGTAGATATTTTTATTTTGAGGATAGTTCTTGCATAGGGTCAACAACTCCCCTCAAAAGAGGGGGAATTAACAGGGGTTTTCCATAAATATTAAGATCCTATATTACACTCATAGTAAATTTATCAACACACATGCTTAGCTATTGAAAATCAAACATAGGTAAACATAGTGCAAGAATAGAAACCCAAAAATTATTATAGTTGCACATAATTTAGACCAGAAGAATAGTAACACCCAAATGGGGACACTAACATCACATACAACTAATATTTAGGATTTGGTATTAATATCTAGTATCCTTAATTTCAAAACAACCCAAATTATCTAGAAAAGTACATGTATAATATAGATTTGTATATATTTAATTATATACTTATTAGTTATACTTAGTTTTGCTTAGATTCATACTAGTTAAACTCAAATTCATATAATTTTACTTAGATTGGGTGCATCATGAATGACATGACCATTCCCATATTTAATTTATATACCCAAATACATTTTATTACAACTTAATCCATAATTGATATGCCTATATATCAGATTTAGGGGCATGTGCACAATACATTGTTTCTATATGCTTAGTTACACACCAATTAATCAGATGGAATGAAAAATTCCATGTTATTCTATACATTATATACACTTGACATCATATTATAGATTACACATAATTTTCAAGCCTTAATTCATCTATAGTGGTTATCATTCCCAAGTGGATCAAAGATACCTAATATATACTTAAGTGGCCATAGAGTTGACATACATAGTTATAAATTTATAGGTACATTGTGCATATTGATTTTAGATGCATACACTATACACATCAGTGGGAAATGATGGAGGCATAGAATAATCAATTTCTTGATCCATCCACATGAGAAGGTTGGACACATTATTAGTCCAATCCAAACTATTCACAAGTCATGATCCACAAGCAGGGGTGGGCAATGATGGAGTCAAAAAAGGATTGAGTTCTTGAGCCACCCACACATGAGGATTGAGTAAAATATCAACTCAGTCCAATTTATTTGCTAATTGATCACTATATACATGTCCACATAGGTTGTCACCAATTTTATGTATTGGTTCATGTACCTAGTTAGGTGTGTTCATTAATTTCCTCCTTCCTATCTATTTACTCAATTTTACTTCTTTAATCAATTTAGTCTTTTTATTTTTATATCCCTTAAGTAAGGACTAATTTATGCACATTTCCTTTTTAATACATGAATTTGAGCATGTTTCACATACTTAGACCCAATTTCATCGGCTTCAATTCATAGGTAAGTTTAGGTATGATTCTTTTTCCTTTATCTTAGTCATTTCACTTTTATGTATTTATAGAATAAAGGGGGGGGGGGTTAATCACCCAAAATTGGTATTTGAGTGTTAAGAGTGTTAATTGAGACTACCTATCCCTAGCTTATCCCTAGACATCTCTTAGGTCCTATTATCACACTCATCTAACCTTCATGTTGACCATAATCATCCCTAGTTAACCCGAAAGTGGACACACACCCTAATTTTCCTATCTTGGACCTTCATGCCTAGTGTTATACTAGTTAGACACTATCACCATTGGTGCTAGTGTCCCTAGAATGACACTAATGTCCTTTTCCCTATATTTTCCCATATAGATATCTATTCAAAATAAAAGCCTCATAAGGTTGTCCTAGACATATTTTATCACCTGCACAAGAAATAAAATAGTATAAATACATGAATTTTATCCCTCTATCCACTAGATGGAAATCATATACAAAATACACATTTAAACATAGAATAAGTTGTTCAAAATTAACGTTATCAATCTCTATTCTACTCTACTTATGCACACTACCATCTAAAATGATCCTAAGTTCTTATTTTCTATATTTCTTATCTCAATTAAATTCAAGGCACTCAAGGCCACTATCATACTAGAATAAATTTCACTTACACCAACACGTAGGTGGGGATAACTACATTATGTTTGATCCCTCCTCAGAGTATTGGTATGTAGGAAACTCTCTTCACAATGGGGTGTCGAAGATGTTTAGCCTACACTACTAAAAAACACACTTTTTAGCTCATGCCCTAGGATTAGGGTTTGTACATTAAATAAGTCATTACAAGAATAATAAAAGGTTTCATAACTTGTGCATGTAATAATAAACCCTAGGTATCTAGATATAGGTACACCTAGAATTTTGGGATAGTCCTACACAAAGGAGACTACTGCCAATATTAGGACACTACTACCACTTTTTCAATAATGACGCTACTATCCAATTATGGTACTACTATCTAGTAGGGATTATGACATAAGGATCTATTTTATGACACTCATAATAGCTTCCATCTCAATTTATAGAACTCATATAATCCGTATTAGGTGTTTTTAAAATAATTCTTTATTTACACTATTTATTATTATTTTTATAAAAATCAAAACTAGTCAATTCTATAAAAAATTAGTGGTTGTATTTATTGCATATTATTTACCTAATTTATCATACTTAGCTCTTTAATAAACATATTATTTATATTATCTAATTTATAAAAGGTTAAAACATAACATTTTAGATCACTGAGAGAAATAGTATCAGATCAAGACCCTCAATTTGCATCTAATATGATCAAAGCCTTCAAAGAACACTATCAAGTAACTAATATAATGTCATCACCATACCATCCAAAAACTAATGGTCAAATTGAGGTTACTAATAAAAAATTAGAGAACATCTTGACCAATATAATGAGCATCAACATGAAATATTAGGAAAGCAAGTTACCTATAGCAGTGTAGGATTATAGTACAACATGGAAGACCACCACAGGAATTTCACCATATGAACTTGTGTATGGAAAAAAACTATTAATACCATTGCAAATTTAAATTCATAATTTAATAATAACAATATGTTGGCATAGATCTATATTAATCACAAGTAAATATAATTCTTAAATTGAATGAGCTTGCTGAGATGATACTAGAGGCATTACATGAAACAAAATTTATTAAATATCATAGGAATGCATAACATGATAGGCACATAAAGGAAAGTATATTCAAGGATGGATATTAAGCCTTAATATTTGACTCAAAATAACAACATTTCAAAGGAAAACTCTATACATGGTGGCTAGGTCCCTACCAAGTAGAAAATATTTTGATAATGGATCAATTCAACTACTCCCAAGAACACTCTTGGTCAATGGGAATAGACTGAGACTTTATCATTAACCTCCAAGAAAAGCTAAATTATTCAAATAAATTCAATCTTAGACTAAATTTTGTTATATTGAAGAACCTTGTTCTTCCATTATAACCAAGGATTGAGATTTGAATTTCAATAAAGGAGGGGAATTTAAAACCAATAAATGGCAATCATCTTATCAAAAATTGTAAAAAGAATGTGAAAAGTTGAAAACCAATAAATGACTTCTTTTTAAGGAAAAAATAATAAAAAATAGTACTTCTAAATAACTATATAAACTCTATATTAAATCATGTGGTCTCTTTATCATAGAGTTGATAACCTTAGGATCAAAGACAACATCATATGTAATTCAAGGTTTTTTTTATTTCATCATCATGTGTATTGATTTATTTATAAGCTATTAAGGTGTCATTTGATCCAATTCTAAAAGAATATTTTTCTCAAATTTAGACACACCAAAAATTATCTCTTAAAAAGGTATTTTAAAAGATATAAAGAAATGAATTTTCCAAAAAAGGCATGGCATGCTCATTCTGTTTGGATGTCTTTTTAAAATGTAAAGAATGGACATGATGTCATCGTGATGACATAATCCAAGTAATCACAAGGAGTAAATTTTTTTTAATGAAATAGTCATGAAGATGAAAACTCAAGACATGTAGGAAATCAAGTAAAAAATTATTTGAAAGATTTTACATGAGGAAAAAGACAAGGATATATTTGGGGACCTTTTCCAATGATCTCACACGTGGAAAAAACCAATCCATCATTCCAAGATAGTCATATATCATATTTTTTTTAGGTTCTAATGCATTTTCAAAGCTAGGGTTAGTTGATTATAGACCTATCTAATACATTCCTTGCTTTATAAAAATAATGATATATTCATTGTAACAATATCTTCTACTTGTTTGAACTTATGCACTCTTATATGGCCTTCTAAAAATATTTTTCATAGTGTTAAAATATTTGGTAAGCTAATATAATGGACAAGAAGAAATCCCAACCTAAGACTACACACCTTATACTTGAAGATGAGGTAGTAGCTACTATTTTTGAAGAGGTTAGATGGCTAAAATTCCTGAATAAATTTTAGGGTAATGATGCATCATTTTTTAAGGAATTTATCATCAATCTCAAGTGAGACTATACTAATCTGAGGGGAATTAAAATCCCTATTAGTAGTACTATTATTAGTTAGTTTTTTGGATTCCAAACATAGAGATAAGAATCTCAGTAATGTCCACCTTCAAGGATTTATTTCATAAATTTCATGAAGAGGGAGAGACTATGCCTAAACTAATTGTCATCCCTCAGGGTATAAATAAAGAATTTTAGAGGGATATCCTACCATAATTGTGAATAATGGATGAATTTTAAGTTATAAAATACTTTACTTTTGATGGTCAGTATGGCTCCCTTGGTTGTGATGCCATGATAATTGTTACCCACCTAAAATGGGGACTGCATAACCCTAAGTGGAGTGTCAATTGACCATAATTTATCTATTAATCCATCCAATTTATGTTATATAAACATGTGTGAGTATCATCCTCTATTATACATCATGGGCTCATTCAACTCATTTGCTAACATCATTTCCTGAAGGCACGTGATGGAAAAGCCACATAGGAAACATTTGTGAAGAATAATTTGAAGAATAAATCCAAGATAAAGAGAAGGCCTTCATATCCATACCTTAAAATTGAATATGGAACTAAAGTGGGAACTTATATTGAATATCCATCTCTAGAGCTAGTGAAAAAAAGATAAACAATAACATCTAGGGTAATATCCAAGGAAACTCTAGAACCAAGTACCGTACAAGTACCTATCAAAAATATCTCTGATGAAGGAGAAGAAGATCCAAATATATCAAATCCCAATGTCCTTAAGATAATAAAAGGAATTAAAACTCCAAGAGATAAGTGTAAATTAAAGACCCTACCAAAAAGAAGAAGGAAACTCATACTACTCAAAGAAGATGATAGAGACATAATTATTACATATATTCTTGGTATCTCAAACAAAAATAATTTGTAGAAGAAAATAATGAAGAAAATATTATATTAAAGAATAGGTTATGTAATAAATATCAATTGGAATTGAAGAATTTATATCTATGTTAGAAGAATTTTTAGTTGAAGAAACTACACAAGAACCCCCACCATCATATTCATCCAAACTACCATTCAAAAAGGGTAAGGCTCCAAATATAGAAGAAGAACACAATCAATCTCCCATCCATGATTAATAAGGAAAAATACAATAGTATATAAATCTATAAAGGTATTATGTAACCATAATATAGAAAAACTAAGATATAACCTTATTCAATATTAAATCACAAGGTAAGGAATACATTATCTTATCTTTACAAAAAGATTTAGAAGAAACTAAGGTTAAATATTTCGATAAAGATGGTGAGATATATTTTTTGAAAGGAAGAGTAGTATAACGTAGATAAATATTATACCAAGGGATCCAAACATAATTATCATATGAAAAAATCATGTCCACTTGGGAAGAAACTTGTTAAAATTCAAATGTAGTCAATGCAAAAAATAAGAAGTTAAGGAAATATCTTGAGGAAGAGAGAAGACAAAAAGAAAAATCACAATCCTCCCTCCATGTTTTGAACTAGTAATTTGACTCAAGAGAGGTGTTAGTATATTGTTAATGACAAAATGAAATCAAATTAAAAAACCAACACACTAGCTAACATACATCTCTAGGTCTAGTTACTTGGTTGAGCTTAGTTAACAATACTAGAATGGAAACATAACTAAAACATGAAAGATAATAAATATTTCACCTCCCTTGAATGCTCTAAATTATCTTGTAGTAGTGGCTTTCTCAGCTTGTGCTCATGAAGTCTTCATCAAAGGAGGTTTGGCTATCTCCTCTTCTCCTTGGCACCTTGTGGCTTTAGTTTGGCTTGGCTTAGCTCAATATTTTGAGATTATAACACTAATTTGCATGAATATTTGGAATAAATTTGGAATTATAAATTTGGCATATGATATCTTAAAATTCAGTAGACAAGGCCTCTTATTTATAGATTTTAAAAATGGTTTGAGGATCAACCATGACCATCCATCTCAAGATTGAGATGTGTGGCCATGAATAAATCTAAATATGAAATTAATTATATGAATATCCCCATTAATATTTTGGATATAGGGTTATTGAATAGGAATGGATGGTATTAATGAGGCATGGAAGACCCATAATCTTGATATTTTATACATTTATGGATTATGGATACCACCCCATATGATGATGTAGTTAATAGAAATCAATTTACAATAAATATTTATTCAACAAGTTCCATGGAAAATTAAATTGAGGCCATAATTTATTTTAGTTAGCCTAAAATAAGATTAGTAAACTTTGGTGCAAATTTTGGCTCTTGGTGCATAAATTAATCAAATTGGTCAAAATGTCTTGTTATTGGTCCAAAATTTGACTGGATTGGAATTGGAAGTCAATATTAGATGCATTAGATTTTTTATCCCATTTAGGATGTTACCAATACCAAATAACAAAGGCACATGTATTGTGTAAGAGATTTGATAGAAAAGAGCAATCCAGAGTAGTCAAATACAAAATTGTCATTTTGACTCAAAATGATCTTATCAAAGTTAGCTGGCCCATAAATTGCATTTCCATATTTAATGAAACTCTAGCCAAAATCAACACTTGAATATATCAATTTTAACTCATTTAATGCATTTTAGTGTTTTTAAGCCAAATTATGCACTTCGGTGGAAATTGGTCAAAAGCCTAGTTGGAGGTTATCAGTGGCTAGTTTAGGTGTCTACAATTTGCCCCTATTTGAGAAGATGTTGCAAACCATAAACAAAGAAATATATTCTCAAATAATGATAAATGGCCTATATTATAAAAATAATATGATGGTTGAAGAACAAAGTTCTGAATGGTGTTTTGGAAGCCTATGACGATGCCCCCTTGAGGGAGTGGTCATCAAATTTGCTGATGGATGGTCCCTAAAAAAGAAACAAGAAGAAAGGTAGAATTAACCTATGGTTGAGATTAATCCAAATGAGAAAATGCTTACATTCATTGAAGTAAAAAGGATAATTATTTGCCCAAAGGTGGTTATAATTAGGATTAAAAGTCAAAATAATGATTTTCCCATAGGTGGTTGTAATCATTAAGAGCACCTGGATTGGCTAAAGATGATTGTACCCCAGTTAGGGCTAATTAACAAGCATAACTCAAGGATATAACATAGAATATAGATTAACAAGCATAACTCAAGGACATGATGATTAAGGACTAATCAATACCTCACATATATAGTCTACTTAGCTAAAGTTATTCCATAAGCTGACCTATCTAAGAACATAGAGAAATGTAACAAGTAAATAAAAGAGGTATGTAAGCTACAAGTTAGCCACACATATCCCTAGGCACACCAATGGTTAAGGGCATAACAAGCCCTTCCCATTCAAAACAATATTGCCATCAATGTTGTAGAAACTTTGGATGCTACTGCACAAATGCTTCATCCTCCCAAATGGCATCTTCACATGGTAGATTCTTCCATTTGATCAAGTATTATGTAATTTCTTTATAATGTAGTTGCTTGGTGCACCATTGAAGGATCACCTCAGGATCAAGAATAAATTTACCTTCCTCATCTAATTCTTATCATTATATTTGAATGGTAACTCTATGGATAATTACTTTATTTAGGCATGATACATGAAATACTAGATATATGTGAGTGGATGAAGAAAAATCTAACTTGTAGGCCACACTACTAATTTTCTGCAAGATTTGATAAGACCCATAATACTTAGGGGATAGCTTTTTATCATTTTTTTGTTGCTTCAATGATATATTTTTATATGGATATAAGTGAAAAAATACCCAATCACCAATTTAAAAATTCCTCTCACTTCTATGTTGATCTTTTTGTTGCTTCATGCAATTTTGGGCCATAGCTAAAATTTCACACAAACTTGCAAATACCTCCTATTGATGGTGAATATGTTCTTCAACTGCACGAACCTTAGGATAGACCTTCAAGGTTGAAGTGATGGATGGAGGGTGGTGTCCATATAGTGCCACAAAAGGAGACATTTTGGAAGAACTATGAATAGAAGTATTATACCACCATTTAATAAGTGGTAGCCAAAGAACCCATTTATCCTATTTATCAGAAAAACAAATAGTGAAGATATCCTTCTAGACATTTATTGACTACCTCAATTTGTATATCATATTGAGGATGATAGGATGAACTATGAGCCAATTGAGTGCATAAACATGTAAATAACTCAGTCCAAAAATTACTAATAAAAATGGGATCTCTATCATTAACAATGATCTTAGGGGTCCCATACAATTTCTAAATTGTATTGAGAAAAGCAAAATCTACTGTACTAGCAACAAATGGTTAGCTTAATGAAAAAAAATGAGCATACTTACTAAAATGATCTACAACAACCATGCTAACATTTTGACCATTAGATCTTGGTAAACCTATAATGAAATCTATAGACACCTCTTCCCAATGCTGGCTAGGGATAGATAAAGGTTGTAAAAGACCTAGAGTTTTGATGGTTTTGCCTTTGTTTTATTCATAGATCATACATTCAGCCATATATTTTTGGACATCCCCCTTGAGACCTTCCCAAAATAAATCTTGCTTGATCATGTGATAGGTTTTCAAAAATCTTGAATGACCCCAAATTGGAGTTGCATGAGTTCTTGAAGGATTTTTATTTTAAGAAGAGAATTCTTACATAGGTACAATCTATTTTTGTACCATAATGCATTACCTTTCCATGTGAATTTTTCAAATCCATCTAAACCTTACTAAATATTTTGAATCAAATCATGAGCATTACTATCATTTTCCCATTTTGATCATGGTTCCTCTAGCCAATCTACCTACAAATGGTTATGGCACATAACAATGCCTCAACTAATTCATCTTTTCTAGATAGTGCATCTACCACCACATTATCCTTGCATTTTTTTTAGACTTTAAAAATCATAGCCTAGCATCTTTGTTACCCATTTTTGTTGTTCTTCATATGAAAATATTTTTTCTAAAAAATATTTAAGACTATCATGATTAGTTTTTACTCGAAAGTGATGAGCCATCAAATAAGGTCTCTATTTTTTGACTGCATGTAAAATGGCCATCATTTCCTTCTCATAGATGGGCTTGTGCTAATTTTTACCCTTTAGTTGATGAATTTCAAATTCCATTCATCTACCTTCTTGCATGAGTACATCACCCATACCATACCTAGATGCATCACATTCAACCACACAAATCTTATAAAAATTAGGAGTGGCCAATACTAGAGTAGTGCACATAGCCAATTTCAATTGTTCAAATGCCTGGGGAGCTACATTAGTTCACTGAAAGGAGTCTTTCTTTAACAAAGAAGTAAGTGGGGCTATAATACTACCATAGTTTTTGACTAATCTGTGATAGTAACCAATAAGCCCCAAAAATCCCTAAAGTTGCTTGAGTGTCTTAGGAATTGACCAGTCCACCATTTCTTGGATGTTTTTAGGATCCACTTTCACTCTTTCATAAGACACTAAATGACCTAAATATTCAATCTCACTAACCCTAAAAGTACATTTGGAAGGTTTGGTATATAATTGATTTTGCTCCAAAATGGAAAGTACATGTTTCACATCTTGTAAACGGTCTACCTAGTTTTTAATATAAATGAGGATATCATCAAAGAATACCAAAAAAAAAACTCAAAAATGGCTTAAAAATAGTATTCATCAAACTCTAAAAAGTAGATGATGTATTTTTTAGGCCAAAAGGCATAACCAAAAACTCATAATGGCCCTCATGAGTCCTAAAAGTGATTTTAGGCATGTCTTCATCATGGATCCTAATTTGATGATGCCCAAAACATAGATCTAACATGGTAAAATAAAGAGCACCATTTAATTCATCTAGAAAATCATCAATGATAGGAAATGGAAACTTATCTTTGATAGTGTACTTGTTGAGTTCTCTATAGTCAGGGCACATCCTCCAAGTGTCATATTTATTTCTCACCATGACAAATGGTGATGAGTATTCACTTTGGCTATGGTGAATGATTCCTTCATCCAACATCTCTTGTACCATATTTTCAATTTCATTTTTTTAGGCATAGTGATATCTATATGGCCTGATGTTAGGTGGTGTACTATTAGGAATAAGTGTGATAACATGATCATGCATGCAGCTAGGTGGAAGTCCTTTTGGCATGTCTCTAAAACTAATGGAATGAGCATTAATTATTTTTTGTAGATTAAGATGTGGAGATGACTAAGTTGGTTGTACTTCCATAGAAAACAAGCAAGGTACAAATCCCTCAATACCTTTATGGAGAATCTTTGTCATTTGATGGGAGCTAACAAGTTAGGAAGAATAGCCTTTAATCCTCTTAGATTAATTTTCATTTCTTCAAAATGAAAATGCATGAATAATTCTTGAATATTCATCTCAATAGTGCCCAAAGTGGTGAGCCACTGGACTCTCAGAACAATATCAGCGCCACCCATCAGAATAGGAAACATAGGAGAATCTAATAAGTAGTCTCCCATGGCCAACTTAATACTATGACATTTTCTTGAAGAGTTGCTAGTACCACCATTTATAATCATAACCTAAAATTCTAGAGTTAGATAAATGAAATAGTTCAATTGAGTAGCCAACTTACTATGGATGAAGTTGTTTGTTCTCCTAGAATCAATCAAGATAGTGACCTTCTATTTATTAAGGAAACCCATCACCTTAAGATTTTGTGGATTACTAATACCTAATAGGGCATGGCATGAAATAGTAGGCTGAGAGTCTTTAGATTCCTCCTTAAGAACTATTGCATTCACATCATGTACTTCTACATCATCTTCATCATCATTGGCACCTTCAATGTGAAATAGCTTCTTTTCAACACAATTATGGTCTTTTCTCCATTTTATATCACAACCATAACACAACCCTTTGGCTCACTTCTCCTCAATTTTTCATTGTGTTAATCTAGTGGGATGTGTAAATGATGGTGCTGGAAAGTTACAATCATGATTATTCATGAAATTTTTCCTTTTGACAATCTCTTTTTTTTTTAATCATGCATGCCTTAGGGATAGCTTCTAATATGATGTTGGGCTAAACATTCAAACCTCGTATTGGATGCTATATATGAGGCCACCCAAAAATAGATCTATCAAATTTCTCTCATTGATATTTTTCACTTGTAAAGAGAGATTCTAAAATTGATTAATATAATCCTTCACAAGTCCTTTTTGTTGTAGCTTGGATAATTGGATAAAATAGTTCTCAAAACCAATATTTTGATAATGAGTTGTCAACTCCTTAGTAAAAATATTCCATGTAATATGAGCACCATTCTTTTCCTTTTGAGCACATAACTGGTGATACCAAATGAATTGCTCAGGTTCCATATACAGGGATGCCACCATCACCCTATGAGAACTAGGTGTTTGATGCAACTTAAATAAAATCTAAATTTGGTTAATCTAAGTGAGAGGATCCTTACCATTGAACTTATGCATGCCCAATTTTATCAACATTAGTTTCATACCAGCATGGGAGTTGTTGAGATGAGGATTTAAATACTGAAGTGGAGGGTTGTTAGGCTAAAAATAACATGTGAGGGAAACTAATTACATAGTGATATGATGTAATTCACTGTGAACTCCATTAATCTCTCCATGCATCCAAAAAAAACATCTTGGACTGCAACAAAGTCATCATACCTCACCAAGTTTTTTATGTCCTCTTGAAGTTAAAAAATCACCAAATTTGAAGTTCCAAATTCCATGTCATTGATAGGAGTCTTAAGAGTTTCTGGTGTCCCTTTTCTTCCTCAAGTTGAAGTACCTACCATAAAGAAACCCTAGGAGGGTTTTGACCCCAAAAAAAATATACCAGTAAATGGTACCATTAAAATCACCATATCAAGATGAATCTAATGATTACCTTTTTGCACTAGAGTAGAATTTTTGGTACCAAAAAAGTGTACTGATAGAATATACAATTGCAGTCATCTCACTGAGATGAATTTAATGACTACAAGTGTGCAAAGGGAAAAAAAATTCTAGACTTTTTTTTTTAAATATTTTTTCAAAAAAAAATTTCAATCAATACTATGCTAATGGGAAAAATTAAATCTTCCTAGATTGCAAGTTATGTTTTTTTTCTTTCACTACTCCTAAAAACCATGCCTCACTAGATCCAAAAAAAATGCCACAAGAAACTTTCCCAAATCAAAGCTCTGATACCACTTATAATTAAATTACATAGATATTCACACAAAATGATTTTATATTGCATAGAATAAGAAAATATAAGAGATTACACAGTGATAATTGATAATAGAATAGAATACTAGATAATATAGCAAAGCCACTTTGATGGGGAAACCTCCAAAAGAATGCACTAAAAGAAAAATACTTCACATGATGATTAAAGACTAACCACTACCTCCTATATATAGTCTACTTAGCCAAGATTATTCCATAATTTGACCTATCTAAGAACATAGAGAAATGTAACAAGTAAATAGAAGAGGTATGTAAGCCACAAACTAGCCAGACATATCCCTAGACACACCAATGGTTAAGGTCATAACATGAAAGAATTTTTCAAAGTTCCAAGGAGAAACTTATATGGCTCCATTGATTGTAGACCTTCTTAAAGCTGATTTTTACTGTAGCATGTGATGGTAGGCATCATGATAGAACACCATGAATACATGGAAAAATATGCATAAGAACTAACTCCCAATCCAATAAACACTCAAAAATAATGCACCAATGATAAAAACCATGATTTACCCATAGGTAGTTATAATCATTAAGAGGATCTAGATTGGCTAAAGATGATTGTGCCCTAGTTAGGGCTGATTAGTAAGCATAACTCAAGGATACAACCTAAAATACAAATTGAATATGAGTGGGCACAAATTGATGAAAGAGATGAATAGAGGAATGATATTGATTAATAGAAAATGATTCAGGTGTACCTGGTAATGAGGATATGCTCATCCTTATTAGCAATGATACAACTAGAATGGTTAGTAGATTGATTTGATCAAGGGTGGGATGCGAGGATTTGCCAAGGTGCCAAGGATAAATTTCTATAGCTCCATTGATTGTAGACCTTTTTGAAGGTGATTTTTTCTATAGCATGTGATGGTATGCATCATGATAGAACACCATGAAGACTTGGCTAAAATATGCATAAAGACTTACTCATGATCCAATAAACACTTAAAAATAATGCACCAATGATAAAAACCATGATAAAGATGTTGATGTATGAATATGGATAGACTTAAAAATAATGTGTGAAAGGAATCACCCAATGAACACATATATACTAAGTCAAGGAAATAATTTTGAAAGCAAATAAATAGGCAAATAAAAAAATACAAAATAACTTGAAATATATAAACAAACAAAAATCTTGAAAACAAAATCAAAAGAAATCATCCTAACAATGACTTTTCCCCAGTAAGGTAGATTAAGGATAATTGAATATGCTTAGATAGGATAAATATTTTTGGATTTTTGAAATGTTATGAATGTTTTTATAATTTTGAGGTATCTTAACTTGATTAATAATGACAAGATACTTGCTCATAAAATGGTGAGAGCGTTTGGCTTAGGTTGCTCACAAAATGATGAGAGCTTATGGAAAGGGTAACTGAGGTGACCTCAACATGAATTGAACATAACCTAAATATTCCTAAAATGACCTCAAGTTATAGTAATTCCATCCACACAAAAGGTAGGAAAAAACCAACTAGCTCCCAACAAGTTCTCAAATATGACAAATGGCTAGTTAAATGAAAATAAGAATGGCAAGGTGATGTGGCAATACATGATAAAAATGTGTTTCCCCTATTTTTCCCATAGGTGGTGATAACTAGGATACAATTTCATAGGTTAATGATACTAATTTACCCATAGGTGGTTATAATTAGTAGAAAAATTGGTGAGACACTGATTTTCTCATAGGTGGTTATAATCAGGCTCACATAAACAAACTTGATAGGATGAAAGATATCTTACTAGATCAACAGTCACACTACTTTCATAGACTATCATTGAAACATGGATTAAATTAATTATTGAAATTTGATTGAAATCCTCTCACAAAAGGTGAAGGAAGAACAAAATGAACCAAGATCAAAATAGAATTAGGTAGGATGATTAAAAATAATCTTTGGTATAGATAAGAATAGAATGATAGGATGGTATGGTGTTGCTTAGGATAATTATGGTTTGATAATAGGGTTAAAATGGTAGGAGGGTTACCCCCAAGTGATGGAGTAAATGGCAGGAATATGCAACAATGGCAAAAGGATATGTAACAATGGTAATGATATGGTATATGTTTTTGGCCTGGGTATGATAAATGGAATATGATTTTATTATTCCTACTAAGATTTAGATGAACATATTGATCTTTAAATGATACAAACAAAATAATCAATCATGTTAATTACTAGCCCACACCTCATCTGAATAGTTTCTCTATCAAGAATTGGTTACATATTTGGTTGTCAAGAATGCTTTTGTGATCTTATTTGGTTGTTGATTATAATTCCTTCAAACATTGATACAAGGTATCTTTATAGCCTCTATAAAGGAAAGTGTGATCATGGATGGTAAATAGTGACAAATAATGGATGGTAGGTTTGTTTGTGAAATGGAGTGGTGGATGATAATGGAATGTATAATGGTGGGGAAATAAATAAAGATCAGTACTTTCAATCACATGTAATGTTGTTGATGATAGATTTGACATAAATTTATATGTGGAAGGGCCAAAGACCATTGAATATTCTCTTGATAAGATTACCAATTTTTTATATTATTTGATCTTGAGAGTAACTACCATATGATTAGGCTATAGATTGGAAGCTATTTTGATTTGATCTTTGATATTATCTTCATCAATAATTGAAGAAATTTTATGCTTAGATATTGGCACCTCAAAAAGGTTTTCACAAATGAAGTTATCTTGATTATCTCATAGTGCCTCTGAGAAGGTTTCATTAAGGAATGTTGACTTTTGAATTTGATTATCTTCTAGAACTTCTGAAAAAGTTTTACTAGAAGATGCTAAGTTCTAATTTTGATCATCCCCTAGCACCTTCAAAAAGGTTTCACTAGGAGAGTATTCTTCTGCTACATGAATGTGGTCTCGGTCTCCTTGCTCTTCTTTAATTGTTATGTCACCATGGATGCATTTTAAGAAAGTGTGATTTTGTTGGTCCTAATCAACTTTATGGGAGATGGAATGTCAATAATTTGTCTATGTTGGTTGATGGTAATGGCCCATGGGATGGTAATAGAATGGGGAGAGGATACACAATCCTTGTAGAAGATACTAGGATAACTTGTGTTGAATCTGAAGTACTCATCCTCAAAAACCATAGAAGGGTCAGAAATGTATTCAAATTTATCTATGAGGCATGTATAACCAATGTTGTAACATCCACAAACATATTCTTATTCTGAATCTGATTCTAACTCAAGAGACTCTAAATCTGATGTTGAGATTGATGTTGATTCTAATTTTCATGCTAAATCTAATGTTAATTCAATAATAAAACCTAAATCTAACTCTAATTCTTCATTTGATGGGTACTTTGTTACAATGATGTCTTGTTGAATGTTTAGTATTAGATAAGTAACATCCTATAATGGCATGATGGGATCCAACTAGATTAATTTATCAGAGTGAGACTCCTTAACTATGGGAAAAAGGTCAAGAGACAACTCCTCAGAGTTTGTCTTGTCAATAGGTGGCTATTGAAAAATAGGCATATGATCAAGGTAATGATTTTCCCAAAGGTAGTTATAATCGTTAAAATGTGGCTTGGCAAAGACTAGCTTGTTAGAGTGAGACTCCTCAAAAATAAGTATAGGATCAATGGGTGATTCATCACAAGTTGACTTATCAAAAGTGGTTGGTTCAACAAAAACATCTTGGATTAGTTGGTTTTATTGGCCTTGGTTTCTAGTGAGTTAAAAAATACCAATTTTGAACATAGTTTGGTCTTTTAATGATTGGATCAATTAAGGTTTGGATGGGATTGGTACTGGACAAGGAATGGCCTATGATTGGATAATAGTAGGGCATTGGGGAGCATGATTACTTGCATGAACCAAAGGACAAAGTTCCAAGATGGTAACAATAGGATGGTGTGGAGCTTGATTTCTTGCATAAGTCAAACTACTAGGTCTTAGAATGATGAAAGGGTGTTATAGAGCTTGGTTACTCACATAAGCCAAAGAATTAGGTCTAAGAATGTAATGGTATTCCTTAGATATTTTAGAGCTTGATAGCTTATATAATCCAAAGGAGGGTTAGGGGTAATTGATGATTGGATAATAAAAGGATGTCATGGAACTTGATTTCTTATACAAGCCAAAGCATCCAAGTCTTCCTCATAAACCATATCCTCTTAGTCATGAGTTGGCTCGTAAGTTGGTTCTTGACTATGTTCTATGTACTAATTATTGAAAAGAGGGTATGGATCTGTATACCAAAAAACATTATCTATAGTTGGGTCTTCAAAGTCCTCCTCATAAGCCTCTTCATGCCAATCAATGTCTTGGTTTAGATTTTGTGGATTTTGACTATGTTCCCCATATGGAGTATTGTAGGGAGAATAGTAAAACTCCTTAGAAAATATTTCTCTATAGGGGTTCTTAGTGGGATTTTATGTGGCCATTCTATCATAAGTTGGATTGTACATGACTCCATCATAAGTGTAGCTAGACATATCTAAATAAATGATGAAATCTCTAAAATAAAAAGGCTTAGAGTTATACAAAATCTAAAAATTTGTCCAAAGGAAAAATGGTTCAAACTTGGTCTTACTTAGTCGAAGGGGTGGAGATGTATCTCCTAAATAATTGTGCTAAGACTTGACATAAAATAGTTTAACATCAAATATCTAATGTCAAATGTCATACACACAAAATGTCAAGTGTCTAAATAAGAACTGGCATATTAAATGTCTAGGTCAAAGTGTTCTAAATAAGGTCTAAACTAGGAAAGGGAAAAGAGTTGCTAGGTCTTTTGTCTAAATGTGGAGTCAAAATCTAGGCTCAAACAGGATATGCTAGGATTTTTGGCCAAATGACGTCAAAAGTTAGACTTGAAACAAAGGTATCATATGATTTGATTTAATCTATAAAGTTTGGAAACAAATTTGACATAAACTTAACACATGGAATCAAACATAAACATGATCAGTTAGCATAAGTCATGAGGCAAAAGGCTTTTAGAGAAAATTTGTGTTCTCCCAAATAAAGGCACAAACGATGATGAGGATAGGTTTTAAACAAACAAACCATTAATAGTGTTCAATTTTGGGTAATTAATTAACTAAATTTATGTAACCCAAAATATAAATATCTATGTATTAGCCCCATAAATTGAGGCTTAAATAGAAATTCATCAGTGTTTGAATCCAAACTTGACAAGGTTAGTTGAAAACTCAACATTGAAAAGTAGGATTTGACCAAACAAGCTAGACAAGATCAAACAGCATGACATCACAAGACAAAGGTCCAAATGGTATACATGACATGGCTTGAAATAATTAGTTTTTTATATAATGATAAATAAGTCTTGAAACAAATTGAGCAGCCTAATGGTGTAAGCATGCTTGAATGATGTGATCTATGTTATGTTTTAAAAGATTCAAAAGGTAAAAATGGTTTGACATGATTTGGGCAACATAAAAATACCATCCTCAACTCAAATGACACACACACAAACCAGTTTAACAAAAAATTCAAGGCACAAGTGTGGTGTAAAATAGCTAGCATAAAACCTCTTTAGATAAAAGAGTGACGTATAGATAAATTGGTTTTGACATGGATTTATGAACAAATAAACAAGTTTTATTCTCAAAACATACCAAGAAAAAATGACCAAAATAATCTAAGTATAATCATCCAAATTATAACAAGGGTATGTAAATGTGGGGTTGACTAAAATATCAATATTTCAAACATTTCTAGGGGAATGAATTACACAATGACTTTCACATCAAACATTGAAAAATAAAAGCACATAAATTGGGTGTCTGTGGTATTGGCTAGTTGTAAAAATGTTTAGTCCTTTTTACAACCAATAAATCATGTTATTCGCTCAATGTAGTGTGATGTCCAAATATATATACGTCCCATGTGTAACTCAGAAGGAGTGGATGAAGTCAATGTTAGGAGATGAAACCCTGGGTCAAAGCTTCCCTAAAGAACTCGTAGGAGGTAATGAAGTCCCCCTCGTAAGCCAAGTTTGTATGAAATAAAAAACTAATAGAAAGACGTTAGGGTCATTTTCAAGGTCACATAAATATTGATGAGTTTTTCGGGAGTGCTTTAGATGACATTCTTTTTAAGCTTTGGACTAGGCTTTTTGCAATAAGGATGGTGTTTTTGATTCCAAGGGTTTCCTAAAGGGGACAAATAAAAGAGCATAAACACACAAACCTTCACTTTTATAAACAATTTTTAATTTAAACAACTATCAAAAACAAAAATTTATATGTGTGTTCAATTTTATAACCCAAATGAAAGATGTGGTGGTGTTCTTTTGATCCCTTGATCTTAAGTTGTAACTTTAAAAGCATAATTATCAAAGCATTCACTTAAGCATCTAAATTTTTTATTTGAGCCCAAAAAGAAAGTTCCTAATTCATTTTAAAACACTAAAATGAAGTGTGAAAGGCACCGATTTAGTTTTATTACATGTTTTTATATGTATATCCTTCAATAAAAATGTTATCACTTTGTTTAGCCTTGAAACACATTTATCAAATAAGGTAACCTTTAAGGGCAAAATCTGTCAACCTGAAGGAAAAATCTCAAGAAATAAAACATGTTAGATTAGACAATATTAGCACAAATATAAATCTTAAAAATAATAATATTAAATATATTAATACCTTAAAACAACTAATTAGAAGGCTAAAAATAAAACATAACACATAACACATAAAACCCTGCACATAGAACATAAAAACCTGCAGTCAGTATTTTTAACATAACTTTTAAAATATAGATCAATTTTCTTCAAAATTTTAAGATGTTGTCAATAAATTTTATGGATAAAATTTATGATAAATTTTAGGTCTGAATATTAAATATAAAATAGTTATCAACTGTATTCTAACCATTTTTACCAGAAAAATAAAAAATAGAAAGTGACAATCACTAAAATAGCTATAACTTCTAAAATATAAAGAATTTATTTGTGAAATGTTTATAAAATATAAATGAAATATTTATATATATTCATAAAATAATTTAGATAAAAATATTAATTAAATAAAAAGTTATGACTTCTTTATTGGCCATTTTTACTCAAAGCAAAAACAAAAACAAAAAAATCAAATCTATGAAACACAAAAACATTTGTGGATTGCACTCTTATGAAGATCATCCCACTAGGTGTGACATTATGTGAATTATGAATTTGACTCAAGAGAGGTATTAGTATCTTGTTAGTGACAAAATGAAATCATATTGAAAAACCAACACACTAGCTAACCTACATCTCTAGGCCTAGTTACTTGGTTGAGCTTAGTTAACAATACTAGGATGGAAACACAACTAAAACATAAAAGAGAAAAAATATTTCACCTCCCATAAATGCTAAAAATTATCTTGTAGTAGATTTTTTTTTAGCTTGTACTCATGAAGTCTTCATCAAATGAGGCTTAGCTATCTCCTCTTTTCCTTGGCACCTTGTGGCTTTAGTTTGGCTTGGCTCAGTATTTGGACATTATAACACTAATTTGCGTGAATATTTGGAATATATTTATCATTATCACTTTTTCATGTGAGATCTTAAAATTAAATAGGTAAGGCCTCTTATTTATAGATTTTTAGAATGGTTTGAGGATCAACCATGATCATCCATTTCAAGATTGAGATGTGTGGCCATGAATAAATCTAAATATAAAATTCATTCTACAAATATCTCCATTAATATTTTGGATAGAGTGGTATTGAATAGGCATGGAGGGATTTAATGAGGCATGGGAGACACATAATCTTGATATTTTATGTATTTATGTCTTATGGATTCCACCCCATATGATGATGTCACCTAATGATGTAGTTAATAGAAATCAATTTCTAATAGAACTATATTCAACAAGTTCTATGAAAAATTAACTTAAATCCATAATTTGGTTTGATTAGACTAAAACATGATTAGTCAACTTTGGTGAAAATTTTGGCTCTTAGTGCACAAATTAATCAAATTAGTCAAAATGTCTTGTATTTGGTCCAAAATTTTATTGGATTAAAATTGGAAGTTAATGTCAGATGAGTTAGATGTGTTATCCCATTTAGGATGTTACCAACACCAAATAACAAATTCATATGTCTTGTGCAATATATTTGATAGAAAAGAACAATTTAGAGCACCTAGGTGCAAAATTGGCATTTTGACTTGAAATGATCTGATCAAAGTTAACTAGCCCATAAATTGCATTACCATATTTAATGATACTCTAGCCAAAATTGACACTTGAATTTATAAATTTCAACTCATTTAATCAATTTTAATGTTTTTAATCCAAATTGTGCAGTTTGGAGGAAATTGGTCAAAAGCCTAGTTTGAGGTTATTAGTGGCCAGTTTTAGGTGTCTACACATGTAGTTTGTGAACTAAGGGAGAAATTCATATTTTATAACACTTGCCTCTAGGTATGGTCTCCTATTTCTCCAAGATAAGTTCTATAGATGGTAATTGTTGAGAATTTTATGTAGGATACCTCAGGATTTAGAAGATGATAAGGAATTTATAGAAGCTAATCACATTACTACCCTTGAGAACCAAAACCTTTTATGTGTAATATTATCCTGAGACACATGTTCTATTTTCTAATTAAATTATTTATAGTAAAATTATAGATTAAATATTTCACCTCCACCCTACAAAATTAGATTACATGGAGTGAAAGGACAAATGAATATCTTTTACAAGTCAAAACTATTGGACTATGTATGAGGTATGAATCCCTTGATACAAATAAGTAATTTTTTTTTTAAAAAGATTATTTATAATCCAAGGATTAGGGAAAAACATTCACATATTTTTGGCAAGTGCATTCCTAATTTTTATAAGTATGCTCAAGATAATTTCAATGCAACACTTGATACAAGTGAGAAGAGATGGGAAACATTGATTATCCCATTGAAAATAAGGGAGGACATTTCTTCCAATAATCTCAGATGGTGCCTCAGATAAACTCAAGCTATTATATAGATGATATATTATTTTGAACATATATTTGGACAAGAATAGATTGGAATGAGATACACACATCTACTCATACTTAGCCATATGTCCCCATGGTAGGACACAACACCTCAAAATCCTAATTAGTTTGAAGAATAGAGGTCCCAAGTTAGAGAATATAAAAGATGTATCAATCCAACAAAATTCAATTAGGATACATACTATGATGTTTGTGACCTTAGTGAAAAATTGAGGGAGGTCATGATTAATAGAGAATAGAGAGGATTCTAGCTTTCAAAAGGACTTGAAAAAGGTAAGGTGTGGGGGAAATGATGAGTCCATAAAATGGCTCATTATATCCATGAAATAACCTCATTTTTATATAAATAACCTTCCTTTTGCATGGATTTATATGTGCATACTTTTCCAAAGTAGAAATGAATACTTTTCCCTTGATTATTCTATGTGAGTTAAATTTTCCTATTTAAACTACTTTGTTCTAACCTTTTACATAAAAATCCACTAGTTACACACACACACACACACACACACACACACACACACACACACACACACACACACACACACACACACACACACACACAATAAGAAAATAATATGTTTTGGATAAGTAATAATAATTCAAAGGATTAGTTCAAGCCATTATGGACCAGCTTAGACAAGATTCGGTGATCCCCAGACTGGCTCTTGAGTCTATTAGTCTAGCTCTATATATGCCCAAACTAACTCCATAATTTCCTTAACCATTTTGTGTGACCTTTAAAATATCAAAAAAGGATATTTAAACACATTTACATCATTGTATACACCATGCATGCTTAATCATAAGCATTAAAATATATTTTGGGACATTTCTAATGTTCATGTATAAAGCTACCGAAGATAGTTTTCCTATTTTTAGACATAGTATTCATAAAAACATTTCCTAAACATAGTTATGAATATTATGGATAATATCAGCTAATAGAATGAATATATTTATAATTAAAATTTTTGTTGTAACCATTAGTAGCCAAGAATACCACATGTATACTTATGCCAACATTATTCCACTAATTTTACCCTTAAAACATGGAAGGAGGTTATAATTTTTTTTTATGAAATAATATTTTAGTTAGTATAAGGTGTAGTAGAAGGTATCAGGTTGATATTTATCATAAATTCATATAACTAACCAAAAATTTTAGTGCACTATGCCTTTAGTACAATGGTGATGAGACGTTGAACCTCTAGGGATACCTCAAGTTGATAATAGGTGTCAATCATCTTAATTTTATTCTGATGTTATTTTGGATTTTATAAAATAGAATTGAATGATAGACCTTATTTCTTGATTTACACTCGCATGTCTATATGGTTATAAAGTAAATATATTTTATGTTTTGATACCAATTATCTACACCACAAGACCCAAGACCATGGCATGTAGGGGATAATTAGAAATGGTTATGTAGAGAGGTTGCATAAAGTCCATTCAGACAAAACAAACAAAACACATTTAATTGGAGTGGAAGTATTTACTTGTATAAAATGAAACTTCCATTCAAAAGGAAGAATAGGGAAATGTTACAATGTTTCATAATTCTTAAATTATAGATTTGATACACAAATTATGTTATATATGTGATGACTATGTATGGCACCAACCTTTAGTCGGATGCATATGTTACATATTTATAAAAAATAATACAAAAGTAGTTACAACTACTATTGGTTATAATAACATGGTTAAGTCATTTCATCTTCCTTGTTGGATGATAGTTGAGCTTCCAGGATGGTAGAGACTAATTATTCAATTGACAAGATTCAAAGTTATAAAGTGCCACCTAAAAAGCCACATGATTGGATTATAATGAAACATGGATGTGTTGAAGGAATACAAGTGTGGGCACATGAGTCTATGAGTGAGTACTAGTGAGGTGCATAGGACTATGAGTTGATTAGTGTGTAGTGAAATTTCTTGGCTATGATCATGTATGATTTGAGTGTCAAAGTTTATGAACAAGTGTAGGACTTATTCACAAGTGTGTAATCAATATTCATGCAGAAGAGTGTTAACTATGTCTAGATAAACAAGTGAGGAGATTGTTTTGCTACATAGGAGGTGAACATGGATTAGGACCATTAGCTCCTAGATTTAGGAGTAACATACTTCACTTTCCTCAATGTACCATATATTCATTGATTAACTAAATAAAAACATGTCATCACCCTTTGTCTCCCACTAGACAAAGGAAAATATACCAATAATGGCCTTATATAGGTTTGGGATCACTAATCACTTAACCTAATAAAGACACACACCATATTATGTACCCACATTAGGTGTGTTGACATATCTAAAATTATCTACCCAACTTTAGGCCTCACAACTTCTATTGAAAGCTTGAATAGACACTAACTGACTTATTATGGGAAGGCATATAATCTGGTAAATGTTAAAAAGAATGATAGTCCACTATCTTGGTTCTTAGGGGTAGAAAAACATGTGCTTATTAGGTTCCTAATAGGTCAAAATGTCACAAAGTAATCTACAAGAGCTCAGAATGATCCCCACATACACAATCCACAAAATCTTAATGTGTTCAAGGATGGATAACTCATCAACCATTAGAAATGCCAATACTCAGGAGATTGATTCCTATCTCAAGCTATACTCCACCATATATGAGATCCCTAAAATAAATAAAAGACCTGAAGTTAACTCAAAGACCAATCCACCTATCAAAATAATAAAAAATCAAGTTTTGAAGTATGGATCTAGTAATAAAAATTTCCCTTATTTTTATGTGGTGCTTATGTAACTATCATAGAAGTTATGCAATTGCCTTAGGTGGTGGTTATGAAACTACCATGGTGGTTATGTAACCACTTTAGGTGGTAGTTACACAACCACTATAGTTAGTTACATAAAAACCCCAAGATATTACCTAACCACCCTCAATGGTAGTTACATAACCAACCCTGTAGATAGTGATAGTTATGGAACTGTAATAGTGGTTATATAACTATAACCTTGTAAAGGCTGATGATTCCATCCCTAAGTGAAAGTTTTGTCATCCAACTACATGTCATCCAAAACCCCCTTCAAAATCCCAAAATCTACCAAGAATGACAAAATTTCTACATTTTCTTAATCTACCCTTCCCCATGAACATTTTAAAGCTTTTTTTAAATTGACTGGATTTATAACAAGATTTGATCATAATTTATAAAAATGGGGAAAAGGGGAAAGGGCACAAAACTTAGCTGATCTTGCCCTATGGCTCCTCTCACTAATAGATTTTCCATTTTCTCATTGTCCTATTCTCATTAACTGCTCTCTCGCTTGAAAAAATCATAGGACATCTAGAGCTCAATAAACCTTACAAGTAATTGACATAAATGAATTAGAATTCAGTAAGTTTTTGAATATATTAGGCCCCAAACTAGCCATTTAATTTTAAAATTTTCCAAATTTGGAATATTTTGACATTTTACACATATTTTCATATTTCCAAATCATATTCTTTTTGAAATTCTATAACTCACATTTTAATATTGATGTTGTAATGGTTTTTCTATATTTCATAACATATTTACGATTTGTAGGTCTTTGACTACTTGGCACCAGATTTATTACATTAACAGGATGGTTTAGGTAATATGATATTTTCCACACATATATTACATATTATTATTCATGGTTTGATTACATAGTCTCTTTTCTACTTTCTTATGACATTGTTCTTGATTCTCATGTCTTGTTTTCAAGTTACATGGAGTTTCAACTAGGTTCACTATGTCACCAAGGTAAGTAAGGTAAGTAATTATAACTTATTATTTAATTTTTTATGCAAATAATTGGGAATACACCATTTTAAAACTATGACAAGGCATCCTCTCAAGGGGTAAATATGTATGCACCCAATTTTTTAATGGTGCAATATTCTTGACATGACAATTTGAATGATGATGCAACCTCCTAATAATTCTCAAATGGTAAATATCTAACACTTTCTCATATTTATCCCCCTCTCTCAAGTATCCAAAACCCCCCTTTATTGTCCCTTGTATAATCCCTTATCCTATTTTAAAAAAGCTATCATTAGTGATGGAACTACCCTTTTAAGTAATGGAACCACCCTCTGAGGCTACATAATTGTTGCCTTGGTGATGGGCTTGTCACAAAGGTTGTGTAAGCTGTTGTGGTGATTATATCCTAACAATCTTTTTTTATATAAAAATGATAATGTTTTTGTAATATTTAGTGGAATTTTCATCCCTAGAAGTGGCAGTTACATAACCACACCTAGAAATAGGGGTGGTTTCATCACCATTATTTCACCTCCTAAATATGGCTTCTATGATTCATTCCTTTACACATATTGCACGATTATTGTCATGCTTCTTGATTTATCTACCATAATTTCACCTCTAATTATGCCTAGATCACTCCCTCTTCTATTTTAAACTATTTTGAGTCCCTACAAAGTTTAACTCCTAGTTAAACTCAGTTAACCTCATTCATACAATCTCCATTACTCTTATACAACTAGACCAATTTTGGCTTGATTTTGGATCTAAAAATTTGCATTGAGAGCTTAATATTTTTGAATATTTTATATCCAAAACCTAAAAAAAAATCATTGGATATTTTCTTTTATGACTTTCATGTTTGACTATGTAATTCTAGATATTTGGTAAGCTATTATTATTTCAACCCCATATTTATAAGTGGTGTGTTCAACCAGCTATAATTAGGTGTTACTTGTTTTTATTTGTGTCTCTTTTCTTATTATAACATTTTTATAGTCATTTATTCATCTTCCTTGTTATATATTTATTTTAATCTTTATTTGGGTAAATGAGTTAACATACTAAGGACTACAATGTAACAAATCTATTGCTTTCATCTAGTTTACATCAGGATCAAGTTGGAAGTTCTTAGCTTAGATTTATTTTTTGTATTCCAATATATTATATTAGATTAATATTAATTTTTTTTATGAACTTAAGTATTTATTTTGGAAAAAATCAATTTTTTTTAGGAGGAAGAATTTCTTTCCTTTTCTCATCCTTGCTATTAAAAAAAGTAGTACATAGATTATTTATTTTACATTCTCATTAGTAGATTTACTCTCATTATATTGAAATAAAACTTTGGTAATGTTTTAAGAAAAAAATTATATAATTTCATCCAACATATTAGTTAGTTTTTAGAGTAAAAAAAAACTTCATTGCTCTCAAAATAATTAACTAGCAAGCAATAAAACCCTAGACAAACTCTAGGTAAACAAGAGACTTTCATAGTTCTAATTTTATAAATTTTTTAGACTAATTTGAATGTTTTTATTATTCAAATAAATATAAAAATTATAATTCAAATTTCTTTCTTCTTTTCAAATAAATAATCCAAAACTTGCATGCAACAACTATGAAAGCTGGAAAACTAGTTTAGTTTGTTAGTTTGCAAGAAAAATATAAAAAATTAGATTGTTATTATTTTAGGATAAATTATTTCCTACATTTTTTGAATATTTATAAAAAATAATAATTATTATACCCATCTCTAAAATTAATAAATTTTTTTATATAAACATTCCCACTTAGATTACGTTTAGACAAATCAAGGAAAAATCAACATCTTGAACAATAGAGTAGATTTGCCCCTCTCTCCTTACATGTATTTTAAAATAATTGGAAAAGGATAAAAAAAATTTGATTCCATTTAATTTCAATTTGTAATTTATTTACTTTTACCATTTAAATTTCATCAAGAAAACATTTTACTTTCAAACAAAGCAAAAAGAACATTGTCCAAATCCTTGTCCAATCATACAACCCCAAAAAAACCTTATTTATGACAACACAATAAGTAATTTCACATTATATCTATAAAATTTCATATTATTACCAATTTTATAATCCCTCTTAGATGAAAATTCCTAAAACACCTAGTCTTATAATAGAAGGTCTTTTCCCTAGGGTTAAAGCACCTTGTCCCACAGTTGGCATATAGTATTATATTAATACCAAGCATAGGAGAGAGGTTTTCCATTCTAACCCAAAACCTAACCCCATTGTTGAGAATCTAAATTAATTATAATATAAATAATAAATTCATGATCCATCGATAATTATCCTCCTTTAGATTAGAGGCTATCACTACAACGTTATCTAGGCCTAGTTTCCCATTCTCACCTTCTTCTTCTCCTCAAGTCTAGACTCATATTATATAATTCAAATTTATGGATGACATTGAATATGAATAGATAAAATTATATATTTTATCTCATTCCATGATTCATTTATCCTAATCTCCCCCATTTCCCTAATCCTAGAATCGACCAAAAGATTCACTTCCTTGTGATCTTAGAAACTGAATAACCTTGGAGCTTTGTTTTTACACTTCTTGATGCTTTTAACAAGAATTATGATGTTATTGAGGTTTTTTTGTTTCATCATGAGAACCATTTACATAATATATACTAAATATAATTCCATTGAAACACTAACTTAATCCATAGATGATTAATTACATCGGTTTTCTTGACTTGAACTCATGGAGATAAGTGCACAATTTAACATGTGTTATTCACATGTACACACTCCCCCCTACCCCCAAAATTTTGTTGTGATGGGAATATAACATAATATTTATTTCAATCATTTATTAAATAATCATATATTAATATCATGTTGAAGTAAATGTATCAATGAAGATCATAATATTGAAACATAACAAGCCCTGAGATGCATGATATGGATCATGGAAATGTCTACAAGTAATAAGTTAAGTAATCAATCAAGTACACACAAAATATCATTAAATGTCATGCAAATATGTGTATAGGGATACCAAAAACAAATTTCATGTTTTAATGTCACACACTCAATGGGAGGACATGATCAAATGTCCACACACTAATAGAAACAACACCCAAGGCACTAGGGCTAAGAAACAAGGAATATGTTAAAATGTTACATAATAGAAATAAATAGAAATAAATAAATAAAATAAGTAACACATGTGATAATATTAATATATTAAATATAATAAACTAACATAAATATGTATTACTAGTCCCTAGATACATATGTTATCAAAATGTCCTATAGAATAACATATCAAATACACTGTGTAAGATAGTAACATGATTATAGGCATGTTTAATTGTTAGTATATAGTCTCAACATGATAATTTAAATATATAAAAATATATATCTTATGTCAATCATGTTCAATAAAATCAAGATGCCCCCAACACAGTGTGTTACATGGGTAGAGGAAAGGTCCAAATATTACATGCTCATGTATCACAAATTTAATGTATTCTTGTATCACACTGGAGTATGCATGGAACTTATGTGTGCAAATAAATAATATTTTATCTAATAACATAAATATAAAACATATTCAAAAGATATAAAACATGTGAAATGATAAATAGTTTTATATTTTTGCTTTATTTAAATGTTTTTATATTTTATTAAATATATATATTTTTTTTAATATTTGAAGAAATAAAGGGCTAGTTGATGATCCCATACAAGGAATTTTCATATGTGCTCTAAAATTAGAAGATGGTAAAAAAAATTGGTTATACTACAAAGGATCATTTATATGTGTTAAATCTGAGATGCAAAATATGTAATATTATGCCATGCCTCATAGGACTTTACAGCTATCAAGTCGTAGTATAAATTTTAGTGGTTTATGGAACCCTTGTTTAGTGATATATGACTCATTTGATGTAAATTTTGGTCTTTTTTTCCTCTTTAAAACATACTAATGTACTTTCAATAACTAGTTGGGCCATGAAGGAATAGATAAAGTATCTGTGGAGTCTATTATGTATCTATGATGTAATTACCTCTCAAATATTAGTAAACTAGGAAAGGCTTCTAGTTGTTGATGGATAGATAGGGCATCTCCTATCATGTATGCCCCCCAAGAGAGTGAGTGTGGGGGCTCTCTATGATGGACCACACCCATATAGATAGATAGGCTCATCTATAGTTGGGTGAGCCAAGTGTCCCCCCTATCTATATATATTGGGGGCCATTAAATCAACTTAGCTTTATATGGTTGGGGTTGCCAAAAAAACTATATAAAGTGTCCCCCTCTCTATATATATTATTGTTAGATAGAGTTAATCAATCTATTTATATGTCTCTCATGATTAACCTTAATAGGTTTTATGATTAGTTATCTTAGAAAAAATTATTTTGTTGTAGTGGATGTTCATATTGAATTTATAAAGCTATTATTATCCTATTGGTATGAATATACTTGAGACATCCATATATTTTGGAAGGACTGCATAGAGCTTATGAAACTAAGTTCATCCCTATAACATTCAAAGACTCTGGTATGTGGTATAAATTAAAATGTTGTGGTCACATATGTTGTACCAACCTTTGCATGTAAATAATCTCACCCAAAACCTATTATGACTTCTCATTGAATGATTTGACTATCTTGATCGAAGGGTATAAATCATATTTTGAATATCCTAAATGTGTGAGTTATTAGAACACAACTATCTATTGAGAGGAGGTGAATTATTAGATTTACTAAATTAGTCCTTTTTATCCCTTTTAAAATCAAACTAGAAAGGAATGTAGATTAAAACATATATTCAAAGATAAAACACATAAAAACACATAACACCATATTTATATATGGAAACCCTAATAAGGGAAAAACCACAGTAATAATATATACTAGAATTTACTATTCTAATCTAGCCTCATAGTCAAATCCTCAATGGTTATAATATTTAAGGGCACCAACCCTAAGGAAACACAAATATACTAGTTTAAGAGCACCTACTCTAAGGAATCACCAACTCCCTAACCAATCACCAACTTAGCTTATTTGATGGCACCTACCAATCATATCTATATTACGGAGATATAACTCTAGATTACAATACTAGTTCATAAATGAATCCAATCTCAATTCTTTTTTATAGGTATGGTATATAACTATTCATACTCTACACAATATCTCTCTCTACCCTTTCACTCTACCCTTCTATCTCTATGTCTAGATATATCTCTTATTTGACACACTTCATCTCTCTGTAGCCTCTTCTCTTATCTTCTAGTTTAGTCTCTTATGTTTATCTATTTGACATATTTTGTATCCTAGATGACATGTATGCATGCATTAAGTCTAGGTCTTACACATTTTTTGTGTTTATACTTAGTCTATAACACATCAAACTCCTTTTTTAGTTAAGTCTTCTTGATCTCTACACCATCACCATGATCTTCTAACTTATGCTATTCTTAGTATACATCAAATCCTAGATTTGATATGCATTAACTACATTTAATGTACCTTAGAGTGATTTTTGTAGTCTATCTTTTTCATTATGTTATATTATATTAGTTCTCAATGTGTTCTACCACTTGATCATAGATATGAACACATCTTTAAACATTGACCATTGATTTAAAGCTTCGTGCCAAGATTTGATGATCCTTGTTTAATCTACTCAACTTTAAAATGTGTCCATTAGATCAATCTATGGCATGTTCATTTGTTCCATTATATCTTTGTACACTTCAAATATTTAATGATTCAAATTTAAAACATGTCCATTAGATCTTTTGATCTGAGCTCCTACGTGTCATTAGATCTCTAAATTTACATGAATTGGACCTCTGTCTAACATTAAACCTAAAGATCTTAATCTCATCTCACTACTTCTTGTGTTTTTGGAGTGAATACACTCCATCAATCTCATCAAAATATCTCAGTCTTTAGCTCACCTCTGTGTCATTAAATATCAAACAATTGATCCCATTAAATCCACTTGCTCCATTAGATCTTCATTATATGATCACACACTCAATTTTCGATCTTCTATCAAGCTCAAACTTTATCTCTAACTATCTCTAGTGAGTGTGACACTTCTCACCCTCACGTGCCTTTTGTACCTTTTCTATCATTTCTCTCACTTGTGACACTTATCATCCACATATTGATCATTAATAATTTGAATTTTAGTGGTATTGTAGATTTTCTACACAAGATCCATGATCATGGCACATGTCTTCAATGCATTCACTCTTAGGTACCTTTGATATATTAACATCATTATGCATCATTGATCTTTGTCTAACAAGTTAGGCACTTGCCATTAGATCCTTATCTAGTCAAATTATTCTTTCACCATAGATATTCATTGTCTAATTAAATTTTCATCTTTGGATCTTCATTTATCACTTTAGGACTTACACCTTTAGAAATTTTGAATGCTAACCATTGATCAATATGGGACAAATATTAAGTCTAAGACTTAGGAAATATTAAGATCTTTGATCACTACTCGAGTTGGTAATCTAGATCAAAGGGGTTGATTACACAATGATGACAAGAACTTAAGATATAACTTAAGTATTTGGTTCCTACATATATCCAATTAGCATTAAAATAGAACAAACTTGTGAATTCCATTACTTAAACCTTTAGTGTTTAAATGAGAAACCCTATACAGTTTAAGAGCTAAAATAAATCATTATTGAGCTCATTTATCTTCATCTAAACCTAAAAACCATGTATATATAATACACTCAAAAAACCATTATATATCTTTAATCAATTACTCTTTAGGTGGTATATAAATGGTATCTATAAAAAACATGACAACTTTGCACTATGAAACTTTAAACATGATCTTCTCTCCATCAGTCCTACCTAATCCTTTGACATTAGTGACATCCATAATGCATATTTTGACATCAATGATAATTATATGGTCAATAATCTCACCCTTTACATTAATGACAAACTAAATTCTCTGATCTTATAATACTTTGCTTATTCTCTGGCATTGATTGCATTAGTTTCTGATGAACTTGAGCTAAAACTATTCATACCAAACTTGCTCCCCCTTAGACAATGGAAAATTTGCCTAAACTCAACTTAGACACATGCTTTGCTATTTCAAACTTTTATAGAGATCATTTTCATTTTTTCTCCCCCTTTGACATCAATGAAAAAGGGACTCTTCTCACTATTTATCCAAATATTTCCCCCTTTATCAAATAAAGGAGTTTGTCCAAGAATTTTCAACCATCAACTCAATATAAATGTGTAAAATTATGCATAATTGAGTTTAACTTTCTCTCTTCTACTAGGATCTAGTGATACTCCCCCTAGACTCATGCCCTATCACTAAGATCTAGTAATGTGATGTAGGAGCCACCACTCCCAACTTCTTTAACAAATACTAAAATTATTCTTTGGGAAGAGGTTGAGTGAATATGTCTACATTTTGATCTTGAGTTGGCACATATTCCATTGTGATTTTTTGATCTGCAACCATTTCTCTTAAGAAGTGATGATTGATATGTGCTTGGTTCTGGAATGCATCATTAGATTATTTGATATATTAATATCACTTGAATTATCACAAAGAATAGAGATACATGATTTGTACTCTACCTTGATGCCTTTTAGTGTTTTCTTCATCCAAAATACTTGAGTATAACATGCTACTACTGCCACATAATTTTCTTTTTCTATGGAAAGATTAACTAACTCTTGCTTTTTTTTAGCCATGAAATAAGTCTATTTCCAATGAAAAATGCACCACCACTAGTGATTCTTCTATCATCCACACTTCCTACCCAATCAACATCTATATATGTTGTCAAAGTGAAATCTTCACTTTTAGGATACCATAGGCCATAATCAATTGTGCTCTTCATATATCTAAAGATCCTTTTTACTGTATTGACATGTGATTCTTTAGGAGCAACTTGAAATTTTACAACCATGCACACTGCCTTCATGATATCAGGTCTTGATGTAGTTAGGTATAACAATCTATCTATCATTTATTTTTACATAGTTTGATTTGCATCAAGGGACTCATCCTCTTTGCTAAATTTATAACTAGTTATCATAGGGGTATTAACTAGTTTATTATCTTCAATTCCAAACTTCTTAATCATTTCCTTAACATAATTGGTTTGAGATATAAATATCCCTTCATCAATTTGTGCTATTTGTATTAAAAGGAAGAAATAAATTTCTCCAAGCATAGGCATCTAAAACTCAATTTTACATTTGAGTAGTAGATTTTTTTCACATTCTATTATTTCTCCCACCAAAAATGATATCATCAACATAAACAATAACAATCAATATATGTTCACCTTCTGATTTAAAGTATAGATTATTATTTACACAACCTTTATTTAATCCTTATTTTTGTAGGTACTAGTCTAATTTTGAATACCATGCTCTTCATGCTTATTTTAGACCATACAGAGCTTTCTTTAGTCTACACACATAATCTTCTTATTTTGACAATTGAAAACCTTTAGGTTGTTCTATGTAGACTTCTTCTTCTAGGTTCCCATTAAAGAAAGAAAACTTAACATCCATTTGATAGAATTTGAGCTTCTTATAAATAGAGAATGCAAGAAACATTCTTATGGCGTCAAATATAGCAACTAAATCAAATGTTTCCTCAAAATCTATGCCCTCAACTTGTGCATATCCTTTGCACATCAATATTTCCTCAGTTCTTATGATAGTTCCTTCTTTATTGAGCTTGTTTCTAAAAACCCATTTTATACCTATCACAGTCTTATTTGAAGGTCTTGGAACTAATTTCCAAGTTTTGTTCTTTTCAATTTGGTTCAGTTATTCTTGTATGTATTTTAGCCAATTCTCATCCTTACTAGATTCAACATAACTCTTAGGCTCAATTTCAAACATTAGAGAAAAACTTACTTGCTCCTTATTTTTTACAAATCTTCTCCTTATCTGAACTCCTTCATTCTTATTGCTAATGATCTTCTCTATAGGATGATCCTTTTCAAGAAATATTGAAGATAACTTTTCATTCATTTCCTCAACCTCTTCATTAGTTACTTCTTCTTCAAAATATGATTCATCAATACAAATTTATTTGTTAAGTTGAACTTGTTTCAAGCCTTCTTCAACATTGACATTGTTTCTCTTTACAATCTTGTGTAGCCTATTTTTGTAACATATGTAGGCTTTGATTTGGGTGGAATAACCAATAAATACTCCATCACATATTTATTTAAATCTTCCCAATTTATCCTCATTTTTCTTGATGTATCATTTGCTACCAAACACTTTAAAATACTTAACAGAGGTAGGTTTTCCATACCATAGTTCACAAGGAGTTTTATCACTATTTACCCTTACTTAAAATTTATCCAAGATATATATTGTTGTTTGGATTGCTTCTCTCTAGTGTCCATCAAAGACTTTGGCCTCTTTTAGCATTGTTCTAGCCATCTCCTTGACTATCCTATTTTTTCTTTCAACAACTACTTTCTATTGTAGAGTCCTTGTTATAGAGTAATGCCTTTTGATTCCATGCTTCTCACAATACTCTATGAATTAATTTGAGGTGAATTCACCACCTTTATCAGATATTAAGCATTTAATTTCTCATCCAATCTCATTCTCCACTATGGCCCTAAAGATCTTGAATCTATCAAATGCCTATGACTTGTCCTTAAAAAGGTTACCCATGTCATTCTTGAGTAATCATCTACAAATAACATGAAGTATCTTTCTCCTCTAGATCCTTTTGTCTTATTAAGACCACAAAGATTAGTATAAACTAATTATAGAGGCTTTGTAATTGCATACTCCTTTGTTCAAAATTTGACCCTTGTATACTTACCTAGCTGACATTTCTTTCAAGTAGTGTCTATAGGTTTGGTTATCTTAGGCATGTGTCTAACACACTTATTTGAGCTCACTTTGACTAGGTCATTAAATTTGACATGACCCATTCTTCTATGCCATAACCAAGTCTTATATGTGCAAGAGCACTAATATGTTTGATATTATTTATGGAAAGATGCCTCTTGATGTAAAAAATCTTACAAAATCACTTGGTTAGATTCATATATGGATTAATCATATCAATGTGGGTTTCCAAAGGATATTATAAAGAGAAGTTTTTTTTCATTGTTTAAATAGAACTCAATATGCTTTAAAACCATGACTATGATAAATGTGATAAACCTCCCCAAAAGTTTTCTTCATAGCTAAAACCCATATTTATGAAAAGAAATAGATATGAGAGATAGTAATTGTTAGGTGATTTAACCAAAATCCTAATATGCATGTTTTATAGACACAAATCAAAATCTCAAGTGACTAAATTAAAATCATAGGTCAAAGGTCAATATTACAAATTTAAAATCAAAATCACTTATTCTATTTAAATCACAAATACTAATAATTGATTTTGATAAAATTACAACTAGACTATTCAAAATTACAAATTCATATTCAAAATCACAACTTCATATTCAAAATTGTATATAGGACTCAAAATAATAGATTATGACAAGCAATATTTACTAAAGTATGAAAAGAACTAAGATACCTTGATAACTAGAAGTTAGGTTGGTGGTTTATGTTAAAATCACCACTATCGAGTGCAAAATCACAAGTTCAAAATTGCATTTTATAGAGTGATACTATATTTCACCTTGCAAGCAAAATTTTTAAAATTTAGAGCCCAAATTGACCTTTAATTTGACTAGCAAGCTTACTTCACACACTTCAAACACACCAAGTCAGCTCAAAAAGATGAATCCCGCTATGGTCACCAAATGTGAGATGATAAATTTGAGTAATGGATTTCATTATGTAACTTATATAAAAAATACCCTAATTACCAATCTACAAGTAAAATCTAGAGCCGATTATGATAGCAATGTAAAAATAAATGAAAAATTCATACTAGCATTACATCCTAAAAGCTAAGTGCTCTAAATCAAGATCAAAACTAGAAAAATACTAAGTGATATGGGTAATGGATTGCTTACAAGTAGACTCAAATTTTCATCATGATATTAGTTTGATCAATGACTTAGATTACATGGATTAGTTTGATTTAAGACTAATATGATAGCATATGCTTATTTCTTACTAAGTTTTCTCATTGTTTGGAATGGAGGGATTCATGGATTTAAATAGGAAATGGAGGGAGATTTACCGATGAATTAAAAATTCATTAGAATATTCTAGACAAGAAGATTATAGAGAGGAAGGATGGAATTTAAAATTCCTTAGAGTTCTCTAGAGAGAGATCTCTAGAGAAGGAAAAGGGTGGTGGAGATTTTTATATTCTATTAGGGAATCTAATGATTATTAGAGGAAGATTAAGATAGATTGTAAGAAGGGTTATGTGAGGAGTAGGGGGTAGGCTTATAGGAAATCCTAGGAGTAGGTAGGTAGGTGGGTTGTGAATTTAAAATTCACAATATAATAGATAAATTAGGATTAAGATATAAGTGGGATTAATTAGAAGATAATGGGGACTTAAGTGGATTAATTAGTTTGTGGGGTAGGAATAAGGTTAATAGATGAAAAATAATGGAAAAGGGTGTTAGACAAAAGACTAGGAGGATTAGTAAGGATGAATTAGACAAAATTATATGAGATTAGTGATATTAGTGTCAAAATTAGAAAGCCGATGAAGGCGAGCAAATATAGATGCATACATTTCCATTAAGCATTTGGGATTTATCAAAGGAAAAAAGGTAAAGCCATAGCTTCAATTTAAATAGGATAGTAACCAAATTCTAAAAATGAATTATTTTCAATATGAATTTTAACTTTATTTGATAGTAAAACAAATCTAAAGTATAAACTCATATTAATTATTCAATTTAATGTTAGACAAAGTTAAAAATTTGGAAAAAAATATTAAAAAATAGGGTGTTGTACATGTCACAAAAAGACACTACTGTAAGAATAATTTAACAAATTAACCTTTTTTAAATATTTTTTAAAAATATTTTCCAAAATAAAGTGAATTACACATACAACTATGATTAATTTCATAATTTAAATGCCAAACAATGTAAAAAAATTGAAATAAAGTTACACTAACTAGGTATTGAAAGAGTCATACTTAGAACAACCACCTAGACACTATTATAAAAAATGTTATAAAGAAATATATTAATAGGTAACATAACATAAAATAGACAATGTAGATGTGTTCAAAAGGTGCCAAAATCTAGGGATCGACTAGTTACATGACTATGTTTGACAAAATATTCACTATATCGAAAGTCAAAACAAGTTTGACAAGTCAACTAGGGTTTTAAAAGCATAAGAAGATAGCATGCAAACCAAAAAAAAGAGTTCAATTTAAATTATATTTAAAAAATGACTTTACCAAGTCCCAAAATATTTATTTTAGGAGGTTTTAAAATTGGGACTTCCTTAGTTGTAAGTTCTAGCTAAAAAAAAACTTACCAACTCATCTAGTAAGTTTTTCAATAAATTAAATGATAAAATGTATAAATGAATCTTTTTAAACTAATTTTTTTTAATTTTATATATATATATATATATATATATGTAATTTTAAATAGTAAAAAACACTATTTTTTAAAACTTTTTGGTAAGTAAACTATCACCCAATGTGGGACCCAAGTAACTTGCATGAAAAAATGAAATTTTAATAAAATCAATTATTTTTAAAATAATTTTCCAAACTATTATACTCCCCTGTATGTTCCTATATCTAGATATGGTGCTCCAAGTGTAGCAAGGGAGATCATAAAAGCTTATTTAGATAACCAGAGGACATGAAACTTTACAATTATTCTTGAGTCCTTCCTAGAGAGTAGAACATGACTTCAAAATTTGATTTTTGGTTCAAAAAATGGTTTTGTGTTTTACTAGGGTACACAAGTACACCTATGGAGGAGATATAAAAATTAAATAGGCTAAACCAATGCTTCTAAGGTTATAAAAATTTGTAAGAGGCCTTACCACTACAAAACTAAACATATAGAACATTCAAACAATAATTTTATTTCAAGAAATGTGATTTTTGAATTTTTTCAATGTCATAGGGCTATACAACCATGAAAAGGAAAAATAAACATTAAAAAAATATTATAGTTGATTGAAATGAGAATCTTGCTACTTGACATGTGTCTAGACTATTGAACAAGATGATCTAGATGAGTTAAACAACCACTAAAAGCTCTAATGAGATTTTCAAAAAAATATATACACCATAGAGGCTATACATGAGATCAAAATGGTGTCCTAGATTTGAGTTGGATTCAAAAAATGATCTCAGATTTATTTTAAAAATAATTACAATCTTTAAATGGAGTTTAAAATGCTCAATCTATATTTTATCAAGTCCACATCACAAAAATTGAAGCAATAATAATTTTAAGATAAATTATATACTTCCATGGTTGTAATTTTACTACACATGGCTGAATATGAGTAGAAAAAAATTTCAAAAAGGTGTCCAAAAGCCAACAAAAAATAAAATGATCTTTCCAATCAATTAATAATTTCATCCTTTCTCTGAGACCATGTGTTTAATTATAGCTCATATGGACCAACTAGGACGCAAACCTAGGACCTTCCATTTTTTATTGGGGTGCTCTACCAATTAAATCACTGGCCCCTGTATGGACAACCCATCATTGGTTTGGGTGTCGATTATTTATAACTTTTATAATACCAGACATGCATAGTCTTAGAGGAAACAATACAAGATGCCATCTAGGTGATGAAAAAAATTAGGCCATAATTCAATGTAGATTAAAAGATGCCACTCACTTAATGGTTCATAAAATCAAACATTAGGATATCATAGTGGAAGAGAGCTAAAAAATTAGGTCCAATGCAATATGATTTTAAACTTAAATAAAATACTAAGCCCTTAGAGGATAAAAACATCACACTACAATAAAACAACATTTTATTTCTCTACATAAAGCAATATCAAATAGTGGTACATATTATCATTTCACCTTTATGTGGCTAGAAATAACACTAGAGAAATTAAGGCCTTAGACAACTTTGATAAATAATTAAACCAAGCTTCATACCAATATAATATTTCCAAATATCCCATAAACATAGAGAGAATGATAATTTTGGCACTGGGTGAAAAATTCCAAGAACAAAAATAAAGAAAATACTAATCATTAAGCTCAAAGATTCAGGAGACCTAATAAATAATTTTATGGGAAAATTAGAAAAGGTTATAAAATAAATCAAGTCCTTGTTCAATATTATTTTTACTTATCCCATCCCTAATGACATCATTGAATTAGCTTGGGAAAATATATGGCTATAATAGAAAGCTCAATGAGACACACATTACCTCACTAAATGGAAAGCATTCGAGACCAAGATTGTCCACAAACATCAAAAAAAATTATGGCAAAGCCCAAATTCTTAATAAATTTTGTTAGTATTATTAAAACTTGGGTTGTTTTGAGGATGCGATAATAGTTTAAGTCTAGGGATGATGTTGGTTGGTTTATTCAAGAAACTCGATAGAAAATCATGGAGATCAATGGTTATACCACATCATAGATCCAAACAAAGTAATTTACCATGGCATAACCTACACCTCATGGCATAATACATAGATACATATAAAAAATAAGCATATATAAATGACATGACCATTAGAGTATATCATTGAATTTATACTTAGTAAAATAGATAGATGGGATATCATCGAATCTATCATATTTTGTATTGATATAGCTTATGTAATTGTTTGGAGATATAAATCAATAATATTTATTATATATTAAATCATTTTTTGTGTTATGTGAATTATCATATAATATGATTAAGAGGATAAGATAACTAATCTAACTGGATACTTTCTCTAGACATTAGCATGTCTAGAACATCAAACTATGAACTCATGGTTTGACATTATTTTCATGTCAACAATGAATAAGTGTCACACCTCAATGAATAAATCCCAACTATAAACTTTCATATAATGTATGTGCATGAACTAATATCATGCCTCATGAATAATTTTCAATTAATATTTGTAATACTATTTAGGTGTATGAACCAGTACATGCCTCACCGAATCATTTCCAACTAATATAGAATGTTATGCACATATATGTTGAATCAAAGAACATGTATCTAAAACATATATTTATGTGAAAATATATAATTTATAATCCTATAAACTATTTTTAATTTCATGGAATATGCATTCAATTATATCTAAATATGTAATTTGTAACTCATGTCTCTATAAAGTTAATGTATATGTATGTCATATGCCCCTCGAATCATAATATGTACCAATGTGTTAATATCTACCACCTATCTAGACCAATATAATATATGAATCTTTTAAATATATACTTTGTCCAAAAAATCTATTTTTATTCTCATGGATGCTTATGTCTCTAGGACAAATCCACTAATATGCCTTTCTTTTGAGATTAGGAGTGTAGCATGCAAGTTACTTATCTCAAAATAAAGAGTTAAATTTATCATGTCACATATAAATATGTAACCTTGTATAATCATGACAACATGTGTAAAATATGAATTCATAGTAATGTATATGTAATTAAAGTGTGCATGTAACATATGTAATGCAGGGCATATAAATGTCACATCAAAATAGGCATATCAATTAGGCACACAATAGTAACTATCACTAATATAGGAATTAAATAAGAATACATAATAAAAATATGCATGATAAAAATCATGGCACAACATACAAAGAGGATGTTTTTAAAATGGATCAAGACACCCAAAAACTCATAAATCTCAACAAGCTCAACAAAAAAATAAAGCTTAATAGACAATCCTAGATTAATCCACTCATAGGCACAAAATGTCACACATAAGGCCAAGGGATAAACATTAGGGACATAAATAGGTCACAACAAACAAATACAAGGGACACATAAAGGGGACATAAAAATGTCACAATAAACAAGGCTAAGGGGGAATAATTAGGGGTCATAACAATGTTGCAATAATCATAATGATCCATAATCAAGGGACACAGAGATGTCACAACAAATAAGGGCAAGGGATACATATAGTAGACAAGTAATGACTATTTGATCATAAAATAAAAACATCATCATGAATCATATAACAATTGAAAATTATTATAAACAATTGATGTATATCATTGTCACATCATAGTAAAGTGATGATGCATGACTGAGGTTAATGTGTTTTTTACATTATAGGCATATTTTTTCATGTTATTAGAATTATTATTCCATTATGGACCAATATTAATATTGTCTTAAATTTTGATAATAAATTTATTTTCTTCTAAGTTTCCCTCCACATTCACTACCATGTACTGTAATAAATCTATCTTAATTTCTTCATGATTAAGACATCATACTAGTTGTCTATCAAACAGATTTTTGATAAAATATCCTCCAACTAAAACATTATGTATTACATCATGTTATAATTTGTGTTTATCATTGTGTGTATCATTTTACATAATAATGAAACTATATAAAAATTAATATATTTAATTATACCATTTGGAATCTTATGCACTGCAAGTAATTACTATTACTTCTAAACCATCTATATCTATTGTAGTAGCTGATGGGTGTCATAATTTTCACATGGTAAAAAATTACACAATAATAATTGATGTCAATGGGAATCTTATATGACACAATAATCATGGAATTATCATGTTTATTAACTTTACAATGTATGATTTATATTGAAAAAAATTAAAGTGTGTCTTTAATTTCTATACCATTTCCTTTTATGGTATTAGTTTTTCCTATTTTGTTTGATAAATGTCCAAAACTTGATTAACCATTAGCTAAAAATCCTAATATAATTGTATTAATTTTATTTTTCATGTGCATTTTTTACATAATTTGAATATCAAAGCCTCATTTTCTACTATGTTATTTGTACATAGAAATCCTAGACAATATGCAAATGGCATAGGTTTACCCTAAGGAGTGATTAATATTATGCCAATGCCAACACCTATGGTACATTTAGATCCATAAAATTACATGGTCCAAGTATCATTTTCAATATGATATGAAATAAATTCATCACCAAAATCATCATTGATTGGTAATGTTTTATTAATGTAGATACAACTAGATTGTCTACAATGAGTAACTCCAAACTCCATGAGTAACATTACCCATTTTGATGTGTGAAAAAATAAATGTGACTATGACATGATAAATTTAAATATGTCCAAAATTTATGAAATTTTCTTTTTAAGAATATAATGTCACAAATTTTATACAATGAAAATAAGAGCCAAGCATAATTTTCCATAGTTTTTTAGTTTTTTCATAGTCTACTAATGTAATAGGATACACGCTCCCTATCATAATCATCATATTTTGATCTAAGCTATAGGTTACCAAGACCAATTATACAAGTAATAATTTAAAGTTAGAGATAGCTCACAATTTTAGGAGTGAATTCCTGTATAATTATTCAAATAGATCAATCAACACACATTCAATAGATAATAAGTTTGATACTTGAATAAATGCAACTTTTATTCAATGAGAGTGAATATAGATTGTAATGGTGATGTAAATGTTTTTATGATAGATTAGATACATAGATCATGTTATCTATCACTATGACTATGTATGGTATTGATACTTAGCTAGATGCATAAGATACATATGTATAAATGTATTACAAATAAGTAGTTATAATGGTTGTTGGTTATAAAGAAGGTGGTTACAAGTCATTTCATCTTCCTTTTTGGGTGGCAATTGACCTTCCAGGTATGTGGAGGATAACTACCCAAATAGATAACCAATAAGTTTTAGGTTTGAAATTACCACTTTACAAGCCACATTTTAGAGTAGGATGACATGTAGATGCATTGGATTTAAGAAAAGTATAGTTCTATGAGTCTGTAATTAAGTGTGAGTGTGGCATATGAATTTTTAAAAAAGTATGAGTATGGTGCATAGGATTATGAGTAAGTGTGAATGTGGTACATTGGACTACAAGTAAGCATGAGTGTGATATAGGGATTATAATTTTAAATACAAGGTGAGAGGTGTATGCACTACACTAGTGTATAGAGGATAAGTGTATTTGTGCAAGAGTTACATATAAAAAATTCACTTGCTATTGAATAATAATGGTTTTCATTTCATCCATATGTATCTATATAAAATGCACATGAATTTGCTATAATTTTTACCACTTATATTAATTATTATATTACCCCACTTTTACCACTTTAATAGTTGATGTGTGTCATGGTGGGTGCATGTTTCTATCACTTCAATGATTTGGTCCTTATCTATTAGTGAAAGTGTTTAGGATCATGATCAAAAGGAATCTATGTCACTGTCTATTCAAGGAGTTTAAGAACATAAGGTTTAAAAAACATCAAATTGAAAAATAGGTGCATGCCCAATTTTGGAGGTAGATTAATAATGAAAGAATTCTCACTAGCTGTGTGTAGAATTGTGTAAGGATGATAACACACAGGCTTGATCTTCCTATTTGACCTTTGAAGTGATACTTAAAAAATTACAACTAGACTAATCTATAATTCAAAATGCATGAGGTGTGTGATGCATGTCATGGTGCTCCTTGTAATTTACTTGGGTGTTGGAAAGGATTTGTGAAACCTTCTAATGAATAGATTCTATATGGCACAAGAATTTCTCATCTTTTCAACTTCTTATTCCCATTTGTGTAATTCAGTGTTGACTAGTGCATAGTAGAAGATGTCTCAAGATTTTGTAGGATAAAACCTTAGACATGTATGGAATGGAATATGCCCCATATAATTATGAAGTGATTTGTTTTAGGCATGTGGAATGAACAAAAGTTTTTAATCCTAAGTGTAATCATATATAAGGTTGTATATTTGTAGTAGATAAACAAGTCATATTAAGAATTTATGTTTAACTATTTATTTATAGATGAAATGTTGTTGACTGATCTATTTGTGTTCCCATCAAGTTCCACATTGCTTTCCATAAATGACTCACAAGTGTAGATATTGATCAAAGATGATAGATGTTGGGAGTAAAAAATGAAAACAAACATGGTTGATGAAGGATTATGTAGTACCATATTCATTAATATATTTCTCATAAGTGACCATGATAGTTATTTTGGAAAACATATCCACTAAAATGACCATAATTTCATGTTGTTGTCTCATCACAAGAAACCCAGTCATAAAATACATGTTGATATAATCCTATGGTCTATATGGAACTGATAGAGGTATATAAAGTCAACTTATTATTGGTGGGCTTAACAATGTGGTATTCCACATCTATGTACATTTTTAGCTAGTAAAATTACAATTTAAATATAACTATAGTATTTCTCATGTCTAAGTGTCCTAAGGTCTTTTTGTAGTGTGCCTCCAAAATGAGTCTTTGGAAAGGTGAGCCAATATGAACAAAGAGATGTTCAATATTCTAGAGAATATGGTTAGACAATTAGAGCTCCCAAACTTGTTTACCTTGAGTAAGGTTGGCGTATGTCTATTCAAAGTCTTGATCAACTGAGTAGAGAGATGCTTGGTGTTAACCCCCCAAATCAACTAAATATTAAAGATCAATGCATGTTGTAGTAATTAACAACATCAATTTAGTGTAATGAGTGTCAATTGAGACTAACTTATACTTATCTTATCCTTAAACCTATCTTAAGGCCTCTCTTGATCATTTTATAGCTTTCGTGTGAGTCCAACCCATTTCCAAATATACCAAAAGTAACACTAAGCCACCCCTTAGGCACACATTACCATTTTTCACCTATTCCTACCACCTACACATTAACACAATCCCTTGGATTATATCATACTAAAATATTGACCAAAGGGAAATGTTAATGTCCCCTAATTCTTTACTCTCCTAACAGATATATTTTTATTCCTTAAATCAAAAATAGGGTTGGTCTAGACCTATTTCACATATTGAATATCACCAAAACACTATATGTATAACAAATTCATTAACTTATCCACTAGATGGAAATCAGATGCAAATACTCATAAATAGTTGTGAAAATCAATATCATTGATCCCTATTCTACCCTACTTCTACATACACCCATATATAGTAGCCCAAAGTTTAGGCTACTTAGATTATAGTCTCGAGTCACACTCAAAGCATTGAAATCCATACCCATACTAGCATTCACTTACACTTGAACCAATACTTAGATTGGGAAAACTACATTAGGCTTGATCCCCTTTCAAGGTATTGGTGTATAGACAATTCTCAACACATGGGGTATTGCAGTCATGTCAAGACTACCCAACTAACACCACTCTTTTATAATTATGTTCCCCAAATACCATAAAAAACATGGAATCCTAGGGTTTCACATTGAAATCAATCAAAACAAGGAGTAGATAGGGTGTGCTAATATTTAGAGGACTATGCTATTATCTATGAGGTTTTATGAGTCCTGATTACTATTCATGACACCTTGCATAGTTCATGTACTATATTTCAACCTATCACTTGTCTATCTTAGTCAGTTTTTAGCTAAGTACATATCTTGTAATTCATTTGATATTTATAAAATAATTGTTTAAATAAATTATTACAAATTAGAGTATATTAATATTGTTATATTTATTCCATGATTTATTATTCCAAAAAATTATCAACCTAGGGTTTTACATTCCATAACTCCATTAAAATTTAAATCATCATCCAATGACCATACATAAATGTCTAAAATATATACATGCTAATTAGGTGGTTATAGTCGATGGCCTTCCATATGAGTATCCTTTACCTATTCCATAGCCAACTACATAGCAACCACTAGTCACAACTCCACACATAGCTCCCGTTACTACACATATGATATAATTTGAGCCACTAGTATAGGTGAGGCATACTCCTATAACATTACCAGGTACACATACTCTCCCATAGAGACATGTATTAGAGATATCCTTACATTATAGGCATGTTGTGGATTATAGAAAAACTTTCTCTACCCCATTACCATCTAAATCAATGTTATAACATATATTACCCATGACTATTCTAACTTATTCTACCAGATGGGTCCTTAAGAACCCCATAATTCATAAGCCTATTCAGTCATCTCCATAGATTCATATCCCCACTCTATAGGTAGTGTCAAATATAGATTACATATTACATCCAATTTAGAGATATCAAATACCTCCTTCCATAACACGTGTAATCACTCTTCCTTTATTTGATATAAGACACCTCTTCCTTGTACATAGATTATACTCAAAAAATATAAAAGCATTCAAATATTTTCTCAAAAATATAAATTTTAGATTTTATGCATCTCCATGTTTACATTCCTTCTATTTTATAAGTACAAAATATGTTATCTATGCTAGTATAATCAGTTTTATCATATGTAAATGCTTCACTTATCCTCTTTGATTGTTTGTATTTCACTACAAGACTCAGGTCCTCTACATATATCTAGACTTGTTACTACCTACCCATTAGGGGAACATACATGAATAAACATATTCAAGATTGACATATCATACCATTAGGGGCATCATACTACATAAATTATAGTTTTTTAGGTTACATCTTTCAATACTCCAATCATAAATTTAGGATTGCTTATCTCTTGGTATTGATCATCTTATACTATCCTTTTTTTACACCCAATATTGATACTATAGACACAAATTTTATACATCTTTTCTCATACATAAATTTGTGCCACATGTTCATGCATACTTTCATTTATATATTTACTATTTTAGACTTGATTATGTCTTTATGCTTCTATATATACTCGAGACTATTTGAACATGTCATTATTCTATGGTGCTAAGCTGATTCCTTTAATTATTTGTATGCTTTGGTCATGTGACCATGTCTTTGTCTGTACCTATTGATTGTGATATATAAATTTAAACATGTCTTTCTATGTGGATTTAAGCCAAACTTTCTTGTTTATTATGTATGTGGACATTTGAATATGTCCTTGTATGTTTGATCTTTCTCAGACTTAGTGACATTTTCCTATGTCCTTTTATTGTATCCCCTTTTCTTCATGCCTTATGTGTTTATATGTATGATTTCATGTATGGATCATGTCCATGACACAAGTCTCTTGATTGTTACATTCACATCTAATTTATGATCCCATGAGGGAGCTCATGCATCTCCCATTCCTCCTTGGGTGTCTTGATGGTTATCATGCCCCATCACTGTAGGTAGTTAATCATATTATATCTATATTTACTATTCATATACATGATTACATTGTTATATCTATCTTGACAACCTTGTGAATATTATATCTAACACACATCATACATTACCAACTTATGATCAGCTTATTTTACAATTTGATGCCATGTATATAAACTATATTGGTTTATCACATATATATCATATGTTTTTAGTCTAACACACATGATACATAGATTTTATTTTAAGGATAGTTATTTAAAATTTTAAAAAACTCCCTTTAAAAGAGGGGGCATTCTTATGGGTTTTTCATAAAGATCAGACCATCCTAGTGTAATCAAAACATATTTTTTAACACATTGACACAAAATATAGAGCTCAGAATCAAGAAAACATAGTGAAAAATAGTCACATATAGATCATTCTCAATTTTTCATAGAAAAAACACATTTGGTCAAAAGGTTGACATAGAGGACACTAGTGTAGTGTGTTATTGACTATGGGACTATGCTATTATTTAGTAGCCCTAGAAATAGAAAATTCAAAAATTACTAGAAAGGTAAAATAGATATAGTCCAAGTTTACACAATATCAATCATAGATTATCATATATGATTAGTTTATGTTCAATTATATGTAAAATTACACAATTTTATTCATATTGGTGATAAAATGCATGGTATGATCAATATCATTTTAGTTTTAGATACTTAGACAAACATTATTATGACTCTGTATAGAATCCATATACACAGATAACAAAGTTGGGAAATATGTGTGGCATATTGGTCCTATATGTTTAGTTTGACATTGTTACTTTTATATGGATTGGAAATTCCATGTCAATCTCCATGTTATTACTCTAGACACCATTTACACTACATTTACACTATATTTATGCCTTATTTAATCTACAGTGGTTGACATTCTTGAGTAGTCCTTGAGTTACATTATTGAGTGTCCAAGTGGCCCCTAAGCCATTTTACATTTTAGGGTTTGTGAGTGGCCCAAGAGCCATCCTAAATATCTTTATTTATATCACATGGATGTAATTTAATTTTATAATTTTAGTTTCAAATGCATCTACTACACATGGGTGGTAAATGATGGAGTCATGGCCTAATTGAGATCTTGATCTACCTACATAGAAGGGTTGGGAAAGCTATCAATCCAATCCAATTTATTCACAAGTAATGATCCATTGATCAAGGGTGGAAAATGATGGATTAAAAGATAAATTTAGTTTTCAAGCCACCCACACATGGGGATTGAGTAAACCATCATCTTAATCTAATATATTCACTATTTTATCACCATCTACACACACAAGATGTCACCAATTTTTACCATTGGTTCACATACCCAATGAGGTGTATTTTTTCCTTCCCTCTTTCTCACATCTCTTTACTCAAAATTTTATTTTATTTTGATGTTTATTAAGGATTTATTCATTCATGTTTCATTTGAAATACATACAATGGATCACACTTCATAAAATCAAAACCTAATTCATAGGCTTCACCTCTTAGGTAAGTCTAGGTACATTTATTTTCCTTTATACTAGTCATTTTGATTTATTGCATTTCTAGAATAAATGAGGGGAAACCTAGTCATATAAAATTTCATTTTAGTGGAAAGAGTGTCACTTGATACCACCTTGTCCTTAGCTTAGCCATATAACTATATTAGAGACTCTCTTAATCATTTTATAGCTTTTATGTGAGTCCAACCCATTCTTATATATATCAAAAGCATCACTAATCCACCCCATAGACACCCAAGTCTCTCTTTTTCCTATTCCTATCACCTAGACATTAGCATGGTCCATTATACTATAACACACTATGCTATTAACCAAAGGGTAGTGCTAATGTCCCCTAGATCTTTACTCTTCTAATGGATATATTTCCATTACTTAAAGAAAACTTAATGTTAACCTAGACTTATTTCACATCTTGATAAGAATCAAGGAACTATATATAGACCACTTTCATTCACTTATCCACTAGATGGAAATCAGATGCAAATACTCATATACAAAATAAAAAAACAATTATGTAAACCAAGGTCATTAATCCCTATTATGCCCTAATTTTTCATACATCCATCTACAAAAACCCAAATATCAAATTACATAATTTTATAGTCTCAAGTCACACTCAAATTTATGCTTGTACTAGTATTCAGTTTTAGTTTCACTAGCACTTATATTGGGAGAACTACATCAGGCTTTATCCCATTTTGAGGTATTAGTATGTAGGCAATGCTCAACACATGAGGTGTTGAGGTTATGTCCATCCTACCCTTATAATTCTAATATTTTATACTTGTGATCCTTAAATACCCTAAAAAACATGGAGGCCTAAGGTTTTGCATGTAAATCAATCAAAATAGGGAGCAAATAAGGAACCAACATTCATGCACACAAGCATAAACTCCTTAGAACCAAGTGAACGTCCACCCAAAAGATCATTATCCTTGCTACAAAAAATACACTATCATGGTAAAAATAACACTAATATAGTGTAATATTATCTAGAGGAACAAACTATTATTTAGGAGGGTTTATAACTTTTGACTACTATTCATGATACCCAGCATAGTTCATGTACCATTTTTCATCTTGTCACTTGTCTATCTCAGTTTGTTTCTAGCTAAGTACATCTCTGGTAATTCATTTGATATTTATAAAATAATCAATTAAATAAATTAGTATGTAAATCAAATTATTTTGATATTGTTATATATTTTCCTTGATTTATTACTCTATAACTATAAAAATCTAGAGCTTTACATTCCATAATCCCCTTAAATGATTTAACTTTTAAAAGATTATGGAATTTAAAACCCTAGGTTGTTAAAGTTCTAGAATAATAAATCAAGGAATATATATAAAAATATCAAAATCCTTTGATTTACACACTAATTTAATTAATTAATTATTTTATAAATAGAAAATGAATTACCAAAGATGTACTTAGATAAAAACTAATTGAGATACATAAGTGACAGGTTAAAATTGGTATAGAAACTATGTAAGGTGTTGTGAATACAAATCAAGAGTCAAAACCCCTCCTAGATAATAATGAGATACTTTAGATAGTAGCACACCGTATTAGTGTCCTATGTGCTATGCTAGTGTCCTTTTGGAAAAAGGGATAATGACATTTTGGGTGGACCTTTTCCTTGTTTAGATGGGTTTGTGTATGTGTGCATGAATGTTGGTTCATTATTTACTCCTTGTTTTGACTAATTTCTATGTGAAACCCTAGTCCTCAATGTTTATTAGGGTATTTGAGTATCACAAGTATAAATGAGTGGTGTTGTTAGGATAGGTTGGACATGGCCTCAACACCCCATGTGTTGAGCATTGCCTACATACCAATACCTCAAAATAGGATCAATATTGATATATTTCTCGTAATATAAGTGACGGTAAAAGTACAAGTGAATGATAGTATGAGTGTTGGTTTGATTATTTTGGGTGTGAATTGAGATTACAAATATAAGTAATATGAGATATGGGTTACTATATATGGGTGTATTCATAATTAGGGTAGAATAGGGATAAATTCCCTTGTTTTGCATAATTATTTCTAAATTTGTTAATGAGTATTTTATATAATTTCCATCTAGTGGATAAGTGATTTAAAGTGATCTATATATAGTGTTTTGGTACTTGTCAAGATGTGAAATAGGTCTAGGCCAACCCTAAGACTTTTTTGAGGAATGGAAATATAACCATTAGGGGATTAAGGATCAAGGGGACATTATCACTACCCTTTAGTGAATAATTCGGTGTGTTATAGTCTAAAGGATTATGTTAATGTGCAGGTGGTGTGAACAGGTGAAAAAGAGACTTGGGTTCCTAGGGGGTGGTTTAGTGATGCTTTTGGTATATATGTGAATGGGTTGGACTCACACAAAAGTTGGAAAATGATCAAGAGAGGCCATAAGATAGGTCTAGGTCTATGCTAGGGACAAGGTGGTCTCAAGTGACACTCATTACACTAAAATGACATTTTAGATGCCTAAATTTCACACCCCCTTTATTCTAAAAATTTATAAAATTTAAATGAATTTGATAAAGGAAAATAAACATACCTGGACTTACCTAAGAGGTGAAGCCCATGAATCTAGTTCTGAGTTTGCAAAGCATGCTCCATTATGTGTCTTGTAAATGAAACATGAATGAACTACTCTATAATTTATAAACATCAAAATAAATTAAAAAAATGATTAAAGAGATGAGAGAAAGAGGAAAATAATGAATACAACTTGTTGGGTACATGAACCAATGCTAAAACCTGGTGACATCCTTTGTGTGTGTAGATGGTGATCAAATGGATAATAGTTTATACTGAATTGATCAATTGTTCAATCCCCATATGTGGGTGGATCAAGAACTAAACTTGGCTTTGAATCCATCATTTCCCACCCCTACTCAATGGATCATAACTTATAAATAACTTAGATTGGATTGATGGTTTGTCCAACCCTCTTATGTAGGTGGTTTAAAAACCCAAGTAGGCTATGACTCCATCAATTCCTACCATAGACACATATAAAACTAAAATGATGCAATGTAACTAAAGTTTTGTGATGTAACTAAAATTATGTAGGATGGTTATTTGGCCACTCAAAAACTCTAAAATGTAAAATGGCTCAAGGACCACTAGGGCAACAATGAATGTACCTTAGGGACTAGTCAGGAATACCAAACATTGTAGATAGAATAAGGCACCAATATTGTGTAAACCTAGTGTAAATGGTGTTCTGAGAATAAAAATGGAGAATGACATGGAGTTTATATTCCATCTGAGAGTACTAGTGTCAAACTAAACATTTGAGACCAATGTGCCACAAAAATGCCCCCAACTCTGATATTTGTGTATATGGATTCTATATTTATTCATAATAATCTATATCTGAGTATGTAAAATTGAAATGAGATTAATCATGCTATGCATGATGCCCCCAATCTGAGTAAACCTATGTAATTTTCCATAGAACCAAGCATAAACAAACATATCTTATAATCTATGACTAATATTATGTAAATATGGACTATACATGTTATATTTCTTGGTAATTTTATAGTTTTATATTTATGGGGATACTAGATAGTAGCATGGTCCCCTGGTCAATAATACACTATGATAATGTCATTCATGTCACATTATTGAACAATTGAATTATTTATATGCAAAACTAAGACTGATCTATATGTGACTATTTTTCACTATATTTTCCTAAATCTAATCTTTTCATTTTGTATCTGTGTGCTAAAAATTGTGTTTTGAGTGCACTAGGATGGCTTGAATTCTATGAAAACCCTTATTAATTCCCCCTCTTTTGAGGGGAGCTATTGAATTTTTTAAATAACCATCCTCAAAATAAAATTTATACATCATGTGTGTTAGACTAAAAACATATGATATCTATGTGATAAACCAATATAATGTGTATACATGACATCATAATGTAAAATAATTTGAGCATAAGTTGGTAATGTATGATGTATGTTAGATCTAGCATTCACAAGGTTGTCAAGATAGATATAATAATGTGAGCATGTATATGAACAAAAAGTCTGGATATAATCTGAGTAACTACCTAGGGGGATGGGGCATGATGTCCATCAAGTTACCCAAGGAGGAAGGGGAGATGAATGAGGTCACTCATGGCATCACAAACTATATGTGAATGAAATGATCAAGAGACAAGTGTCATGGCCATGATTCATACATGAAATAATACATACAAACCCATAATGCATCCAACATATGACAAGAGGACACAATACAAGGGACATGGTCACATGTCACTAAATATGAGAAAGAAAAAACATACATACACATGTTCAAATGTACACAAAAAATAATCAAGGTTATCTTAGAGCCATATGGAAGGATGTGTTTAACTGTCCACATAAATAATCAATAATACACACATAAGGACATGGGCACATGTATAAAGAATATATATAGTGAAAGGAAGTGGCTTAGATCTATATAATAGTGTCATATTCAAATGTCATTGAGTAGATGTAAAAGTAAAGAAACACAATAAAGTCCAAACTAGTAAAGCTATAAATGAAAGTATGCATGAACATGTGGTAAAAATTCATATAAGAGAAAAGATGTACATAAAATGATTCTATAATAGTATTCAAAATAAAATTAGTGTAGTATAGGATGCTCAATATCAAGATATAAGCAATGTTAAATTTGTGATGTGGAGTATAGAAATAAGTAATCTAGGAACCCAAAAGTTGTGTACTATAATGCCCCTAATGGGAGAATGTATCAATGCTAAATCTATGTATCTATGTATGTACCCCAGTGGGTAAATAGTAACAAATCTAGATCTATGTAGAGGAACTAAGTCTTATAGTAATCTACAAACACTTGAAAGGAAAATGTGAAGTATGATGTTTGATAAAACTGGCTATACTAGCATAAATAGCATATGTAGTACTTGGGAAAGAGAAGGAATGTAAACATGGTGTATGCATAATAATTTTATTACCTTCTTTGACTTGATAATTATATCACTATTCCCATCTAATTTTGTCTAATAATCCATTAATTAATTCCTCTTATCATTATTATGCCTAGCACAGCCTAATTAACCCCCTCCTAACTAATTATCTAAGTCCCTTATCCATATTTCATATCACACCTATTATTAATCCCATCATTTATCATCTTATTAACATCCCATTTGCTTAATAAATCTTCCCATTCCCACTTGTTAAATTTAAATTCACAAAATTCTACCTATTCCCTAGGTTTCTCTACAAGCCTACCCACTAGCCATGAAATTATCACTTTATTAACCTAGTCTAATCCTCCCCTAATCATCATTAGATTTCCTGATGGACTATAAAACTCTCCACCACCCTTCTCCTTCTATAGAGAGTTATATCTCTATATAATTATAATGAATTTTAAATTCCTTATAATTACCTCCTTCCTCTCTAGAGTCTTCTTATGTAAAGGCTTCCAATGAATTTTTAATTCATTGGAAAATCTCCCTCCTTGGTCTATTTAAATCCATGTTTCTCTCCATTACAAAAAAGGAGGAAATCCATGTTAATAAAATTTGTTAATCCTATTTCTTAGTCTTGAATCAAACCAATCCATGTAATCCAAGTCATTGATCAAGCTAATATCATGCTAAAAATCTAAGTCTACTTGGAAACAATCCATTATCCATAACACTTAGTCTTTTTATTATTTTGATCTTGATTTAGAGCACTTAGATTTTAGGATGTAATGTTGGTATGAATGTTCATTTACCTTTGAATTTTTTATCCTATTAGCTATATATTTTGATTGTAGAATGATGTTTTGAGTAGATTTTGGTTAATATGCATATCCAAATCTCATTGTTCAAAATTTACATCTTACATTTGGCAACCATAGAAGGATCTCTCCTTAGTGATAATATTATGTGTGAAGTGTGATTTTAAATATTAAAAGAAATATTTAGGATAAATTTGGGGCTCAAATTTTCAAAAATCTCATCTTCTAGGTGAAAGGTGATTTTGATCTGCAAAAAGAGATTTTGCATTTTTGATTTTGAGGTTGATAATGGTGACTTTGACATAAAATACCAACAAAAATTCTATCCATTAGGGTAACTTAGCCATTTTATTATTTTTATTCAAAATCACTTCTCATAATCTATGATTTTGGTTCCTATCTAAATTTTTTACATATTCAGTCACAATTTTGACTAACTATAAAATTCTTAAGGTTTTTAGTCTATAATCTACTTACTTTTTGTCTATAAATATTACTAAATATCTATAAATATTTTATCTCCATTTTTAAATTCTATTTTTTTAGGGTTAACTCTCTCTCTCTCTCTCTCTCTCTCTCTCTCTCTCTCTCTCTCTCTCTCTCTCTCTCTCTCTCTCTCTCTCTCTCTCTCTCTCTCTCTCTCTCTCTCTCACACACACACACACACACACACACACACACACACACACACACACACACACACACACACACTATTGAGAAAAATCATAACTTCCTAGTTGCAATTTTGAAACAACCTTAATTTAATCTTATTTTAGTCATATAAATTCCTATAAATAAATTAATATGATAAAATAATAAACTAAAATATCATAAAACCCATTTAGTTTTTACAAAAATTTGTAAATATCATTATTTTTATTAAATCTACAAAATTGATTATACTAAGTCATGATTTTGATTTGAATTTATGATTTTGTCTCTGATAGTCATGGTTTTGCCCTAACTACTAGTAGTATACATAGTGATTTTACAATATCACTACTTATCCATCTAAAATTTTGAATCTCAATTGTAGTTTTGAAAACCTTATTAGCGATTTTGAACTAACTAATTATCAAGTAATTGTGATAGTTTGTTTTTAGTTTGTAAAATCACTTGTATGTATTTGTGATTTTGACTTACTATAAGAGATTTTGGCTCTCTAAAATTGATTTGGAATTAACATTGACTATGTATCTATGATTTTGGTTACTTTAGTAGTGATTTTACATTCATTTTTGCCTTCAAATTATCTTTTTTGAGTGTATTTTTTAGTCATTGGGGTTGCCACCCATGTATCCTAAAAGGGGTGATTCCCATTGAATCCATTGGTGGATACCACCCCTAAAACCATGCATCATGGCCCCTCATTCAAAAAAAGGTTATAGTGTACAACCCACAATTATTTTCATTATTTTTATTTGAGACTTATTAGACTAACCATTTGTTAGGGAAAATTTATTGGTAGTTTTGTCTCACTTGTTTTAACTATCAATTTAAAATAACAACTTGTCTTACATGTTGCATTTTGATACATTTTTATTTTCGTTTAATGTCTTGTCTTACAGGTTTCCCTTCAAGATTGCCAATTTGAAACTACTAATCACTTGCTTTGCAAGTCACCTATCAAAGATAATTTGGAATTTTGAAAACCATCTTATATATGTTTTTATAAATACCACACTTAATTCATTAGCTAATTTACTTTTTTCCACTTGTGTGTCACCTGAGGGTTACAGTGGTGTATGCTCTCCTTTCTACATCCTAGAGGAGAGTCTTTAAGAGTTAAAAACCACTAACAAACCCTCTTATTTTTATTTTTAGGAGGAAAAATGACATCTAATTAATACCCATGTGATTGTCATAGTCCTAGGGGGATTGTGACCATGTATTTCCCCACCACACACAAATCCACACTCTATATTTTGATAGAGTATAAAAATTAGGGACAACTATCATTAGGCCAAGCAGTTGACCCCATACAGGTCTTCTATGAAGGGAAAGAGTTAACTCTCTAACCTAAGAATTAGATAATACCATACATGGATTTTGTTCCAATGTACCTAGTGTATATTAGGGATGCCCTTAGAGAGCTTGTATAGCCTAAAATAAGACCATTAGCTATAACAAGTGACTTGATAGTAGAGTCAATATCAGCTCCTAAGTGACTATTAAGTGTAAATGAGGTTGAGAGTGTTTGGGAGATTACATAATGGGTAACCAACCTATAGCCTCACCTCCAAAGTAGTTAGATGGTGTAGTCATCGAGTTATACTCCTGAGTCAGTCACTAATTCTAGGTTTATGGATTGTTTGTTTTGTTGTATTCTATAGAGGCTTGTATTTTTTTCATCACTTAAAGTTAACACACAACCTTATACCCTAGTCAAACATAGTCCCTAGGTCAAATATCATCCATTATTTACACATCATCTCATTATCCATCATCATCTCATGAATTTATCTTATGATCTTGACTTGACCTTGTCTATTCATCATCTTAGTCTTCATCTCTTAGCCTAATCTTCCCTAGTTGAAACACACTTCATCCATTCACTCCTTTATCCTAAGTTAAAACCTTGTCTTGACATTTTTATTCATTCATCCTATCCCCTTGATATAGTCATTCACTATTATATCCCTCTTTGACCTAGTCCTTAATCATACCCTATTATCCCTAGTCTTACCCTAACATATTTCACATCTTTTATATTAGTTCTAATCTCATCCTAGACAACCTTCATATCCTTTTCACACATAATTAATCACATTGGTCTTGTCTTGGTCTTTATCCCCTCCTATTCCAACCTCGCCACATTGTCTTCATCTTGTCTAGACTTGTCTAAAATATTGAGACATTCACTATTGTCACCTAGTCAAATCCATCCCCCAAATCTACTTCCATAATCTATTGGTATTGAAAAATAATCATAAAATCTAGACTTGATTCATGTTAATCAAAACCATGTCACTCATCTTAACTTTGTCTTGCCCAGTCACCTTATCCTTTATATATACCATCAAGCCTAGTCATAGTCCATCCTATCATATTTATCAATACTAGTCATCCCATAAAGTCTAAATTTGTACACTATTCTTCACCTAAATTGGAGAAAAAATCTTTCTACATCAAGATCCTTACTATTAAATTCCTTGTGTTTAATCAAGTTAGAATCTAATCCCGTCATCATGTAATCCTCCTTAAGTTGATTATTTTAGTCTTGATATAATCTTAATCCAATCAATCCCTTGTCAAAATTAGTCTCTTATGATAGTCTAGCCCCTCATCAAGTCTTATATATTGTCATAGCTTACTCATTTAAATCTATTATAAATCATTGAAATTATAGCATAGAATAAGTTGGTCTACTTCATCATCATCTCACATCACATCATATCAACATCATATCAAATTTGATGATCAGACTAAATCAAGAATTTGTTTAATTTATTTCCACAGATCCCATCTTCATCCCTCAATATTTCCATTCAATCCCTTATACCTAATTATTGGGGATAACAAACCACATCATGCATAATTTCTCCCACCATGACATCTAAAATAAATTTGGTCAAACCTACTTATTGGGGATAACAAACCACATCATGCATAATTTCTCCCACCATGACATCTAAAATAAATTTGGTCAACACCCTGATTGAGTAATGCCTCATGGACAATAGGGATGTAATCATTTATTGCCTCTTTGAGATTAATACCCTACATTCTATAGACTTTAACCTTATCCACCCAACATCACCTCTAGTCTATACCGATTCACATTAATATTCTCCTAACCCCTATCCCAACCTATCATAGTTAAGTTTTTTATCTACCAATCATATCCAGTCATCTACCCCTTCTTCTATTAGCAAGGGCAATCCAACCCTAGCCACTCTATCTACTATTAGTCTTCTCATAAAATCATGTCAACAACCATCTTATCTAATGTTTAATGCTTCATCACCCAAGTCAAGAAGTGAAGAGAGGCCCTATACTCCTCTTTTTATATCCTTAAACTCCCTCTTCTACAAATGTTTTGCCATTAACATGATGGTCTATGCATCCATACAATATAGTGATGCTTTCAAGCTTAAGCCCTCTTTGTATAAAGTCAACCAACTACTACTATATATATCACCAAACCTGGGGGCATACCATTAATCAATGTCATATTTTCCAAAACTATGTCCAAGACCTCATCAACCATGGTCATATCAAAATTGAGAATAAATCAGATGGGTCTACATCCAAGGTTTAACAAAAAGAGGTATGCCAAGATTCCTTTTTTAAGAATGATCAAGAACTTACCTTTATAATACAAGGTTAAGACATCAATTTAATCTTCTATGGTCCCCCAATCTTTGACAAAACCTCCATAAATGACAAATCTATTCTCCATAAACCTAATCCTCCCTTTTCTCACAAGTCCTTTTTCCAAAGACCTATCTTTGGTAAATCCATTATCCCTCCATCATCTTCCTCTCACCCATCACATCAAATATCCCATTTGGAGAAGTCACTAATGGATAGATAATCTTATACTAGTAGCATCATATCATGTACATCAGAAAAAACACTGGAGTCAACACAACTCTTATCTACATCAAGATCATGTTCAAAACCAATATCCAAATCCAATATTTTTTTAGAATCATCATCCTTGATTGATGTTGTAAATCATAACCATGTCGACATTTTTTAGGATACCTCCAATCTAGATGTCACCTAATCTTAAAACATATATTTTGATCTTTGTTAGGATGATGAAGTTATAATGGAGTTTTTACAAGATTTATCTATCAAAGATAGTTAGAGTGGATCTGATCCCACATTAGATGTGTATAGACTTAGTGATCCTTTTTTTGATCTTGAGGATATTTTCTATGATGTCAAAATCATGTCTCCAAGGAACCCCTATACGGACCATGATTCCCCATCACCACTCATTAACCTCATCCTACCATCTCTCCTACCTTCATCCACCAAAGACCCTTTTCTTCCTATGAATGTTAATTTAATCACCTCCCTCCATAGGGATGAATAGGAACACACATCATTTGATTCCTCCTTGAGTAATTTAACACGTGATAAAAATATAAAGGTCCAAGATCATATTCAAAAAGTCATACATGATAATTATTGGTGCCCAAATATGCACTAATGTGATTGGGGCCCTATTAGTCAAATTCCCATGTCCAAAATGGATGAGTGTCAATGTTTTAATTTCTTTTCTCATCCCATCAAAAGATCAAAATACATATTCATGATTAGTCATGTACACGTATTTACTTTCACCAAATGGTAAGTGTTCTCTCACTCCTTGCCAAATTCCTAATGGGTACTTTATAAAGGTGGAAATTACTCTTGATAGATCTAAAGGAATCAAAAAATATTTATTAAAACTCCCATGGTGGGAGAATTCATGGTGAGAAGACAAGGGTATTACCAAGATTTTCTATGTGCTTAGATTGGATGTTTTATGCTCAAGAGAGAGGTTTCTAGGACTTCAAATTAAATTGCTGATTTACACTTGATGTATTTTGATGATTAAGGTGTGAAATAGACTGATTAATTGAATGAGAGGCATGTATTTATCCTAAGATACCTTTCATATGTGATTTTTGGGGGTCGGGGAAATCTTGCACCTTTCACTGAATAAGGAAAACTAGTGAAAAATGGTAAAAGTTGCCAAGAAGTACAAACTCACGTATAAATTAGACACATGGTAGATTTTTGGGGATTCGAATGTTTCAAGATTATTTTGAAATTTACCCCTCTTACTATGTTCAGGTTAATGTGTTCCAAGTCCCCAAGGCCTGAATATCTGAACTTGTAAGAAAAAGTAATACCACGTGGTAGCTCCTTGGATTTTTTTTAGTTTCAACCACTTTTTGAAGATTGCCCCACTTACTTATTAGTAGGAATAATACAAAAAAACATTGAAGGCTAAAACACCTAGACTTGTGAGATAAAATTTTGACATGTGTTATTCTTGGTCCTAGAGAGGGTTAAGAGCTTATTGCACTTTTGCACCTCTAGAAAATGACAAGTGAAAAGGTGAAAACATCTTGAGAGACCTGAAAAGATGTCATAAATACATGTCCCACTCATGTCACTCTGTGACCTATAAGGAGGACCATTTGGCACAATAGGGGAGTGTTTATGTTTTCCATCTCTTTTTTGAGTAAGGCTTAAGCAATTAATGAGAAGTAGGTGGTGATTAACCATTGGGATTTGGTGAATTAATGGTAACCCTAATCTTGAGATGTAAAGGATTATAACTTAAGTATTTGTCTTCATTTTAAAATTAACCTTTACATCTAGAGCTTGCATTTGTGCTTTTGAGTTATGTGTGCTTGAGATAAGTATAGTATGAGAATGTCATTATAGCTAATTATTTACAAACTTTCAAATTCCAGTGTGTGTAGCCATCTAAATTAAATAGTAAGTTTCCCATTTTCTCCTCATGTTGTGTTTTTTGAAGAGAGTTAAGAGGTAGCTAAGGGTTATTTGAGTGAAGAGTTTGTCTGATACAAAAATGTTCAATTTAAGAATTAGAAAAATGTTAGTGTTTCTACCATAATAAAAGGCAATGTTGTTTCAATTTTAGATTCAATTAAGGATACTTATGTTATGGGATTGGATATTTGGGTCCTATTGAATAGTTTACAATAACTTAACCCCCCAAGTAATTACCAATGTCTACACTAGATACATCACACTTTTAGAAGCATTCCCTTTGGCTACCCCATACCCAAAACTCATTATTACGTGTGCTCGAGCATACCAACTAGACACAATGACTTTTGGTTATTATGTTCATTTTTTTATATGATAATTCACCCCTTCGACCCTTAACACCATGTTAGGAATTCCTCCCTAGCTAGAAGGCATTTCACTCTCCTTGGAGGAATGCCAAAATTATGTAGAAAAGAAAGACAAAGATATCTAGGACATCATCAATGCTTTTTAGTTGTCTAATAGGAGACAAAAAGTCTCTAAAATGTCCAAGAGCTTGAAGATAACAAAGTTTAATGAGTTTCACCAATGCATCATTACCATGGCCACTAGGATTTATGGGATGCCTACCATTGAAAATTTTGAGCCATGGATGTTTTTAATTATGATATACATGTTGGAGGGAAAGAAAAAGCTAGACTGGGCCTCCATACTTAGTGATAACCTGCATGTACAAATGATGTAGCTCCATGCTACAATTTTTTCTAAAGAAGAATTTGTAGGTACCTTTTATATGTCATCCTATTTGATGTACAAAGACTTTCCAAGGGCTCACCAAGAATCATTCAGGGATGAAAACATTTGAGGTATATACAGAGGTTACCTTAGAAGTATTCAAAAATAATTTTTGTAAAGTTTATAACTAATTTTTCAATATAATGATGAGTGTCTTCTTCCCATTAAGAAGCCTCAATATAATGTCCAAAAGAACCAAGTAGGTGATTGATAAATATGGTTCCACTTACATATAGTTTAGGATGTTCACAAACATCAAGGTAATTGGCTATTTAGGATGCCCACTCAAATTGCCCAGGTACCTGGATGACAAGTTGGTAGTGATGGAGCTAAGATGACAAATGGTGCCACCACATGAAATGATTATAGAAAAAAAAGATCAACAATATTTTCAAGTTTCCTATGGTAATAAAGTTTTATTTGTGTCCTTTTGTTTCCAAGGTAAAGAGGTTTTAATATGAGATGGGTTCATATGCACTTGATAAAATACCACCCTAACCCAAATTTGACATCAAGTGGTTGATAAAAATGGCCACTAATTTAATGTTTCATAAGTTTCACTATAAGGACATTTGGTCCAACTATACCATGGAGGAAGATGTCTAAAAATTATAATTTATGAGTTTGAATATGCAAGAATTCATAGCCTAGAACATTAATCCCATCCCCAAAGACATGGGAGATGATAAATTAACATTGTCTTTAATGTACAACACCAATAATTTTCAAGCCCATCCCATTCCTCAATAAAATTTTAGTACTCAAGTGGATGATTCCATCCCTAGGAGATCAATGTGAATTATGAAGAGAACCTTCAAATGGCTTAAGGATCATGGGGTCGACCTCAACACATATGACACTCCTCTTCAAGAATTAAGGTAGGTTAAGTAGTTGAAGGACTTTCTCCTAAGATACAGTGGTGACTATATGGTTCCATCTTTAGTCATAAATAGTAAGGGTAAATGCAAGCTTTGGGATATCGAGTTCACCAAATTGGTAGACGTGGATAAGATAACAATGACACAATCCAAGGCCATGTTATCCTTTTCAAAAATAATAGACTTAGTGGAGAAATGAGGCAAGATTATTATAGGGTAGGTCATGTTGGATAGCACTACTCCCATCTCCATTTTAGGAAAGGGAGCCCTAGTAATTACAACCATTTCAATGGCTTCTCCTATAATCACCCTGGCTATGGTCATAAATGCTCCATCCACACAATAAACAACAATCCATCCTCCCCTAGTGACATGCAAGAAAAATAGGAGGGGAGGACCAAGAAGAGAAACCAAAGCTAAAAAGATTCAAGAAAGGTCTACAACCTTCAAGTAAATCACCTATAAATTAAAAGATGTTATATTCAAGGACCCTCTCTCCAAAAAAATCCTTGTGAATAGAAAATAGGACCAAGCCTCATATGCCCAAAGAGTGAGAGATATGAGTGAGGAGGAAGATTTATATGAAGGTAGATCAATAGCTGAAGTAATGAAGAAATAATGTGCCTTCACCCCTCCCTAAGTAAAGACTAGGAAAAGGACTCACATGGAGAGGCCAAAAACCCCAGTAAAGGCCTCGACATGGGATTTGTCCATAAAAGAAGAGGTCTTGGTGATAGAAAGTAAAGGTTATGAGGAGGTTACCTTAACCTTAGATGACCCTTTATCATTTGATGAAGTTGTATAGGTTGGAGTAGAGGCAGCCACCCAAGCCCAAATTCCTCTTGAGAAAGAGGTAACCTCCTTAAACATAGAGGCATTTATTGAAAATGTCATCTCCCAGTTACCTAGTGAGGACAGGGTTCATGAAGGTGATGAAAATCAAAGACCTAATGGGGGAGTTGACAAGGAGCCAAAAAGTGGTGACCAGGTTCCCACTGATAGTGTATAAGTATAGGGAGATGGGGAAGAAAACCTATGAAAGGGTACCCCAAACCTTTCAGAGGAAAATAAAGAGTTGGATCCAAAAAATAAATATGCTAAGGAGGATATCTTGGGAAGTGATACTTCTATTGAAGTATCTTGAGGTCTCATTCCTCTCATCAAAGTTCATGATCTAGCCCACAATAAAGGCCCCAAGACCATGATTAGTGAAAATTTGCCTAAATGTAGTAAGGAGTTCACTATAGCCTTTTCTAACTAGGGGGTTCAAATAAATAAAGAAGGCAAGGTGGTTGCTAAGCCTTTTAGTCAGACCATAACATAGGAGCTCCATCAAAAAATTACTCATGGAGTCCCACCAACCAGGGTATTTCACTAATTTTTGTCTATTTTAAGTCTAAAGGAAAATATAGAGATGGGGATAAGTGATTAGAATGAACCCAAATTTGGTTTGTGTATCATTTCTAGATGTTGTGAGCACTCCTCTTTGGCTAGGGAGGACTACCTATAGATAAGAAAACACTACCACAAGATGTTTGTTAGCAGATAAATGAGTGGACTGCCAAGTTATGTGCTTGTTCTAGGAAGTGTGAAGCTTCCCTAGAGATGACATTCCACTTTTGAGAGGTAAAAAAATAATAAATAACTAAAAGAGAGGTAAATAAGGAGTAAATGAGAGATAAAATCACCATTTTTAACAACATGTACATAGTAGAGAGTGACAAGGTGTAGGTGAAGTGTTTTATTTATGTTTTAGAAGTTGTCTGGGTAGGTTTTGGAGAGGCTAGGAAATTGATAGTCACCAACGTCAGTAGGGGGTGACTGATATTGATTAGGATGTAGAGGTCAGTAGTGAGGTGACCAATGTCAGTTAGACTACTGGGGTTGATAGGGGTAATATTTGTCTAGAAAGTTGTAGAAGGCTTTCTTGGGTTTGGGAACTAGTCTGGATTAGGTCAGGGAGGTTGAAAGAGTTATGAAAGGGAGATTATGACTTGGTTAAGTCTAGTCAGAGGTTTGATATGTTAGATAAAGGGGAAATAAGCAAGGAATCTTTATAACTCCCTCATAGGGGTATAGTCAGAGGTGCATAAAGTAGTGTAGGGTAGATATGAAGAAATAGAAGAATAAATATTAAAATGACATACAATATCAATGATATACTTAGTTGTAGTGGTCACTAAATGATAAGTGTTGGGTTGATGGTCCCTATTTGGGAGTTTTAACTTGAGTGCATGAACAAAGAGAACAAGTAGATGTTGTTGGTCATCAAGAGCTCAATTGTTGATTGTGATTGACTTACATAGGGTGACTGTAAGACTATATGTCAAAATTAGAATACTAAGAGCCTGAATAAGAGTAATAATTTATTTTATTAATTTCTACTAACCTAAACTATAGGTTAGAGTTTGGCTTATATTTCCAACATCAGCAATCTCATCAATGTTAGTAGGGTTCCTGATGATGTCAGTCATGGGTTGATCGACATCAGTGTCCCTAGAATAGGTAAACCTTTCTATTCTCTGCCTATTTTCTATTGTTTTGCATGACAAGTGTGACACCCATTATGAAATGGTAAAAATAAGAGGTTAGGAAGGAAGTAGTTATTTAGGAATTTAGTTTGGAGGTGGGAATAAGTCTTAGGTAGTTAGGATGAGGGGACCAAGTCTTAAGGTGATTCATCAGGGGAGAATTAGTCATAGGGTGAGGTGGCTAGGTAAGATTGCAATATGTTTTTTTAATTAATTTAATTAAATATCTTAAATTAATTAAATGTGTGATGAGTAAAAGTATGTGTTAGGGAGATTAATTGTTATTATTAAAATGGGTTTAGAGGGGTTTTGACATAAGGAGTTATGCATGTGTGTGTGACATAATTTTGGTGTCTACATTTGCCCCTTTTTGTCTTGTAATTTATACTGATATGTTGTAACATAAAAAAAAGAGTTATATTCTCCAAGTATTGGATGAGGCATCCCCCCTCAAAATAGGAATCGACAGAGGAGAAACTAAAATCAGATACCAATTTGATAGAAAGGTAACTAGGTGACTAGTGGAAAATTGAGCATCACTTCATATTGTAGACCACAGTGAGCTATAGTTGACAATGTCAAGAACATGAAAGGTTAGGAGGACTCAAATAGAAGTAACCAAAGCACAAATTGTAAGTGATAGCTAATAGGTCAAATCAATGAAATTTATAGCTCCAATGGTCAATGTGTCCCAAGTATCTAAGGTAGGAAGTGCCCATAGGAAACACAAAAGGGTTGAAGGTGACAACATGGGCTTGGTTTCCATCCACAACACCTAAAATACATATGTGTGCATAATAGCCAACTACAACAGAATAGCCTACATAGTCAGGACAAGTAATGCACTCCTGGTGTAAAAGGGTCAATGAGCAAGGAAATATTTGTGATCTCCAAACAAAGTCATTGAGAGTGAAGATTTGAATGATCTTCAATTTTTTTTTGTGGTTGGGGGAGATATATGTGATCTCTAGTTGCCCCAATATATGGGTAAGGTTGTGCAAAGTTGGGTGTTTTGTGTTAGAAAATAGTATTAGAAAGGTGTCAACATTGGTTATATATACTGATATCAATAATATAAAGTGTTGATGTTAGTAAAACTAGGGCAACATTACTAATGTCGGTAGGCATAAGGATTGAAGTTGGTAGATTAGGTCAGTTTTGATGATATCGACGGCTGACTAAACCCAATAAAAGGGGATTTGGTAGTGGACCAAACTCATTTGTAACTTATTGATTGGAGATAACAAATAGAGTTTTGAGAGTGATTTGAGATGGTAGCACAAGGAGGGGACCCAGTGGGAGGTGCATGACCTTAGGAGATAGCAGTGCCAGCAAGGAAGAGATGGAGAGATGAGGTAAGAGCCCAAATTACTTTGATTTGGTTTTTGTAATTTTTAGGTTAAATGAGAGGTGGAGTTATAAGAAATAGGATTGGGGGAGTAGAAAATAGGTTATGGTAGGTGTATGATAAGTTAGGGAGATTTAAGGGTAGTTTTTTAAAGAGAAATGGGTAGGTTAGGTTTGGGTTGTTCAAACTTGGGGCCAAACCAATCTCTGACATTGGCAAGATCAACTGATGTTGGCTGACATGACACTGAGGTCTACCAACATCAACTGACATAACATCGAGGTTAGTAGTTTTCTACTAATATTGGCCATGTCATAGGTTGATAAAGCACTGATGTTAGCATTAATGCCAATGTTAGCTACTATTAAAAAGTAGTAAACAAGAGAAAGGGCGAGGTTTTGATCTCTAGTGGAAGTAGTAAACAAGCCTAATGGTTGAGCTAGCCTCATAATACCCCTTTTCATCTGAGTGCTACCTACATAGCATGGTGTAGGGCCTCAGACCAATGTAGTTCTCTTAGTGATAAGGGAAAAAAGTGATGATAGAGTAGATTAAAAGGGTATTAACTTGATTCATTTATGTATGAATGCAAGAAAGGATGGAACTTACATTATGAGACTATATATCGATGTTATTGACATATATGAGGAGAGATGTTACTCTAGATTAGTGGGAACATATGGTAGCCATAGGTTTAGGAGGAGTGACATGATACTATTGTGTCATGAAAGATGTGTCACTGATGATAGATTTGATTGAGAGGTGGGATCATACCACCAACACCTTCCATCTACTGATTAGAGAGTTAATAGTGACATAGGAGGATGTTTATAGGATTTTAAAGCTACCACTTCAAGGTGAGGATATTTTCATGCTTGAGAGAGGAGCATGATATACACATGGTCAGTTTATATGGGGATCATGTTAGTGAGGTGACCTACCACTTTATGAATTTTGAATATGAGCCACTCTACATGGTTGATGAGGAGTAGCATCATCCTAACATCTTGATGATGATCAAGATCATGGTTTATGTATTACTTGATGTAGATAGATGGAGATTTTTTATTACTCTGACAGATGTGTTTACATAGATGATTGAGTAGTGGACCATTTTTACTTGGGCTCTAGTATTTTTGGCACATATATAAAGATGTGATAGTGATACAGTCTATGTGTCAACCATTTTTGACACTATTGGGCTTATGAGCACATCATGGTGACATGACCACTAGGGCTACCTACCACTATCCTAGTTGTCTTTAGGGTTGAATTTAGATGATGGAGAGATGGGATGGCACAAACCTAAGTGGATGGCATCATGTGAGACATTACCTACTATAAGCATATGATCGAGGGCCTGATCCCTAAAAATATCTTGTAGAGACCATATCTGACATATCTAGTTTTTAGAGGATAGGTAGATTACCTTATTGGGTTGTAGAGTTCATTATGGGTCAGGGGGAGATGGGCCAGTGAGCTAGAGATGATACTCATGGCAAAAGTGAGGAGATAGTTTGGTCTATTATAGGATATTCTACCTGCCTTCCATCGATATAGGAGGGATGACATAGAGGCACCTTTACTATTGCCCCAAGAGACCAATGGGCCAAAATTTGAGGATCTACTAGTATGGTTAGTGGTTGGGGACCCAGGATGTACAACTACCTATACAACTTGGTGGGTATGGTTACATCTAATGGTGAAGGTCAAGAGGCCACCAATAGACTTATAGGGGTTAGTAAGGGAGATATATGTAGTGATACAAGCATAATATATAGTAGTATAGGCCTAAGATGTAGCAATGTAGGATTGAGAGTTAGCTCAAGTAAAGGTTTTAGCCTTATAGGGGTAGGTGGTGAAATTGTAGGGTTATATTGGGGATCTATAGGGTCAAGTTGTAGCACTATAGGGCTAGGTGACTATTTTATAAGGTCAAGTGACTATAGTGATAGAAAAAAGAGATAGTGTGAGAGCAGTAGGCCAAGCCACTCCTCCACCACCACCACAAGGACTAGTATAGGTTAGACCATCTTCTAGTGTTATGGGTCCTCCAAAGAGTGTATCTATAGTGAGGTATTTAACTACTCTTGATGAGATTTCTTATTATGAGAGGGTGATTAGAGAGTTCTCATAGATACTGAGATATTCAAAGTTTAGAGAGTAGGAGAGGTCGATGTCATGTGTGATAGATTAGAGCTCACATCGATGTAAACATATAGAGAGTGGTAGTGATACTACCTCTTCCTAACCACATAAAGAGCTTCAAGGACCCTGAGTATTAGAGTTTACCAATTTTTATTTATATATGTTATATGTATACTAGCCTATGAGTTGAAGACACAAGATGTGCATTTTGAGAGAGATTTATGATGATGTAGATGAGGAACATGTATTTTTATAACATATTATATATAGGAGATGTCCATTCATTGCCATGTTTTTATTTGAGATGCATTTCTTGTGATTATGATGATGATATTAATGATGTTCATTTATTTCTATGTGTTTATTTGAGATGTGTTGCTTGTGATTATGATGTTGATATGGATGATGTTTATTTATTGCTATGTTATTTAGATGTTAATGTTGATCATGTTATTTGAGTTATAATAGCCTTTCCAATTTATGTGATGGTATATGCATAGTTGATTGGTTAATTTCATCTTAGAATTTTTCCATATTTGTGATGGTGTATGCTTAAAATGAGTAGATTGAGTAGGTTAATTTGTTTCAACATTTTCCATATTTGTGATGGTGTATTCATAAAATAAATAAGGTGGTTATGTTAGTATTGGTATGATATTTTTTCTTCATCTAAAATAGAGATATTTACATGTGATGTGGATGGGAAAATAAAGAGGCAAAATGCTTGTGTATTGGCAAAGACCATAATTTAGAACATAAATAGGCTCAGGAAAATTAGCCTCTTTCATGCCTTATATCTCTGAACCATTGTGTTTGTTAGAGAAGCATCATGTTTACCTCATGTTAAGTGAGATTCATATTCCTTTAAAAGAGTATGAGGGGGAAAATGGTAGAATAAGGGAAAATTTATAGATGCGGTAACCTACCAAGTAGAAATGATATGTCCCTTTTGTGGGTGACCCAAGAGCTAATGTAGGCAATTCCATGACTTAAATATTTCTTTCTTTTTTCTTTTTTTGTGTAATATGATCAATGCAGGAATCCTATAATGGGATTTTGTATAGGTTAAGGTTGTGAAAAGAGGTGAGAAGCCTTTTGCATTTGTTTTTTCCTTTGATAACAAATCTTAGCTTAGCCATCCTTCAAGGGAGTGGTATAAGCATTTGTTTTTAATTTTAAATATCTATCCTTCAAGGGAGTAGTCTATTGATAGTAGCAAAGGGAGGTTATGTAGCTATCCTTCAAGGGAGTAGTCTACATTAAAAAAATGTGACCTGAGATTTTAGAACTTTTTCAAATATTCCATTCTTTTTTTATTTTAGTCATAGACAAGACTATTGAGGCTTAAGAGTTTTCCACTATGAGGATAAAACCATACGACTATGCAAGTTATCTAAGTGTATAGGAGTAAGATTGAAGAGGAAGGGAAATGAATGTAATAGGGATGCTCAAGGGATGAGCTCAAGTTAAACATGAAGTAAAGTGACACTGGTTTAACAAAAGAATTGTTGTAGGTGTAAGGTATTTAAAGGCTTAGGTTTTGGCCTTCCTTCAAGATAAGACAAGTGATAAGTTCTTGACCCATACATGTGAGTTATGATATAAGGTCCAAACCAATTAGGAGCAAATTTTCCCCATTTTATTTTCTCCATGTTTGTCACATGTTGATTTTATTTTAAGATGAGATCTCCTATATTGAAATCTCACTCTTTGAGGTTTTTTTTATAAGTGTGTTTGATACGCTCTTGAGAGATTTGGAGGTGGTTGAGGGATATGAGATGGTACTCATCAAGTAATTCAAGTTGGGCCAAATGTTCTTGGAAAAAGTAATCATTAGCAAGTATGCCATGTAGAGAAATGTAAAGAGAAGGAATTTGGACCTCAAGAGGCAAAATATCCTTCATCACATATACCAATGAAAAAGGTGTATCACCCATAGGGGTTTGATTTCTAGTGTAGTAAGAAAATAAAGAAAAAACAAAGTGTGTGTACCAATCCTTGCCCATATCGTTGACTACCTTTATAAAATCTTGGTCAAAGTTTTTTTAGAAGCTTTTGCCTATCCATTAGCTTAGGGATAGTATGGTGAAGAGAAGCTTAATTTGATTCCAAATGCATCACAAAGACCCTAAACAGTCTTGTTTTTAAAAGACTTTCCATTATTGGTTATAATCTTTTGAGGTACACCAAGATTATATATGATGTGGTGGTTAATGAAGTTAACAATTTTGTCAGCTTTAATAGAGATTAGAGGGATGGCCTCAATCCACTTGGTGAAGTATGAAGTTGTAGTAATGATAGAGTGATGACACAGTGATGAATGAGGGTTAATCTCTCTAATTAGATATAATCCCCATTGAGAGAAGGGCCAAAAGTATTTGGTAACTTGAAATGCATGATTGGGAATGTGAAGGAGGTTTGCATGTTGTTGACACTTGACATAACACCAAACATAATCAACACAATCTTGATGAAGTGTGGGATAATAATAGCCAAGTTGAAGGATATGTTTATCAACTATGTGACCATTGAAATTCCCACCACAAATCCCATCATGGACTTCCTTAATAATAAAGGGAGTCTCAGTACTAGTTAGGCATCTAAGGAGAATACTAGCAAAACCTCACTTGTAGAGAAGTCCCCCTAGTATAGTGTAATGAGTGGCACATTTTATGAAAGCCCATTTCCTATTATTAGAAAGATCAGGAGGGGTAATAAAGAGGGAAAAATAATCCATGAGTTTTTTGTACAATAATTCTTATGGGTTGGTTGTTACATTTTTGAAAAATAAGATGTTAGCTAAAACATAAGAGGGAAATATTAAGTGATGCACTATGACATAGATTCTTGAAGAGGAGGATGAAGAGTGTATGCATGAAGCAAGTGAAGCCATGTTAAGAGATTCACTATGACACATATTCTTGAAGAGGAGGATGAAGAGGGTATGTATGAAGCAAGTGAAACCATCATGTCACCAAACTTATTTGTAGATTGAGTAATAATTTGCAAGAGATAAGAGTCAAATAATCCCAAGAGTGTATCTACATGATGTTTATACCACTTTATAATTTCATTTTTGCATAGCTGGGAACCATTAACTTAGGTAACCACTAGCTGAGAATCACTAAAGATGGTTATGGATTTGATACCCAAGAAGAGATCTATTTTAAGTCTTATAATCAAAGCCTCATATTTGGCCATATTGTTAGTGCATTCAAAATCTATTTTAAATGATAAAGGCATAGGATTATCATCTAGAGAATAAGAATGACCCCTACACCCCCACCATGTTGGCATTTAGATCCATCAAATAACATCATCATTTGATTAGAGATGTCATCAGTGGAAAGTGTTACAATAGATTCATCAGGGAATTCAAGGTTTGAAGGTTGATTGTCAGGTAAAGGGGATACAACTAATTAGTTAGTGATTATTTACCCCTTAATAGATTTTTGTTGAATAAACTCTAAGTCAAATTCAATAAAAAGAATGAGCCACCGAGTTACACATTGGTTGTGATATGGTTTAGAATGCATATATTTGAGGGGATAAATATGAGTGACCACATAGGTTTTATTATTTAGTAGATAGTGGAGAAACTTAGAGATAGAAAAGACCAACACAAGGTAAAGTTATTTAGTGTGGGTATATTGAGTCTCATAAACAATAAGTGTACAACTTATGTAATAAACCACCTGATCTTGATGTTGGTCACCTCAATATGTAATCATAACACATAAAGAATGGTTTGTTATGGAGATGTATAGGTAAAAAGGTTGATTTTCATTAGGTGGAGTAAGAACTAGTGGAGAAAGGAGGTATTGTTTAAGTGAATCAAAGGCTTCTTGACAATCTGTATTCCATTGGAAGGATATATCATTTTTGAGGAGATGGTGAAAGGGTTGGTAGTGATCTGATAATTAAGAAATGAATCATCAAATTGACTAAAGTTTTCTTTATAGGCTATAGATTTATTTGATATTAGTAGGTGGAGGCATTTCTAGGATTGCTCTAACCTTAGCAGGATCGACCTTGATACCATGGAGAGAAATGATAAAATGTAAGAGTTTACTAGAAAGAACACCAAAGACACATTTCTTTGGGTTTAGTCAAACATTATATTGGAGGAGATAAGTGAATATGGTTTTGATAATTGTCAAGTGTTTTTGGCAAAGCTTAGATTTGCCGATTAAGTCATCCACATAATTTTCCATAATTTTATGTAAGAGATCATGAAAAATGTAGGTCATGGTGCGTTGGTAGGTTGCACTAGCATTATTTAGGCCAAAAGGCATGACTCAATAACAAAAATTTCCCCATGGGGTAATAAAGGTGGTCTTGTGTTGATCTTCAAGAGAAACTACGATTTGGTTATATCCACAGAATCTATCCATAAATGATAGCATCTCATGGTCGGCCATTAGATCAACAAGTTGGTTGATACTAAGCAAGGGGAAATAATCTTTTGGATAGGTGAGATTTAAATCATGATAGTTGATGCAAATATAGATTCTCACAGTCACTTTTATGATAGGAACAATATTGAAAATCCATTATGGGTAGTCAATGGGTTGGATAAAGTTAACAAAAAGGAGGCATAGGAGCTTCTCTTTGACAAGGATAGCGATACGAGGATGAATTTTTCAAAGCTTATGTTTAATGATTTTATAATATCAATTGGTGATAATGGTATGGGTGATGATAGAGGGGTCAATACTAGGCATGTCATTGTAAGACCAAGTGAAGGCTTTGCTATGGTCATTAAGAAATGTGGCATAATCATCTTGCTCAGAGGAAGCTAAATATTAGCCAATCTTGAGGATGTGAGGGTTATCATGGGAGGGTAGGTTGATGTCAATGGTTGATTCATTTAACATAGCTTGCATTTTAGATGGGAGTGATCATTGGATATAGGAATCATCCATACCCGTGTAGGTGAGAATTGTGTCATCATCTTGACATTGTATAGTGTTAATAGTAAGAGAATCTTCATTAATTATTTTAGAATGAACAAGAGGAAGGGACCTTGTTTCCTTACCCTAATTATAGGTGAGAGGCCCCAAATAGATGGAATCTATTGAATAAAAAAAATTAGGAGGTATAGATACCTCTGATTCTATAGGTGATGGTGGAGAACAAGGTGGAGAAGGAGAGACTAGTTCTTTGATAATTCGTTCATGGGAGGTTTTGGTGAGTTTATTTGGTTCATCATATCCAACCCCATGCCTCTTTTTGGAATTTTCAATGGTGTTACTAGTAGGATATTCAATAGGCATATAGACACCTTGTTCTTAATGACCCAAACCAAATCCTTTCTAACCACACTTATAGAGATAGGTGTGAGCAAATCTAAGGTTAATCAAGAAAAAGAAGTCACAGGTAAATGGTTGTGGTGAAGAAGATGGATTGCTGACAATGGGAGCTTGATTAATTCCCCCATATGTGAAATTTGTTTGAAGATTAGGGGGCCCATAAGGGATGACCATCCCAATACGGGGATCATAACCTGGGTGCATGTGAAGCCTTCCATATTCTTGTGGAGTATAGAACATGTCAAGCTTCAACAAGTGATATTTACCGAGTGAAAATCATTGAAAGGTCTCCTCCATGGGATATTTGTTAGGAATTTGTGTTTTTAGTATCTATATAATTATAGGAGTGGAGCTTGTGGAAGCTTCCAAAGCATCATGCAAGGAAGATCATGTTTTTGATGGGATTAGAACATCATTGGGACTATAGGTCATATTACATGTTTTAAATGGAGGTGGGTCAGTAGGTATAACATGTACTTGTCCATCATGTTCAAACTTGACACAATGGTGCAAAGTCAAGGGTACAAATGCCATAACACATATCCAAGGTCATCCAAGCAGTATGTTATATTAGAACTCTCCTTCCACAACATAGAAGAGCTCAAGAATTATGTGGGGACCTATATGAATATGTAAGACAATAGTGCCCACCATAGTAGATGTAGTGTTGTTAAAGGAATGGAGTACCACATTAGTTTGAGACATGCAATTATCAAGAAGGGCCAGTTATTTTTAGGAATGGGTGGAAATAATATTAATAATATCTCCCCCATCAATCATAACTCTCTTGATACAATTTTTTTAAATATATGCAGTAATAAAAAGGGTAGAATCTTGATCTTTATGGTGTTGAAGTGGAATTTCTAAATTACTAAAAGAAATCAAGGAGATGAAATTAAGGGATCTGACCAAATCTACAAGAGGTTGGGGATCATCTTATTGCACCTTAATTTCTTGGAAAGAACTAGTCAAAGCTTGACAGTATTGGGATGAGATTTGGATTAACTCATACAAAGACATTTTCATAAGATTTTGGTGAAGTTGTTTCACCATTGAGCTTTGAATAAGATTTGATGATGTTTTTTTAAGAACACCCAAGATGGAAATATTAGGTTTAGTAAGGGGAGTGTCTTTGGTGAAGGGATGGGTCCAAGGTGTAGTGACCTTCTCCTTAGCTTTATCTTTTTGTTTTTGTGACCATGTGGCCACATTAACTATGTTGATTTGAAAAGTTGGTGAAGGAGGAGGTAAAGGGGTCACAACATCTTTGGGTTTGAAATTTGGTGGAATAGTAGGAGGTGTTGGGGAATCCAAGAACAACACACCTGTTTTGATCCCACTTGTTAGGATCTTGCTCCTTAGAAAGAGCACAATATGATTACCAAATACAAGCAATTAAACATGTGGAATTAACCAGAAGTACAAGTAACTAGAATTTACAAATAGCACAGAATATGAGAGACAATATACAATCTTGTATTAATACTCATACAGAAAAGAATACAATAAAGAAGATGTCACTTATTATTCCACCTTCTAGAGGCTTCCCACACCTCAAGTGTACAGTAATTCTTCTTCAAAAGTTCACTCTCCTACCAAAAACGGTCCCAACACACAACTCACACACAGAATTGGTGTTCACCTCTCCAACTAGTTAGTAATAACCCTACCAATACCAAGCACTCTAAAGTACTTCAAGTAGATCTCCCATGAACCTGCAACCTACAATTCAACAAACCTTACTTACACATGTAGATCTCTTATGAGCTTGCAACAACCTGCAACTCAATGATCTTACAATGGAAGGATCTTCCTTGCCTTCTTTTTCAGCTCATAATTACAATACATGCTAATGGGTCTATAAATAGATCCCAGACTTAAACAATAACTTAGAATCTTAATTTACTAATAATAGACACGCAGCTCAAGACTTGAAGTAGCCTTTACATGCAAACACTCAGTTCAACAAACTAACTGTTCATGCAATGAATAGTTTTGGAACACATATGTGACCAACATCGGTCCCTATCTGACTGGTGCTGATCGACATCGGCCGACTCTCTGTCAATGCCGATTGCCTTCTGCATTCATCATGACCGATGTCAGTTACACTATTGATGCCGATACTTTTAGAACTTTAGCAACCTCCTCTTTGTCTGCATAGTTGAAGCTTTTAGCTCCACAACCTAACAATCTCCCACTTGGAGATAAATAGATGTAACTGTACCTGTACCTATACATCATCTAGTTTGTTCCCTTGGCTTTGTATCCCTCTTCAAGACCAACCACCACAAATCCTATGGTGCAACACCTATCATCTAAATCACCTGCCACATCCACATCTACAAACCCATGTAGAAAATAACTTGACCCAGCATAACATGTGCACCTTCTACTAGTCCCTCTAAGAATCCACTGAACTGCCCTCCAATGTTTCTTTCCCAGATTAGCTCCAAACTTGTGACAACTCCCACTACTTGGGAAAACTCAGGTCTAGTACATACCATGCACTTAACCTCATTATGTGAATCAAGACATTGTTCTATGAATTGTCCAACCATCGACGTGCTAACCGGTCTCACACAATCATCCTGAAACAAAATCAACATATGACCTTCCATGTCTCTAAAACACACTCATGCCAAAGAACCTTGCTGCTCCCAGATTCCTCATGACACACCTTTGAACTAGCTTTACCTTTAGTTCAGTAACTCCCTATATATGTAACCCTACAACAAGCACATCATACAGTAATAGGATAATGTAGCTAATATTATCCAACCTGGTAAAGAGAAACACAATGATCAAACCTCCATTGTCCTGCAGCTTATTCAAGACCATATATCTTGGCCTTCCATCTCACATGTCCATTTTCGCTCTTCTTCATCCTAAACATCCATTCATCTCTCAGTGTTTTCTTCCAGCTGGCAACTCCACCCAAAACTCCTATTTGGTTCTCCAAGGAATCACATCCTTCATCCATGCCAAGCTCCCACTGTTTCCTGGATCTACCTGCTCTGCTTCTTTAACAACTTCATGGTTCTTTACCATTAGTGAGCAACAAGTAGTGTAACAAAGGGAAATGACAAATTTGAGGCTTACTTACCCTTTAAGTCCTCCATATGGGCACTTGAGACTCTATGACAGCTTGCTATCCACCCAAAATCTGTCTCAGTGACTGATATTAACCATCTCCTAGTCTGCAACTAGCTGATGTCAGTTCCTTGCACTGACCCTGACTACCAACGTCATTTCCCTGGCTGATGTCAATGTGCCCTCTGCCAATGTTGGTTCCTATCTGACTGACGTCAAACTTCTCCTGCTCGACTCTACCGACCCTACTGGTTTGCACATGACCAATGTCGGTATCTGCTTGACTGATGTCGATTCCATGTGACTGACATCGGTACCTGTGTGTTCCTATAAGTGATGACTTCTTTATCCGCAAGCACATCTTGGATCAAAACCTTATACATACTACCCTGCTTAAAATTATTCAGCCCCTATGACTAATCTCTGTCCATCATCTCCTCCATAAACACCAAGGCTTCCCTGTTCTTGTCAAAAGCATCAAATTTCTTTTTCCTGCAATGAACTTAATCTATGCCTTCCGAATTTGAACTCATACCTTTTGAATCAAGAATGTCCATTCCCTTCTTATTCATGTGACCAAGCCTATTAAGCCACATCTTTGAATCTACAACTAAAGTAGATAAACCAAAAGTAGAATCAGTAATACAAGTAGATAGATAAAGAGTACCTACTTTCTTACCTCTTGCTAAAACAAGTGCACCCTTGGTAACCTTCCAAGAATCCACTATGAGGGTTACTGTGCATCCCTCATCACCCAAAATTCCTATAGAAACCAAACTCTGCTTCAAAACTAGGACATGCATAACCTCCTTCAACACCCATGTGTTGTCCATCTACAATTTCAGCTGCACTTTCCCTTTGCCAACTATTTGACAAGGCATACCATCCCCTAAATAAAGCACTCCAAAGTCTCCCTAGACATACTCATGGAACAAATCTCTATTTGGGGATGCATGAAAAGAAGAACCAAAATCTAAAACCCATGATTCTATTTGACTATCCAAAGAAAGTATGAGAGCATCCTATGCCACAATACCTGCATCCTTTGCTTCTTCATTACCTTCATGTTGATTTTATTTATCCCTCAACCAACACTCTTTCTTTGTGTGTCCTCTCTTTCCACAAAACCAGCAAGTGACACCTCTGGATTCAGATCTCCTTCCCATCTTTGACCTTGATTTCCCTTGCTCGACCTTCTCTCTTTGCCTTCCCCTACTTTCTACACTTAGAGCATTCCCTGCTGATTCACGTGTGCTTTTCCTACATATTTCTTCATTCAATATTACACTCACAACATCTTTAACTTTTAAGATTTTAGAAGCAGATGCAGAATTACTTACTGCCATAACCAAACTATCCCAACTTTTAGGTAAAGAGCATAAAATTAAGAGAGCCTTTACTTCATCATCAAAAACAATATTGACTAAAGCTAACTGGTTTACCAAACCATGGAAATCACTAAGATGAGTATGTACCGATCCACCTTCCTACATTTGCAAAGTAAATAGCTGCTTCATAAGAAATACCTTATTTGAAGCTGAGGGCTTTTCATATAAATTTTCCAAAGATTTTATCAACTCTTCCATTGTCTTGCACTGTGATAAGTTGGAAATCACAGACGATGCAAGGCTCAACCTTATGGATCCCAGAGCCTTCCGATCAAGAACATTCCATTCTTCATCCTTCATATCTATGGGCTTGCATGCAACCCCACCCAATGGTAAGTACAAATCCTTCTGATACAAATAATCTTCTATCTGCATCCTCCAATGTTGATAATTCTTGCTGTTAAACTTCTCCATTCATAGCTTAATTTCTTCTACCATTGCTATACTCCCACTCAAATAGAAACCCCTATGAATGACTTGTAATCAAACAATAACTTTCTCCTTGCAACCATAGCTCTGATACTAGTTGTTGGGGAATCCAAGAACAACACACCTATTCTGATCCCACTTGTTAGGATCTTGCTCCTCAAAAAGAGCACAATATGATTACCAAATACAATAAATTAAACATACAAAATTAACCAAAAGTACAAGTAACTAAAATTCACAAATAGCACAGAATATGAGAGACAATATATAATCTTGTATTAATACTTGTACAAAAAAGAATACAATAAAGAAGATGCACTTCTTCTTCCACCTTCTAGAGGCTTCCCACACCTCAAGTGTACAGTAATTCTTCTTCAAAAGTTCACTCTCCTACACAAAATGGTCCCAACACACAACTCACACATAGAATTGGTGTTCACGTCTCCAACTAGTCAGTAATAACCCTGCCAGTACCAAGCACTCTAAAGTACTTAAGTAGATCTCCCATGAACCTGCAACCTACAATTCAACAGACCTTACTTACACATGTAGATCTCTTATGAGCTTGCAACAACCTACAACTCAATGATCTTACAATGGAAGGATCTTCCTTGCCTTCCTTTTTAGCTCATAATTAAAATACATGACAATGGGTCTATACATAGATCCCAGACTTAAACAATAACTTAGACTCTTAATTTACTAATAATAGACATGCAGATCAAGACTCGAAGTAGCCTTTACATTCAAACACTTAGTTCAACAAACTAACTGTTCGTGTAATGAACAGTTCTAGAACACACAGGTGACCGACGTCGGTCCCTGTCTAACTGGTGCTGATCGACATCGGCCAACTCCTTGTCGATGCCGGTTGCCTTCTGCATTCATCATGACTGACGTTGGTTACACTATCGATGTTGGTACTTTTAGAACTTTAGCAACCTCCTCTTCGTCTGCATAGTTGAAGCTTTTAGCTCCATAACCTAACAAGAGGAACTATAGATGCCAAAGGTGGAATAATAAGAAGGTTAATGGTAGTGTCATAGAAAAAGGTGTCAACATTGAATTGTTGTTGAATAACCATTGTGAGGGATTTATAGTTCTCATTATCATGTCTAAGTGAATGATGATATAAACACACGTGTGTATCATCAAACCAAGATGGATTCATTCAAAGAGGACTATAGAGATTAATGGGAGGAATATTTATTACTGAAGATTGCAATAACTGATGTAAGAAAAAGCTTTGAGATCCTATAAGTGGGCTCACACTTGCTATACTAATAAGAGTGGACACCATTTATTTTGGTGTTGGAAAGGTAATTTTATGTGGTATCTTGTTTAGAGATGGTATAATTACATGTTTTTATATCAATTTCTTAGTGTCAGATGTGAGAGGCCTACCAAATGGAAAAGGTGGGAGTGGAGGTAGCTTAACCTTTTGTTGGGATTGGTTAGACTATATTCCAACTAAAGTAGAAGGGTGCGGCCCCAAAATGGCTGGTAAAGTTGAGGGTTAAAGAAGGGATTAGTGAGATCTAGAAGTCTTAACATTATTTTATATTTTAGGGTGAGAAACTCCAACTTGTGGTTAAGGAGTTAAATCTAATTTCACCTATAGATGAATTAAATTAGAAATGGGGCATACACCTAAGGGCCTAATATGATTTAATGTAATAGATTTTTATGAGGATGAGGGTTCTGATATAGATGGATGAACTTCAATTTATTTTGGTAAAGAAGCTATAGCTTTATCAAAGACCTTAGGGTAAATGTTAGTAAGGGGGTTGGTGATAAAGGTTGACATTCATTGTGTTGGATATGGATTTTTAATTCAGTCCCAAAATGCTAGATGGTCAAGCTTCGTGGAGTGAAGAGATTCTAGACTTTTCACCAAATGTGAGAAGGGTTTTGACAAAGCTAATGTAGGCCTTACGGTTGAGTCTTTAGAAAGCTACGGTGTTTGGGAAAGAGGGAAATTTTTGATTTCTGTTACTTCAGGCCAAAGATGAGAAAGAACCACAAAGGGGTATTCTTCGAAGAGATGGGATAAGAGACTTGATCTGCCATGGGTGGAAGGGAGGTAGGCAAAGTAGGTTCCTCAAGAGGGTAAAACATAGGTATTATGGCTCCCTCAACATATGGGTGAGGCATGGGTAAATTATGATCCTCCATAGGTAAAAGAAGGGGTAAGAGTGGTGCAATTAGGGTAGGCACAATAGGTCTCTCATCTATTATGGGAGTAGATGGTATGGACTCTTCTAGGTACAAATATGAAGTGGGTCGGGTACCAATCTCTATAGGTGGAGGAGAGGTAGGGGAAAAATGTTCTTTAGGAGGGTATAATGTGGGAATGGTGTTCACTTCAACATGTGGTTGAGGAATAGGTAGGGTGTGGTCTCTAAGTGGTAAGAGGATAGGCAATATTGGTACAAATGGAATTGGGATTATAGGCTCCTCAAGTGGAAAAAGGAGTGGCAAAGGAGGTTCCTCCTCTCAAAGGAGTGGAATGAGTGAACTAGGCTCTTCTACTTGAGGAGGAAGAATGGGCAAAATAGATGCCACTAGGTGTCTCCTATTGAGGTGTAGGTTGAACTGAAGATAAAGGAAAAACCATATTAACCGTATGGATATTATGTTCACCTGAGTTAGTTGTGGACTAGGCAATATTTTGGTTTCATGAATGGTTAGGAAAAGGGTGTTTGAACACATCCATAATTTTATTAGGAGGTGCATTATGATTATCCAAGATGAGCTCACCTCTATCAAGCATATCTTGAATAATGTTCTTGAGTGTCTTGCAAGTATTAGAGTTGTGGCCTTTAACTCGATGGTAATTTCAAAACTCATATTCCTTGTACTAGGTTGGGATAAGATGGAAAGGGTCAAAATATATAGGAGGTTTAGTATGAGGAAGGGTTATGACACCTTTTTATAATAATTTATTAAAAAGGGATGTATATGACTCCCCAATGGGAGTGTATTGTCTTTGTTCATACCATTGTTGGAGTTACTTGGTCGGATTTTGAGAAGTTAAAGTATTCAATTGGTTTGTGGTTGTGGAAGAGGCTAACTGAATGACCACTATGTTAATAGATAATTTAACCTTTTGGTTAGAGGGAGAAGTTTCAAAGGAGGAGGAGTCATTTGTCTTAGTAATGGGATTCTTACTATACAACTTGACTTTGCCTTCATTAATAGTGTGAACCTAAAGTTTTCATGCCATTGTAAAAGCTTCATCAAATGTGTGGAAAGTTTGTACCTAGAGTGTAGATGAGATGTGAGTAGCACATGCCCTTGAGAAAATCTCAATAAGCTCAAGTTGGGCTAAGGAGAAGGAGAGTTGATTGATTAAGCTTTTCCAAGGAGTGACAAAGTCATCATCAAATTGTTTGATAGAATAAAGGTCTATTATAGAAACCTTCTTAGAAATGTTAATAGAGAAATGGTTTAGGAATATTTATGCAAGTTGGGTAAATGAGAAAAGAGAGTGCTAGGGTATAAAGCTATACCAATCTAAGGTAACACCTAAAAGAGACATAGGGAAAGTGTGAAGTAGTAACACATCATCATGTCCTATTAAATAATAATCATGTATAAATGCTCATAAGTGCTATTGTGGGTCCTCTTTACTCTAAAAATGAGTAAATTTAGGGAGCTTCCATTGGTTTAGATAAGGGTAAATATGCACAGAAGGATGGATTGGTTCATTGCATATTTGATCATAAGATAATAGATTCTTTAAACCAAAAAATGGATGTCTCTAAGTTAGACATCTTGTCCATTAGCATCTTAATGAGGTCTAGAGGGGGATTAGTTTGGGGGATTCCTCCTAAGTTATAAGGAAGCTGATAGGAAGCAGAGGGAGCATATGACATAGGTTGTTGAGTTTGTGTCAGGACAACATAAGGATAATGAGTCATAGGTTGAGGTACAGAAAGAAGAGGGACTTGTCCTATTGGGTTAGAGATTATGCCTTGGTTGGTTGTTGTTACCATAGGTTGAATTATTGGCATGGTTAGACTAGATGAAAGGTGAGTCATAACTCAGGTAATTATAGGTAATAGGTTGGATGGAATAGGTACCACTAAATTCTAGAATGGGGTGTGACTTGGCTAAACTAGTTGTGGTTGTGAAAGTAGGGAAGTTACACCAGTGTTTAGGTGGGATTGGGTGGTTGGAGATACCACATTTTGGACATTGTTTATAGTTGGGTTACTCATTGAAGTTATGGTTTGGTTAACCATGGGGAAAATATTGGATGAAACTAAAATTGAGGTTGTCTCCATCAAAGAGGTTGGCATACCATAGATTAGGTCACCCATAAAATTATAGGTTTGGCTCATAATAAGGTAATGTTGAAGGGCTACCACATTGCGATCAAGAAATTTAGTAAAATCTTGATCTCCTTCAGGTACAATGGGAATTTGGTTATGGCTAGGAGTATGATCTACATTTGAAGTATGCTTCATGATAAAAGCAGAAGTGAGAGGAGAAGGTGGAAGTGGTTGCCATCTTATGTAATCAGCAATAATTTTAGCTTGAGCTCATGTTAATACCATACAATAGGTGGTTTAAATAGTCTTACTACCATGTATATGAAACAAAATAAATAAAAACTAGGTTTGAGTGTGCAAAAATGGGTTATTTTAGCTTTTTATTTTGAGCATATGAAACTACACAGTCGCTAATGTCAGTAGGTATGACCAATATTAGTAGGAAAAGTTTGCCAACATCAATGGAATAACCAAGGTTAGTGGGTAAAGTCTGTTGATACTAGTAAGATTAATTGATGTCTGTCACTGTGAAATCTTATAAATGGAAAATTTGATGTTTTAAGAAATTAGAAGCTAAAAATAGGTAAAATAATAGATGTAAAAGGTTTGTGTATGAAGGAATAACACTCAAAAAACCTGAGATAACAAGCTATATCAACTAAGCTTTAGAAATAGTATTGATTTTGTGAATCAATAGAAAAGCATCCTTACCAACTCAAAAATACCAAAGGTAATTAGAAAGAAGAAAAAGAACATTTAACCAGTAACTATTAAGTCCTAGAGATTAATTTTTAATCTCATGTTGGCTTATGCCTTAATCAGATAGTGAGAAGAGAATCTGGTTATTGAAGGTACTAGAAAGCAATATAGAGCTATTTTTAGATTAGTTTTGGTGCTCAAGAGGAAATATATGTTAGAGATAAGCTAGGCCACTTAGCCAAAATATACCTTTTGTCTAGAGATTATAATCCACTAGAGAACAAAGTGGGTTCTCCCCTTGGTGGTGAAATCCAAGTAGAATAGCTGGGTAGGGTAAGGTGATCCACCAAGTGATGAAATCCTGATGGGTCTTTTCTCAGGTGAGTTTTGATGCTTTTTTATATGAATTTTATTTGGTTGTGTAACATAGTTGTATTAATATATATTCAAAATTCTTGTAATTAACTAGGTGAGTTAATATGCAACAAGCAAAATATGAAATGCATTAAGTTTTAAACCCAAATTTGAAATGTTTAGATTCGAATGAAAATAGAGAGGAAATAGGAATAGAGTATGAATTTGACTATCCTAATATGCACACAAGAAGAAGTAAAGAAGGGATTTTATTTTTTTAAATAAAATAACAAATTGTTTTTAGAGGAAAGGAGAAAAGAAAGGAAATCTTAATTTTATTGCCTTTTAAACAAAAAATAAGATATTGGATTTTCTATTTTTAAGATAAAAGAGAAGGAAGAAGTGAAATAAATAAAAATTTCACTACAATGCACTTATGTGAATGTTTAAAAACAAGAAATTAACCCAAGGAAAACTCCAGGGTCCCACTAGGTGTGCCAAAAATGTTTCACTAATTTTTGTCTATTTTAAGTCTAAAAGAAAATAGAGATAAGTGTGGAGATAAGTGATTAGAATGAACTTGGATTTGGTTTAAGCATCATATCCATAAATTATGAGCACTCCTCTTTGGATAGGGAGGACTACCTGTATATAAGAAAACACTACCACAAGATTTTTGTTAGTAGATAAATGAGTGGACTACCAAGCTACGCATGTGTTTTAAGAAGTGTGAAACTTCCCTAGAGATGACAGTCCTCTTTTGAGAGGCAAAAGAATAATAAATAACTAAAAGAGAGGTAAATAAAGAGAAAACGAGAGATAAAATTACCACTTTTAACAACCTATATGTATTAAAGAGTGACAGGGTACAGGTGAGGTGCTTTGTTTGTGTTTTAAAACTTGTCCAGGTAGGTTTTAGAGAGGCTAAGAAATTGATAGTCATCGATGTCAGTAGGGGGTGACCGATATATGTTAGGTTATCAAGGTCAATAGTGAAGTGACCAATTTAGGTTAGACTATTAAGGTCGGTAGGGGAAATATTTGTCTAGAAAGTTGTAGAAGTCTTTTTCAAGTCTAGGAACTAGTCTAAATCAGGTTAGGGAGGTTGAGAGAGTTATGAGATGGAGATTATGACTTGGTTAAGTCTAGTCAGAGGTTTGATATGTTAGGTAAAGGGTAAATAAGTAAGGAAAATTTGTAACTCCCTCATGGAGGTACGGTTAAAGGTACATAAAGAAGTGTAGGGTAGATATGAAGAAAAAAAAGAATAAATATTAAAATGACCTATCATATTAGTGATATACTTAGCTATGGTGGTCACTGAATGATAAGTGCCAACTTGATGGTCCCTATCTAGGAGTCTAAAATTGAGTGCCTAAATAGAGAGAATAAGCAGATGATGTTGGTCCTCAAGAGCTCAATTGCTAATTGTGATTGACTTACGTAGGGTGATTGTAAGCCTGGGTGTCAAAAATAGAATGTTGAGAACTTGAATAAGAGTAATAATTGATTTTATTAATTTTTTTGACCTAAAATATAGGTTGGAGTTTGGATTATATTACTGATGTCGATGATCCCATCGATGTCAATAGGGATCCCATTGACATCGACCATGGGTTGACTAATGTTGGTGGTCCTAGAATAGGTAAACCTTTCTATTCTTGGCTTGTTTTCTATTATTTTACATGCCAAGTGTGGCATTCATTATAAAATGGTAAAAATAAGAAGTTAAGAATGAACTAGTTATTTAGAAATTTATTTTGGTAGTGGGAATAAGTCTTAGGTAGTTAGGATTAGGGGACCAAGTCTTGAGTGCCTCATCAGGGGAGAATTAGTCATAGGGCAAGATGGCCAGGTAAGGTGGTAATAGGGTTTTTTAATTAATTTAATTAAATATCTTAAATTAATTGTGTGAGGAGTAAAATTATGCGTTAGGGACATTAATTATTATTGTTAAAATGGGTTTAGGGGAGTTTCAACATAAAGAGTTATGCACATGTGTGTGACATAATTTTAGTTTCTACACAGGGTCAAATTTTGAAGTAGGTGTAGAGTAAAAAATACTCTACGTTCATTCTAATTTTCAGTTGCACATCACAAAATTTTGTCCCTACGTATTTTGGTTTGAGACAAAAAATTTTACACTCAAAGCATGGGCTCAAATTTCCTTTTTGACTCAATTTTCTCTAAGTGTCGAAGTCAGGCGAAAGTTGCCAAGTGTCATCAGCTGAGGCACCTTTAATAATTTTTCTAAGTTGGTTGGGATGTGCCATGTATCTCATAGTAACTCAATAGAATGTGATAAGTGTCAGCATCCACATTTCATATCGGCATTCATGTTTTAAATCTCTTTTGAGCAGAAGGTTTCAACAAACTAAGTATTAGGATCAAGCAGAAGGTGCCAGGTGACAAAAGCGAAGGATTCCAATGTGATTTTATAAAAGCAGTGGAAGATGCCACATATCTCTAGTTGAAGAAAGCAGAAGCCACCACATGTCAACCTCTAAATTATCTTCATTTTGTTTAATTGACAAGTAAAGATTGTGGTGGGTCCCGAGTTTTGTTCTAAAGCAAGCAAAAGTTGCCAAGTGTCATCATCTATGTAAGTATGAAATGAGACTTGATTTTTTCTATAATATAGATAGGGTAACATGGAGACAGACACGTGTCACTTTCCATAGGTTTAACAAAAGGTAGCTAAAGGCAGTGGAGATCGCCACGTGTCCTTCGTCAAGAATAAGCAGAAGGCACCACATGTCTCTATTCCCTTTTTGAATTTGCTCAGGCAAGAACTGCTTTGGGTCCCATTTTTTATAAAAGTTGTTTAAGTTTTAGAGAAGTGGATGGTGACAGATGTCAAGAACCAAACACTTCTAAGCGAAGATATAGTAAGAGTATAGGTAAAGTGGAGAGCGCCATGTGTCTTCAGTGAGGCTGTGGAACATGCCAAGTGTCATTCTCTAGTGTTTCCTAATTAATAAGAAGGTTTTCAAGGAATTGGCTAAGTGTCCTCTTTTGTTTAATGGAAGGAAGCATCATGTGATCTATTTCAGCCAATGAACTACCGAAAGACAGAGCATTTTAGAATCCAAGAAATATCTTCTATTAGACACTTCCAGTTTAGTTAGATTTTAGTTGGGCTGTTAGATTGGGAACATGTAGACAATCTAGAGTAAATCTGATGCTATAAAGAGGGGTGCAGAGATCACCAGAAATCATGATCAGAATCTAGAGAGAATTTTTTGAGAGAAATTATTGTCAAGAGTTTTTAGACTTTTAGAGCTGTGATCAGGAATATCATTCTCCTTTGTTCTATTTTCTTGAGTTGGAAAGTTTATGTAACTGTGCATGTTTTTGTGCCTTTTATATGACTGGAGAATTAATAAGAAAATAGATTTATGTGCATGTGTTGATGTTTTCTATGTCATTGCAAAGGTAGTCTAAGCTATGAGCCTCTGTTTCTATTTTTTTGATCTTTTACATTGATCATGCCTTGTTTACTCTTTAATGTAATTGAATTTTACATATAGTTTCATTGTGCTTAGGATTAAGGATTGAATTACATTCAGGTGCATCTCCATAGTTAGATTTTCTTCCATTGAATTTGTGTTTTTGTTTAAATTCCTATCCCTTTCCTCCCAACACTTGAGATAAAGAAGAGACTAGCTTCTTAAAAATCTGGAGGTCATTTCAAGTTGCAAGTCCCACATTCTTGAAGCTTCCCATTGTTGGTGTTAGAAGTAAATCACAATTTTAACCATCAACAGTAGGTAGAGCCAATATTGGAGGAAAAACATAAAATATAAGGGGATAAAAAAGAGCATGACAGTGATGATGACATTGAGCAATTCATGTTGAGCCCACCACCCAAGCCCATGGCACTCCATGTTGATACCTTTTCATTGACACCACCTTGCATTGAGTTAAGGTTTTCCACAATGTCTGCAACCTCAGTGGGTTTCCAAACTAAACCCATTCTTTGGGTCATGGATCAAGTGAAAATAAAGGAATATGTCATGAGAAAAATAGGGGACATTGGTGTAATATAGATCATTCAAAATCATAAGGCTAAGCCCCTTCAAAAGGCTAAAAATCACTCCAAAACCACTTACACAAACAAGGGGGAAAGAAATGTTGATGTAGTTGTTCCCCCTCCTAATGCATTGAAGAAAGATACTCCCCTAGAGAGTTACTCCATTTATATTTATAATCTTGTGGATCCATCACAAAAGGAGTTGAAGCATAGCTCACATGTTCTAGTTAACATGGTGGCACAAAGTATGGACAAAGATAAAGCCACCATGAAAGAGATAAAAGTGTAAAATTAGGCTATGATCTAATACTTGTAGAAAATATTGAGTGAGAAAAAGTTAGTAACTTTGACTACCATTAAGACTCTAGACCTTCTTTTCCCGATGGGGTCACTAAATTTTGGCTGAGGTGATGATCTAAAATCTAAAGGGTGGGCTAAAAAATAATGGCAAGAAGATCTAAGCACCCAGGCCAAAGAGATCATCCATTCAACATTAGAATGCTTAGATGACATAATAGATAAGGGGAAAGATTGTGAAACCCATATGTCTCTTTATGATGCAAACATAAAAAATTGGTAGAAGATCTAGCTTAAGGTAGATGAAATGTACAATATGGGCAGTAATGTTTTAACGATGGATAAAACTATCTCTTCAGATGATCATAAGAAGCCCAAAGAATATCAATTGGCAATAAATCATTAACTAATGATGCTCAAGGAGGGCATATTTAATTTAAAAGGAGAAGAGTAGTCTCTCAAAACTACTACCAAGGAAATAGACATCACCCTTAGAAAAATGATGAACCTTGATGATGTAGGTGATTTGATGGAAGAATCAATACACAGTGCTATAAAAAGCCTCATTGATGCACCTCAAGGAGCTTTTTATTCCCACAAAATAAGATATTTAGTAGCACTTGAGAAGGATTGTGACCTACTCAAAGTGCTCATTAGGCAAAAATAGGCCAAAATTCAAAAGATCACCACTTGGTTGGAGGAATCTAATGTCAAATTCAAATACCAAGATAGCCCAAATCAAAAGGATATCACCTCCATGATTCATAGGTATACCAATTACAATAATAATTTGGTGAAGGATTCGAATATCAATATTGATTTTGGAGCATAACCAATCATTTCAATTTCTTCTTAGCTAACAATATTCTTTTTTCTTCTTCTTCTTCTTCTTCTTCTTCTTCTTCTTCTTCTCTCTCTCTCTCTCTCTCTCTCTCTCTCTCTCTCTCTCTCTCTCTCTCTCTCTCTCTCTCTCTCTCTCTCTCTCTCTCTCTCTCTCTCTCTCTATTCTTGTTTCCCACCTAGAAACCATTGTACTCCACCCATTAGTGGCACGCCCCTTTCAAAATTATTTTGAATAATCATGTGTATAATATAGGTATGTATTTTATTTTTTGCACAAAGAGACAAAGGCTATTTTGTCTTTTGTAGGGTTATTACCCATGTGTTTAACCAGAAATGTTCTACCATGATGGATTATCATGTTTGTTATCATCATGGAAGCATGAGCACAAGTCCAAGGAATCAAGTTTGTTACAATAGACTTTAGACCCAAGAAAGAATTTTCTAGTTGGAGAATCTTTAGGAGTGTGCTAATTTTAATTAAAAATGTATAAGGGGGTTTTCACTTTTACAGAGGTTGATTAAATCTTGAGTAAAAATATATAGCTTAGGATAGTTCTAACTATGTAATTTTTTGATGCCAAATTGATTCCTCTTGTAAAATCATTAGCAATCTTTGAGATCATTCAAAATGTCTCCCTTGTTATAGAAATGTTTTTCATGGTGGTCTAATATGTAATTTTCAAGACACATATCATTAAGCTTTGATTTAGCTACTATATGGAATCTATTCATGATTAATTATTTCTTCTAGTTGTTGAAATACAATGCTCTATTTTACATGTTTAGTGGATTGGTTATCTGATGTGTGATTATTTATGGTAGTCATTTAGGGTTTGAATATATAGTATAAAATCTTTTCCATTTTCATATGTGAGAATAGGGAATTTATATCCTTATTAAGGGTGGTCCTAGGTTTATGAATTCAACTTGTAGGAATTCTTGAATGGTTATTTGCAGTGTTCTAGGTAAGCTTTTGAGGGTCATTTATTCATGATTTCATATTATCTATTTTGAACTAAAAAGAATTTGTTAAATGAAGGTAACATAGATGTTATGTGAATGTATCTATACTCATTTTCTAAGCCATCCACACACTTATCCATAATTCAAATTAACTTGGTTTTACCCTATCCTACCCTATAGATAGTATGTCATTTATATATCATAAGTATTATTTGCCTTACAAATGCATGAAGCTTTGCATATTTGAAATGTGTTTGCTCTATGTGCTTTAAACCTCAGTGCTGTAATCTCCCATTTATTTGCTGATGTTTGAAGTTATTGTCAATGTGAAGTTATAATCACATATTTATCTATCTTTAGTAGCCTATTTTTTTGGTTCAAGACATTTACTCATTTCATGTGAAAACCCTTCTTGGGTGGATTGATAAAGCTTGGTTATATTCTGGTAAAATTTGTGTGTCTTCACATTAATAATTCCCATGGAGGGTAAACTGTATAATCTCTCCATATGATCAAGCTACCCCACAAGTCCTCTCACCTTGGTTTAGACCCACAAGTAGCAAGGAAATAACCATACCCTTTATAGGTGCCTCCCAATAATTTTCTCAAGTCTAGTCTAGTCTTGATGCTACCCTTCCCTAAATTCAATGACATTTTAGTGGGTTCTTCATTTTTATTTGTCATTTGCTTCAAATGTGCAAGGCTATATTAGAGAGGTGTACAACTGGGAACCAACACTTTTTTTGGCATCATTACCAGGGATAATTCTTGTCACTTGTGTTGCCAAGGACTCTTGTAGAGAGCTTCAAGTGCTTTATGTTTTCACTATAATAGGATATTTATGTTATGTTCATTAACATCCTTACAATTTTTTGGATGAATCTACTAAAGATATTCACCCCTATTTCATTGAAATATTATATATTCTTGATTTTGTTTTCAATATTTGAAGGTGATATTTCATCCAATTATTATGTATCTTTATTTTCTAGCCTATAAGTCCTACTTCTAGTGCTAACTCCATTATACCAAAGTTTGAAGAACAGTGCCTACCATATGTTCCCTTCTCTTCTTTGCATAATTATCTTTAGATCTACAATGTTGGAGGGTACTAGATCTTCCTTTTAGAGTTATATATCAAAAAAAACTTTTCTTAGAATTAAAAATCCCATCCAAAAGAAGATAAGTGTGGAATCCTAATGTTTGCCAACTCTTGAGTAATCAAGTAAGACCTGATTAGTTTGTTCTCCATTATATCTTCCCCCTTTTCTCTAATATCCCTTTGGTGGAAGGATACCAAAGTGCCTCTAACAAATCTAAATTCCCTATGAATCAAGCTCCTTCACAAAGGAGTTTTTCTCCTCTTGCCAGGCCATTAAAGATTCAATTTATTTCCTCTCCTTCAAGTCCTTCACATAGTGTTTATCCCCAATTATCCCCTAGTTTGTCTTCATCTTTAGATTTTGAGATGGAGGGCCATGAATTGAAGAGAAGAATGTTAAATGCTGACAATGATAATGATGGAGAGGATAATCAAGGTTTGGCTAATAAACATAGAACTTTTTTAATCCCAAGGTTTTGACTTATTAACTTTAATGGTATGCCTAGTTTCCCAGTGAGGTCCCTATAAAGGTTATAAATATACTACCTAAGTTCTAGAGGAATAATGCAGTATGTGGGGAACAACATTTGAAAGCCTTCTTAAATATCATTGAGGATTATGAGATAGATCTTGAAGATGTATGTATTAAACTCTTTGTGAAAACACTTGAGGATGAGGCTCAATAATGGTTTAAATACCTCACCAATGGATCCATAGACATGTGGCAAGCTATGATTTACACTTTTAAGATTCGGTATAGTGATAGCATAGATCCTAGATTCTTACTTGCCAAGTTTGAGAAACTAAAGAAGAATCTAAATGAGTGTGTGAAGGACTTCAATTATAGATTTAGTAAGGTATTAAGGAGACTACCAGAGGATATTAGGCCTAGTGGTGCTTCTTATTTTATTAAGTATTGTGATGCATTTGACAAAAATGTAGCCTATTATCTTTGAGATAAGTCTCCCATGAATTTGAGAATGGCTTTCAATCTAGTTGTCCAGATAGAAAATAATATAAAAGCCATGGGTAAGCCTTTGAAAAAAAGGGTTGATGTCAAATTGGTGATCTTAAGAAGCCTTAGTCTTCTCACAAGAGTGTAGGCTTAGAAGAGATGGTAAAGACTCTAGCCACTATAATAAAAGAAATTTCTTACAAATTGGCTAGAGCCAAAAAGGGACTATCTTAGGGAGTTAGTAACCATGATGATAAAAGGGACATTAAGAGAGATGAAAGGAATCATCCCTAAGATCAGGGTCAAGTTAGGCCATAGTTCCTATCTAGAAATAATGATAGGGTAAAAGGTCTTCTAAAGGATGATAGGCATGAAATAAATTTGAATAGGGGAGGTGGAAAGAAAGTACTAGATCCTTTAAATGTAAAGATTAGCATAGTTGATTGTGACATTGACTAGTGTGACAAGTTCTTCCTTCCTCATCCCTCTTGTCACACAATTGATGATGGTGGTCAAGATGTAGATGACTTTGAAGTTGCATATGATGAAGATGACATTTACATGGTTGATTTCTAGGAAATGGAAAGCTACACTTTCAAGGAAGATGTCATGAATGTCTCAAATGTCTCTAATTCTAAAAATATCCCATAATATGAATGCTTTATGTTCCAAGTTGATGAGACAGCCGTAGTGGTAATTGTTCCATCAACAGAGTTGATAAGTGGTAGCACTGCTCATGCATTGTGGACAACATGTCAAAAGTTAAGGATACCTCTTCTATATTTTATTTTTGAAATAAACATGATGCATGAGTATGAGTTGCCAACTCATGATTTTGAGTTCCTAAGGTCAAAGATGAAAGAAAAGTATGGAGACTCCCCTCCATCAATTGAGGATCAAAAATTGATGATCAATGCTATAATTACCCAAGAAAATAAGGAATACAATTTGAGGAGTAAGGACCAAGGTGATCCTCTAAAAGAAAAACATTTTTCTCCCCGTAGAATAGAGACTAAAGAAAAGGATACCATAGGGAGTAAATAAACATAGGGTTCCACTAAGCCTGGCTCTGTACCTTATAATACCAAACTAAGAAATACCTATGCCAAAAGCTAAACTCTTTTGTTGTATAGTATACCAAGGAAGGATGAACCTAAGAATCCTTCCTTAAAAAGTGAAGTTAAAAGTGTTGGTTCCCTTTCTTTTGTTCCTATGACTCTTGAAGGATACATACCAAATGAGAAAGTTACAAGCCTACCTACTGATACTCCATTGGTTAACTATAGTATTTGTGATATAGCTCAAGTATTGAGTCAGTTGAAGGTCACCATACCATTTTTGGAATTGCTTAGAATTACTGAGCATATGAAGAGAGATTTTGAATATTTGGGATTCACTGAAAAGATCGCTACCAATGTGTTTATTGAATTTGATCTTCCTCTTAATCTCTTTGAGGGAGAAGAGACCATGTCAATGCCTCATGAGCACCACTTGGAAGTATACTTGGGAGTAACATTGGTATCAAGTCAAATGGATGTTGATCTTTTCTACACCACCTTGCTAATTAAAGAGCTAGTTATCTACAATTACATGTTTAATTTTGGTACATCTTGTAACATCATACCACTGGTAGTGTTGATTGAGCTTTATATAAGGGTAACTATAGAATATGGATTATGTCTTGCTATGGATTCTAGAGAAGTACCTATTATTGGAATAGTTAAAGAATTGGTGGTGTAACTCGCATAGTACCTCAAAAAAATTCTAAGCATGGACATTGTTGTAGTGGATTGTCCACCAAAATGGGGTATATTGTTATCTACAAAATGGGTAGTTAGTATTTGAGGTAGTGTTCAGATGGTTTTATCCTATGAAACTATTTGACTGGATGGGAAAATGGTTCATTTGAATTATGAGCCATAAATGCTCCATGTTTTAGAGGATCCCAAGTATCAATTGACTAAAGTGTTATATCTAGATACAAACATTGGTAGTTTTATAGGAAATGTTGAATACATAGAAATCCTAGTGGTCCTCTAAAAGATGAAGTGTTATATTTGGATACAAACATTGGTAGTTTTATAGGAAATGTTGAATACATAGAAAGGCCTCACTGATGAAGAATCCATCTGGAGCATGCATTTTTTTGGAGCATGTTCAAGTGTCATAAATGGGGCTAGGGTTTTTTTAATACATCTAATGGTCAATTTTATAATTACTCTTTTCAAATAGATTTTGAGTGCATTAACAATATTTTAGAGTATGAAGCATTCCTGATTAGCCTTTAGATCACTAAATAATGTGGATTCAAGAATTTATTGGTCAAGGGTGATTCAGAACTTGTGATGAATGAAGTCTGAAGTGTTTACACCACAAAGCATAAAAGATTGAAGTAGTACCAAAATAATATATGGGACTACTGGGAATGGTTCAAAGCTTTCAATATTTAGTATCATGCCTAAGAGCTTAATCACTTGGCAGATATGATGGCAAAGAGAAACAAAATATAAAGATAAATATGAGAGTATTCCTTGTGAACATGAGTTTGAGATATTTGTAAGGCCCTTTATCCTAAATAACATTGATCATTAGCAAGTCTTTGAAAATGATGAACAAATAAAGAGGTTTTTGTACTACATGGAGGAATTTGAAGGAAATATCATAGAGTGAGACTCTATGGTGCATGTCTATGATGGAAAAGAAACCTTATATGGAAAATAAATAATCTATTTGAATGGAAAATAAATAATCTATTTGAAGACTAATACTATCCTAAGAGGATTGGTTAGCCTAGAAGCAACCTTTGATGGAGCTAATAGAGTCAAATCTAAGAATATTTCCATATCAAAGGACGTAACTGAGATTAACATTGGGATAATAGAAAATATAAGGAAGATTTGGATAGGCACTCATTTAATTGAAAAAGAAAAGGGATAATATATTATTATTAAAGAAGTACCAAGATTGCCTAGCATGGTCATATTCAGAGTTGAAAGCTTATCGAGAGGATTTATTTCAAAATGTTATTCCTCTTCACCTTGATGCAAAACCATTCCACTAGAACCAATGGCTTGTCAACCCCATCTTGGCCACTAAGATGCAAGAGCAGTTGAAGAAGTTAAGAGATAATGGGATCAATCAACCCATCAAATATTCATCTTAGATGGTAAACCTAGTCCCTATCATAAAAAAGAATGGAGACATCTGGCTTTGTGTTGATTTCAAAAATTTAAACAAGGCTTCTCTAAAGGATAATTATCCATTACCTAAAATGGATAGCATGCTCCAAGATGTCACCAAATTTGAGTTGTTATCTACTCTAGATGTATTTTTTGATTACAACTAGGTGGTAGTAAAGGAGTTTAAAAGGTCTAAGACTACTTTCACTACCCTATGGGGCACCTACGTGTATAATCAAATGTCATTTGGTTTTAATAAATGTAGGTGCCACTTTGTAGAGATCTGTAGATGTATCCTTCACTAGGTTATTCAACCAATTCATTACTATGTACGAGGATGATGTTATAGTGTACTCCAAAAGAAGAAGTGGCCACTTGGTACATTTGGAATAAATGTTGGTCAGGTGCAGAGAGTTCAAGATTTCCATCAATCTTAGAAAATACCACTTTGGGATAAAAAAGGTGAAGTTGTTGGGACATATTATGTCCCAAAATGGTGTTATGATAGATCTTAAGAGGGTGGAGGCCATCGACAAAGTACCCATCCCACAAAACAAGAAAGGTATTCAATCTTTCTTTGGCCAGATTAATTTTGTTAGAAGATTTGTTTCCAACTTTGTAGAGATTACTCTACCTATCACTTCTATGGTAAAAATTGATCAAATTATAAAGTGGGAGGAGAAGGCCACCTAATATTTTAAATATATCAAGGCAACCTTGAAAACTAACCTAGTGCTTGCTAGTCTAGATTATATGAAATATTTCCAAATCCTTTCTTTCACCTCCATGCATACTATTGCCACCATGTTGTTGTAAAAGAGTGATGAAGGCCATGAGTATCCAATTTCATTTTTTATCAAGGCACTATAAGGATATTATCTAAGATATACCATAATGGAAAAATAAACCTTCACCCTTTTGAAGGGTATCAAGTAGTTCAAACCTTATGTTTTGAGTTCAAAGATTGTGGCTTATGTTCCTCATACTATGGTGAAGGACATATTGACTCAAAATGAAGCTACCAAAAAAAGATGTTGATGGGTCAACAAACTTCAAGAATATGACCTAGAGATATAGACTACTAAGTTGGTTAGGGGTATGGTCTTGGCTAAGCTGATGATTGAAGAAAATCTATAGGCTATCGAGGTAAATAATGTAGAAAGAGTGGCTGAAAACCTTGAGTCTAAATACAACCAATCTCCATGGTACAAAGATATAGTCTATTATCTAAAGAATCTAAATTTCCCCTCCCATTTAGATAAAAATCAAAGGACACTAAATTTAGTATCTCAAAATATTTTTTTTTATTAGATGATCTAATGTGGAGAAACTTAGATGGTGTCCTCTTGAGATGTTTGGTGGAAAATGAGATTTATTTAGTGATTATAAAATTCCATAATGGTGTGTGTGGTGGTCACTTCACTCCTAAAGTCACTACACATAAGATTCTAAGGGCCAAGTATTGGTGGCCCACCTTATGTTAAGATGTTAATTCCATGGTAAGAAGATGTGAGAAATGTCAATGATTTTATAGAAGAATAAAGGCATACAGATCCCTACCCCTATAACTGGTCTATATTGAGGGAACTTTAAAGCAATGGGGGATGGATTTCATAGGTGAAATATTAGATGCCTCAAGTGCTGGTCACAAATGGATTTTAGTGCCTATTAACTACTTAAAATGGGTCAAAGCAATCCCCACTAAAAGATTGACTCACTAGGTGGTCATTGATTTCCTATTAAATAACATAATTTTTCTATTTAGAGTGCCAATCAAAGTCATATGTGACAATGCTATGTAATTTAGAGATAAATAATTAAGTTCATTATGTGAATAATATGGGATTAGTTTAACATACACCTCTAATTATAATCTACAAGAAAATGGGTAGGCTGAGTCTAGTAATAAGAATCTATTAAAAATCATCAAAAGTACCCTAGATGATAACAAAAGTAAATGGGGTGAGTAGTTGAAGTTTGCTATCTAGGTGGATAGGCTAACTCCAAATAGATCTATTGAGAAGAGCCCTTTTGATCTTGTTTATGGAACTCAACTTATCTTACCTCTAAATGTACAATTACCCACCTAGAAATTTATGCCATAAATAGCTGAGAATGAGGAGAAAATGAACCACTATAAAGATAAAATTGATAAAATCATTGAGCTCAATGAATCTTGATGATAAGCTCATAAAAGGCATGTAAATTTTAAGGAGCTCCTCAAAAATATCTTTGACAAGAAAGTCACCCCAAGAACCTTTTAGGTCAACGATCTACTTCTATTATGGGATATAAGGCATGAGGATGAAGGAAAGCATGGTAAGTTTGATTCCCTATGGATGGGCCCTTACACTGTTGATTATGAGATAGGAAACCATACATTTTATCTTAGATATATTGATGGATAAATTTTAGAATTACTATTTAATGGTAGACACCTTAAGTATTTCTTAGATTGAGTGCATGATTTCCTTTGTAAATGTGTACATAATGTATTTTCCTTTCTCATCTTTACGGTCTAGCTGTTTATCCATGTTTGTATAGTTTTTGCCTTCCCTTTTTCTTTGTTGGTAATTTTTGGCTACCCTATTGTAAATCTATGTTGAAATCCTTGGACTCGGTGGCCCATTAGATATGCAACCAATTTGTTGTTCTCTATGTACCCACTGTGGGTACCCATCCCCAAGCAAAAGCCTATGTTGGTACCCAAATATGCACTAGAAAAATTGGGCCCCTATCAGTAAAATTCCCATGTCCAAAATGGATGAGTGTTAATGTTTTAATCACTTGCCTCAGCCCATCAAAATATCAAAATACATATTCATCATTAGTCATGTACATGTATTTGCTTTCACTGAATGGTAAGTATTGTCTCACTCCTTTCCAAATTCATTAGGGGTACTTTTTGAAGATGGATGTTACTCTCAATAGCTTTGAAGGAATCATGAAATATTGATTAAAATTCCCATGGTGGGAGAATTTTTGGTAAGAAGACAAGGTCATGACCAATATTTTCTTTGTGCTTGGATTGGATGCTTTATGCTCAAGAGAGAGGTTTTTGGGACTTTAGATGAAATTACTGATTTACACTTGATTTATTTTGATGATTAAGGTGTGAAATATCCTAATGAATTGAAGAGAGGCATGTATTTATCTTAATATACTTTTCATAAGTGATTGTTGGGGGTTGGGGAAATCTTGCACCTTTCCCAGAATAAGGAGAACTAGTGAAAAATGGTAAAAGTGGATGAGAATTCCAAAATCACATCTCAATTAGACACATAGTAGATTCTCAAGGCTTTGGATGTTTTGGGCTTGTTCTAAAATTTTCCCCTTTTACTATGTTCAAGGCATTGTGTTTAAAGTCCCCGAGGCCCAAATATCCAAACTTGTAAGAAAAAGTAATGACATGTGGTAGCTCCTTAGAACTTTTTTAGTTTTAGCCACTTTTTGAAGATCACCCCACTTACTTCTTGGTGGGAATAATCCAAACAATCCCCAAAGTCTTGAACACCTAGACTTATGAGATAAAATTTTGACACGTGTTTTTCTTGGTCCCAAAGAGGGTTCATAGCTTATTGCACTTCTGTACCTCTAGAAAATCAAAAGTGAAAAGGTACACACATCCTCAAAGGCCCAAAATGATTTCATAAATGCATGTACCACTCATGTCATTCCACACCCTACAAAGAGGACCATTTGGTACAATAGGGGAGTGTTTGTGTTTTCCCTCTCTTTTTTGAGTAAGGCTCGAGTAATCAATGAGAAGTAGGTCATGATTATCCATTGGGATTTGATGCATTAATGATATCCCTAATGTTGAGATGTAAGGGGCTATAACTTAGGTATTTGTCTTCATTATAAAATTACCCTTTGCATTTAGAGCTTGCGTCTATGCTTTTGAGTTATGTGTGTCTGAGCTAAGTGCAATATGAGAACATGACTACAACTAATTCTTCATAGACTTTCAAATTCTAGTGTGCGTAGCCATCCAAATTAATCAATAAGTTTCCCATTTTCTCCTCATGTTGGGTTTTTTAAAGAGAGTTAAGAGGTAGCTAAGGTTTATTTGAGTGAAGAGTTTGTCTATTATAGAAATGTTGCCTTTAAGAATTATAAAAATGGTAATGTCTTCTACCATAATAAAAGGCAATGTTATTTCAATTTTGGATTCAAGTCTAGATAATGATGTTATGGGGCTAGATTTTGGGGCCCTATTGAATGATCTATAATAACCTAAACCCCCTAAGTAATTTCTAATGTTAGCACTAGTTACATTACACCTAAAACAACATTCCCTTTGGCTGCCCCATACCCAAAACTCATTAGTGCATGTGCTCAAGTATACCAACTAGACACAAGGACTATTATTAATGGTGGTCATTCTTTTGTATGCTCCTTCACCCCTTTAGCCCTTAGTTCCATGTTAGGAATTCCTCCCCAGTTATAAGGCATTTCACTCTCCTTGAAGGAATGCCAAAAGTATGTAGAAAAAAAGGACAAAGATATTTGAGATATCTACAATACTTGTTGGCTAGTCAAGAGGAGACAAAAATTCTCCATAACATCCAAGAGCCTAAAGGTAACAACATTTAATGAGTTTCCTCAATGTATCATTACCATGGATGCTAGGATTTATGGGATGCCTACCATCAAAAATTTTGAGCCATGGATGTTTTTAATTATGGTTTGCATGTTAGAGGGAAAAAAAAAGCTAGACTGGGCCTCTATACATAGTGACAACCTACATGTACAAATGATGCAACTCTTAGTTATAATTATTTATAAATAAATATTTGTAGGTACCTTTTATATGTCATCCTATTTGATGCACAAATTTGTGCATAATAAGACTTTCCATGGGCTCACCATGAATCCTTCAGGGATGAAAGTATATGAGGTTTATCTAAAGGTTACCTTGAAAGGATTCAAGAACAATTTTTGTAAAGTTTTTAACTACATTTTCAATATAATGATGAGTGTCTTCTTCCTGTTAAGAAGCCTCAAAAGAATGTCTGCAATAACCAAGGAGGTGATTGAGAAATATGGTTACACTTACATATAGTTTAGGATGTTTACACACATCAAGGTGAGTGGCTATTTAGGATGCCCACTCAAATTTCCTAGGTACCTATATGACAAGTTGGTAGTGATAAAGCTAAGCTAACAAATGGTGCCACCACATTAAATGATTGCAGTAAAAAAGATCAACAATCCTTTCAAGTTTCCTATGGTAATAGGGTTTTATTAATGTCTTTCTATTGCCAAGGTAAATGGGTTGGAACAAGAGATGGGTTCATATGCACTTGATAAAATGCCACCTCGACCAAATTTCAACATTAGGTGGTTGATAAACATGGCCACTAATGTAATGTTGCATAAGTCTCACTATGAGGACATTTGGTTTGACTGCACCATGGAGGAAGATGTCCAAAAATTAGAATTTATGAGGCTAATTGTGTAGGAAGTCATAGCCTACAACATTGTTCCCATCTCCAAAGACATGGTGGATGATAAATTAACATTATATTCATTATACAACACTAATAATATTGAAGCTTAGCCCATTGTTCAGCTAGATTTTAGTACTCAAGAGGATGATTCCATCCCTGGGAGATTAGTGTGAGTTATGAATAGAATGTTTAGATGGCTTAAGGATCATGGGGTCAACCTCAGCACATATGACACTCCTAATCTTCAAGAATAAAGTAAAGTTAAGGAGTGAAAGATCTTTCTCTTAGGATATAGTGGTGACTCTATGGTTCTATGTTCAGCCATAACCAGTACGGGAAAATTTAACCTTAGGGATAATGAGTTCACCAAATTAGTGGACATCAAGAAGTGACAATGGCACAATCTAAGGTTGGGTTAACCTTTTCAAAAATAACAAGCTTGGTGGAGAACTTGGACAAGATTCTTACAAGGCAAGTCATGTTGGCTAGTGTTACCCCCATCTTTCAAGAAAGGGAGCCCTAGCAATTCCAACCATTCTTATGGCTGCTCCTACAATTACCCAAGTTATGATCCCACAGACTCCATCCACACAACAAGTAGTAGCCCATCCTCCCCTAGTGACATACAAGAAAAAGAGGAGGGGAAGACCAAGAGGAGCATTAAAGGCCAAAAAGAGTCAAGAAAGTGTTACAACCTCCAAGTAAACTACCTGTAAATAAAAAGGAGGTTACATTAAAATACCCTATCTCCAAAGAAATCCATATGAATAGAAGAGAGGACTAGGCCTCATATTCCCAAAGAGTGAGAGAGAGGAGGAAAATTTAGATGAAGGTAGACCAATAACTAAAGTAATGAATAAACAACATGCCTTCAACCCTTCCCAAGTAAAGACTAGGAAAAGGAATCATAAGGAGAGGCCACAAACCCTAGTAAAGGCCTCGAGATGGGATTGGTCCATAAAAGAAGAGGTTTTGGCAACAAAAAGTAGAGGTGATGAGGAGGGCACCTTAACCTTAGATGACCCTTTGTCATTTGATGAAGTTGTACAAGTTGGAGTAGAGGTAGTCACCTAGGCCTAAGTCCCTCTTGAGAAAGAGGTAGCCTCCCCAGACATAAAGAAATTTGTTGAAAATGCCATCTCCTAGTCACCTAGTTAGGATAGGGTTCATAAAGGTGAGGACAGTTAAGGACCTAATGGGGAGTTGAGAAGGAGCTAGAATATGGTGACCAAGTCCCCACTGATAGTGTAGAAGTAGAAGGAGATGGAGGAAAAAACCTACAAAAGGGTACCCCCACACTTTTAGATGTAAATAAAGAGTTAGATATAGTAAATAAAGATGCTAAGGAGGATATCTAGGGAAGTGCTACTTCCATTGAAGTACCCTGAGGTCTCCTTCCTCTCATCAAAGTTCATGATCCAACCCATAATAAAGGCCTCAAGGCTATGATCGGTGAAAAGTTTCCTGAATGAAGTAAGGATGTCACTGTATCCTTTTTTAACCAAGGGTTTCACAAAAATAAAGAAAGTAAGGTGGTTGTCGAGCCTTCCATCTAGGCCATAGCATAGGGGAGCTCTATCAATAAATTGCTCATGGAGACCCACCAATTAGGGTTAGATTTTGAAGTTTTGGAGCATGTAGAGCCAACATTGAAGGAAAATCATGGAATATAAGGGGATTTAAAAGAGCATGACAATGATGATGACATTTATCAATTCACATTAAGCCCACCACCCAAGCCCATGGCATTCCATGCTACTACCTTTTCCTTATCACCACCCAAAGTTGAGTCAAGGCTTTCCACAATGTTCATAACCTTAGTGGTTTTCCAAACTAAACCCCGTCTTTGGGTAATGGAGGAAGTGAAAATAAAGGAATATTTCATGAGCAAACTAGGGGACATTATTGTAGTAGATATCATTTAGAAGAATAAGGCTAAGCCCCCTAAGAAGGCCAAAACTCACTCCAAAACCACTTACACAGATAAGGGGGAAAGAAATGTTGAGGTAGTTATTCCCCCTCCTGATGCATTGAATAAATTTTCTCCCCTAGAGAGTTACTCCATTTATATTTATAATCTCATGGAGCCATTGTGAAAGGATTTGAATCACAGTTCACAAGTTCTAGCTAATATGGTAGCACAAAGGATGGACAAAGATAAAGCCACCATGGAAGAGCTAAAAGAGTAAAATCAAGATGTGATCCAATACTTGAAGTTATTTATTGAGCCAAAGGTAGTAACACTGATTTCCATTAAGAATCTAGACATTTTTATTTTCCCCATGGGCTCATTAGATTTTGGTGGAGGTGATGAGTTAAAATACAGAGGGTCAGCTATAGAAGAATGGAAAGAAGATCTAAGCACCCAGGCTAAAAAGATCATCCATTTAGCATTAAAATTCTTGGATGACATAGTAGATAAGAGAAAATATTGTGAAACCCAGATGTCTCTTTATGATGTAGACATTTAAAACTAGTATAAGATCTAACTTAAGGTAGATGAAATGTGCAATATGGGTAGTAATGTTTTAATGATGGAGAAAATTATCTTTTTAGATGATCACAAAAATCTTAGAGAATATCAATTGGAAATAAAGCATCGAATGACAATGCTCAAGGAGGGAATCTTTGATTTAAAATGAGAAGAGTAGTCTCTTAAATTTTTTACCAAAGAAATAAATGTTACCCTTAGAAAAATGATGAACCTTGATGATGTAGGTGATTTGATAGAAGAAGCAATACACATTGCTCTGAAAATCCTCATTGGTTCACGTCAAGGAAATTTTGATGCCCAAAAAATAAGATAGTTAGTAGCACTTGAGAAGGATTATGACCTACTCAAAGTGCTCATTAGGAAAAAATAGGCCACAATTTAAAAGACCACCACTTGGTTGGAGGAATCTGATGTCAAATTCAAATACCAAGCTAGCTCAAATAAAAAGGATATCACCTCCATGATTGATAGGTATACCAATTACAAGAATAAGTTGGTGAAGGATTTGATAATCAATATTGATTTTGGAGCATAACCAATCATTTCAATTTCTTCTTAGCTAACAATATTCTTTTCTCTTCTTCTTCTCCTCTCTCTCTCTCTCTCTCTCTCTCTCTCTCTCTCTCTCTCTCTCTCTCTCTCTCTCTCTCTCTCTCTCTCTCTCTCTCTCTCTCTCTCTCTCTCTCTCTCTCTCTCTCTCTCTCTATTCTTGTTTCCCACCTATAAACCATTGTACTCCACCCATTAGTGGCATGCCCCTTTAAAAGTTAGTTTGAATAATCATGTGTATAATAAAGGGATGTATTTTTTTTGTTACACAAAGAGATAAAGGCTATTTTGTATTTTGTAGGGTTATTCCCCATGTGTCTAAGCAAAAATGTTCTACCATGATGGAGTATCATGTTTGTTATCATCATGGAAGCATGAGCACAAGTCCAAGGAGTCAAGTTTGTTACAATAGACTTTAGGCCTGAGAAAGAATTTTCTAGTTGGAGCATCTTTAGGAATGTGTTAAATTTAACTAAAAATATATAAGGGGGTTTGTCCTTTATAGAGGTCAATTAAATCTTGAGTACAAAGATATAGCTTAGGAGAGTTATACCTATGTAATTTTCTAATACCAAACTAATTCCTCTTGTCAAATTATTATCAAGCTTTTAGAGCATTCAAAATGTCTCCCTTATTATAGAAATGTTTTGCATGGTGTTCTAATATGTAATTTTCAAGACACAAATCATTCAATATTGATTTAGCTAATATATAGAATATGTTCATGATTCATTATTTCTTCCAGGTGTTGAAATACAATGTTCAATTTTACATACTTAGTTGATTTGTTATCTAATGTGTGCTTCTTTATGGTATTCATTTAGGGTTTGAATATAGACTATAAGATCCTTTCCATTTTGATATGTGAGAATAGGGAATTGATAGACTTATTAAGGGTAGTCCTAGGTTTTTGAATTCAATTGGTAGGAATTATTGAATGGTTATTTGTAGTGTTTTAGTCAAAATTTTGAGGTTCATTTATGCATTATTTCATATTATCTATTTTAAACTAAAAAACATTTATTAAATGAAGGTAACATAGATGTTATGTGAATGTATCCATACTCATTTTCTAAGCCATCCATAGGCTTATCTATAATTCAAATAAACTTGGTCTTACCCTATCCTACCCTATAGATAATACGCCATTTATATATCATAAGTATTATGTGCCCTGTAGATGCATGAAGCTTTGCATATTTGAATTTGTTTTCTCTATGTGCTTTAAACCTCAGTGCTATAATTTCCAACTTATTCATTGATGTTCAAATATATTGTCAAAGTGAAAGTTGCAGTCACATATTTATCTAGCTTAGTAGATTATTGTTTTTAGTTCAAGACATTTTCTCATTTCATGTGACAACCCTTATCATGTGGATTGAGCAAGCTTGGTTATGTTATGGTCAAATTTATGTGTCTTCACATTAATAATTCTCATGGAGGGTAAAATATAGAATCTCTCAATATGATCAATCTACCCCATAGGTTCTCTCACCTTGGTTCAGGTAGAGTCAAAAGTAGTAGGGAAATAATCATACTCTTTGTAGGTGCCTGCTAGTCATTTTCTCAAGTCTGGTCTAGTCTTGATGTTAAACCCTTCCCCAGATGCAATGAAATTTCAGTAGGTTATTAATTTTTTTTTGTCATTTACTTCAAATTTGCAAGTCTAGATCATATAGGTGTATAGCTAAGAACCAACAATAATCAAATCACCTCTTATCTAGTAAGTCAAACTCAAGAAAAGTCAAATCATCAGCATAATCAAAAGTGTCTTCCCCTAGTGAAACCCTCTTTAATAAAGTAGGTGACTATCAAAGTTAAAATAATCATCATATATTAATTCAAATACTAATTTCCTCTAGTGAAGCCCAATTTCAAACACCAAGGGTTAATAGAGATCTAATCATGTCTAAAAATCAAAACAATGTCAAAAATAGTATCAAGATGGTCGATAATCCTTCAATTAATTATTTCAAATATGAAATACAAAGTCAAAGTGTCTTGGATATATTAAATTATTTTATCATATGGCACAAATCATCTATAGAACATCCAACATGTCCAACAGTGTACGCAATTGCTAGTCCCACTTCCCAATCACCCATCACACCTCCTTATCATGATCGTATCATCCATTCAAGTCCTATAAATCACCATCAAATCTAAACCTTAAACCCATACATTCCAAACCTCATAAACCTTGGAAACATAATCTCTTATAGGGGTAATGAAGACACCTAATCTATATGTCTAGAAAGATTATAATCAAGAACCAACGAAGGTTACAAGGACAATAATACATCTAACATCAACACCATGATCTCATTATCACATATATCTATAATATATGTTGGATGAATCTAAATAAAGTGTCAACATTCCTTCATCCCATACCCATATCTAATAAATCAAGATGCCAAAAAGTTAAAAGTAAAAAAAGTAAAAAAACCTCATTCATCCAATGGTGAAAACTAGTTGTCTGGCACCTTAGGCAAGCACCATGGTGAAACATAGTTTCTAGAATCATGGTAAATAATAAGGGTTATTTTCATTATACCTCAACACTTATAGATAAATCCATTTCATCAACATAATATCCCTTATCAATCCCATCCATGTCATCCATGTCTATCTTATCCCTTGGCCCATTACTCCTACCCATCATCTACCATCATATCTTGTATCCTATTATGTTCATCTTATTTTATAACCTTAAAATTTGTAAGGGAGTGTAAGATGCCTTGATTAATTTTCTATAAAAATCTTGACATATCCTATAATGGACACTTGTACAACTAGACATTTGGTTCCTCCATGATGTGCTCTTTAGACCATCCCCAGTCTATTATTCCTTGGTCCTCATACCTTTTCAAAATCACCATAATCCTTTTGTCATCCCATCCTTTCTTCCATATGTATTTATCTTATATTTCAAGCTTGGTATTCCCTCTAATAGTAACCCCCTTTGTATAGTGTACATATATATCCCAAAAAGGCTTAAAATTTGAAAAATTCTAAAAACCCTAAAATTGTAAAACCTAAAAAATCCCAAAACATTATAATCATCTTGTCATATGTCATCTTGTCCTATGTCCTAAATATCCTAGTTGTCTTATCTAGTGTCTTAGTAATCTTATAATATAATCATGTTGTCTTTTCTTATGTACTATTGGTCTTATCATATTGCATCTTACTTTGTCCTACATCTTAATTTAGCATCAAAGTCCTTATACATAAACTTATCCTAATCCATGTCACTAGTATACTCCAGCTCCATATCCTTATCCAGATCTATAACCTTCATCCAAATTCACATCATTACAACCAACTTAGTCTAACTCATCACCTGATCAATAATACCCTTAAATATCATTAGGATAATAGACAAGACACATCTTTGTGTAGACATTTCTATGATTTGTGTGTTTTTTTTGTCTTTTTTTCTATATTCACTCATATGTCAATGGTTGTATTTATATGTGTGTGTGTGTATATATTTTATCTTATTTTTATATTTATTATATCATATATCTTTTTATCTATTGGGAAATTAATGAGGATGCTATGATAAAACCTAAAAAAATTATAATAATGATTTTGGGTTCCTTATGTAGATTTCATCATTCTCCCCTTTTATCCTCATGCACTTTGGTACAATGTATTCTTGGTCATACTTATATCATGGGGCATATTTCTGAGTGACACATATAACATCAAATTGTTTAGACTATGATGATCCTTATTATAGAAATGATGGATTGATAATATATACACTCATTATTTCTCCTATCCTCTCTCACTTGTCTAAATGACCAATTATCTTAATCCCATCACAAAGTTAATCATCTTAGTCCACTCATCTAATATCTAGTCATTCCTTTGTGTCATTTTATCATCACATTTATATCCTCTAGCCAATCATCTATATCTCTCTAGTCATCAGCATCTAACATCTCAACTCAACTCTTAATCCAATCATCATCACACCTAATATTTATCTAACTAACATGTCTAATAGTCATTATCATCCTCCTTATCTAGTCTATATTATCATCTATCATCTAGTCTAAGCTACATTGGTTTGAGGTCTTTTATGACTATGTAGGTAGTGCTTAGTCACATAATGTGTCTAAGGTTAGTTTGACTACTCTCTCCCCTTTCCCCATCATTCATCATCACATCTATCTTATTCTTTATCAACCCCAAGTCTTTCATCAGTCAAACCCTTGATCTATAATATTAATCAATCAATCTATTGATCAATCAACATCCCTTAAATCATATCTATAATATTTTTATTAATCTTTTGCACCTGTTAAGCAGGCTTGTTAAATCAAAACATCCATATTTTCTTCCATCAATCATCCATTAGCAATGATAATTCAATTCATCATTTAAAGTTTACAATTCCCTCTTTTGATTGGGGATGATTGAGATTATAAATTTATTATCATCTCTCACTCCCTTACATGTGTCATTACTATGGGAATAGTCACTAATAATCACATTATGGATCATTGATTTGATGTATTTTAGTCTAATTCTTCACCTTCATATTTAGGTCATTTGATTATATAAATTATTCTCTCTCATCTCCATCATATTTCTCGACTTTAGCTTTGAGATATAATCATCATTAATCTTATCAAATCATTATATTTTTTGGATTGATGCTCTCCCATGCATGCATAATTTATTTAGATATATCAAAATCTCATGGCCTTTATCATCTTGGTCTGGATCTCTCCTTCACTTATGTTCTTGCCTAGGATATGTCTAAATCTTACAACTTTTTGTCTCATCATCATCATCATGTTAAGGTTGATTCCCCCTTAGGATGTGTCAATAACCATAACATAATCATTCCCACTCCCCATGCATATGTCTTTGCTAGGGGAATCATAAATGTATAGCTCACTGCTCATGTCAATTTCATATTCTTGATCAGTTTCCCATATAACATCCCAACCCCTTATCTCTTTGTACATCCCACCTCTTATTTCCTGTTTTGAGTGGCCATCTACCTCCTCCCTCCCCACATGTCCTCTCAAGGGGGCATCATGTTTCCACTTAAATCATTTAATAACATTCATCTAATAACATCATTTAATAACATTAATCCATGAGTGTCTTTCTTCTTTGAAAGATCATTACTCCTTCCACTTTGTCCGCTCATAACTCCTTTTCAAATAGGGAAAAGATGTATGTATCATAATTTTCTTGCCTTATTTGACTTACTAATTATATCACTATTCCCATCTAATTCAATCTAATGATCCATTAATTAACTCCTTTTATCATTATTCTACCTAACATAGGCCATTTAAGCCCCTCCTAGCTAATTATCTAAGTCCCTTCTCCATATTTCATATCCCACATATATCCCACTTATTATTAATCCCCTAATTCCTCCTTTTATTAACATCCCATTAGCTTAATAAATATTCCCATGCCCACTTGTGAAATTTAAATTCACAAAATTCTACCTATTCCCTAGTTTCTCTACAAGCCTACCCACTAATAATGACATCATCATTTTATTAACCTATTCTAATCCTCTCCTAATCATCGTTAAATTCCCTAATGGAATATATAACTCTCCACCACCATTTTCCTTGTCTAGAGAGTTATCTCTCTAGAGAATTATAAGGAATTTTAAATTCCTTAGAATTCCCTCCTTTGTCTATAGAGTCTTATTCTCTAGAGGCTTATAATGAATTTTTAATTCATTCAAAAATCTCTCTCTTTGGCCTATTTAAATCCATGCTTCCCTCCATTCCAAACAAGGAAGAAATTCATGCTAATGCAATCCATTAATTCTATCATCTTAGTCTTGAATCAAACTAATCCATGAAATCCAAGTCATTGATCAAGCTAATATTTTGACAAAAATTTGAGTTTGCTTGTAAGTTAAAATCTAGTCAAAACATCAATCTATAAGTAAAATATAGAGGCAATAAGATAAAAAATGCAAAGGTAAATTCATTTACCTTTGCATTTTTTATCTTATTGCCTCTAGATTTTACTTATAGATTGATGTTTTTAGTAGATTCTAGTTAATTCACATATCCAAATCTCATTGCTCAAAATTTCCATCTCACACATGGAAACATATACAATCTAAATTATATATTTTTTGAGCATATTATATTATTTTTGTTTTTTTCAAGTATAATCTATGTAAAAGAAATATGAAAATGAAACTATGTATAATGAGAAAGACAAAGGAAACTATGTGCAAGTAATGTATGAGTAAATGAGATTAGATAAAATGGAATGTAGTGCCTTTATAGAATTAAGAGCACATACATAAGATGTGGATAGTCAAATGGTAGATGTTTTAGGAGGTCATCTAATTTTAAATATTTAATCTAGCCAAAATAAATAAACTATCATCATCATGACCATCATACCATGTTATCGGTATAACTATAGCCTTATCCTTAGTGTTAGTCCAGATTTCGTGCATCCAAATAACATACTACTCTACAGTGTAAGAAGCCTCTTGTGTAGTATTAGGGTACACCAAAATAGATCACTAGGTATCTATTTGAGATATTTGATTCTCATATGTTCTATCATATATAATGCAAACTATGTGTCCCTTATAACTAAAATTTAAGAATCTATCTATCCTATCAATTATGGCATCATTACATGTAACCATGTACTACCAAGTCTAACCTATATATGAGTGCATGTACTCATGACAAAGAATAATTTGTTGACCACATTTGTGCCATATTCAAATAGTAGTGTGATATGTCATAATGAGTCATAAAAATGTATAAAATGTTGTATCTTAGTATCCTAATGTCTTATGTGCTATAATAATTGCAATGTACAAGTGTTGGGATCAGAATTGTCATATATAAAAACATGAGGGATATAATGGTCCTTAATGAAGGCCTAAATAGTCAAGGAATCATTCCATTAATGTTTGTGTCAATGAATATTCCATTGTGGTGCCTATATTAGTGGAGGTAGAGATTATGTAATTTGGATAATTCCTCGATCCTTAGATTTACTCAATTTATGTTTTAATGCTAAGAATGCATCTATATTATGTTTGGTAATCCTATGAAAATGACAAAAAGGTATATCATCTTATTGTTATAATTTTATAATTAATCTATGGTGAAATGTGGGTAGTGTCATCAATCCTCTATCAAGAAATATCTATAACATCTGGTGTGGTCTATCTTGTGTATTGCCTACCTAAATCTATATAACTAGATCAATATCCATTTATGTTAAGTGTATAAAAGAGTATGATTCTAATTTCAAGTGAATTTTTAGGCATATATTTTTGGATATATGAAATTATGGAGATGGTTGTGTATACAAACATATGAGTGCCTTAGAATCATATATATATATTCTCTAGGGCCTACTAATGTGAAGCTCAATCCAAATAAATAATCATCAATATTCATGGGTGCTATGTTATCCTCTATTGTGGCCTCAAAATTTGTATTTGAGTTTCTGATGTATAATTCATCTGAGTTAATGAGTAATGGTAACTATTCTATGTGAATCTCATCAATCATCATGGGTAGTTATAACTATGTTTTAGGAGGATCATTCTCTATCATGGGTGAAGATAATGGTTCTATAAAAGTAATTAAAATTGGTGTGGTAATGGTGGTGCTAGATTCCTTTATCTCATATATATGCATCTATTCTATAATAATTATATGAGTCGAGGACTCTATGATAACATGAGGTGTCCCATCTGAAGATATACTTAGGGTAGTAGGTTTGTTCACTTTTTAATATCTAAATTATTGGTTTTCAACTAGACAAATGTATAAATATTTATCATGTAACAACTTTACACATATATGCATGGTATAGGGTATAGATTCCATGGCATGTATCCAAGGTCTCCTAAGAAATAAATTGTAATGTAAATGATTAGGTGTCACTTTAAACTATGTGGATAGGGTTTTTGGCCTAACCATGATATCCAAAGAAATAGAATCCAATGTTTATCAAGGAATGTCATCAAAATCTCAAATTTTATTATGTCTTATGAATGGATGCTATATCAACTCACATAGTCAATAGAAATTTAAGGATTCATATGTTAAGACCTGAACCACTATCAATAAGAACTCATTTAATATCAGTGGTTTTGATTTGTGTTTGAATTAAGAGTTATATATATTGATCAATAACTATCTACGAAGACAAATCCTAATTTATAAAAGATATAACATCATCAATGTCCTTGATAGTGTTCATGATAGATGTAAAATAAGCTAGTTTTGTTTCTTGAGGCAAAGATGTATGATTGGGTATTTGAAAAATAATATCTTTTGAATGTGATTTATTTTTGAAGTAATTCCAATATAGAAATCTTATCTAGTGTATTTATCAACTCATCCACAATATCATATTCTTTGTGATGATCCCTAGGTCCCATTGTATTATTTTGGGGATGAGGAGGGATGGTGAGATTAAACTATTATTGTATAGGTTGAAGAGGCATCTGATTATGTCTAGTAATAAATCAAACCATAGGATATACTATTTATCAAGGGTGATTAGTAGAGGTGGGATGTGAGGGAAGGTAGATAACTAGTATAGGTGGAGGAGGAATAAAAGGAGTCCTTTGAGCTTGTTGTCATCAAGTACTAACCAAATGTAGCTCACATTGGCCTTGCAACAATACCCTCCATAAAATGGGAGATCAAGAGGATGTGGACTAATGTGTGAATTAATATGAATTCTAATGTGATCTATGAGATGAGTGACATACATTTACATTATTCCACAAATGGTAGGTAATAAGCATGCAAAAAAAACCACCAAAATTTGTACCAAAATGTATAAAATTACTTCCATCATAATAATCATGATGAAAGGTTGAAAACTAAAATTGAGAAAATTCTGGAAGTAATAATGGAAAATTCTAATGGTACATTAAGGTTTTTTGGAAATATGTTCGAAGCAAGTTGGTTTCACAAATGATTTAAATTTTAAGGGGATTATGGCATGTAAAACCCTATCTTGCTAATGTTCTAGAATAATAAATTAGATAATAAATATAGTAATATAAATATCCTCTAATTTATATAATAATTGATTTGACTGATTATTCTATAGATAGTAAATTAATTAAAAGAGATGTACATAGCTGGAAGCAAACTAATAGAGATAAGTGATAGGCTAAAAATTGGTATATGAACTATGTAAGGTATCATGAATAGAAATCAAGACTTAAAAACCCTCATAGATAATAAAATGGTTCTATGGATAGTAGTGTACCTTATTAGTATCCTCTCTATTGTGCTAGTATCATTTTGGTAGTAAGGATAGTGATCTTATGGGTGTGCCTTCACCTATTTATAAGGAGTTTGTGCCTATATGCATGAATACTAATTCACTATTTACTTTATGTTTTGAATGATTTCATTACAAAACCCTAGGCCACCATGTTTGTTAGGGTATTTGAGGAGCACAAGTAGAAAAGAGTGGCATTATTATGGTAGTATGGAGGTGACCTTAGCACCCCTTGTGTTGAGAATTTCCCACATAGTAATACCTTGAAAGGGTATTAAGACTGATGTATTTCTCCCAATCTAAGTTTTGGTGCAAGTGTAAGTAAATTCTAGTATGAGTGTTGGTTTGAGTGATTTGAGACTATAAATCTAAGTAATATGAGCTCTAGTCTGTTATAAATGGGTTTATGTAGAAGTAAGGTAGAATATGAATCAATGACCTTGATTTACACATCTATTTCTAAGTTTGTTTATTAGTATTACATTTGATTTCCATTTAGTGGACAAGTGAATGAAAGTGGTTTATATATAACATTCTTATGATTGTCAATATGTGAAATAGGTCTAGGTTGACCCTAATTTTTATTTAATGAATATAAATATATTTTTTGGGAGAGTAAGAAGTGAGGGGACATTAACACTACCCTTTGGTCAATATCATTATATGCTATAGTCCAAAGGACTACGCTAATGTGTTTATCATTGCTTACATATCAATACCTCGAAAAGGTATAAATCTTGATGCATTTATACCAATATAAGTGATTTTAAAAGTGTAAGTGAATGCTAATATGAGTGTCATTTTGAGTTATTTGAGTGTGATTTATGACTATAAATCTAATTAATGTGATATCTAGGCTATTTTAAATGGGTGTATGCAAAAGAAGGGTAGAATAGGAATCAATGACCTTGATTTACACATCTATTTATAATTTTCTATGAGTATTACATTTTATTTACATATAGTGGACAAGTAAATTAAAGTGGAGTATATATAGCATTTTGGTGCTTATCAAGATGTGGAACAGGTCCAAATTGACCATAAGTTTGCTTTAAGGAATAGAAAGATATACATTGTGGGAGTAAGGAGTAAGGGGACATTAACACTACCCCTTGGTCAATATCATAATGTAAAATAGTCTAAAGGACTACACTAATGTACAGGTGGAAGGAGTTGGTGAAAAAGAGACCTGGGTACATAGGGGTGTCTTAGTGTTACTTTTGATATATCTAGGAATAGGTTGGACTCCCATAAAATTGAAAAATGATTAAGAGAGGCCCTAAGATAGGTATAGGGATAAAATAAGGACAAGAAGGTCTTAAGTGACACTCATTACACTAAAATAACATTTTAGATGACTACATTTAATTAATAATAACATATTTTAAGGGGATTGTGGAATGTAAAACCATAGGTTACTAAAGTTATAGAATAATAAATTAGGGAATAAATATAGAAATATAAGTCAGATTTTATTTGTAAAATAATTTATTTAATTGATTATTATATGAATAGAAAATGAATTACAATAGATGTAGTTAGCTAGATATGGACTAAGATGGATAATTGGTAGGCTAAAAAATGGTACAAGAACTGTGCTAGGTATTGTGAATAGTAATTAGGAGTCAAAAACCTTCCTAGATAATATTACGGTCCTATAGATGATAAATCACTATGATAGTGTCTTTTATGCCATGTTAGTGTCCTTCTAACAACAAGAACAATGATCTTTTGGGTGGACCTTCACCTAGTTTTGAGGAGTTTGTGCTTGTGTAAATGAATGTTGGTTCATTGTTTGCTACTTATTTTCATAGATTTAAATACAAAACCCTATGCCTCCATGTTTTTAGGGTATTTTAGGATCACAAATAAAAAATATTAGCATTAGTATGGTAGGATGGACATGACCTCAACACCCAATGTGTTGATCATTACCTACATATCAATACCTCAAAATGGGATCAAGCCTAATGTAGTTCTCCTAATCAAAGTGCTAGTGTAAGTACAAGTGAATTATAGTATGAGTGATGATTTGAGTTCTTTCAGTTTGACTTGAGACTATAAATCTAATTAATTTGAGATCTAGGCTAGTGTAGATGGGTGTACACAGAAGTAGGGCAAAATAGGGATCAATGACTTTGATTTTCAAAATTATTTCTAAGTTTGTTTATGAGTATTTGATTTCCATTTAGTAGATAAGTGAATGAAAGTGGTTTGTATATATCATTATAGTGCTTTTCAAGATGTTAAATAGGTTTAGGCTAACCCTAAGTTTTTTTTGAGGAATTAAAAAATATCCATTTTGAAAGTAAATATATATGAGACATTAACACTTCCATATGGTTAATACCACAAGCATTATAGTCCAAAGGACCACACTAGTGTTTGAGTGGTAATAATGAGTGAATAAGAGACATGGGTGCCTAGGGGGTGCCTTAGTGTTTCTTTTGGTATATCTAGGAATGGGTTGGACTCGCACAAAAGCTGTATAATATCAAGAGAGGATATAAGATAGGCCTAGTGATAAACTAAGGATAAGGTGGTCTCAAGTGACACTCATTACACTAAAATGATATTTTATATAAAAACATATCCCTCTCTTATTTTAGAATTGCAATAGAGTGAAATGACTAATATAAAGGAAAAGAAACATACTTAAACTTACTTAAGAAGCAAATCCCTTGAATCTGGGTCTGAGTCTATGAAGCATGCTTCGTTATGTATCCTAGAAATTAAACATGAATGAATCAATCCTTACTTAATAAAAATAAAAATAAAATACAAAACTAAGTAAAAATATGAGAGAAAGATGGAAAAAATGAATACACCTTGTTGGGAACATGAACTAATGATAAAACCTAGTGACATCCTCTATGTGTGTGTAGATGTTGATCAAATGGTAAATATCTTGGATTGAGTTAATGGATTTATCAACACCCATGTTTGGGTGGCTCAATAACTCAATTTGGCCTTGATTCCATCATTACCCATCCCTACTTAGTGGATCATAACTTGTGAATAACTTAGATTGGACTAATGTCTTATCCAACCCTCCTATGTAAGTGGTTCAAGAACATAAGTAGGATATGACTCCATAATTTCATACCCATGTGTACTAGATGAATCTAAAACTGAAATTACATAATGTAACTAAGGCTATGTGATGTAAATAAAACTATGTAGGATGACTCTTGGGCCATTTGGAAACTTTGAAATATAAAATAGCTCAGGAGCCACTCGAGCAATCAAGAATGTAACTGAGGGACTACTCAATAATGCTAACTAATACAAATAAAATAAGGCATCAAGATGGTGTAAATGGTGTCTATATTAATTTATAAAATGACATGGATCTACCATTCCATCTGAGAATGTTGGTGTCAAACTAAACATATCATACCAATATGTCATACACATACCCCAACTCTAATATATGTGTGTATGGATTATGGATTGAGTCATAATAATATGTGTCTGAGTATATGAAACTAAAATGGGAGTGATTTTTCCATGCATAATGGCCCCAATATGATAAAAACTATGTAATTTTGTGTATAATTGAGCATATCTAATAATATGTGACTAATATTGTGCAAACCTAGACTGTACCTACTGTACATTTTGGGAAATTCTATAATTTTATATTTTTGGGGATACTAGAAAATAGAATGGTCCTCTAGTCAATAATATACTACGCTAGTGTCCTTTGTGCTACACTATTTACCAAATGTTTTGTTTTTATGAAAAACTAAGACTGATATGTATGTGACTATTTTTCACTATGTTTTCTTGAATTTGAGCCTTGTATTATGTGTTTGCATACTAAAAACTATGTTATGAGTGCACTAGGATGACCTAAAATTTGTGATAAACCCATATAAATTCCCCCTCTTTTGAGTGGAGTTATTGAACCTATGCAATAACAGGCTTTGAAATTAAATTTATGCATCATGTGTGTTAGGCTAAAAATATATGATATTTATGTGATAAATAAATATAATGTGTATACATGATATCAAAATGTAATATAGTCTAAGCATAAATTTGTAATTTACAATATATATTAGATATAGCATCCATAAGGTTTTCAAGTTAGAAATAACAACATAATCATGTATATGAATGGTAAATCTGGATATAATTTGTGTAAACTACCTAGGGGGATGGGGAATGGTGTCCATCAAGGCACCCAAGGAGGAAGGGGAGATGCATGAGGTTCCTCATGGCATCACAAACTAGATGTGAATGTAACAAACAAGAGACAAGTGTCATCACCATGATGTGTATATGAAAGAATATATACAAACACATGATGCATACAAAGTAGGACAAGGGGACATAATACAAGGGACATGGGAACATATCACTAATTTATAGAAATAAAAAACATACAAGGACATGTTCAAAGGTCCTCATATATAAAAAATAATAAAGGTTGGCTTAGAGCCATATGGAAGGACATGTTAAAATTTCTACATACACAATCATGAAGGCACACACAAGGACATGGGCACATGTCCAAAGCATACATATAGTGAAATGAAGTATCTTAGAACCATAGAATAGTTTCATATTCAAATTCTCTCAAGTATATGTATAAGTAAAAAGACATAATTAAGTCTAAACTAGTAAAGCTAGAAATGAAAGTATGCATGAACATATAGTACAAATATATATAAGATCAAAGATATATAAATATATTCTATAGTATTAGTAGTTGACACAAAAACAATGTAGTATGGGGTGGTTAATATAAGATATAATCAATACTAAATTTATGATATAGAGTATAGAAAGATGTAACCTGGTAACCTAGAAATTATGTAGTATAATTCCCCTAATGGGAGAATGTATTAATGATAAGTATGGTTATCTTTGTATGTGCCCCTAGTGGGTAGATAACAGAAAATATGGATCTATGTAGAGGACCCCGAGTCCTATAGTAATATGCAAACACTCTAAAGGGACAAGTGAAGTATGTACATATGAAAAAACTAACTATACTAGCATAGATAACATATGTAGTAGCTATAAAATAGGAATGTAAACATGGAAATGCATACGATATAAAATTTGTATTTTATGAGAAAATAATTGAATGTTTTTTATATTTTATGAGCATATTATATTATTTTTGTGTTTTTGAGTATAATTTATGTAGTGTCTCTATAGACCACATTGGACCATGGAGTATTTGTATAAAATCTATGATTTTTATTTGTGCCAACATATATAATGTGAAATTTTGGTAGTGTCATCAATCCTCTATCAAATAATTTCTATAAAATATGGTGTGATCTTACATGTGTACTACCTTCCTGAATCTAGATAATTGGATCAATATCCATAGATTTGACCATATGTACTAAGTGTATATAAGAATTTGCCTCTAACTTGAAGTGACTGTTTGGTCCTGTATCTATGGAGCTATGAGATAGTGGTGATGGCTATGTAGGTAAAGTTATGAGTGCCCTAAAATCATATCTATCCTCTCTAAGTCCTACTGGTGTGAATCTTAATCCACCAAATAACCATCAATATTCATGGGTGCTATGTCATCCTTTCTTATTGCCTTATAATTTATATTTTATTTTATGATGCATATTTCCTCTGAGTTAATGATTAATGGTAATTGTGCTATGAGAATCTCATTAGCCACCATAGGTATGGATAAATGTGTTGTATGAGGATGATTTTCCATCATGGGTGAAGATAATGGTGTTTTTAGAAGATCTAGAACTAGGATAGGAATGGTGGTGCTATATTGGTGGTGCTAGAATCCTCGATCTCATATGTCTGCATATTTTTTATAGGAATGATATGAGGTAGGGACTCTATGATAAGATGAGGTGTCTATTTTGAAGATATACTCAGGGTAGTAGGCTTAGTTAATCTATAATATTTGAAAGGTTGGTTATGAGTTAGATAAGTGTATAAATATCCTTCATGTAAAAAAATTACATATCTATGCAAGCTAGAGGGTATAACTTACATGGCATATATCTAAGGTATCTCGAGTAATCAATTTTAATGTAAATGATTAGTAATCACCTAAAATTATATGGATAGGTTTTTTGGCCCAAATATGATATCCAATGTAATAGAACTCAATTCATGTTGATGAATGTCATCAAAACCTCAAATGTTCTTATATGTCTTATAATGTATGTTATATCATCCCACATAGTTTGTATAGATGTGAGGTTGAATATGTTAAGACCTGAACCACTATCAATTAGAACTTGTTTAATAGTGGTGACTTTGATTGATACATAAATGAAGAGTGGTATAGTTTGATTAATAATTGTCTATGAGGGTAAATCCTCATTTCCAAAATATATAACATTCTTAATGTCCTTGATAGTGTTCATGATAGATGCAAAAGAAGCTGGTTCTATATCTTGAGGAAAAGATGTATGATTGAGTGTTTGAAAAAGAATATCTTTGATGATGGTTTCCTTCTAAAGTAATTCTAATATATAAATATTAGATGGTGTATTTTTCAACTGATCCATAATATCATATACTTTGTGTTGATCCCTAGGTCCTATTGTATTATTTTAGGGATGAGGAGGCATGGTGAGATTACATTGTTCTTATATAGAATGAGGAGGCATCTAATTCCATATAGTAATATATTAAACCATAAGATCTACTATTTGTGAAGGGTGAGTAGTAGAGGTAGGATGGGAGTGAATGTATTCAACTAGTTTGGGTGGAATAGGAAGAGGAACAAAAGGATTATTATGAGCTCAATGTCATCGAGTAGTAATTAAAGGTAGCTCAAAATTGGCCATGCAACAATGTTTTTCATAAAAGGGAAGATTAAGAGGAGGTGGACTAATGTGTGAATTATTCTTAATTATAATGTTATCTATGAGATGAGTGACATACATGTGCATCATTTTACAAATGGCAGGTAATAAACATGTAAGACAAACCACCAAACTTTGTACTAATGAAAGGCTAAAAACTTTGTACTAATTGCTAATTGCTAAAAACTTTGTACTAATTTCTAATAATTTCTTATATGATAATAATCATGATGAAAGGTTGAAAACTAAAAATAAACAAATTATATAAGTATGAAAGGAAAACCCTAATGGTATATTAGGGTTTTTGGGCAATATAAATAATATGAGGTGTCCCATCTGAATATATACTCAAGGTAGTAGGATCCATGACTCTATAATATCTAAATGGTTGGTTATCAACTAGACAAGTGTATAAATATCCCTCTAACCTTGTGATAATCAAGGTCATTGATCCCTATTATACTCTACTTCTACATACCCATCTATAGTAGCCTAAATCTCATATTACTTATATTTCTAGTCTAAAGTCACACTCAAACCAACACTCATACTAGCATTCACTTGCACTTGTAATTTCACTATTAATTAGATTTGTAGAACTACATCAAGCTTGATCCACTTTTGAGGTATTGGTATGTAGGCAATGTTTAAAAAATGGGGTGTTTAGTTCATGTCTAGTCTACCCTAATAATTCCACTCTTTTATACTTGTGCTCCTCCAATACCCTAACAAATATGGAGGCCTATGGTTTTGCATTAAAATTAGTCAAAATAGGGATAAAAAAATGAACCAACATTCATGCACATAGGCAAATACTCCTCATAACTAGGTAAATATCCACTTAGAAGTTCATTGTCCTTACTATCAAAAAGGCAGAGGCACAAAATAGAGGACACTAGTGTATTACACTACTATCTAGAGGACCATGTTATTGTCTAGGAAGGATTTTGACTCCATATTATTGTTCATGACACCTTGCATAGTTATTGTACCATTTTAAAACCTGACACTTGTCCATCTCAGTTAATTTCTAGCTAAGTGCATTATATTTTATTTATATAATAATCAATTAAGTCAATTAATGTACAAATCATAAATTATTTACATTGCTATATTTATTCCTTGATTTATTATTCCAAAACCATATCAACCTAATATTTTACATTTTATAATTACCTTAAAATTTAAATCATATGTAAGCATGCAATATGAAAAGAAATATTAACACTAAAATCCAAAAGGGGCATGCAAGCTAGAACTAGACCATTATTCTAAAAAAATCATATCACTTGAAACCATGTCAACTTGTTCTAAATGGCATAATGGTAGGAAAAAAACAAGAAATCACATAGACTTAAAAAACATTATAGGAATTACAGGGTAAGATAGTGGAATCAACATTCAATAGTGTATCTAGACATAACAATTATGAACCAATAATAGAAGCCATAAATAGATGATATTAAGAAACACGATGCATTTGAAATTACCAGGTGGGTAGAATAGTGCATTAACTATAATTATTTGTATCTTCTAATAGTAATTTCTCTTATGATTCTATAAGAGGCATACAACTAGAGGTAAAGGGGGTTCATTTTAAGTTTTTTAGTTAGGTATATGATTGGAAAGATGGATAATTAATCTAGTATTATAGGCTATTAAACTATATAGAAAGCATGCTTTTTCATTATCTTAGACTCATATTTATGATTTAAACTAAAATTTATGGTATTATAAGTGAAAAATCATCTAGTAGAGCACAACCAATTATGTAATATTTATAATCTATTCAATAAAAAAACATGATTAATTATGTAATGAATATCTAACTATAGAATGGCATTATTATGACTATAAAGTGTTTTTAATTGGTCATGGTTTATCTATTAGTATCATAATTTCTATTAGAGATGTACCCATAATATAATACTAAGTGAAAAAAGAAGGAAACACCATGTATAAATGAGCCTTCAAACTATTCAAACTAGATACCAACACACTCACCTCTACATGCATATAACACTAACCTACACCAGTTCCCTATATCTACACTTTGGGTGAGTGTACAAGGTTTATGCCTTGCATGATATGACATCATAGGAATTTATTTGGTAATTATTGATGAGTGTGGGTGATTGGATGCCCTTGGGACAAATAGACTAGACTTATAACATTTTGGTTCCATTTAAGGGACATGTCACATTTTATTATTGTGATGGTCAATGCCAATGATAGGATGAGTATATAGATGTATATTTAATCCCTCATGTACATGGATTATGTATAAGTTTGGAGGTGGAAGTGGCTTAAACTTTAGAAGGTAGAAAATAAAATTTCATCATAGAAAGACCAAACAATCATGAGATCATAAGGTAGAGATATGATTAAATATGGTAGAGAGTAATGGCCAAGATGGATCCTAGGGAGAGGAGGGAGTTTGAATTAGGAGGTGTCATGAAGACCTATAGAGAATGGGAAGGTCATGAGGAAAACTTTTGAATAAATGGATTACACCCTAATGATGAAGGGATGAGTGCCAATGAGAAGGAATGAGACTTGGAGGAGGATGATGGAGGATCACAAGATGATGATCATTATGAATAAGCTACTTGAAGAATGCCCAGATCCCCTCAACATGGTACACATGTTCATGCATATCACTCTATGTTAGAATAAGAGTACCAATACATTGTAGATGTAGGTGACATAAGAAGATTCATTGTTGGATGTAGGAATAAGCCCCATTAGAGTATTTGCTCCTGTATCCACTACATGACCTAGTGGATACACAACTAGTATGATAAGAGGACACTTTATAGTATAATATGTCACCAAATAGTTGGGCCATAATCCTAAAGATAAGTGGTTAGACCTATAGTGTATTACCTAGAGGACCATTAATGGCCCAAAAAGAACTTTAAATAACCTTGGGATCTATTATGAAACCATGTTTAGTAGCTAGTGAGGTATCCCACTAGATTGAAGAGGACTTTATGGAATATACCCATGATACTAGTCTTATAAGTATTAGTTTCACCCATACATGTCCCTAAAATCTAGTATGACATGACCTTGATGTTACATGAGTATTATAGAGTCGATAGTGTGACAAAGCATGTTCACAAGTGTAAGTAATCTAAATAGCAAAGGGGTCCACCTCACCTAAAATAAAATCACATTAGTTTGATACTATGTTTTTGGACCATGCACATACTTGGTATAAAAATTTAGATCCTACCTAGTCCATCGTGTATTATGTTTTATTAAAGGATGAATTACTAAAGGAGTTTAACATCCTATAATTTGAGTAGTATAAAAATTTTGTGCTTAAAGAGATAAAAAAAAAAGAAATAGGTGAGAGTACCCATGCATATTATTATAGGTTTAATACCATGGTCTCTAAGTTATCATATGCAATTGAAAGTATTGATAAATGTTCTTAGAAAACCCATTAGAACATGTACTAATGTGTGTTTTATGTGCATAGTAGGAAATAAGAACATAATCCAGTCATGGATACCAAACAAGCAAAGTGTTTCTTTAGTTCAAGATTAGATATTTATTAAGGAAGCATAAACAAATACATATAAAAAAATCATTAGTATTACTAAATGATTAATCATATTTAATCAAAATAAAACATTCACTATGCATATAATAAAGATAAAAAACATTAAATAAAACCATCATCAAATATATATAATGATCTCTATATGTTTAGAATGCCTTTTCATTACAAGTGATCATTATACATAGGATTTCATAATACAGTATTGCTTCACATTCCATCCTCTTGATTTGAGTGTGAATGATTCCATTCGCATTAAATAAAATTTTGGAATGCCAAGATAGGTTGAAAACATCCAAAATACAATACATTATATCAATTGATACCTATTTCACACTTGTACTTTATATACTCTATGATTTTGGAGTTCCATACTACTATGAACACTTTCCCAAACTTAAATAGTTGTCTTATCCTAAGATAAAGTCACTTGAAGTGTGATTTGTGTTAATTATAATAAAATTAACTATGTTGAATAACTAATCCAAAAACATTATTTATTATAATCACTAAAGGTACCATTTGCTATTTTTCACCTCATGTGAACTACTTATCCACCCTTTTAGGTTTTCATCCAAGTAGTGTACTAATACCACCCTGTCAAGTTTTCAATAGATTAACATAACTAAGTCGCTATCATTTTATGGGTTTTAAGAAAACTTGGACCTAATTTCAATGATTACAACCTTCCTTTTGTAAAAAATCTTAAAATTTTCAAAAATGAAATGTGTGTAGTATATATAAAGAAGGTGGAAGCATAGGATGCAATGTTGGAATTAATGGAGACTAAGAACATGATGCTATTATAGTTGTTGTTGAAGAATTCACATCTATAATATTGGGTCCTAGTAGTGTTTGGTGAGGTTGGATGGTTGGTTTAATGGTTGTGGTGGCCCTTTTTAGATGAATCGCTTACTGGAGTTGGTTTAGAGTTATGAACTATAGCTATTTAATGATGTCTAAAATAGAGCTATATATATTTTACATGTCCTTTTTGAACATTATCTAGTCAGTGAGAAACTCTCACAACATATTAATTATTATGTATAATAGGACTTAGCACACCATTAGGTTTTGAATATAATCTTTTTTAGTGATGGAGAGGAGTGCCCTAGTGTTCAACACTTTCTACTAGATTTATAAGTATTTTCTTCCATGTGATCTACATACCTCTACATATGAATTAATATAAATGTATTTCATATCATATCATTTTACAACATTTGTAGCCTATGCATGATACTATATATTGACTCAAGTGAGTTCTTGGGTATAACATCTAGTGCATCATAGGTAGCTAATTGATCCTCTATTTCTAGCTTGGCTTTATCCACCTAGGTGAATTCTAGTTTGGCCTCATATTATGATGTGTTCAACTATTGATTCCATTCTAGTATACCTTAGGTTATGTATTGATCTTGGAGTGTATTCATATCCAAGGATTTATTATATTATTATATTAGTTCAAAATTTATCTGTATTTTTCCTTAATATTATAAACCTATTTGTGAAGTTGTAATTTTTGTGTACTGAGCCAGTCCTTTAGGAGTTGGGACAAAAACACTATGAACTAATTATCGTTAGACATTAATTGATCACCCAATACTTGAGTGACCAATATAGGGAATGTGATATCAATTAATTTATAAAATTTGGTGAGGTGGAGGTATAGGTATGTATTTTCCTCCCTTAGATACATTAATCTTACTTAATTTAGAAGTATTTTGACTTATAAACTCTTAAAAGGTGATAAATCATTCAATTTTATTTTATAATGGAAGTTGGGAAACATTGAGACATTCTTCCTGCACTATTATGGCCATATCAAAACTTGAAGTCACATCCATGACATGTGTCTTATTTATTTGTACCATTAGTAGAGAAAACATTTTTCATTGACGTAAGGTTGTAGGTACATCCCAAAACCATTGGATAGGGAGTGTTCTATTATGCTGAGATGCCTCCTATTATATCTCATTGAGTGGACCCTGAGCTTGTGATGTATATGGTGGCTAATATAATTTAGGTATCACACCCTTGTTTATAGACTCTACTATCTATTTTTATTGCAATCTGTCCTACATTATGTGCTTTACTTCTACCTTTGATTTGGTATCTACCTCTTCTTACTACTTGGTCTCTTATTCATTGTCCTACCTATGCATTTCATCATTCTATTTTCAAAAGAATTATCTTTCTTTATCTTCTTCTTTGGCCTCTATTATTGCATTAGATTTAGCCTTTCTTTATGTTTATTAGGATTTTATAGTTGATTATTCTTCTCCTTTGTCACAACCTATTAATATTGTTTCTTCTTATCTTCTTCTTACTTATTCATTTGCTCCTCCTCTTTGGTAGCCTTACATGCCACTTCGTCCTTCCTATTTTTCATTTATTATTTCTTTGTCTTTTTCCTAACATTATTTATAGTAACCTTTTAAGCCTTTTCCTTTTGTATTTCATCCTTATAAAATTGATCTTATGCTGCAAGGTCTAATGGTATGGTTGACTACTCTCTTTGAGGTTGTTTAGCCTCTTGCAAGTCCTGTATCAAAATTGGTAAGTCAAGATATAAGAATTACTATGAATTAGATTATTAAGAAGGTGACTCCATCATGGTCCACCTATGTGATGATTTTTTTGGACTATTTAGATAGACCAAAGTATTTTTGAGATGATTGTAATCCCAATTGTTTTCCCATGGTTGTTGTTCTAGCATATGAGCCTTTTATGGATCAACTTCCTCCACTAGATTCAATTCAACAAAGGAACCCATACATGATATAGTTTCTAGTGATAGGTGAGGCATAATATATAATCTAGGATTATGTACCAATGGTTATGGTGGGAATTATTTATATTATGGGATTGTTTGAGCTTATGCCTAGTGCTTCTTAAAAAATCATAGCCATCTTACGAGTATGTTCTTGTTCCTCTACCATTGTATCAATAATTTTTATTCTAGAGGTGTAATAATAGCCTGCAATAGGATATTAATAACATTTTTTCACACTTATAAATTATGCACTTCCTTTTATAATAAACTTTTTTTCTTTTTAATCTTCATAGACCTTAGTGCCTATTTATTAAATCATGGATTTATATACATCCTCTCCTATGACTCTTAGCTAAGTTAGATCATATTCAATTGTGATATATGGAACATTTCTATCATACGTACAATATTTAGTGATGTGTGTCTTATTATTTGGAGGATTTGGTAAATCTATATGCACTACTACCTTCCTCTTCCCTTTAATAGTCTATGATGGGGCTACTTTTATCTTTGATTATGCATGCACCTCTACTTGTGGTTGTGTTGTTGGTGTTTTAGTTTATGGTTGTTGTTTTCCTAAAGTTATATATCATAATGGTGGAATAGAGTAAGTAACTAGAATTTTTTTTTTTAGAACTTTGGCCTATGCATCCAAAATCTTAATGAAGAATGTTAAGGAAGTTATTTATGCTTTGGGGAGATCATGGACACTGATCTAGATCCCATCAGTAAGCTTTGTTAATTAATCATGTTTCCTAAAGTATTATATAACATCATTAGATATTTTAAGGTAAAATATAATGATTTTTTGAACTTGTGCCCACCATGCATTGAATTTGATGAGTTTTTCATAGTATTGGCCTGTTATGGTCTAGGTATGTTGATAAATGTGGTCACATGGAGAATTCCACTAAGTGAATCAAATGAGTACAAAAATTTGATACTATAACACCTATAATGTTTCACATTCTCAATGTTTGTGGTGATCTCATAGACCAAAAATTTAGGTCAGTTAAAATACTCTTTTAATTGAATCATTCAATATGTAATATCAATGACTCCTTTGGTGGCTTATCTCACACTTTTGGTAATTTTTAAAAAGTGTTTGGTTATGAATTAAAAGATAATGTGCACCAAACTATCATTCATTGAGTTGATAAGTATCCCCTTATATTCCTTACTATATATATATATATATATATATATATATATATATATATATATAATTTTCATTAATCCAATGACTATGGCATAGGCAACATGACTCCTTGATCATGGTAAATCTCTATACAATATAAAACCAAGGCTCCTCCCATTCATTATAATAGAATATATATATATATATATATATATATATATATATATGTATGTATATGTATATATATGTATATATATGTATGTATATATATATGTATATATATGTATGTATATATATATGTATATATATATTTATATACATATATATATATATATACATATATATATATATATATACATATATATATATATATATACATATATATATATATATACATATATATATATATATATATATATATATATATATATATATATATATATATATATATATATATATATATTCTATTAGAATGAATGGGAGGAGCCTTGGTTTTATATTGTATAGAGATTTACCATGATCAAGGAGTCATGTTGCCTATGCCATAGTCATTAGATTAATGAAAATTATTATATATTTGAAACTATGGATCACACCTTCATGATATTGATTTAGTAGTGTCATTATTTAATTCATCCAATTAAAAGATTGTAGGGAGCTTGATGAGTCACTCTACATCATATCCTCACAAAGAGTGTTGAAGAGCTAAGGATCTCACTTGTTCTATGTATGGCTGATATAGAACAAATAAATTGTCCTCAAATACATAAATAAATCAAATATGTCAATATCAAGATATGTTTTATGTTTAATCCCAAGACCAATCCCCATTTCTTCATTTTAGGCATCATTGAGGGGAATCATAAGTTGTGTGCAATCCATGATTGTTTTAGTTATGTTTGATAAATTCCTTTGACTAAACTGATATTGATAAATAATATTGGTGTAATTTAATGATTTATGCATAATTTTTAAAGATCCCTTGTTCTCAATAGTGTGTAATTTAATGTTTTCTCCATTCCCCATGTTTATATAACCTTTTCCACTCAAATGCATCTGACATATCACTTTGAATGAGCTAAGTTATCTATATGTCATTTCAATAGATGACTTAATTGTAATTGGTTGGTCATATTATGACATTGGTGATTCAATGACTAAGAGAATTGGTTTTTTTGATGAGATTAGTTTATGTGATGCACCATATTTTTTATCATCTACTTTATTTATTGAACACCCCTAAGTTAGACACATGATCTAGTTTTGGGAAAGATGCAATATTTTAAGTGTGTGATTTTTAATGACTTTTTGAATGATCATTGATTTCCTTCCTATGTATATTTTTTTATCATAAACTCATTATTGTACTTAATTTATGAATTTAGTGTTTATGTTTTATTATATTTTTCCTCCCATGTTGGATTTTGTCTTAGATTGCACTCTACAACTTTGAATATTCCACCTTAGTTATGAAGTCCTCTGATATAAAAATCAGATTTTTAAAAAATAGACAAACCTAAAACCAAAATAAGCAAATAATAAATTAATAAAAAAATCATAAACTACATGGTGCTACTCAGCACTTTTTCTCAAATTTTAGCAAGATTAGAAAGAGATTATTGATGGTAACACATAAGTCTATAACCATTTACACATCCTAGTAGAATGGTTCCTTTAGGATATTTTAAGATAATTATTACTTATGATGAAATGCCATGAATGATATAGGTTCCATTCCATTAAATGTGTATATTTCCCAAAAATTATCAAAATATACTATCATATAGTAGTACTGCCTACTTTGGAAAAAAATATTTGGATTGTAGGGTGTGATCAAGCCATGATTTATGACTTTATTTTATAGCATCCTGAATCTAATTAGATATTTGCCTATTTTATTCCATCCTTGTTAATCCATTAATTATGCCTATAGAGATTCATGATCTATTTTCATGATTATTAAAATGAATGGATAAGAATTATATACTCCATTGGCATGATTGCTTCTAGTCCTTAAACTAGATGAAATAGAGTAAAACTTATCAACCACTTGTAATTTATTTTATACTCCCATAAGATCATAGGAATTTAGTCCTCCCAATAATACCTTTAAACTTTGCATATTTTTGTGATCATATTACCAATGATTTTTTTTTATGCCTCTACCTAACCATTAGCTTGTAGATGATATGTTGTTTTTTTTGTGGTGTGAGATCATAAACTCCTCTATTAGAGTATTGATGGTTATATTTTATAAATGTGTTATTGTATCACTAACCAATTTAAAATTACACCATAATCTAGTTATAATATTTTCTTACATGAATTTGGTGGTGTCCTTATCACTACATATTGGCTTTGTAGTATCTTCCACCCATTCAGTGAATTAATTTATCACAATAATGATGTACCTTTCATGACTATGCTTACTGGGTGTGTTGATTGGTTTTACAAATTCAATTCCCAAATGATCAAAGGGTTGTTCTAATAAAATAGGATTCAATGAAATTTCATATACTTGATTTGGCTTCCCAATCCTTTGTTAGGTATCATAGTGTTTGGCTACTTATTGTGCATCTTGAATTTGAGTAAACCAACATAGTCCAATTTAAAATATCATCCTTATTGTTAATTCACCTACTAAATTTCCACCTAAAATTATTTGATGTGCCTCTTAAATAATTTTTGGTCACTCATTCTCTAATCCACCTTGCATAGTACATCATCTTCCTAATTTTGTACAAAAATCTAGTAATAATGTTAAATGGATTAGCTCTTGTGATCAATTGCTTTATGTCCCTTTACACATAGTGCACAATAAAAAATCCTTATTCTAGGAAATTAGATATATCTTCCCTATTATCAAGAATCATAAAGACATAAAAAAAAATTGAACATCTAGGGATTCATCTAAAGTTCCTCAGGTTTTATCCATTACATATTATTCTTAAGTGATTTGGACCCACATTCTTACTTCTAGGATTCACATTAATTATAAACTAAAATTATTGAAACAACATCAACCATCAAGATATCTTACCTCCCAACATGGGATGATTTACCAAGTGTTTTAGAGTTTTTTGATTTGTATAAAATTAGAATGGTGTGTCTAGAATATAATTTCTTAACTTATATAGTACAAAAACCATTGCTAGAACTTCCATTTTTATCATCATATATTTTTTATCTACAAATGAGATTTTTTAACTTGTGAAGTGAATGGGATGGTTCAATCCTCCATTTTATGGTTGTATGATAACAAATCCTATTGTATTTCCTTAGGAATAAACATGAACATGAAAAGGTTTACTCTAATAAAAAATTACCTAAATGGGAGATGTTACCAATCTCTACTTCAGATCCATAAAATCTATTTGGTATTAATTAGTCCATTCAAACTAGGTATCTTTGCATAATATCTTTTCTAGAGGATCAAATATAGTTGAATAGACTTTTATGAATTTAATATAATATCATGTATGCACCAATAATTATCACACCTTGGTAGATCTTATATGAGGTGACATGCATATAATAGCTATGATTTTAGCTTAGTTCACCTAAATCCCATTAATGTATACTTTATGTCCCCCAAAATACAAAAAGGTATGAATAATAAGCACTTATTTAGGATTAACACAATGTTCCTTGAATAAATAAAAGATAAGACAATCACCTAAGTAAATGTATAAGAAATCATTGATGAATTCTTTAAATGTAGTGACCACAATCCTATAAAAGACACCAGGGACATTTTTCAACCCCAACACCATTACCTTGCAAAAGTGGTTTTTATATCCAAGAAATTCAAAGAATAAACAATTGTTAGATTCTCTTTGTTAGTTTAATTAAACAAATAAAATCAAATAAATCTATATTTACAAGACTAAGATCTAGGGGGATTTAAATAACAAATTAGAACAACTACAACTAAAAAATAAATGAACATTTTTACCTTCCTTACAAGTTTGAAGAGTTTGTTGGTATGAGGTTGGGATTGAGCTCAACTTGTGAGAAATGGTTCTTTATCAATATTTCTATAAAACAATCTCCCTTTATCCACTTGGTATATGGCCTTGACAATTGATCTTATTTGAATATTTTCTAGAAGTAATTTAAAAAAAAGCTTGTTAAAAGTGAGTGTGAAGCCTTATATTTATAGGCTTCACACTAACCCAAACCTAGGTGTATTTAGGTATAGGTTAACCTTGGTTAAACCTTGGGAGGATAAAATCAATAAATAAGGTCATTAATTATGCATTCATGGAGGCATGTCTCAACATTTCTGATTTGTAAGGCATTTATGTTGATATTTTACTATTTTTGACTTTGAGGACGATAATGTCATCATGACCTAACCTTCCCTGGTATTTTTTTAATTTTAATTTTTAGAAATTATATTTTCAATAATTCAACATGGAATATTTAACTAATCATCTTATTTTATTTGTTTTCTTAATTAATTCTACTTAGTCTTTCTGTCATTTTAGGAATTGGCTTATGTGCCCACTTAATAGGTTGAAAGTGTCAGTTTGCTTGGTCACAACCTAATTGGAGATGAATCTATAGGATGTTATTGATACATATAGGATAATACCCCAAATAAGGATGCCTTAACATCATTTTAGGCACTAATGTCTAATGTGTCGATGAAATTGGGATGTTTAGGTAATTTTAAGGCTTAATTTACATCATTTTCTATAAATTGGTTTAACATCTAGTTTAGACATGGATGTGGCCAAAATGGGACGTACACATTTTTCCTCTATTTGAGTAGGCATTACAAGACACATGCATAATAATGTCTTCTCAAATAATGAGAAAGTCTTTAATGCCTTTGTTAATTCCCTAGAGGGTGGTTGATGAGTCTTAGATGCCCCCTCAAGGGATTGGGTGATAAATAGTGTTGTCGAAGGGGACCTCAAAGTAAGAAAAATAACACAACCTAGTGATAATAAGGGTGGAAATACCAATTTTTTGAAAGGTGGTTATTGTGATCTAGGAATTTGACTCAAGAGAGGATGGTTAGTATGATGCTAGTTCTAAAATGAAAATAAAATGAAACAAAAACACTAATAACATAGCATCTCTAGGCCTAGACACTAGGGAGAGCTTAGTTAACTATCATGAATGAAACACACAACTAAAATATAAAATAAAAACTCTTTTACCTTCCTTGGATTCTCCAAAATGCTTGTTATGGTGGCTTTCTTAGGTTGTGCTCATGAAGTCCTTGGCAATGGATGCTTGACAACCTCCATCTCTCCTTGACACCTTTGGCTTGTGGCTTGGATTGGCTTGGAATCAATTTGGCATTATAACACTAGTTCCTTAAATATTTTTGGAACCAATCCTGCATTATAACTTTGCATTAATTAAGCTTCAAAATGATGTTGTGAGGCCTCCTATTTATAGATTTTTGGATTTGACTAGAATCAACATGAACCATCCATCTCAATATTGAGATGTGTGGTTGGGGATTAATTCAATTTTTATAATTAATTTTGTAATTATCCTCATCATGTCATTGGAAGAAGGGGTAATTAATAGTCATGGAGGGCATTATGGAAGGCATTGATGAGGCATGGAGGGCATGAATCCTGATATTTGTGGCATTTATGGCCTAGGGATGTCTTCCCAAGAAATGAGGTCACTTGATGATGTATATATTCAATATTCATTTCAAAAAAATTATTCAACAAGTTTCCATGGAATTTTTTATTAGACCTTGATTTGAGTTAATTATCTCTTAGGCATGATTAAGCACATTGTGCACAAATTAACTAAATTGATCAGAATGCATTGTTATTAGTCCTAAATTTGACTGGATTTGAATTAAAAATCCACATCAGATGTGTTGGATGCATAATACCATTTAGGATGTTTCCAACAAAAAATAATAAAGGCATGAGTCTTATACAAAATATTTGATAAGAAAGATCAGTCTAGAACACGTGGGTACAAAATTGATATTTTGACTCAAAATGATCTGATCAAAGTTAGTTGGCCCATAATTTAATTACCCCATTTAGGGATAACATAGATAAAATCAGCACTTGAATATATAATTTTCAAATCATTTTGTGTGTTTTAGTGTTTTTAAGCTAAATTATGCATTTTAGATGGAAACTAGCCAAAACCTTGATTAGAGGTTATCAATGGATAGTTTTAGGTGTCTACAGTTTACCCCTATTTGGGAAGGCATTAAAATCTATAAGCATAGTAACATCTTCTCAAATATTTAAAAATTCCTGCATGCCTACAACTGCAATGATGATATAGTAATTGTATGATGCCCCCTCAAGGGAACAGTTGGCACAAGTGGGTCGACAAACGGTCCCTCGATAAGAAGTGAAATGAGAAGATGAAATAAAGGAAAGATGATGGGGTGAAAAACACAATGATACTAAAAATCAGTCAAAATCATTGAGAATACAAGTGGGATAGTGTGCAGTGATTTTCCCAAAAGTGGTTATAAGCATTATACCCCGATAGTGTCAATGCGGTATGATGACACAATGATTTGCCCAAAGGTGGTTATAACCATTGAGAAGTTGGAGATACCCTAGTTAAGATAGAAAAACAAGATAATAACATGCCCTTATATGGGTAGAATAATTAAAATGTTGACAACACAATGATTTTCCCAAAGGTAGTTATAATCATTAAGAAATTTAGGTGGGATGGTGTACAATGATTTACCCATAGGTAGTTATAATCATTGGACCCTGATTATGGAAAACATGATAAAATTGGCTAAGGATGATGATAACTTAACACATATGGTAATTATTAATTGAAACAACATACTAGTAGGGAGATGTTCATATGAACTAATAAAGATTGAAATTTTTTCATGGTCAATTACTCTATTTGGGATATGATTAGGAGTGAAATCAGGATGTCGATACTAAAGAGATGCTACTATTGCTAAATAGACTTCTTGAAGCTAAGGCTTGGTGTAGCATGTGATGGTAGCCATAAATAATTGGCCAAAATATGCATAAAGACTGACTCCCATAATCCAATACTCAATAAAAAACAATGCACCAATGATAAAAACCATGATGACAATGTAAACATATGAATAGGGATGGATTCAAGTTTAAGTGTGGACAAGGAATCACCCAATGAACACACATAAATTGAATTAGGGAAACAGTGCTAAAAGTAAACAAATAGGCAAACAAACAAACAAAATAAGCATAAACAAACAAACAAATAATGCATTAAAAAAATCTTGTGAACATTGTCGCTAGAAAATAGGTGACAACTTAACAAATGAACTAAATGGGGGAATAGAAGAAAAGGAAGGGGGTGGCCAAGTTGTCTCCATATGCACTAAGCAAGTGGATGTTTCCCACATAGTTTCATGGATGTAATATCTAATAAAAAACTTTAGGCCAAATGTAGTTCTCCTAGGGAATGGAAAGAATGTGATAACTAAGGAAAACAAATAGGATGGATGTGATAGAAGAATAAGAATGGTCTTATAAAATGGAAAGTGTGAGAGAAAAGGGCCAAAAAAGATGGGGAAACTAAATGATAATTTATTTTCTTATAACTTAGTAAGGGTTCCTAGAATCCTAAAGGCAAGGAAGTTGTCAATGTTTTTGTTCTTTTCTAATGATTTTTTGAAATATTTTTGGAAGTGTTTTGGAGAGTCACAACTCAATAAAGAATGATGAGACACTAAATGGTTGAATCTCACAAAATGGTGAGAGCATTCATACTTAGGTTACTCACAAAATGGCAAGAGCATGGCTTAGGTTGCTCACAAAATGGTGAGAGTGTTGAAACTTAGATTGTTCACAAAATGGTGAGAACATGGCTTAGGATGCTTGCAAAATTGTGAGAGCATGGCTTAGGTTGCTCATAAAATGGTGAGAGTGTGGCTAAAAGGGGTGACTATCCTGACCTCAACAAGTATTAAGTGTTGCCTACATAGTCCTATAATATGACCTCAAATCATTGTAGTTATACCCTTACAACAAAGGAATTTGACTAGTGCAGTAGCCAATTCAAACAAAATAGGCACAATTGGTAAAAAGACATAGTATGGCATAGGAAGTGGCAAGTTGGTATGTCAAGGATTAGTATTGCCCGTAGTTTGGCCATAGGTGGTTATAATTAGGACATGATAACATATATCAATGATACTAATTTATCCAAAGATGGTTATAATTAATATCAAGACTGGTCGTAAGAAAGGACTAATAAATGAAGGATGAAACTATCAAAACTTCTATCAAACTATCCCAAGATATGCTCCGTATCTAAAATACTTGAACCAACTTATGAATTGATCAAATACCTTGATGTTGAAACTATGTAATGAATGACAAAAACTAAGGTCAAATAGACTAGGCTTTTGGACACATTGGGTCGATAGGTTAGAAATGGAAAGTGGATATGGCAAAGAGGGTAGATAAGAATGGTATGTATATAAAGAATAATAGTGATAAAATGGTATAAATAAAATGGTCCTCGTAGATAATACACCTTAGAATTAAAGCATAGTACCACTTGAGATGAATAATATTCATTAACTCTAGAAGTTCATTAATGTCTGGTGTGGCAAGCCTGTATGCTCTTGATCCATAATCTATAGTGATGATAAAAGGCCCTGTCCAATTTGGTTTGAATTTCCCTTTATGTTTCTTCTCGATCATGGTATTCTTTTGGTTTTCTTTAAGAACAAGATGACCAAGTTCAAATGTTCTATACTTCACATATTTATTATAGTGGAATTTGAGTTGATTTTGATATGCTTTAATATTGTTTAGTGACTATGTATTTTTCATCAAGTAGATCCAGATCTTACAGGTGAGCTACTTGATAGTCATCATCATCCAAGACATGCTTGAAATAGATGCACAGTGAAGGCAATTTGACCTCAATAGGCAGGATGGATTCAGCACCATAAACAAGTGAGTATGGAATGGCTCTTATGGGGGTATGATGTTTGGTATAGTATGCCCAAAGGGTAGGGAATATATAGAGGTGTTAATCATGATCGAAATCATTTAAAATATTTTTGAGAATGTTGATAATGGTTTAATTGGATGCCTCAGCTTGGCCATTACCTTGAGGGTAATATGCTATATAAAAGTGTTATGTGATGTTGTATTAAGTACATAACTAGTCTACATCTATTTTTTTAAATGATCCTCCATTATTAGATATAATGTCAATAGGGATACCATAGCATTAGATGAGATGGTTGAAGATGAATTTGGAAATTTGCTTTCCAATCATGTAAGTGAGGGGTATAGCTTTAACCCACTTAGTGAAATATTTAGTGGCGGTAAGGATATGTTTATGTCCATTAGATGAAGTGGGGTTAATCTTCCCAATGAGTTCAAGTCCCCATGTAGAGAATGGCCATGGTGTCAACATCATTTTTAGATTTTTTACTATGGAATGAATCAAATTAACATGTCATTAACATTTGTCACATTTATTTACATATGCAGTGGAATTTGCATCCATTGTTGGCCAATAATAACCAATACGTAAGAGATTTTTGGATAGGACTACCCTACTATAATGGGCTCCACATAATCCTTCATGAAATTATCTTAATGCTAATGTAGACTCTACCAAATTTAAACAACAAAGTAGAGTTCTATCAAAACTATGATGGTAAAGAGTGGACCCAAGTAAATTATAATGAGTGGAATGATGAATGAAGGATTTGGTTTATTTTTGAGATAGGTTAGGTGGAAGAACTTCATCATGAAGGTAAATGTAAAGGTCTAAGTACCAGATAGAATTAGGACCAATAATATAACAAATCATGGCAATAATTAAAGGTTCATAAGCTGGTGCTAACAAATTCTTCATGAGGAACTAATACTCTTTAGCTTTATCTATTTGTCAAATTAGAGAGCCAATAGTAACCATGGCATCTATAGTTCTATTACTAGCACTCAGTATATTCTCAAACTAAATGTTGGCAATTTGCTTTTTAAGAGTGTCAACCATGGCTTTATATGGAACCAACTTGTCATCTTTGATATGAAAATGATCTGTGACCTGATTGATGATTAACTAAGAATCACCATAAACTTGAAGATGAGATATATTCTAATTCATTATTTGTCAAAGTCCTACAACAAGTGATTCATACTTGGCCATGTTGTTTGTATAAGGAAAGTTTATTCTAAATGATTTATGGATTATATCCCCCTGTGGTGTAATAAACAATAGGCCTGCCCCTGATCCATGCATAGTGAATGAACCATCAAAATATAGCTTCCAGGCTGGCTTCTCAAGGGGTGTATCAATAATGGTCATGATGGATTCATCAAGAAATGGAAACTTGAGTGGTTGTGTGTCTATGAGGGGTGCTTCAACAAGTTAATCTATAAGAACTTGTCCTTTGATTATTTTTTGATTGACATACCCTATGTCAAACTCACTAATAAGCATGATCTATTTAGCCATTCTACCTTGAAAATATATTTTAGATACTTGAGTAGATCTACTTTTGAAATAACCATGGTTTTATTATTCAACATGTAATGACATAGTTTTTTAGCACTAAAAACTATGGATAGACAAGCTTTTTCAATAGGTGCATATTTATGTTCATATGTAACCAAGGTATGGCTTAAGTAGTATACATCATATTCCTTTCCATTATCATCATGTTGAGACAAGAGTACCCCCAAGGCATGATCAATAGTTGATAGGTGTAATAAGAATGGCTTTCCTAACATAGGAGGTAATAAAATAGGTGGATTGACAAGATAATCTTTGAGTTGTTGAAAAGTTGTTTGGTAGTGATCATCCCAGTGAAATGCAACTCCTTTATTTAAAAGGTGCATAATTGGATGGCACTTGTCTACTAACTAAGAGATGAAGCATCAAATAGACTAGATCTTACCCTGCAAGTTATAGATTTGCTCCAAATTGGTTGGTGGTGGCATCTCAGTTATAGCATGGACTTTAGTTGGATCAAATTCAATTCCTATATGAGACAATAAATCCAAGTAATTTCCTTGAATTTACACCAAACACACATTTCTTTGTATTGATTCTAACTTTATACTCTCATAGTCTTTCAAATATCTTATGCAACACTATTGGATGGTCGGATCTGATCTTAGATTTTCCTAATATGTCATCGACATAGTGTTCAAAAATATCATGGAATATGATAGTCAATGCTCTTTGATATGTATCTCCTACATTATTAAGGCCAAATTACATCACTTGATAGAAAAATGTTCCCCATGGTGTGGTGAACACTCTTTTATGCTAATCTTTTGGTGTTATTCTGATCTAGTTGTATCTTAAAAATCCATCCATGAGTGAAAGCATTTCATAACCTATCATGGAGTAAATGATCATGTCGATATTAGGAAATTGAAAATCATCTTTAAGACAAGCTTTGTTGATGTCTCAAAAATTAGTACAAATTCTGATTCCTTTAGGCTTTTTGCTAATAATTACTACATTAGAGATCCATTCTAAGTAGTCAATGAATCAGATACATCTTGCTTTTAAGAGTTTTTCCAACTCTTTCTTTACCAATATAGTAATGTGAGGATGCGTCTTATGTAGATTTTATTTTACCATCTTGGCATCAAGATTAACCTGTTGGGGATCAACCAACAATTTGATTACACTTATGAAAGCAATAAACCACAGAATTAAATCAGATAGATAAGTAAATAGAATGATAAATAAAAAGAACAAGAGATATAAGAAACCACCCTAAAAACTTGTATTGAACTCTTTACAGAAGGAATACAATTGAAGAAACTTCTTTCTTCCACACCTCTCTCAGATGTATAGATCTCTCTCTAGATCTCTTTCCCTCAAGATCTCTCTCTCTCTCAAGTACAATCAACTCCAACAACTTGGAATGATTCACCTATATAATTATGTATTGTTCTTTCAACATTCACATACAATAAGCGTAGAAGATCTAATCCTACATATAGAATTAGGAAACTTGAGCATGCATTTACAACCAATAGTTATGCCTCTTAAACAAGGGCTCAAAAATAGTCTTACTAATATTAGAGATGCGAACTTAAGACTATGACTTAATCTCATCATGCAAACACTCAGTTCTATCCATGAAAATAGCTCTCTAGATGCACAGGTAACCGACACCGATTCCTACATGCTTGCCTGTGACCGACGTCGGCCAATTCTTGCTGACACTAGCATCTCCTGAACTGCTCTTGACCGATGTCAATCACTCCTGACTAATGCCGATGACTGTGTAACTGCTGCAACCTTGCAAAGCGCTCGTTGGTGAAGCTTTTAGGCTCCACACCTTAACAATCTCCCACTTGGAGATAAACAGCTGCACCAGTACCTGTACAGCAACATCTTCTAGCTCCTCCATCTTCAACTCAATCATGAAGACCAACAGAAGTTGAATGAAGATTCAACTTCTCCTTTATAACTAGTTTGGTTAACATATCAGCAAGATTCTTATCTGCATGGATCTTCTCCAGCTTCAACTCACCATCCTCCAATACCTATCGTATGAAGTGGTACCTAAGCTGTATGTGCTTGGTTCTTGAGTGAAAGGCTGAATTCTTAGCCAAATGAATTACACTCTAACTATCACTATACAATCTACAACTCTCTTGCTCCTTTCCAAGCTCTTCCATGAACTGTGTCATCCATATCATCTCTTTGCTAGCCTCTGTGACTGCAATATACTCTGCTTCTATAGTTGATAAGGCAACAACCTTCTACAATTTTGATATCCAGCTAACTGCCATTCCACCAACAGTGAAAACATACCCTATGGTGCTCCTCCTACCATCCAAATTACCAGGCATATCTGAATCTACATAACCATGTAGAGAAGTATTTGAACCTCCATAGCACAAATGCCTACTGCTGGTTCCTCTCAGATATCTAAGGATCCACTGAACTACTTTTCAGTGCTCCTTCCCTGGATTGGCCATATACTTACTTACAACTCCCACTGCTTTGGCAATATTTGGTTTAGTACACACCATTACGTACATTAAACTCCCTACTGTGAAAGAATATGGAACTCTACTCATGTACTCTACCTCATCATGTGAATTAAGACATTGTTCTTTACTCAATTAAAAATGTCCAGCCAAAGGTGTGCTTACCGGTTTTGCATCCTACATGTTGAACCATTTCAACACCTTGTTCACATAATCCTCTTGAGACAAAATCAACCTATGATTTTTCCTGTCTCTCTTAATACTCATGCCAAGGATTTTCTTCACTGCTCCCAAATCCTTCATGGCAAATGTGTGAGATAATTTCACCTTAAGCTCAGAGATATCCTACATGTGTGATCCTGCAACCAGCATATCATCTACATACAACAACAAAATAATATATCTACCATTATTCAATCTCTTAAAATACACAAAATGGTCAGATTGACACCTACTGTAGCCATGCTCAGTCATAAACCTGTCAAATCTCAAATACCACTATCTAGGAGCTTGCTTGAGGCCATACAAGCTTTTCTTTAATCTGCACACTAACTTCTCCTTACCTTTGACCTCAAATCCTTCCAGCTATTCCATATATATTTCCTCATCTAAATCTCCATGAAGAAACACTATCTTAACATCAAGCTGCTCAAGATGCAAATCCTCAATAGCAAGTAAAGACAATATAGTCTGTATAGAAGTCATTTTAACAACAAGAGAAAAAATCTCACCAAAATCAATACCTGGCTTTTGTGCAAATCCTTTCACTACCAACCGGGCCTTATATCTCATCTATCCATTCTCACCTTCCTTCAACCTATAGGTCCATCTGTTCTTCAATGTCCTCTTACCAGCTGACAACTCAACCAAATCCTATGTTTGGTTCTCTCTCAAGGACTCCATCTCCTCAACCATGCCACGCTCCCACTGAATCTTGGACTCCACCTATAATACTTCTTCAAAACTCTCTGGTTCTCCACCATCAGTTAGCAATAAATAGAATAATGAAGGGGAATATCTAATTAGAGGCTTACTTACCCTTTTTGACCTCCTGATGGGCGTCTGAGACTCATCCACAACACGCTATCCACCCAAATTCTCTGACAGTGACCGACCTCAGTCACTTCTAGGCCTGTAATTGGTTGACGTCAGTTCTACCTGACCAACGTTGGTTCCTATCCTATCGACATCAATCTCTGTATGACCAACATCAGTTTCTATCCTATCGACACCGGTTCCTTCCTTATCGATGTTGGTCTCTATGTTTTCCTACAAGTGATTATTTCTTCTTTCTGTGAGCTCATTTTGGACCATCACTTCATCCAATTCTCCATTACTTTGCCCAGATTGATTCAGCTTCTTCAGCTGATCACTATACATCACTTTTTCATTGAAAACAACATCACAGCTCCTAATTATCTTGTTAGTTCCTAGATTCCAAAATCTGAAATCAAAATCATTAGAGCCATAGCCAATAAATTGCACCTCATAGACTTAGCATCTAGCTTCTTTCTATTTTCCTTATCAACGTGCACAAAGGATTCACAACCAAAAACTTTGAGAAATGATAGATCTACCTTTTAACCTGTCCATGCCTCTTCTGGAATTCCACCATTCAGAGCTATAGAGGGTCCTCTGTTAATCAGGTACACTACAGTGTCAACAGCTTCTGCCCAAAACTCTAAGGGCAAACCAGCATGCAATCTCATACACCTTACACGCTCCATGATTATTCTATTCATCCTTTCAGCAATTCCATTCTATTGAGGTGTCCTTGGAACTGTCCTTTGCCTACGAATTCCATGCATATAACAATACTAGTTGAACTTATAGCTGCAGAACTCACCACCATTGTCAGATCTCAGGCACTTCAATCTTTTGCCTGTTTCATTCTCAACCATAGCTTTCCAAATCTTAAAAGTCTCAAATACATCATATTTCTTCTTAATACAATAGATCCATACCTTTCTTGTAGCATCATCTATGAACGAAACATAGTACTGTGATCCTCCAATAGAAGCAACCTAAGCTAGTCCCCACACGTCTGTGTGAACAAGCTGCAACTTATGCTTCTTCTTTGTTGATCCAATCTTGAGAAAACTCACTCTCTTTTATTTTCCAAAAACACAGTGCTCACAAAAATCTAGATCTATGCTTTTCAAATATGAAAGCTTACCTTTAGACTTAAGAATAGACATTCCCTTCTCACTCATGTGGCCAAGGCTTGAGTGCCACAATTTTGCATCCACATCTAAAGTAGATAATACAGAAGGAGAATTGTTAGTAACACAATTACATAAATAGAGAGTACCTACTCTCTTACCTCTGGCCATTATAAGTGCACCCTTGGTCACCTTCCAAGATTCAATTGTGAGAGTTACTGTACAACCCTCATCCCCTAACTTTCCTATAGAAATCAAATTCCTCTTCAAGCTAGGAACATGCATAACATCTCTCAACACCCATGTGTTGCCATTCTGCATTTTCAGCTACACTTTACCTTTGCCAATAATTTTACAAGGCTCATCATCCCCTAAATACACTATTCCAAAATCTCCATGGATATAGTCACTAAAATATTCTCTATTAGGGGTAGCATGAAAAGATGCACCAGAATCTAACACCCAAGATTCTATATTATTATGTAAAAATAATATTAAAGCATCTTGTGTAATACCTGCAACCTTTGCTTCTTCTTTTCCTTCATGATGATTGTCCTCCTTAGGCTTTGACCAGCAATCTCTGCTTATGTGCCCCATCTTTCCACAATTCTAGCATTATGACTTCCTACCATTTTTGGATTTGGATCTACCTCTCACCTTAGACTTAGACCTTGATCTCCCTTTCTTGCTCTTCTCTTTTTGCCTTCCCCTGCTCTCAAAACTTAAAGCATTCCCTGATGTTTCCTTTGTGCTTTTCCTACGAATTTCCTCATTCAAGATAACACTAACAACATCCTCTACTTTTAAAATATTTGAAGCAGATGCAGTATTACTAACTACCATTACTAAGCTATGCCAGCTTTTAGGCAAAGAACATAATATTAAAAGAGCTTTAATTTCATCATCAAATACAATATTGACTAAACTTAATTGATTTATAATTCCATGGAAATAATTTAGGTGATTAGATACAGATCCACCTTCCTACATACACAAATTAAATTACTACTTCATAAGATATACCTTATTAGAAGCTAAGGGTTTTTCATACAAATTTGCTAAAGTAGTCATTAACTCTACCGTAGGCTTTTCCTGTGATAAATTAGATATCATAGTAGATGTTAGACTCAGTCTTATAGACCCTAGAGCCTTTCTATCAAGAACTTCCCATTCTTCATCATCCATGTCTGTGGGCTTCTTTGCAATCCCACCTAATGGTAAGTATAGATCTTTTTGATACAGATAATCCTCTATCTGCATTATCCAATGTTGATAATTTTTGCCATTGAACTTCTCCATTCTTAATTTACTTTCTTCTGCCATTGCTTCTCCCACTCAAATAGAAATCCCTGTAGAAACACCTATGAGTATCCTATAATCAATACACACTACATAGATTTGAACCACCTGTTAGTGAACCTGAGCTCTGATACCACTTTTGGATATCAAGCTCTGAACCTACAACCAAGGCTCTGATACCACTTGTTGGTATCAATCTCTAAAACCTGCAACCAAGCTCTGATACCACCTGTTGGTATCAATCTCTAAAACCTGCAACCAAGCTCTGATACAACTTGTTGGGGATCAACAAACAATTTGATTACACTTATGAAAGCAATAAACCATGGAATTAAATTATATAGATAAGTAACTAGAATGATAAATAGCAAGAACAAGAGATACAAGAAACCACCCTAAAAACTTGTATTAAACTCTTTACAAAAGGAATACAATTGAAGAAACTTCTTTCTTCCACACCTCTCTCAGATGTACATATCTCTCTCTAGATCTCTTTCCCTCAAGAGCTCTCTCTCTCAAGTACAATCAACTCCAATAACCTGGAATGATTCACCTATACAATTCTGTACTGTTCTTTCAACATTCACATATAATAAGCTAAGAAGATCTAATCCTACATATAGAATTAGGAAACTTGAGCATGCATTTACAACCAACAGTTATGCCTCTTAAACAAGGGCTCAAAATAGTCTCACTAATAATAGAGACATGGACTTAAGACTATGACTTAATCTCATCATACAAACACTCGGTTCTATCCATGAAAATAACTCTCTGAACGCATAGGTAACTGACGTCGGTTCCTGCTTGCTTGCCTGTGATCGACATTGGTTGATTCCTACCGACACTGGCGTCTCCTGAACTGCTCCTAACCGATGCCGGTGACTGTGTAATTGCTACAACCTTGCAAAGCACTCCTTGGTGAAGATTTTAGGCTCCACACCTTAACATAACCATAAGGTGGTGTAGAACCAAGGTAGGGTCTAATCCTAGCATGTTAGAATATGCCCATGCAAATATATCCACAAACTCTCTCAATAGAGTTGTAAAAATGTTACATTCCTCCTTAGTGAAAGATGCACCTAATTATATCTATTTTAGGTCTGATAGAGTCTTGATGTTTATCTCTATTGTATCTTTGACTAAGAGAGTCAAACTATCTTCTAAGATAGTAGGCAGTGACTTGAATTGTTGGACTATGTTAAGGTCCTTTGTTAGGACTCTCTCTTTAAACTCTCCTAGGTATGATGAATCTGAGTCTCCTAATGGGAGATTTGGCCATGTAACAAAAATAGTCAAAAATTCTTAGAAAATTTGATCAAATACTTGTTGCTCAATATTGAACTTAGATCTATAGGCAAGTTCCTCATTGGTGGTCTCCTAGTCTAAATTCATAGAAGAATGAACACCCCCATCTAATGGCACCTAAAATAGGTTTTCACCACTAGATTGGCCTTTATCTTTACTTTTTCCCTAGTTAGAAAGTGCCTCAAAGAGGTTTTCACTTTGGGACTTCAATGTTTTAATTATTTGATTTTGGCTAAGCGTGTTCACTCACTCTCCAAAATAGGATGTAAGATCTAATGTGATTGAGAATCCTAATTTGTGATCTCCCAATAGAACATTATCTCTAAGGCCTAAGAAATCATAGAATGCCTCATCATTTTAGAACTCATAAATTAGTAAACTAGATTCTTTTTGGTTCCAATCTATCAGTTGGGGATAATATAATGACAATGGATTATGATGAATGGCTTAGGTAAATGTACAAATGGAATTACTATCAAACAAGTTGCTTTCAGCTAGGTTATCAAAGGTGGGGCTATGATCAGACTCTGATTCACTATTGGCATCATCATCACTAGTTGATGGTGATGGATTTTGAATAAAATATGTGGCATCACCCCTAGGTGATTTAAATCTAAGTCCATAAGGTCTTTCATACTTAGTCATGGAAATTGGCTCAATGGTTCCTTGTTGATTTGGTCTGAGGCCTCTTCCTTCATAATTGTGACACTTTATAATCCTATTGGGAATATGATACTTTGAATTTTTATAATAATCAGCTTGGTCATCATTGTATAACCATGATTCATTCCCTTTAAGAGGGTCAAGTCCTAGGCCAGATACTCATACAAATGTGATAGGTCCCTTGTCTTTATTCTTTTATTATTAATGCATATGTGGAATGACTTTAGGTCACCCAAATGTTTTTAGATTCTGAGAAATATTGGTGATATGAAACATATCATGGGTCACATATTCTCCTAGTCCATTATTTAAAATGGTGAAATGATTATAATCTTTAAGAGGTAGCACGTGGGAAAGGGAATCTAATGTATTAGTATCTATGCAATTATATGGTGAAGGATCAATAAGCATAGGCTTTCCTTTATCCTGCTTGAAACTTGGATTCATGTTGTATTGATAATTATAGATTTGAAACTTGACTTTAAGATGCTTGTAGTGTTCATATGGGTGTAAATCTTTGGGAATATTCACCTCCATCCCTGAGTGGGAAAACTTGATACATTGGTGCAGTGTTGATGGGACTGCATGAATCTCATGTAACCATAGCCTTTCTAGAAGCATGTTCTATGATAACTCAAGATCCAACACATGGAAAAGTGTATCATGGGTTAAAGGCCCAATGATAACTAGAAAACTAATGGTGCCCTATGATTCTCTTTCTTGATTATCATAAGCTTTGATAGTTATTGTTTTTTGCTAGATATCTATCATTGTGTACCCAAGAATCTTGATGATCTTGACAGACACTATGTTGAGGCCAGATCCATTATCGATAAGGACACATTTCAATTTATGCAATCCAATACAAATTTATATGTATAATAGGCTATTATGGAGTAGGCCAAGGGAAGAAATATCACTTTGGTTAAATGTGACTTGTTGGGCTAGAGCTAGGTGTCCAACCAAAGCTTGAAAGTTATCAAAGGATATGTCACTATCAATAGTAGATTGGGTCAAAAACTCATTTAAGATGTTTTTGTGGATTATTGACGTTCAAAATAAATATAAAATAGAAATTTGTGTTTGTGTCTTCTATAATTGTTCCACAATATCAAACTTCTTGTCCTGGTCAATAGTGAATGGATTATTCCAAGGCTAAATAGTTGGTTGGATGATAGGCAAAGTGGTAGATGGTTGTGCACCTAGGATAATAATCTTTGACCTTTGAGTTGTGATTACATAATCAGGATTAAATACTAAACCATTATTGTTAACCAATGTTGGGAATGGTGTGGGACCATATAGGATAAGTCTCAATTACCGATCCACTTATATGTGGTCACATTACAAGAATGAGTTGTCACTATAAGATCCAAAAGTGGAAGTCCTAGTTTGTTGTTTTTCCTATATATACTCCCAGGTTAAAGAAGGATTATCCATGTGATTTAGTTGAATAATATTTTTTAGCAATGTTATAGGTTGATTAGTGTTTTCTCTAGGATTAATGGAGATGGTATTAATGCTACCCCCTAAAATAAGACCTAAAACCCTCTTGTAGTCATGTGTAACTACATGGTAGGTTTGTTGGTTGTTACCATTCTGACCTTAGTTTTGTCCATTCTTTTATTGTTGTGGATTATGTTGTTCATTTTATTGATTTTATTGGTTTGGCCTTTGATTCTGATACTATTGATTTTGCTACTGTACTGGCCATTATTGTTGCTAATTATTCTACTGCTATTGATTGTTATGTCAAGAAAAGGAGTTTTGATAAATCCCAAGAGTTTGATTGGAAGTGGAAGCACCATTATCTAGTTTTATCTCCCCATTCTCTAACATATTTTCAATTAAATACTTTTTTTGGACACATCTTCATAGATTATGCCCATTGACCTAATGATAGTCACAAAATTCATTTTCATGGTACTAATCAGGATAACAAATGCTTTGCAAATAATGCTTTGGTATAGGCCAACTAATCATATTAGCAATAGTAAGCTTGTCAAATATAAATTCAATAGGTTCTCCTAGATTACTAAAGACTGAATGTGTAGGTATGGTTCTCCTAAGAGGAGGGGTTTAGAATGGTAAAGGTTACTATATTTATTATGTAGGTCTTGGTTGTTGCACTTGCAAAATTGGTTGGAGAGGTTGTTGGGTAGGAGTAAGCTGAAAAGGTGGTGCAAATGATGTCTACATGGTTTGTACATGATGAGATTTGGTTACTCCATTTCCCATAACATTCTTATTGCAGTTGAATTACTCTAGTCTTTCATGATTATTAGCCTGTGCTTGTTGTGATGCTTATGCATGATTAGGGTGTTGGTTATTTCCCTTATTGGTACCTTGATTTTGATTAGTTTAATTGAGCTTGATGACTCACTTATTGATGAGTGATCATTTGATCAACAAAACTTTGTCAATGATTTCTTTGAATGTATGTGCACATTGTCATTCTAGATGATAGGCTATCTCACTATGCAAATTTTTAGTAAACACAATAGCTAATTGTTTATCTATTAAACTATGGGTGAAATGGCTTACAAGGGCCCTCCATCATTACAAATAACTTGCAAAACTCTCCCTATCTTTTTGATTTGATTCTGTTAGGTCTACTAATGAAATCTCATGTTTGAGATTATAAGAAAAGTGTTACATAAATTTATCAGAAAGATCATCAAAGTTTGTTATTGAATTCTTAGGCAAATTTAAAAACCACTCCAAGGCTTGTCCAACCAGGCTCCTTGGAAATAAAAACAAGAGATATATGTCACTATATGCCACTGGTTGATATACGATAAAGAATTTGGTCAAATGGGCCTTAGAGTCACCTTTTGCCTTGTACTTATCAAATTTGGGTGGTTCATATCCTAGAGGAAATAGTATCTAAAAATACTCCATGTTGAATGGATAAGAGCACACATCATCCAATTTGAAATTTTTAGTCTGCTTCCCCACCTAAATGGTAGCAATCACATCCTTCATCTATTACAATTCTTGGGATAGGAAACTAGAAGGGATATTGGTTTGAGGGAGAATTTGGGTTTGGATAGATGGTTGGGAGGTCACAAGTGGAACACTTTGACTAGGGTATGATGGAGACACCTAGTGGGGTATATTGTCTTGGTTGGTGAATGGAATAAGAATACGTATATGTGGATTGGGATGTACTTGAAATTACACATTTGGTTGCATGATAATATGGTTTGGGTTGGTGATAAAGGTTTGACTTGGAAGATTTTGTGGTTGGAATGAATGGATATAACTATATTGTGCTTGTTGTGGTTGAAAAGGGACATGCCACTGACTAATCAAACCTTATTGTTGAGTAGGAACTGGTGGACCAAGACCATATCTCTAAATTTTTGGCACATTTTGAACCAATGGTTATCTAGTAGGTACTTGAGAAATATGAGGACCTCCTTGTTGCATGAATCCTTATGAGGAGGTGAAAGTAGGTTATAAATTCAAAATCTATCACTGATCAATATTCACATGCTATTGACTAGTCATTACATGGTTTTAAATTGGCATATTAGTCTTTGGCTGAAGAGGTATGTTCGTCATTACCTAGTGAGGTGGTACATTAGTTTCCCATAATTGAGGTGGTAATGTATTCATCCTCTATTGCATTGATACACTAGATTGTGTCTATTGTTGTGGAATACCACTCACTACTTGTTGAGGGGAGTAGGATTCATCACATTATATCATTGAGGTGTAATATTAGCCATTATTTTATTATCTAATCTTGTAGGTTGTACACTTGAGGAGTGGTTAGCTAAGGCCAGGGTACAGAAACTCTTATTCTTTGGTATGATGATCTACTCATGGGATTAACTATAGGCACACATTGTTGGCTAGTTATTTGTGTGTTAGTACCACTTTGATCAAGATTAGATTCTATTTACACACTATCTACTATGTTTGGCTCACTATTTAGTGTAGAACCTAAAGGCACTTCAATAATTGGAATATATATCAAGTTATCTATAGAAGTGGTTTTCACAAATGGATTAAAACTTAGATTTTATTATCTAGTTAATTTCATTAACACGCTTGTTAAAGGTACTAGGTTGATGACTCACCATGTTCATATGATTAAAATTGTGTGCTAAATTTAGGTAGGTTTAGTATGTTGTTTGCATTTGGTTAAAGTTATATTCTATGATTATTTTGCCTTGATTGGATATATTAGGGTTTTGGTATGTTGTTTAGACTAGAGCCATAGGATTTTTAGAAGAAGCATGTTGATCATTAATGATATTGTGGGACACTCTTACTAGAATTGGTAAAATTTCATGGGGGTTTTATGATGGAAACTTAGCCCCTACCTCTATGGCCCTAACCAAAATCTCATATTTTTTTTCTAAGAAATGTCACTCAAACAAAAATGGCTCATACATGGAAACTATGTTGGTAGAGTATGACTATTGAAGAACTGGCTCATTTACCATGGGTATTATAGCTAGGTATTGTGTGGTTTGCTCTTGGTCATATTATATGTAAGGTGGTGTGTTAACAAAATAGTTAGACAATGGATCTTGGCTTTGTGCCCCTGATTGAGTATTATAAGAGGGATAATAATCCATCTCATAAGGAATGTTATCTGCATAGGGGTCTCGCACCAATTCTTCCTACACAACTACATTACTAACCCCTGGATTGTACATGAATCCACTACAAGTGTAGATATACATGTTGGGATCCATAGTGAATGCTTTATAATAAAAGGTCAAAGAGTTATTTATACTCTAAAAAGGACAAAATCTAAAAAAATGATGCCTTTAACTTGGTCTAGATTTGTAAAAAGGATCAAAAGGTTTACGCAAATATTTGTGAGGAAACAAGCTAGCATAAAATATCTAACATTTCACTATTCACACAAAGAAAAGCAAGTAAATGGAGAAAAAAATCAAAATGCCAAACTCTAAGGTTGAAGTGTTTCAAATCAGTCTAATCTAGGAAATTAAAAGTTGCTAAGTCTTTTGGCCAAATGCAATGTCAAAAGCTAGACTTTGAAAATAGATAAATTTTTTAATCTAACATATTTGAACACTTCTAACAAACACTAGGCATTCGATTCTTGGACATGGACTTGGTCAACTAGGTATAAGGTATGAAAGAAAAGGCACTTTATCAATAGTTTATTTTCTCATAAATAATGGTATAAAACTTAGTTCTTTTTGAAAAATAAGCTAGGCAAAGGTGAACAATATAACTGTGCTTTAGACAAAGGATCAAAAGTACACTTGGATCGATATGAATATGTAGGATCAAGTTTTCAATTATATGTAATAAGGTCCATGAAACAATGTTTGAAATGATTTGGGTAGTGTAACAATGCTATACTACCCAAAAGGTGTGACAAAAAGGTTTGCTTAAAAAACTTTCTAAGGCAAAGGTGCTTTGCTATAATTTTGATAGCAAAACACTTCTTTTCTTGGCTCAAAAATTTTATGCTACATAAACTTAAAGTGAAAGTGTTTAGCACAAAATTTTTTAAGTCTATCAAGTGATGATAATTATTATGAGTCTAAAATGGCCTTAAACCTAAATTGGAAATTAAACCTAAGTTCCCTCAAGTTTAGTGTAAATTGAGAACCCACTTAACATCTCAACCCTATGAACTTGTAAAGGTGTAATTTTGAATGGACTTAAACAACTTTGGTAAAGGTCTAGACTCAATTGGATAGCATAACTATGCCAAAGTGGATGATATGACTCTCAAGCTTTTGATTTACTTTTGAACAAGGCAAATAGATGATCTCATGTGAATAGCATAACGCCTCTTTGTTCAAAGAAAAATGAGGACCATGTGTTTGGTTTGAGATTATTTATTTACACCAAGTTTTGAATCCAAACAATACTTTAATCTAGGACAAGACCAACTAACTAATTTCCCTTAGATCCTAAACTGACAAGGTTGCTTGATATTATTATAATCCATTAATATATGTCATTTCAGAGGATTTTAAGTGTTCATCCTAAATTAAATGCACCTTATATAGTAGGGTTTTTACACCACTCCTTCTCTCAAATGTTAGTACTGTGACATGGACCTTAAGGTGCACCTTGCACCAACAATACTTCCATGGCAAGTGAGAATTTATCTAAATTCTAACAAGTTTTTGAACTATCTAGGGGAATCAATTTCACAATGACTTTCATGCCAAACAATGTAAAAGAAAAGTATGGATTTTGGGTCCATATCACTCAACTTATTATAAAAAGGTCTAGTCATTTTTGTAACCACTACATCTTGCTATTCACTCAATGTAGTGTGATGTCCAAAGTGCCACTACGTCCCGTGTGTAACTCTAAAAGAGTCAAATGAAGTCAATGTCAGGAGATGAAACCCTAGGTCAAAGCTTCCCTAAAGAACTTGTGAGAGGTGATGAAGTCCCCCTCACAAGCCAAGATGCATTAAAAAAAAAAAAAGGATGAAAGTATAAAGACTTTAGGGTCATTTTCAAGGTCACCCAAAATTTGACAAGTTTTTGGGGAGTGCTTTAGATGACTTTCTTTCTAAGCCTTGGACTAGGCTACTTGTAATAGAAATGGTGATTTTGATTCCAATGGTTCCCTATAGGGGATAAATAGAAGAACATACATGCAACAGCCCTCTTTTTTCTAAACATGATTTGATTTAAACAATTATTACAAACAAGAAACTTTTAGAAAGATGAGTTCATTTTTAAGTACCAAATTTGAAAGATTGAGTGGTGTTCATTTGACCCCTTGGTCTTAGTTGTAACTTTGAAAACTAATGCTAAAAACACTTATTTAAGCACCTTAAATGTTAATTTAACCACCAAAATAATGTTCCTAATTAATTTTAAAGCATGCAAAGTATGTTCTAAAACATGATTTATCTAACTCGAAATCTGCTAGCTACCTATCTACCTTTAAGGCATCACCCCAAAAGCAAATATGTTAGATTAGAAACATTTTAAATGGATTTTATAATTTTTTAAAAAACCTATGAAAATTAAAGATAAAATAATGCTAAATTCTAAAAATTTAGGATTAAACATGTGGTTTAAAAAAAAGTCATCCAAAATGGAGTTTGTATGACCCCAAACCAAGCATTTTAAAATAGCTCTCGAGTTTGTGTTTTTAAGAAAACACAATGACTAGCATTGATTATATACCAATAACATCAACAATGTCTAAGCGAGATCTAACCGATGTTAGTTCTGCTAACTGACATCAGTTGAGCCAAGTAACTAATGTTAGTATTTCCTACCGATATTAGTTACTATGTAAACTTGTGGCAGCAAAAAATGGTAAAATAAAGTTAGAAAATCAATTTACAAGAGTTTTAATGTAATGAAATTACTTCAAGAATTAAGTATAATAAAAGAATTATATCCAAATATGACTGAAATATATCCAAATATATGATAATAGATAAGCCACTTTGAGGGGGCAACCTCCACAAGCTTTAATAAGAGTATAATTCACAATATGATGATAAATGATTACCTACTACCTCCTATATATAGTCTATTTAGGCCATGGTTACTCCATAGGCTAACCTACTAATCAAAATAAAGCATAGATAAATGTAATATAACATCAAAGAGTAATAAGTAAGCCACAAGTTGGCTAATACTATCCTTATACATGTGATAGGTTAGGGGCGTAACATGCCCTTCCCCTTCAAACCAACGTTGTCCTCAATGTTGAACAACTCTGGATGTTGTTGTAGAAAATATTCACCTTCCCAAGTTGCATCTTGACTGCTTTGGTTTTTCCACTTGATCAAATATTCCATAATCTCTCTAGTTCTCAACCTCTTAGTACATGTTTGGAGGATCTTCTTTGGTTCTAAAATGACTCGTCCTTCTTCATCTAGTTCGAGGATCTCTATCTGGGTAGAAACTTTCTATCTAATGACCTTATTCAAACAAGAAACATGAAATACTAGGTGTATGTGAGATGAATGAGGTAACTCGAGCTTTTAAGCCACACTTCCAATTTTTTGTAGAACTTGATAAGGGCCATAATACTTAGGAGCAAGTTTGTTGTCCTTTTTCTATTACTTCAAGGACATCTACTTGTAAGGCTACAAATGAACAAATACCTAGTCACCCACCTCAAAATTTCACTCACTACGGTGTTGATCTGCTTGTTGCTTCATCTTATTTTGTGCCAAGGCCAAATTCTCTCTCAAACTAGCCAAAACCTCTTGTTGATGTTGAATGTGCTCTTCCACATCTTGAACCTTGGTGTGCACCTTTAATGAAGAAGTGATGGAAGGTGGATGGTCACCATATAGTGTGAGAAATGGAGACATTTTAGAAGAGGTATGGAAAGATGTGTTATACCACCATTCTTTAAGTGGTAGCCATTTAATCCAATGTTCTTGTTTATCTAATACAAAACAATGGAGATACCCCTCTAAACATTTGTTAACCACTTCAGTTTGTCCATCAGATTGGGGGTGGTAAGATGAGCTATGAGCTAGCTGAGTACCCATACAAGAAAATAATTTAGTCTAGAAATTACTAGTGAAAATAGGATCATGATCACTTACAATTATTTTTGGGGTTCCATGTAATTTGAGAACTGCTTCCATAAAAATAGTCGCTACTGTACTTGCTAAAAATGGGTGTGAGAGAGCACAAAAATGGGCATATTTTGTAAGCCTATCCACAATGACCAAAATAACATTATTACTTTTAGAACAAGGCAACCCAATGATGAAATCCATGAAAACCTCCTCCCACCTTTGACTAGGAATTGTTAACGATTATAACAAACCTGGGGTCTTAACTATTTCACCTTTATTCTGTTGGCATATCAAGCATTCTTCCAAAAACTTTTGTACATCTCCCTTGAGTCCTTCCCAAAATAATTCTTTCTTAATTCTATGATAAGTTTTCAAGAACCCTGAGTGTCCCCCAATTAGAGATGCATGCAAATCTGCAAGAATCTTATGCTTAAGCTCTAAATTTTTGCACAAGTATAACCTACCCTTATACCATAGGACATTACCTTTCCATTCAAATTTGTCTGAAGATAAATTACCTTGCTGGAGATTCTGAATCAGAACCTGTGTATCCTTGTCTTGCTCCCATTCTAACCTAGCTTCATCCACCCAATCTGCTTGCAACATGGACATTGCACAAAGTAATGCTTCTGTGGATGCATCCCATCTAGATAGTGCATCTACTACTACATTATCTTTACCCTTCTTGTAGATGATTTCAAAATCATAACCCAACATTTTGGTTACCCATTTTTGTTGTTCCTCAGATGATAATCTTTGCTCCAAAAAGTATTTGAGACTATCATTATCTATTTTCACCTTAAAGTGTCTACCCATCAGATAAGGCCTCCATTGTTTAACTGCATGAAGAATAGCCATCATTTCTTTCTCATAGATAGGTTTTTATAGATTCTTACCTTTGAATTGATGAATTTCAAATGTAATGGGTCTTCCTTCCTACATTAGTATTGCCCCCAATCTAGACCTAGAAGCATCACATTCAATAGTGAATGTCTATGAGAAGTCTAGAGTAGCCAAAACTGGAGTGGTGCACATAGTTAATTTTAGTTTCTCAAATGCTTTGGTGGCATCATCATTCCAATGGAAAGCATCCTTATTTAGCAATACAGTGAGTGGAGTTGCTATGCTACCATAACCTTTCACAAATCTTCTATAGTAACCTGTTAGTCCAAGGAACCCTCGAAGGTTTTTGAGAGTTTTTGGCATGGGCCATTCCATTATCACTTTGATCTTCTAGGGATCAACTTTGACACCTTCATGGGAAACAATGTGTCCGAGGTACTCTACCTCCTATACTACAAAATCATAGTTAGATGGCTTTGCATAAAGTTGGTGCTTCTCCAAAAATATCAACACCTGTTTCACATGTTGTAGATGTGCTTCCCATGTCTAACTATAAATCAATATGTCATCAAAGAAAACTAGCACAAAATTCCTTAAAAAAGGCCTAAAAATAGTGTTCATCAAGCTCTAAAAAGTAGATGGTGCATTTTTAAGACCAAAGGGCATTACCAAAAACTCATAATGGCCCTCATGTGTTCTAAAAGAAGTTTTATGAACATCTTCATCCTTGATTCTAATTTGATGATACCTCGAGCAAAAATCCAATTTTGTGAAATAATTAGCACCATGCAAGTCATCAAGTAAATCATCAATTAATGGAATAGGAAAATTATCTTTGATGGTGTACTTGTTGAGTTCCCTATAATCTAGGCACATCGTCCATGTGGCATCCTTCTTCCACACTATGACCACTAGTGATGAATATGCACTTTGGCTATGCTTGATGATCCCTGCCTCCAACATCTCATGGACCATCTTTTCAATTTCACTCTTTTATGCATATGGATATCTATATGGTCTGATATTGGTGGTTGACTACTTGGAATTAGTTGAATGGCATGATCATGTTCTCTTTTTGGTGGTAGTCCTTTTGGCATGGCCCCAAAAATAGATGAGTGGTCCTCAAGAATTATCTGTAGATCAGGATGTGTAGATACCTGTGTGGGTTGAACTTTTATGGAGCATAATCATGTAATAATTCCATCTACCCCATTTTTTAGCATCTTGGTCATCTAATGTGAACTAATCAATTGTGGAGATTTTGCATGTAATCCATGTAGTTCAATTTTCTTACCTTCAAAATGAAAGCACATGAATAGTTCTTGGAAGTTCATCTCAATGGTACCTAAGGTTGTGAGCCATTGGACTCCCAAAATAATGTCTGTGTTACCCATGGGAATAGAAACCATAGGAGAGTTGAGATTGTACCACCCATAGTAATCTTAATACTATGGCATTTGCCTGAACAATTAATTGTGCCACCATCTGCAATCATGACCTAAAATTTTGGTGCTGGGTAGATGAAATAGTTTAATCGAGTGGCCAACTTATGGTTTATAAAGTTATGTGTGCTCCCTGAATCAATAAAAATTATCACCTTCTGTTTCTTGAGGAAACTCACCACCTTAAGAGTTTGTGGAGTGCTAATACTTGTAAGTGCATGACAAGAGATTGTAGGTTGGAAATCTTTAGGTACCTCCTCTATATCTTACTCATCATAATTGGAGGCATCATTTGCTTCTTCATCTTCATTTGGTCCCTCAATGTAGAATAAATTATTCTCAACACATCTATGTCCTTTACTCTGTTTGTTGTCACAACCAAAACATAATCCTTTTGCACGCTTCTCTTCAATTTGCTGAGGGGTCAATCTAGTAGGTGGAGGAAATGTTGGTGACGATATGCTATGATCTTTGAAGTGAGTGAATGGCTATTTATTTTTGGCTATGAATTTTTTCTCATCTCTACATGCTAGGATAATAGAATAAAAAATATTAAGTGGATTAAACATGCGTACCTCATGTTGAATGTGGTCCTTGACTCCACCCAAAAATAGGTCATTCAAGTTTGCTTCAAAAATTGTCTCCACACATAAGGACAGGTTCCGAAAATGATGAATATAATCCTTGACAGAGATAGTTTGTCACAATTTTGCTATTTGGATGAAGTAATTCTCTATCACACTATTGCCATAGTGTAATTGTAGCTCCTCTGTAAAAACTGGCCAGGTGACATTGAGAGTCATCTTTTTCTTTTGAGCACACAACCATCGATACCAAATGAATTGATCATGTTCAAGATACAAGGATGCCATGGTAACCTTCTATCCACCTATAATCTGATGTAGGTCAAAAAACTTTCCATTTGGTTGATCCAATTGAGTGGATCTTTTCCATCAAATTTGTGCATATCCACCTTTGGTAATAGGTTCCTCTGTGGCCATGGAGTTAGATTTGAAGTAGACTGGTTAGGAGAACCACCCTAGTGGGTTTTTAAAATAGATTTAGCTTGATGATTTGACTGATTAATGTTCAAATCCATCATGATATCTCCCAAACTATCTTGTATGGATTGCATATTAGATTGTATGTCTTACACCTCACTCTGAATGCCTTGCACACTATAGTCAAGCTAGCTCACTTTATGATCTATGTTAGAAAACCCTAGTACAAAGGGTCTAGTACATCCCCCTTCTAACTCCATATCTTCCTTGTTAGGCATTTTACCTAGAGTTTCAGCACCCTTTCCTCGGCCCCGAGTTTATGGACCTACCATAAGAGGGTTTTACAATGTTGACTCTTATTGGCACTTTTGACCCAACTTTGACCAAGTGATTTTGGAATTATTTCAGCCTCAAATAAAAATATACAAAGAATATACCATAGCCAAATTTTTATAAGATTTCCAAAAATGTAAATAACTCAGAAAAATTCTTTTAATTGCGCACTATAGAGCAATTTTAAGAAAAAACATAAAATAGAGATAACTTTTTAAAAAGAGATCAAAATGAGCTGAAATTTTAATGGATACTGAATTTTATTATTTCTAATCTCCACTAAAAAATTTTTGGAGAAATTAGCAACCATTTTTTATATATCACAAAATTTAAAAATTTAGTGTTTCACCCACAAGATTGCCCAAATCGCAGCTCTGATACCACTTGTAATGAAATTACTTCAAGAATTAAGTATAATAGAAGAATTATATCTAAATATGACTGGAATATATCCAAATATATGATAATAGATAAGCCACTTTGAGGGGGCAACCTCCACAAGCTTCAATAAGAGCAGAATTCACAATATGATGATAAATGATTACCCACTACCTCCTATATATAGTCTATTTAGGCCATGGTTACTCCATAGGCCAACCTAATAATCAAAATAAAGCATATATAAATGTAATATAACATCAAAAAGGAATAATTAAGCCACAATTCAACTAATACTATCCTCATACATGTGATAGGTTAGGGGCGTAACATTTAAAGGTCCAAATAGATATTTTATAGTTTAAAAATGATCTTCCTTAGGTGTGAGATGTGTCTTATTCCACCGAGTGTGCCATATGTGATCTATGAATTTGACTCAAAAAAGGATGGTTAGTATTGTGTTAGTTCAAAAATAAAAACAAAATGAAATAAATACACTAATGTCATAACATATATAGGCCTAGACACTAGGGAGAGATTAGTTAACTATCATGAATGAAACACACAATTAAAATGCAAAATAAAACACTTTTACCTTCCTTGGATGCTCAAAAATGCTTTTTATGGTGGCTTGCTCAGCTTGTACTCATGAAGTCCTTGGAAATGGAAGCTTGACAACCTCCATATCTCCTTGGAACCTTTGGATTGTGGCTTGGCTTATCTTGGAATTAATTTGTAATTGTAACACTAGTTTATTGAATCTTTTTGGGACAAATCCTACATTATAACTTTTCACTAATTAAGCTTAGAAATGATGTTGTGAGGCCTCCTATTTATATATTTTTGGATTTGGCTAGAATCAACCTAAACCATCCATCTCAAGGTTGAGATGTGTGGTTGAGGATTAATTCAATTTTTGTAATTAAGTTTGTAATTATCCTCGTCATGGCATTAGAATGAGGGAAAATTAAGAGGCATGAAGGGCATCATGGAAGGCATTGATGAGGCATGGAGGGCATGAATCCTAATATTTGTGGCATTTAAGGCCTAGAGATGTCTTCCCAAGAAATGAGGTCAATTGATGATGTAGATATTTAATATTCATTTCCAAAAAAAATTATTCAACAAGTTTCCATGGAATTTTTTATTATACCTTGAGTTGGGTTAATTAGCTCTTAGGCACGATTAAACACATTATGCATAAATTACCCACATTGATTAGAATACCTTGTTATTAGTCCTAAATTTGATTGGATTTGAATTAGAGGTTCATGTTAGATGTGTTGGATGCATATTCCCATTTAGGATTTTTCTAATAACAAATAACAAAGGAATTAATCTTGTGCAAAATATTTGATAGGAAAGTGCAGTCTAGAGCATGTGGGTACAAAATTGGCATTTTGACTCAAAATAATCTGATCAAAGTTAGCTGGCCCATAAATTTAATTTCCCCATTTAGGGATACCCTACCCAAAATCAACACTTGAATATATCATTTTCACATCATTTTATGTGTTTTAGTGATTTTAAGCCAAATTGTGCATTTTAGATGGAAACTAGCCAAAACCCTGATTAGAGGTTATCAGTGGCCAGTTTTAGGTGTCTATAGTTATAATCATTGGCACAATGATTTGCCTTACTAGATAAATTGATCAAGATAAAAAATATTTTTTCCCAATAAGGAAGGATAAAGTGGTAATCAATTGAAAATAATTTTCCTTGTTTGAGCAAATTGGAAAACGGAGCTCATGCAATAAATCCATAAATGGAGTGATGATAATAAGGCATAGAATAAAAACATGAATCTATAAAAATTATCTTATACAAAGATGCATATTTAAACTAGCATGGAATATGTCCAAAAAATAACATTGTTAGATAAGCCTCTAAAAGGCCCAATAACATGGTTTGATAAAAAAAAATAGTGAATGTAGAATCAAACAAAAAAAATAGACCATGGAGTCAAAAATAAGATCTCCTAGAATGAACTAAAAGAAACCTTAGGCATTGTGGGTTAAAAATTAATTTTCCAAGCTATATATTCACCCCATGGGGTAAAAAAATTTATTTTCACCCTAGCCTACTGAGAATTTACAACTCTAATTCTACGAAGAAAATGGCTCATGGACTAGCACAAAGGCACTTTTAGCCAAATTTGGCTACCATAGGTGAGTTTACTTTAAAAAATTATTATTTATCTCATATTTAACTTTGTTTATATCCTTAAAGGGTGTTTATCTAACTCATATCTTGTTTTGTCATGGTAAGATATGATGTTATCCTAGTAGTGTTAGAGGTCTCCAAGGGTGGCATAGCCAAATATGAGGTCATGGTCCCAAATTTGATTAATCAATGATCATTTATTTGATCCTTCATAAGGTTTTTAGTAAATTTTAAGGTAATTTTGATCAAATTAAGGTGATTTTGATGAACTAAGGTAATGGGGTCTCATTATTCTATGCTTACTTCTAGTCACTATTTTACAAGTCTTTATTGTCAAAGGCCATTAATATATATGTCATGTTACGAGTGAAATAAAGGTATTTTAAGTCATTTAAAATGTGTGTGATGTCATGACATGTGTACTTGGTTATACACCTTGCCCAAAGTGATTTGAAACTTATTTTCTAACATTGAGATACTTTTGTAATTGCCCATTCTTCATTTATCATGTCCAAACAATAATAATGAGGAAATTGAAGATGAAAATATATGAGGAATCCTTTGGCACATTATCACACTTTATTACAAGTCAAGAGTATATTTACGATCACTTGGTTATTCATCTCCAATAGTTTCAAAAGGCAAAACAAATAGTTTCTTAAATAATAACATGGTTTTTGAGGTTTAAAGACTATTTTTATGGTTTGAAAGGTATAAACTATTATATACTCCCCATGGTATTATCATACCCATATCCATGCAAAAAATTGAGGTTTAGGGTCAAATGATGCATAAAACATATCCTTTCTTCCATTGAGCTTGTTGGTAGAAAGAAAAGGGCTATCATTTTTTGAATGGTACTTTGAGGAGAGAAAAATTTATATCCAAATATATTTTCCATAGGATAGGAATATAATTCCATTCTACTTTGTTTCAATTTTCCTTTGGTTATGCTCCTTAACTTTATGAACAAACGTTAAGGATTTATAGAGTATAAAAAGGATGAAAAACCTCATCAGGGTTAGTTTTCTCCAAATGTAGGTATTTGAAGTTGGATTAATGAATTAGGATGATTGTTTAAGTTATATTAAACAATATTTTACCCTTTGAATATCATTTTCTCTTAGGTATACTCATTTTCATGATTGGTACAAGGTTAATGGCCTTGATTTGATAGTTTGAACATGACAATCTGGTTTGTAAATAATTATGAGTTATTTTATTACATGTAATGTTTTAAATTAAATATTTTTTAATATTTAAACCCCATAAATATATATCAAACCTATAAAAACATCATTGGATTGAAATACTTCAAATAAAGTGGTTAACTATGCATGCATAGGGTAAACTATTTGAACTAGCTACCTTGGTGGAATACCTTGATCAAATGTGAATATATGGTCATTATTAAGCCCTTTGAAAGAAAAAAACCATATAATATAGCATCATATATAATTCTTAAGAGGTATTACAAATTATTGGTCCTTACATTCAGAGTTTATAGTGTCTTTCTTCAAGCCCAATCCAAAGGAGGATTGTGAGCCTACAGGTCTACAGACCTAAAGGTCATTATTAGCATTAAAATTTTATATTAATGACTTCAAATTAAACTTATAAATCCTCAATAAATATATCTAATCAACCTAAAATACCTATGAAGGCTCAAACTATAACCCATTTTACATTCAAGAGGACTATGTTGGCTAAGTAGGACTATGTCAGTTTAAAAGAAAGACTATGAAGGTCTTTAGAATATTTTTAAGGTGAATTGATCCCATAAAATGATTATAATGATCTTAAAACATGTTTCACTTTTAACATAATGATGTTTTGCTCCAATTAATATTAAAAAGGGAAAAATAATAGAGAAAAAGAAGGGTTTTAGGCCCAAAAAATAGCTTACAGGCTTGTTAAGAGGTAGAAGGTAAAAAAACATGGTTGTGTTAGTAATATGAGGGTCTAAAAGGATGGTAAGGGTCAATAAACAAAGTTTAATGAAGTTTAATCGAGATAAAATCACCTCAAGAAAGATTTTTTAGCTTTGATAACTCTATAGTTGGTACTTACAATCAAGATAGCCTAAATGACCACCTACAACCTTTGTAGGTAGTGTCTTCAAATACCAATCAAGAATGTGAAATAGAAGGTTGGAAAGTTTGTAGATAAGTTAAATGAAACATGGTAAAAATCTCCAACATTAGTGAGAGAACTAAATTTACACATGAAGAGTACAACCTTCATACTTTAGAATGAGGCCTAAATACAGACTTACAGGTCTACCATAAGCTTAAATGAAATAAATATTGATTGTGTAGTGTTGGATGGAAGTATAAGGGGTTAAAAATGTAATTTTGAAGAATATGAAAATTTTCACCCTTATTTCCATCATCAAAATACTAGACTGGTCTAAGAAAGCTCATTATAGTTAAACTAACAGTCTAGGAGTCCAAATATAAACCTACATGCTAGAGTCAGTCATTATAAGGATGAAAACACGTACATGATGTTGGTCAAAGGATAAGGAATATTTTATATAATAAATAATAACATGAACTAATCCTAATTTTTTTTTCAAAAATAAATCAAATTTTAAGATAATCTTATTGAAAAAGGTCTATCTCCAAACTTGTAGTCATACAATCATAGAAACCTATAGGTTTGTTTAGGAAGATTGAAGAGAAGGTAGGGTTTTATTTGAAAACATGAGGTAAATGAGAGTGAAATATAAGATATTAAATTAAATTATAAATTTTAGCATGATATTCATAGGGTTTTAAAAGATGACTGAAAGCAATGGTAAGAGTTAAAAAGACTAGTGAGGCCTAAAAGGCCTAAATGAGCACACACATGCATGTATGCAAAACACTGAACAAGATTTGTTAATTTAGGATGAATTAAAATAATTAAAGATTAAATAAGGTGATAAATACTCTAATAAAACATCCTATGGAATTTTTAACTCATATTTTGATGAATAAGATGCCAACATACAATAGTTAGGGTCAAAGACATAAATCTACCTATAAACCCTAACCTAGACTTGTACAAGATTTTTGACCAAAGGTTAAGGTTGATAATATGGATGAAAACCTATAAACATAGTATGAATTTTAATAGACCTAAATAGGTCATTTTAAACCAAAAAAATCATCAAAATATCCCTTTTAGCCTAAAACTCTCTCTCTCTCTCTCTCAACCTTCACACTCAGGTTTGCCACCTGAGAGACATCAATTTTTTTCTTGGTTCTTATAGGATTATTTTCATGGGACCTTAAGCTATTAAACATAGTAGGTTACCCATATTTACTAAAAAATTATGGAATGGATTCATATATTATGGCCCTCACCTTTATGAATAATCATTAATATGATAGGCCTATTAAAAGCCTACTTAAACCCTAGTAAGATATTGATAAGAAATGAGATGAAATTTATAGCTCCGAATGAATTTAATTGAAATAAAAAATAATTAAACATCATTATTAACTCTAAGAGGGTCTACACGATGAAATTTTTTTTGCTTTCACCTATACAAATGCATTTAATGTTGTATTTTTCTAGAGTTTTAGGCTCAAAATAGGTTTTTTGAGTATATGAAGAGATGAAAACCATTGCTAGGTTTATTTAGAGGGTATTATACCTTATAAAACACCATATTAATTCTTAAATTTATCCTATAGTTCTAATTTCCAAAGGAAGTGTAGAGGTGTTTATGAAAAGGTGATATAGTCACCTAGGAGAGATAAGGAAGTATGGTTGGATTACTTAAAAGTAATGGGTCATACCACAATATGGTTTTTTGGCTCTGAGATATTCCCATAAAAATTTTATAAATTTCTCGTGGAGGTCTTATTTCCATTCCAATGGCTAATACCAATAAAATCATATATAATGGACTAACAAACTTATATGGCCATTAAAGAAGAATCTCTACCATGACTAGGTGTAAAGAAAGGTATCAATTGAATATAACAGAGCATAACCAAGTGTCAAACAGTGCAAAGTATAGTTAAATATGAGTTATAAAATAAAATTCAAGTTTTCATTCCTCAATTCCAATCATGAGGGTAGTTTCAAATGGGGTTGATGAGTTAATCAAGAAGTTGAGGAGTCTCTTCTATGCCATTCCTCTAGAATCTCATCATCAAGTAAGAAACACATGCCAAAGAGATTGATAAAACTAATCTTATAATCTCTTCTTGGATTTCAACTAACTTGGATGAAGTGGCACTTATCATTAGATTTACTCATATTCCTCTCTCTTATCTCTCCTTCATTTATCCTATATATGTTACCTTGAATGGCTAGTTATGGATCATTTGGCTTAGTATGGCATATCCCTAATAAATTAAACACTTGTACTATGAAATTTAATTTTTAATAATTATATTTATTACCTTATCAAATTCTTTAATTAGTGTGCTTGTGTGATTGTTGATGAATTCTAGTAGTAGTGTGTTCACATTCTCTCATTTTTCCCATTCTTACCTCTTTTCAAATGGGTTATCTTCTTGTAGGTCACATGGTGAGTTTGGATAGTCTTGCATAGTTTAGAAGTGGATTTTAGTCATTAGTGTGTTCTTTAGGCCTCTTTATTATCCCTTATCTTCAACATATTTTCTATGACCTCTATGTTGAAATACTCATGCTTGAAGGTCCTTGTTGAGTAGTGTGACCAAATTTAAGCCAAATTAATATTCATAGTGAAGTATGGTCAAGTGGAGGGTGTTAATTTGGTGAATCACCTCCCTATTTTAGTATAATTGAAATTATCTTACCCTTTTCATTTGTAAGCAATCAGCTTAGAAGTAGTTTTAGGGTGATATTATCAAGGGAGCTATCCCTATCTAGATATTCACCTCCCTGATTAGGCCACCCATAGCCTAGATGTGTCTCCATCCTGTCACTTAATTGAGGAGGATTGAACAACCTCCTCAAGGGTGAAAATTTTGTTGATAACAATTTTGGCATGCCTAGTCGGACAAGAGACTTCATCCATTAAAGATTTTTTGGTGTTGATCTTCAATGTACAAGCCTTTTAAGGAATGAACACAAGTACCAATGGTGACTATAAGTTCTTTTAACTAGTTTTAGTAGCCCAGATATTATTTTAATAAAGTGATATTTAAATTATACCTTTCTAATGAATTATTATGGTTTTGTTTGGGGTGGATTTCTATTTTAAACAAGTTGGTTATCCATATCAATCCTATGTTGATACTTACTAGTAGTTTATTGATCCTTCTCATTAGCATAATGAGATATATCAGACCCATGTTGAGCCATACCATGATTTATATCAATATTATCATCTTTCTTCCCTTCCTCATCAATATTATAAAGTTTTCTAACCTTCATATCAATCTATCCAATATTTTTATCATTCTTATATGCCACCTCCAACCTGAAGTCAACCTCCTTGTCAGCCTATTCATCCTTCTAATTAGCCTTATCAAGACCATGTTGCTCCTAGTAAACATAGTCATATTTCCAATCACATATCTTAATCTTCAAGAAAAATATTTTAATTTATGAAAGGCATCTGATAGAGCTTGATAGACAAAGGGAGTATCATTAAATTTTTCCTAGTCATCTTATTCATAATGTGAAAAAACTCATTTCAAATGATTAACAGAGAATGGGCACTTATTGAGAGAGATAACCAACAAATAATTATTCATGACATGTTAGACATAGGTGTCCTTATTCAATTCATAGAGTATAATTTAGTGGTTCATGAGGGGTAACAAGTTCAATATTATTAGCCTCATATGCCTTATCCTAGTCCACCTTAGTCCTATTTTCCTCCACCTATTCTCTCTCAAAATTATAATTTAAGTGAGTTTTAAATCCTCCCAAGTACCTCACACATTCCTCAAGCCTTCCCATCATGGAATTCAATCCAAGAGAATATCCAAAAGAGGAAAGAGGTTCTTGTTGAGAGGGTTGAATATCAAGATAAATTAGAATTGGAGTGTTTGATTGCTACTTGGAGGGAAAATAATAAGGTTTTAATGGTATAAAACTCCATTCCCCTTCCTCAAGATCCTCTTAAAATTTCCTTTAAGATTTGAAGTTAGAATCAAATGTTGAAACCCTGGGATAAATAAAATGGAACAATCTTAGATTAGGACATCAAGGTCAAAGAATAACCTTTGACTATTTAAGTCCCACCCATCCCTCCTCATGATCCTAAAACTTTCCCATCATGGAGATCAATTCAAGAAGGAAGTCCTTATTGATAAAGTTAAAGAACCTAAAACTTTTCCATCATGGAAATAAATTCAAGAGAGAATTCAAATCAAGGAGGTCTTTTTAGATAAATTTGAAGACAAAATAATATAAAGGTTTGAGGGATTGGTTGGTGAATTCAAAGAGGAGAGTGATATTATCCTTGATCTCGAGAACCCAAAGTTTGTTTGTGCATTCAATCATCCCATCCTTGAAGAGAAACATGTTCTATTGGAGGCCAATAAATATGGTCAAATTTCAGCTATAGTTGAACTTCAAGAAGGATATGAAGAGGATACTTCAAGTGTATGTGATGAAGAGTTCATCATTGGAACACCTCTTGGTGAATATAGATGCAAATAAATATTTAGAGTTGGCAATGTTGGAGTCATAGGTAGGGATTTAAATTGACATGAATGACTAAGTGTATCAGTCACATTAGCATTTATTTGATGTTGATGAGAAACTTTAGGATGACCATATAATGGTGGGTGAGATGGTGACAAAGTATGAGGAAGATGGAGTTCCTAGTGAACTAATAGATCATGAGGAGTAGTACAAACATTTAGATGTTTTAGTTTAAGTGAATTAGGATGAATATGCATTTGAGGTTTTAATCTCTCCAAATAAATCATAAGTTGATATCCCACAAGAAAAGGTAAATTTATGCTTTGAACTTCCTTGTTTTCTTCAAGTTGATGAACCTCTCCCTTGTTTCAAAGAAGATTTTGATGAAACAAAAAAGGACTTAATTTACAAGGTAATGAAAGGAAGTTTGAATACTTGTTTGAGGTAATTTAATTAGGTCTCACTCTTCTATAAAGAGATTATAGGCTGGAAATGATAGAGTAAGGCATATTTACCAAGCAAGTCAACATGTAAGAAAGAGTTAGTTCTTCAATTCTAACATTACAAGGGGTAAATCCACTTAATGATGATTTCTTTAGTATCTTAAATATAGGATATCAACCTCTAAATTAGTTTGTATACTTTTTTTAACTCTTATAAGATGAAATAGACCTCCATTGGCCTCAAATTCTCAAGAATCAATATGCATTTTCTCTTGAAGTTAGTCATAAAAGTATGCCACAAGGTCCATCTTAGTTTGTTTAGTTTGATCAATCAGCTTATGAAGAGGTACATGTTGGTTATGAAGAGAATATTGGTGACTTATGTACTATCAAAAGAGCATGAATTATTAACTATCTATCTAGTTAGAGGCTAACAAGGAGAAGCCATTACCTATCGTGCTCATTTCAAAACATGAAGAAGATCATAAACATGTTTAATATTAGTCCAAGTATGCACTTATTATTACTCATGATTCAATCAAGGTGGAGGAGGTGTATAAGTTTAATTTACAATAATAATAGGGTGTCAATAATATCCTATAATTGCCTTACACCCACTCTCTCATGGCTGTCATCAAGTTTATTAATCACATGAGCTTGGTGAGTAAAGGTAGCTACTTTGCACTACCTGTTAATGGTTTTGTGTAGAGGTGTCTCTAGTTATTAGAGTAGGTTAGTACATGTTTGATTAGTTTTTTTCTATTTTGAATTTATTCTAAGTTATTTTTAGTGCACATGTATATCTTAATCTAGCATGTTTTATTTATCTTGTTATGTGTGTTAGTGAAGGTAGCCACTTGTTATGTTTGTTTCAAAAGGTTTATTGTCAAGTTTCAAATTCCAATTAGGTTTGTGTTGAGTGAGAGATGACTCCATGCCCAATGGATAGACTAGGAAATTAATTTGAAGTGTATAGTAGGTATGAAATCCCAAGAGGTCACTAAAGATGTTAGCCAAATTTGGTTACCATAGGTGATTCTAATTAAAAAACTTGTTATTTATCTCATATTTAACTTTGTTAATAGCCTTAAAGGGTGTTTATCCAGCTTATATCTTATTTTATCATGGTAAAGTGTGATGTTTTCCTATTTATTTTAGAGGTCTCCTAGGGTGGTATAGCCAAATATGAGACCATGGTCCAAAAATTGACTAATAAATGGTAATTTATCTGATCCTTCATAAGGTGTTTAGAAAAGTTTAAGGTAATTTTGATGAAATTAAGGTAATGAGGTCTCAATATCCTATGCTTGCTTCTAGTCACTTTTGTACAAGTATTCATTATCAAAGGCCATGAAGATATAACACCATGTCAAGAGTGAAATAAACATATTTCACTCATTAACATTTTTTTGATGTCATGACATGTGTACTTTATCGTATACCTTGCCCAAAGTATTTTGAAACTCCTTTCCTATCATTGAGATAATTTTGTAACTACCCATTATTCACTTATATCATCCAAACAAGATATAACAAGGAAATTATAGAGGAAAATATATAAAGAATGATTTGGCACATTATCACACTTATATATAAGTTAAGATAAGCTTTAGGATCACCTGATTATCATCTCCAATAGTTTTAAAAGTTAGAATAATAATTTATTAAAGAAAAACATGTTTTTAAAGGTTTTTTTAGAGGGTTTATGATGGTTGTAAAGGTATAAAGTCTTACAGAGGTCCCCATGGTCTTCTTAGACCCAATTCCATACAAAACTTGGAGGTGCAAAGTCAAATGATGTAGAAAACCTATCCTTTCTTTAATCAAGCTTCTTGGTAGAAAGAAAAGGGAAATCAATTTGTGAATGGTACTTTGAGGAGATATAAATTTAGATACCAATATATTGGACATAGGAGGGTACTCTAATTACTTTACTCTTTTTTCATTTTTATTTTGGTTAGGCTCCTTAACTTTATGAACAATCATTAAAAAGTTAAAGAAAATAAAAATGGCTTAAAACCCCACCAACGTTGATTTTACTCAAATTAAGGGCTTTAAATTTAGATTAATGCATAATTATGATGGTTTAAGGTATATTAAACACAATTATACCCATGAAATATCATTTTATCTTAGGTCTCCTCATGTTCATGATTGGTGTAGGGCTAATGGTCTTGATTTGATAGTTTGAACATGACAATTTGGTTTGTAAAGAACTATGAGTTATATCATTTCATGTAATGTTTGAAATGAAGTGTTTTATAGTGTTTTAAAATCATCAATAAATATCATACCTATACAAAAATCATTGTATGTAAATACTTAAAATTAAACTGGTAACTATGCATACACAGGGTGAGTTATTTGAACTAGTTGTCTTGGTGGAATACCCTTATCAAATGTGAATATATGATAATTATTCATAAGACCTTTGAAGGACAAACACCATATAATATATAATTAGAGATCATTATAATGATTTATTAAAAATGATTGGTCCTTGCATTTGGAGTTTATAATGTCTTTCTTCAATCTCAATTCAAATGAAGATTATGAGCCTATAGGTACGTAGACTTGTAGGTCACCATTAGCAAAAAATGTTTGTCTTAATGACTTAAAATTAACCTTATAAAACGTCTATAATATATGTATAATAACCCTAAAATAGATATGAAGGCTCAAACTTCAACCCATTTTGTACTCAAGAGGATTGTGTTGGCTAAGTAGGATTGTGTGAGTCCAAAGGAAAGACTATGAAGGTCTTGAGAAGATTTTCAAGGTGAATATATCCCATGTAATGATCAGAAGTATATTATAACATGTTTAACTTTTCCAATAATGTTTTGGTGGGCCAATTAGGCTTAAAATGGGAAGAACAATAGAGAAAAAGAAGGGTTTTAGGCCTAAAAGATAACTTATAGGTTTGTCAGTAGGCAGAAGGCAAAAAAACATGGTTGTGTTAGTAGTATGAGAGTCTAAGAGGATGGTAAGTCTCAAGAAATTAAGGTGAATGAATTATAATCTAGATAAAATCACCTCAATGAGGTTTTTTTAATCTTTGTAAACTCTATATTTGGTGACTTAAAATCAAGAGAGACTAAATAACCACCTATAACCTTTATAGGCAATTCTTCAAATTCCAATAAAGAAGGTGAAATAGAAGGTTTTAAAGTATATAGAGAATATAAATGAAGCATGGGACAACTATCCAACATTTTTCAAAGCACTAAAGTACCACATGAAGAATACAACCTTCATACTTGTAGAATGAGTCATAAATATAGACCTATAGGTCTGTCATAGGCTTAAATGGAAGAAAAGTTGATTATGTAGTGTTGGATGGAAATGAGAAGAACAGAAAAAATTTCAATCTTATTTTCATCATCAAGAGACTGGACTGGTCTAATAAATCTCATTCTAGTTAAACTAACAGTCTAGAAGTCTAAATGTGAACCTACAGGATAGTGGTAGTCAGTATAAGGATAGAAACACATGCATGGTGTTGGTAAAGGCATAAGATATCCTATATATGATATATAATAACATGAATTAATCCTCCAAAAAATTTCAAAGATTAATCAAATGTCAATATAATCCTATTTAAAAAGGTTTATCTCCAAACTTGCAGTCATGTAGTCATAGACGCCTATGGGTCTATTTAAGAAGATTAAAGAGAAGGTGGGTTATTATTTGAAACCTTAAGGTAGATGAGAGAGAAAGAGAATATATTAAATTGAATTTTAAATTCTAACATGATATCTATAGGGTGTTTAAATATTACTAAAATCAATAGTAGAAGTCAAGAAGCCTGGTGAGGCCTAGAAGGCCTAAATGAGCACACACATGCATGTATGCAAAAATCTAAAGAAGTTTTGTTAATTTAAGATGAATTATAATCATAAAGGATTCAATGAGATGATAAATAATCTAATTTAACATAATATGGATGTTTTAAATACTCTCTTGATGAATAAGATTCCAAAACACAATAGATAGGGTGAAAGACACAAATCTTCCTACAAATGCTAACCTAGACTTCTATAGGATTCTTAACCAAAGGGGAAGGTTGATACAGATGGAGGACCACCTATAAACCTGTTATAGGGTTTCCTAAACCTAATTATATCATTTAAAACCCAAAACAACCATCAAAATATCCATTTTAGTCTAAAACTCTCTTTCAACCTTCACACTTAGGTTTGCCACCCGAGAGACCTCAGTTTTTGCTTGGTTATTACAAGAGGATTTTCATGGGACCTAAAGATATTAGACATAGGAGGGGACCCATGTGTTATAAAAACCTTTTTAATTGGTTTAGATATTAGGTCCCTCACCTTTATGAATCATTGTTAAGATGATATACTTATTTAAACCTTGCTTATACCCTAGTAAGAGCTCGATAGGAAAGAAGATGAAATTTATTGATCTAAATAAATTGAATTGACATAAGAAACAACCAAACACAATTTTAACTCCAAGAGGGTCCTCACCATATAATTTTTTGTACTTTCACCTATATAAATGCATTTAATGTTTTGATTTTGTAGATTTTAGGCTCAAAAAAGTGTTTTTGCGTATATAAATAGATAAAAACCATTGGGGAGGTTGGTTTGGAGACTTGTATAGATTATTAGATCAAAAAACCCACCCTATTTATTCTTAAAGTGATCCTATATGTTTAATTTCTAAAGTTAGTGCAAAGGTGTTTATGAAAAGGTGATATGGTCACCTAGGAGAGATAAGGAAGCATGGTTAGATTACTTGGAAGCTATGGATCATAAAACAATATGTTTTATGGATATAAGATATGCCCAAAAATCTTGTATAAAGTTCCCATGGATTTATTATTTCCATTCCAATGGATAATACCAAGAAAAATTAGACCTAATGGACTAGCAAGCCTATATGGGTAATGAAGAAGGATCTCTACCATGACTAAGTATGAAGAAAGGTGTCAATTAAAGATATCAGAGCATAACCAAGTGTCAAATACAATATACTTTAGTTAAAAATTATTTATAAAATAAAATTCAATTTATAATTCCTCAACTCTAATCATGAGGGTAGTTTTAAATAGGTTTGATGAGTTATCAAAGAAGTTGAGTAACCTATTCTACACCATTCCTCTATAAGCTCATCATCAAACAAAAAACACATGCCAAAGATAAGGATAAAAATAATATTAGACTCTATTTTTGTATTTTAACTGACTTGGATGAGGTAACACTTGTCATTGTATTTACTCCTATGTCTCTCTTATCTATATCCTTCATTTATTCTATATATGAGCTGCCTTGAATGGTTGGTTATGGATCATTTGGCTGAGTATGGTGAATCCCTACTCAACTAAATACTTTTAATATGCCTTTTAATTTTGAATAAATATATTTATTACCTTCTCAAATTCTTTCAAGTAGTGTACTTGTGTGAATATTTATGAATACTAGTAGTAATGTCTTCACGCTCTCTCATTTTTCCTCTCTTACCTATTTACAAATAGATTATCTTATTGTAGGTCACATGGTGAGTTTGGATATCCTTTAATAGTTTAAAAGTGAATTTTATTTCATTATTTTCTTCCTTATGTCTCTTTATTAGCCCTTCTATTAAACACATTGTCTATGACCTCCATATTGACATACTTATGTTTGATGTTCCTTGTTAAGTAGTGTGATGAGATTCAAACCTAAATTATGTTATTAGTGTAGTATGGTCAAGTGGAGGGTGTTAATTTTGTGCATAACCTCCCTAGTTTAGTTTACTTTCAATTCTCTTACCCTTTTCCTTTCAAATCAATATGTCTAGTAGTAGTTTTAAGGTGATAGCATCAAAGGAGCTAGCCCTATCTAGAAACTCACCTCACTAATTAGGCTAGCCATATCCTAGAGGTATCTATAGTTATCACTTAAGTGAAGAGACTTTAAAAACCTTTTCAAGGGTGAAAATTTTGTTGTTAATAGGCACAAAAGTGACCAGGTGAAAGAGTAGGATAACCACCGCATGATGAACAATTGGTAAGTGCACTTAATTGAGCATTTTGGTATATTTATTACACATTTATGACTAGTTTTAGGGCAAATATTTAAAAATTAACCATTTTTATGGAATGGAAAGCAACAAATTTATATAAAAATTAGTGATTTCATATGAAGTCGCCATTTCAAAAAATGGTGGCATCTCTAAAAACATTGAAAAATACTAAAATGGTGAGTTCACACAAGTCAAGTGAAGTTACCATTTCATAAAAAAAGAAAATGCATATTTCACCTAAAAATGGTATAAAACACCAAAATGGTGACTTCGTCATTTATGAAAATGACAACTTCACCCTAAAATCCAAAATGGTTAACTTAAGGGACCCAAAAGGGATCCAACCTCTAGGAGAGAGGGGAAAATAGGTCTAGGGCATAAAATAGGTTTATTAGGGTAGGTATTTTCTAGATAGTAGTATAGATATAACCTAATACTAACTGATTTATGGTTATAGGAGTTGATAAATGTACTGACAAAATGTAAGTAACACTTACATTACCTATAGATGTAGACACTCAAAAACTACACATGATAGTTTTAGATGTTAAGATGCCTTACAAGCCCCCCTCAACCCATTAGACCTTAAGTATAGTTGACCACCTAGCTAACTAAACTCATTTACTAACTTAATCTCATCAAACCACTAACTTAACACCTTTAACTTAACCTTTTAAACACCCCTTTATTGACCAAATTACCTTAAATACTCGACTGTCGATGGTCAGCCTAACCATTGATGGTTAGCCTAAACATCAACAGTTAGGTCTTCAACCTAATTTAAATTCATTTGCAACTATGTATGAGATAAGTATGGCATAAATTAGTATGTCCACCTTACATGATTCTAAACAACTACAAAACATCATAAATAGAAACTTCCTCCTAACTAATCAACAACTTCTTTTATCCTAATTAGCAATGTCATCCTATAAAAGGAGAAGAGTAGGAGATGAAAAGGATCCATGTCCAAGCTATCAAATATTCTTTCACATAGGTATCCAACCTTCCTTCGGCAATAAATTAGTATCAATGGAGATCTGAAGCTCTATCTGAATTTTTCTCAAGGCCAAAGAACCATCATTCTGGCCAAATTACACCATCCTTCCACCATCAACAATCTAACAAGTTATAGGTAACTTTGAACTTGTTTATTTTTTTGATTCATTTCCAACCCTCTTAACCTAATCAAACTTATCTCTTAGCTTCTCATCTTTGACTAGACCCATATTCAAATCCCCACCTATCCATTTATCCAATCTATAATTCCCTTTTGATCATTTCTATAAATACACAAACAACCATCAATATCCCAACTATCGATGGTCACCTCAACCATCAATGGTTACCCAACCACCAACGGTCAGCCCAACCACTGACGGTTCACCCAACCAATGATGGTAACTATGGTATAAAATAATAGCAAGTTATTTTCAGCCCTTTACCCTAACCAAACCCTATTTTCTATGTTCCTACCTATTCACAAAGCCTTCCCTGATTTTATGAACCTAGCCCCAATCATATTAGCATGAGTATTGACCCACTTTTGCTACATTTAGTTGTTTTATTTGAACAAGCATTTTAATTCTTCTTTCATGTATTTAATTTCATGTTATTGAATGCAAGTATTCTTTCTTTTCATCTATATCAACTTAATTTTTATCAAGAGTGGATTGACAGCCTCCTAGAAAGCATATGCTTCTTAGATCTAGGTCATGCTAGGCATTCCACTCAACTATTTTGATAAAAACCCCTTTTCTAGTGTCTTTCTTAGCTATAGGTTATTCTTTCCAAGCTAAAGAGGAGTTCCCATAATCATTTAGATCACATGTGTACTTTTACCAGGTATTCTTTTACACAACCCTTTTACTAGTTTCTTACTTCTATCCAAATTAAGAAATGACTAGAAATTAAGAGAAACATTTTGGCACACCCAATGGGACCTAACATACCTTTTTCTTCCTTTATTCTATGTTCATCCAATAAAATCTAAATTTTTTTGGGGCTTAAAATAAACCTTTTGCATACATTCATTTCTTACTTATTTTAGTTCATCTAGTAACTTAAAATCAAAGTAATTAATCATAGCTTTCAACCTTGTTATCACACACTTTTGCCAAACCACATAGCCATCAACACACCAATAAAAACTTGATGCAAGGTCCAAATAGGATTTCATCACCTAGCAGTAAACCTTACCCTTTCCTAGCAATCCCACTTGGAGGTCATTACTAAGGGAAGAACCAAGTCAGCTCTCTAGTTCTGTATAAATTCTAAAATTTAGTATATCTTGGCTAAGAACCAAACACCCTTATCACGTGGTATGTGAAGTGAGTGGGTATGCCCCAATATTAAGCCACATACTAAAGATCAATATAGATTTCTATCTTGAGCACCTAAACATAACCTAAAACCAACCTTGGATTTCCTCTTTAATACCCAATCTAAAAACCAAATTTTTCCCTCACACTTTCTAAGGCATAAGCCAAAAGTGATTTAAAAAGAACCCCAGGTTGTTAAACACACTTTAGTGTATTTTTGATTTCCTTGAGATATTTTCCTTTTTCTTGTTTTGTGTTTGAGTTGTGAGTTTTTTTAATTTCTTTTCTATTCCTCTCATGGTCTTTACTAGACAAAAATTGAGGAATCAAACCAACCAAAAAACCACTTTATTCTTCTTCCTCCATGGTGTATACTTCTTATGTTGAGGGTTCCCCTCATTTTCTCCTCCTCCTAATCTAAATGTACCTCTCTTGCTTCAGTTCCTTCTATTTATCCACTTTATGGTATGCCTCCCCATCTTTTAGTGGGTGCCACCTCAACCTAACCCATGCTCATGCAAGCCTCTTATTCTTCTAATATCCCATCTAATACTACTCCCCAAACTCTATACAACATCCCAACTAGTAACCAAACACCTCAACTAGTAACCAAACACCTACTACCCAAACCAATACCTCCACATTGGATCAATTTTACCTCTTATCACCTATAATCCTTCTACCATGGGGGTATCTTTTACCCTTATTTATATCATTCCCCTTAGTTCAACCAACCCAACAATTTCTACCCCACTTTAGATTTTAGTAATTTCCATACCTCAAAAACCTCTGCCTATTAGCACTAGAGTTACCACCCACCAACAACCAACTAGAACTTTCATACCTCCAACTAAATCTATATCCATACCACCATCTACCAACCCAAACATACCTCTAAACCAAACCATATCAGCCCCCCAATAAGTACCCATGACATCTTACCAATATGTTTTGAACCACAAGGATACATAACACCTTCCACCCAAGCATTTGTGCTAATCAATCCTTATGTGGCACCATCCCAACTTCCTATGACCACTTACCAATATGTGTCTTCTTTAGCACCTTCTACCACTTATACATACATTGTTGCCACCCAACCTCAAAAAAAATTACCACCTAATTATGCATCTTCCTAACCTCAAATAGATTTGGTCAAGATGTTAATTGATACAATGACTAACCTAGAGTCATCTATCTCTAGGTCTCATAACCTTTTATCCTATGATCAAATCTGTAATAAACTCATTCATCCATCCATTCCTATCCATTCTTATCTTCCTTAATGGGAATTACCAAGTTTTCCAAGTTCCAAGGCAAGGAGGACCCCTAACAACATTAAGATCATTTCATTTTTCTTGCTACTTGATTGCATATGATGATGCTCTCCTCCTTCGTACCTTCCACATGTCTTTATTAGGACCAACCCTTGATTGGTATAGTTGTCTCACCAAGCACTCCATATTTTCCTTCTCCCAACTATCCCAAATCTTTTTAGAGCATTTTCCAATAAATATGTCTAAAAAGGTTTCTATTATTGACCTCTATTTTATTAGGAAATTTGATGATAAATCAATTACTGATTTCATAGCTATATGGAGAGGTATCATTAACCAACATTCTTTCTCCCTACCCCAACCTAAGTTAATTGATATCTTCTCTTAGGTTTATGCCAAACATATCACCCCCACTCTTCAAGATCAAAATTTTATAACTTTTGATGTGGCATTCACCATGACACATAAAATTGAAAACTGATCCATTGATGAGGGAAAATTGAAACTATGAAATAAGAATTCTAGCTTTAAACCCAATGACCTTTCCTCCACCAAAACCACTAACTGACCCAACCATCTTATTACCAAAACAAAATCATCCACAAACTTAGTGGTCCTAAGACCTACCCCACCACCAACTATCAACCAACCCCATCAAACCAATTCTCCCAACCCTTCCTACCAACAAAGCAAAAATCAGAACTAAACTCCTCTAAAATAATATACTCCCATAGGGGGGTCTTATGGTTCAATTTTGGACAAATAAAAAGCTAACATCATCAAAATTCTACCTATCAAACCACCCCAACAATTTGAATCTTCTCACCCCATGCTTGGTTGGTACAATTAAAATGAGCATTGTGCCTTTCATCGAGTTATAGGACATGACATCAGTAGGTGTAACACCTTCAAAAGTCTTGTCCAAAGCTTAATTGATAATGGAAAATTTTCATTTGATAATCCCAATGCACCTCCTAATTAGTCCCTTGTTAGGATCATAGGAAGGTTCATGCTTGAGGGTGAAGCTTGCTTCTAAGAAGACTCCCACCCATAAAACTATAAATCCATTACCTCTAACACCTTTGATTGAATCTTATTCAATTCAACCAATTTACAAAGGTTTTATGAAACTTATTCCTTTTGTTTACCACTTATCAAATCAATCTACCCTTCTAATACCAAACCCTCTTGGTTAAATGATAACTTGATTTGTGCATACCATAAGGAACTTGGGCATGACATGGAGAACTATAAATCTCTCTAAGCACTTATTCATAGCCTATATGATGAGGATGATCTATTATTAGATGAACCTCTCTTACCTCCATTACCAACCACACTACCCAACCAACCTATCCAATATTTACCTACACCCCCATTCTCACCTAAGTGTAAGGAGGAGGAACCAAAGCAACCATCTAGTCTAACAAACCCCATCATCCACACTATTCATATGGTTACCCAATCTCAGGCCTAACAAAAGGATAATGGAAAAGCTAAAGTGTCTATTCCATGGACATACCCTTTAACTCCTTAGCCCACCAACCAAACCCAAACACCTTTACCCTCACCTATGCCACCACCAAAACCCTAGGTATCTATTTTGGGAGCCTCTCCTTCCAACCCTTTTGCATCCATCCATTAGATAGTGTTGAAACAACTTCACCAAACACTAGTGAAAATGAGCCTATATGAACTAATCAACACCTCACCTCACCATCATTAGGCACTGATGGAGGCTTTGTAATCTATAGAGGTTCAACTAGATAAACCTCAACCTCTTACACCTTTTATTAAAGCCCTCTAACTTTCTACCTTCATCACCTTCTAAGATTCCAAAATACCTCTTGTTCATCTTAAGGATTTAGATCTTTCCCTCTTTATCATGACATACATCAATCAAACCCACATCAAAAGGGTAATGATCGATGGAGGAGCTAGTATCAACATTATCTCCTCTCATACTTATGACCAACTTCAGCTACCCAAGAACATCATGTTAGAAAACACAACGGTCCTTCGCTCCTTCAATGATACCATGGAAACTACCTTGGGGATAGTTGTCCTCCATATCCATTTGGGACCTCATACCATTCTAGAACTATTTTAAGTTATATAGGGTGAGTCATAATACAATGTTTTACTCAAACACCCTTGGATCTATGCCATGATTTATGTCCTTCCACCTTACATCGATGTGTCAAACTTGAGCATGAAGGTAAAGTTATTACCATCAAAGATAACCCTAGTCCTTTTGCCTCTTATAATATGACATATCAGCCTAATGATGTTCTTATTCCTCCCTCATCCACCTCAACACACCTCACCAACAGTTAAAACCTAGAGCACTCCCACCCATGATAGAGATGAAACTTCAACTAGCTCATCTATCTTTTCTTCCCAAATTCCTATAGATGGCCTCTTGGAATCCATGTTTCAACATCTCTCCTTTGGGGAGTATCATCTTTTAGCCTTAGATACTTTCCCTACTTTTTAAGAGTATGGAAACATCAAACATGACCCTTCCTATGATCCTGACATTGGAACCATCATCCCCTTTGGGATCCCTAACCATCAAATAAACTTTATTTATGGGGGCCTTGATCAACCACTTCTCACTTTTGCCACTACCTCATCCATCTAAATATTCACATTTGACTTTTCTTATCTCAACAAACCAACCTCTACCAAAGCTTACCTTCATAGGTGTGTTTGGAATGGGTTTGGTCTTGGCCTTTATGAATAGGGACCTCATGAGCTACCCATAATAAAAACCCAAAAACCTCATGAGTTATTTATCCTTGGGTTTGTACCACTATAATAACCCACCTCACTAAAACCCATCACCACCATCAATGAGGATGTTCCATCCTCACCAACCCCATCTCCCTCAAAGTTTGAATATTTTGATATCATCCCCTCTAACTCCATTTTTATCAATATTGTTAGTTTGGGCCACTTGACCTATCAAAAGGATGGCTAAACTAAAACCCTTCCTCTCACCCATCCTAAAATGATAGAGAGAGATTCTCCTACCATCAACACCATCCAACATAAGGATGATGATTCCATTTTCACCTACCTCAATGTGAGAGATTCTTTTATCCATAAATCCCTTCCTCTTGACAACCAAACCATGTTGAATAAATCCACTATTGATGTCAATTTGGGTACTTAGGATAACCCCTATATCATCAATATTTTCCCATCCTTAAATTCCATGGAGAAATAATATTACCCTTATTTCCTTCATGACTATAGCATGCATTTGCTTATTCCTATCAGGATATGATTAAAATCGACCCTTCTATTTCCCTCCATAACATTGTCACCCATCCTGAGGTTAAGCTAGTTTAGTAAAAGCATCATAGGATGAATCCTAACATATCCCTTCTTGTTAAAGAATAACTTCAATGTCTCTTATCCATTGACTTCATTCAACCCATTGATTATCCACAATGGTTTTCCAACATCATTCCTATCACCAAACCCATAAGGGAACTTTACCTCAGCATTAACTTTCATGACCTCAACCTCACTTGCCCAAAGGATGCCTTTATTTTTTTAAACATTGACCAACTTATTGATTTTACAAGTGGTTAATAAATGTTATCTCTCATAGACAATTTCTCAAGATATAATTAGATCATGATTACCCCCAAAGATTAACATAAAACCTCCTTTATCACCCCTTTGGGAACCTTCTATTATAGGTTTATACCTTTTGGTCTCAAGAACACTGGAGAAACATATCAATGTGTCATGACCTACATCTTTCATGATCTCATCCATAAAATTATAGAGGACTATGTGTATGATCTCCTTGGGAAATACAAACACCACAAATATCACCTACCATTCTCATAATCATCTTCGACTAACTAATCCATTATCATGTTAGGATCAACCCAAAGAAATGAATTTTTGGGGTCTTATCAAGAAATATTATTGGATCTATCATCTCTTTTTGAGGAATCAAAATAGACCCCATCAAATTCAAATCAATCTTGGAGATGCCTCCTCCTAATAACCTTAATTAACTCTATAGCCTATAGGGGAAACTTCAATCCATTTGTCGCTTCATCTCCTAATTATTAGATAAATATTAACCCTTTCACCATCTCCTTAAGAAAGAAACCTCTTCTAAGTAGACCAAGGACTGTTAGTAAGCCTTTGATTTACTCAAAGAGTACCTTCTCTCTCCACCTATCCTTATCCCTCCTAGGGAATACAAACCCTTCTATCTTTATATATCCACCATAGACCATTCCTTAGGGGAAATACTTACTCACCATGATGAACATAACAAAGAGCAAGACATATACTATATTAGCTACACATTTATAGAATATGAGACTTAGTATACCCATGTTGAGATACTTTGCCTCACCTTAGTCTTTGTGGCTTCTAAAATTCATCACTAGATTCTCAATCATAAAACCTATGTCAGTACTAAAACTAACCCACTCAAGTACATGCATTGTAAACCATACTAAAACTAGTGTATGGCTAAGTAGCACATACTCCTAGCCAAGTTTGATCTTGAGTTTCTTCAAGAAAAGTCCATTAAAAATAAATTCATCATTGACTAATTAACTAAAGTTCCTCTACCAGACAATCAACTACTTCCTCTTGCTTTTCCAAACAAGTCCATTACAACTCTTTCTCAAGAGGAACTCACCTACCAAATGACCATGTTTTTTGATGGTTCCAAATCCAAACATGGTGTGGGTGTCAGATTTATTCTCATTCCCCTCAATGTCAACTTCTTCCCCTTTCTTTTAAACTTGACTTCGAATGTGCCAATAATGTGGTTGAGTATGAAGCCATAGTCATATGTCTCCAAACTACTCTAGCCTTAGGAGTCAAGACCATCAGTTTCTTTGGTGAGTCCTAGCTAGTCATCAACTAGGTCAACATATCCTATTAATTTAAAAATGATGTCTTATAAAATTAAAAATAACTCATGGATGTGTTCTTAACATCATTCAATCATTACCTTATCTACTCAATTTCTCAATCTACTAACAAGTTTGTGGATATAGTGGCTTCTTTTGCTTCCCAAATCCCATCTCAACCTACCGAATATATACTATTTGTCACCATCCATAATTTCATCACATCCTCATATATCATTTTTGACCTACCTATCATTTGTAGTGTGGAAGCATATCCTTCCAACATTTGGTATGACCAAAATGTTAATTACCCTAACCCCATCATTGTTCCTCCCAAATTTTATAGGAATGTGTAAAGAGCCTTTGTTTAGAGTACTTCTTGGTACACCATAATAGGGGTAATATTTTACAAATGTGGATTTGATGGCATCCTTCTATATTGTCTATGTGTTCATGAATCTTCCCATACTATCAAGGAAACACATGACATAATCTATGGGGGACACTTTAGTGGTTTACCTATCACTAAATGTATCGTTCACCTTGGATACTATTATCCCAACCTTAAGTAGGACTATTGTGACTATGTAAATAAGTGTGTCAAATGTCAATAACATGATACTTTACATCATGCACCTACTTATGGCCTTCAAGTATCTAAAGACTATTTGCCCTTCTCATAATAGGGTCTTGATCTTATTATGGAAATCAGTCCTCATTCTTCAAAAAGACTACTATAACTAAATATTTCACCAAGTGGGTGGAAGCCATTCCTCTTATCTTGACCAAAGATAAAAAGACTATTGATTTCATCAATCACCATATCATCTACTACTTTAGTGTTCCCCATAAGATCATCACTGATAATGACAAATATTTTAAAAACAATAAATTATAAGGTCTTTGTGATGATTTTTAAATCAAGTTAATATTTTCCCCACCCTATCATCTCAAATAAAATGGATAGGTAGAAGCCTCTAACAAAACCATCAGCAAAATGCTAACCAAAGTAGTAAGTGCTTTAGGTCAAAATTGGCACTTACACATCCCTTTCACTTTATGGGCCTATCACACTAGCAATCAAACCTCTAATGGTGCTACCCCTTTTTATCTCATCTTTGGAGTAGAGGTATTCCTACCTCTCAAAGTCCATATTCCCTCTCTTCACATATCTTTGCACGATATCCTTTATGAGAATGATTATCATTAGGAACAGATCACATGTCTTAAATTCTTTGATGAAAATTACCTCATAACACTTAATCATCTTAATGTCTATCAATAAAAAATCAAGCATTCTTACAACAAACACTTGAAAGAGTAAAAATTCAATATCAGAGACCTCATCCTTAAGGAAAAGAAATATGTAACTAATATAGAGAACCTCTTAATGCTATCACCCATTTCCCATTCAACCATCTACCTATCACCTACTTTCCCTTCATAACCTCTCTAAAATCAAAGGACTCTAAGATACCTTATTTTTCAATCAAAGCATGCTCATGTGAAACATTTGAGAGGATTATTTTCATTAAGTCAATCCAACTTTGATTTTTTTTTCCCTTACCAATGAACACATCATGCATTTTTATTGCCCTCTATTCATTAGTCCATGTGGACATATGTCTCATGATTATTATCTCTTTTCCACATTTAGTGTATTATCTAAACCTACTTTATGTTATTTCATTATATCCCCATATCACATATCATATCAACACATTAAATACATAATTATCATCAACACAATAATACATATACATCATAACATTATGTACCATGTCCATACACCATATCCTATTCATGAACAAACAATTAAAACCATGAAACATTAATGATCATATTGAAACCTCATTATCATTAGAACACTAATCATTTATCATAGCATAAACATTATAAACCACATCATATCAATAAACATCATTGACCATGTCATATCATTACCTCCCATAAACATAACAATAATTCAAAACATCAACACATCACATCTTAAACTACCATGACTAAATAGTCTATCACATATCCATACTCCTATCCATGATCCACATCATCATATTATATAAAACACATCATCATATAAAACATCATCAAAATAACCATAATCAAAACCATCAATCACATGTCTATCACATCCATCAATGAAAAAACACATCATCCACTGTGTATAAGCTCAAACATCACCCAAACTATCCACACATTAAAATATTCATCATAAGATCAAAATATCTCATCACATCATCATATAACATAATAAAATCATCCATTATCATCACCATCACATCCATAAATGAATAATGCATATCATCCATGAACATCATCACATGCCTAAACTACAAATTTGCATATCATCTCATAGAGCATGGGGCATGAGCAACCTATCATTTCATCATGACAAAATTTCATAATGACAAAACATTACCATAAACATCCATAATCATTATCACATACCTAAAATAATGAACCATAAACTTCATAATCATCATCCATAAATATCTGAAAACATCAAATAAACATAACAACCATAAAAACCATTAACATCAATAAACATCCATAATCATTATAAAATCTCATCAATATATGCATCATAATAAAAGTAGCACATTCCAATGAGTCTACAATCCTAAATAATAAATACATGTTACAATGTATAAATCTCTCTCTCTCATATATACATATCACAACATTGGCATGTAGGTTGATATCAAAATAAAAAACATATACAATATTAGTCCCCTAGGGCACCACTACCATTAGCCTTAACTACACCTACACCTACACTACCATCTAGTGGTGGTCCCCCTAATCTCCTTACCTGACTCACTATCAAGGCCCACTATCCTAGAGTATCTATAGATAGAACACCTACTAAACTAGCCATATAATCTCCATATTAGAGCTCTACTAGAGAATGTACCATCACTATCACCTCATAGTATCTCAATTCCTCAATGGTGGCTAGGCATCATGTCATAAGAGTCATATCGGGTCCTCTTATGGGTGCCTTTGTTAGTGATACCACCACTCCTACCCTCTACCTTAGTTAATCTCTCTCTTATGTCACTAACCTAAGAGAGATCCTTGCCTAATCTCACTCTCTAGTTAGTGTCACCACTTGACTCTATAAAGTGGCCACATGTCCCTATAATCTAATAATTTGAGCCTGTGTTGTTGTAAGTGCTACCTATGCCTATCCATCTTGTCCACCACCCTATAACAATGCCCTAGCTATATCCACATCCATCTAATATCTCCCACCATCATCCCATCCAAAATTGGCTACTACATATCAGGCCTGGTACTATGTCACATAACCATCCACAACACCAACATCATCTATGATGGATCTCACCGACATATCTTCATGATCTAAAACATATTATGGATATAGTTTTAGGATCAAGAACTCTGCATCCTCCCTCGTGTATCTCAAGAAATCTAGTGGAATCCCTTACATGAGGCTAATATACCTCTAAAATCAGTTGAATGGGATCAACTCAGTCTCTCCATCCTACCTCCCACATCCATTTTTAGCTATATAGTGATAACATGTGATAACTATACTAGTCCCACCTAGGCTAACCCACATATGGCCTCCACACTACATCACCTATCACCAATCCCTCCAAAGCATCCCTAAACTATTCAATTCCCTTGACACTACCACCTACCCCTATCAATTCATAATCTCCTCACTATTTCTAGAAGCCTACTTTGTAGTTTGTCACTGCATAGCCATCCCATGGTACCCCAAAAGGTCTCACCACCCTAATATGCTTATACACCTAGCAATGGAGAACAAATCCCACATTGATCCCATATCACTTGTGTGATTTGAAAGCCTAGAGCTCCTTGTAAATCTAGACTAATAGAAATGGGGCCCACCCAAACATAGTCCCCCCAATAGTATTTATACTAGAACCCATAGTAATAGGTATGTAAATTCATTGTTTCTCAAATCTAGTATTGTGAATCAATAAAAGACCATCATCATCATTAGTAAGCATCTATCCCCTAAAGCCCTCTGATATAGTGTCCCATATAAAATACCACCTACATGATACCTATCATGGGTTAGATCCACTCCATATATCAGGGCCATGTGGTAGTCCATCTTATTTCTCTCTATATAATAAATTGGCCCCCCCTAAATATGTATCCATGTAATCTTGTGCACATCATCTAGTAGGATTCTCATCTTCCTAATCGGCAACATAAACATGTTCATGTCTAGGTCCATATTTTGATGAGGGCCAAGATCATAGCTACATCCCATGGTAGGTGCTAGTAGTGTCTCATGAGCCTTAGGCCAACCTCTTCTATGTGTCCCTATGTTACACCCTTAACCATTGGTGTGTCTAGGGATATTTGCGGCTGAATTTTGGCTTACATACCTCTTTTATTTACTTGTTATATTTCTCTACGTTCTTAGATAGGTCAGCCTATGGAATAACCTTGGCTAAGTAGATTATATATAAGAGGTATAAGTTAGTATTTATTCATTATGTTAAGTATTTTGATATTAGTGTATTGATGTGGAGGTTTCCCCCTCAAAGTGGATTTGCTATATTATCTAGTATTATGTTTTGCTATCAATTATCATTTTTTGATCTCTCATATTTGCTTATTTTACACAATATAAAATCATTCTATGTGAATATCTAAGTAATTTCATCACAAGTGCTATCATAGCTTCAATTTGGGAAAGCTTCTTACAACATTTATTTTGGATCTAGTGAGTCATGGCTTTTGGGAGTGGCGAGAGAAAAAAAAAACATAACTTGCAATCTGAGAATAATTAATATTTTTCATTAGCATAGTATTGCTCAAAATGTTTTTCTAAAAAAAAATTAATTTAAAAAAATAAAATTCTAGGAAAAAAATTCCCCTTGCAAAATTTCCATTGTTGGATTCATCTCAATGAGATGATCAAAATGGTATATTCTATCAATACACTTTTTTGGTACCAAAATTTATACCCTAGTACATAAAGGTAGTCATTAGATTCATCTTGACAAGGTGATTAGAATGGTACCATTTCTTGGTATACTTTTTTCAAGGTCAAAACCCTCTTAGGGTTTTTATATGGTAGGTATGGGTACTTTAGGAATAAAAGGGGGGAAAGAAACCTCTAATACTCCTTCTATCGATGACATGGATTCTAGAACTTTAGATCCAATGATTTCTCAGCTTCAAGTGGTCACAAGAACTTGGTGAGGCATGATGACTTTATTGCAGTCTACACTAATATTTTAGGAATGTGTAGAGATATTAATTGGTTTCATAATTAATTTTATAATATCACTACACAATTGGCTACCTTTACATCTCAATTTCAGCCCAACAACCTTCCACTTTAGCATTCAAATCCTCCTCTTAACAACTCCCATGTTGGTATGAAACTGATGTTGCCAAAATTGGACATGCATAAGTTCAATGGTAAGGATCCTCTCACTTAGATTACCCAAATTTATAATTTATTTAAGCTACATCAAACCCCTAGTTCTTAGAGGGTAATAGTGGTGTCCCTATATCTGAAACATGAGCAATTCATTTGGTATCACTGGTTATGTGGTCAAAACAAAAATAATGTCGATATTGTTACCTAAACTATTTTCACTAAGGATTTGTCAAGTAATTATTGGAATAATGTCTTTGAGAACTATTTTAGCCAATTATCCAAACTATGGTAAATAGGAACTATGAAGGATCATATTCATCAATTTCAGAATCTCTCTTTACAGGTGGAAGATATCATTAAGAAAAATTTGACTGATCTATTTTTGGGTGGCCTCAAAAATAACATCCAATTCGAGGTTTGAATGTTTAACATAACATCTATAGCAAAATATATCCCTAAGGCATGTATGATAGAAGAAAAAGAGATGGTCAAAAGGAAAACTTTCACTATTGGTCATGATTGTAACTTTCCAACACCATCATTTCCACAACCCACTAGATTAACACAATGACAAATTGAGGAGAAGAAAGCTAAAGGGTTGTGTTATGGTTGTGAAATAAAATGGAGAAAATACCATCATTGTGTTGAAAATAAGTTATTTTACATTGAAGGTGCCAATGATGATGAAGATGATGTAGAAGTTCATGTGGAGGATGTAGAAGTTCCTAAGGAGGAATCTAAAGACTCTCAACATAATATTTCTTGTCATGCCCTTTCAAGTATTAGTACTCCCAAAACTCTTAAGGTGATGGGTTTCCTTAAGAAACAGAAGGTCATTATCTTGACTAATTCTAGGAGGACACACAACATCATCAATAGTAAGTTGGTTGCTTGTTTAAACTATTTCATTTATCTAGCTCTAGAATTTTAGGTTATGATTGCAAATGGTGCTATTGTCAACTATTCAATAAAATCTCATATTATTATGTTGGCCATGGGAGACTACTTATTGGATTCTCCTATGTTTGCTATTCCCATGGGTGGAGCTGATATTGTTCTAGGAGTCCAATGGCTCACCACTCTGGGCATTATTGAGATGAATTTTCAATAATTATTCATGAATTTTAATTTTTAAGAAAGGAAATTTGAGATAAGGGGATTAAAGAATAAATATACACAACTTGTTAGCTCCCATCAAATGACAAAGATTCTCTAAAAGGGTGTTGATGGATTTGTAGCTCACTTGTTTTCTCTGGAAGTACAACCAACTCAGCCATCTCCACCTCTTGATCTGCAACAAATAATTGATACTCATTATATTATTTTTGGAGACATGCCAAAAGGACTTCCACTTATCCACACACATGATCATTTTATCACACTTATTCCTGGTTGTACACCACCAAACATCAGGCCATAGAGGTATCCCTATGCCCAAAAAAGTGAAATTGAAAATATGGTAGAAGAGATTTTGGATACAGGAATCATTCACCATAGCCAAATAAAATACTCTTCCGTAGTTGTCATGATGATAAAGAAAGATGACATGTAGAGGATGTACCCTAACTATAGGTAAATCAACAAGTACACTATCAAAAATAAGTTTTTGATTCCTATCATTGATGATTTTCTAGATGAATTGAATGGTGCTCTTTATTTTACCAAGTTAGATTAGTGTTCTGGGTATCATCAAATCTAGATTCGTGATGAAGACATATGCAAAACTACTGTCAAGACTCATGAGGGACATTATGAGTTTTTAGTTATGGTTTTTGGTCTAACAAATGTACCATCTACTTTTTAGAGTTTGATGAATACTATTTTAAAGCCATTTTGAGAAAATTTGTTTTGGTATTCTTTGATTATATCTTCATTTATAGTAAAAATTGGGAAGACCATTTATAACATGTGAAATAGGTACTCCCCATTTTCAATCAAAATCAATTGTATGCCAAACCTTCCAAATGTACTTTTGAGGCTAGTGAGGTTGAATATGTGGGTCATCTGGTGTCTTATGAAGGAGCGAAAGTGGATCCTAAAAAAATTCAAGCAATGGTGGACTGGCCAATTCCTAAGACACTCAAGTAACTCCTAGGATTTTTGGGGCTTAATGGTTACTATTTTAGGTTTGTCAAAAATTATGGTAGTATTGTATCCCTGCTCACCTATTTGTTAAAGAAAGACTCTTTTCAGTGGACTGACATAGCTACCTAGGCATTTGAACAACTTAAATTGGCTATGTGCACTACTCCAATATTGTCCACTCCTAATTTTTATAAGAATTTTGTGGTTGAATATGATGCATCTGGCTATGGTATGGGTGTTTTATTCATGTAATAAGGTAGACCACTTTCATTTGAAAGTCATCAAATAGAGGGTAAAAATCAACACAAACCCATCTATGAGAAGGAAATGATGGTCATTTTGCATGTAATCAAATAATGGAGACCTTATTTGATGGGTCATCACTTTTAGGTAAAGACTAATCATGATAGTCTCAAATATTTTTTAAAACAAAGGTTTTCATATGAAGAATAATAAAAATGGGTAACCAAGATGTTAGGCTATGATTTTGAAATAGTCTACAAAAAAGGCAAGGATAATGTGGTGGTAGATACACTATCCAAAAAAGATGAATCAGTTGAGGCATTGCTATGTGTCATAACCATTTTTTAGGAATATTGACTAGAGGAAGCATGATTAGAATGGGAACATGATAGTGCTATCCATGATTTGATTCAAAATCTTTAGCAAGGTTTAGGTGGATTTGAAAAATTCATATGGAAAAGTAATGCATTATGGTGTAAAGATAGATTATACCTATGTAAGAATTGTCTTCTTAAACAAAAAATCCTTTAAGAACTTCATGAAACTCCAATTGGGGGTCATTTAGGATTTTTGAAAATCTATCTCAGAATCAAGCAAGATTTGTTTTGGGAAGGTGTCAAGGGTGATGTCCAAAAATATGTGGTTGAATGTATGATCTGTCAACAAAACAAAGGAAACACCATCAAAACCCCAAGTCTTTTATAGCCTTTATTTATCCCTAGCCAGTGTTGGAAAGAGGTATCTATGTATTTCATTATAGGGTTACCAAGATCTGATGGTCAAAATGTTGTCATGGTTTTTTTAGATCATCTCATTAAGTATGCTCATTTTTGTTCATTATCCTATCCATTTGTTTCTAGTACGGTAATTGTTCCTTTTATCAATACAGTTCAAAAATTGCATGGGACACCTAAGATAATTATCAATGATAGAGATCCCATTTTTACTAGTAATTTTTAGACTGAGTTATTTAAATATTTGGGCACCCAATTGGATCATAGTTCATCCTATCATCCTCAATCTAATGGAAAAAACAAGGTAGTTAACAAAGGTATGGAAGGATATCTCCATTGTTTTGTTTCTGATAAAAAAGATAAATGGGTTCATTGGTTGCCACTTACTGAATGGTGGTATAATACTTTTGTTCATAGTTATTCCAAAATGTCTCCCTTTGTGTCACTATATGGATACCACCCTCCATCCATCACTTCAACTGTGAAGGTCCATCCTAAGGTTTGTGTAGTTGAATAACATATTCACCATCAATAAGAGGTCCTTGTGAGTTTGTGTGAAAATTTAGCTATGGCCCAGAATCATATGAAGCACCAGGTATATCAACACAAAAGTGAGAATAATTTTGACATTGGTGATTGTGTATCTATTTGCTTGTAGCCATACAAATAAATGTCATTGAAGAAATTAAAAAGAGATAACAAGTTGTCCCCTAAGTATTATTGGCCTTATCAGATCTTGCAAAAAATTGGCAGTGTGGCCTACAAATTAGAGTTTCCTTCATCTGCTCATATACATCTAGTATTTCATGTATCATTCCTAAATAAATTCATTAGACATAGAGTTGTCATTCAAATATAATTACCAAAATTTGATGAGGAAGGTAGAGTTGTTATTGATCCTGAGGTGATCCTTTAAAGGCACACCGAGCAGTTGAGTTCTAGAGCAATTACAGAGTACTTGATCAAATGGAAGAATCTACCATGTGAATATGACACTTGGGAGGATGAATCATTTGTGTATTAGTATCTAGAGTTACCACAACATTGATGACAATGTTGTTTTGTAGGGGAGGGGCTTTTTATGTGCTTAACCATTAGTGTGTCTAGCAATATGTGTGGCTGACTTATGGCTTACATACCTCTTTTATTTACTTGTTACTTTTATCTATGTTATTATATAGGTTAGTCTATGGAATAACCTTGGCTAAGTATATTATATATAAGAGGTAGTGGTTAGTCTTTATTCATTACATTAAGTATTCTGATATTAGTGGATTGATGTGGAGGTTGCCTCGTCAAAGTGGATTTTCTATATTATCCAGTATTCTATTCTATTATCAATTATCATTGTGTGATCTCTCATATTTGCTTATTATGTATAATATAAAATCACTTTATGTAAATATCTAAATAATTTCATTACCACTCCACTCATCATCAGTTATCCCATCATAGGCATCTATGAAGATATTAGGGACTTGATCCCTCATCTGAATCTGGTTGCATGCCTAAAAAATAATCACATTAGAATGCACACTTAGTTTTCCATAATCATGGTCACTATCAACCTACACCTACCTTTTTCACCCTATTCCAACTGAACCCATTGCATATACCCTATCACCTATAGCAATAAAAAAAATTATTCGATACCAACCCTAACACATCAATTTTAAATACCTAAATACTTCTATTTTCTCAACTCTACCCACCTTCCCTTCATCCTATCTTACCTACATTTGACCTTTAACACCCACTTGATAGACTTCTTGAAACTTTTCAACATCTTTCACAACCTTTACCAACCTTTTAAATTATTTAAACATTCATCCTACTTTACCAACCTTACATACTTTAACATTTTAAAACACTTTAAATAAACAAAATATTTAAAAACCTCTTAAAAAAATTAACACAAATTTACAACACTTTACATAACTTAAAAAACTAAACAATTTACAACACCTTAAAACCTTTAAACACATTTCAAACGTTTTGAACTTTCATAAACCCTTTACCTAACTTCCAAAATTTACCATTTCAACATTTAAACAATTTCACCACTTTCAAAATACTTTCAACACTTTCCAAAACATTATAATAGTCACCCAAATACAATCTTTGACTACCACTTTTTATCTAACTTCCTCCAAACCCTTTGACCACTAACATTTCAATGAACCATCAATGGTCTACTAAGGTCTTATTACCCTGATGTTCGACTGTTGATAGTCAGGTTGAATCATTGATAGTCACTGTGTGTGACTACTGGTGCTAAAACCCTTCACCATTTTCCACCTAAACACCATAACAATCACCTCAATCCAAAATTTAAACTACCTAACCCTATCCTACAATCCATTACCAACCTAAAACACCCTCACTCTCAATTTCACCAATTAAATTAACCAATTTCACATAGACACTAAATTAGGGTAGACTTCCCCTAAACCTACCCAAACCAATTCCACATTACCATCATACTCATTTACAATGACTCACATACAAACATCAATTAAACTACCTATCAAATTCAAAATAATGCATACCTCATTCCACAATATTTGATGTGGTTGAAGCCATCATCTAGCCACTTAGTTGTACCCTCACCCACCCTCCATTTAGTCAACCTTAAATCACCTCGACACACATGCCCCACCACTCATAAAAATTTACCTCAATAAGATCACATGAAAAACACCAAAACACACTAATGCCAGAGCACAAGTAACGGTAATCAAAATTTCAAAAGGTAAAAATGATTTTGCATTTTTACTTTTTATGTCTCAACTTTTTAGGGTTTTTACCTAACCATCAATGGTCAGGGTGATCATCTACAGTTGACCCTTAGAAACCTTGACAGTCAATGGTCAAGGTCCGCCACATTTTCAAATTCTTAAGTACCTAACTTGGGTCCTCACTTTTAGAGATCACCTCATCTCCACCCCACCTGAACTTGAACTTTCAGATATTGTCCTTCTCTAACCAACCATTTGACCACATCCAACTCAATATTTATCATTTTTGACCTACATTATTCACATATTTTGTGATGACTGTGCTTGGCCATTTTGATTGCATTGATCAACCTTGCCATGTTGACCTTTTACACATTTTCACCACCTTGTGTGTGACTAGACCATTTATGTTTTTCAAAGGAGCACTTCCTACCTCAAATACCTATGAAAGCACTGACCCTATCTAGAGGACTTGATAGTAATAACTTGATCAAATATGACCAATGTTGTGGATTAGTCACCCCTATCATAGGTCCCTTTAGAAATAGCCTTATTTTTATCAACATTGGCAACTTTAGTCTTTGCATGATCTTGATAATTCCACTTACTCACATTTTGTGTGCATGTTTACATTTCAAAAGTTGAACCCTTTTTATCACCCACCTCATGACTCACCATTTATATCTTATCAAACCCTGACCTAAGTTTGGTTTTACCTCATTAACTCCTAATTTGAGGGGGAACATCTCCTCCCATACTAGGGGAAATCAAACCTAGACTAACAATCTATTTTTGTTTTGTATCTTATAAATTCAAGGCTACATAATAAAAAGGGGCAAAATGTAGACACCCAAAAAATAAACATGATAATTTTAGATGTCGAGATGCCTTATAAGCCCCCCTTAACCCATTAGACCTTGATTATAGTTGACCACCTAGTTAACTACAATTGTTTACTAACTTAATCCATCAAACCAATAACTTATCAAATTTAACTTAACCTTTTAAACACCCTTTTCTTGACCAAGTTACCTTAGATACTTGACCACCAATGGTCATCCTAATCATCGATGGTTATCCTAACCATTGATAGTCAAGTCTTCAACCTAATTTAAAAACATTTGTAGCTATGTACAAGATAAACATGGCACAAATTAGTATGTCTACCCTATGTGATGTCAACCAACTACAAAACATCATAAATAGTAACTTCTTCCTAGCTAATTATCAACTTCTTCCATCCTAATTAGCAACTTCATCCTATAAAAAGAGAAGAGTAGGAGATGAAAATGATCCATATCCAAGATATCAAATCTTCTTGCACATAGGTATCTAACCTTCCTTCAATAATCAAGTAGTAGTAACAAAGATATAAACCTCTATATAAATTTCTCTTAAGGCCAAAGGACCATCACTCTAGCCAAATTGCTCTAGCCTTCCACCATTAGTAATTTGTCAAGTTATAGGTAACTTTGTACTTGTTTATTTGTTTTTATTTATCTCCAACCCTCCTAACCTAATCAAACTTATTTTCTATCTTCCCATCTCTAACTTGACCCATATTCAAATCCTTACCTAATCATTTATCCAATCTACAATTCCCTTTTGATCATTTCTAGAAACACACAGGTAATCACTGATGGTTAGCCCAACCATCGATGGTCATCTCAACCATCAACACTTACCTAATTATCGATGATCAACCCAACCTTTGATGGTTCACCCAACCATTAATGGTCACTATGGTAGAAAATAATAGCAAGTTATTTTTATCCCCTTACCCCATCCAAACCCTTTTTCTATGTTCCTACCTTTTCATAGATCCTTCCCTAATTTTTTAGACCTAACCCCAACCATCTTAGCACAAGTATTGACCCAATTTTTATACATTTAGTTATTTTATTTGAACAAGAATTTTAATTTATTCTTCTTACATGAATTTAATTTTATGTTACTGAATGCAAGTGTCCCTTTTTACCATCTATATTAACTTAATTGTTATCAATAGTGGATTGATAGCCTCCTAGCAAGCATAGGCTTATTGGATCTAGCTCACACTAGGTAGTCCATTTAACTATTTTGCTAACAACCCGTTTTCTAGTGTCTTTCTTATATATAGGTTATTCCTTCCAAGCCAAAGAAGATTTCCCATCATTGTCTAGATCACGTGCACACTTTTACTAGGTATTCTTTTACACACCCCTTATACTAGTTTCTTACTTGCTTCCAAATTAAGAAATGAGTAAAAATTAAGAGAAATAATAGACAAAACAAATCCAAAAATTGATATGATAGATTTTTTGGAGTTGGTGACTCTATATGAGGTGGCACAAATTCTTATTATCTGAGTAGATCAAGTGTACTTAATTTCACTAACCAAGTGATGGCACTTTGAGACTTTCACATTTCATTTACCTATAAGAGATGGAGTAATAACATTTAAAGATACATACCATATCCTCAAGATACCTATGAAAGGCTAGAGGCTATTTTAGACAACTATAGTGTAACAATAAGAGGTATTAAATGATTTTAATAGATACAAAAACATTTGTATGCCATATGGGAAGGTATATATTGACCTGTTAGAGTCTTATATAGATATTTAACTAGATAGCCTAGTGCTAGAGGAGCCAACACCATCAACACTAGTAGACAGAGAGGTTATTGTGCTTATGTCCATTATCAATGGCATATTTCTTCCTAATAAGAGTGGCTTATTTTTTCATATGGTCCTAGGTGGAGTTATCAAGTTTATGATGAATGTCAACAATAGATTTACTGTAGGGATTGTAGTATTGGCCTAGATTTATATGGACTTACACATAGCGGCCTACCAAGTAGGCTAAAGTATCAAGTCAATGATACTAATATTATTGTGTGGATAGGAGTATTTAATAGTGGAACACCCAATTGGTTACATGAGGGTATGAGACCCATAAGCTCTACTAGAATATGGTTGGGTGAAGATAGGTATAAGACATAGAGGACACCATGGGGATATTTACTTCTATTGGTACATGTTGGATGATTTAACTTTAGATTTCTTCACATTGTGACCCTATTTTCCCTTATAGATATACTGGCCATAGGATAAATGTTATACTAGCTTTATAATGACCAAGTTATTTTTGACTAGGTGATAGATACACATCATCAAGGATTACAAGCTTGATCAAGTACAATGATAGTTTAGGATGTAACAATATGTTCCAAAGGGTCCTAGGTGGTTTACATATATCTATTGAGAGATCAATTGATTGACATTATTGATTAATAGGTGGGTGGTAGTGGTTAGTTATGGAGGAGTTATACTGACTCTATGGGCTTATGTAGGAGGTTTAATAGATGAAAGTAGGACATAGGTCAATCGACATTATTGATTACTAGGTGGGTGGTAGTGGTTAATTGTAGAGGAGTTGTATGGACTCATGGGCTTATGCAAGAGGTTTATTAGATGAAATTATGACATAGGCCTATATACTATGGTGGGAAAAGTTTTTCCATTAAGATTGATAGTACTAGAACAAGCACTAGGGTAGGCACTAGTGAGATGGTACAGGGAGAGTAAGTTGGAAATATTAGTTAGGCTATTGTTATACAAGGTGGGGATTAGGGTGGGGATGATATTTAGGTGGAGGTAGAAGAGAGTGAGGATATTTTTGAGGTAGAAGATATTATGATGGAGGTAGAGGATCAGGGTGGTGATCAAATGGATTTAGATTGAGTTGGGGATTAGGGTATTAGGCATCTTGGTACTAGTGGTACTAAAAGGAGAGTTATGGCTATAGACCCATATGAGACAAGTATAGGGACTCGTGTAGACCTAGGTTAGGTAAGACCATTAGATACATGGATAGCCTAGGATGTTACCATGTAGGAGGAGGAGATCACTACAAGGGTAGGGGAGATTGAGGGCTTGGAGAAGAGAGTTGATCATATATAGGCACAACTTACTCTTAGGGATGATGATATGACTCTCCTTTAGTCATACATTATATAACTAAAGGTAGAGGTTACATAGATGATATAGGTATAGGGCTAGCTATAAGCTACTTGAGATTAGGCCATATCTAAGAGGGATTAGGCCATAGCAAAGAGATATTATATAAGGTATGATGTGTAGTAGATCATATGGGAGTAGGATGAGGCTCATATAAATAGCACACAATCAAGATTTTCTCATATGGTACTTGAGAACCTTTGTGTTAAGGATGATGCCTCTTATTATTAGTGAGCATATGAGACTATAGTGATGTAAGATCAATAGATAGACATTTTTTAGGTATGTGATGCATAGAGGGGTTTTAGTAGGTCTTCATAGTCTAGGACAGGACACATGACATAGGCACCTCAAGATAGTTCATCAGGCATGACCACTACCACCACTAGGGTCACCAAGGTCACCACCTACTATAGGGTTGAGAGATTCAAAAAGTCAAAGCTAATCTTTTATAACTCTTTTTCATACTTTTATTTTAGAATTATGAGATTTATATTATTGTGATGTAAATGGCATTCATTTTTGTGATGTATATGACATTCATTATTGGTTTACAAACTTGTACATGGACTATTATTCTTTTAATATGTATGCAATAATTTCTTCTTGCTTTGTCATGATATGTGATGGTATCATATTTATTCTATGTTATCTTAGCACTAATTATGGTTAAATTACATTTAAACATGGGTATGGGATTTCATTTTTCATTATCTCATGTTATGTCATGTTGTAATGTATGTATTTACACATGTTTATGACCTATAATATATGTTTATTTAGAGATGCACATCTTCATTATCCTATAACATAGTCATTATGATTTGGTTATATTTTTTTTGTATTTGTTTGGAAAAAATGGGCATTGTGAATAAATTAAAATATCATGAAACCATTGTTTTGAGATCCCTTGGTCTAAATTTTACTTTAGATTGTGACACTATGTAGCATAGTTATAAATAACCATAATAATAATATGTATCTTAATCATGGAAAACTTAATTTAAATTCAAGTATAAAAAACTTAGGTGTAAGATATGATTAATCAAATCCCAAGTGGAAATACAATGCAAATAAACTAAGTGTAGGAATGAATACAAATATGTACAACTCAAGTACAAAATATAACAAATCAAGACTTAAGTGCAAACATAATTTAATAAACCTATAACAACAAAAATAAGGAATTTAAAAGAAAATAATTTAGTCAAAAACTAATTAAAATATGCAAATCAATACAAAAAATAAAGAAAAATAAACAAGATAATAATAGAGCTAAAATACTATCGAAATAAATAATATTAGTCATCAACCAAAAGGAAAATGAAGCTAACAACAAAATCAAGGAAAATAACATAAATAAGCAAACTAAAAAAATACAATAAATAATTAAGTTCAAGCAAGAGCAATAGACAACCTAAGCTAAGCCATAATGAATAAACAAACAAGACAAAACATAAACAATTAACAATTAATTTAAAGCAAGAACAATAAACAACCTAAGATAAGGCACAATGAACAAACAACTAATCTAACTATTTGTGAACGTGTAATAGAAGTGTTATGCTTAGATAAAATGTTTCCCCTAGGATATAGGGAATAATGACAAAGGTACGATAATAAAGATTGCCCCTAGGCTATGAGGAATAACACTATTATAATGGTCGGTGGGGGGAATGGAAGAATAAGGAAGGGGTAGCTGAGTTGTCTCCAAATGCACTAGGTAATTGAATGTTTCCTACATAATCCCATGGACACAAGGTCCAACATGGAATTTAGGCCAAATTTTATTCTCCTAGGATTTTGGATATAAGAAAAATAATGACAAACAAGAAAACTTGTTCATATAATAAAGTGGAAATGGGCTCACAAAATGGTGAGAGTATAAAACAAGAGAAATTGATGCTCATGATTATGACAACATTAGGCATAGGAATTCATGAAACTAAAAGAGCATGGTTTAAGCTAAAATAAAATAAATGGGAACTCACAAATGAATTTGATTCATAATTTTTACTACATCTAAGACTTAGAAGGAGAATAAACTCATAAAATGATAAGAGCATTACTTAAATTGCTCGTAAAATGATGAGAGCATTAGAGTTTTATAAATAAAAAAAATAGTGAGAGCATAAAGGACTCATAAAAAGGTGAGAGAAAAAATGACTCACAAAATGGAAAGAGCATAAATGACTCGTAAAACAACAAGAGCATTTGGAGATAAATCTATAGAAAGGAATGATCCAAGAGAAATAGTGAATGAAACCAATCACTAAAAATGGTTGAGCTGACTCCAAATGCTCTAGATAATTGGATTTTACCTACATAGTCCCATGGACACATGGGATAACATGGCCTTTAGTCTGAATGTAATTCTCCCAAAAATTAGATGAAACACTATTGGAAAATGAAATAGGAAAATGGAAATGATCATGATGGAATCCAAGTGAACACACCAATTATACTTGTTGACTAGGAGATTCACATCCTAAGTGACATGGATATAATATGAATGGCCTAATGTTTAAGTATTTTTAATGTTTTTCTAGCATATATCCATGTTTTTGGGTTTTTATAGGTATCTCAACTTAATGTAGAATTACAAGACATATAATGAGATAATTCACAAAATGGAGAGAACATGGCTTAGGATGATCATAAAATGGTGAAAGAATTACCTAAATCACTCAAAAAATGGTGAGAGCATTTACTAAAATTTCTTGTAAAATAGTGAGAGCATAAATAACTCATAAAATTAAGAGATCATCAGAATAAGGTTTTATTAGTGCATCCATTTCAAATGCATAATGCACATAAAAATGACTCATAAAATGGTAAAAGTGTTGCCTTAGGTTCTTTTTAAACCTTTGAGAGTATGAGAATAAGGGTGGCCAAGTTGACCTTAGAAAACAATAAGCATTTCTTAAATATTCCAAATAGATTTCAAGCCAATGTAGATTCCCCTATACCAAAGGATCTGACTAAGTAATAACAAGTCCCTAAAATAGGAAAATGGTGATGTCTAAAACAATAGAACAAGGCTATGGCAAGGCATGATAGATAGGTTTCTCTCATGCTATAATACACAATAACATAGGTATAGTGATCAATAATTTTAACAAGAATGAATGATGTAATTACTAAGACCACTATCATAGTGCCCTAAGGTACCACCATTGAATAAAAGGACTTTGGCCTTTGAAAGTTTCAAACCTAAATCTTATGTTTTAGTAATATAAAAATATAACCATTGAAGGTGCATAAAGAAGAAATGGATTAGAACCAAGGTCAAAAAGGTGATAGGGGAAGGTAAATGAACTTTGAAAAATATGAAAGGTATGGGAGGAATGATATAAATAATGTGTTGTTACAGTATAACTTAAATGATCCTCAGAGAAAATACCTTAGATCTCTAAAATGAAATAATGCTTGAGATGTATTGTGTTCATTGGTGCATCAAGTTCATCTCATTTTAGCATAGCAAACTTATATGATCTACAGCTATAGTTAGCAACAATCACATGCATTCCTATCCAATTTGGCGTGAACTTTCTTTTTTTAATTTTTCTCCATAGTGGTGTTCTATTTTTATTTGAGTACAAGATCACCAAGTTTGAACTCTTTCTTCTTCACATGCCTATTATACTAACCACATAACCAGTTATGGTATGATTGAAGGCTATTCATAAAAATCATGTGTTTTTTGTCTAATAGTTTTGGCTCTTGTAGATGAGCTACTCTATAATCCTTGTCATCAATGATGTGTTTCAATGAAATGCATAGATAAGGCAACTCAATATCAATGAGAAGAATGGCCTTAGTGCCATAAAAAAGGAAATATGGTGTGGATCCTATTAGAGTGTGTAAATTATTGTGGTAGACTTAGAGGGTTAAAAATATTTACAATTGCCAATCATGTCCAACATCATTGATGATATTCTTAATAATATTAACAATGGTCTTATTAGATGCCTCTGCTTGGTCATTACCTTGTGGGTAATATGCAGTGAAAAAATGTTGGGTAATGTTAAACTCATCACATAGGACTTTAACATTCTTATTTTTAAATGAATTACCATTATTGGATTTAATGTTAGATGGGATGCTATAATGGGAAATGAGATGGTTGAAGATGAATTTTTAAATTTTCATTCCTATCACATAATTAAGGGGAATGGCTTCAAACCACTTAGTGAAGTACTCAGTGGCAATAAGGATATGATTATGGTCATCTGAAGTAGGGCTAATCTTCCCCATGAGATCAATTCCACATGTTGAAAATAACCATGGTGTGGTCATTGGATTGAGTGTTTATGTTGGATCATAGATCAAATTAACATGCCTCTTACATAGTTTACATCATTTAACATAAGTAGCTACATATAATTCCATGGTAGACCAAAAATAACCAATATGTAGGAGTTTTTTTTCAAGGATGGCCCCACTAGTGTGGGTCCCACAAACCCCTTCATGAACTTCTCTCAATGTTAATCCAAATTCTACCAAAGTTAAAAAATGAATCATAGTTGCATCAAAGCTTATATGATAAAGTGTAGGTCCAAGTAAGGTATATCAAGAGGTTTGGTGTATAAAGGCCTTTTGTTTCTTACAATAAATTTCTAGTGGAAGGACTTGGTCATAGAGATAATTATATAATTTAGAATACCAGGTAGAAATGGGACCAACAATATCAAAGAACATTTCAATAGTTGAGGGTTCATGAGCAAGTTCTAGAAGATGTTCAATTAGGAATTGATAGTCTATTACCTTGTTAGTGATGTGGATCAGAGAACCAATTGTAGCCATGGCATTTATTATCTAGTTATTATCCTGAGGTATGTGTTTAAACTAAATGTGAGAAATTTATTTCTTATAAGTCTCCACCATGGCTTTATAAGGTACCAACTTATCATACTTGGTCTAGAATTGGTCTATAACCTAATTATGATAGCCTATGAATCACCATAAACCAATTGATGGTGAATGTTCCATTGTACCATTAGATGAAGCCATGCAATGAGTGCTTCATACTTAGCCATATTATTGGTACAAGGAAAGATGATATGGAAGGAATTGGGAATGAGATCCACATCTGGTGTTATGAACAAAAATCTTACTCTTGACCCATGTGACTTGAAAGAAGTGCCAAAATAAAATTTTCTTTACTATTTTTTAGGAGGTGTTTTTACTACAGTCATGATAGACTCATTTAAAAATGAAAAAGTAAGTGGTTGAGTATCTAATATAGGAGCTTTGGCAATATGGTCTATAAATACCTATCCTTTAGTGGCCTTTTATTTGAAATAATCAATCTAAAACTCACTCAAAATTATGATCTACCTAGTCATGTGGCCTTATAAATCTATTTTTTATAATAGATAATTGAGCAAATCTACTTTGGCAATGAATATGGTCGTATTGTTGATCATGTAATGATGTAAATTCTAAGCTACAAAGACTATAATAATTGATTTATAATTTTTTTGATACTCTACCAATTTACTACTTAGATAGTACATTGCATGTTCTTTCTCGTGCTTATCATGTTGGGCCAAATGTTCCCCCAAGTCATTTTCAATGGCAAATAGGAAAAATGCTAATGAATTTTTTGATGTAGGTGGTAGAAGAATAGGTGGATTGGCCAAGTATTATTTTAGGTGCTCAAAGGCCTTCTAGCAGTCTTCATTCCATGACAAGGTAATGCCTGTTTTCAATAAATGAGTGAATGGGTGACATTTATTAGCCAACTATGAAATGAAACATCTAATAGACTATATTTTTCCCTATAAAATATAGAGCTTATTTAAAGTAGCTGACATCATCTTAGTAATGGTATTAACCTTGGTAGGATTAACTTCAATGCCTCAGTGGTAGATAATAAATCTTAATAGTTTTCCTAAAGTAACAAAAAAGACACACTTTTTTGGGTTAAGCCAAACCTTATACTAATGAATCCTTTCAAATATTCTCCACAGTATGACTAGATGATCTTCATGGGTTTTAGATTTACCTAGTATGTCAACAACATAGTCTTCAAAAATATCATGCATCATATCATGGAATATAATAGTCCTAGCCCTTTGATATGTTTCCCTTGCATTCTTGAGGCCAAAAATCATGAGTTGATAGCAAAACATTATCCAAGGAGTGGTGAATGTTGTCTTGTGTTGGTATTTGGGTGAAATCTTGATTTGGTTATATCCTAAAAATCCATCCATGAGGGAAGGCATTTCATACCCAATTTTAAAATCAACAATCATGTCAATACTTGGTAGAGGAAATTCATCCTTTTTGTAGGCCTTGTTAATGTCTCAAGAACTAGTACATAATATGATATCATTTGGCTTTATTTTGACTAGAAAAATATTGGAGATCCACTCTGAATAATGAATAGGTCTAATGCATATTGTATCTAAGATTTTCTCCATTTCTTTATTGACTAATATGATAATTTGAGGATGTATTTTCTTGAGTTTCTACTTAATCATCTTAGTCTTTGGATGAACTACAAGATGGTGTAGAACTAATGATGGATCTAAACCTATCATATCAGAGTAAGTCCATGAAAAAATGTCTATCATCTCTCTAAGAAGAGTTGTAATAACATTGCAATCCTCCTTAGTGAGGGATGCACCTAGTTTTATCCACTTGGGATCATCTATAGTTCCAATGTTAACTTCTAAAGTATCCTCTACAAGGAGAGTAGATCAGTCTTCTAGGATACTTGACAAAGATGTAAAATGGTTGGAAATGGAAAATTCCTCTAGTCAGATTGGTTCTTCAAGTTTCCCCAAATAGGATGAATCATAATCTCCTAATGGCATCCAAGGTCATGTAAAAAACTATTCAAGGCATTCTCAAATAATTTGATCAAAATTATGTTGCTCATCTGTACTAAATTTAGATCAAAATGTAAGTTTGTTATTGCTATCCTCCCAAGCTTCATTTTAGGAATGGTGAACATCCTCATCTAGTGGTGCTCGAAATAGTTTTTCACCAAGAGACTAACATTTTTATTTTCTTTTTCCCTAATCCAAAAGTGCCTCAAAAAGGTTTTCAATTTGGGACTTTAATGTTTTATTTTTTTAATTTTCACTAAGGGTGTTCATCCACTCTCTAAAATAGGCAAAATAATCTAATTTGGTATAAAAACCTTACTTATGATCTCCCAAAGGAACATTATCTCTCAGGCCCATGAAATTTAATAAAGCCTTATCATTCTTTAAATAATAAAGAGGTACTATGGATTATTTTTGGTCCTGGTCTATGAGTCGAGGGTGATAAAGGATAAGTGGGGAATGGAAGATTATTAGTGTGATGGTATAGATTGTGTAAGGGTAGAATAGGTTGGTATTGGATAGGTTTTAATATACTATGATTGGATTTTGTTTTGCTATCATTATCATCACTAATCATCAATGTAGGAACACAAATAAGATAGGTAGGGTCACCCCCAGGTGGTTTAAATCTAATACCCTAAGTTATTTTATAATTGGTTATAGAAATAAGCTCAAGAGTACCTTATTGATTTGACCCCAGGCCTTTGCCTTCATAAGCTTGGTTATCCATAATCCTGTTAGGGATGGGACACCTTTTAATTTGGTATAAATCAACCAAATCATCATTATAAAACCAAGAATTATAATTAGTAGGTGGGTATTTTTACTGGCTAATGGCCAGTGTGAAAATAATATGCAGTTGGATATGAAGTTTTACTTTTTATTAGCATTTAATGCAAGTTGGTTTAGATTTGGGCCTTCCATAAGTCCTAGGGTTTTATGAAAGTTTAGTTATATATAAGGTATTATGTGTAAATTATTCTCTTAGACCATTGTCTGAAATAATAAAATGATTAGCAATATTAATAAGAGGTATATGAAGTTGAGTCAAGGTTATCAAGGTATATATAATTAGACACCAGTGATTCAACAAGTATATCCTTATCCTTCTTTGGTGCAGGGACTAGGAAAAAATGGTAATTATAGCTCTCATACTTGGCCTCCAAATTATTTTAGTAATAATTTGGATGTAAGTATACATGAATAGTTACCTCTATCCCAAAATGAGGAAACTTGATACACTGGTGCAATGTTGAAGGTATTGAATGGATTTTATGTATCTATGGTCTATCTAGAAGCAAAATGTATGATAAATCTAGGTCTAAGATGTGGCAAAGTGTGTCGTGGGTAAAATTCCCAATGAAAAATTGTAAATATATTATTCCTTTTGACTCCCTCTCTTCATTATCATAGGCCTTGATGGTAATGGTCTCTAGCTGAAGGTTAGATGATGTATATCCCAGATTCTTGATTAAATTTAGAGATATAATATTAAGGCCCAATCCATTGTTTATGAGGACACATTTAAATTTATGCCATGATATGAAAAATTTAATATACAATGGGTTATTATGGAGAGGGATTAGGGAAGACATATCACTTTGGTCAAAATTCAATTATTGGCATGTGGCTAAGTGTCCAACCAAATATTGAAATTTATTTGGCATAATGTCACTTGGTACTTGGGACTAGCTTAAGAGTTTGGTAAGGATATTTTTGTGGATGGTAGATGTGAACAATGAATATATAATAGAGATTTGTATATGTGTCTTTTGTAATTGTTCCCCAATATCATATATTTTCTCTTTTGCATTGGTAATTGGCTTACTCCTAACTGGTATGGGGGATTGAATGAGTTCATTGGTATAAGGTGGTTTTAGGCTTAGAATGGTAACTTTAGCTCATTGATTTTTGATTGAATAATCTATATTAGGTAAAGGAACATTATATATAGAAGAATGAGAAGGACTAGGATGGTAATTATTGATTGTCATTGTGTTTGGTTGTAATCATAGGCCAAAGTAAGATTATCAGTATTGAGAGGCTGATAGGCATTGTTAAATATTGGTCATTGGTGACTAGTTATTTGTCTAGAGTTCATGGTAATTATGGATACATGACCACCCACAAAATGACCTATAACTCTATTATAGTCATGTGTGACTGTGTGATAGGTTTGTTGGAAATTAGGGTCATTCTAGCCTTGGTTCCATCCATTTTGTGGTTGGTTTTATCACTAATAATAATAATAATAATTATAATAATATTATTATTATTATTATTATTTTAGTAATGACCTTTATTATTATTAGTTCTAATTGGTAACTTTATGTTGTCAAAATAGGTCTTGGTAAATACCCAGTTTCTAATTTGAAGTAGAAGCTTGGTTATCAAACTATATCTCTTCATTTTCAAATATATTCTTAATAAGGTGCTTTAAATTCACACATCAACATATTAAATGCCATGAACATGATGGTATTATTATAAACCATGTTCTTTATATTAATTAGGGTAATGAACACCTTTACGAGAGTGATTTATAATTGGCCAGATAATCACATTGGTTGTAGCTAGTTTTTGAAACACTACTTCAATGGGCTCACCAAGGCCATTGAAGACTCTAGCTTTGGGTCTTATTCTTTGATGAAGGGTTTAAAAATGTGGAGTTTGATGTTCCTACATGCATAGAGGTAGCTTCATTTTTGGAGTTGGTTGTAGTTGTGGAATAGGATGCATTTATAGAATAGGCTACATTTATGTAATAGGTTGAGAAGACAATTTTTACACCATTTTGACATGATGCAAATTAGTGAACCCATTACCTAAAACATTCTTGTTGTGGTTATATGCTTTAGGTTTTTTAAAGTTATTATCCTATGATAGTGTTGAAGCCTCATTTTGGATGGGGTTTGGGTTCTGACTTGGGCCTAGATTTTGGTTTGAGGTATACAACTTGATCACCCCTTTGTTGATAAGGGATTTTTCAATTTTAAGTCCTTTATCAATTATCTCTTCAAATTTATGGGTGCATTATAGCTCCAAGTGATAGGATATATCACTCTATAAGTTACACATGAATATTTCACCCAACTATTTATCTAGAAAGTTATCTATGAAGCAACTAGCAAGTGACCTCCACCATTGTATATAACTTGAAAAAATCTCCCCAAGATTTTGTTTTTCTTGGAATAAATACACCATAGTAATCTCATGTTTAATATTATATGAGAAATGTTACACAAATGTTTTTGACAAATTGTCAAAATCAAGTACTAAATTATTGGGTAATTTAAGAAGCCACTTTAAAGCTTGTATAGCTAAACTCCAATGGAAAAGGAGAATCATGTAAACATCATTGAAAATAACTTACTAGAAAGAAACATAAAAATCATTAAAATGTTACCTCGGGTCTCCTTTGACTTTATACTTGTTTAAATTGGGTATCTCAAATCCTAGAGGAAATAATATTTGTAGGTTATCCATGTTAAATGGATATGAACATATTTTGTCCAATTTAGAATTATTTTATTAATTTTACATTTGAATAATATTTTTTATTCATCTAGTTAGTTTCCCTACTAGGAAGATGTAGCCTTTGGTTGGAAATGTATTATTGGGGTGGCACTTTTTATTGGTAAGCATTGGGATTAATAATATAACTTTGATTCAGAAGGAATTGTGGCTTGTGGGATGGTACTTAGTATTGAGGGATGAATTAAAGTTATTGGGTTAGAAATGAAACATGATACTAACTAGTCAAACCCTATATTATAGAGGGTATTTTCTATTGGCCAAATGTTTATTACTAAAATTATTTCAAGATTGGCACTTGTTGGGTATATGGTATTTGGTGGGTGTATGACACCGACTATCTAATAGGTACATGTTGCTTATCCATAACTTGGTATTTTTTGAATACTTATTGCCTTCCAAGTATCTATTATTATCTAACCACTATATTTTGTTGACAAACAATATTAAGTTCTTGTTTATACCTTGTTTTAGATGGAACATTTACTACTTACTATAGTGGCACATTGGTCTACATTAAATATTGTAGAATGTCACCTATTGAGGTGGAGGATTGGTTTGTGTTTGATTTTTTTCACCAACTATGTGTTCAAGGAAATAACTAGTTGAGGGAGACTAGTTGTGTGTTACACTTGAGAACTTGATATTCCTACCCCATGTTACAAACTAATCATAATGTTATTGGAACCTTTTGTGAATTGGTCCTTTGAATGTTTGAATGAACCTAGTTTGGGTTGGGGTACACTTTTTTGTTACCTATTATGTTTTGAGAAATGTATTCAATTTGTGTTATGGTTTGTTCTTGAGTCATAAGAACATGAAACATGTCCATAACATTTGTTGTTTGAACAAATGGATCTATGGTTGGGTTGGCATAACCTAACAAGTAAGTTTTTATCCCTATAGAATGAGATAACTCTATAAGTGGCATATTATAAATTGTCATGGCATTTATATTTATATACAAATTGAGGTATGTTTAGTATACCTGTTGCATTCATGTTATTTGGTGATCAATTTTATGCTTTCTTTTTCAAAGTGAGATAACTTTGGGTTATTCATTAGTACTAAATCATGACTTTGGCTAGATGAGGCTTTTTCAAATGTTCTAAATTGAGGCATCTTAGTAGGTGAATGTACCAAGATAGGTAAATTATCATCAAGAAATTCTAAAGGAAACTTAATGCCTACCTCCACTACCCTAACAAGGATTTCATCCTTATTCTTATAGAGGTGATAGTCGAATAAGAATAGATCATAACTCATGTTAGTTGGTAGAGATATATAATATGAAATTTGTTGTTATTGAACTTATTTTATAGAATTTGGAACATTTTTTAGGTATTGGGTCATTTGTTCATGTTCTTTCCCCAAATATGAAGGTGTATTAACAAGATAGTGTGCAAAAAGATCTTATCTTTGTTTGACATAGTTAGTATCATATAAAGGATATGGAAATATTACATAAGATACTTCCTCTTCTTGAGGCTTGTGAATAAATGGATTACTCTTGAAAACATTCTCATAATATGAATTATACATGTTCCCACTACATGTATAGTGAGGCATGTTTGAATCAAGTGTCTGACAAAATGTTAGTATAATGTTACAAATGTCGTAAAACTTAGCTTAGAATGAAAACTCAGTCTATTATTTCAAATGGTTAAAACTTGGACTAAAAAGGATCTCTCCTTGAGAACTAACAATCAAAACATGGTCTAAATTATCATTAACACTCTAAGGTATTTTTGACTGAATGGTCAACAAAACATAAACATGGATTTTGGTCTTGTAAATTATTCTAAACAAACTTGAATCTTGGAATGTGGCATGTGATATTTGAGCTAATAAAAAAACCAAAGCTCTAGAACTAGGCACATGAAATCAGTCTTGGAAACTAGGTCTTGGAAAATAAACTTGATCTAGGAAAAGTGAAATAGGTCTTAAAAATAAAATTTTAACTAGGTCCTTGGAAAAAAAATCAATTTAGGCATGTGAATTTTGAAACACTCTTATGTCTAAAGATATTGATTTGAAATAAATAACACACTTGCTATAAAATAGAAACTTAGAATCAAGGAAATATGTGATAAAATGAAACTTGGTCTTTAGGTAAAGGTATTTAAAAATCAATCCAAGTTTCACAATCTAAACACAAAAAAGTGAAAAAATCAATCCCAAGTTGTAATAAAAAATCAATTATACACCAAACATTTTTAGATATGAAGTTTGATAGATGGATATTTAATGAGATTTTGAAAAACTTGGATGAAAATTTTTCTAAACTAAAATTGGCAGTGTAACAACATCTCATCTAAGAATAAATGTATAATTGGTCTTGGTTTGAGCTAGGGTAAATGGATTGAATGATTTATATAGCATAACACTTCATGGTGAAAATTGGTGTGTGGAACATGTGTTTGTTTATTTATTTTAATTTTTCCAAAGTGACTTTTAGACTCAAATAACACACAAGTAAAATAAAAGGTTTCACATAAATGTGCACTCCTATTATGAAAATGACAAAAAGTATGCATCATATCCTCCAAAGTTTCCATCAATATACTATTTTTGAAAGGAATTAATTGTTAATACAATAAAGAAAAGAGTACATGTAGGTATATTTTTTAAGCCCCCCTCTATCTCTCAAAAATTGGTACATGTTAAGGAACTTAGAGTGTTGAAGTAACTTGAAATTTGGAAGGATGTTCCATGGAAAGTGGGGTCAATCATGCTAAATTTTTTATTTATCTTTATAAATGATCCACATGTGCCTGGAAACCCTTTGGCATAAATTCATGTCACTTAGATCCAAACAATCTAGCTTGTTATGAAAAGGTCTTATCATTTGCATAACAAATTCATTTATGTAATGTTTAGTGATTTTTTCACCACATAGCCCAGGGACCCATTGGGATCATCAGGCTAATTGAGTAGCCACTATCCAATCTAAATGTTTGCCTAATTTATATACCCCATCGAAGAGTGGGGTAGGAATAGTGTTATGAGATTAAACCCCAAGTCAAAGTCCTCCTAAAGATCTCGTGAGGAGGTGATGAACTCCCACTCACAAGCTAATAAAAGAAATAAAAAAATGAAGAACTCAATTAATTTTGAGTCATTTAAGTCCCTATAAATGAAAGGAGAGAATACACAACATTTATTTGAGTGAATCTAACAAATAATTAAAATAATTGAATTTTTGGTCACCCCAGTTCCTGAATGGGGATAAGGGGAGATCATATGTGCAAATGTTATACTAAAAAAGAAACTACTCTAGAAATGAAACTAGTTAAGTGCTTTTGAAAACAAATAATAGGAAAGTAAAGTGATCATCAGATCACTAAATCTAAAGTGTTTGTTATTTTTAATCACTTATTCAAAGTGTTTTTAAAGTTTGGCCCTTTGTGAAAAATTGAAAATGATAAAAAATGAAAGTTATTTGTTCAATTTTCAAACACCAAAATAAAATGTGAAAATGGCCTTGCTAGGATGTAAAAACCTCTTTTAACTTGACTAATTCCCTATAACAAATGTTAGTGGATTTATTTGATTTAATTAGTTTGAAAGAAGTTAAAAATTTTGAAATTTTAAAGTCTTGTGTCTTTTATATAGGGAAAATTCACCTTCTACTCAATAGGGTGAAATTGTTAATTTCCTAAAAATAAACTAGACAAACAACACTTTGGCAAAGATTCCAATTAGAAGGAGTGAAGTCGCCAATTATAACCAATAAAGTGATTATTTTCTTTGTAAATTTATGAAACATAAAGGATGGTTACCTGATAAATTCATTGTTCTCATGGAATGAATTTGCTATTTTATCTACATGAAGTCACTATGTTTAGAAAGGTATGGATGCAAGGTGAAGTCACCAATTATCAAGGGAAAATTCATAGTTTTGAGGCAAATTCACTGATGTAGTGGTCAATTATTTATTTTCCATAGAAAACATAGAAAAATAGAGTATAGCAAATGTGGCAAAGTCACCAACTAGTGGGGTCAAAGTCATTGATATACAATCAACAAAAAACATGGGATTTTTGAACAAAAAAAGCTAAACTAAGGTCTAAAATGGTCTTTTTGGATTTTTAAGAGTGTGAAAGTATTCTTATGATGATTTTTGGGTTATATTGGGTCCCATCAGGAATTCCATTATATATCCAAGGAATCCAAGGAAAAAAAAAATGAGCTTCTCCCTATTAGTCCAAAAAAATAAAACAAATTAAATAAAGCTATATTTTCAAGAATAGGATCTAGGGGGAGCTAAATAACAAAGCAAAACAACTATAAATAGAATAAAAATGAACCCTTTTACCTTTATTGTAAGTTTGAAGAGCTTGTTATCATGAGGTTGGGATTGAGATCACCTTGTGAACAATGGTTATTTGTCAATGGTGCTCTAACATCATATCACTTTGTTAACTTGGTATATGTCCTTGGAAATTGATCTTGTTTGAATATTTTATAGGAGTAATTTAGAATCATAAAATTACACAAAAAATATAGTTAGAAGTTACTATAAAGTTTTGTATTTATAAGATTCACACTAACCCCAATCTAGGTGTAGTTAGGTCTAAGTTAACCCTAGGTCAACCTTGGGAGGCTAAATGAAATAAATAAGGTAATTTATTATGCATTTTTGGAGGCATGGCTCAACATTTATAAATTTTAAGTTATTTATGTTGATATTTTTCCATATTTGACTTTGGGGATTATGATGTCATCATGACCTCACTTTATTTGATATTTCTTGAATTTTAATTTTTATAAAGTGTATTTTCACTAATTCAACATGGAATATATAACTAAGCATTTAATTTGATTTGTTTATTTATTTAATTCTACTTAGTCTTTTTTTCATTTCATGAATTGGCTTTTGTGCCCCACTTAAAAGGTTAAAAGTGTCAGTTTGCTTCATCACAACTTAACTACATATGAATCTATGGGATTTTATTGATGCATATAGGATAATAGCTCAAATATGATGCCTCAAAACAATTATGGGAACTAGCATCCAATAAGCAGATAAAATTGGGAAGTTTAGGTAATTTTTAGGCTTAACTTAAATCATTTGTTATAAATCAGTCTAATATCTTATTTAGACACAAATGCAACCAAAATAAGGTGTATACAATTTTTGCTTGATATTACACTATAATTAATATTTGATGGTATCTACTTAACCCATCTATAAAAGAGTACACTTCATGTCCTAAGATTGTCTCCAAGACTTAATCTATGAATGGAATTGGAAATGGGTCATTAATATAAGCATCATTTAGTGCATGGTAACCCCCACACTCTAATTTCTTTAGAATTATTAGGCTAAACCACCATTGGGCTAACCTAATATATGTTTTTGATTGGAAATATGATGTTTGCATCTTGCATCTAATATAGTTCAACTTTTACCTTAAACTTCATGTTCATATTTAACCTATAGGTGCATTTCCTCATAGGTCACATGCACTCCTTTAGTTCTATATGCATCTCACCTAGGGAAAGGTGTACTCTTTTCACTTCTAAAAACTTAGTTGGAAATACATGTTAGTAATCTAATAGGAGTTGTAATACTTCTAATACCTCATTTTGTGTTTATTAATCACCCAAAGTCATAAGTTTTGGTGCATTTGTCCCAATATTCACCACCAAATTATTTAATGGTTCCTAATATATTATTTATATCTACTTAAAATAGAGTCTTTCACTCTTCTCTATCCTTATCACTTTTAAATATGTAGATTTTAAATATGCTAATATTCATTTTGCTATGTGACTTTAGATTTAGGTTCCTCTACTTATCACTTTAGCTCAAATAATCCTTTCAAATATAAATCCTCATCAATGTCATTAAATTTACCCTATTCCTACTCATCCATGATTCAATTCTAAGGTTGTATCATAAATTATTCCCTTTGTTTATTTTCCTATGAAATTGAGTCTAGTGTACTACTAATATCTTATGCTCATCCATGACATAATAATATATTCATTTTTTGTAGATCTTGGTGTACCATTGGGTTTTCATCCTCAAAAATACATGTTTAAACAAAGTTTTTTAAGACCTATTTCATATTCTTAGTTTCCTTTCTACACTCTTGATGCATGTACCATGTTGTTGGAATCACTACCAATGTAAACCTAAATAAATGTACCCAATATTTTCATTATATACCTTACTCAGACAACACATCTACACACTTATGAATGTGCATTTATGGACACTTCTATTATTGTAAAAATGGCCAATGTCTATGAATGGTAGATTGTATTTGGAATCACACTTGTAAAAAATCATAAGCCTCATCCCATTACAACTAGCTTATTCTATGTGCTTCTCACTAAGTTATAACAGTTACATTCACTACATAATTTAGTGAACTCACCCTATGGTATATATTTGGTACATGGTTTGAGTCTAAATATGAACGAGTCCAAATTTTGAGTTATAAAATATTGAAGCAATTGGTTTTCTATAGAAATGCACCTCATTATCTCCTCTTACTCAGTTTAACATGTGAGTGTATAAATCACCACTTATTGAATATGTTATCTCCCAAGGTAAAATACCTTCTTTCATTATCTCAATATAGTCCACATCTATAACACCTCTTTATATAATAAATACGCTTTAGACCTAATTATATAATATATAGATGGTGACTCACAATAATCTATTTGAAATTATGGAACTAGTGCCTTTATTATCATAGTTCTATAGAAGAGTTGTTCATTTTTTTTTGGATTCTATTGAGGTTCCATTTTAAAATGAAAAAAATTATATTATATAGCTCACAATGCACTAGGATTAGATTCAGTGATCACTTTGAACCAGATATTATCTCCATAGGCAAAGGCTTAATCCAGCTCTTTATGTATAATATATGTCTTTCTCTCATGTTTATTTAGGTAAATAATGATAATTATTCCCCTTGATTCACCTAAAACTAATTTTGCATTGTATTAATGGTCATCTGACCGTTGTAATCCCATGTATTACCAATCAACTTAGGATAGTGTGTTTTATATGTCTTAATATAAATTAATTAAAAATAACCTCACAATCTTAGATTCATAAATTTTATCTCCAAATATTCCAATCAACCAATAGGTTATATCCTATTATAGTATACAAGGCTTAGATTTACTAGACTATAATTGAGTATTGGTCATATAAGAGCTTCCCATGTATATTAACAGATCATATTGACTATGATTTCAAAGTCAAACACAAAATTTGGTACATAATACCCTACCAACTCAATATTCATATGGGAATAAACATCTGAAGGATTCTTAGTTTTCACATACCATACTACCTTGTCAGTTCATTAATGAACCCTCTATGTGCACTCCAATAAGTTATACATAAGGTTTGTGATGTTATGCAATATTTATTCATTTTTTAGACTAATTAAGAGTGTGATAATTTTGGTTAAGTAAATAACTACTCCATCCTATCTCATGATGTGCATAATTTTCCCATACATCTAGGTATTAATGGTTATCGTATCACCTTTCGATGTAGTCTGATGTTGAATGTTTTATATAACCTGAGATGCTTGGTAAATAAAACCCCCTTCTATCCTAAGTAAACATATTTATCCTACTAGACCTTTCTAATTATTTATTTCTAAAATATCTCTAAAGGAGTTAATCCCTATTTTTCATGTTGATGTCATGTGACTACCTGTATAAATGTAGGATCTTTGTTGTGTGAATTGACCATGTTTACATTTTGCATAGGATTATCTTTCCTTTTTCCCCTAAAGTTAGATAGTCTTGAATGTGTTTTTTTTATAAAACTTTGTAGTATACATAATAAATTTACCTCTACAAATTAATGGGGAAATTTTATGTAAAGTGGTTGTATTACCCACATAAATAACATACTATTGGTGAATGCCCTAGTCATTCATATTATTTGTGATTTGTTCCTTAATATCTCCTATCGAAACCTCCTCTATACCCACCTTGTATTTTTTAAAAACCCCACCATGACTAATGTGACCCATCATATCCCCCTTGCCTCTGAGGAGAACCCCAACCCTAGTGATATTATCCATCATATCCCACATACATTCTTTGAGGAGAATATGGATCCAACCTTGATTGATACTATATAGGTGATTGTAGAGTTCCATGGATACTTGTATTATGGAGATGGGGAAGTCTATCCCACCTAGTAATGAGGATCATATGGTGTCTAACTTGTGTTTAATACTTAGGTGAGGTTGGCACCCATCTAGGATTAGTCTACATTATAGAAGTCATGTCTACATCTATGCTTTGGATTCATAGAATCATAGAGGGAATATGTTGTGTTGTGACATCAAAGACATTCTTGGTGATGTCTTCCTTAAATTATTAGAGGGATAAAAATTCTTGTCATCATGATTGTGTAATATACATAAGTTATACTATTGTTGGATGTAAAAAGTGTATAACACTTCAACACATATGTCATAGTGAATAGTACTATGGGACAAAGTCCCTCTTCTATTTGCAGGTGAAGCTACCTTTATTCAAAAGAAAATAAAAACACAAGACTAACATATTTAAAATTATGCATACTAAGTTATTTTAGTGGGTTTTGCATATGTGATAAAATAAACATGATATATAAAATAGATAAGGAAGAATCTAAAAATTTATACATTAAAGAAGAAGAAGAAAGAATGTGAATAGGTGAGCAGAGGTAGATTTCATCTAAATTAAAATTCACTAACTCGAAGTAAATTTACTATCAACTAAGATATTTTATCATGAAGATAGTAAAGAGATAAATAACATGAATAAATTAACATAATATCATTAATTCATAAATAATGACAAGCACAAAGTCTTACAACTTATTTTTTATTGATTTCTATAAAAACACAAAGTTCTTTCCACCCTCCCTTTCAAAAGTTATTTTATTGTAAAAGTATTAAAAAAAAACATATCTTTGGAGAGGAATGCAATCCTCATATTTATAGTAAATCCAACTCCTATAATTAGGAAAAAAATTCTAAAAATATAAATGGTTAAACCTTTCAAGGTGCCTATTGACTTGGTTAAAACTAAAAAATTGTTCAGAGTCAAATGAAGTTAGAAGATACATTAAAGGTCACACCAAAATACACATTGAAATGCAATTAAAAGAGTCTCCTTCTCCAATTTTTCCTCATCTTTTTATTCTTAATCCATTGTGAATATTTATAATGACATGGCCCATTATTGTTTCTCTTCATATTAATCAAACTTATGTAGTATATTCTTTACTTTGTCATGATCTAGACCTTTGGAGTGTCAGTAAGGATTTTAGTTCTAATTTTAGGTTTATCATTTGTTGGGGAATTATTTTTAATATATTTAAATATTTATCTAATCTATGAAAATAATTTTAGAAATGTACAATTATTTGAATTGATTAGTAACTGAATGATAAAGCAAGGTGGGTTTCTTGATTGAGCAATTGCTTGAATTTTTCTTATATATCTCCTATGGGAATTACTTTTACTTCATCTCCCAAGACTGAACATGGGATATTTTCAACTGTTTCATAGACATCATAAGTAGGATCAACTACCAAAAATTTTGATATTTTAAACTTGTGCAAGTATTCTTTTATTGTATTGATTATGTACCTTGTTAGCCCAAGAATTCAACTTGATCTCCTAATTCCTCCTTTTTTAGGAGTCCCTCATTGACCAAAGTATCTTCATATTCTCTTTTGAGGGTCTCTAACCAAGACAACAAATGTTTCAACTTACCTAGCTCCTCAATGTACACAACTTATTTTTTATAGAGATATTATTTTTATTTTGTAATCATGGAGTAGATTTCAATGACCAATGTTATTTTTCTATTTCCCTATTTTAATAGCTTTTCAAACCACTCATCATTATATCTTCCCATATTCCCAATTATCTCAACTTTACTCAAAGTTTATTAATCTAGCATGTAATGTTGAATTCAGTATTAATCCAAGATAACCAAACTTTAAATACCTTAGTAAACTAATCCCCCTTCTCTTTAAACTAGTCATTCATAACTTTGACCTGATTATATTTTTAAATTAAGTACCTAATGGCTACTTGCACATTTTAATTTAGGCCTTCATGGGTGGACTTCTCTATGGGAACCCTTAGATTTGGTAATATAACATCATGATTACATCCTTAGATTTATTTTGAATTGGTACTACAGCATACCTCTCCCTTTATTATTCTCTAACAATACAAGAAAACATCTTAGGTTTCTCAAAGGCTCAGGAGATTGGTGTAATGATAGTACCAAAATTTATTGCCAATGGGGGAACTATTTTATTTCTCTTATTCATAACTTCACTTATCCATTGAGGTGATCCTATTTTAGGAACTTGATATATTGAATAATATTATTGAGTGAAGGCATTATCTATTATAGGTTAAACTATTAGAGTTTTATCCATGGTAGACCTAGTCTCTATCTTTGATTGTGAAGGAGGGAGCGATTCTTCTTGTTCCACCTCTTTATAGGTTTATAAATATTTATCCAAGATGACTAGTGGGGGATGTACCTTTAAGGATAAATTTCTCCTATTTTTTGGAAAAATTGTTTCCTTATCTAAGAGGTTTTATCTTCCTCTTTAGATGCATTGCAAGGAGAAGTTTTGCATGACTCAGTTGAAAGAACATGATATGTCCTCATTAAATAAGGGACCTATTGTCACTTGGATTTGAACCCTTGAAGAGATGCTAAATTATCCTCATCCAAGTGGCACAATGGAAAAATCTCTCTTGCTATGGATGACAATTTTACTGAGATGAATCTCTAGATAAGGGGCTAGCTCCCTTTGAAGCACCTTTAAAGCTCTCTCTCTAACTTAAAAAATTTTGTATGAAAAGGGTTCGATAAAATGACTAAGAAAAAAAAGGTGATGCATAAATGTTTAGCTCCTCCTATTTGACTAAAAATACACTACTTGAAGACTAACAAAGTTTATCTTACATAAAACTCACAACTCCTTGTGTATTATCACATTAGCATTTCATATGTTAGATTCAAGAAGGAATTTAAAATTTAGGAGGGACAAAATGATTCCAAGAAGGAATAGGGTAATATACCACTTCTAAAACATCTATACAGTGATAAAAAAATACTAACAAGGACATGTAACAACACTATTTCTACACATTTGATACGTAACCAAAGATGACATGTTAGGAAAGATGACCTCTCACTAAAAAATAACAATAATATTTTGAACCAATTCTCAATAATACAACATGTGAGTGGAAAAATAACTTGTATTATTTATTCAAGATTCTTTCAAGTACAAATTTGGTTAGATTTTTCCCAATATCCAGTGGAAGCTACTCAAAAGAGCTGGAGGAATGCATATATATAGCTTTGAGAGAGAAATCAAGCAAACAAAGTATAAAAGTCACTTAGACATGTGTCACCTTGAGGATATTAGTTATAATTACATGTGAAAGAGGGGTGAGGTGATTCATTCCATGTTAAGAGGACTACTTGTCAAAAACAAGTCATGAGAAGGGTGAAAAGTGGCATAAAACCTTTAGAATTGGCATAAGAAATTGCCTCCATCAAAGACCATCCATGAATGTTTGAAACTAAATATAGGAGAGTCAACACATAGCACTACTAGATGGAAATGGATCTCATGATGATAGTTAGAAAATTCTCCTCCTAACTACTAGCCATCCTCTGGACACTTGTGTTTATCAATTTCATGGAAGATTTTTGATTTGGTTAATTGTCTATAATAACTCGAACTGTCGACTTGTCCATATTTCACTTGTTTTGTCTACACTAGATGCTCAAGGTCCTACCATTTTTTAATTCCACATTTTCCTTCAATTTCTCATCAAGCCTTTTTTTGACTCCAATGGCTAGTTTTCATAGTTTGAAAGTGACATTTATGGGGTCATCACCTTCATTATTCATTCAGAACATTTTCCTCAGACACTTTTTTTAGTAGTCAATTTTTGAAAAGGTACCCTTTATATTTTCTAAAATGGACCATCTGAGAAGGACACTTTTCCCAAAAAATACCCTTTGGAAAGATTGTAAAGGACCATTCAAAAATATTGAAGTGTCCTTCGGAAAAAGTTGGTAATGACCCCTTCAAAAATATTGAAGTTCCCTTCAAAAAATTTGAAAATGACCCCTTTAAAAATATTTAAGTGGACCATTTTTCTTGAAAGAAATCTAACCCTTAGCTCGAAAAGATATCCTTCCTCGAATGACTAAGTCCAAATTTTTTTTTGAAGCTAGTTTTTTACCCTTAAAAACTTTGTTTGTGCTTTGGTGAAGGACCTCAAATTTAGTACATATCAACTTTAAACCAAGATGAACAAACCTACATGATTAGCTACCTTTGTAACTACTACATGTACAATATCTGGTGCTTTGAAAATGCTCTTTTGAAATCTACTCAAACCTCTTAGAATGACTCAAAGAAAATGAAAGGGCCTAGACAACCAACTAATCAAAGCTAATAGCATTCATATTATGTTGAATAAACCTAAGATCACTCTATGACATGAAATTTACTCCTAAAGAATCTAAAGGCCAAATTTTCATATAGGGATGCCTAGTTTTGACCTGCATGGTCAAAAATTGGTCAACAAGACCTTTGAGAGCAAAGAGGGATATGATGTCATGTACTATAGTTTTATGTTTTTGATCAATCCATGTGATTGAACAACCCATTATAAATATTTTATCAATATCGTTTATATTTTGAGAGTACCCTTACCACCTGTTTATTTATTGATTTTAAATTTGACAGACTTCTTTTCTATTTTTGGAGGTGAATCATGTATCTCTTGAATCACAATACTACTACAACAATGGAGGATGTTTCTTGATCTTCCCCTTCATTTTTATTTGTTAAATCAAGTAAAGGTATATCCATGGCTCTTAAAGGTGGAAGAATTCTATAATTTTATACATGTACTCCTTTTATTTCAAGCCATATCAGAGTTCTCCTAAAGACTCCTTGAGTTTGATTATCCAAAGATGTTATCTCCAATTAACTCCTTTTAGTCTTATAGAGAGGTGTTATCTTGATGCCCTATGAAAATTAATTTTCATCTATCACTTATCATCAACTTCAATATCTAAATTTATAAGTGTGTCCACAATATTATACTTAGTAACTCGATCTAGTATAAATAAGGTCAACCATCCAAAAATCTTCATAATAGGGAACGTGCTTGAGTGAAATGATCATAATTACCTCTACCATTCCCATTATATAAAATGAGGGATGAATTTGAAATGATAAAATTATGACATGATCTATATCTTATTTAATGGATTTAACTTTATTCAATGTGATGAAAGTGTATCTATAAATAGTCATAGGAAAATGGGTACCAACTGACTCATGATTTAAAAATAAAAACATGTGAGTCTCCATTAATTGTCACACTAGTGTCATTAGTTCCCATTTGTCATCAAAAAACTTTGGAAGCATATATAGAATGGACTCACATTTGTAAACCCTAATTTAAGAGAATGTGGGAAGCTAAACTAGTTGCCCAATCTAGAAATGCCTATGGTTATGCCAATTGATAAATGTTGGTTATACGAGTTTGACTTGAAAATATAAATGAAAAAGTGGAGAAACACATAATTGACTCTATGGAATTTTTTGGCACTCTCCTTTAGATTCAATTATGGATAATATTAATGTATGTAATAGGTAGACATCAGGCCCATTATGGTCAATGTATCATATAATATCATTCACATAATTCTATAAACTAGGTAAGATATCATATAAAATTTGTGTGGGGTAATCTCCTTCACATAGCTACTTGTGGATTGAGTCATTGATCAACTTAATTAGTTTATATATTATTTGTTATCATGAATTATTTAGATGTATTTGAACATCCACTCATTATAATCCCTTGCTATGGGATTCCATACCACCCTATTAAGGAGGGTGATAATATTATTAATTTAAAGCTTAAACTCTTTTCAAACAATCACCTTAGGGATCCTAGCCACAAATCATTTAGATTTAACAAATCAATGCTTATTTAGGGACCTAAGATAATCATATTTATTCTATTCATGAAACCATTGGGTTATCTCTGGAGTAATTTGTATAAATCCTTCATGATCTAGACTTATCAACATTTATTCAATATATTCATTCCTAAGTCATAATATGAATCCTTATAAAAAGTTAAAAAATCTTATATCTCTATCATAATGAATTTTCATTGTTATGACAATCTCTAGGCTTTGCATAGAGATTGAAAACATAACATCTTAAGTAGCCTACTATCATAAATGTTTTATGTCCAATCATTTTTTAAATATGCATTTAATCTCTTTCAAAAGTCATATATGTCAATATGACCCAAGTCTATGTTGGTGAGTTGATCAATGTTAGAATCAATATTGAAAGGAGTCACCCCTTGGAATGGATACTTCATTACACTAGCCTTTTCTTTTCCTATCTTCTTAGGTGTTCTAGACATCTACTACTCATGTTAGGAATGGGATAGCAATGAAATTTAAAGTAGAATGTGAATGATAATAAGGAAATGTAAAAAAGAGAGATGTAAGGATGGGAGGTGGAAGTAGGGGAGTGCATTGTAGTAAATAATTCTAGCACTAGGGTTTAGATGCTATAATGTAGTTAGATAATTATGATTTTAGGGTTTAGAGGTTGAAAAGCAGTCAGAGAATTATTATTTTAGGGTTTAAATGCTAAAAATTAGTTAGATAACTCTAATGAGATAAGAAATAGGTGTAAGGCTTCCAAGTTTTAGTGGTAAATTGATGGGGTAGCATACCTCAATGGTAATATAAAATGTATACGAAGTAATATAGGATTGAAATGAATATCGAATGAAAAAGTATAATCTCAAAGAGAAACCATCAAGATAATTATAATACATCAGGGATCCTATCAAGATGAACATTGATAAAAATAACCTCTGAATGTTAATAAATAAATAAATATCACTAACTCATGAGTAAAGTAAGTGTCGATCTCTAAAAGTCAAGTTGATTGGTGAAAATTAATAAAAGGGAAGAGATTAAATAATGGGGGGTTGGAAATACCCCCCCCCCCCACACACACATAGGTCTCATACCTCATTAATGAGGGATGAATAAAGGTGGGGAGACAATATTTTAATCATCAGGTTATATTAACTACAATGTAGCCATCAAGTTCTAATGATCGCTCTACAATCATCTGGTTTTGATAACTGCACTAGCTCTTGACTTTTTAATTCATGAAAATGACTAAGTCCTGAATAAAACCATTTTTTAATTGTTCCTCCCTTAACTCAATCTTCAATAAAATTTTAATTGGTTTCTCCAACTCTCACAAGATGATGAAATTTAGGGACAAAAAATACATGTTAGGGATTTGTATTTACATTATGTAAAATATTATTTATATTGTTAGTTATTTACCATGTGTGGTAAATACTATTATATTATTAGTTAGTTGGTTAGCATATTATTTTTTTGAATAACAATAATAGTTATGTATATATATATTGATATTATTAAAGATATTAATTGGCATATATTATGGGTAGTATAATATTATAGATAATAGGATGACTTCCTATATATTTTTATAGTGTCATATGTCAATGTAGTAAAAAAATAACATAATTGAATGTGAAAATGATGACTTCCTATATAATTGTGTGTTTGATAAATATATTAATTATAAGGTGTTAATTAGATGTGAAAATGGTGATGACATTGTAGACACTTGAAAACTACACAATGATAGTTTTCAATGTCATCTTAACCTATTGACCCCACATAACCTACTAGCACCTATTTATGACTTCATTATATCAAAACACCCTCTAGATATATCACTTAAGTTAGGCCCTTTTCACCCATTTTATTGTGGCCCTCGACCGTCATCAATTAGGGTAACCATCAATAGTTGACCCTAACCATCAATGATTGTGGTCATAAACCTTACCTTAAGCTTTAAAAGCATTGCCATCTTTGTTCAAGAACAACACCCTCCAAAATGGCAACTTGCTTTAAAGCCAGATTTTTAAAATGAATGAAAATAGTCATCTTTATCCTCCCAACTTAGGAACTTTCCCTCAAATCTTCTCTCCTCACTTAACAAGTTTTTGCTATAAATGTAGGGCTCTTAGAGGGGTTTTAGGATCCAAAAATTTGCATCCATATTCTCTTGTTCTCTTTTTATAGGCATCCAAGACTATGAAGCTCTATCCACATGAATTTTGAAGGTAGGAGTACTATTATGATATTCAAATCTCTTTAGGTTTAACTATCATCCACTTGGCATCATATAGGTATCATGTACTTATTTTAGCATTTTCTTCTATCATTTGAGTTTTTTGTCTTGATTAGTATATCTACACATATTTACTTATCCATAGTGCCCATATCCCTCCTTCTAACCCTTAGTTATCTCAGCTATACCATCCTTTTAATCCTCCATAGGCACCCACAAGATACTATTGATGGTTATTGCAACCATCGATCACAACAACTGCCACTAGTTACCTAAACATCACCGTTTTGATCTATCTACCACCGATCACCTTGACCACCAATGGTCACTATCAGAGAAAATAATAGATTTTTATTTTCTCCCCCTTTCAACCAATCAAACCCCTATTTTTTCTTTTGACTTGTCTGCAAACTTTGATATAATTCTCTGGATCTAACCTTAGTATATTTGTGCATCATGTCTTTTATCAAGTACATTATTTATCTTATTACATATCTAATTTCTTATCATTTGAATTCTAGCACATTTATTATATAATTTTTGACTTAAATACCTTAAAAGTGGATTAACAGCCTCCTATAAATCCTTGTGCTTCTTGGATCTAGCATACAATAGGCAATCCACTCAACCTACCATCTAACAACATTCTCTTCTAGTCTTATGATTTGTAATTTATCCTCCTTAAAAAAAGAGGAGTTACCACATTCATCTGGATCAACATGAAAATTATATAGGTATTCATCCACACCCCCTAATACTCACTTTCTTTTATCTACTTTCAAAACTAAGAAATGAAGGACATAAATTGAAACATTTTAGCATGCCTAGTGGGACACCTAGTTCCCTTTCTTCCTTAAATATTTGCTCATTAAATGAAATCATTTATTTTTGGGATTAAAAATCAACCATTTACATTCATTAATTTATTGATAATTTTAGTTCACCTTGTAACTTAGGAGTCATAGTAATATTATCATAGCATTCACACTTGTTATCACACACAAAAATGAACCAAAAAATAATTTACAAATCAAAACAATACTTGAGACAAGGATTGACCAAGATTTCATCACCTGGAAGCATCCTTACCCCCTCTTGGCTATCCCACTTAGATTTTACCACCAAGGGGAGAACCAACTTAGCTCTCTAGTTGAGTATAAACTCTAGACTTAGTATATCTTGGCTAAGCACCTAACAGTCTTATCACTGCAAGATTATGAAGTGAGGGGGTAGGAAACAATACCAAGCCATGTACTAAAGTTCAAAATAGATCTTCTTTCTGAGTACCTAAATAACTTGAAACAATCTATAGACTTCCTCTTTAGTACCCATTTTCCAAGCCAACCTCCCTTATCACACTCTTTAAGGTATGAGCCAAAAGTGATTTAAAAGTAATCCTAAGGTTCAAAGGCACTTCTTAGTGTATGTATTGATTTATTTGAAATTATTTCAAGTTTTCTCTCTATTTGAGGTGCGAGTATCATAATAACATTCCCTATTTTATCATATGGTTTTAACCAGACAACAAGTGAGAAATCAAGACAACCAACCACCACCTTCTTCTTCATCCATGGATTATACATTAGATGTTGATAAATTTCCTCACACTTCACCTCACCATTATCCTCCACCACCTTCTCCTTCTATAATCCCAACCATATTTGAAGGAGATCAAAAATTTATTACTTTTCTTAACAATAACCTAATTGCTTTACAACACTACCTCAATACCTTGCCTCATCATACCCCACTTTATTTTATTCCTTCTTTTAATCATTATTTTAGCATGCCATCCCACCTCATGCTAGGTACCACTTCAACCCACCCATTAACTTAGGCCTCTTCCAACACCCCATCCACTCAAACTCAATCCAACCTTCCACCTCCCAACCTTCCACCTCTTATCACACCCCATGTGGGCACAACTTTACCATTAGTCACCTACACCCTATCTATTATGCCATTATCTTCCATTTTGGCTTCTCTCTTCCTTTTTGTTATAACCAATCCTTTGACCATAGTCCCACTTCGAAACCTAGTACTCTCCATACCTCAAAACCTTCCCCCAATAAGCACTAGGGTAACTACTCAACCTCAATCTTCCCAACTTCCTCCTACCTCAACCATACCGGCCATATCTTTTCCTCAAAAAGTGCCTATGATAGCTTATCAGTATGTCTCTAACCCACAAGGGTACATACCACCCTCCACCTAACCTTTCATACCAAGAAATTCTCATGTACCACCATCTCAACCACTTGGTACCACTTATCAATATATGGCCTCTTTAGTACCATCTACTATATATTCATACATTCTGGCAAGCCAACCCCAATAAAATGTACCTTTTAATTATGAGGCTTTTCAACCCCAACCCAATCTAATCAAAATGCTCATGGAAACAATGAATAGTTTGGATTCATCCATCTCTTCCTCAACTAATCTTTTGTCTTATGACAAAATTTGTAATGAGCTTATCCACCCATCTTTGCCCTTTCATGCTTACCCCCATCAATGGGAATTTCCCAAATTTTATAAATTCTAAGGTAAAAAGGGTCCTCAATAGTAATTAATAGATTTTCGTCATGCTTGCTATTTGATCACTTATGATGATTTTCTCCTCCTCAAAACCTTTCCCATGTCATTATTTGGGGCTGCCATTGATTGGTATAGTGCCCTTCCCACTCATTCTATCTTTTCTTTCTCTTAATTGGCACAAACCTTTTTATAACACTTTTCAATAAACATATCTAAAAAGGTTTCCATTACTGATCTATACTCCATCAAAAATTTTGAGGATGAATCCATTATTGATTTTACTACTAGATGGAGGGGCCTCATTAATCAACTCACTTTTACATTACCCCAACCCAAATTAATTTAATTATTCTCTCGGGGGTGTGATAAATACATTTCTCCAACTCTCCAAGTCCAAACCTTTAAGACATTTGATGAAGCATTCATTATGCCCTGCAAATTGGAAAACCATGTTATTGATGAAGGAAAGTTGAAGCTTCAAAATAAAAAAAAATTATTTTCAAATCCACTGAGTCATCCTCCACAAAAACCATAAACCCAACTAGTTCTAAAGCAAAAGCATCAGCAAACACAATTATTCTCAAAACTACACCTCCTCCAACCATCAACCAAACACCTCAAACTAACAATCCTTTCAATCACCAAAACAATACCAAAAATTAGGCTCCTTAAAAACTATTTACCCTGATTGGGGAATCTTATGCATTAATGTTGGAAAAACTACTTAAATCTAATCTAATCTAACTTCCATGCATCAATCCCCCTTAAAAATTTAATACTTCTCACCCCCTTCTTATGTGGTATAATGAGAATGATCATTGTGATTATCATCAGGTTGTTGGACATGATACTGGTAGATGCAATACATTTAAAAGCATTGTCTAAGACCTAATTGATAAAGGGGAGCTTATGTCTGATAAACCAAATGCTCCTTCTAACCAATCTCTTGATATTTTTTAAAAATCATTCCCAAATCATCCACCTTCAACCTAACACCATGAAATCCAACCCAAATCCTCCAACTTACATGAGGCACATGTTATTAATGTCATCAATAATGTTCCCACTACTAAAGAGGTCATCACCTCTATTACCCAAATAGAGGAAAATAACCTACCAACACCTTTTTCTCCAAATGCCCAAATGGGGGAAGTAACTACCCCTTCCACTTCCTTCGATGAAACCATGGTTCCATCTACCCCTCCTATGATGGAAATACCCATGGAGAAAACCATTATATCCACTCCTCCAAACTAGATAGAAGAACCACCTAATTCTTTAGATAACCAAACCAAGGAAGAAGCTATACCAACCATTCTACTTAAAACCATTACCCTTACTGTACTAATTATAGAATTATCTGTATCTCCCTTGGAAACCATTTCCCATGAGACCATACCCCTACCTTCTACCAAAGATAGTAACACTAAAACCACTCCTTCCTGAAAGGTCTTGAGCTTTGAAAATAATGATCAAGGAACAAAACCCATTTATAAACCTTTTCTTGACTAGTTCAAAGCTTATAATTTACCTCCCAACCTAAATTTGATAGATCCACCTTTTGGCATTAGCTTGGACTCCCATATCAAAATAAAATCAAACCTTCTACTTTAATGGAGTCCACTCTCAATCCTATTGCTACAACTCCACTAATTATCCCTCATAAATTCACCATGAAACCATCTTAATTACCCTCACCTAAAATTATCAAATAACCCTATGCTTCTTTTATCAAGCCAATCAAGAACTTGGGGATCCTTCATGTGCCAAATCCTATTCACCCTCCTTTGAAATTAGATTTAATCACATCAACCTAGACAAGACTTAATACAATTAAACCTATTAAGAAGGAAGTATTTCTTAGGCCACAACCTCGAAGAAGGACTATACTGACTCCTTCACCTTTACCTTCTATTTTAGGATCATATCCTTCCACCATTATCATTACTTACTCTTCCTCTAAGAAACCATCTCCCCTTTCTCCACCTATAACAAGCCCACATCCTAGTTCATCATCATTCCTTACCAACCTTTCTCCATCTACATTCCCATCTATTAAACCCTCATCATCTAGACCCCCAATTCCTAAACCAGTTATAACTAAGCTAATTCTTTCTAAACTACTAGCTAAACTTGATCCACCAACCATACCTCCAATCAAGAGGTCTTTGCCCAATAAAGTTCTTACACCAAAAATCTAGACTCCACCACCTCCATAATCTTTATCAAAATCTTATACAACTATTATACAAAGGCTCCTATAAGTTTCTACCATTATCCTACCACCAATCAAGCCTTTTGACTGCACTCACCAAAATCCATCCTAGCTCAATGATAACCTGATTTGTTTTTGCCATAGGACCCTTGGGCATGATATAGAGAAATGTAGAGCTCTCTAAACTATAATTCATTGCCTTTTGGAGGAGGATGATCTACTAGATGAAACTTCTTTAATCCCCTTACCTCTTTTACCACCTATTTAATCTACATACCAATCATCTACTTCTCTACTCCCACTAAGGATTGAAACATAGGAACCAAAGCAAGCAACTGGTCCCCTTATCCATATTATTCATATGGTGAATCGGTCTCATGTCCAACAAAAGGATAAGGGTAAAGCCATCCAATAGAATGGTAATGGCAAATCCAAGGCCACCATTCCATGATCTTACCCTTCAATTCCCTAACCAACCCATCAAACTCAAACAACTACACCCTCACCTTCACCCTCACAACCACCTAAGGCCAAAGTCTCTATTTTGGGAGCCACTTCTTCTTCCAATGCATCTCCATTCATCTAGTGCTTGGCATTAAAATAAATTCACAAAATGCCAGTCAAAATGAGTCTTTATGACTTGATTATCACCTCACCTCAACATCATTAGGATTTTATTGAAGCACTACATTCTATAGAGGTTCAACTAACTGATTCCCAACCTCTTACACCTTTTATTGGAGCCATCTAACATGCTACCATGGTCACCTTTCAATAATCTAAAATTCCACCCTATCATAACAAAGACCTTGATCCCCCTCTTTTTATCATAACATCCATCAATCATACACATTTCAAAAGAGTTATGATTGATGGGGGAGAAAGTATCAATATCATCTCCTCCCATGCCTATGATCAACTCCAATTACCTAAAAAGATCATGTCAAAAATCTCAGTAGTTCTTCAGTCATTCAATGATACCTTGGCCACCAATATGGGAATAGTTGTTCTCCACATCTATTTAGGGCCTCAAACTGTTCCTAAACTATTTTATGTTATAGAAGGTGAATTTAAATATAATGTACTACTTGTTTACCCTTAGATCCATGCCATAAGATGCATCCCTTATACCCTTCACCGATGTGTCAAATTTGAACATGAGGGACAAGTCATTAAAATCAAAGCCGATCCAAGTCCCTTTTCTTTTTGTAATATGACATATCAACCCAATGATGATGTTCTTATTACAACTTCATCTTATTCACAATCAACCTCTAACCAAGCCACCACATCAAGCCAACTCACCAACACTTATATCTTCAATAATGATGAAGCATTCACTATTTCAACTATCCCTTCATCTCAAATCCTAGTTGAACACCCCTTAAAATCCACATTTTAGCATCTAACACTAGGGGAATATTGACTTTTATCTTTGGACACTTTCCCTTCTCTACATGAATTTGGAAACCTTCAAAATGATCCATCATATGATCCTAATATCGACACCTTCATCCCCTTTAGCCTTCCCAACAATAGAAAATATTTTGTCTATGGGGGACTTGATAAACTACTTCTTACTCCTAACACCATGCCTTGTATCCATCCATTCACCTCCAAGATTTCTTATCTTATCAACCTAACCTTTGCCTAAACATACCTTCATCAGTGCTCTTGGAAAGGGTTTGGTTTTGGCCTCTTTGAACAAGGACCCCATGAAATTATTATTGTCAAAATACAAAAACCTTGTGATTTCTTTGGCTTAGGGTATGTTCCCTCGAAAGAGCCCATATCACCAATATCAATCCCACCTCTCCCATTTGGATAACCTCTAACCTCACCTCTCCCATTTGAGGAACTTTTACCCTTATCAACCTCATTATTCTAATTTGAATAACCTCTACATTCACCAACTCCATTTGAAGACATCGACATCATCCCACCTAATTTTTTTTATCAATACCATTAGTTTGGGTTCCATGACTTATCAATGTGAAGGATAAACCAAAACCATTCCTCTTATCCACCCTAAAATGATTACACATGACTCACCCATCATTAACACTATCCAGTGTCAAGTCAACAATTATATTCTTACCTATCTATGTGTAAGGGACTCTTCTCTTCAAAAATGCCTCCCTCTTGAAGACCAAACAATGCTAAATTAATCGGCCATAGAAGTTAATTTGGGCACTCAAGAGAACTCTCATATTGTTAAGATTGATCAATCCTTAACCATCGAGGAACAATAAGATTATCAATATTTTATCTATGACTATAACATAGCATTTTCTCGGTCTTATTAGGATATGCCTGACATCAACCCCTCCATCTCTCTTCATAATATCATTACCCATCTCAAAGTTAAGCTCATTCAACAAAAGATTCATCATATTCACCCTCATATAGCTCTTCTCATCAAAGAACTTTAATGCCTTCTATTACTTAATTTAATTCAACCCATCGAATATCCATAATGAATATCCAATATCAATCCTATTACCAAACCCATTGGGGGACTCCACCTTTATTTGGATTTCCATGATCTTAACCTTGGATCCCACAAAAATGACTTTCCCCTACCTAATATAGATCAACTTGTTGATCTCATTATTGGCCATGAAATGATATCCCTTATGGATGGATTTTCAAAATACAACCAAATCTTGATCACCCCTAAGGATCAACATAAAACATCCTTTAGCACCCCATGGGGAACTTTTTGATATTGTGTCATGCCTTTTGGGTTGAAGAATGTGAGAGCCACTTATCAGTAGGCCATGACTTACATTTTTCATGACCTCATCCAAAAAATAATTGAGGATTATGTTGATGATCTACTTGATAAATCCAAACACTACCAAGATCACCTCATTTTTATTTCTATCATCTTCAAAATACTTATCCATTATCATGTCAAGCTCAACCCAAATAAATGTATCTTTGAGGTGTTATCAGGAAAAATTCTAGGCTTTATTGTTCCCCTCAACAAAATAGAAATAAACCCCTCCAAAGTTTGAGCCATTCTAGAAATTCCTCCCCTTACTAACCTAAAATAACTTCATAGCCTACAAGGAAAAATTTAGTCAATCCACCCATTTATCTCTCAGCTATCTGATCACTATCAACCTTTTCATCACCTCTTTAAAAAATACACCTCCTTTAAATGGACCAAATAATGTCAACATGCCTTTGATGTAATCAAGGAATATCTTATCTCTCCACCAATCCTTATTCCTCCAAAAGAGGATCAAACTTTTAATCTATACATATCTACCACTGATCATTCCTTGGGGGCCATGCTCACTCATCATGATGACTAAAATAAAGAGCAAGACATTTAATAAATCAGTCATACTCTCATTGACTATGAAACTTGATATACCCATCTAAAAAAACTTTGCCTTGCCTTAATTTTTGTTGCCTCTAAACTTCATCACTATCTTCGTAACCATAAAACTTATGTCATTACTAAAACTAATCCCCTCAATTATATGCACTCCAGGCCATATCACAACCAGTATATGGTTAAGTGGCTCATGATATTATCAGAGTTTAATCTTTAGTTTCTTCCACAAAAGTCCATTAAGGGGCAAGTGATTACAAACCAACTAGATAAAGTTTGACTCCCTAATAATCAAACTCCCCCTCTTACCTTTCTAGATGAATCTATAACTACCCTTTCTTCAGAAGAACCCACCTACCAAATGACTATGTATTTTGATGGCTCTAAATGTCAAAATGGTGGAGGTGCTATCATAATCCTTATTCCTCTTAATGGGTAACCTCTCCCCTTATATTTAAAAATTGATTTTTAATGCACCAATAATATATATGAATATGAGGCCTTGGTCATAGGTCTCAAAACTGCTCTAACTTTGGGAATCAAAATAATTAGCATCTTTGGAGACTCTCAACTTATTATCAACCAAGTCACAGGAGCCTATCAATGCAAAAATGACATTCTTATAAAATATAAACAACTTGTTGACAAAATATTAGTGTCGTTTGACCATTATATCATCTAATTAGTACCTTATTCTAGAAACAAATTTTCAAACATAATGGCTTCTCTTGCATCCCAAATTCCATCTCAACCTACTGACTCTAAATTATTTGTCACCATCCACCATTTAGTCACACCATCCTACCTCAATCTTGATCTTCCTAACATTACCAAATAGAAACATCATCTTCTAACACTTGGTATGATCAAATTTTTAATTATATTAACATCAATATCTCTAGATACCTAAATCTAGCCACTGATAACCTCCAATTAGGCTTTTGGCTAATTTTCACCCAAAATGCATAATTTGGCCTAAAAACACTAAAATATGATAAATTATGTGAAATTGACATATTCAAGTGCTAATTTTGGCTAGGGTATTACTAAATGGGGTAATCCAATTTAAGGGCTAGCTAACTTTGATCATATCATTCTGAGTCAAAATGCCAATTTTGCACCTAGGTGCTCTGGATTGCTCTTTCCTATCAAATTTATTACACAAGACATGTGCCTTTATTATTTATTATTGGTAACATCCTAACTAGGATAACAGATCTAATACATCTGACATCACCTTCCAATTCCAATCCAGTCAAATTTTAGACCAATAATAAGGCATTCTGATCAATTTGAGTAATTTGTACACAAAGTGCTTAATCATGATTAAGAGATAATTAAACCAAATCAAGTCCTAATCAATAATTCCATGGAAACTTGTTGAATAATTTTTTTTGGAAATGAATATTAAATATCTACATTATTAGGTGACCTCATTTCTTAGGAAGACATCTCTAGGCCATAAATGCCACAAATATCATGATTCATACCTCTCATGCCTCATCAATGCCCTCCATGCCTCTTAATTTATCCTTTATCTCAAATATTGATGAGCCTATTTATAGATTTTAATTTCATAATTGGATTAATTCTTAGCCACACATCTCAATCCTGAGATTGATGGTTCAGGTTGATTCTAGACATTTATAAAAAATCTATAAATATGAGGCCTTACCACATCATTTTAAAGCTATTTTGGTGCAAAGTTATTATGCTCAAATATCTTCTAAGACTTGAGAATGCAAAGTTATAATGCACAAATGATTCCAAAAACCATTGCTATTAGTTTTACCATGCCAAATTTATTCCAAGCCAAGCTAAGCCACAAGCCAAACGTGCCAAGGAGAGATGGAGGTAGTCAAGCTTCCATTGCCAAGAAATTCATGAGCACAAGCTGAGCAAGCCACTACAAAAAGAATTTTGGAGCATCCAAGGAAGGTAAAATAGGTTTTCTTTACATTTTAGTTGTGTGTTTTATTCATGTTTTTTAATTAATCTCTCCCTAGTGTCTAGGCCTAGAGATGTTATACTAGTTAGTGTGTTTATTTCATTTTGTTTTCATTTTGGAACTAACAATATACTAACCATCCTCTCTTGAGTGAAATTCATAGATCACATAATGGCATGCCAAGTGGGACTAGACACATTTCACACATGAAAAAGATCATTTTATATCTTTAAAATATTCATTTGGACCCTTAAAACTCTTGTAAATTAATTTTTTAACTTTATTTTGCCATTTTTGTTTGCCATGAGTTTATATAGTAGCTGACATTGACTAGTAAAACTGACATTAGTTGGATAGCTTAACCAAAATTGGTTAGTAAAATGGACATCTATTAGATACCTATCATCAATCACATTGGTATAACTGATGTTGGTTAGATAACCATCATTGATTAGAAAATGTAAATGTTTTTGGTTATATAAACTGACGTCAGTCACTGCATTTTTCTTAAAACATAAACCTGAGAGCTCTTTTTTTAAATTTCATTATTTCAAACCTAAAAGAGATTCAAGGCTAAAGGACGTGCTAACATTTGTGTTTCAATACCAAGCTTGATATTTGCTAAAAACATGTTTTAGATCACCTTTTGCATGCTTAAAAAATCAATTTGGAACCTTGTTTTGGTGTTTAACAAAAAATTTAGATGTTTATGGTGAATGTTTTCAAATTTTAAAATTGAGACCAAGGGGTGAAATGAACACCACCTCATTTTGCCATGGGCATAAAAAATAACTCACCTTTTCAAGTTTTTGTATTTACTTAGTTGTTTAAGTTAAATTTTTTTTTGGAAAAAAGAGGGGTGTTGCGTGTATGCTCTTCCATTTTTTCCCTTTAGGGAACCCTTGGAATGAAAAGCACCATTCCTATTACAAGTAGCCTAGTCCAAGGCTTAGAAATAAAGTCATCTAAATCACTCCCCAAAAACTTGTCAAAGTTTGGGTGACCTTGAAAATGACCCTAAAGTCTTTTTACTTTTATGCTTTCTTTATTTTTATGCAAACTTGGCTTGCAAGGGGGACTTAATCACCTCCCACAAGTTCTTTAGGGAAGCTTTGACACAGGGTTTCACCTCTCATAATTGAATTCATTTGGCTCCTAATTAGAGTTGCACATGGGACATAGTGGCACTTTAGACATTGCACTACACTGAGCAAATAATAAGATGTATTCATTGCAAAAAAGACTAGACCTTTTTACAACAAGCCAAGTGATACAAACCCAAAATCCATACTTTTATTTTTCATTGTTTGGTTTGAAAGTCATTGTGTAATTGATTCCCATAGAACATTCAAAAACTTGTTAGATCTTAGAAAAATTCCCACTTGCCATGGAAGTATTATTGGTGAAAGGTGATCCTCAAGGTCCATTTCATAGTACTGTCATTTGAGAGGAGGGGGAATGCAAAAACTATACTATATAATGCACATTTACTTTTGGATGAACGCTTAAAATCCTCTCAAATGATGTATATTAATGGATTCCAACAATACCAAGCAACCTTGTCATTTTAGGATCTAAGAGTGATTAATTAGTTGGTCTTGTCCTAGATTAAAGTCTTGTTTGAAGTCAAAACTTGGTGTAAACAAACAATTCAAACCAAATACATGATCCTCATTTTACTTTGAATAAAGAGGCATTATGTTGCCCACATGAGATCATCAATTTTCCTTGTTTAAAGTTCTTCAAAAACTTGGGAGTCAAATCATACACTTTGGAATAGTTATGCTACCTAATTGAGTCTAGACCATTACAAAAGTTGTTTTAAGTCCTTCACTTATAATCTAAATTCAGAATTGCACCTTTATAAGCTCATGGGGTTGATGTGTTAAGTGGGTTCACCATTTCCATTAAACTTGAGGGAACTTAGGTTTAATTTCCAATTTGGGTTGAATGTTGTTTAAGACTCATAATCATTGTCATCACTTGATATACTTAAGCCATTTTATGCAAAACACTTGCACTTTGAGTCTATGCACCATAACATTTTGAGTCAAGAAAAGTAGTGTTATGCTATCAAAATTGTGGGAAATTGTCTTTGCCTTAGAGAGTTTTTGAAACAAACTTTTTTGTCACACATTTTTGGTAGTGTAGTGTCTTTATGTTACCCAAAACATTTCAAATATTGTTTCATAGACCTTGCATAGAGTTAAAATTTGTTCTTACATTTCCAAACCAATCTAAGTGTACTTTTATGATCTTTTGTCTAGCATAGTTATACTATTCACTTTTTTCTAGCTTATTTGTTAAAAGAACCAAGTTTTATTCTATTATTTATGAGAAAATAAACTATCTTTAAAAAGTTCCTTTTGTTTCATACCTTATACCTAGTTGATCAAGTTCATGTCCAAGAATCAAATGCCTAGTGTTTGTTAGAAGTATTTCAAATCCATTAGATTAAAACTTTTATCTATTTAAAAGTCTATCTTTTGACAGTGTTTGGCCAAGAGTCCTAATGTATGCCTTGTTTGAGCCTCGATTTCAATGTCATATTTGGCCAAAAGACCTAGCAACTTTTAAATTTTTAGATTATACTAATTTGAAACACTTCAACCTTAGAGTTTGGAATTTTGATTTTTGGTCCATTTACTTTTTTATCTTTGTGTGAATAGTTAAATATTAGGTACTTCATGATAGCTTATTTCCTCACACATATTTACATAAACCTTTTGATCCTTTTGACGAATCTAGACCAAGTTGGAACATCATCTATTTTAGATTCTATCCTTTTTAGAGTTTGTTGAACTCTTTAACCTTTTATCATAAATCATTGACTATGGATCCCAACCTATATTCCTAAATTCATAGTGGACTCATGTATAATATAGGGATTACTAATGTAGTTATACATGAAGAAATGGTACAAGAACCCTATGTGGATAATATTGCTTATGAGATGAATTCTTACCCCTCTTATAATACTCAATCAGGGGCACAAAGCCAAGATCCATTGGCTAACTATCTAGTTAACACACCAATTTATTCAGAACAAGACTAAGAACAAACCACACAATACTTAGCTATAATACCCATAGTAGATGAGCCATTTCTTCAATAGTCATATTCTACTAATATGGCTTCCACATATGATCCATTTTTGTTTGAATGACATTTGTTAGAGAACAAAGATGAGATTTTAGTTAGATCCATGGAGGTAGGGGCCAATTTTCTAGCAGACTTCCCTCATGAAAATTTACCAAGTCTAGTAAGAGTGCCCCATAATATCATTTACAATCAACAGGCTTCTTCTAGCAATCTTATGGCTCTAATCCAAACAATGTATCAAGACACTAATATATCTAATCAAGGTAAAAACATCATGAAAGATCACTTTAACTAAATGTAGATAGAATATCAAACCTACCTAAATCTATCATGTAATTTGAATCATATGAACATGGTGAGTAAGCCTCTTATTGACCTAGTTCCTTCAACAAAAGTGTTGATAGAGTTAACTAGACAAGAGAATTCAAGTTCTGACCCATTCATACAAACCACTTCAATAGATAACTTGATGCATATGCCCATTATTGAATAAATGTCTTCAATCTCTACATATAATAGTGAGCCAAACATAGTGGACAATGTGAAAACAATGTCCAATCCTGATCAAAGTGGTACTAATGCACAAACAACTAGCCAAAATGTGCTTGTAGTTAATCCCATGAGTAGATAATCATACCAAGGAATAGGAGTTTCTACACTTGAACCTCATCTAGATACTTCCTCAAGTATATAACCTACCAAATTAGGTAATCAAACAATGGCCAATGTCATGCCTCAATGACATAATGCGACAAACCTTACTCCTCAACAAGTAACAAGTAGTATTCCACAATAGCAAGCACAATCTAGTGTATCAACACAATAGAGGATAAATATATTACCACCTCAATTAGGGGAGACTAATGTTTCACCTCATCAAATAATAACAAACATACCTCTTCAGTCACATACTAATATGTTAATCTAAAATGAAGCAATGCCTAGTCAATAACATGCAAATATTGGTTAGTGACAGATACCAAATCTACAACCTATTTTCACTTCCTCATAGGGATTCATGCAATGAGGTGGTCCCCATGTTTCTCAAGTACCTACTAGACAACTGTTGGTTCAAAATATGCCACAAATTTAGAGACAAGGTCTTGGGTCCACAATTTCCCACTCAACAACAAGGTGTGATTAGTCAGTAGCATGTCCCTTTTCAACCATAGTAGGCATAGTATAGTTATATCCCTTAATCCCAACCATAAAATACTCTAATTCAAACCTTTATCACCAACCCAAACAAGAATATCATGCAACCAATTGTGTAATTTCAAGTACATCCTAATCTATATATGCATATTCTTGGTCCACTCCCTAACCAAACCAATGTACCCCAAAAAGTATCTCCATCATACCCTAGTCAAAGTGTCCCACTTATTACCTCCCAACCATCTACCCAAACTAATGCTCCTTCCAATTCCCTATCCCAAGAATTACAATAGATGAAGGATGTAATTGCTGCCATTTAGGCTAGGAAAAAAACTAAAAATTTCAAATTGGATTATGTGTGTTCCTACCCATTCAACATAGAGCATTTTTAGATACCATTTATTCTAAGATAAAAACCACTAAAATTTAACAAATACAAATGGAAAGGTGACCCTAAGGCTCATTTGACTGAATTATTTATCACATGTTAACCAGTGGCATATATCAACATATACCTTTTGTTATTATTTCTAAGGAGATTGGTTAGATAAGCCTTGGAGTGGTTTTTAAAGTTTCCCAAAAATTTAGTAACATATTTTGATGATCTTTATGATATGTTTATGCAACACTTTTCTTATAATCTCGATCATGAGATTTCATTAGTGGACTTAACACAAGCAAACCAAAAAGCTGGTGAGAGTTTTGTAAGTTATTTATAGTGATGGAGAGCCCTTACAAGCCATTTCACCCATAGTTTACCAGATAAATAATTAGTCGTTATGTTTACTAAAAATTTGCATAGTGAGATAGCTTATCATCTGGATCTACAATGTGCACATACTTTCAAAGAGATAATTGATAAAGGTTTGTTGATCAAGTGGGTGATCGTCAATAAAAGAGTCATCAATATTAATTCAAATAATAAAAATCAAGGTACCAATCATGGAAATATCTAACATCAACATCCTATTCAAGCACAAGCATCACAATTGGTATAAGCTAATAACAAAGAAAGACTGAAATAATTCAACCACAATAAGAATTTTGTAGAAAATGGAGTAACTAAATCTTGTCATGTCCAAACAATGCAAATGTCATTTACACCACCTTTTCATCTTAATCCTACCTAAAAACCTCTTCAACCAATGCTACAAGCACAAAAACCAAGACCTACAAAACATATATAATATCTTTTACCATTACAAACCCCTCCTCCTAAGAGAACTGTGCCTGCATATCATGTCTTTAGTAACTAGGATAATCTATTAAGTCTATATTTTTCAAAATTTCTACCATTAATCTAATTAGTTGGCTTATATCAAATCATTATCTGCAAGGCATTCCTTATCCTGATTGGTACCATGAAAATGAATTATGTGACTATCATCAGGTCAATGGGCATAATCTACAAAGATGTGTCCAAATCAAGTATTTAATTGAGAATATGTTAGAGAATAGGGAGATAACATTAGATAATGGTTCTTCCACTTCTAATAAAACTCTTGGGATTTATCAAAACCCCTTTCCCTAACATAATAATCAACAATAGCAAATGATCAACAACAACAATAATAATGACCAGTGTAGCATCGAAATCAATAATATCAAAATCAAAGGCCAAACCAATAGAATAAATAAAATCAATAGCAGAACCCACAATGATAGAACAATGGACAAAACCAAGGTCAAAATGATAACAACCAACAAACCTACCATCTAGTTGTACATGAATACAATAAGGTTTTAGGTTATATTATAGGGGGTAGCATCAATACCATCTCCATTAATCATAAACCAAGCACTAATCATCCTAGACTATTGCTAAACAACAACATTTAGCCAAATTACATGCATATAGGATAATTAGGAAACTAGGACTTCCCCTTTTAGACCTTATATCAACAACTCATCCTTACCACATGACCATAGGTGAGTGCACTGATAACTGAGACTTGTCCTATCTGATCCCACACCATTCCCAATATTGGTTAGCAATAATGGTCTAGTATTTCATCTCAATTATGTAATCACAACTTAGAGGTCAAAGATTACTATCCTAGGCCCATAACCATCTACGACTTTGGCTATCATCCAACCAACCATTCAACCTCAAAATAAACCATTCACTATTGACTACGATAAATTTTTTGATATTTTGGAACAATTACAAAAGACACCATCACAAATTTCTATTTTAGATTTACTATGAACATCAATAACCCATAAGAACATTTTGAATGATTTTTTGACCCAATCCACTAATGATAGTGACATATCCCCTGATAAATTTCAAGCTTTGATTGGACATCTAGCTCTAGCTCAACAAGTCACATTCAACCAAAGTGACCTATCTTCCCTTGGCCCACTCCATAATAATCCATTATACATAGAATTTTATATAAGACACCATAGAGTGAAACATGTCTTTATAGATAATGGATCTAGCCTCAACATAGTTTCTCTAAAGCTTATCAAGCTTCTTGGGTACAAAATGGTAGATCTTTAGCTAGAAACAATAACCATCAAAGCCTATGATAATTAGGAAAGAGAATCACAAGGCACCATTAGTTTGCCAATTATCATTGGGCCTTTGACCCATGATACACTTTTCTATGTGGTTGATCTTGAGTTATCATACAATATACTTCTAGGCAGGCCTTGGTTACATAAGATTCATGTTGTCTCATCAACGCTACATCAATGTATCAAGTTTTCCCACTCAATGATGGAAGTGAATATTATAGGATATTTACACCCATATGAACACTGCAAACATCTTGATGCTGAATTTCAAAGCTATAATTATCAGTATGACATGAATCTAAGTTCTAAGAAGGATAAATAAAAGGATATACTTATTGATCCTTCATCAGATAATTGTATAGATCCTAATACCTTGGATTCCCCTTATGAATCTTCTAATTATTTCACCATTTCAAATAATAGACTGGGAGAGTATGTGACCCATGATACATTTCATATTGCTAATCTTCCTTAGAATTAGAAAACCTTTGGGTGACCTAAAGTCAACCCACATATGCATTGGTAACAAAAGAACAAAGATAAGGGACATATCACATTTGTACCAGCATATGGCCTAGAACTCAACCCTTTTGAAGGGGATGAATCATGGTTATACAACGATAATCAAGTTGATTGTTATAAAAATGCAAAGTATCCTATTCTCAATAGGATCATGGAGTGTCACAATTATGAAGGAAGAGGCCTCAGACTGAATTAGCAAGGAACCATTGAGCCAATTTCCATGACTAAGTATAAAAGACCTTATGGACTTAGATTTAAACCTCTTGGGGGTGACCCCACATATCTTATTCAAACTCCATCACCAATGACTAGTGATGATGATGTTAATAGTGAAACAGAGTTTGATCATAGCCTCACTTTCTATGACGTAGCTGAAACCAACTTGTTTGATAAAAATGCCATTTTTACCCTTACCCTAGTCATTCATCACAACCCATTACCATTATATTATCCCTAATTGATAAATTGGGACCAACAAGAATCTAGTCTATCGATTGATGAGTTTTAGAATTACAAGGAATTTTGTGACTTATTAGGCCTTAGAGATAACATTTTATTGGGAGATCACAAATCAATATTCTCAATCACATTGGATCATATAGCCTATTTTGGAGAGCGAGTGAATACCCTTAGCCAAAAAAAAATAAGTAAAACATTGAGGTACCAAATTGAAAACCTCTTTAAGGCACTTTTTGACTATGGAAAAAGTAAAGATAAAGGCCAACCTAGTGGTGAAAAACTATTTCAGGCACCATTAGATAGGGTTGTTCATTCTTCTTCAAATTTATACTAAGAGACCACCAAAGATGAACTTGCTTGTGGATCTAAGTTTAGATTTAAGTAATAACAAGTATCTGATCATATTCTTTAAGATTTTTTGACTATTTTTATCATATGGCTAGATCTTCCATTAGGGGACTCAAATTCATCATGCCTAGGAGAAGTTGAAGAGCAAGTCCTAATGGAGGACCCTAACATAATCCAATAGTTTAAGTCATTGCCTACTATCTTAGAAGATGGTTTGACCCTTCTAGTCAAAGATACAATAAAGGTAAATATTGGGACTCCATCAGACTTGAAATGGATAAAATTAGGCACATCCATCATTGAGGAGGAACATGACATCTTTATAGCTCTGTTGAGATAATTTGTAGATATCTTTGTATGGGATTATTTTGACATGCCAGGTTTAGACCCCGCCTTGGTTTTGTACCACCTTATGGTTAATCCTAATACCAAACTAGTAAAATGAAAGCTAGGTAAGATGCATCCTTGCATTATTGTATTGGTAAAGAAAGAGTTGAATAAACTCTTAGAAGTAGGATGTATTCGATCCATTGACTACTCAGAATGGATCTCTAATGTGGTACATGCTAGTAAAAAACTTGAAGGGATTATAATTTGTACTAAATTTTGAGACATCAACAAAGCTTGTCCTAAAGATGATTTTCCTTTACCTAATATCAACATGATCTTTAAATCCATGGTAGGTTATGAAATTATTTCACTCATGGATGTCTTTTCAAGATACAACTAGATCAGAATAACACCAGAAGACCAACATAAAATAGTGTTCACCATTCCATGGGGAACATTTTATTATCAAGTAATGCCATTTTTCCTTTAGAATGTTGGAGATACATGTCAAAGGGCCACGACTATCATATTTCATGATATGATGCATGATATTGTTGAAGACTATGTTCATGACATATTAGGAAAATCCAAAACTAGGGTCAACCATCCAACAATGTTATGTAAGGTATTTGAAAAATTATGAGATTAAAAAGTTAGACTCAATCTAAATAAATATGTGTTTGGTGTAACTTAAAGCAAATTAATTGGCTTCATCATGTCTCATAGAGGGATTTAAGTCAATCTAGCTAAAGTCCATGCTATAATCAAGATGTCACTACTAACCAATTTAAAACAACTCCATAGTTTCCAGGGTAAGATCCAGTCAATTCAATGCTTCATCTCTCTGTTAGTAGATAAGTGCCATCTATTTACACACATTTTTAAGAAAGGAGTTGCATTTCACTGAGATGATCATTGCCAAACAACTTTTCAATAACTCAAAGGCTATCTTGTTAATCCACATGTTTTATTACCTCATATGCTGGGAAAACCATTCTTGTTATACCTATCAGCTACCGATCATGATTTTGGGGTACTCTTGGCTCAATATTATGATAATGAAAAAGAGCATGTCATATAATACCTAAGTTTTACCTTGGTTACTATTGAATTCTTAAAATTGGGCTTGATTCTAATCAACAATAATGGGAAGTTTCAAGCTGTGGGATATTGTGGCTTGAAACAACCTCCATATTTTAGAGAAGTTGGTCTCTTCTTTTATGTATCAAGTGTTGGGGAAAAGGGATAGGAAATTAAATAGAAATGCAAATGCAATAATTGAAACCTAACTATGGCGATGTGCCTGAGTGTAATCCTGATCCTATCTTGAGCACAGTGAGACTATATATAGGATTCAATTACGTTTAAGAGCAGACAAGTGCATGATCAATGTAAAAGATTGAAATAATAGAAACAGAGGCTCATAATAGGGAATTATTTTACTGAGATACAAAAAATGTCAACAAAGGCATAGGGTTCAATCTTATTATAAGAATCTTCCAATCACATAAGAGGCATAGAAACACGTACATTTATGTAGAACTTTTGATTTAAGAAAATGGGACAAAATGACATTCCTAATCATAACTCTAAAAAATCTACGGTACAGACTACTTTTGTAAATGACACAGATAATATCAAAAAAGGCATAGAGTTCAATCTCCTTAATTCATTTAGCCACATAAAAGGCACATAAACATGCATAGTCACATCAACTTTACAACTCAAGAAAATGAGACAAAAGCAAATGATATTACTTAGTCAAAACTCTAGAATGTCTAAACTATAGAATCCCCCTTTTACAATCAATATCTCTCCTTTTATATCCTCGGATGTCTCATTCCATCATCCATTTTATCACACAATTCTACTTCACCCTTAACTCATAGGGGACAAATAGATGGTGCTTTAATGCCTTGGATGTATCCTGGTCTTATCAGGAAGGGCCATGCTAGAGCGGGGCAGCTACCTTGACTGTGGCATGTCAATTCATGTCTAGTACCTCCTTCCATGCCTAAATTTCTCATTTCATCACCTACTTAGCTACTTAACTGTCCACTCTACCTCCACCTACAAGGGACAAACAAATGGCCCTTTTAATGTTTGCAAGCCCCAAAAATCTACTCGATGAACTGTTCCATCTACTAGAAATAACTCCCACTGAGTTCCCCTCCATCTCTCTATGTGGTAATAGATACATGGAACATTCTATTCTATTGAAATAGAAGAGGACACTTAGTCAATTTCCTAAAATTCTCCTTATCGCTTAGAAGGCATTGGAGAATGACACTTGGCACTTTCCGCTTGATTTATTGAGGACACACAGCTCTGTCCACTTCTCTTTAGCTATGTTGTAGAATTATTTAGGGCATATACTAGGCTCCCATGGATGGTGAAATTTGGTAGCTTCCGCAGACCTTTGAAATAAAACCCAAGACCCACCACAATCTTTATTTGGCAATGAAGCTTGAAGATGATCTCTCAAAAGTTGACACATGGCGGCTTCCATTGTTCTCAAGAAAATACATGGCATCTTCTGCTTCTCCTTCTAGGGGTATGTGACATCTTCTGCTTCCTTCGGGAATGGAGTAGAAAGGGGCTCAAAAAGTGACACTTGGTGACCTCCACTACTCTTTAGCACTTAAACAAATTGAAATAATGCATTTTTACCTTCTAGAAAGGTACTTAACCCCTTTGGTTTTTGGGACACTCCCTTGAACTGCCTGATGAACCAAAATGGTTCAATGGTTCAAAACTACATGCCAATTACACATTATCCAAGGTATTGAACCCAAAACATTAAACCAAGGAATTAAACCCATGCATTAAACTGATTGTCTCTCAGATGCCAACACGTGGTGTACTCTACTTAGCTACTATTGGATATGTGGCACATTCTACGGCCCTCTTGAAAGTTATGAAAAGTGTCTCAGACAACGCTAGTTGGCCAGCTCCATGTTTCAAAAAGCAACACTTGGTAGCTTCCACTTGAATTTAGCACTTAGGTAAAAATGAAATGAAGGAAACAAAAAGAGGAAAGAGAACCATACTTAGACTATGCCACTTGGCAGCTTTCACTACACTTTGATAATCGAAAGAAACAAACCCGTGCTCTACTCCAAAACTCTGCCACCAAAGCCAAGGTATGTGGGAACCAAAACTATAGTGTGTGACTAAAAATTTGAATGCAACGTAGAGTAAAAATTTACTGTATAGTTATTGGTAACCCCCAAGACTTTTGAGCCTACTCAAAAAGAAACCCAACACCCGTTCTATCAAAATTTCAAAATTTTACAGCTCCAAAAGTGTTGTCTGGTAGATGGACCATTCATGGTCAAATAACCCTTGCTTGTTCTATAATTCAACGAAAGCTAAATCAAGGTTAATAATATCCTTGTGTGAAAAATTTAGTAGAATCTGAATTATAGCTTTCAGTTTGAATTCTAGCTAGGAAATAGGAACTAGAATAGCTTTGACTTCTAATACTGAGGAATCATCTTGCAGGTCCTAGAAAACTATTTGATCCTTATGTTTGGCCAGTAGCAATGGTTTAATTTGATCAACCATTAGCACTGTGTTGGCATCCAAAAATGGAGAAGGAAGACCTAGTTGCACTAAATCTTCAATATGATGTCTCATCTTGTCGATGCCTTCTTTCATGACTTTGAGAATCTCTTTGCAACTATTGGCTGCGGCATTGCAACTGAGCACCTCATTGACTCATTTCATAGTGACCATTCTATCAATGATCCCTGTAGCTACAAGTGTCACATTCATTGTGTCATAGATCTTCTAAAACAAGGTTTGGGAGTCCATGACTCTGTTAGAGACTGTAGCTAGAGTGTTTTTCACTGAATCTTCCACCTTTTTGCATAATTGCTACATGCTGAGCAGAAAGGTGAGAGATGGCCTGAGCTAAATAATATTCAAGGAGATTCTTTTCCACATTGATTCATAGAGCTCCTTTACCAGTTTTATCACTCTAACACCTTTTGTCTGATTAGCTAGTTTTAGCATCAGTTGTGTGACTTTTTGTTGCTCTGCTTGGAACTGGGCATGAAAAGCCACACTATTTTTTTGTTCATCTAGCAGCTTCTGTTGCAATTGAGTAACTTGTAGCTGATGTCCTTCTAATCTTCCCTGCAACACTACTTTCTCCCACCTAAGGGTCATCACTGCATCCTTTGCATGTGTTAGCTCTAATTTTAATGAATCATTTTGGGCTTGGACTGCTCAGTGAATCTGAAGGGAAACAACATCTTACAACTATTTATTTAGACTTGCTATTTCATTATCTTCTTATTTATTTCTTTGGCTAAATTGCTATAATTTGCCTTTTCTTTGGCCAAATCAACCTCCATCTTCTATAGTCTTCTTGATGTTTTCAAATAATCTTCTGTGACTATAGAAGTGGATTCTGTCAATAGCTCAAATCTATCCTAGGGCCTGAACAAGGACATATCAATGGCCACTGTGTTCATTGTATAATCCTTTGGTTGCATCTACTCACTCAGCTTGATGACATTGGGTGATAAATGGATCACCATTAGTTACTGCTGAATAGGGTCAAATTGTGACCACAGGTGTGGGGCAGCCAATGCTTTATTCTCTTTAGTTTTTTTCTCCATCTGGGCTTCTCTTGCCTTCCTAGCAGCATCAGCCTATGCCTAGAAGGTGGAAGGGGATGCAATGTGTCCTCCCACAAAAGGATATCCTTGTGGTAGGCCATATTGAATAGCCAATGGTTGGCTAGGGGCAATCTAAGGGAAAGGTTTCTTAAGAGCAAAAGGGGAGAAATAGGGTAATGTTAAGGCTTGAGGCATCAAGGATGGGGTGAATTATGAAATGGGGATTGGCAGAGGTGATAGGAGGTGTCATTTGGCTAGGTGGAGGCATCATGTCGACAGGGAAAGGAACAGACTGAGAGGGAAGAGGAGGAGTAATACTTACTTGAGGGGGAATTACAGTGCTCTACACTTGGTGCTATGAAGGTTCTTCTTCCTCCTCTAAATCTATTTAGAACTGCACCCTCTTTCTCTTCTTGGGTGTCTCCAACTCTAGCTGCATCTGCTTCCCTTCCACTTCTACTGTTGTCGGTGGTGCTTGTGGAGAACCGGGGACTTTAATAACTTCTGATGATGGGGAAGCTTTTGGTGGTGAAGACACCACACTCCTTTGTTGTTCCATAGTGCTAAGAGGCTGGGGCCAAATTGATGTAGTGATTGCAGCTGTAACTTACTCTGAGGCCTATGGTTACTGGCTTGGTCCCACTCTAGCTTCTTGCCCTATATCGAGTGTTGGCAATTGACTTGTTTTTAGGCTAGATGTAGGGGAGGGATGACACTCATCCCAAAGTTCCTCCCATCTTTCATCTAAATCCATGCTTCTGAAAGTGTGGGTGGTTTGAGAAATTTCTTGCCTATATTTTCAATAGGCCTCAATCTTCTCCACATCCCAATCTTTGTTCTTCAACATCCTTCTCAAACCAGAAGTCATCTTGACTTTGGGATCATAATCCCTCTACTTATCATACAAGGTTTTCCATGGCCTATTCTATGGTTGGGTCAAATCTGTCAATTCAACATAAAGACCACAAGCATCTTCTATAGGGTTTTTTTTGGTCTCCCAAAAAGGGTAGCCTTCATGTGCAATCATGGCCCCAATCCTATTAGTCCTTACCTAGGAAGCTATGAAATCACTTAGGTCATAAACCCATTTTTCTTTGACTAACAAGAACCCCAGAAAGGCTAGCTTTTGAAGCAGCAAGACTTCAACGTCCCTAGATTCCAAACTTATGTTGCCTACCATCCATGAGACATTATACATTTTTCTCTTCTTCTTCCTAGAGCCATTGTCAACTACAGACACCTGCTTAGTGACCTCCAAGAATGCCAACCTAAGAGTTAAATTCTTTGGTAGCAACACTGGTTCCCCACAAAACCCATGAACCCTTATGATCATGTGGTGGAACCCAAAATAGAAGTCACACGAGATTAAACAACTGACCAAGAGGTTTGAAACACTTGGAAATAACCTTTTCATGATAGGTTCAGTGTTAAGGCAACAAAAAATGGGGGTAACGAATAGTTCCCAAAAATCATACAGTTCGCTAGTTATTGATAAAATGTGTGTCTATGCAGACACAAGAATGGTCCTTTGGGGGTCAAAACTTGGGTCATATATGTTCAGATCCATATGTTGGGTGAAAAGGTCAAGGTTTTGATACAGTATGAGATGGAAAAAATAAGAGGAATACCTAAACACCCCTTTTGATTTGAACTAGGTTAGTTGTTCCACTATTGAAAAGGCAATGTGCTCTGAGAAGTCAAGTCGATACTCCTGTGTCTTATCGACTGTCTTCAACCTGAAAAGGATGGCCATTTGTTCTGCATACACTACCATGTCATCCTTCATGCCAAAGATGAGAGCCATCATTGACAGGGTGTCTTGGCTAGCTAGCATGAATTGAGCTCTTAGTTCAGGGAGCGTGGGTACCATAGTATCACCATCAGCCATTTGTAACTAAGACCTCAAAAACCTTGTCTGAGTGTTGACGTTCACCCATGTCTTTCACATCTTATCAATAGTGAGGAATGTAGCGGTATTGTCATAATGTAGGGCTAGCATGTCCCTAATAGCTTGTGGTGTGATTTGCACCATGAAGGGACCCTGTTGAATGGTGCAAGATGGTGCATGGAGCAAGTTTGCACATAATTCAATCAAGTTAGGGCATGGATGCATAGCTGGGATAATGAACTGAGCCAATTGTGAGGTCCATATCCTCATTCTAAATGTCTTGTATTACCCTGCTCTGGCCCTTTGAAGACACCTTTGGTGTGCCCCTTATCTAAGACTCTTACTGTTGGTTTTTTGCAAGATTGTGTCTATTATTCCATCTACATAATCCTTTACCTTTGATGGGTCATTGGCTTGATCAACTCCTAGGATTTTGGTTCTCAGATAGGTTCTCAACAATTGTGTAGGAACTAAAGCATATGATTTACTAGCAAGCAACCTATCAAGAGATCCAGACATCCTAGCTCCTTTTTGTGAAGATGATGCTCCCACCATCTCTATATCCTTTCTATAATACCTAGTATGAACCTTGTGTAAGACAAAAACACTCTTGCTGAAGCAAATTTTACTAGGTGTTAAAAATTTGCAAGGAGTAGGATATTTTCATAGGTGCAAGAATGCTTGAGAGTTTGTAAACTTCAAATCTTGCTAAGAGATATTTATGAACCTATCAAGTCTTAAATGGCATTAAATTTAGATGACTGTTAGTAGATCCTACTCAATCTTTGGGGAATAGTGAGGTGGACATGATATGCAAGTTGCGGCGCAAGGTACCTTAGAGATTTCAAAATATTTGGGAAGCATTCAATGCGGCAAAAATTTGAAGAATTTAAAAAAACTTTCTAAGCCACCAACTCTATGTTTAAAACACTTATTCAAAAGGAAAGCTGGAAAACAACAACAGAAAACAAAAATAATGTGGGAATGGGAAACTACCTAACTACATTAATTAAGCATATTTATCTCTCTCCGAGATCAAAAACAAAATTTCTAATGTCTTCTTCATGACAGGCTAGCTTATGTCACCATACAAGTGATTGAAATGGGTATATCTTTGGTGAAATGTACTTTGTGTAGGCCACACAGATTTGCTTGCATTTGAGTGAGTCTAGGTCAAACATGCTTTTGACATCCATAAGTTCTTCTTGTTCTTAGAAGCCCATCAAATATCAGCTCCTGATGTTGACATGCCTTACTAGGAAATCAATGATGGTTTTCTCATCAATAAAAGCCTTTTGTCCTATATCATTTATTGACTCAACTTCTTCTGCTTCAAACTCTAGCACTATTGCATTATCCTCCTCTTTCATGACTTCAACCTCTTGAAGGGGTGATCTTGAAAGAGTGCAATAATTTTGCACATGTAATTGAGGCTTAATGTTGTTCTATTCATCTATAACCAATTCATAGCTATCTTGCAAAATGGTATAGCCTAACCCAATAATTTAAAATAAATCATTTGAAACATGACCCAGGAATTGTCCATTATCTTGCAAAGTGAGAAGAAAGTCTGAGATTATTTCCTCTTCATCAGGGGTCAACATATACGCTACTAGAGTAGAATAAGTAACTTGTGGTACTGGGAGAATTAGAGAACTACCAGCATTTTACCTTGCATAATTTCTTAGGGAAACAAGAGCTCCCATATTTACTCTCTATACTGGTTGAAATTGATTGACTCTTCTTCTTGGACTAATTACCAAAGGTGGCAAAAGAATACCTGGATTTATAGTAGACTATGATCTGGTGACTGGTCCACAGCTCTGACTCCTCATAGCTATCTAGTTCATGCGATCTTGAAAGAAACATCAAGACTGGTCCCACTGGGCATGCCAAAAACTATTGAATGCTTAAAATTGTGCTTGATTCTAATCAACAACAATGGGAAGTTTCAAGATGTGAGATATTACGACTTGAAACAACCTCCAGATTTTAGAGAAGCTGGTCTCTTCTTTTATGTATCAAGTGTTGGGAGAAAAGGGATAAGAAATTAAATAGAAATGCAAATGCAGGAATTGAAACCTAACTATGGCAATGCACCTGAGTGTACTCCTAATCCGAACTTGAGCACAGTGAGACTATATATAGGATTCAATTACATTTAAGAGCAGACAAGTGCATGATCAATGTAAAAGATTGAAATGATAGAAACAAAGGCTCACAACAGGGAATTATTTTGCTGAGATATAAAAAATGTCAACAAAGGCATAAGGTTCAATCTTCTTATAAGAATCTTCCAATCACATAAGAGGCATAGAAACACATACAGTTATGTAGAACTTTCGATTCAAGAAAATGAGATAAAAGCAAATGACATTCCTAATCACATCTCTAGAAAATATATGGTATAGACTACTTTTGTAAATGACACAGATAATATCAACAAAGGCATGGAGTTTAATCTCCTTAATTCATTCAGCCACATAAAAGGCACAAAAACATGCACAGTCACATCAACTTTACAACTCAAGAAAATGAAACAAAAGCAAATAATATTACTTAGTCAAAACTCTAGAAAGTCTAAACTATAGAATCCCCCTTTTACAATCGATATCTCTCCTTTTATAGCCTCAGATGTCTCATTCCATCATCCCTTTTCTCGCACAATTCTACTCTACGCTTAACTCATAGGGGACAAACAGACAGTGCTTTTAATGCCTTGGATGTATCCTGGTCTTATCAAGAAGGGCCATGTTAGAGCGGGGTGGCTGCCCTAACTGTGGCATGTCAATTCATGTCTAGTACCTCCTTCCATGCCTAAATTTCTCATTCCATCACCTGCTTAGCTACTTAATTGTCCATTCTACCTCTACCTATAGGGGACAAATAGATGGCCCTTTTAATATTTTTAGGCCCCAAAAATCTACTCAGTGAACTATTCCACCTACCATAAATAACTCCCACCGAGTTCCCCTCCATCTCACTTTGTGGCAACAGATACATAAAACATTTTATTCTATTGAAATGGAAGAGGACATTTAGTCAATTTCCTAAAATTCTCCTTATCACTTAGAAGGCATCAGAGAATGCACTTGGCACTTTTTGCTTGATTTATCGAGGACACACAGCTCTCACTGCTTCTCTTTAGCTATGCTATAGAATTATTAGGGGCATATACTAGGCTCCCACAGATGGTGACACTTGGTAGCTTCCGCAGACCTTTGAAATAAAACCTGGGACCCACCACAATCTTTATTTGGCAATGAAGCTTGAAGATGATCTCTCAGAAGTTGACACATGGTGGCTTCTGCTATTATTGGGAAGATATGTGGCATCTTTTGCTTCTCCTTCTAGGGGTATGTGGCGTCTTCCACTTTCTTCAGGAATGGAGTAGAAAGGGGCTCAAAAAGTGACACTTGGTGACCTCTGTTGCTCTTTAGCACTTAAACAAATTGAAATAATGCCTCTCTGCCTTCCAAAAAGGTACTTGACCCCTTTGGTTTTTGGGACACTCCCTTGAACTGCCTGATGAACCAAAATGGTTCAATGGTTCAACGGTTCAACACTATGTGCCATTTACACATTATCTGTGGTATTAAACAAAAAATGTTGAACCAAGGCATTGAACCTAGGCATTGAACCGACTATCTCTTGGATGTCGACACATGGTGCACTCAACTTAGCTGTTATTAGATACATGGCACATTCCATGGCCCACCTGAAAGTTATGAAAACTGTCTCAGACGATGCCAATTGGCTGGCTCCGTGTTTCAAAAAGTGACACTTGGTGACTTCCACTCAAATTCAACACTTAGGAAAAAATGAAATGAAGGAAACAGAAAGGGGAAAGAGAACCCATGCTTAGACTATACCACTTGGTAGCTTCTATTGCACTTCAATAATCGAAAGAAACAAACCCGCGCTCTACTCCAAAACTCTACCGCCATGACCAAGGTATGCGGGAACCAAAACTACAGTGTGCAACTAAAAATTTGAATGCAATGTAGAGTAAAAGATTACTCTATAGTTACATATGAAAATAACTATGTACCTATTGAAAAAGCTTGTCTAGCCATGGTTTTCATAGCTTAAAAACTATGTCATTATATGTTGAATAATAAGACCATGGTCATTTCAAAAGTAGATATGCTCAATTATTTTCTATCTAAAATAGATTTGCAAGGTAGAATGGCTAAATGGATCATGTTTCTTAGTGATTTTAACATAGATTATGTCACTCAGAAGGTAATCAAAGGATAAGTTCTTACAGATCAACTTGATGAATCACCTCTCATAGACACACAACCACTCACATTTTAATTTCTTGATGAATCTATAATGATTGTCATTAACACACCTCTTGAGGAGCAGCCCTAGAATTTGTATTTTGATGGTTCATTTACTACACATGGATCAGGGGTAAGACTATTTTTTATTACACCATAAGGGGGATCTAATACCTAAATCATTTAGAATCAACTTTCCTTGTACAAACATGTCCGAGTATGAAAAAATTGTTATAGAACTTTGACAAGTAGTGCATTATAATATATCTCATCTCTAAGTTTATGGTGATTCTCAATTAATCATAAATTAGGTCACATATCAGATTTAGACTAAAGATGACAAGTTGGTTCCATATAAAGCCATGGTCGACACTCTTAAACAAAAAATTGCCAACATTCATTTTGAGCACATACCAAGGGTTAGTAACAAAACTATAGATGCCATGGATAATATTAGCTCTCTGATTTGACAAGCAGATAAAGCTAGAGAGTATCATTTCCTCATCGAGAGTTTTTCAACACCAACTCATGAACCTTCAACTATTGCCATGATTTGTGATATTGTTGGTCCTAATTCTATCTGATACTCAAACCTTTACAACTACCTCCATGACCAAGTTATACCACCTAACCTATCTAAAAAAATAACCAAAGCCTTCATTCATCATTGCACTCATTATAATCTACTTGGATCCACCCTTTACCATCACAGTTTGGATAGAACTCTACTTCATTATTTAACTTTGGTAGAGTCTACACTAGCATAAATAAAATTTCACAAAGGAGTATGTGGTGCTCATTATAGTAACGTAGTCCTATCAAAAAATTTATTGTATACTAGTTATTATTGGCTGACAATAGATGTAGATGCTGCTACATATGTAAAAAAGTGTGAAAAATGTCAATGGCATGTTAATCTGATACATGCCCTAGCAAATACTTTGAAACTAATGTTGACACCATGGCCATTTTCTACATGGAGACTTGACCTTATTGGGAAGATTAACCCCACTTCATCTGATGGTCATAAACATATCCTTACCACCATCAGATATTTCACTAAGTTGGTTGAAGCTATACCCCTCACATGATTGGAAAGAAAATTTCCAAATTCATCTTCAACCATCTCATTTGTTGATATGGTATCCCCTCTAAAATTATATCTAATAATGGAGGATCATTCAAGAACAAGGATGTAGACCAACTATATACCAAATATAACATCACACAACATTTTCCTACAACATATTACCCTCAAGGTAATGGCCAAGCCAAGGCATCCAACAAAACCCTTATCAATAATCTGAAAAAGATTTTCAATGATGTTAGTATGATTAACACTTCAAGATATTACTTGCCCTTTGGGCATACCATACCAATCATCATACCCACACAAGAGCCACTCCATACTCACTTATTTATGGTACTAAAGCCATCCTTATTATTGAGGTTGAATTGCCTTTACTATGCATCTCTTTTAAGCATGTCCTAGATGATCATGACTACTGAGTAGCTTACTTGCAAGAGCCAAACCTACTTGATGAGAAATGCATAGCCACATTCAACAATCTTCAAGAATATCATAACTGACTCAAAGGCCACTATTATCAATGTGTTAAATATAGAACATTTGAACTTGGTGATCTTGTTCTTAAAGAAAACTAAATGAATACCATGGTTGAGAAGAAACATAAAGGGAAATTCAAAAAAACTAGATAGGTCCTTTCATCATTACTATAGATTATGGATTAGGAGCATATAGGCTTGCCATACTAGATGGAGATGAAATTCCTAAGCTGATGAATAGTATTCATCTCAAGTGATATTATGCTTGAGCACTAAGGTGTATTGTCTATGAGGATCATTTCATTTAAGCCATTTTATCATTATTCTTCTTTGTAAAAATATCATCCTTATCTATCCTCTTAGCTGTATTCACTTTCCACTCCTGACCTATCAGTCTAGTGTGTTCTAAATCTTGGCCCATTTGACCTTGGTTTTTTCTATTTATTACATATTTTTAGCATCAAGGTATCTGATCAGTTTCATTAGTTAGTTAAAGTACTTTAGATATAGATCATATTTTTGGATAGTGTGATAGAATTTTTGGTAGTTGCATCCTTCATTTGTTATTCCTTTCTTACCACCATTCTTGATACTAATTATAATCACCTTTGGGAAAATTAGTACCTTTGATCTATATCATTATGTCTTGGTTATAACTACTTATGGGAAAATTAGGGGTAACATTAAGTCTCGATGTATCAACTTGCCACTTCCTATGTTGAACTATGCCTTTTCACCAACTGTGCCTATTTTATTTGGATTGATTTCTACACTAGTTGAATTCTTTTGTTGTAAGGGTAGAACTATAGTCACTTGAGGTCCTACTCTGGGACTATGTAGATAACACTCAATACTTGTTGAGTTCAACTTAGTCACCCTATTGTGAGTACCTTAAGCCACATTCTCACCATTTTTTGAGAAATATAAGCCACACTCTTACCATTTTGTGAGCACCTTAAGCCACACTCTCACCATTTTTTGAGTAACCTAAGCCATGCTCTTACCATTTTATAAGCACCTTTAGCCATACTCTCACCATTTTGTGAGCAACCTAAGCCATGATATCACCATTTTGTGAGCACCCTAAGCCATGATCTCACCATTTTATGAGTAACCTAAGACATGCTTTCACCATTTTGTGAGTACCCTAAGCCATGCTCTCATCATTTTGTGAGCAACCTAAGCCACACTCTCACCATTTTTTGAGAAACTTAAGCCATGATTTTACCATTTTGTGAGCAAACTAAGCCACTTTCTCACTATTTTTCAAGAAAACTAAGCCACACTCTCACCATTTTGTGAGTTTGAACCATTTAGTGTCTTTTCATTCTCAATTGAGTCGAGCCACTCCAAAACAATTCCAAAAACATTTGAAAAATCATTAGAAAAGAACAAAAACATTGACCACTTCTTTTCCTTAAGGATTCTGGGAACCCTTACTAAGTTAGAAGCAAATCACTTTTTCTTTAGTTTCCCCATACTTTTTGGCCTTTTTCTCTCATGCACTTGCCATTTTGCAAGACCATTCTTCTTCTTCTCTCACATCTATTCTAGTTGTTTTCATCAGTTATCACATTCTTCCCATTCCCTAGGAGAACTATATTTGGCCTAAAGTTTTTTTATTTATATTACATTTATGGAACTATGTAGGCATCATTCACTTTCCTAGTGCATATGGAGACAACTCAACCACCCCTTCCTTTTCTTATATTCCCCCATTTTGTTTATTTGTTCAATTGTCACCTATTTTTTAGGGGCAATGTTCATATGGTTTTTATTTCATTGTTTGTTTGTTTTTTTTTATTTTTGCTTATTTTTGCTTGTTTGTCTACCTATTTATTTTCTTTCAACATTGTTTCCTTGATTTAGTTTATGTGTGTTGATTGGGTGATTCCTTTCCCACACTTACACTTGATTCTATCTATATTCATATGTTTACATTATCATCATGGTTTCTATCATTTGTACATTATTTTCTATTAAGTATAGGATTATGGGAGTCAGTCTTTATGCATATTTCAGCCAAGTCTTCATGATGCTATACCATGATTCCTACCGACATGTTTTATAACAAACCTTAGCTTCAAGAAGTCTATTCAGTAATGGCAAAATATCTTCAACACTAACATCATGATTCACTCCCAATCATATCCCAAATAGAGTAATTAATCATGAAATAATTTCAACCTTTATTAGTTCAGATGAGCATCTCCCTAGTAGTAGGTTATTCCAATTCATCATTTCCCTCTATGTTAAGTTATCATCATCTTTAGCCAATTTTATCATGTTTTCTATAATTGGGGTCCAATGATTATAACCACCTATGGATAAATCATTACACACTATCGCACCTGCATTTCTCAATGATAATAACCACCTTTGGGAAAATCATTGTGTTATCACCATTTTACTCTTTCTACCCATATAGGGGCATGTTATTATCTTGTTTTTCTATCCTAACTGGGGAAGCTCCATCTTCTCAATGATTATAACTACCTTTAGGCAAATCATTATGTTATCATATCACATTGCCACTATCAGGGTACAATGCTTATAACCATCTTTGGGGTAACCATTGTACATCATCTCGCTTACATTTTTACTAATTTTGACTACTTTTTTAATATTGTTGTGTTTTCACCCCATCATCTTTCCTTTCTTTGGTCCCCTCATTTTTCTTCTTTCTTTTTGAGGGACTATTTTTTGACTTACTTGTGCCAACCATTCCCTTAAGGGGGCATCATACAGTTATTTTGTCATCATTGTAGTTGTAGGCATACAAGACCTTTTCATTATTTTAGAAAATGTGACTGTGTTTATAGCTTGCAATGCCTTTCCAAATAAGGTAAAACTATAGACACCTAAATCTGGCCATCAATAACCTCCAATCAAGGTTTTGGCCAATTTCCACCCAAAATGCACAATTTTGCCTAAAAACACTAAAATATGCTAAATGATGTGAAATTGACATATTCAAGTGCCAATTTTGTATAGGGTATTACTAAATGGGGTAATGCAATTTATGGGCTAGCTAACTTTGATCAGACCATTTTGAGTCAAAATGCCAATTTTGCACCTAGGTGCTCTAGATTACTTTTTTTTATCAAATATCTTACATAAGACATGTTCCTTTATTATTTATTATTGGTAACATCCTAACTGGGATAACATATCCAATGCATCTGACATCACCTTTCAATTCCAATCTGGTCAAATTTTGGACCAATAACAAGGCATTCTGATCAATTTGAGTAATTTGTACACAAAGTGCTTAATCATGATTAAGAGATAATTAAACCAAATCAAGGCCTAATCAATAATTCCATGGAAACTTGTTGAATAATTTTTTTTGGAAATGAATATTTAATATCTACATTATTAGGTGACCTCATTTCTTAGGAAGACATCCCTAGACCATAAATGTCATAAATATCATGATTCATACCTCCCATGCCTCATCAATTCCCTCCATGCCTCTTAATTTCTCCTTTATCCCAAATATTGATGAGCCTATTTATCAATTTTAATTTCACAATTGGATTAATCCTTAGCCACACATCTCAATCTTAAGATGGATGGTTCAAGTTGATTCTAGACATTTACAAAATTCTATAAATATGAGTCCTTATCACATCATTTTAAATCTAGTTTGGTGCAAATTTATTATGCTCATATATGTTGTAATACTTGAGAATGCAAAGTTATAATGCACAAATGATTCCAAAAACCATTGCAATTAGTTTTACCATTCCAAATTGATTCCAAGCCAAGCCACAAGCCAAAGGTGCCAAGGAGAGATGGAGGTACTCAAGATTCCATTACCAAGAACTTCATGAGCACAAACTAAGCAAGCCACTACAAAAATCATTTTGGAGAAACCAAGGAAGTTAAAAGAGGTTTCTTTTACATTTTAGTTGTGTGTTTTATTCATGTTTGTTAACTAGGTTCTCCCTAGTGTCTAGGCCTAGAGATGTTATGATAGTTAGTGTGTTTCTTTCATTTTTTTTTCATTTTGGAACTAACACCATACTAACCATCCTCTCTTGAGTCAAATTCCTAGATCATAGTATCCTCCCTTCAGATATTTCTATAAATGCTCATAGAACTTTCATTCAAAGTAACTCTCATTACTTAATATTACAGGGCATTCTTTATAAGCAAGGCTTTGACGGTCTCCTCCTTCATTGCCTTCATAGCAATGAGGCTTCTCATGCCATCAAAGAGGTACATGATGGAATCTATGGTGGGAACTTGCATGGTCTAGTTATTTCTAAATGTATCCTTTAACTAGGTTACTATTTTCCCACACTCAATCAAGATTTTTGTGACTATGTCAAGAAATGCATCAAATGTCAATAACATGTTAACCTTCATCATGCACCCCCTCATGGTCTTCAAGTATAAACTAGCTATTATCATTTTTCACAATGGGTCTTGATCTTATCAAATAAATCAATTTGCATTCCTCATAATGACATCAATATATCATCACCACTATGGAATATTTCACCAAATGGGTAGAAGCCATCCTGTTAATCTCAATGAAAGCTAAAAAAATCATTGATTTTATCAACCACCACATCATTTTTTGCTTTGATGTTCCTCACAAACTCATCACTAATAATGGTAAATCCTTTAAAAACAAAAAATATCCAAGATTTTTGTGATGCTTTTGGTATCAATCTAAGTTTCTCCTCACCCTATCATCCATAAGCCAATGGACAGGTTGAGGCTTCCAACAAAAACCCTCATCAAAATTCTCTCTAACTTAGTGCTTCAATAAAGGATTGGAACCTCCATATCCCATTTGCTTTATGGGCTTATTACACTAGTATCTAAATTGCTATGGGTGCTACACCTTTTTCTCTTAACTTTGGAGCCAAAACAATTTTACCTCTTGAATTCCAAATTCCATCTCTCCACATATCCTTACATGAGATTTTTTATAAAAGTGACTATTGTTAAGAAAATTTAACATGCTTAAAAATTCTTGATAAACATTACCTTGCTACCCTTAGTCACCTTCATATTTATCAAAAGCATATCAAATGAGCATACAATAAACATCTAAAAATATGAGAATTCAACATCAAAGATCTTGTCCTCAAGGAAAACCAACATGTCACTAACATGAAAAAGACCAAGCAAGGCAAGTTTTCTTTTAATTTTTGAGGACCCTACATTATAACCCATAAGTATGGATTGGGTACTTATCACTTATCCTCTCTTGAGGGTAAACTAGAGCCTAAACCCATCAATGCATCACATTTGTGTCTCTTTCATTGTTAAAACAAGGTTCAGCCACACTTTTGTGTCTCACTTAAGCTCATCCCTTGGTCCATTAACCTTCTTTTCTATCTCTTTTGAGATCAATTGATATTATAAAACTGTGTGTCATCTGTCACAATAATAACCTAATCCTAAATATGGGTACCTCAACTCTACCCATAGTATGGTTCTCATGGATATTTTTCATCTTTTAGTAGATGGAATCCCATGGTCAATTTTTTCTCAAAACCCCTTCCTCTAGCAAACCTTCTATGTCTATATATTGCTTCTGCATGGTTAGACCTTTTGAACTTGAATAGACTTGTCCATGCCTCATTTTAGTTTAAAATATATTCATACTTCAAAAATACATAGACTTCTCTCTCTAAGGACAAATTCCAAATCAAATCAAAAGTTTCTTAAATTATACTACTCCCTTGAAGGATAGCTATGCCAAAATAAAAACTTAGATCACTCCCTCAAAGGATGGCTACAAAAAATATTCATTTAAATTTTCCAGCATTGATCAGCTTCAGCAACTTATAAAGAAATAAAGAAAAGTCCAAAATTAGTAGGCGATAATTGGCTCTTATATCTACTAATTGTAGACTTCCCACATCCTACCTACTATCTAATTAAGATGCAATCAACTTTTATATCACAAGTAGACTTCCCATATTAATCAATCTACACATTATTATACAACTTACCAATGGCATGGACTTGTCTACTAGGGTTTTTTGGTCACGTATGAAAAAGCCATAGATTCCATTTTCCTCTACCCACTAATTCAAATCCCTACTTATCACCTAATAATGAATCTAATGGATTATGATCTTACTTGGCATGAAGCGGTTAGGATATCAATTTTATTAATAAAACATGCTCTTACAAAACATTTGATGGATTTATGTTCACTAAGTTGATCCATCTATGGATTCTTATTGTTCAGTTCTCACTATCAAAAGACACCATGCTCCTTGTCTTATCCAAACATGTGGACATAAATTTCACCCTTACCTATGCCACACCCATACCCTTGTATCATAAACCAAACATCACATTTTATTTAACATTTTAAATCATTAACCAAACATCACATTTTATTTAACATTTTGCCCAAAAATATGCAAAATTAGCATCATGTGTTAATCACAATATAACAATGGTCCATAAACCATAACATCAAAATGAACATACAAAATTACATTAAGATAAACTCATCAAAACATCATCATCATATGTAAATGACATCATACCTAATACCATCAATGAAAGAGTGTCATAATCAAGACTTCCACATCAATAAACATCAAATCAAAACATCATTTTATAAGAATCATATCATAAATCATAATCACATGCCTAAACTATGCATAATAATCATCAACATCATAGATATCCTACATAAATAATCATTTCATAAAGCATTAACAACATAAAGCCATCTCAAAACACATCTCTCTCTCTCTCTCTCTCTCTCTCTCTCTCTCTCTCTCTCTCTCTCTCTCTCTCTCTCTCTCTCTCTCTCTCTCTCTCTCTCTCTCTCTCTCTCTCTCTCTCTCTCTCTCTCTCTCTCTCTCTCTCTCTCTCTCTCTCTCTCTCTCTGTGTGTGTGTGTGTGTGTGTGTGTGTGTGTGCGTGTGTGTGAATAAATGAACATATCTATCACTCACATATACATCTTGCATCTTAACATATAGGCTGATGTCAAAATATCAAAATATATCACATATGATATCTATTCATGACCCTAGAACACCTGAACTAGAAAAACTAACACTTGTACCTATACCTATACCTATCCCACATGGAGGCCCTATTGACTGGCCTACTACCATAGCCCACTGACTTGGTGTTGTAAGTGTTACTCCACTATCCAAGATAACCTAGTACTCTCCCCATCTCTTATCATTAAGACACTTTACTAGCACAATGCCCTCATAGTAACACAACTCTTGTATGGTTGCTAGGTAGCTAGCCTATATCACAAAACCTTAAGGTGCCACTATTTCTCCACTAGGCCATCATAGAGAGTTATTCTCCTAAGTCACCAATCCAAATGACATCCTTGTTTGATCTCACTCTCTTACCAACAACACAATCTACCCCTATAAACTAGCCACCTAACCTTATAAAGTGGCTACTTAACCTTGTAAAATGGTGACATGTGCCTAAACCTGGTCTTTCTATACTATCACTCCTCCTAGCTAGCCTTGAAGAGTGGTAATCTATCCTTAAAGAATAGCAATCTACCCCTATAAAGTTGTAATCTAGGCCTATACTACTATCAACAACACTACTACCTATGGATCTCCTTATGTTGGTACCTAACCTAAGTCAATATCCATCGACTATTGGTCCCCATCTTTGAAACCAAAATACATGGTTGTATACCTCCCTTGAAACTATATAGGGTAATCATATGTGCACTTAGCATCATCCTCATCTCTAAGGGGGATTTTTTCATGATCTAGTTGCTCTTCCTATGGTTGTGGCTCAGGTAGGAATAACTTGGCATCCTCCCTCCGATATCATATAAACTCTAGTGGGATACCCTATAATAGACCAAACTACCATCACACCTACTCAAAGGGGATGTGTTATGTCTCCCCATCATGCCTCCCATAGTCCCATCTCTAGCTTTACAAAGATAAGGTGTGGAACCTATATTTGACCTAAACTGGCCATGTTTGATATAGCCTCCACACTATGTCACCAAGAACTAAGTCCTTCAAAGCTCCTCTAAACCAATCAATATCCCAAGAGCCACCACTTATACCTATCATGGCCCCATCTCTCCTCTATTAGTAAAAGTTGACCACATAATTTGTCGGCTGGTAACCCTCTATTAGAAGTCCTAGGGGTATCAATAATTATATGTGCTTAAATGCCTAGCAGTGTAGATTAAACCCCACACTAATGCCATATTGCCTGTGAACCCTAAACCCCCATAGCTCTCTATATGTCTACACTAGTGTAACCTATACCCATTAGAATATAACTCTACCTAAAAATAAATCCACCAAAACCCCCCAACAACACACCAGGGTATCTCCCTCCAATAGAATTTGGCAATGCATAACAAGAAATTGCTAACTACAACATAGTTAATAAATATCTCTCTTAGAGCTCTCTGGTATAGTGGCATAATACTAAAACCTCTAGCATGGAACTATGCCACACCTACATCATCCTCATATAACATTGCCAAACATTCATCAATCTCATCCCCCTCTATGTGATAAATGGGATCTCCATATATGGGTAGACATGTAATCTAATGTACATCCTCTAATAGGATAGACATCTCTCCCATTAATAGCCAAAAGTTATTAATCATTAGGTCCCATCTCTCGATGAAGGTGACTATCATCTTGACATCCTTAGGAAGGCATTGGTAATGCTGCATCCATCTAAAAGCCACCACCTCCATGTGATGCTAGTCCTCCACCAACATCATATCCCTCACCTCTATAAACATCTCAGGCACCTAATCTCATAGCTAGATCTGCTCCCATGCCTACAACAATATTTGTCTCATGAATCAGATCAATAACCTACCCTATTTTTCAATTACCTATACACATAACAACTATTTTTCCACCCAATTTCCTCTATACCCCTATTTTCTAGTTGACCCCACCTTTTACTATCCTACCTAGACCCACATTTGGCTCAAAATTGTTATATATCAACTTCAGCTCCTAAATCAACCCACGTACTATTCTCCCACCTCAACTAGCATACACACCTAACCCAACTTTACCTATTTCCAACCTAGCCTGGTTTTACCTATTTCCCTCCCCCTAACTCTACCTCCCATCTATTCCCATGGACCTCTTACCCCATTCCTACCCCAACTCTCCTCACCTTGAATAAATTCAACTCTTTCCCCAATGCAACTCTACCTCCAATCCATCCCCACTCACCTTTTACCCCATTCCTACCCTAACTCTCCTCACCTCACCTAAATCCAACTCTTTCCACAACCCAACTCGCCAACTAGCCCTCCCAACTCCTCTCTCTAACCCAACCTATCGACTATCGATGGTTCTTCTCAACCACCGATGGTTCCTTTGGGAATTTTTCCATTAGGATCGATTGCCACTGATTGGGGACAATTACCAATAGCCACTATTAGGTGACCATCGATGGTGTGGTTTAACCCCTTAAACTCCTCCTAAAACCCTAACTCCCTTTATACAATCCATAACTTCCTCTCTACCCTAACACATTTCTACCTACCTCTCTACAAATAATACACCCCCAAAACATCTAATCTTGTAAACAAAAACTATAAATAGCCAAACTTTAATTCCAAACCTCAAAACCCATAATTCCCTAATTTAGCCTACTTAGTTATCTTTTTACCATTTAATTCACATATTATAATTCACTTCTAATTTAAGACATAGCCTACCTCATTTTGTGACTAGTGGTACTAGCTCAGTTCATGTCCTACAACTTGTCTTGTAGTACCTCTAGCATCCATCTTGACCCCACCATTTCTCTCCACCATAAATTTCCTCTTGCCAACTCGTTAGTACACTATACCATAGGACACTCTTCATACCACTGCTCATAAAACACAAATTACAAAGCTCCAATTTGTAAATTAGGATAACTTGGGCCCTCATTAACCTTTTGTCTATGATTTTAGGGTTTTGACCCAATTGTCAATGGTTAAATAACCATCAATAGTTGACCCTAACCATCGATATTTCCAACATCCTCGATGGTGGACCCTAACTATTCATGATCATCTAACCATCACTGATTAACCTTGACCATTGATGGTTAGGGTTAACTTTCTAAAAAAAATTATTTCCTTCTTGTCACCTCAACTAGAATCTTGACCTACCTCCACATGGGGAAACCCATTTCTTACCTCATTAGGAGTCCCTTTTCCCCAACACCAAGAACTACATTGGGCATGAAGTCCATATTAGATTCATTATCTACCAGACTATGTATATAGTGTTCTCTTGCCTCATGTATTAAGATTCAGCTCAACCACCCCTACCGAACTAATAACTTGACCTATTTACCTTCACCTATCATGAAATTGATACCAATCTCTTTGTACACCTTGTGATTACTTTTCTTTGGTCATAATGACCACCTTGACCAAATTTATCATGATGGAACTTTTTCATACACACACTCCCTCATGTATGACCTCAACATTTGTGTTCTTCTCAGGAGCACTTCCTACCCTAAATACCTAAGTAAACACTGACCCTTTCTAGGACACCTAATGAGTGTGACCTGATCAACTATGCTCAATGCTAGGGAATAGTTACCTTCTCACTTATTTTTGGACATGACCTTATTGATCCCAAAATGTAAATGTTACTCTTTGTGTGCTCTTGGCTCTCACACTTAGTCACACTCTATGCATAGTAGGATAAAAAACCTTGTGACCTCCATTTTACCTTTTGTCAAACCCTAACCCAATTCACTCATACCTCATTGACTCCTAGTTTGAGAGGGAACATCTCCTCCCTTCCACACTTGGGGCAACTCAACCTAGACCTTGACCAACTACCTATTTTTATTCTATAGCTTGCTTAAAACTACATAATAAAAAGGGGAAAGAAACACCTCCTCCCTCCCACACTCAAGGTAACTAGACCTAGACCTTGACTAATCACCTATTTTTGTTTTATAGCTTGCTTAAAGCTACATAATAAAAAGGGGGTAAAATGTAGACATTTAAAAACTACACAATGATAGTTTTTGATTTCATCTTGATCTATGGACCTAACCTAACCTACTATCACTTTTTTATGACTTCATTATGTTAAAATACCCTATAAACATATCACTTAAGTTAGGCCCTTTTCACCCATTTTCTTATGGCCCTCGACCGTCGCTACTTAGGATAACCATCAATAGTTGTGGTCATAAACCTTACCTTAAGTTTTAAAATCATTCCTAACTTTATTCTAGAACAGTACCCTCTTAAATTGAAACTTGCTTTAAAACTAGATTTTAAAAACAAAAAAAAAGGCATCTTTATCCTCCTAACTTAGCAACTTTCCCTCAAAGCTTCTCTCCTCACTTAGCAAGTTCTTGATATAAATGTAGGGCTCTTAGAGGGGTTTTAGGATTTAAAAATTTGCATCTATATTCTCTTATTCTATTTATGTAGGCATCCAAGACCAAAAATCTCTATCACATGAATTTTTAAGGTAGGATTAATGTTATGTTGTTTAACTCTCTTTAGGTTTCAACTATCATCCACTTGGCATCATACAGGTATCATTTAATTATTTTAGCAATATCTTAAATCATTTAAGTTTTCTATCTTAATCAATATATCTACACATCCTTACTTATCCATAGTTCCCATATCCCTCCTTCTACCCCTTAGTTACCTCATCTCCACCATCCTTTTTATCCTCCATAGGCACCCATAAGAAACCATCAATGGTTTTTCCAACCATCACTGATCACAACAATCATCACTGATTACTTAACCATAATCAATCAAATCTATCCATCATTGGTCACCTTGACCACTAATGGTCACTATCAGAGAAAATAATAGATTATTATTTTTTTCCCCTTTCAGCCAATCAAACCCCTATTTCTATTCTTGACTTATCTATGGACTCTACTTTGATTTTTTAGACCTAATCTTATTACATTTGTACATTGTGTCTTTTATCAGGTAAGTTATTTATCTTCTTGCTTATCTACTTTCTTATCATTTGAATTAAAGTATATTTATTATATCATTTTTGACTTAATTGTATTAAAAGTGGGTTGGCATCCTCCTAGAAAGCCTTGTGCTTCTTGTATCTAGCATATGCTAGGCAATCCACTCAACCTACCATCTAACAACACTCTCTTCTAGTCTTGTGATTTGTAGGTTATCCTCCCTTGCCAAAGAGGAGTTTCAACATTCATCTGGATCAATGTGCATATTATACCAGGTATTCATCCACACACCCTAATACTCACTTTATTTTATCTATTTTTAAAACTAAGAAATGAAGGAAATAAATTAAAAGATACATCAAACATGACAGGTTCGACATAATGTAGCAGTGGAGTCAAGCAAGATAGAGTGTATTCAAAGGGGAAGTTGGTGGTAGTAGTGGAGGTGTTAGGATTGGGTGAGGTGGGATGCAATAAAATCAAGGGTTTAAATAATTATAAGGTGGATGGATAAGAGGGTGAGGAGGAAGATGGTGAAGATAAAGGAGGAGAATGTGTTAGGGCACAACTTGGGAAGTGTGGGTTAACAACCAAGCAAGTTTAGGGTAAGGGATGGTGCACTTATCCTATTTTAGATTAAATATTTTTTGACACTGAGTGGTTTGGATTAGGTTTTGAACCTTTTGAATATTTTTAAGGTTGAATCAATTGAGAATGAATAATGGCTTGTCAAAAGGTTGATCTTATTAGGAGGATAGAGCAGCTAGAGCTTTAGAAGAAACTACTAGGGTTTTATCTAGGGATTTAGTATTTTTAAGTTACATTAATATCTCTAATCCATTCTATATATGTATTTCTTTTTGTAATGAAGCCATCCTTAAGGCTAATCTTAGTTTAGATCCAACTCTAGTTCCTAGAATTCAAATTCCCTCAAAGAAGCCCCCAGATAAGGAATTAGTGGGTGAAGAGGGTGTAAAGGGGAATCCAAAAGTTTATTTATCCTAGATAAAATCTTTGAAGATGAACTTATTTAGTGATGTTCCTTTTTTTTTTTGATTATCCTCCTATTCTAGATATATAAGATTCATAGATTCTATAGTGGGTGTGGAAAGGGGAAGTTAATCTTTGATTGGTAGATGTGTTGATAAATTACTATCTTGGTAAGTGCTTCAATAATGGGCATAAATTTACTATCCTTCTCTTAAAACCCCTTATATTTCCATACTTTCAAATGGTTTTTTTTAGGCTTCAATTTTTTTCCTCAAAAGATAGAGATTTTGTGTGGATGCAGGGACCTTAATTTGTAAGTAAATAAGGGGTGTATTTTTCCGTATGGGATCTATTTTTTAATCCAAATTATTCATTTATTAAGTAAGAGCTAGTTTAGGTAAGATTTTATAATATTCCCTTAGCCTTGCATGATCTTAGTCTTATCAAATAGCTAGTGAGTAAACTAGGATTTTCTGTTAAAATTGATGATTTCATTGGAGCTAACCTAAATTATGTTAGATCATGTGTAATGGTAGATTTATCTAAACCTTTGCATCATTTTATTATAATCACCTCCACCCATGGAGTGTGGTCTCAATTTTTTAATAATGAAGGTCTACTATTTAGTTTCTTTAACTATAATAAATTTGATCATAATATTGTCACTTATCCTAAGAAGGGTTTTAGAGGCTCTCATTCAACACTTATTTAGAAATGGGTTAAGAAGGTTGGTTGTTTGAATCCCTATGTGGTTCACAATTAGAAATTTTTATCTAATCCAAATTATATTGAGGTCCCTTATTTAGAATCTTCTTAGGAGATTCTTATTGAGTCTCAAAAGAGTGAGGTTTTGGTGACAATAAAAGAGCTGATTATTTTGGAGTCAGTGTAGACACCAATATCGTGTCAACCCCACCTTGGTCCCCTTTTAAATGTTAACAATCCTAACCCACACCTTATTAATTTAAAAACTACTTATTTTAAATTAATTACATCACCACGATACCTCACCTAGACACCTCACCTAGACACCTCACCCTAAGACCATTTCTTAGCCTATGAGTCAGCCTAAGACTAAGTCCTCCAAATCCTAACTACCCATGACCTATTCTCACTCCATCCTAACTCCCTAACCAACTTCCACACCTCATAAGCCATTGTTTTGACCGTTCTCCAATGGAAAAGGCACTTGGTGGGTGGAGAAACAAGCAAAGGGCTTAAAATAGCCCTTTTACCTATTCTCTCTCTATCGACGTTAGTCAACCCTCAGCTGACATCATTCAACCCTTGACCGACGCTGGTGAGATCATCGATGTTGGTTACATAATCTAAGCTCTAAACATTGAGCTACCCCCTGCCTTCTAGCACATTGGCCCATACTCTAAGATTTCAAGCGCAAGCACTCGACTATCACTCACCTGGCTACCGAAGCTCTACACAAGTCATTCCAAGAGACTAGATTGAAACATTATACGAGGACCTCAACATCAGCCATAATAGGAATAAGCATTCTGACATCTCTGGTTCTTCATCTAATAGAGCTAAGTATTATGATTCTCATTTTAGTATTTTAGGATACATTATTTAGTAGTTTCCATTTAATATTTCTAAATACTGTTGAGAGGCCCAACTTCTTCCATGGAGGGGCTGAAAGGCCTTCCCCTTATTTTTACCCTCTTTTCACACCTATCCTTTATCTTTACCCTTCTTCAGACCTCATTCACCTTCTCACAACCCTGCACCAACCTCTAAATTCCTAAAAACTCTTTTATCCATCATAGAAATACCCTGAAACCCATTCAAGGCCAATTGCCCTGACCGACATTGGCAACACAACCAATGTCAGCACCATTTACCGACTGACCTTGGTAGACTAATCGACGTCAGTGACTGTGTTAACCAAAAAACCTATCCAAATAGCCCATAGACTAGACGAAACCTTTGGATAGCTTTCTATAACATTCTGAGACACACAGACTACAGGGAATAGGTACACAACATTCTACCTTTCCATTTCTTTAAGTCTTTTATCATTCCTTTTTATATAAAACTTTTTTCTTTAAATAGTGGACTGTCATCCCTCAAGGAGCTTCACACTTCTGGGACTGAGCACGTAGCTTGGCAGTCTACCATATGCTCCTCTAACATTTTTCTTATTTGAGTTTTATTCTTACTACAGGTGTTTCCTCCATAGCCAAATAGGAGCTCCCATAAATCTTGGATAATGTGTGCACTAAATCTAGGTAACGTCAAACCCCCAACCTTTTACCTTTAGTTTCTTCCTTAAATCAATTAGTGAAAAATATAGAGAAACATTCTGGCACGCTTGATGAGACCCTTGGAGTTTTCCTTGGGTTCATTCTTCTTATTTTAAAAATCAAATTTTCATATAGATGCATTAGAAAAATATTCTCTTCTTCCATCCCCTCTTCTATCTTTTTGTTTCAAAAAGAAATCATTAGCAGAAGTTAAAAAGAACATCTCTTTTTCTTCTTGTTACTTCTTGCATGCATCATAGAGTAGTGAAAAACTCACACTCTTTACCTCTTCTCCATTTGTTTGCATTTGAATAATATATTTTGATTTGGGTTAAAAACTACTACATTTCATTCTTGCTTGGATGCATACTTAGCCCACTTAGTAATTAAAGCATTATGAATGAATCGTAGTGCACAAATGTTACACAACCAAATCACAATCACTTGAAATCAAACACATAAACTTACTTGAGACAAGGCCCGTCTAAGATTTCATCACCTAGCGGATACCTTACCCCACCTAGCGATCCTATTTGGATTTCACCACCAAGAGGAGGACCCACTCTATTCTCTAGCAGAGTATAAACTATAGGGAAGGTATATTTTGGCTAAGTGGCCTAGCTCAGTGCTGGGTTTGTGAAGTGAAGGGAGCAAGCCCTAGCACTAGGCCACGTACTAACCCTAACACAGATCTTTGAGCACCATAACACAACCTGAAACTAGCCATAGACTTTCTCTTTAGGACCTATTCTAAAAGCCCAACTCCCAACACACTCTTTTAAGGCATAAGCCACCACAACTTTAAAACTTATTCCTAGGAATCTAACGTTTTAGAGGTTGCTTGCCTAATCATCTATTTTGCTATTTTTATTTGAGTGTTTGAGCCGGTAAGGTCGTACCATTCTAAAGTTCAAACCAACTCAGAATATCTTTTTCTTCCAAAAACTATCAATCTTTTGTGTTTCTAAAATTACACAAAAATTGACATCGGTTTCTCCACTGACGTCGGCAACATTTTCTAACTGATATCAGTTAAACAACTGACATCGGTCATTATCAATAAATAAATAAATAAATAATTTCCCAAACAACAAGCTTAAAACCCAAATTTCCTCCTATTTAACACAAATTCTAGTTTTTTGAAATTGAAACATATAATTTTTGGAACTTGAACCCCTTTTGCCTTGAATGGTCCTGACATGTAGTCAAGCCAAATTCCTTGTTGACCATGTGAGTCAATACCCACTTCCACCTTTGCCCTTCGTGCCAAGCCATCTAATGGAGTATACTTTAGACACTGAGCATACTCCTATTCAACCTACCCCCGATCAACCTCCTATTATTCCCAAAGGGGATCAAGAATTTGAGATATTCATTGAACACAACGTCAAGGCTCTCCAACACTATCTCATTAAAAGCCAAATGCGAGATCCTTCAAGTAATCCTTTATGGGATGCCAACTTCTTTGGTTGAAGTGGCAATGATATCAACAACATTCGCTGCCCAACCTATGGTCATTCAGGCCACTGCCTCGACCAGTAACCCAACTATGGCCAATGTTCAAGATTTGGCCTCTCCTTCTATCCTTTCTTGCCCTACCTCCATCAGGGTTTCTGTACCCCCTCAACCACAAACAATTCAACCAAGTTTGACACCTTTCTAGAACTTGATTGTCTCTATCCCATCCACTCTTGTGCCCATAAACATGAGAGTGATCACTTATCCTTTAACTAGTGTCACCACCATTCAACCACCCATGGTAGCATCTAGTCAAGTTGTGCCCTCCAACTTCATAGCACCAGCCCCCATGACCTTGACATCAGCCCCTATGACAAACTATCAATATGTTTCACCTACACAAAGGCAACCAAGTATGTCATACACCCCTCCAAACACCTTCCAAGTACCCTATAACTTAGGGGGTGCCCCTCATGCCAATCCCTCTACCAATCTAATTAAGATGCTGATGGATAAGATGTCCAACCTTGAGACATCTATTTTAGGTTCAAGGAGTGTTCTTTCATATGAACAAATCTGCAACAAACCTATCCACCCTTCAGTTCCTATTCGACCATACCCTAGCTAGTGGGAACTCCCAAAATTTACTCGCTTTCAGAGTAAAGAGGATCCACAACAACATCTATGAGCATTTAGACATGCTTGCTACCTCATAGCACATGATGATGCGTTATTACTTCACACATTCCCTATGTCACTTTTTGGTACTACCATTAACTGGTATAGCTCCATTACCAATCATTCTCTCTTCACCTTCATTTAACTTGCTCAGCTATTCTTCGACCATTTCTCAATTAATATTACCAAGAAGGTCTCCATCACAGACCTTTATTCCATTAGACAATTTGAGGATGAGTCAATAGCTGACTTCATCACCCATTGGAGAGGTTTGATCAACCAACTCTCCTTCTCACTACCTCAACTTGAGCTCATTAAGCTCTTCTCAAGAGCATGTGCCAAGCACAACTCGTCCACTCTGTGGGTTCAAACTTTCCACACATTCGATGAAGCTTTCACTATGGCCCAAAAGCTTGAACTCTGCACAGTCAAAAAAGATAGGGTCAAATTGCGTAGCAAAAATACCAATGCAAAATCCAATGACCCTTCTTCTTCCAAACCTTCTTCTTCCCACTCCAAGTCCAAGGGATCAGTGAACGTTGTGATCCTTAGGTCACCATCTTCTACCATAACCAACCAATCTGAGCCCTCCACATTACTAGATAATTCCAACAACGATATGAATAGTGATGATACACTCCAATAAGGTAATCATATGCTTCTATATTAGATAAATTAGTGAAGCAGGGGATCCTCAATCTCCCTCAAATCAGACCACCTATCCAATTTGACCCCTCACGAGCCATCCCTACATGGTATAGGGAAAATGAATTTTGTAACTATCATCGTGTCAAGGGTCATGACATAGATAATTGCAAAACCCTTAAAAACATTGTTCAAGACATGTTAGACAAAGGGGACCTTATTTTGGATAACCCTAATGTGTCAGCCAACCAAAACATAGATGTCTTTAGGAAACCATTTCTTAATCATCCCCCAAGTTAGAACAATGTTTAGACCATGGCTGATGACCCTCAAGAATGCAACATACGTACAGTTGACATAGTCTTTCCTTTCATTCCTAACCAACCTCTCCCATAATTTGAAGAGGTTGGTCAACCCATTTCTCCACCATGAGTAGGAGAACCTATTTTACCCATATCACCCCCACAACATCAAACACCTCCTCTACCCATTCTTCTACCTCGTGAGGATCCTGTATTACCTATTCCTCTTGCCCCCACCTTCCCTCTTCTTCTACCATTGGAAGAAGTTACCATTCATACCCCATGCCCTCATGTAGAAGGGGCCATCATCCCTCTACTTCAACCTTTAGAGGAGCCTTCCTCTCCTATTTTTCCTCCACCGATGGAGGATAGTCCTCCATCCACTCCCCTTTCACACGTAAGAGAGTCTACTTTGACCTCTCCCATGTTGGAGGATGCTTTGATGGTACCAATGCCACTGGCCCCACCCTCATCCTTCTTATTACCAATTGAGGATCATACTTTCCACACTCCTAGACCACATGTGGAAGGCATGATCATTCCTGCACTCTATCCGCTTGAAGAGCCAAATTCTCCAATCCCTTCTCCACCAAGAGAAGAACTTGCCACCTCACCCACTTCAGCCGAGGAAGATCCGGTGATGGTTCTCTCTTACCTTTGGCCCATCATCACTACATCCAACACGTTTTTGCTCTTGCAATCGCCCAAATCCTCTAAAGGACTGACTGCAAAGCCTCATGTAATGTCATCTAAACCCTTCTTTCGATTGGCAAAAAACTTATGATTTCTCCATTCTAGGAGCTTAGAACATGAGGCACTATGGGAGTGACTTAAGGCTCTTTTACTTACACATCTTGCTTCACCCTATACTGCCAACCCTTCTACAACAACTTACCCCAAAGTCTCTGATGAGGAACAGTTTTTCACTTCTAAATCTTTAGAAGCTTAGCCTTCCACGTCTAAACCCAAACCCTCATAGGCATCGACCATACCAAAATAGGTTAAATCTCTCAGTGTTCACCCTGTATCAAACCTCACTCACCCACAAGTGAAGTTAGATTTGAACCTTCCCCCACACAGTAGGAGTCCTCCCACCATAATAAAGAAAATTTTAAACCACGTCGGTCTACTCCTCCCCCACCTTCACCATTGCCCTCTATCTTGGGTCCACATCCTTCTACTTTAATAGGAGTGATCCCTATTCAAACACCTCACAAAAACCAACTACCTCCATTACTCCCTCTACCCATCAAAAATATATTTCCTCCAAGAAATTTGACACCTCTCATCAAGAAATTTCCATCTATGCATATGGCCACACCACCAACCAAAAAGGTGGTATGAAAAACTCCCCCTACAACTCCTAAACAAAAGTTGTCCACCCCTACTTCAATAATGAGTGTAAACCCATTAGTGGGTTCCTATGCTTCACTGTTAAACCAATTATTGTAGTCTTCTAGCATCATTCTCCCACCAATTAAGCCATGCCAAACTTTTAGATTAAAACCATCCTGGTTCGACGACACTCAAATCTGCCTGTATCATCGCACACCTGGGCATGATACGAAGAGTTTCTATGCTCTTAAGGTTATCATTCACCAACACTTGGAAAAGGACACCCTTCTCATTATAGATTCTCTTGATCATCTTTTTGAAAAACTACCAACACCATCCCATGCCTTCCAAACCTCCTCACTTGAATCGGGATCCCAACGCGAGATTATGGTCCCTCTACCACCTTCTCCCCCTTTATTTGAAATCAGCACTATTAATGTGGCCACCAGGTCCCAAACCCTAAAGGATAAAGAAAAAGAACAAGTTTCTACCCCTTGGACATATCTATTCGCCAAGCCTTCTCAACCATCAAAACCCAAGATTTCTATCTTGGGCACATCTCAACTAACATCTTTGGGAGAAATTCCTCCTAACCTCTCTAGTCTACATGATGTTTGGTATAAACAACTTGTTGACTACTTGACTTATTCTATCATTCCTCCTAACCTCTCTAGCAATGGATGGTGGGATTTTATCAAGAGTACTACTTGATACACCATGTTAGGGGGTCTTCTCTACAAATGAGGCCTCAATGGCCTCCTTCTTCGATGCCTAACCACCACTGAGACATCTCATGCCATCAAACAAGTCCATGATGGGATTTGTGGATGACATTTTAGTTGTAACTCAATTGCAAAGCACATCCTCTACCTGGGCTATTATTGGTCCACTCTTAACTAAGACTGTAGTGACTATGTTTGGCATTGTATTAAATGCCAGCAACATGCTAACCTACTTCACGTCTAACATCACATCAAGCGTGCCTACAACAAAAGTTTGAAAGAGTGAGATTTCAAAATCAGAGATCTCATCCTTAAAAAAAAACCAACACATGACCAATATGGAAAGAAGCAAATGAGGCAAGTTTGCTCCTAATTGGCTCGGACCTTATATAATAATGCACAAGTATGGATCAGGTACTTATCATCTATCTTCTCTCAAAGGCCGGCTAGAACCTGAGCCCATTAATGCCTTGCATCTGTGACCATTCTATTGTTAACCAAGTAATCATTCACTTGATGATTAACTTGAGCTTGTCCCTTGAGTAACCCCCATCAACCTCATTCCTATTCCTTTCAACCCTTTTCCCCTATAACAATTAGTTAACCCTATTTTAAGGCAGTAAATGCTTTGTCCTAATAAAAAGGGAAACCCCTAAACCTCTATAGTCTAGTCCATGACTAAAAGCTCACTCAACAAAAAACATAAAACGGGGATGCCTAAAAAAAATTAAAAGGTCATAAACTATAAATGTAAACTGCTCCCTTGAAGGACAATTGCATTATTGCTGTAATTAGTAGACTACTCCCTTGAAGGATAGCTATGCAAAGAACTCAAAACATACAAAAAAAACTATAGAGCACTCCCACGAAGGATGGTTATGCCCAAATTTTGCTACAAAAATAGCACCCCCTTAGAAGCTTCCCACATTGATCAGCTTCACATGACAACAAAACAAAAACAACATCCCCAAGTAGACTTCCCGCATTGATCAGTCTACCAAAAAAGAAAACTGACTCACAAACTATTAAGTCATGGACTTGCCTATAGTTGTTCTCAGGGTCGCATATAAAAGGGGCAAATTTATCCCCACTAAAAAAGGGTTACGCTATCCTCACATATCACATAATCACACCTATTACCCCAAAATATCCAAAGGATTTTAAGCTCACTTAACATCAAGTGATTAGGGTACTTCTCTAACACAAACCAATGGTCAACAATGTAATGCATGAATAGGGATTTTGTTTGCAAAAACCCTATCTATGTTATCATTATGGTCCTTGTCAATGAAAGAGCAACACGCCTTTCACTTCTTACCAATTTATCTTTTAGGACGCAATGTCTTAAAATTATATGCTCACATATTATCATCTCATAATTTTCACTATAAAGTTATGAACCCAACATTCAACTCAATTTTATCATAAATAACATCACATGTTTCTGATAAAATACAACCAAAACATTTTCTAACCACTAACATAACATCATGATTTATTTAATGCAAATACCAATTTGTGTTATATAAATTATCATAGCCCATTCACATTAGTTTCTATGGAAAATAATACACATGGAAATTATCAACCAAACTCAATTTATGTCAAGCATATACCATCACCAATATGGAAACCTGTTGAAGCATAAATAAACTCATTTCATTTTTAGCATACACCATCACCAATATGGAAAATTGCTAAGGAGGAAAAACCACATAACCTATGTTACAACATACACCATCACCAATATGGAAACCTGCTGAAGCATACATAAACTCATTTCATTTTTAGCATACACCATCACCAATATGGAAAATTGTTAAGGATGAAAAACCACATAACTTATGTTAAAACATACACCATTACACAATATGGAAAAGGCTATAACATCATCATACACTCATCATTTCAAGCATGTACCATCAAACATATGGGAAATGCTAAAAACACTGACATAACCAAACCAACTACCAAACTCTTTGACTCTTCTTCCCTTCTTGGGGAGAACTACATTGGCCCGAGGCCCTTAAAATAGGGGCTATGTAGGCATCACTCAGTTGACATGGGGTCTTCTAAGGTTAGCTCGGCCATTCACTCATCCATCTACCTAATGGACCAACTATCTAACCTAAAAACATAGATCTTCTTTAAAATTGTCTAAAATCATGACCAAACAACCAGCCCTAACACTATAGAAGTCATCTTAGACTTCTCATGGGGCATATTAGAGATCACATACATCTCCCTAACCACAAACAAACAACACTCGAGATCACTTATATCTGAGCCTGACTCTACAAATGACCTCAGAGATTGAGACTATCTCCTCAGACCACAACCACTTTCGAGACAACTTTGCCTTGGTTGTTTTGATTGCATATGCTACCTCACGAATAGTTAGCAAATTATACATGCCCCTCACACCTATTGTCAAATTGCAACCAAGTTGATCCCCAATATCTGTGACATGTTTGTGTTTCCCAAGAGCACTTCTTAGCCTAGATACTTGGAACTTGATGACTATTGGAGCTATAGCTTTGATCGATCTAACCCAATCAGCTACCACTAATAAGCTAGGGACCGGTTACTTTGATTTTAGTCCTCCTTGACCTTGCCTGTGACAATTTGACCTACCTATCAAGTGAAGTGGTATATGCGTAATCTCAACTATTTCAGCATTCACACTCCAACCTCATCCTACCCATCCATTGCCTATCAAATCGATAACTAATTTTAGATTACCTTCTCTTGATTCCCACTTTGAGGAGGAATACCTCACCCATACCTGGGGAAACCTATATCTATTTTTTTCTTGCAATTCATCAGAACAAACCACAAGACAAAAAGGGGCAAATGTAAACACCAATATCATGTCAACCCCGCCTTGGTCCCCTTCTAAATGTTAACATTCCTAACCCACACCTTATTAATTTAAAAACTACTTATTTTAAATTAATTACCTCACCATGACACCTCACCTAGACACCTTGCCCTAAGACCATTTTTTAGCCTATGAGTCAACCTAAGACTAAGTATTCCAAATCCTAACTACCCATGACCTATTCTCACTCCATCCTAACTCCCTAATTAACTTCCATGCCTCATAAGACATTATTTTGACTATTCTCCAATAGAAAAGGCACTTGGTGGGTGGAGAAATGGGCAAAGGGCTAAAAATAGCCCTTTTTATCTATTCTCTCTATGCTAATGTCAATCAACCCTCAGTCGACATCGTTCAACCCTCGGCTGATGCTGGTGAGATCACCAACGTCAGTAACATAAGCTGAGCTCTAAACATTGAGCTACCCCCCACCTTATGGCACATTGGCCCATACTCTAATATTTCAAGTGCAAGCACTCGACTATCACTCACCTGGCTATTGAAGCTCTACACAAGTCATTCCAAGAGACTAGATTGAAACATTGTACGAGGACCTCAACATCAGCCACAACAGGAATAAGCACTGACACCTCTGGTTCTTCATCTAATAGAGCTAAGTATTCTAATTCTCATTTAGTATTTTAGGATACATTGTTAATTAGTTTCCATTTAATATTTCAAAATACTGTTGAGAGGCCCAACTTCTTCCATGGAGGGCCTGAAAGGCCTTTCCCTTATTCTTACCCTCTTTTCACACCTATCCTTTATCTTTACCCTTCCTTAGACCTCATTCACCTTCCCGCAACCCTACACGAACCTCTAAATTCCTAAAAACTCTTCTATCCATCACAAAAATACCCTGAAACCCATTCAAGGCCAATTTCCCTGATTGACATCGGCAACACAACTAATGTCAGCACCATTTATCGACTGACCTCAGCAGACTAACTGACATCAGTGACTATGTTAACCAGAAAACCTATCCAAACAGCCCATAGACTAGACAAAACCTTTGGATAGCATTCTATAACATTTTGAGACACATGGATTGTAGGGAATAGGTACACAACATTCTACCTTTCCATTTCTTTAAGTATTTTATCATTCCTTTTTATATAAAACTCTTTTCTTTAAATAGTGGACTGTCATCCCTCAAGGAGCTTCATGCTTCTGGGATTGAGCGCGTATCTTGGCAGTCCACCATATCCTCCTCTAACATTTTTCTTGTTTGAGTTTTATTCTTACTGTAGGTGTTTCCTCCATAGCCAAAGAGGAGCTCCCACAAAGCTTGGATATGGTGTGCACTAAATTTGGGTAATGTCAAACCCCCAACCTTTTACCTTTAGTTTCTTCCTTAAATCAATTAGTGAAAAATATAGAGAAATAGTTAGGGTAGCCTTCATCTCCCAAACTAGGAAAGGAAGAATTTTTTTTGAAGTTTGGGCCATAGTATTTGGATAAATATTTTACAATAATATAAAGCCCCTAAGAGAAGGAATATTTAGAAAAGGAGGAAGAGGGTTGGGAGGAAGAAGAAGAGTTGGAAAGTAAAGTAGTTTTGTCTATTGCTTAGAGCTTCAATGATATGAACACTCCTATCTTTGACCAGAAAGGGAAAAGAAGTAGGAAAATAGAAGCAAAAAGATTACAATTAGATGCTCAAAATTCTATTCTCAACAACACTCAATGGATTATGGAATCATTATTGTCTAGAAGGTGCAAATGGATGCAAGTAGTAAAAGGATGATTTGTAGGTTGGACTAGTAGTGTTTTTCATGTTTTTGGTTAAAGGTTAAATATTTTTTATTCTAGGCTATTTGATTAAATGTTTTAATTAATTTTTTAATTGAGTAGTTTCCTTTGGATCCTCACTAATTTTATGGGATTCTTATGGTTAATATTATCAATTTAGTTTTTGGGGGACTAGACCTCCTGTTGTGTCTCATAACTAGTTTTAGCTCCAGTCTAAAGCTAACATCTATCTAAAAAAAAGAAATATTATATTGTATGATAAAATATACTTGTCTATGTATTCATCTCCATTGCATGATTTAAATATTTGTATATATCTTCTATAAGAGCTAACATTGGTATCAGATCAGGGTTGATCTCTAACATGTAAGAATAAGTGGTTTAAAATGGCATGCCATAGTTTCATTATCTACCCCTTTATGAGATTATAATTCTCTATAAAAGTGTATATTAGATTTATTATAGTCTTTTTTTAGTATATCTATAATAGAGGTGAGTTATCCATAAGTCCATCTTGCAGATTATTCTTCATACAATAACTTCTTAAATTTCTTTTTGGCATCTTGGATCTTATATAATGTGTCCCGTGCAAAATTATTTACAACAAAATAAAAAATTATGTTTAATCTTTTGGATAATTTCAATAAGATTTTTATGAGACATAAGTCTATCTTAAGATATGAAATTTCTTGGATATTCTTTCATGCATCTTCTAGTGAAAACTAATCTAATTATCACATAATGATATAGATCCACATGATAGTGTAGCCCATTGTATAGATGTTATTATATCATGATGTCTCATATATGACTCAAAGATTTGAACTCAATCCACTTCCAATCCATCAGTTACATATCATGTAGATCCTTGTACATCTATATGAGTCATGCTTCATTCTACCTTCCATGACACTTTTCTCAAAGTTTATAAAGTTTGTATTACATAATTTGATTCTTTAATAGTTTTATAATATTCCCCATGGTAGTAGTTTTTCATTAGTTATATTTTCAAATTAATGGTTCAATTAGGTAAGTAGTTTGTTTATTTATACAAACAAAGATTCATTACTATTTTTTTGTTATGGTTCATCATCAAAGTCATAAGGTGTATTTCAGTTTAAAAGTATATTATATAGTTTTTAGAGGAAATCCATAAAATTTATTATTAATTTGATAAAGTTATCATATTTTTAGAGTTATTTTAATGTATTCAAAAATCCCAAAAGTATCATTACAAATATAAATGGTCATGTTTTTTTCAATTGTCTTGTTAAGTTAATAATACCATTGTATGTTAAGATCCATTTTTTATGTTGAGTCATTTTATCATCAAGATCAAGTTAATATATGTCATCAAAGTCAATATTTGGTCATCAAAAGATTTTAAAATTTCAAAAGAGTTGTTTTTAAAGTGTGACGTGTTTGTCAAAAGTCAAATAAAATGATGCATTTTTGAATAACCTTGACATCCTATGAAAATATATTATTTCGCATTGAGGGGGGAAATGAACCCAATGTGGAAATTATTATGCTTAAAATCTTCATCAAATGAGTAAGAAACTTCTTATGAAGTAGGTCAGAGGCAATAGAGGAAGGAGGCATTTTAGCAAACTTTCTTTAGTCATCAATGATGGGGTCAAACTTTTGGTATCATGACTTATTTTTTAGTTTTGTGGTATGATGTATTTTTTTAATGTGGTGCGAAAAATAAGAACATATAAATTAAATTATTGTTCACTTGTGATTATTCACATGTAGCCCAATTTTTAGAAACATTATATAATGTTGATGAAAATTTATTATAATAATCATGATGCTTGTAAATATGTTATTGGTAAACCTGTACAAAACCATTTGTGAAAGGTTATTGGTGAACTTGTAAAACCATTTGAGAAATGTTATTGAAGAACCTACAAAACCATTTGTGAAAGGTTATTGGTGAACCTACAAAACCATTTTTGAAATATTATTGGTAAGCTTGAAAAACCATTTTTGAAAGGTTATTGGTATAACTATAAAACCAATTGGGTAAGGTTGTTGGTAAAAGTTGGTTCAAACCATTAGTATAAATATGGAGGATGAATAGAACCATGGGTGCCTATTCATACCTAAATGGTCACTTTATCCATTCATGAAATCCATCTATGAAGATACATTATTTTAGAGTTTTTTGTAATCCCAATGCTGCACAATTGAATATTTGATCATGAGCACACAAAGGTGGCATGCTACAATTGAATTACAAGATATGTTTTACCATGTAAAAATTAAGTGGGGAGTGTTAGGGATTAATATTTACATTAGGTAAAATATTATTTACATTGTTAGTTATTTACCATGTGTGGAAAATACTATTATATTATTGATTAGTTGGTTAGCATATTATTGTTGTGAATAACAACAATAATTGTGTATATAGATTGATATTTTTGGAGAGATTATTTGGGAAATATTATAGGTAGTAGAATCTCCTAGATTAAAGGATGAATTCCTATATATTTATATCTAGTGCTATATGTTAATGTAAAATAAAAATAATAGAGTGTGTAATAATAAATATTATATTGTGTGATCAAATATACTTTTATGTGTTTGGTTCCATTGCATGATTTAAATCTTTACATATAGCTCCTATAAGAACTAACAATACAAAGTTTAAGGTTATAAAATTTACTATTTTAATAAATGAATTTTTTTTAGTTACATGCTTTACTATATGAAAATTTTATATAATTTCATCTTAAATTTTAGGTAGTCATTTCTATGGTGCCCATATTTTCCATATTTCATACACTAGAGCCCTGTATTGGCCTATTATTTTCATGAAGCTTTGATACAGGTGCATCATTGTATATAGATCAATTTTAATATTTTTTGATATTAGGAGATATTATAGGTCCTTTTGGGTAAATAAAATTTCATACATGGGATTCAATTGTTATTTGTAGGTCATCTATGGGTATTTTGAGATTTTCTTTCCAGAACTAGCAATTTAATTTTTTTGAATTAGTTTTGGCCTATTTGGTGAATTTTAGTGTGTTCAAGGATCATGATCATTATTTGAGTGAAACTTTGGGTATTTACATATGTTTTAAATATTATTTTGTCATTAATTAGGTTTTAAATGATTAAAGTTAGGTTTCTTACCTTGATAAGCATCATCCAATGTAGGATAAAGACCAGATAAAACATGATGATGAATCTTAGGGGTGGTTGAGATATTATTATAAAAATAAATCATTTTTATACATTTATTTAGAGGTGTTATATATATATATATATATATATATATATATATATATATATATATATATATATATATATATATATATATAAAAACATTAATCTACAGGGTTATAAAGGGGTTGTTGAAGATTAGCAGAAGTGTGTACAGTTGTTTGAAAGAATTAATGAATAAAACAAAGATTATTTATGATATGTAATGTCATATTATGTTTTAATATTTAATATTTTTATTTTCATGAATCAATCTACATCTATTTCCTATTTTTGAAGTCCTTATTCACATTTTGGGTTTAGAAAACACAACATTCTAGGTATCATAGTCTAAGAAAGAGAGACTTTCACGTAGTTTTATGAGAATAGATTCAAATTAATTATGGAATAATCAAGGTATATTATTATAATATATATTTTATCCAATAGGTAAATTTTATTTTAGTTATATTTATATTTCCATTCATTTTATTCCTCTCGAGTTTGTGTTTTATGTTAAAACCCTATATAAGGTTTTACGTACTAAAAGCACCATATCTCTGTAATGAACTATAAAAATGGTATAATAAATTATATATACCTATTTTATGACTTATTACATGTAAAAAAAGTGTTTTTAATCCTTTAAATTATATATGAATCTATATATTACCCACTGAGTTGTACAAACATGTAGAAAATGATGGAAGGTAGGGTTGAAGGCCTAAGAACTTTCTTAACTCCCAAATGATTGATTAAAATAACTTGAAAATTAGTATATAAATGAAATATAATGTGATTAATAGGATAAAATATGTCAGGTATTAATTATTCTTTAAATTTGTTTTATAGGTAACTAAGTGTGTGTAGAACTAGAATTAGGCCTAAGCATGGCTTATTGAGTAAGAACTTGCATTGTCTTAAGGACTTTAGTCATAAAAGGGTAAAGAATTTGTGATAGGTAATAATTAACCTATAAATGTATGTATTAAATTATTTTTAGGACCATATAAGTCAAAACTTTGAGCCATAACCTTTCTTAAACTTATTGAGATGGCTACAAGCCATAAAGAGAAAAAGAAATTTTTGAAGAGCCTCAAACCTTAATGATCCATTTTCACCATAGTAGTATCAGATCATAGTATAAATTGTTTTAATATTGAAATTACCTCATTTATTTGTTTTAAATTTTTTAAACGAACTTTACATGATGAAAAATAGAGCAAGAGGGAGAGGTTAAAGGAGGCAACCTACTCAAGCAGTGTTGCTTGAGGAGATGAAGAACATCCAAGCCAGGTTGTAGGCCATGGATATTTATTAGAGGAGATTAATTGACATGGGATATGTTATTTATTTATAATAGGAATATATGGATAAATAATAATGGTAAGAACCAAATTAAGTAGAAGAGATATTAGAAAAAAGATTGATTAAAGCAGTCATGGGGGTGAGTTCCAAGCCCAAGTTGGAAGTACCTATGTATCAAGGTAGCCTAAATGTAGAATACTTAGTTGATTCGATCAATGCCATGGATAAGCATTTTGAGTTTGAATTCATTTAATATGATGATAATAAGATGAATTTTATAGTTTCTAGATTGAAAGGACATGCATCTATATAGTGGGATGGAGTATAAGATAATAAAAGAAGGAAAGGAAAACCAAAGATCAAGAGTTGGGATAGGATAGTGGCCAATGTAAAATTAGAGTTCATTCTAAGATATTATCAAACTAATATATTCAATAAAATTAAAAATATAAGGCAAAAGGAGATGATAATCAAAGACTATATAGATGAGTTTTATATGTTAATTATTAGAATTGGTCACATTGAAGAAGATGCTAAAAAGGTGGATATATACATAAATGAAATGAGATTAAAAATTTAGGATGAAATAAATATTTTGACACTAATATTTTTTTAGGATTCATATATATATGCCTTTAAATTAAAATATAAATTGTATAGAAAGCGAACTCAACACTCAAGGGATAGAGGCAAAACTTTTAAAGGTAAAGGAGAGCATGAAGGTATAAGTCAATTGTAGGTACATGATGAATAATAAACTAGTTAAAAAATCCTAAATTAGTTTACAACATGAGGATATTATTTCATAGGTATAAGACCATATGTAAGAGGTAGATATTCAAGAAGCTTTGTTGGTAGATGCTTTAAATGCAATAATAATGGGCATAGATCATATGAGTGTCCAAAGAATCCTTAAATGATGTATGCAAGGACTAGAGGTAGTAATAAAATTGTAAAAGATTATGAAGAAGAGAGTGTTGTATTACCTTGTCATGAATATTCACCTAAGGTAGGAGAGTATTTACTCATGAATAGAGTATTTCTTAATCCAAACAGGTAGATCAAGGAGCCTGCTCAAAGGAAGAATTTATTTAGAATTAAGTATTAAGTCTTAATTTAAGTGATATAAAGTCATTATATATAGTGTAAGTACTTATAATCTAGTGTCATTATAAATTATTAAAAATTTAATATTGTAAAATTTAACACATCCCACTCCTTATAAAGTGTCATGGCTACAAAAAGGGCATCAAATCTTGGGAAATGATCAATGTAAGGTGGATTTTCAAATAAGTAGATACAAATATGAGGTTTTATGTGATGTAATTCCAATGGATGTCTTCCATGTCCTATAGACCTTAGATATTTGATAGGAAGTCCATATATATATATATATATATATATATATATATATATATATATATATATATATATATAATACTATTTTTTAATCTTATGATATATTATAGGTCCTTTTAGGTTGATAATAAGTCATACATATTATTTTTTTGTATTTTGAAAGTCATCTATGGGTGTTTTGATATTTTCCTGCCAAAACCAATAATTCAAAATTTTGAATTAGTTTTAGCCTATTTGGTGAATTTTAGTGTGTTTCAAGGATCATTATCCTTATGTGAGTGATCCTTGGGGTATTTACACATTTTTTAAATATTATTTTCTCATTACCTTGGTTTTAAATGACCAAATTTATGTTTCCTACCTTCATAAGCTTCATCCATCATATGATATAGACCAAATAAATCATGTTAATGAGTCTTATGGGTAGTTGAGAGATTATTGTAAGAGGAAATAAAATTTATAAATTCATTTAAATGGTATATTGGTCTAAATAATCTTGAAATATCTTAAGAAATCAAATAAATAGGTATAAATCTTGAATCTACATGTTTGTGAAGGGGTTGTTGAAGATTAGTAGAAGTTTATAATTGTTTGGAAAAAATCATGAATAAAATAGATCTTATTTATGATATGTAATGTTATATTATGTTTTAATATTGCATATTTTTATTTTCATTAATTAATTTACATATATTTCCCATTTTTTAAGTTGTTATTCACATTATAGGTTTAGAAAACACATAATTTTGTGTATTACAGTTTGAGAAAGAGAGACTTTTAAGTAGTTTTATGAGCATCGAGTTAAATTAATTATGGAGGAAAAAAGGTATGTTAGTATAAGATCCATTTGATCCAAAAGGATTATATATATATATATATATATATATATATATATATATATATATATATATTTATATTTTCATTCATTTTATTCCTTCGAGTCTGTGTTCTATGTTAAAACCCTATAACATGGTTTTATATACTAAAAGCACCATATCTCTGTAATGAACCATAAAAATTACATAATTTTTTGTATTTAGATACTTGAGGAATTATTAAATGTAAACCAAGTTTTTTTAATCCTTTAAATTATTTAGGATTTTGTATATTTTTTACTGAGTTATATGAACCTATAGAAATTCAATAAAAGTAGGGTTTAAGGCCTTAAAACTTGCTTAACTCTAAAATGATTGATTAAAATACCTTAAAAACTGGTAGAAAAAGGAAAGAGAATGTGATTAAGAGGATACACAAGTTTAAATTCTTAAGTATTCTTAAAATTTTAGTTATAGGTGACTGAGTGCCTATAGACCTAGAATTATGCCTATATAGGGCTTATTGAGTAAGAACTTGCATTGTCTTAAGGAATTTAGTCATAAAAGGATAAATAATTTTTGATAGGTCACAAATAACCTAAAATGATTAAAAGGACCATTTTAGTCAAATTCTTGATCCATAACCTTTCTCAAACTTGTTGAGAAGGCTACAAGCCATAAAGAGAAAATATAGTTTTTGAAGAGTCTCAAACCTTAAGAATCCACTTGAATCAAGATCTTCCATATTGTATAAAAAAATGTTGATATATTCATCCATATTAGAAGTGGGCTTGGGATTTCTCCATAATCTTGTATTTTTTCCACATAAAGTGTATCTACTTAAGTAACTACCTTATTATCGAACTATGTCTAAATAATGCCAAACCTAATTCAAGGTCACAGGACTTTTACAAACCATGTGACCTTATATTTATCCTACAATAGAAAGTATACCCTATTCATTACGTAAAAAAATTTAGGATTGTAATCTTATAATGATTCACCTTATTTATACTGAATTTCTTTTAGCATTTAGATCATTTGACTCACACAATTATTTAATCTTAATTCACCTATTAAATGGTTTTTTACATTGTTAAAGCTTAGTTTAGTAACGTCTATTTTGTAGATGAACTCTAGAGATGATATTTTTAAATATCCTATGAAGTTACACTTCTTTGAATCATATATATTTGTAATTTTGATTTGACATTTCATCTCACAAGTTAACAGATAATACTCAGGCTCGATAGATCCATCATATGGTGTCAATGTGACAAAAACTACTAGATTGAGATCCATGTATGCAGTGGTAGCACTTGAAACCAGTGGTGGTGTTGGTGGAATTTACTTGGGAAATGTATTAATATTAAGTGATACCTAAAATATTTCATCAATAAATTTATTAATATCCAAAATTTTCTTGGTATATACACTATGATTTCAAAATTTATCTATAAAAGAGTCAAACTAGGTACTGTCTCTTCTATTCTTTACACTTTTTCTTCTTTCTAATAATAAATTAGGTATAGGGAATGTGTACCCTTGAAGTGAGTCATCTATGTCTGTGAATTTTTGCACACCAGAACTTGAATCTAATTTAATCCTATGACATATCATAACTTCCTCAAAATAATGCTACTTTTATTCTCTAAACAGTATCCTTCCTTTTAGTTCTGATTTAAAACTACCTTCTAACCAATATACTAACTCTTCTTATATATTTCCAATTTATTCCATATCTTCATCATCTCTATCTATATATTCACTCTCATGTACACCTTTTCTTCTCTTGGGTTTTGTCTTTTGCTTATCCTCATCTTCTCTAGCTTCTTTTGCTCTCATATGAGCTCCCATTCCTTTAATATATTCTACACTATCTAGTCTAATTATACTCACATATATATTAGGATTATTTTGTTTATTCTATATTATCTATTATCATAGGTCTCTTTAACCCCATAACTCACTTTTAATTCTACTTTTATACATGCTCCATCTTTTAGGTACATACTCAAACTTCCCTTCTCAATTACTCATCATTCACTCCATTATCGTACACACCCTAATTCTAGAAGTGAAAAATTTATGTTGATATGAGTATGCATTGTGACCTTTTCTACAAATTTTTTTTAACAAGGGTAGGTAGTCACTAAAAAAACTTTCCTCTAATTCATTTCATAAATAGGTCTTGCACAATGTCAAATACAATACAACCATGTACAAAAAATTCAATTATACATCCATCAATAGTAGTTTTTACCCAATGATCTATTGCATGATTTTGGTTAGTATCCAAATTTTTTAGGTTTTTTAGTCTCTATTCCATATAAATAAATAAATATATTTTTATTTTTTGAAAATAATAGTATTGAATTCTTGACAACCACACAACTAGTAGCCTAGGATATTTGTACCATATAACTTTATATATTTCACTATATATATGCTCATGAATGACTTATTCCATAGAGCTTCCTATTATTTTTAATTATTATTATATGAAATTGTGAATTCTTTCATCAATCCATTTTTCCAAGTCTCTCTATCTTGGTAACCATCACAACATGTTTTAATCTTCCATGCTCACCACACCATTATTAGCAGAGGTTCTTCTAAAACCAATTAGAACATGCTAGTGTGTGTTTTATCTGTGTAGAAGTAAACAAGAACATAACTTAGTCATGTATAACAAAAAAGTAATGTATTTATTTAGTTCATGATTAAATATTAATGCATGAATCATTGATGAACACATAAAATAATCATTTTTATTATTATATTATTAATAATATTTAAGTAAAATATACCATTCACTACACATTGAATAAAGATAAAATATATTCAAAAAAACCATCATCAAATCTCTATATTGATCTCTATATATTTTTAACTCTTTTTCATTACAAGTGATATACATACATATATATATATACATATATATATATATATATATATATATATATATATATATATATATATATATATATATATATATATGTGTATGTATATATATATACATATATATATATGTATGTATATATATATATATATATACATATATATATATACATATATATATATATATATATGTATGTATGTATATATATATATATATGTATGTATGTATATATATATATATATATGTATGTATGTATATATATATATATATATATATATATGTATATATATATATATATGTATATATATATATATATATGTATATATATATATATATATATATATGTTTCTACAAAACATTATCACGTCACATTACATCCTTTTATTTGAGCACATATGAGTCCTTTCACATTCCATAGACTTTTGGAATACCAATTTAGGCTGAATACATCCAAAATACAATACAATAAATCAGTTGATATCTATTGCACACTTGTCCTTAATATACACTTTACAAATTTGTAGTTCTATTCTAATATTAACATACACTATGCATCCTCCTAAATGCTTTTTGGGGAGATTGAGTGTCCTAATCTAACATCTCCTCTCTATGTATACATTTTATGAACCTCAAGAGGAACTATAAGTTGCACTAAGAGCTAAGGTAGTTCGTACAAAGGAAATAAGAGTTAGATTGATAATGAGGTAAATTTCATGAAGATGGAATTATTGATGCAAAAAATTATATCCAATTAGGCACATAGTACACACCCTATTTTTTGGTGCATTGACTATAAGATAGATGGGTATAATCAAAATAACTATCATAGGCATAAAGTGTGTACCTTAAGAATAGCCTAAAAACTATGCCATGAGGGCCATGATACCTATCACTACCCTATTATATATCATGAAATTGAGACCAAAGTGTTTATGTATTATAAATCTATAATTTTTTCACCCACAATATGAATGATTATGAGGTGATTGATGAATTCCATGAGGTACGGGAGTGATATTCATTATAGGTTGTTATAAGACCATCAAGGTGAGAGACAAATAATATTGGATATGTTTACCATAGGTAGTAGCATGAAAACCAATGTCATGTTAGTAGATGTAATAGGGATACATTTTCACAATAATATTATTACAAGTGTGATTCATTGGACCATGTTTATATTGATTGTCCTATTATCTAAATTTTTTTTGTATTGTCAATGTACATAGAAGGTTGAGGAATCCCTAGAATTATATGTGAGTATCACATAAAAGGGAAATATTTAGAAAGGAAATCAGATGGATCAATATGCACATAAGTTTAAGGAACAAAATAAAATTAATATGAATTTTAGATCCAAGGTTTAGATGCTAGGGAGTAGTGGTATGACTATTTCAACATCTAAATCTTGGATGTCAAGTTTAGCATTGACTTTAAGATGATTAAACTTATCAAAGAAAATAATTACCCTACCTTACTAGGAATACCATGGTGCTATCCCAATAATGTGTATCTACACTTCATAAAAATCATATTATCTTTGATAATGGATGTGAATAAGTGGTGATCTCGTTGACTTCATACTACGGTGTCATGTATTTTGAGCATGTTAAGTTAATTATTGAGATAAATTCCATATTAAGTATCATTATTCATGGTGAGGAGGGTATAAGTCCAACAAGAGAACACATAAAATTAGAGAACACAAAATTCACTTTAGATACTATGAGCATTAGTGGAGACCGATGGGTGTAAGTGACATATAAGGCAGTTGGGAGAAGATGCAGGGTAATAGTTTCAAACCCCCTTTTAACCTAGAGTAAGAGATACCAAAAAAAAGGTACACCATCCTAAATAAAGGTTGACTGAAGGTGTGGAAAGATATGGTTTCACCCTCAGTTCTAAATGCATATAAGGGATTATATACATCAAATGGTCCTTTCATTAAAAATAAGGTTTGGAATCTGTATAATGTACCAAGACCAGATCTTATGGAAGTCTCTATGATAATGGCATAGATTTCACATAGGAAAACATGAAAAGATGTGAGGATGGTGAAACTTTTATCTAAAAAAAGGGTTTGGGTGTCACAATCACCTAGTATTAATAACAAAAGGAAGGTACCCTGAGTTCACATAGAATAACTTATTTCCTCATCCATAAGCCCCATGAACAAGAGGGATAGCTAGTTAATGTGACTAAAAGGATATGGATCACGGGTTAGTAGAGTTAGAATACCATGGGGTTGTGTTATGGTTTTTTAGATTAACCTAGATGTGTAATAAGGCATTTTTATGCCAAGTAGGAATAAGGGTTTTTAAGCCATTTATTTTTAGTAATTTACATCATTAAGACCTACATGTGATAGTTATGTGAAAGAATTAATAATAAATGATCACCTCTTAATATCTAACCAATTGAGTTGATTGATGGTTTACTTATTAAATTCATAACCATTATATGTCTTAGTATGTCTAGTGAGGTTAGTAGTGATTTAAAATGTTAAAAAATCTTTACTCCACCCAAAAATATACAAGCAATTGAAACAACCACCAAGAAAGATGCAATGCCTTATGTTGGATGACTAGGCATAGATTTCTCACAAGTGTTTCCCTAGAATAAGGAAGGATGGTTTATGTGAAAAGGCATTATAGAGAATGAAGAAGTATATGTATGTAGGAGGGGATAGATAAGACAATGATGCACATAGTAAGGATAGAATGAAAAATTAATTGTCTTGCCAAATAAATCAAGGGTATAATAAGAAGTGATAGGTGTTAAACCCAAGGATGGAAAATGATAAATGGATAATTGTATAGTTAGATGAAGTGACAACTAACACTAGATTGACCAAATAATGGGAAATGATAACAAATCTAAGGCTTGATCTAAATTAATTACTATCAAAGACGTGTGACATGAGAAATGACCCAATGAGAGAAGAAAAATCATGGAGGGGATCAAGTAATGAGTAATGAATTATACCTATCACTATTTTTAATCTCTAGGAATGATCCATCTAGGATACCCTAGGTACAAATGATAGGAGTAGGTGGAAGACCTAATAGATAGATAATTGTCAACCTAAAGACCAAATCAGCTGGTGACCTACTCCTATTTTTATAATTATGGGAACTTGGTCCATGGCACAAGATACTAAAATAAATTATTATAAGGAGATTTTATGATAAATAAAATCTAAGTGATAATAAAAATATCTTATATAATGATAAAAAAGGGATCTAAGAGGCTATTAGTATGAGGAGAAGTCAAAAATCTCAAAGGGTGGAGGAGGGATATATGTCAAATGGATAGGATCTGAATACCATGGGCTTAAAGCCCAGAGCTAAGAAACTAGAGGACTCATACATGTTTGTTTTCATGTGGGTTATTTAATCAAGGAGGATATGATACTTTTACTCATCTTTTTAGAATTTCATAATAAAATTAAGAACCTACAAGTAGTAAAGTAGAGTGGAGAAGATTGTCGATTTAGTAAAGTATTCAAATGGAAAATGACTCAAGGAGGATTCATGGCCATCCATTAAGGAAAAATAGGTAGAAAGTGGAAAGTGCATGATAATTAAAATTAATATTATTGAAAACCTATGCATTAAGATCACATAGATGAAAATAGGAAGTGACTGAAGAATGGTGAGTATAGTTTTGCACTGATGAAAATTGGTAATGTTATAGGCTAAGAGGAATCACAATAGAGTGGTGCACCTAGAGGATGGTGGGACTTTGAAGAGTAGGTATAATGGTAAGATAAATAAAGGATATAATAAATATTTACATTTATATGAATGGGAGTGTTCATTAGGTGTTTTAAGCCACCTAAGAAGTTTACCTTGAATTATGAAGGTACTTTAGGAGTGCACCACAAGGGAGTCATGACAGTTGAATTATGCCCATCAAGGGGACATGAGGTATGTATGAAATATTTGGTTTTAGATACTCTCATAAGATGAGGATGAATAGATAAATTTTATCACAAGAGAAACTAGTCAAAACTAAAATCAAAGTGATGTTTGATACACCCCTGCATAGGAGTAAATGTAGTCATGAAAGAATGAAAGGTTTAGTTACTTAGGAAATTAATTGACACAATTAAAACCTCAAAAATAGGGATATTTTAAACTTTAACCTATTAAGGAAATTATATGTCTCTCTGAACATAAGAACCACTAAAGTTAAGGCCTTGATCTAGTATAGAGAACATAAAGAGAGATAAGGGAAATGAAGGGAAGGTAGGGAAAGAACACGTAATTTTTTACTTTTAGTAAATGAATATTAAAATAATATTAATAATATTTATGAAAAAGAAGATTTTACAAAAGTGTAAATACATACAAATTAGTTAATTATGGTACAACTTTATGAGACGATGGATTTCATAAGGGAAGCAAGCAAAAAATGGACTAGTTATCTAGGGATGGACAACTAGTTTAATTTGGGGTAATTTTGACCCCCAAAAATGGATAAGTCCAAAATATCAACATGTACAAGTGAAAAATAGGAAAAGGACTATTATTACCTAAATTTAACAAGTGGTACACATAATTTTAAATAACAACTTATGTATACACCCAAATAGATCAATAGCTCAATAGGTGCACATCACTAAAACCCATGTCGACGTGTGATAAATAGAAAATGCTAGGATCTAGACAAGAAACCATGTGGACCTAGGAATCAAAACATGAATGGTGGGGGAATTTGGTGTAAGAAAGATAAGATAGAAAATCCATATAAGACATTTCTTAAATAATAATATAAGGTGACTGAAGATGACATTAAAAAACACAATGCATTTAAATATTCCAAGTGGGAAAAACATTGCATTAACTCCAATTGGTTTTATATTATAATGGGAAAGGATCTTAGAAGTATATAATAGGTAGACACCCATAATTAAAGTGGGTTTCTTGGAATTTGGTTGGTTAGGTAGCTGATTAGAAGGATATCTAGTTAATCTAGTATTGTAAGTTGTTAAACTATATATAAAGAGTGATGTCTCATTATCTTATAATAATATTTAGGATTTAACCCAAAATTAATGGTATTTTATGTTCCGAAGCACCTATTAGAGCATGAACCATTATTTAATATTTATAATTTATTCAATAAAGCCACAAGATTAATTGCACAACAAATACATAAGTCTAGAATAGAATTACTATGAATATAAAGTTTTTTTACTTGGTCATGGTTTACATATTAGCATTGTAATTTTTATTAAAAATTTACCTTAAATATAAGAGTAAAGGTAACAATAAGGTAGTACCATTTTTAAAGGAACCTTCAAACTAGATACCAACCCTCTCACTATTACATCCAAATAACCCTGACCTACCCTAGTTACCTCTCTATACCTCAAGTGAGCATGTGAGGTTTATACCTTGCATGATATGCTAACATGAAAGTTTATTTGGTAAATATTTATGAGTATGGGTGACCTAATGTTCTTGAGACTGATAACCTAGACTACAAACATCTAGTCTACAAATTTGTGGACATGCATGTCCAACACTATGATGAACATGCAAATCAATGGTTAGTTGAGGCAATCTAATGCCTTATTTTCATTCCCTTTCTTGTTCTTAATCATGAGATGGAACTATTCTAGGTAAGTCATCCATTTAATGTGGCATGTGTTCTCTATTTTACTTTGTGTTTGTAATAACTAAAGTGGTTTATGATCAGAATAAACAACCATCTCCTTCTCTAGGATGTACTTATTAGAGTAAGGGTTATTTATTCTCCCATATTTATTTATTATGTGGTTTTTCCCCTCACTTAGTGTTTTCCTAATTTCACATAGAAGCTTTCTTAGGTGTATAGTTTGATTGGATGACTAGGAAGTAACCCCCTTGATCAACTATTTTGGGTGTGGGAGTTACTCCTCTATTATTGGATTTATTGGCAACCATTTTTGGAGGAGTTACTATTATATTTTGAGGGTTTGTTGACCACATTTTGTTGAGGAGTTAATCAACACTTCCCTATATGTACATATCACTTGGTGAGATTTTTAAATCAATGTAATTTTGGTTTTGGCTCTAATATCTTTGTGCAATATTCTCACATATTAGTTTCATTTGCTTTTAGCTACATTTGTGGTGTGCACCTACTTGGTTTGTGTGATCACTCTACTTGTGGAATCAACTTATTCAAACATTTAAATAAACTGATATAGTATCATATCCACCCTAATAATTGTGTGTCTTTATTTTTATTATTGTAAGTTTTTTTTTTAAAATTATGAGATTGTTTGAGGTATTTTTTAAAGGGTTTGCAAAAAGAAATTTAGGTGTATTTTATAAATCTCAAAAACCTCCCAAAAAAAATTGTAGGGTGTTTTATTTGAATGTATTTTGTTTTTAATAACATATCAATATTTATACATAATTAAAGGTTTTTCTCATCCTCCTTATGAAGTGTATGAACATGCCTGCATGAAAAATACTCTATAACTTACCTTAGATAGTCACTGATCTCATCAAAGAGTTTGTGGGTTTAGAATGAAAAATTAGTTCTAGATCATTGATGGTATTCCTTAATATATCTCATTTTTATAATTTTTAGCATCATTGAAGTCTTTAGAGAAACTCATACCTACATACTATCTTCATGACATCCCTAAACCATACCAATCTTATTTGGATATGCCTAAACTTACATGCTACCTTCATGACATCCATGAAGCATTCATGACCTGGTTTGGCCTCAACATTTACATTAAAAAACATGGTGTAGTTTTTAACCCTATGATTTGATCATTTTGGTTTACTCAAGGCTGATGCCTTCTTATAGAGGTCACCCACCTCTTATCTCCATCTAAAACTATTCCACATAGTCCTTGGTTTAATTTCTAGGATTTTTTATGTGGCTAATCATGACCTACATGTGGCCTACCACCTCCTATAAATTATATCATGGCCTCCACATCACCATTGGACCACATTCAGGCTTATTCAACCTCCCTCCAAGTGCCTTCCAAATTGGTATTTCTCTAAAAAAATTCTTATTGGTTATAAATTGCCTTTCTCAAAATTCATGGTTTTTTATTTAGTTGATGATTTTTCCTTTTTGACTATTTGGGTGGGATCTCTTTTTCAAAATTTATCTTACCTTTGATTTAATAACATGCATCAATATTTTAATTAGATGTTTTTAATAAAATGGGGAAGCTTTATTGTAAATGGGGGAGGTTAATTATTAATTATTTTTAAGGAAGGATTTTGATTTATTGGTTTTCTTATATAAAACAATAAATAACGGGGATTATATTTCAGGGTTATTTTTTATTATTATTTTTAATAAAAATAATACATTGTAAAAAAAGGGAATTTATTTTTATTTTTTAGTAAAAAAACAATATTACATCGTGAGCATTATCAAAAGATGGGAATATTATTTTGTAACTACTTTATATTTTTGCTTGTCAAAGACCAGAGGGTGAGGTCTAGTTTAGAAGGTGGACAAACTCCCTTGAATTTAAAACATCAATTCTCATTCTCTCACTTGTGCTTTGTGTCATTATATTTGATGCATTTCTAGATGATCCCAATGTCCTCATTTGTCTTATATTTGTAGTACTTGCTCAGAGATGCATTCTTAGTTGTGTTTGACATCTTATGAGTGTGCATCTCATTTGAAACATTTGCGGGGGGGGTTCACCATTTATATTTTGTTGGGGGTGAGAGGGGGTTCACCATTGATAATTTAGGGGGTTGCACTAAGTGTTTTAGTCATTTTCTAATCTATGTTTCACTTTTATTTATACATCAAACAACAAATTCAACTTCAACTATCGATATAATTATCATTTGTTTAAAATATATAAATTTTAATTAATCCTCTAACTTGATTTAATTATCATGAGTGGAAAATTAAAATGAAAATTATTCTAAGGATAAAAGGTTTGAATTACATTAAAATGGGGTTAGAAACTCAACCAACTATCGATACATAAAAAGCTAAGTGATATAATCATAGTGATGAAGCCTATGGGCTTCTATGTCTTTTTGTGTCTCTTTATATCCTCTTTTATATATATCCTACCAAATCACCCAATGAAATATGAACCATTTTGGAAAATATATTTGAGAATCAAGATGTGATTATAGGTCACGAACTAGAAAATGAACTTATCAGCCTATGTCCTAGTAAATTTAATATCCTTTAGTGTTTCTTCACCAAGATCATGTCTTTGAGATTGTATTTGAAATAATTTGGTATAGAGAATAAATATGACCAAAGTATTCTTTATATACTTTCTAATCTAGGTATTGATTACTCTATATTTGTGTCTAGTTTACATGTCACTAAAAGTGTTTTACACACTACATGGAAAATTCCCTCTTTAGATGAATTTGTTGTTGATTTGACTTGAGAGCAAGACAAGTTAATAAAAATGGTAATATTTAAGTCCTCAAAACCTCAATCCCTAATCATTGGGAATGGGAAATAAAAGACTTAAAACAAATATTAAAAAAAAGATCAAGGATTAAGAGAATAATAAAGACTCAAACTTTGACAAAATAACCATTGAAACCTACTCTTATAATGACTCTCTTTATGACCTCAACAGGATATGGAAGCTTTGAACATACCTAGTAATCTCGTGAGTGTTACTAGATGATAGAGCTTGCATGACATTATTAAAAATGCTCATGTAAATTCATAAGAATGGCATGTTATAAAAAATAAATGTCTTGTATCATGTGTATAAGCTCTTAAAAATTTGAAAACCTATTTTTTTCTTTAATCATGATCTTTACCTATTTTAGACCATAAAACCTCCTTACTCCTACCAAATCATCATAAATAATCCTTCACTTACCTATCACCTTCATGATTTAGGTTAATTTTATCCCATCATGGAAACCTTCTTAATATTATTTTAGCATTACATATTAATGAAAACATTTCAAACTTTATCATAGGTCTCCTGATAAGCTCTTTGGGTCATAAGAACCTTGTCTCTCTATAGGTTTATAGATCAGGGTAAGAATGATATAGAATTTTTTCTCAAGATACATATACATAGGTTTGGAGGTCATGATATCCTTTGTAAACCATCTATATATATATATATATATATATATATATATATATATAACATCATCCACTAAACTTTCATGAGTTTTATTTTAAATATTATCATGCTTAGGAGACCTACAACATTGGGAAGACCATGGACATCTTGCTTTAGACCTGCCACCTTCTTGGAAAACTAAATCTCTATCTCTATTCTTGTAAATTGTTCTTTTATAACTCTTGAGTGACTTGAAATACAATGTTATAGAATTATTATTCCTCTTAGATACCTCAAGTAACACTCACCACATTATAGGCCTAAGGATATTTTGCTCTTGCTTGAGGATCATTAAGTTGGTATTGTATGCCTATGAGAGATTATGGGAGCATAAAACCTTAAATACAACTATTTATAACCCTCCACTCTTTACCTTGACTTATAAATTATTTCCTAATCTACTTATCTTTGTGATGATCCTGACAACTTTTTATAACCTTATAGCTTAGGCCCCTAAAGCTCTAGAAAACTCTTAAAACATCATCTAAATCATCAAGTAAATATTAGAAACATGTTTCAGGTCTATATTCTTATTGTTCCTTGCTTGAATAATTTAGACTTCCTAATTTTATATCTTATAAGGCTCTAGTGTCAATAAACCTCTTTATCTTACTTTGAAACTTTTAATCATGCTCTAAAAATACTTCTAAAACCTTTAAAAAGTCTTTTCTTGAACCCTAAGGGTTGTTTAAAGGTCTGTAACTTTGGATCACAGCTCAAAAAACCTTTTGGAGATCAATTTAAATCTTGTAAGATTCTTTGGGGAACTTATAAAATCATTTTTTCCCTTGATTACTTCAAATAAACTTACATGAAGTTTGAAAACCCTCAATCCCATCTAATCAATCACCATTCTTGACAAGATCATGTTGAGTAGAACTCATAGTTTGCATGCCTATAAACTCATCATAAAAGTCTTCAAATAGACCCTCAAAAACCTTAAAACATTTAGAGACATGTTTAAAGTCTCCAATAAGACCTTATTTTATCCCTTAAGATGTTCTGTGGGATTTTAATATTAAGATGTTGGACTTGAAGAACCACCTAAGACTTCCTTAGGGTGTTTAAACTCTTATTATGATAGACTTTTAGGTGAGTTTGAGATGCCTACAAATGTTCATGAATCCTATTCATAGCCCTATTTCCTTCTCACTACCTCTAAACACATGTATATGACCCCTCTAGACCTTACCCATGTCCTCCAATATCTATACCGAAGCATACAACAAGTGGACATATATAACTTGTATAGTAAACCTACCTAAAGGTGTTTTTAAATAGGATTTAGAACTAATTTTACTTTGATTGGAATATTGTGATCATCTTTTCTTTTTTTAATGCATGTGAAGGATTGAAAATGATTAGGGGGACCCCACATAAACTCCATCTTATGTTTGAATATCATGGTAGACCTTAAATTCTCGAGAGAACCTTGTGAAAATATGTAATTACTTATCATCCTCCATGTTTATGGGATTTTATGGATTATACTGCCAATAAAGACATGAAGAATTCTTGGTACAACTTATAAGTTATTGAATAAGGGTTTTAAATTTGGGTTCCATGCATGAAAATTATACACCTAATGCAACTTGTGCATACAATCCCAAACCTACAACCACATTTATGGCTTATTTTCATTATGATCTTACATGAAACCTTTTATTTCTTTCATAAATGAAAATTTTCTTAATTGAATGGCTTGAAACCTGGTTTGGAAGATGTGATTTCTTTGAAACATTATTTTTTCTCCATTGTGATCTCAGAAAACCTTTAAAATTGATTGAAACTTCATGTTTGAATCTCTATGCCTTAAAACCATGATGAATCCTTGACTTTGGTGATTTGTCCTTAGGATTTACTCAACAAACCTAAAAGTTTACCAAAGGAACAATGAAAAATTCCTTAAACATGTTAGAGAATGAATAATGGTTTGGTGATGGTTGTGTACACTCTCCTCAAGTTAAGAGAATTAAATGTCGCTAAATAATAATATGGAGGGAAACAACTAAATTCAATGCATTTTTGACAACTTGTATGAATTGGAGAGTTTATAAGGATTTTTTAAAAATTAAAATGACTTTATGAGACATTTAGAGAATAGTTTACCCTCTCAAAATGACTTAATGAGTGAAACAATACTTCTTGACCCCTCATGAACTCATAAACACTTTTAGGACCCTTTTTATTTATTTCACATTAAGGGCACTTGAATGGGATATACAAGGTTGTCATGATAGTAATTAATGATTTAGACTCTCTTTGGATGCATTTACCCTTGGAAAGCATTTTATAACTCTAGATATCAAATAGGCTTTTGTTAGGCTAACATGACTTTAGAATTAACTCATTAGGAATTCTAACAAGATCTTGCATTGGGCATCCACTTGAATGCTTCAAATATGAAGTGGAACCTAAAAAGGCTAAAAAAACTTAACAATACCTTAGACATAATTTTTTGCATTTAAAACCAACACAATAGGCCTCTTATAGGTCCCCTACTAGTCTAATTCAAACTATAATCTCAACGATTGAATATTAGGCCTTATCCAATGAAGCAAAAGGATCAAGGAATATCAATGTTATTAACAAACCATATTCTTCATCCAACATAATCATCATGAAGGTGTATGAATGGAATGTAATAATGTGTTTTTGGTATAAAATGATACATCCCTATGTAAATTAGTGGTGAAGAGATTAAGGGTGACTATATTCCAAAAGGCCTATACAAATTGCCTTAAGCATCCACTTGGGATGGATTCATATAAGACTCTATAGCTTTATTTTGAAGGTATAACCATGGCTGCAACATGTTGGACTGGCCTTGAAATATCTAAAAACTACCTCAAAAATACATAATAAAGGAGAAAAACAACCACAATTATGCATCATCACTTAGAGGAAAGACAAATCCACTACACTACTAAAAAATCTATGCAAACAAGACTTAGAGGAATGAAAACAACTAACCCACTATGTATAATACCTCAAAATAAGGTTTGAGGTGTATCCCATGGACTACGATAGACAACACTTCTCCATTAAACCTAGATAAAAGTAAAAGACCCAAAGATATTACCTCCTCCTTGTAATCACATCATCATATGGTTGATAGGGGTGAGTGAAATCTTTCTTTTTAGATTGACAACGTGACTTACCAGCTCTTAAAAATGTGTCTTTGGCAATGGCTACTAGCTCATTATCATCCTCATTGATCACCAAGTTCATTTTCTTGCTTTCTAAATAATCAACTAGGTCAAGAATGATTTCTATATTCATAGAGCTCTCTGATAACTCATTAACATCAAATTGCATAGTCTAATCATCATATATATCTTGAAAATTTGATTGACATTTGAATGAAAAACTAGTATACTCTTGAAATAAATGAGTAATTTGGAAATCATCATCAAGACTAGGCCAACTTACCTATTTGCTTGGAACAACTAATATTACATCTGATTTGACAAGTTGATATTAGTCTTCCATGGTATCTTTGGACCTGTCAAACTGAGGGATGATTGATACAAGTCCATTAGTATCCTTATGTTTCTTCCTAGGATCTAATGGATAATGAGGTCAAAACATTATTACCATGCTTCATTAAGATCTTCTTGAGGCTCTAAAAAACTATATAGAATGGTGTTCTTGGGAATGTCAAACTGATCTTCCCTTAATGCAACCTCATTCATGTCTTTGTCTTTCTTGGTGACAACCTCAAATTCTTCAATGAGATCAAAACATTATCTCCATACTTCATTAAGGTTTTATTTTGACTTCATAGGAGTTGGTATAAAAGTGTTTTTTTAGGTATATAATAGGAAATTAAACCTACATCTTCCATATAGTCGTACAGATCAAATTCATAATAACCTTTTTCCTAATCATCAAATGAATAATCATGAACTTATTCTATTAGTGTATTGGTCTCATGATGAGTAGAATATTCATATTGCAAGATGTAAGTGCCTAAACTAGTTTATTAAATGATCTTATAGGGGTCATATTTATGATTTCTAGCTCCCCATTCATCAATTTAAATATCATGTATGCCTTCAATAAGTGTGGTTGGTTCATGATCTAGGACACACTCATTTTTATCAAGAATTGTGCAATTAACACTAGCAACATAGGGCATATATGACTATATGTGATATTTGGAAATTGGTTCAAAATTGATAGTGACTCTAGTTCCATACCTTGTCCTAAATAACATGTGAGACCAATCTGATGACAAGTATCCCCCAATCTTAGATATGAAGTGTCCAAAGAGGCATAATTAAAGATAAGGTGGGAGGTCTATAATGAAAACATCTTGGGTATCAAGAAATTATGATAAGTATGCAAGTAAGACTCAATACCCTAATCACACCAACTATTTCGGTGTTTGTACCATCTAATTATAATACTCTTTTAATGTTTGGTTCATACTTTAAGCCTATTTTATCAACTTCTTTAAGCATTACAAAAATTCTTGCACCATAATCAATCATACAGTTATGAACCAAGTGATCACCTATTATCATAGAAAGGTAGAAAGGAAGAGGATTATAATTCATACTTGGATGTTCTCTCTTAGGCTAAGATGCATTAGTAAGGATTTATTTTACTTCCCTTGTTGGTCTAGATGAAATATGAATGTTGGAAAATGCTTCTTGTAACAAATCTTTTTATCCTATAATGGACAATGTCTCTCACATGGAGATATTGACATTTATCTTCTTCATTTGCTCAATGATATTGAAAGGAACAATAATAACCTTTGGTTATGCCCTAGCAACATCAATAATCTCTTTTAATTGAGTTGATTGAACTTGATCATTGGGTTGAAACTCACTTATTATGGACTAGTTTATCTATGTTCTTGGGATTTTAGAGATGAAACATACTTTTCATCCTATTAGAGTACTAGAGGGGATGATACATGACCTCTAAAATCTGATTATCCATTTTCAATATCCCTTTTCTTGTATCTTATGTTGGATGTTATAGGCGTACCTCTTTTACTTGGGGTCTCAATTTGATTCATGGCTCAAAAATCACCCTCTTTTCAATTGACAAGAGTGAATTCACCTTGTACTTGAGCTTGTTCATTCCCTCCTTCAACTTGTGGAGCCAGTTCACTTGATTTCCCTTAGGAAAGCTACACACTTTTGACTATCAAGGCTTGATTGAAAATTCCATTTGGACATGTAATCTTATTGTGAGGTTGATTTCATGGATAACATCATTCATAATCCTAAACTAATTTTTTTTGCATGGGTTCAATGGCTTTTGAAGTGTTAGAAGCATGGATATTTAGACTGTTATAGGGCCTAACATGTTTGATTTGGCTTTGAGCTAGTGGATTGCCTTGAAAGGGTTCCCTATTGATTTAAAATTTAAGGGGTTATAGAGTTTAATAACTACTTTGTTAAAGGGTCTAAGTAAATTAAATTAGGGTATAAAATATGTAATAAATACAACCACTAATTTGTGAAATAACTGATCTAATCTAATATTTCTAATAATACCAATGAGTGACACAAATAAGTACTTAGCTAGAAACTACCTAAAGATAAAGGAACTAAAAGCTAAAAATTGGTACAAGAGTTAGTCCAAGTGTTATAAGTAGGATCTAGGTGTAATATACTCTCCTGGATAATAAAATCATATCATGGATAATAGTGTTATAGAATTAGTGTCCATTTTTAGTGCTAATGTCCTTTGTGTAATAATTGATCTATACTTCTAGGAACACTTGTGTATAAATAATCTAAGCCTATTCCTATGAGAACAAACCCTGTTTTGCTATATATGACCTATTTTGACTATTTTTTATGCAAACCCAAGAACTCCATGTGATTAGGGTATTTGATTAACACAAGTATCACAAGTGTGATGTTATCTAGGTAAGCTAGACATCCTCAACACCCCATTATTATGAGAGTTTACTGTATAATAATACTCTAAGGAGGGATTAAGCCTGATGTAGTTGTACTCACATAAGTACTAATTCAAGTACAAGTGAAGCTATTATGAATTCTAATTGAGTGATTTAAGTAAGGCTTGAGACTAAAAAACTATATATTCTAAGATTAGGATGGTTGTAGATGATTGTATATAGAAGTACGGTAGAATATGGATTAGTAACCTTCATTATGCACAATGTGTTCAAATCTTATTTATATGTATTTGCATCTTATTTCCATATATTGAATAAATAGATTAATATATATATATATATATATATATATATATATATATATATATATAAGTTTTGTTCTTTTACAATGTTTGAATCAAGTCTAGGCTAACCTTAGGTTTATTTTCAATTGGAAATATATTCACTAGGGCCAAAAATAGGGGAAAAGAAAATAGCACCAAACTAGGACACTAGCTTGGGGCACTATTGTCTAATTATGATGATAATGTCTAGGTGGTAGAACCTAAGACACTAGGGGCTTAGATGTCTAAGGGAGGTTCTCAAACTAATTTTGAGATGTCTATGTATACATAAGGCCCACACATAATCTAGATAAGTTTATAAATAAGTCGTAAGATAGGTATAAGGCTAGTTTATAATCAAGTAACACTCTTAGCACTCAAGTGACATTTTAGATGACTATACCTATAAGGCTGATAATGTTGATAAGAAGGCTATTAAGGCCTTTTAAAATGAACTTATTACTATCTTTTAAAGGCTACCAATTAATTCTTGAAGCTTTAAAATAATGTATTCACTTCATGTAACTCATTATAAGGGGGAATAGATGTAATTAGCTAGCAATTTCCTACAAGAATGAGTACAAAGTAGGTTTTATAGGTGGATTAGGAGGGAATAAAGGACTTAGAGGTCTAGGGGATATATTTCTTACTTAAATCAACCTATTTTCAACCCTTATGGCAATATCATATGCAAGTGGTAACATAGTACCTACCATGACATGAATTCTGATTTCAATATCAATATTCAAGGACCTCAAGTAATACAAGAATGCAGTGTTAGGTGTAGGCTTTACCAATGGTGGGATTCTATCCCAAGTATTATGGAATCTATATTTAAAATCCACCATGTATTTATGAGGAACTCTCTTGATGGTTATAATTTTTTCCATGAGAGAGATATGGTCACTCTTATCTTTAAAATACTAGCAAGGTCTCTCGCCCAACTCATCCCAATTTTGTATTAAATCAGGGTAAATTTCTCTATATCATTGAACAAATCTTCCTTCCAATGATATAATAATAAGTCTTATGATCACATTGTCTTAATTGATTTTGTGGACTGAACATATATTAGAAACATCTTGTATGTGATCTATGGGAGTGGTGACATCCTCAATAATGAAAATGGGATGATTTTGAGAGTTTATACTAGGATATCATCATGCTACTAAAGTGATAAAGGACTACCTCTATCAAATGAAATAAAAACCTGATTCTTTTGGGCTACCATGTGAAGAAGAGGATTTAGGAATCTACCAAAAGGGGGTGTAGATTGATCCCTTAGATAAGGATATCTATAACCTCTACCCCTTATCTTAGGAGATATTAACAAAGTAGTTATTCTTATTCTAAGAGTAAATGTCAATTTAACAAAATCAAAACTAGTACCTCTTGTTGAAGATCTTGTCTCCTTTGGAATGAAAGTGTGGATCTAATTTAAAAATATAAAAGGATGAAGTCACTAGGTTCTTCTGAAGTGTCTTTAGTTTTTTGATAACTTGCTGAGGATCAACACCAAGTCTCTAGCTAAATTCTTCCAACTCTATGTAACTTAACCCATCAGGCATGCCAAAAATTGTTATCATGTTGAAATGCACCATGTTAGATCATAAGACCTATTTAAACTAACACAATAGAAATAGTTCTAGGTTTTGGTGACCTTTATCATGAGTGAATATCTATAAAGGTCTAGTTCCCTTCCTAAATTATTGTGCACCTAATTTAGTATCATATTGTAGACCTATAAACTATTATAAAATGGATTATCTAATTTTTAACTAGGTTTCTTACCATAAAAAGGGAGGGATAGTGAAACTAAAACTTGTAAATAGGTGATGCACCAAGTCTTGATATCTCTTCCACCTACCTATAATAACATAATAGAACCTATGAGAGACTAAAGTTTATCCTAAATAATCTTCAAATTTGACATCTCTTTCATAAGTGTTTTGTATGAAGGTGGTAACCTATGAGAGAACTAGTATGGATAACCCTACGTACATTTCACAAGGTAAAATTGGGTAATTTACACTACTAACACTTGCATAAACCAACTATAACATAACATATAACTTTAAAAAACATGTTTTCTTACACAAAGGTGAGGGTAATTGGACACAACACAAGGTAAAATATATTTTACCACAAGTATAGATTAATAATTGACAATAATTCACACAAAATACAAGCATAGAGAGGGTAAAACCAATCTTTTATTTTTATAAAGGCCTTAATCCAACATTTACAAGACTCCAAAGAATTAGAGTTTTATCATACCCAATATAGGGATACAGAATAAGGCATTTGCATCCCTATATATATGAAAGATGAGATGAAAGAGGAGAGGAGAACACAATAAGAATACATAAATGATTTTATTACCCCATTAGTATAACTTATGGAATCAAAGAGACATGGAAAATGTAATGAAACTACTTAAATGATTCTCAACAATAGAATTATATGTCACAAAATTAAGAATAGAATAAGTAGATCTACAAAAATAATTGGTGAAAGATTAGAATAATTGATTATTATAATTGATCCAATTCAAGGGGGAAACCTCCAAAATAATGAAATATAATAGAATTAGTAATATGATGAAGGGTGTAGCATGCCCCTCCCATTCAAAAAAAATTGTCCTTAACATTGAATCAAACTAGGATGTTGTTGTAGGAATGCTTTATCCTCCCATGTTGCATCTTCAGAATGCAAGTTATTCCATTTGATCAAATACTCCTTGATGGATTTGGTCCATAGTTATTTAGTGAACATGTGAAGGATCTATTCAAGATCCAATATAACTCAAACTTATTCATCAAATTTAGTTAACTCATTATGAGTGTAAAATCTATGTCTAATTACCTTCTTTAGGAAAAAGATATGAAATATCGAATGTATATGAGTAGATGGGGGTAATTCCAACTTATGATCCACACTAATATTTTTTTTGAAAATTATGATAATGGATATAATACTTATGTGAAAATTTCTTATCCTTTTTATATTTATTTAGAAGCATATACTTATATGGATGAAAACACATTAAGGCCTAATCACCTATGTCAAAATGCCACTCACTGCAATGTTGATCTACTTATTGTTTCATTCTATTTTATGTCAATGATAAATTATCTCATAAAATCAATAGTACCTCTTATTAATGGTGAGTATGTTACTCAATAACTCAAACATTGGGATGCACCATCAATGAACAATTGATGTATGGGGATTGATACCCATATAATGCCACAAAGGGATACATCTTGGAAAAAGTGTGAAAAGAAGTGTTATACCACCATTCGGCAAGTGGTAGCCAATGAACCCATTTATCCTATTTATCATAAATAAAACATAAATTATATATTTATAGACATTTATGGAATAACTCTATTTATCCATAAGATTGAGGATGATAGGATGATTTATGATCCAACTTGGTGCCTAAACATGCAAATATTTTAGTCTACAAATTACTAATAAATATGGGATCTCGGTCATTTACAATTATCTTTGGAGTACCATGAAATTTTTGAACTATATTGAGAAAATTATAATCTATTGTACTAGCAAAAAATGGATATGATAAGGAACAAAAATGAGCATACTTGGTGAGTCAATCCACAACTATCATGATAACATTTTTATGCTTGAACTATGGTTACCTAGTTATGAAATCCATGGAAACATCCTCCCAATGATGGATAGGGATGGATAAAGGCTATAAAATAACTAGGTTTTTAATTGTTTCACATTTCTTATGTTGACATATCATTCATTCAACCACATTTTTTTGGACATCCCCCTTGAGTCCTTCCAAAACAAATATAGTTTGATTTTATGATATGTTCTCAAAAAACATGAGTTAACTCCTAGTGGAGATGTACTAAGTTCTTGAAGGTTTTTATTTTTTAGGAGGTAATTATTACAAAGGTATAATTTGTCTTTATAACATAATGCATTCCTCTTTCATGTAATTTTTTTAGATCCCCTAGAACCCTATTGAAATTTTTAAACCAAATAATCGGTAGCACTATCATTCCCCCATCCTAATCTTTCTTCCTCTAACCAATCTACCTACCAAATAGTCATTGTAAATAATAATGTATTAATTGATTCATCCCTCCAAGATAATGAATATGCCACTAAATTATATTTTCATTTCTTATAGACTATTTCAAAATCATATCCTAACATTTTAGTAACCCTTTTTTATTTTTCTTCAGATGACAATAATTATTCCAAAAAATATTTGAGTCTATCATGATTAGTCTTTACTTGAAAGTAATGACCCATTAGATAAGGTATCCATTTATTGATTGTATGTAGAATAAATTTTGGCCATTTTTGGCCTACATACAAAGATTTTAAGGACTAAGCAATATTCTTGATTGAGAGAAGGACCCAATGATAAAAGAGGAAGATCATATTACTTGCAACACTTTTGAAACACTTTAAGCAAGCTTAAAGTGTAATTCTATTAATCTTAGATAAATAAGTCTACAAAGTAAATGGAGGATCTAGATAAGTTTACATAGGTAATCTTATATTTCAGGGCATGTACAAGTTTATTATGCTTTAGAAGTTCATTTGAGCTTCCAAAGATCAAATAAAATCTTAAAAGAACAAGTCTAAGAGCCAGACCATCATCAAGATGTCACTCAAAAATGAACTAGCCAACTTGTTTACATATTTGATAAGTATGCTCAAAAAGCCTCGTAATCCCTAAGGTCATGTATACATGTTTCTCTTAGTACCTAGATCATTCCATATAATTTTTATGCCTATTTGAGATCCAAGACATCAAATTTGACCCAATAGATGAAGACCTTTATGCAAAAGTCAAGTTTAAATTTAGGAGAAAATTCATCAGTTCCTGAATTTGATGGTTTATGGGACATCAAATATGATCTATGAGATGTCATCGATGGTCACACAGATGTCAAAATAAAACTTAGTATAAAATTTATCAATTTTTAAATTTTATGGTCTGTGGGACATCAAATACAGTCTGCATGATGTCATTTATGGTTGTGCAGACATCAAAATAAATATTAGGCAAAAATAATACAATCTTAAATTTTATGATCTATGAAACATTAAATACATCCACACATACATCAAATAATATTCATGTAAATGTTATTTTTAATACACATTAAAGATCCATTAGATTTCAAATAGTGGGTCCTAAGCAGATCAAAGGGATCATGTTTAATCGTTCATCAAAATCAAATAATTCATAGATGGTCAACAAGTTAGTGAATCCAAGGAGATAATGAGTTGAGGAAAAATGTCAAAAGCATATGGGTCTTAGAAAAATATTGATGAAGCACATGCATTTGTATAGAAAGATTAATGGAGTGGATAGAGTTAGAAAATCCATTGAGCCAAGTTAGATACCGATAGCCTATAAATAAAGGGGATCTCAAGACATTTTTCAACAAAAGTTGAAGAAGCTTTTAGACCCAGGTAAAGTAAATACACAAGAGCCAAGCTTGAAGGCAATCCAAGATTAAACTAGGTCATATTTCAAAGATCAAACATCACCATTTGAGATTTATGGAGACATGATAGGTCTATTAGACCTATTTCAATCAAATATTGACATTTTGTTTTTGAAATAAGACCAGGGGTTGAACTATAAGAAAACTAATAAAATGATTTGTTTTTAATATATAAAGAGATCTATGATCAGATATTATGATACAAATAAGTAAATTCATCCACTCAAAACAGACCAAGCATCTCTATTAGTTTCAAGGAATGAAGCATTTGTTCTTGTGATAGATCAAGTAGAGGTGGCATGGAGTCTCAAAATGATGACCTAGTGGTCGGATAAGGATCATGAAACATTAAATTATTTTGTAAAGCCATTGAAATTGTTCTTTTTTTATAAGATCATGACTCAACATCCTCAAGAATGTTAATCCATTAAGATAACTCAGACCCCATTCAATTTTTTCTATCTACTCAATTCCTTCTCTCTCTCATCCCTTTTTCTATAAATATAGGCTTCTAAGCCTTGAAAATAGCTCAGTAATCCCTCTCTTAGGCATGAAAAAAAATCTACCTAGATTTTATCTTTGTAACCTTTTGAGATATATAAATGATTCTTTCACATTTTATTATTCTAGTATAGTGTATCAATGTTAGATTGATTTGCATATGTGGTATAAATCTCTCATTTTTCAAATCCTAATCTCACCTAGCTACTAGTTCATATTGTTTTACAAGTCATGTTTAGTGTTAAATGTCATTTGATTAAATCTAGAAAGTGGATACATTGACTAGTTAGTGACTTGAATCAAGCCTCTCCATCACTTACCTTATGTTTTGACCATCTGGTGAAACTTTTCATAAAATACTAATGCATAAATAACCATTTGGAGTTGTACATCCGATCTCATTAGTATTTTTTATAAGTTTATATAGAGTGGATGAACAATCCCATTACTAGTTAATTATTTCTTTTAAATGTTTTTATGTGTTGTTACCTATTTCTCTCTCCATTTTCCTAGTCAAAATTTAGTTTAGGTGATAGATCTAGAAGGAAGCCAGCCTTCTCTAGAGGTCTGATCCATTATTAGGATACCCCTAGCTTAAGTTCAGCCCCATGTTGGACTAGATTTGAGTAAAGGACCTAAAAAATTCCCTTCTCAACTAGCGTGCAAATATAGAACACCAATAATTTTGGCACACCTAATGGGATGCATTAGAGCTTGTCTTGGTGAAATTTTTGTTACAATAGTGTTCTTCATGAATAATTTGGTGATTTCAAGCTCAAGATATTACTTCTAATAGTCCAGGCATTTTCCAAGTAAGTCTATTCCATTGCACTATCCTTATGTTGTTTTCATGGCTATGTATGAAGAAAATCCCTATGTTATACCTCCTTACCAAACCTATGGTGGATAATACTAGCCTTGTAATGATCCATATGAGCCTTCTTATGAGCCTAATCAACCTTACTAGGAGTTTTATCAAAGCAATGATGAGCCTTATCAAGTTTACCATGATCCTTATTATCAAGAGCATAAATCTTACCTTCTTTATGAACCATGTCAGTATCAAGACCAAATTTCATCTTTCACATATGGATATGATGTTGTACATGAGTATCGTTGTCTTCAAGAGAGAATAGATGAAATAGAGATCAAACTACTAGCATATGCAAGATAATTTTATTCAAATTCTCAATATAAAGAAGTGAATGGGCTTTTTCTAGATGTATCCAATGATCTAGAGGAGAGGAATGATATGTTTATTTTTTAGTTGGATAATATGGAGGCTTGGGAGAGGTAGAAAGGTGAGTTGAATCACTCATCTCAAGAACCCTTTTGTATTCCTTACCAATATTCTTATGTTCCTTATTCTTATAAAGGTCGAGCTCTCGACCAAGCCCAGTATGTGCTAATGAATATTCCTAGTTAGAGTCAAGAATCTACTCATATTCAAAGTCAAGAACCTATTTAATAAGCTAAACATTCTTATATTCTATCTTATTTACCACTTACCCTTCAAGCTCAAGTTGTCCATGAGGATAAGGAGGTTTCAGACCTTGATGAAATAATGGCCAAGTGGAAAGAGTAGAATGTATAAGTTATCAAAATTTTATCTTTCCCTCCTCTTCAATATTCCCTAAATGATTCCATTGCCCTAAATATCCCAAAATATGATCATGATAAACATTACATTCCTCATACTCCCTCTCAATAAAATGAATTTCATCACCTTCCCACCATCTCCCTTCTTCAAGACTAGCTTGTTTTATCAGAGATAGAGAAAAAAGTTGTAGCTGTAAGCCAAATTCTTGAAGAGTGTAAAGAGGATGCTTCAAATGTGTATAATGAATAGTTATTCATTGATAATTTACTTAAGGTACAAGTTTCAAATGAGATTTTATCTGATATTGAAGAAGTTATCTCAAGTATAAAGGAGAAGTTTGATCTTGACATGGAAGAAATCCATAAAGAATTGGTACATTATGAAGCAATAAATAAGATTTAGATATCTCCACTTGAGGAATATCAAGATATAATTCAAGATAATCTTATTTAGGTTGATCAAAATGAAGAATAAAAAGATGATTGGTAGCTATATCTTCAATCTCTATAAGAGATTGAAGAACTTTATGAAGTTATGTTTCTTATTGGAAAGCATGTTTATAATAAGTTTGATCAAGAAGCACTTATTCAAGATCATGATACAGATTGGGTTAATTATTTAGAGCTCCTTGAAGATCTAGATGAACTTTTATAAGTTGATAAGAAGGATAAAGTCACTCAAGGACAAGGCATAGATGAGATGTCACTTGACAAGGTTGTAAATGACAAGAAACAAAAAAATGATTTAGAAGTGCAAGATGAGTTTATATTTATTTTTGATTGGTTTTTTATTGATGGCTCATTTTAGGAGATATTAAGAGAAATAATTAGAAAAAAAAGTGTCACTTCAAAGGTCATGTTCAATAAACCCCCTACTTTGCAACTTGTACCATCTTTTGTAATGATAAAATTCATGAATTTCCCTTTTGATCTAGGTGAATCATGTTTTTTCATGGTTAATCAGGTTAGTTTGTTTATATTTTATCCCAAATAAGTTATTTATTGACACATTTACTTTGTTAGCTTAGTTTCCCTACTTTATTTTGTTTTCTTCCCTGTGTTGGTGGAGTTATGTTGTCTTTGCAAATCAAGAGGTCTCTTGCATTCATATGTTATGAGTCCAAGAGTCATGTATATGGTTTGAGTTCAATCATAGTATGCATGCTTTTTAGCTAAGTTACCAAAGATGTTGGCCTTTTTTGGTCTACATACAGATCTTTCAAGGACTAAGCAATGTTCTTGATTGAGAGAAGGACCCAATGGTAAAAGAGGGAGATCATATTACTTACAACACTTTTGAAACACTTTAAGCAAATTTAAAGTGTAATTATATTAATCTTAGAAAAATAGGTCTATAGAGTAAATGGAGGATCCAAATAGTCTTGCACTAGTAATCTTACAGTTCAGGTCATGGACAAGTTTGTTTATGCTTCAAAAGTTCATTCAAGATTCTAGAGATCAAGTAAAAGATCAAAATAAAAAGTATAGGAAGCAAACCATCATCAGGACGTCACTTTAAATGGACTAGTTAATTTGTTTACACATTTTATAAGTATGTTCAGAAAGCCTCACAAGCCTTCAAGTCATGTAGACATGTTTCTATTAATACCTAGATCATCCCTTGCAAGTTTTGTGCCTTCATGAAAATTTTGCTTCAAGATCCAAGCCTTCAAAGTTAACCCAATAGATACATTCATGTGAAAATCAAGTTTAAACTTAGTATAAAATTCATATGTTCTTAAATTTGATGGTCTAAAATATGTCAAATATGGTCTACAGGATGTCATTGATGGTCGTGCAAATGTTAAAATAAAACTCAAGATAAAATTCATAAATTCTTAAATTTGACAGTTTATGGGACGTCAAATACAGTCTACAAGATGTCATTAATGGTTGCACAAATGTCAAAATAAATCTCAAGCAAAAATCATGGAAGCTTAAAATTGATGGTCTGTGGAATGTCAAATACGTCTACATGAATGTCATTTAAACATCAATTTTAAGACATAGTAAAGAGACATTGGGTTTCAAGAAGTGGGTCCTCAAAAAATCTAAGGGCTTGCATTTAATCACTCATCAAGATCAGATAGTGTATATATGGTCAAAAAGTTAGTGATCCAAGGAGATAATGAGTCGAGGACAAGTGTCAAAATCACATGGGTCCTAGTATAAGATTGGTGAATCATGTGCATTCATATAGAAATATCAATGGAATGGATAAAGTTAGAAAAGTCAAGGAGCCAAGTTAGATACTGATAACCAATAAACAAAGGGGATATTAGGACATTTTTTGATGAAAATTGAAGAAGCTTTTGGATCCAGTTAAAGCAAATACATAGGAACTAAGCTCAAAGGCAATCCACGATTGAACCAAGGTCACATTTCAAAGAAAAAGCATCACTATTTGAGCTCCATAAAGATTGGATAGGTATTTTAGACCTATTTTAGTCAAAGGTTGACATTTTGTTTTCAAAATAAGACTAGGGCATTGAACTATAAGAAAACCAAAAAAATGATTGGTTTTCAATTTATAAAGATATTTGTGCGTAGATATTGTAATACAAGTAGGTATATCTAACCACTCAAATAAACCAAGAATATTTATCAATTTCAAGATATGAAGGGTTTTTTCTCATGATAGATCAAGTAGATGTGACATAGAGTCCCAAGATGATGACCCAGTGGCCGGATACGGATAATAGAGAATTAAATTCTTTTACAAAGCCTTTGAAATTATGCCTTCTTGACTATATCATGAATCAAAATCCTTAAGAATGCCAATCCATCAGGAGTAGTTGGACCTCATTCAATGTTTTCTATCTGCTTAGTTCTTTCTCTCTCTCTCATCCCTTTTTCTATAAATATAGGAATCTAAGATTTGAAAATAACTTGGTAATCCACCTCTTAGGCATGAATAGACTCTACCCATATTTGATCTTTATAACCTCTTGAGATAAATAAAGGACTCTTTTCATATTTTGTTATTCTAGTATAGTGTGTCAATGTTAGATTGATTTACATATGTGGTAGAAATATCTCCCTTGTCAAATCCTGATCTCACATAGCTACTAGATCATATTGTTTTGTAGGTCATGTTTAGTGTTAAATATCATTTTATTAAAGCTAGCAAGTGGATACGTTGACTAGTTAGTGCCTTGAATCAGGCCTCTTCATCACTTCCCTTAGGTATTGACCATCTAGTGAACCTTTGTATGAAATACTAATGCATAAATAACCATTTGGAGTTGCAGATCTGATCTCATTAGTGTTTTTTAAATGTTCAAAAAGAGTGGATGAACAATCACATTACTATTGCATCACCTCCTTTACATGTTTTTATGCATTGTTACCTATTTCTCTATCCCTTTTCCTAGTTAGAATTTAGTTTAGGTGATATATCCAAAAGGAAGTCAACCTTATCTAGATATTTGATCAATTATTAGGATAACCATAGCCTAGAATCAATCCCATGTTAGACTAGATTTGAGTAAAGGACTTGAACAATCCCCTTCTCAGCTAGGTTGTAAATCTAGATCACCAATAATAACCATCATCTCTTTTTCATTGATTAGTTTTTATCCTATGTTTTCTATTCATTTGGCAAATTTTAAATTATGTCTACCTTATTGTATGAGTATATCTCGCATACCATATCTAGATGTGTCATACTCCACAATAAAGTTTTTTGAAAAATCCAAAGTAGCCAAAATTGGAATTGTGTACATAGCCATTTTTAACTATTTAAATGCCTTGGTAGCTGAATCATTCCAATAGAAGGAATATTTATTAAACAAAGAGGTGAGTGGGGCTACAATGTTATCATAAGTTTTGACAAACCTATGATAGTAACCAATTATCCCTAGAAATCCTTGAAGGTTCTTGAGGGTATTAGGAACCTGTCACTCCATCATTGCTTGGATTTTTTAGGATCAATTTTCACTCATTCATATGAGACAATATGACCCAAGTACTCAACCTCTTCGATGTCAAAAGTACATTTGGAACATTTGGCATAAGTATGATGTTGTTACATAACTTAAATTACCTATTTTAGACTATTTAAATGCTCATCCTAATTTTTTTTGTAGATGAAGATATAATCAAGAAACACTAATACAAACTTTCTCAAAAATAGCCTAAAAACAGTATTCATCAAACTCTAAAATGTATATGGTGAATTTATGAGGACAAAAGGCATGACCATAAATTCATAATGGCCTGCATGTGTTCATGAACATAAATTTTCTAGACATGACCTTTCATAAATGATGTTGAGGGAAGGTGCATTCATGAACATTAGTGAAAGGTTTTTGTTTGATCAACTCTTTTTCCTTAGCTAGACACACCCTTGGTATGGCTTCATCTACATTTTTGGGATGAAACATGTGAACCTCTAATTGGATGTTATCTTTGATACCACCCAAAAATAGGTTAGACATATTTTTCTCAGTGATGTCTACCACACATAAGAAAATATTCTAAAATTGATGAATGTAATGCTTTACAGTCCCAATTTGGCACAACTTGGCTAGTCGGATGAGGTATTTTTTTGAGACATTGTTATGATATTGGAGCTATATCCCTTAAAAAAATAAATACTAAGAAAACAAGAGACCCTTAATTTTCTTTTGATCACATAATCAACAATACCAAATAAACTTTTCATGTTCTAGATATAGAGAGGCCATGACCACATTTTTTGAATAGAGAGTCTAATATTGATTAAATAAATTTTAAATTTGAGTAATCCATGTTAGTGGATCATTAACATAAAACTTTTGAGATCCCACTTTTGGAAATAATGATTTCATTCCATTTTTTTCCTTGTTGATTGTTTGGAGGATAAAAACCAAATTGGAGTGGTGCAGGGTTATTTAAAAACTTCTTAGATGAAAAGTTTGACAGTTTCCCCTCTTAACCCTATGAGGTCCCATTTAAATACATAAAGATCATATTTATGTACCATGCCCTATAAATATGACTTAAGTTTCTAAACCATCTCCAAAATACTTGGATTAGATGTTTATGAATCCATGTCATCTTTGTGAGGAGTTTTAGGCATTTCTCTCCCTTTCCCATGACCATGAGTGTTAGACACAACCATGCATAAAACTAAAGAGGGTTTTGACAAAAAAAAATGTATCAATATATGATACCATTGTGATCATCTCTTAAAGATGAATATAATTATTAGTAATGTGCACAAGGGTGGAAATATTTATCCTTAGAAAGTCTACTAACAAAATATACTGTTGTGAATCCAATGACTACTAATTTTTACAAGGTAAAAAATTTCTAAACTTTTTTTTACTCATAATTATTCATGAGGTTAAAAAACTTCATGAACAAAATATGGTGATGAAAAAAATCAATTCATATTGGATCAAAAGTTATGTTTTTTCATAATTTTAGTGTTCACGATGTTATATCTAAAAAAATTTGTTTGAGAAACTTTCCCAAATTGAATCTCTAATACCACTTGTAATGAAAAATTTTAAATTATTATCAATAATGGAATTATATATCACATAATTAATAATATAATAAGTAGATCCACAATAAAAATTGGCAAAAGAGTAGAATACTTGAATATTATGACTAAGCCACTTTGAGGGGGCAACCTCCACAATAATGAAATAAGAAAAAAATTTACAATATGATGAATGGAGTAACATAAAATATGAGTATTAAGCTCTCCCCAATGCATTAGGCCTTCCATCATGATTATATTTTATGGAGGTTGGCATATTATTGGTGGAAGAGACTTCATTCTTTCTATTTTTATCCTTTAGAGTGCTTGAAAATGAATGGCTTGATCCCTCAAAGCTATTCCACTCTTTAAAAACATGACTCTTATTGTGATAATTTCCTTAACTCTCCCAACTCCACCTCTCATGCATGTTGAATGTTTTACGTGGGAAAGAATCCCATGCACCTCTTTGGAGTTATGGTTGACTTGTGATTTACTCTCACCCCATGGAGTGAGTTACACATCTCTAAGATCAATTTTCTAACACTTTATACTTACATCATGCCTTTAATGACCACTTACACCATTCATAGTCCTAAAGGACTATTTAAGATACCTATCCAATGTACCTCTCATGCTTTAAAGATGATGGAATTATGGCCTTCACCCTTTGATCATTGACACTCCTATAAACATTAAATGGATTGGTTACTTTCCAAGTCTTAGATCACTTTAAATGTTTTAAATTAGCCTTATAGCTTATGTTAAGTTTTTTGGAGAGGTTGGGAAGATTGTGTTTCATGCCTAGACCTTGAGAATTCTGCCTTCGTTATTTGCTTAGGATGTCTCTACAACTCAAAATATTCTTCAACAACATGAAATCCTAAAATACCTATCAAAACATGCCTTATGGCCTTGAAGGAGCCTAAAAAAACTCTCTTTATCTTTACAAGCTATGGAAGCCTTGAACATACCTAGTAGTCTCATGAGTGTTACTAGCTCACAGATCTTATATGACTATATTGAAAATTCTCATTTGAATTAATAAGAAATTCATGTTAGAAATAATAAATGTGTCTTTTATCATGTGTACAAGCTCTTAAAAATCTTAAAACCTAAATTTTTTAATTTAATCATTCTCTTTACTTAATTCAAACCATAAAACCTTCTTACCCCTTCCAAAGCATCATCAAGAAACCTTCACCTATATGTAGCATTCATGATTTAGGTTGGTTTTGGCCCATCATATAAACCTTCTCAAGCTTATTTTATAATTGTATATTTATGGAAACATTGCAAAAAATTTCATAGGTCTCTTGACAGGATCTTTGGGTCATGAGAACCTTGTATTTCTCTATAGATTTATAGATTAGGTTAGGAATGATTAAGACTTGTTGATCAAGAGACCTATACACATGTTTGGATACCATGATACCCATTTAAAACCATCTATACATATCTTACATCATCCACAAACCCTTCATGAGTTTTGTTGTAAATATGATCATGCTTAGTAGACCTACACCATTGGGAAGACCATGGACATCTTTCTTTAGACCTGCCACCTTTTTGGAAACCCAAATCTCCATCTCTATACCTACAACTTATGATTTTTTATTCCTTGAGTGACTTGTGAAATAATGTTTTAGGATTATTAATCCTCTTATAAATCTTAAGTAACCCTCCACCACATTGTAGGCCTAGGGAGCATTTGCTCATGTTTGAGGATTATTAAGTTGGTATTGCATGCTTGTGAGAGATTATGGGATTATGAAACACTGGAGAAGGATATTTTCATCCCACCCACACTCTCTACCTTGAAATATAACTTATTTCCTAAACTACTTGTCTTAATGATGATCCTGATAATTATTTATAACCTTATAGCTTAGACCCTTGAAGCATTAAAAAACTTTGAGAACACCATTTAAACCATCAATTAAATATTTAAAACTTGTTACAAGTTTGTATTATTCATGTTCCTTGTTTGAAGGCCTTAAAATTCATGTTTTAAAACCTTGGAAGGCTCTAGTGTCAAGAAACCTCTCTATCTTACTTTTATGCTTTTGGTCATGCTCTAACAATCCTTCTAAAACCCTGTGAACTCCTAACTTAAACCTTAAGGGATATTTTAAGGTCTATAACCTTGTGTCATAGCCTCAATAAACCTTTAGAGATCAATTTCAATCTAATAGGATTATTTAGGAAACTTCTAAAATCATGTTTTCACCTTGATAACTTCAATAAACCTTCTATGAAGCTTGCAACTCCTCAATCCCCATGTAATCAATCACCATGTTTGACAATATCCTATAGAGTAGAAATCATAACTTACAGTGATGTAAGCACATCATAAAAGTCTTCATATAGACCCTCAAAACCCTTAAACCTCTTGGTGAGACGTTGAAGGCCTTAATAAGACTCATTTTAGCCCTTAAAATGTTATGTTGACCTGCAATATTAAGATGTTTGACTTGAAAAACCACCTACAACTTCCTCAAGGTGTTTGAACTCTTATTCTAATAGAGTTTTAGGTGAGTTTGAGAGGCCTACAAATTTTTATCAATCCTATTCACCCTATAATTCGCTAGCAAGTCTTCTATAACTTGGATGAAACTTTAACATACTATAGGCTTGCTCCAATAGATTTAAATCATGTGGATAAGTGTTTGAGTGATGTAGAGGCCATGCTAATCTGCCATTAGGTTTTCTTATCCTTGTACTTTATTGAAACTTGTAAATTCTAAAATACAATAATTTTTAAGGGATTTTGGGATCATGCTTCCATCCTGGTCAAATAAGAAATCTCTCTTGGAGGTTACATGCATACCTACATTTTTGTAGGTGCATGTCTCTTGTTTTAGGACCTTACCTCATAAGATTATAATATTATAATTAAAAACCTTTCCTGTAACTCATGTTAAAAATGATCTTGGTCCTTTAGGTTTGATACAATAATTTATTTATTTAAGGGATAAACACATCAATAAGTTCTTCAATCCATGTTGTAGGATCAAAACCCATTATAACCTTACTCTTGGACTTCACAGACATTACATGGACATATGGTCTTATTAAGACAATTTAGATCCTTACTAAGACTTTTGACACATTTTGAGCCTCTCCACTTGATTTTTATACCTTTATATGGGCTATTTAAAGCTTTAGGACCTTGTGAGAAATTTGAAAACCTTTTATGACCATGATAAAACTCCTAACATTGCATGAGTAGTCCTACAACTTCTTGAAGACATTATACAAACTTTCCACTATGTAACCTTCATGTTGGTGATCTTTAAGATCCCAAAAACAATTTTTTTACCTCATAAGGCATTTATAACTCCTCAAAATCATGTTTAAAGGGTATGAATGATTTTTAGGTCAATATTTAGAATATATTACCAGTTTCTTACTTCCCAAACCCACAACATCAATGTGTGATCAGTCATTTGATATTTCTACAGACCTAGAGAAGAATGGGGCCTATAACCCTTGATTGTAAACATAACCCTCTAGAATACTACCTTGGAATCATATGGAGGTACCTTGTATAATTATTTCACTTCCATTTAAATATTTATAACATTAATTAGTGGTTGTAGATCCCATCATCCTAGTTGGAACATGTAGAGGTCCATCTCAATCTTAAAACCTTCTTGAACATGAATGAAAATGGATCCCATGGACTTGAAATTGTATTTTTGATGATTTTAGATAATATTTCAATCATTTAATACTTTAAAACATCATATCTCCCACTTAGCAAGCTTCAAAACATCACAAGATGCATTCATAAGTTTATAGGGTTTTGGTAGGGTTTGAGATACCTACAACATTATTTATAATTCCACATGATTCTAAGATCCTTGACCTAGTTTGGTAACTTGGGGTGGTTCATTGAAAACCTTATAACCTCCTCCATTATATATCCCTTGCCATATATTTGTAAAATTACAAACAAACTCTTGATTGTGCCTCTTTAGGGTGGATTTTAAGTAGTTTTAGGGATTCTTAACAATTTTTCATAGCCTTGTTTTCTTCTCACTACCTATAAACACTTGTATACTATCCATATATACCTTTCTAATTCCCTCCAATGTTTGTACCAGACCATGTAACAAGTGGAAAGAGATAACTCGTACAATAAACCTATATGTAGGTGCCTATGAACATGGTTTAGAATTGGGTTTGCCTTGTTTACAGGATTATGGGAATTGTTTTCTTCTTTGAATGCATGTGAAGGATTTATGATGATTAGGGGGACCCCACTTGAAATCCATCTTATTTTTAAATATCATGGTAAACCTACAACTCTCAAGATAACCTTGTGAATAACCTATAACTACTTGTCATCCTCCATGTTTGAGGGCTTTTATGGCTTATATTGCCTACAAGGACATCATGAATTCTTGACACACCTTTTAAGTTCTTTAATAATGGTTTTAGATTTGGTTTCCATGCATGAAACTTGTATTCCTACTGCAACTTGTGCAAACAAGCCCAAACCATCAACTTCATTCATGTCTTATTTTCCATATGGTCTTCCTTGAAACCTATTATTACTTTCATGAATGAAAATTTTATTAATTGAAGGTATTGAATCATAGTTTTTAAGATACTCCTTCTTTTAAACATGATGTTTTCTCCATTACAATCTCAAGAAACCTATACAATGACTAGAACTTCATGCTTGAAGCTCTAGCCCTTAAAATCATGATGAAACTTTGAGTTTAGTGATTTAGATTGAGGATTTGTTCAACATAACTATAAAAATACCCCTAGAGTAATTAAAAATCCATTGAACATGCTAGAGAATGAATAAGAGTTTGGTGATGGTTAGGTATACTTTCCTCATGTTGAGAGAATTAAATGCCACTAAGGAATAAAATGGAGGGAAACAACTAAATTCAACACATTTTGACCATTTTTATGGATTATAAATTTTATAAGGATCTTTTAAACATTGAAATGACTTTATAATACATTTATAGACATTTTACCCTCTCAAAATGACTTAATTAGTGAAATAAGACTTCTTGACCCCTTATGAACACATAAGCACTTTTAGGACCCTTTTATTTTATTTCACATTAGAAGCACTTAAATGGGCCAATATAATGCTTTCATGATACTAATGAATGAATTATACTCTTTTTGGTGAATTTAACCTTGAAAATCATTTCGTATCTCTATTTATCTAATAATTGTTTATTAGGCCAACATAACTTTAGGATTGACTCATTAGGACTTCCAACAAGATCTTGAATTGGGGATCCACTTGAATGATTTAGACATGGAATGGGGAATAATAAGTATAATAATAACTTTAATACCTTAGAAACACATTTTTACATTTAAAACCAACACAATAGGCCTCTTATAGGTCCTCTATTAGTATAATGCAAACCATAATCTCAACAAATGACTATTAGGCCTTATCTAGTGAAGAAAAGGTTTAAGTAACATTAATGTACTCAACATACCTTATTATTGAGATAACATAATCATCATTAAGGTGTCTATAAGGAATATAATCATTTGGTTTTGGTAAAAAATGATCCATCTGTATGCAAATCATGTGTCAAGAGACCATGGTTGTTAGAATAGCTAGCATTCAAATAGTTTTTGACGTGTGTTTGCCTAGATAAACACCTATAATATTTTCCTTAATCATAAAATGGGAATGGATTCATATAATCCTCTCTACAATGTGATTTTTAATGTAAAACCATGGCTAAAACATGTTGGACTAGCCTTGAAAGAACTAAAAATTACCTCAAAAACACATAATAAAGGAGAAATTAACAACCAAAACTCTGCAACAACACTTAGAGAAATGGGAAACCCACTATAGTACTCAAAAAACTATTCAAATTCCACTTGAAATAATGAAAAAAACTAAGCTACTATTTTAAAAACCTTAAAACAAGGTTTGAGGTGTATCCCATGGACTGGGATAGGCAACACTTCTCCATTTCACCTCGATTAAAGGAAAAAACCCAAAGATATTTCCTTCTCCTTATAATCACATCATCATATGGTTGATAGGGGTGAGTGAAATATTTATTTTAAAATTTATAACATGACTTACCAACTCTTAATAATGTGTCTTTGGAAATGAACACTAACCCATTATCTCCCTAATTGATCACTAGCTTCATTTCCTTGATTTCCAATTGATCAACTATGTCAAGATTGCTTTATATATTAACAAGATCTATGATAATGCATTAGCATTCAATTACATAGTTTTATCATAATATATATCTTGTAACTTTGAGAAATATTTTACTAAAAAACTAGTCTCCTCTTAAAATAAATGAAAAATTTGGAAATCATCATCAAGACTAGGACAAATTACTTTTTTACTTGGAATAGCTGATATTAACTCTAATTTGAAAAGTTAATATTGGTATTTTAGGGTATCTTTTGAATTTTAAAACTAATGGATGATTGTTTCAATTCCATTAATATCCCTCTATTTCTCACTAAGATCCAATGGCTTGATTAAATCTTCAAATTTATTAATGAGAGCAAAACACTACTACTATGCTTCACTAAGATCTTCTTGAGGCTCTAAAATACTAGTTATAGTGGTGTTATTAGGCATGTCAAACTAATATTTACTTGTTTCAACCTTGTTCATGTCTTCATCTTTCTTAGTGATAGCCTCAAATTATTCCATGAGATCAAAATATTATTGCCATGTTTCACAAAGGTTTTCTTTTAGCTTCATGGGAGTTGGTATGAAAATTCTTTATTCATGTATATAATAGGATCTAAAACTTACATCTTCCTTATATTCATATGGATCAAATTCATAACAATATTTTTCTCAACATCAAATGAATAATTAGGAAATTCTTCTATTGGTATAATGGTCTCATGATGAATAACATCTTCACCATGAAAGATGTAAGTGCCTAAACTAGTTTATTCAATGAGCTTATAGGGGTCATATTAATGATGTTCATTTCCCCATTCATCAATTAAAATATTAAGGTTCCCTTCAAGAAGTGTGGTTAGTTCATGATCTAGAACATACTCTTCTTGATCAAGAATTATGTAATTAATATTGGAAGCATTGGGCATACATGATTCTATGTGATATTTGGAAACTGGTTCTGGTTTGATAGTGACTCTAGTGCCATACCTTGTCTTAAAAAAATGTGAGACCAATGTGATGGCAAGTAGCCCCCAATAATATTTTTGAAGTCCCTATATAAGCATAGTTAAAAATATGGCAGGAAATATATAATGAAAACATTTTGGGATATTGAGAAATTATGACAAGTATGCAAAGTAACACTCAATACCTTAATCACACTAACTTTTATGGTGTCTAAACCATATAATTCAATACTCCTTTAGTGTTTAGTCCATACTTTAAGCCTATTGTATCAACACCTAACTTATTTATCATATAACATATTACACCAAAATCAATCATATAGTTATGAACCAAGTCATCACCTATGATTAGACAAAGGTAGAAAGGAGGAGGCTTATCATTCATACTTGGATATTCTCTCTTAGGCTGAGATGCATTAGGAAGGACTAATTCTACTTCCCTTGTTGGTTTAGCTAAAATATGGATGTTAGACAATTCTTCCTACAACAAATATTTTTATTCTAGAATGGACAATGTCTCCCACATGGAAATATTGACATTTATATTCTTAATTTGCTCAGTGATATTAAAAGCAACAATACCAATATTTGGTTGTACCTTAGGATTATAAATACTCTATTTTATTTGAGTGGATTGAATTTGATACTTGGGTGGAAATTTGTGAGCAAAGAAATGTCATAGAGGGGATATTACTATCATGTTAGTTAAAAAATCAAATAAAGACAAACACACTAAAACCTTACACATATAGCCTTGATACTCATTGTTAGTAGAGGTTCTTGAAGCATAAAAACATGATAAGGATGAGGATAGCTAGGATATACTTCAAGTGTGAAAAATAATGTATTATATTCATATAAGAGTTTTGATAATAGAACCATAGTAAGAATTAAGTATCCTACATTATTTGGGAAGTAAGAATAAGCAGTGTTTTATAAATATAAATAAAGCATTTGGCTTAATTACACATAAATTAGCCAAACATTATACATGAGAACACACTCAAGGAACAAAGTAATAAATCACACAAGTAACCCTAATTAGATGAATCTCTATTGATATCTTCAAAATTGGAACTCTTTTCTTCTTACAAACATAGGTATACACACACACACACACACACACACACACACACACACACACACACACACACACACACACACACACACACACACATATACACATATACATACATATATACATACATACATACATACATACATACATGCATACATATATATATATATATATATATATATATATATATATATATATATATATATATATATATATATATATTTCTAGTCTATGACTATTCACATTATTCTTGTAATTGGCTCTAAAAGTGGATTTTATTCATATTTTATCCTATTAAAATTCATAAAGATAGGACAAAATAGACTTATACACAAAAAAATGAGTACATAATGCATGAATATCAGACAAATGTCTTGTGTAGCTTTATAATTCAAATTATTATACCAAAACTTTACTGGTATTAAAATGTTATCTCATCTTGTGAAAATATCATAAGATCTATAAAAATTCACAAGTGAGTAGAGGATGAAGAAATGGTTAGACCAATAAGGTTCACAGTAATTGCTCAAGGCATCATTTCTAGTTTTCACCTCTTGCACACTACTTAACTACCCTTTTGGGTTTCAACTAACATACTAACCTACCACCATTTGTGGGTTTTCAATAGGCTATCATAACCAAGTGGCTTCCCTTTATGTTTTTTTAAACCATCTTGGTCCCATTGTCTTACTAAATCATCCCCAATACAAAATGTGGTATAAAATTTTCAAAATTAGTACTCTACATAGTACCTAACTTGATGGTGGTGGCATAGATGAAGAATGTGACTAACCATAAGACTCCTTAGACTTGGAATATGTGGACTTACATCAAGTGATGATTTGATGAAGTTATGAAGGTAGTTTATATACAGGTGTGTTGATAATCTAAGTACCTACATTGGGAAAGGGAGTTAGATCTATCTTATAGGCATGTTAGTCTAGCATCAATTCTTAGATCAACCATAATAGGGCATGAAATGAAGCATGGTATCTAATTATTTTCTTAAGATCTGAATCATTAATTATGCTCAAGGATGCATTGGTGGTTGTGACCCTTGTTTGAATCTTTCCACTCAGCTACTCTATCTTGTCTCTATGTCATTAAGCTTGGATGCCAGTGAATGAACTACACAAAAGATGAATACCAATTTATAAGGTTGTCATGCACATTGTCCCTAATATTGAGTGAATCTTGAAGTGTTTTATTCCTTTCCTCCCCATTGGTAGTGTGGTTGAACATGGTTGTTTTGGTGGTGGTGTTCTTTGTAAATTCTATGCTGGAACTAGCTAAAGAAGTATCTCATTATTTATCAAGTCCAATAAGTTACATGAGACCTATTGTGGTTAAAGTACAATAGTGTCAAGCATTCTTTGATACTCATCCAATAGATTGATGAGATTTTTAACCTTAGTTTTAACATCCTACCCCAATATGCCAACTGCATGAAGTTTTTGTGTTGCACACTAATCCTTGGTTAACTTAGAGACAAGTGTCTTGAATCTACATTGATCAAACATGACATGGCCCTAAGTTCTTAAGTGAAAAACTAAGAAAAACATCTTGGATAATCTTGGTAGCTTAATGTAGGAAGTCCTTCAACTCAATGTTCTTAGCCTTGGATTGATCCACTTCTTATTCCAAAGAGGAGGCTTTTTGTTAAATAGATTCTTGGAATACAATAGCTCCCTCTAAATATTTCTTAAAGGGTAATCTAGAGACATCCAATGAGGCTTTTTATTGGAGGGGGAATGCTACCAATGTTCCTATAGTCACTAAAGGGTTAAGTTTTGTCATGGTCTCAAGTGGAAGAGATAAGGTGGTGTGTCGAGCACCCACAATTGGAACATCCCATTTCCAAACTCCTCCCAAAGGTAATTCTAGTTATTATGAACCTATTATAGCTAAAGATGGTTCTTATTCTTTCTATATCTAATCCTATCTATATTTTTATTATTCTAGCACTTGTTGTTGAGCCGTATCCTCTACTGTAATCTTTAGTTGTTTTGCAACATCTCCATCATGTTTTTTTTTGGCATCCTCCTCTACTTTCTTATTAAGCTTATCCTACATAGCTTTATTTTTGTCTTACTATAGTTTTTTCACATGTTTTTCTTCTTTTTCTATTCCTCTAGTGTAGTAGACTTAGATTGTTAAGCCTTAACCTATGCCCTTGGTTCCTCATGCTTGTTGTTCCTGTGGTTAGGCCTATTATTTATGAAAAGATTCATTTTATTATTCTTCTTTTTTATTTATAGCTTCTTCTACTTGATGACATACATAAATGGAATCCTCCATATCCTACTTTTCTTGTGCCACTACATCCTTTTATTGATTATCCTATTCAACCTTAGCCTTATTAGTGAGCTCAAGATATTTATTCTTCTATTTTTAGCCATTTTATTTTGATACACCTCATGTGATACTTATATGCATCTAAATATTCTTGTGCCTTCTTGGCCACCTTGAGATCCTTTTTTCAATCAGCCTCTCCATCCTAGGCCTTTTGTGTGGTCTTGGATATTTTAGCTTGCCAACTTGCTTGTTGCATTTGGTGTTGTTAGGCTTGCTCCTTCTAACATTTATTTTCCTCTTTTTTGACTCACCATTTTAATTAATGAGCTACTTCCTCCCATGAAACCCATTATTTTTATACTATAGGTTGTTTTAGTGTGAGCTCTTTGACCTCTGGGGATTGTTGTGAAGGTGGTTAATCACTTGGTTGGAACATGGAGATGGAAAAATGTGTTTTGTTACACCCCAAGGTAACTAAATTGCATTTGGGTTGGGGTGAAGTTAAAGATGGAGAATGATATATTTCCTACACTATGGATATCTAACTGAATGTTTATTTTTTAAGGGTAGGAAAAACCCTTACCTCTCATTGCATTTTGGGTATGTGCACCATAAACTCCTATGGGATTTTAGCTAATGGCATAAATATTTCAAGGATTAAAAAGGTGATAGAATGTTGCTAATGGAAGAAGTCAACCCTTGATTACATCTACTCAGCTTCTTCGTGTATAGTATCAACCACAATAGATGTAGGGCATGGTGGTAGTTTTACCCATAGACATGGAGGAACCTTATTGTGCACATGGACCATGGACATTACCTTATAAAATAAGAATTCCTTCTCCTCCTCTCTATCATAAAAATATTCTAACATTTCTACAATCGTTACCTAGTAAACCTCCTACTCATATGTTCTTATTTGAGGAAGGTCATAAGAGCTTGTGGTTTGGGGCACCTTAGGATCATCGAGATAGGTTTTGATGCTCCTTGTCTTTCATTTTAGTGGAGGAGAGGATGATTTTTTCTTTCTAGAGAGCTTTCACTTTACTTTATACAACTACAAAGTTATGGCTTCCTATTATTGTTGTACTACAGGGACTACTGCACCAGGTGGTATAATTTGGAGTGGTGTTGCATGCCTAAATACATAGGATTTTTTCTTGGTGAATTTTTCCTATACTATGAATATGGTAATAAATAATGGAAGATTTATAAATGGTGACCTTAATATCTTGTGTATATGTATGAACACATTTTTTGGTAGCAAAGTGATAGCAACATGTTACCCCAAGTATTGCATGATGTTTAGGAACACCCAAAGATGTGTGGTGATCAGATCTAAGCACTACTCCCACCATGTATTGAATTTAAACTCATAGGCTAGGTACCACACTCATCTCTCCATATTAGGTTAAAAAATTGTTACATTGGATAGTAGTCAATGTCGAGGTGCACCTCTCCTTCAGGGCCATTAGGTGCAAAAAAGTAGAAAGATGAGGAACTGATACTAGAATGTCTACTTAGAATTCATGAAACACTGTAAATTTTTTTTATAAAATCCTAAAAAATATATTCATGATAATTATACTACTCATTATAATGGATCATGTAGTGTGTAATGTCCATGATGCCTTTTGGAATTTACTTTATAGACTTGGTGGTTTGCTAGAACCTCTGTGTGATGTATTCTACCAGGATGCACACTAGTTTGTCTTGAATTTCTTCAATTTAGATTCTTATAGATCCCATAACATATAAAATTTTGACCTCCTAAAGGATAGGAGGTATTATCATCTTATATGGGGTAAGATAATCTCCTCTCATAGGCATGCCCAAAGTTTGGTCCATTGCTTTTGTGTTGATGATTATCATGGTATCATGGCTAATGTAGATGTTTACATCATTATAATAGTTGATAAATACTTACACAATCTCCACCAAGTCACCAAAAGTGAGAATGTAAATTAGGAATTTGATATATATGTTGTGGAATTGATGGGAGACTACAAGAGCTAGTGGTTGTACAACATCAATAAGATCTGGTTGAAATAGTTTATACTCTACCACTTTGAGGTAATAAAATAGCTCTAGATTAATTAATTTTATCTAATGAAGTGAAATATTGATGCCCATTACTTCTTTTTGATCATCTATCAAACTCCTAATGACTTATGAATGATCCATGATCACTGAGTCATGAGATTGAAAATCTTTTGGCTCTTTATGTAGTAAAAATTAGCTCAACTCTTGAAAATTTAGTTCATGAAAATATTTTCAAGGATGAAATGTAGACTTGGTTTGGAAACTTATGCTTTTATAGATTTTATGCCTATTGGTTTTTGCATAAATGTCATGTTGAGCTATTTGTTCAACATAAATGTAAATGTTGATGTGTCAAATATTATCTGATCTAGTAATTAAGGTAGTTGATCATTTGCACATGTTTTGAGATATGTCATTATGTTATTTTATATATGTAATTTAGTAAAAATAGATGATTTTGACCAATCACTAATTTATTAAAGATTAGGTTAATCAAACCTTGGATCTAACATTAACTACTTAGGGATGATAATTATATAGTGAATATCTTGGTTGATGTGACTTGACCATGCATTTTTTGGACTTAATTTATTTCTTTTGATCCTAATTACATCCACAATGGACCACATAAATTTTTTTGTGCATGGTTGGAACATGTGATACTTATTATTCTAGTTACCAAATCTATTGAAGACATCATCTACAACCACACACAGGAAAAGAAACACATAAGAAAACATATATATATATATGTGTGTGTGTGTGTGTGTGTGTGTGTGTGTGTGTGTGTGTGTGTGTGTGTGTGTGTGTGTGTGTGTGTGTGTGTGTGTGTGTGTGTGTGTGTGTGTGTGTGTGTGTGTGTGTGTGTGTGTAAAATCCTAATCTACTTGGTGAAACTCATCACCCACTCATTTAGTGGAAAGAGATTAATTCATACTATTAGTGGTAGGGATTAAGCCTACAACCATTTACTCACCCTAGAAAAATGGTTCCTTACAGATATCTCAAGATAATGATTCCTTGTTGTGATATTTCATGTATAATGTAAGGCCTTTTTAATCTAATCTATAATTTACCCAAAAATGCTCTAAATTGTCTATTATTTAACAAAACTAGTTGATCTTTATAAAATTATTTATGGTGCATATTTTGGTGATGCCATTCTTTATGGCTCTACTTATGCACTTCCTACATCCAAGATGCTCTACAATGATACTCTTCCATTATATTGAGTTCAAGGAGCCTATGGTGAGAGACTCATGATCCCCTAGTCTCATGACCATTACAATGCATAGACTAGATACCAAGTATTCCATCAGCATGACTGCTTCAGTCCCATAGACCAACTAGAATAGAGTAAAATTGATAGTGCTCTTATAGTGCATATAATAATCCCAAAGAATTATAGGAATGTGATATTCCCAATCATCTCTCTTGACATCATAGATCTTTCTCAACATCTTTCCAACACTTATTAGAATCCTCACGTTGGTCATTAGCTTGTGGATGGTACGTAGTACTTTTATGATGAGAGATCATAAATTATTCAGTAATAGATTTGATGGTATTATTTGGGAATTATGTCCCTCGATTATTAATGATATTGATGGGGAATGCAAATCTTGTAATGATATTCTCATAAATAAACTTTACTACATCTTTCTCACCACAATTTGGTGTCATATCAACTTCAACCTATTTGTTAAAGTAATCTATCATAGTGATAATATAGCTTTATTTTATTTACTTGAGGTATTGATAGGTTCTATAAAATTGATGCCCCATTATTCAAAAGGTTATTTGGATAATAAAAGATGCAAAGGCATTTCATCCTTATAGAATGGATTCACCTATGTTTTAACATACATCATAGTGTTGTGATACTCTATGTGTATCCTAAAAAAATTTCATCCACCATAACCTACTCTATAATAATTTCTTGGTAGTAACTTCTCTGATAAAATGACCTCCTACTATTCCTTAGTGTGCCTCCTATAAGATCTATGGTCGTTCATGTTCCAAAAATACCATACGTAGTACGTCATCCTTCCCTAAATGATACAATAGCCCATTTATAATATTATATGGAAAATATCTAGTGACAAACTACTTGTTTCTTTCTTGCTAGTGTGTAGGGAATATTCCTTGTTCTAAGAAATTAGAATTACCTCAAAAATTTTAGGAATTGTAAAAATGCCAAATATATGGGTGTAAGGAGAATCTTCCTATAGTTATTTTGGGTCTTCCCCATTTGTGATGTCACTTAGATGATTTGGTCCCACATTTTATCTTCCTGGCTTGATGTTAATGTGGAATTAGAATTCTTGAAATAACATCAACCATATGGATATGCATCTTCCAAGCATTAGCTTATTGACAAGATAGTGTAGAGCTTTAGATCCATGGAAACTTAAAATGATATCATAGATCTTGATTATTATATTATTTACAAGGAATCACAGAGCTTGATGATCTTTGATTTAGTTTGATAAAGGCAACTTGGCACTATAAATTCCAAACAAACTTCATACCTTTATGTAGTAAATACTCTAATGGAGACAAAATGACTACATACTCCTTGATAAAATTTTGATATTACCTTGTATGGCCAATAAAATATCTCACTTCCATGGAGATAAATAGTGGAGTTAAACTCAAAATGACTACAATTTTGGCCTAGTTCACTAAAATACCTTTATTACACCCTATGTGACCTAGTAGGATAGTAAAAGATGTAAAAAATAAGATTTTTTTCAAATTTAGGGCAATGTGTAGATATTAAAAACATTATAACATTAGTCATAGCTTGGAAAAATGTTATTTAAATAGATAAAATACTTTTTAATCATTGAGATAGACTTCTAAGAGGTTACAAATGATATATTTGAATGCAGTCACCACTACTCAAGAAAAAACTATAGGTCCATTCTTGAGGCCAAAAGGCATTACCTTATATATAAAGGATCCCCATTCCATGAGAAAATTCATTTTACTTCTGTATTCTTCTATGATGGGTATTTTATGATATCCACTAAAGACATCCATAAAAAATTAGACTTCATGATTTATGAAGGGAATTAAAAATGGATCATTCACAAATACATCATTCAAAGTTTGATAATCAACAAATACTATGATATCCCCTATTTTATTAGGATGCACTACCATAAGACCAACCCAATCTACCTTTTTTATAGTGTAGATTATACCTACCTCTTGTATTCTATCTAGTTCAACCTTCACTTTCAACTTCATGTGTGGATTCAACTTGTAGGTCTATTTGTTTATAGGTCATGCACACTCCTTGAGTTCAATATGAATTTTTCCTAGGGGTAGATCAACTCCTATAAATTATGAAAATTTAATGGGAGACACATCTTGATAATCTTATATAATTTGCATGGCTTCTGAAACATCAGATTCAATCCATTTATCACCTATATGTGCCCATTTGGGAATCTCCTCACTTTTGATGCTTTCCACATGATTTTTAATAGGTTGGTAATAAATATTATGATTTTCCTTGGTAACATATTCTTGTGGCATTAATTTCCCTTAATTTTATATAAATGTTATGTTGTATAACTTATCTTCTTTAATAGGTTTTATGACTAGGTCCTTTACTAGTTTTACTATCTATTCAGGTTCAAACAAATTAGTCAGATTAATATTACCATTAATATCTAAATCTTCAATTTCCTCCTCTTTATTTTGTATTAATTAGCATGATAACATAATAAATTATTCTTCCATCTTGTAAACTTTATATCTTTATAATTTTTTATTTAGATCTTAGGCTACATTCTTCTATGTAGTGGATTTTGTCACGGTGCTTGAGTTTTTTGTGCACCAATGGCATAAGAAATGTTTGATTTTCAATAGTGCATTATGAACCAAAGGGTTCTCATCTTCAAAAATAAACATATGTATGAAGTTACTTTATACCTTCACCCAATGTTTTGTCTCCCTCCTACATTATTGATTCATATACCATGTTGATGGTAAAGGAGCAAGTGTGTAATGAAAGATGTAAACCCATTAATTCAGTGCCACATGCTCTTTAGTATAGACCTAAACACATTTATGGATATGTATTTCAAGGAAATCACCTTCATATAAAAAAATACCAATTAATTATGATGACCTATGGTAGTTAAAATATGTTAATTATGATTTTGCACACATCATACTAATCAAGTTGATCATCTCTATGAATTATCCACCATCTCACTACAACTCCCTTCAAAGCATAATTCAAGGCAATGACCTACTGAATAATGGTAGGTATATTAACTTGTAGGTGTATAATGAATTAATTTATATCCTTGATCAATTAGTATGAAGGAAGTTATCTCTCATAGGATAAAACCGTTCTCATAGGTCAGGGTTCATGATCACCATGAGCCTAGTTGACTATATGCGTATCTAAGTATCCACTGATAGACAAATATATTTACCAAGGAAAAGTGCTTTCTCTATTTGGATGTATATAGTCCTACATATTATCATCTAATTGATATAAAAAATCAGCTTCTAAGTGAGTAAGGGATTTAGTAGTCATGGACGCACAATCCTCTATGACAAACTAAGGTGTTAATGACTGAGTAACTACTAGTTTGGCCTTCCATTGTTTTAAAGTTTTTAACTATTGAGTGAGTAAAGATTGTACCTAAGGTTTATTATGCTCATACAATAAGTTACACTTAGTTATGCATAAATATTTTAGGTTCTCTTCATATTTTACCTTCATCTAAATGATTTCTTGTGTATCATAAGGATAGTCTAGTTCAGTCAAAATGATGTAGGGTTTGTGCACCTTATTTAAAGGAATGATGACAATATTATCTCTTTGATGCACCTCTACTTTATTTTTCACAATATTGATAGTCATCTAACCATCATATGCCCATTTCTTGCCAGTCAATATAGGGTAATGAGTTTCTACTATCTTCATATCGATGAATTCAAAGTAACCTCATAGGCTCATTTCTATGACTTTTATCTCAACATATTTTAATCTACCAATTGGCTCAAATATTTCACAGTCTGCTAAACTCATAGTTACTTGGTTGTAACTTAGAACTGACTATCTATTTGCCTCCCATATATACCTAAGGATCATGTTAACCATGCTTCCAAATTCAAAGACAACATCTAGAATCCATATCCCGCAATTTCAATGTTGATTCATGCATCTAAATCTCAAGGATTCTTTGTTTTTACATACCAAACAAGCTTTTAAATCTTCTATTGTCCTTATTGTGCACACTCTAGTAAATTATGTAGAAAATTTGTGATGTTCTAAGAGATGTTTTCATTGCTTAGAGTACTTAAAAGATTTAGTAAATCTATCAATGCAATAACAACTCCATAATAATATATAAAGCACATAATTTGGCCATATAATTGGTCATAGATTGCTATAATATCCCCTTCAGTAGTGTCTTGGTGTTGAATATTTTTAATATCTATATAATTTCATACATGAGTCCCTTTTTTATATATGGGTCTAGGTATTTTTCTTTCAATATCCCCTAGCCTTGAGTCACTTCAAGAGGAGGAAATCCTCTCTTTGCATGCTAGTGTCTTGTAATGACATTCAGGAATGCATCCTCCTTAGGTTGTGCATTCACCATGTTAACATTCATGATATCCTTTTCCTTATTTTGATTATTTAAGATAGTATGGTCTTTTCTTTCATGTTGCTCATATACTCTACAATATGCATAGTAAGATTGTCTTTTAGGATTCAAAAGGTAATTACATTGCACATGATTATACTCTCCACACAAATAGAATTTCAAAAGAGGGAATTGATAATTATTTCCTTTACCACCTTATTAACCTCCTTTATATCCACCCCTAGGTCATCCTCTATTCGACTAATACCCTCCTCTATAACCTCCTTGTTACTATATTATATTCTAGTGCTAATGCTACTAGGTGTTATTTCTAATTCTATAATATTATTTCATAACTGGTGGGGTCCAACTAATTTTTTGTTGCTACATCATTTATGGATTTCAAGGTGATGTGTACTAGTATTATAGTGATTGTGGTGTCCAACTTGATGGAGTGGTCCATCAGACCAGACCTTGAGGTTGGTACTAAGGCAAACTAGGAATCCATTATGGACCTACTTAGTTTACACAACCCTTATCAACCTCTGGGCCTTGAATAATATAATTCAATGAGGACACTATTGCATAGTGACAATGAATACATTATTTGTAATGTCTTTTTTATCTCATGAAAATCCCTACAATTCTTTTCATTATGATTTTTTGACTTACAAAAATTATAATATAGACTCTATGGGCTTTTGACATACTATTATAAGAGATGGCACTACATTATTTCATGCCCTACTCCTCTATAGATTTCATATAACTCTATTTTAATATTAGGAAAATTGTTATTATGATGTCCTTATTTCCCACATTCCATGCACTATAGATTTAGCTTAGGCTTATCTGCTTCATGGTATTATTTCATCCTCTTCAAAAAAGCTTGTAATTTATTTTCAATCTTAGAACCCATTATGGGAGCTTCCTCATAGTCTTCAATTTTGTCCACTCATAGAGCAACATCTCTAGCATCTACCTTAGTAGCATATTAAGTCTATGTTATAGAAAATTTGATTCTATAATGTAGTTCTTCGACAAAACACAAATTTATCTTTATCTACTAAGTAAAATTCCACCTTATTCATAACATTGAATAACATATGATAATAGTCATAGATGGATTCTCCCAACTTCTACCTAATCTCCTTTAGGTCTTGAATAGTCTAACTTATAAATTTCTTTATCTTAAATTCTACTATAAGCCATTCCTTAACCTACTATAGACTTGTTTGCACAATTTCTCTACAATATATAAACTCAAGTGTTCTTCCATTTAGTGCCCCTATTAACTCTCACTTATTGATAGCCTCTTCAATAATACCCTTAGCTTTCCATCTCATATCATAGGCTAGTAGGTATTGTTTAGGGTCTGTAGACCCATCATATGTCACCAAGTTAATAAATTCTCCTTCAACACCCATTTTATAACTTAGTGTCAAGGGGATATTCTATACACATGTTATAAGAGGAGGTTGCATTCTGTGTGATCCTACTTACATACTATGAATATTTATCTACACACTAGGAGAGTCAACTTGTGCACTCTATTTTTTTGTGGTCCTTTTATCTACTTGGTTTCAACAAACCCTATGTCTTTTAAAGCCTTATAAATGGATTTTGTTTCAATTCCAATACCCTAACAATGCACTTATTTTGAAAATAAACCTTCCCAACTAATATCTTTATACCCACCTGGTTGAAAAATTCTACTGGAATATAAGAAATTGGGTTATATGGATGTGTGCTCTTTTGGTGAATGATTATTTCTTGCAACTTTATATTCTTCTAAACTTTAACCTACAATTACCCTGTAACCTTGATCCACTTCTTTACTTAATATTTCATTTCCTTCATTTGACAATACCCATTATTATAGTCATGCACTACATCTATCATGTAACTGTTATAATTCTATAGTATTCTCACTTTCTTCTTTGAACATCTCTTTTTCGTCTCATTCTTCATCACTTCTATCTTTCTACCAGCATTTGTCTTATTATTTCATCTCATATTTATTCATCCTTCATTATTCATCTCTTTTGTATTATTCATCATGTCTTTTATCTCATTTATCATTTATTTTAATGTTACTCTTAACTCTACTCATAACTACCAGGGTATTCTTCTATTTACTCCATATTTTCTATTGTCACAACTCATATTCTAAATCTAGACTTTTCTTATGATTCTTCTTCCCTCATGTATCCATTCTAGATTCAAGTTCAATCCTTATCCACTCATCTAACCATAATTCACTATCATGTTACACACACCCCCATATGCCCAAAGTGATGACTCCATATTGGTTGGAGTGGGTACCATGGCCTTGTCCACAACCAACATCTTCTCAAGGATAGGTAGTCACTACAAAAATTTCCCTTTAATTCCTTTGATGAACAAATCCTTCATAGCTTTGGAATTTATGTATCTTTGTATTGCAAATGTAGTTATATATCTATCTATTATAGTAGTAACCCAATGATATATTGTTATTGTCTAGTTAGTTTATAATTGGTCTATCTTTCTTTTAGTCTAGATTATAGTTTCTTATGTTCTTAGGTTAAAATAATAATATTAAAACCATGCTAACTAGTTAGTTAGCAATTCAATAAACTCACCAAAAAAATTCATAAATCTCTCCATGAATATGTTCTATAATGATTTCCTGTATGGTAATACTAGTCCATTTTGATTCTTCTTATTCAAAATTACATATCATTTGGTCTAATAATGTCTTAATATCTCTCTACCCTAGAAACCATCTTAACATACTTTCCTCTAGAAGGAGTGTTCCACACTCACCATACCATTATTATTAGAGGTTCTTGAATCATTAGAATATGCTAAGGATGAGGATAGTTAGGATATACTTTAAGTGCACAAAATAGTGTATTATATTCATATAAGAGTTTTGATAATAGAACCATAGTCAGAATTAAGTATCCTACATTTTTTGGGAAGTAAGAATAACCAGTGTTTCATAAATAGAAATAAAACATGTGGGTTAATTAGATAGAAAGTAACCAAACATTGTACATGAGAATGCATGAAAGGAATAAAGTAAGAAATCACATAGGTAACCATAACTAGATGAATCTCTAATTATCTCTTCAAAATTCAAACTCTTTTCTTCTTACAAACATAAGTATATATAGACATTTCTAGTCTATGAATGTTTATATTCTTCTCATACTTGGCACCAAAAATTAAGTTTGTTCATATTATAGTCTATTACAAGTCATGAAGATAGGAAAAAATAGACTTATACATGATAAAATAAGTACATAATGCATGAATATTAGACAAATATATTGTACAACTTTACAATCTAAATTATTCTACGATCACTCAAAGAGATAGAGATTTACACAAGTAACTAATCAAAATGAAATCAAAACAAAAGATTTTATGATTTTACCTTCCATGAGAGAAAATGTTGTGAGTTGGCCATGGATTGATGTGCATGGCTATGTTATCAAGAAATATTTATCAATGAAGATCCATTTCTCCACTTTTCCTTGTTACCTTGGTAATTTTGGTTGCCTTTGGTTTGGATTAACAAATGGGCATGGTAATACTACAATAATAAATATTTTTGGAAGTATTTTGGCATAATAATATTAAACTATAAATATTATGGATTAATGGGTGAGGCCTTGTATTTATATCATCCAAAGTTAACTCTATCCTAAGTGTAGTTAGGCTATTATTAACCATGGTTGAGTTCAAACTAACCTTAGTTGACTTAAGGCTAACCCTAGTTGAGTTAAGGAGGGGACATATAATTAATATTTGGGACAAATATCCCATTTATTAATCATGAATCTTGATTTCTAAATTTATTGCATTTAGGGAGATGTTTTAATCTTTTGAATTTGAGGATGATGATGTCATCATGACCTCATATTTATTGAATTTTCCTTTTTACAATTTTTTTTCACTAATTTCACATGGAAAATTCATTTAATCATTTTATTTGGTTTGATTATTTTATTCATTCCAATTATCATTTTATCAATTTAAGAATTTCTTAAGTGCATTGTTTAATGGGTCCAAAAGGCCAAATTGTCAAATTTCTAGGTCATAAGGTGACTAGAGATGAATCTATGAGAGGTTATTATTGCATACAGGATAATACCCAAAATAGGGATGCTTAAACATGATTCTAAGCATTATTATGTGATTTTTAGATGAAATTGAGACATTCAATGATTCTTAAGCTTAATTTACATTATTTGGTATAAATCGATCTGATGTCTGGTTGGAAGCCATTTATGGCTAGAATGGGGTGTCTATAATTTCCCCCTATTTGGGAAGGCATTGTAATCTATAGGCACAGTAACATATTCTCAAATAATGAAAAATTCATTAATTCCTAATGTCTTAAAAGGTGATGGATGAGCCTTGGATTCCCCCTTTAGTGAGCGGGCAATAAATAAGGTAGGTGATCATTCTCGAAAAGAAAAGAGGCAACCTAAAGGTAAATGGGGTGGAAATATTGATTAATCCAAAGGAAATTATAATCAATGGTATAGTGAGATGTTTTAGTAGTGTAGAGAAAAAGGATGATTTTCCCAAAGTTGGTTATAATCTTTGGAATAGTAAAAAAATAATTTGCCCAAAGATGGTTATAATCATTAGTAGAATAAAAAAGGACACTATCAAGTGGATAGAGATAATGATTTGACCAAAGGTGGTTATAATCACTAGAATAATAAAAACATGCTCCAATAGGATATATAAATGATAATGATTTTCCCAAAAGTGGTTATAGTCATGACCATCCAGATAAATCAAAAGACAATGATTTGCCCAAAAGGCAGTTATAATCATTATCACTATGTTTTGTAACAATATGGAAAATCATAAAAGGGGGGTTACATACTCAATTAGTATGAATAGAGTAAGAGTAAGATAGTATAGATTATAGGCATGAATTTGGGCTACCTACTAGGATGGACATGCATGTTCGAACAAGTAGGCATTAAAATTTATTTGTGATTTAATTACTCTATATTTGGGTAATATTTGGATCTTTTAGGAATTTGTCAAGTGAACAAAGACAAGTATTGCAACACCATTTCTTGTAAGATCAGCCAAACTAATTTTTATTATATCACATGATAGTATGTACAATGATGACCTAGTTGTAATATGCACAAGGACTAACACTCAATCCAATAAACAAGTGAAAACAATGCACCAATGATAAATCCCATGATGATAATGTTGGTACATTAATATGGTTGGACTTAAGTGTAATGAATAATAAATCAACCAATGAATGTATATATACTAAGTCAAGTCATAATAATTAAAAAAATAGGTAAATAAACAAAACAAAAAACACCAATAAACAAAAATAGATGAACAACACACTAATAAATAAAATAGTGAACAAAATAATCAAGACAAAATCAAACAAACACAAAAAGTGGTTAGTCATAAGGTTAGTGTAAATAGACAAAAAAAAATTGTGCATGTGTAATAAAGGTGTTAGGTATGGTGATAAGGTGACCCCTAAGCTAGATAGTAATGATGTAGGTATAACAACACAGGAACAAATGATGAAAAATTTTACCCATAAGTTATAGGGAATAATGAGACATAAAAAAGATGATAAACATTACCCCTAAGCTATAAGAGACAATGAAACAAACAAAAAAAATTAGGGGAAGAAAAGAAAAGGAAGGTTTAGTTGAGCTGACTCTAGATGCACTATGCAAGTATACACTACCTACATAGTTCCATGGATGCAAGATACAAAGTAAAATTTAAGCCAAATGTATTTCTCCTAGGATATGGGAGAGAAGAAAATTAATAATAGGAAAACATGATTGGCTTGTAGAGGAATATGGGAATGGTATCAAAAAATGGCAAATTCATAATAAGAGAAGGGATGATATTATACAATCATGAAAACATCAACATAAATAAATTATGCAAGTATGAGAGTATGGTTTAGGATAAAACCACACTAAAAGGTAATAGACAAGCACTCACACATGAACTAGGTTCATAATGCTTACTATATCTAAGGTTGAGAAAGAGAATGAGCTCACATAATGGTGAGAGTGTAAATAGATCATAAAATGGTGAGAGTAGAAGATGACTCCAAGTGGTCATTAATGTATCAAAGTTGAATACACAATGCTCACAATACTCACAAAATAATGAGAGCATATGGCTAAGGCCAATAAGGATGGGGAAACTAAAGGAAAAGTTGTTACTTATGAAATAACTAGGAGTCCCAGAATCCTTAAGGCAAAGAAGTGGTTGAAAAAGAAAAGAAGGTGCGACCAAGATAACCTGAGATACCCCATGTATCTAAGTGTTTCTTACATAGTCAATACAGACCTCAATATGATGTAGTTCTATAAATGGGAGGAAAAACACCAAGGTGGTCTAGAAAAAAATTAACAAATAAGATAACCCATCCCTAAAAATTTTGATGGCTTTATATATTACATGGAAATTCTAAGCCAATTTTCATGATTTTGTGATTTTTAATATTTTTGAGGTCCTTAACCAATGTTTTTGAAATTTTTAGGTCTAACTCATAAAATGGTGAGAGTGTGGCTTAGGTTGATCACAAAATAGTGAGATCATGGCTTAGGGGTGACTGAGCTTACACCAACATAAATCAAGTACTATCTACATAATGCCAAATGAGACCTCAAGTCACTATATTTCTACCTTGTAATGCAGGATTTTGACTAGGTATAAGCAAGTTCATAAATTAGGTAAATGGAATAGTATATAACAATAATGGAAAGGTGATGTTTTAATGCATGGTAAAGGTGTTTCTCCTAATTTGACCACAAGTGATAATAATTAGGAAAAAATAACATAATTTGAGGATTTTAATTTTCCCAAAGGTGGTTATAATTACTAAACAAAGGCATATAATAGAATGTGATAATAATGAAGAATGAAATTACCAAACCAATATCATATTACTCTAAGATATGATCTATTTGTCTATAATACTAAATCAACTACTAAAACTTAAATAGAATCCTCCTCACTAAAGGTGCCTAAAGAACCAATGGATTGGAACCAAGGTCAAAAAGGGTGGGTTGGGAGGGGAAAATAACTTTGGTCTATAGTGAAGGCATGGTATGAATGGTATGGTACAAGGATGATGATGGTATTGTATAATGTAAATGAGCCTCATAAACAATGCCTTAGGTCTCTCAATAAAAATAATGATTGAGGTGTATGATGTTCATAGGCTCATCAAGTTCATATATATCTAGTGTAGCAAGCCTGTATGCTATAGATCCATAGTTAGCCATAGTGATATAAGGGCCTATCCAATTAAGTTTTAACTTGCCTTTCTTTTTTTTCTCATCCATGTTCTTTTGGTTTTCTTTGAAGACAATATCACCAATATTGAACTCTTTATGTTTGACCCACTAGTTATATTGACATGCAGTTTATTTTTATATGATTGAAGGTTATTTATAATGGCCATGCACTTTTTTTCTAATAAATATAGCTCTTTTAGGTGATATACTCTATAATATTCATCATATATTATATGTCTAATAACTATAGCTCTTATAGGTGATCTACTCTATAATCTTCATCATCTAGGATGTGTTTCAATGAGATACATAGAGAAGGTAACTCAACCTCCATGGGAAGAATGGCCTCAGTGCCATATATTAGGGAATATGGTGTGGTTCCCATTGGAGTGTACTAATTATTACGATTTGCCCAGAGGGTGTAGAAAAAATGTAAGTGTTAATCATAATCAACATCATTGATGATCTTCTTAAGAATGTTGACAATGATTTTATTATATGCCTCTACTTGACCATTACCTTAGAGGTAATATGAGGTAAAAAAATGTTGGGTAATGTTATACTCAAAATAAATGGCTTTGACATACTTATTATTAAATTATACACCATTATCAAATATAATATGAGATGGGATACCATAGTGGGAGATGAGATGGTTGAAGATGAATTTGTAAATATATTTTCCAATCATGTGAGGAGTATAACTTCAACCCACTTAATAAAATACTTGATAGTGGTAAGAATGTGTTTATGTCCATCAGATGAGGTAGGGTTAATCTTCCCAACAAGATCGATTCCCCATGTTGAAAATTGCCATAGTGTGAGCATTGGTTTGAGTGTTGTGGCTAGAACATGAATCAAACTAGCATGCCTTTGACATTTATCACACTTTTTGACATAAATAGTTGCATCTAATTCTATTGTTGGCCAATAATAACCAACACGTAGGAGCATTTTGGTAAGGACAAGCCCACTAGTATGGGATCCACACAATATTTCATGGACTTCTCTCAATGCTAATGTGGCTTCTATTAAATTTTTAAATAATGAAGTAAATTTCCATCAAAACTTTTGAATTAAAGGGTCAAGACAAGTAAGGTATAATGAGAGGTTTAGTGGCTAAATTCCTTTTATTATTTACATGGTAGGTCTAGTGGCATGATGTGATCATGAATTTATTTCTAATGGTTTGAGTACCAAATAGAACTGGGACCAAAAATATCATAGATCATGGCAATGGTCAAAGGTTCAAGAGTAGGCACTAAAAGATGTTCAATGAAGAACTAGTATTCTTTTAACATATTTTTGATGTGGATAAAATAACCTATGGTAACCATAGCATCTATTGTCATGATACTAGCCTGAGGTATGTGTTTAAACTAAATATGGGTAATTTATTGCTTGATAATGTCTACCATGGCCTTGTATGGTACCAACTTATCATCTTTGGTCTAAAAGTGGTATATGACATAATTGATTATTAAGTAAGAATCACCATAAACTATGAGATGTTATAAGTTCCATTATATTACTTGACAAAGCCCTACAATGAGTGATTTATATATAGCCATGTTATTAGTACAAGGAAAGATGATACAGAATGGTTTGGGAATAAGATCCCCTTGTGGTGTAATAAATAATAAGCCTAACCCTAATCTATGAGATGTTAATGATCCATCAATATGTAGCTTTTAGTGTTGCTCCTTAAGATGTGTTTTAATGATGGTCATGATGGACTCATCTGGGAATGTAAAACATGAGTGCTTATGTATCTAAAAGGGGAGATTCATCAAGTTGGACTACAAGTACTTATCCCTTTTATGGATTTATGATTAAAATTATCGATCTTAAACTCACTCAGTATCATGACACAATTATCCATGTGGCACTATAAAGCTATTTTAGATCGTAAATACTTAAGCGGATCTACTTTGGCAATGACTATGGTCTTGTTTTTAAAAATGTAATTGTTGACGCTGGAAAGTGCACCCAGCGGCAGGAACACGGATTCCTGCCCTCTCCCCGCAACATGGAAACCCCTCTCTCGCCTATGGGACGGTGAAGCAGGAGAGGAGAGTCTCTAGATATGGGCTAGTTCCCTCTGATGTATCTTGTTTGTTTCAGGTAATGCAAAATATAGATATATAGGTATACATTTGGGGGGGGTGAAAAGAGAAAGAGAAAAGCTTGAAAACAAACAGCCTACTCTAAAGGAGGTGATACACCAAAAACATGAGTGACCTTCCAGATCCACTCTCAGAATCAGGGGAAATGCAAGTATACTCTACACATCTGGTAGAGGGATCAGGCTGCTAAGACAAAGGGGGAGGCTATAATGGAAAATACGTCACAGAGGTTTACCGAGGTGCTGTGGAATGCACACTTGCAAGCAACTTACTCTGTTCTGTCCTTCTCAAGTATTGCTCTTCTCCTTTCAGCTGTAGCACCGGTCCCTGTAGATAGCTGGTTTGTTGGTATTACCTGTGAAAGTATGGAAGATAATGACTAAACATAGATGGTACTCAGGGCATACGCAGCAAATCAATCCAAGATGGAGGTAAAAACTGTATTTTCATTGATTCAGGTGGGAAATTTGCAGAGCAGTGCTCTTTACAAAAGTCAGGAAGATCCTTGAAAATGACTAAGTCCTTGTATTTATAACAGAAGAGCCAAGAGAAGTCTCATTGAAAAGTGTGAAAAACACTATTGATGACGTCACAAGTCTGCCAAGACCATGCTGGTTGCCTCGTTTTACGTGCTGGTCTTCTCCTCTGGCGGCTAGGCGGTTTTTTCTTATGCACTGCAGGGGAATTTTGCCGCCCTTATAGTGGGTGGCGATTTTGCCGCCCTTTACATGAACTTCATGTAGGAATACCTACCGACGTCGGCCGATAAGCTGCCGACGGCAGCAATCTTGCCGACGTCGGTTACAGTAAGTTGCCGACGTCGGTAGAGTTATACTCTGTGCGGCAATTTCTCTTTCCCCGCCATGGGGCGGGGTTTTCCATTTCACCGCCTTAGGGCAGGTTTTTTCGATTCGCTCGATTCACCGCCATGGGCGGGATTTTTTAGTTTTTGTGCCTGCCTTTGTACTGCCGACGTCGGCGGTTCTGCCGACGTCGATCTCTGTAAGGTGCCGATGACGGCAGTATTGCCGACGTCGGCCGACGTCTTTGCTTTTCTTTGTGTTGTGGGCGGCGAATTTGCCGCCCTCTGCATTTTCTTCGTAGATGGGCTCATTTTACCTGCCCTTGTAGTGGGCGGCGATTTTGCCGCCCTCTGCATTTTTTCTGCCTCTTTTTTGACTAAGTGTCAAACACTCCATTTTTTCCCCCCTTCTTCTCTTGCGGATGTCTGAAGACTCTGTCCTTCGCTGCCTATTCTCTGAAACAGTGCTGTCAAAACCTGAAAGTGGACCTTGCAACCTGAAATGACTGGGCCTGCGAAGCAAGTGTAGGAGGTGACCGAGATTTTGCCTGAGGGGCAAAATTGGGTCAACAAATTGGTGACTCACGGGGGAAGCGTGCCTGCTATGCTTAGAACCCAGTTGCCTTATATATCCATTGGGTGCGGAGTCGGATGGTGACTTTGAAGCAAGTTCACAACAACTTTGAAGATTCCAAAATCAAAAATATAGAATTTACCCCCACTGCCAAGGGAAACACACAAGACTAAAAACAACTAACTGTGCAAACTGCACTTAGGGAAAACAGAGAAGAAAACAAGGGAAACTATGTACGGCGGAACCAAAAATTCAGTGACAATGCTTCAGGTGTATCCCGTTGACTGGGATACACAATTCTTCGCCGTCCAACCTGGAGAGCTGGAACGCATTATGCTGCTTGCACTGAGTAATTATGTAAGGACCGCTCTAGAGGGCATCAAATTTTGCATGTTTTCCAGGCTTAGCTCTATCTTCGTCCCATTTTAAGACAATGTCTCCTTCGACGAAACTCTTTGACGAAGACTTCTTGTCGAAATTCCTTTTCACCTGATGCTGGCGACTGATCATAGAGACCATGGCCTGGTTCCTTACCTCCTGGAGCTCCATTAGTTCACATAATCTAACCTCCATGCTGCTTTCTTCTTCTAGCTGCAACTGATGTGTGAGGTCCAGCGCTGGCAATTCGAGTGAGATAGGAAGCCTTGCTTCCCTTCCATACACAAGCTTATATGGAGAATTTTTGATTGATCTTTTCAGAGTGATTCGATCGGCCCATAGAGCTGTTTTCAACTTGGCATGCCAAGTTTTTTGATTTTCTTCCATGGTCCTCTTTATAATCTTGATCAAATTTTTGTTAGTAGACTCAGCCAGTCCATTCCCCTGCGGGTAGTAATTTGACGAAGTGCTGAGGTATATACCATACCTTAGTGCCCATTCACTAGTTTTGGTTCCTAGAAAAGCCAAGGCATTATCTGAGATTATAGTGGCTGGGACCCCAAAACGTGTCACTAAGTCCTCATAGAAATCCAAGACTGCGCTCTCATTTGCTTCCTTCAAAGCAGTGGCTTCCACCCACCTGGTGAAATAATCCGTAGCAGTCAGGACCCACTTGTGTTCGGTGCTAGAGGGAGGGTTGATCATCCCTATGAAATCCAGGCCCCACTGCATGAATGGTTGCTCAACTTGAATGGGCTGTAGGGGCATGGCAGCCAATCGCTGCTTTCCGTCAAAGAGTGCACACTTCTGACACTTTCTTACCTAGGCATGGGTATCCTTGAAGAGAGTGGGCCAGAAATAGCCAGCTCTCATTATTTTTGCTGCTGTGGTCTTAGGGGCGAAATGGCCACCTGCTGGCCCATTGTGAAACTCAGCCAATACCTTGTCAGCCTGACTGGAGTCAATGCATCTCAAGAGAACCCCAGAGAGATCCTTCCTAAATAATACTCCGTCAATCAAAACATAGGGAAGGGAATGAAGTTTAAAATACCTTCTTCCGGCCCTATCGAGACCCTGTGGACATTTGCCCGTAAGAAGGAAATGCCTCATGTCCAGTGTCCAATCTCTTACGACAGCTGGTTCTTCTGCAGTGGCTGCGTCATGGATCAGCAAGCTGTCTTCACCCCTTTGTCTCAAATCTGTGGCTAGCTGTTCACACAGGCCCCTTCCTCTAACCAACTTGGTGATTTTGATGTCTATGTCGTACTCCATTACCTTGGTGATCCATCCCGCTCTTTTCTCGTTTAAGTCTCGATTGGTCAAGAAATCCTTGACGCCAGGATGTGGAACCATGAGATGGATCCTGCTGTTCGACAACATATATCTGAATTTCTTCAGGCTGCGCACTACTGCCAAGACTTGCTTCTCTACATAGGTGTACCTGGTTTTGAAGTCCTCTAACCCTTGGCTAAAAAAGGCGAGTGGTTGCTCGAGGTCATCACTGTTTGCTTGGGTAAGCATGGCAAATATTAATTCTTCGTTACTGAAGGTATAGAGATTGAGGTCTTTATTGAAGTCAGGGCTGATCAGAGCGGGAGCCTGGGTCAAAGCCTGTTTGATAGCTTCAAAGCTATCCTTTCTTGGCGTTGTCCATTTGAATTCTTCACCCTTCTTTAGCAAGGAGGTTAGGGGTTTAACTATTTCAGCAAAGTTCGAAATGAACCTCCGAATGAAATTTATTCAGCCAAAGAAACTCTGCAGGGCTTTCTTATGCTTCGGTAGGGACATCTCCAGAATGGAGCGGACTCTCTCTGGGTCAATAGACAAACCTTCCTTGGACACAATGTGGCCAAGAAGTTTCCCCTCATGAACCGCGAATACACATTTCTTTGGATTTAGGGAGATGCCAAATTCCCTGCACCTCTCAAAAATCTCCCTAAGGTGCTTCATATGATGTCCTGCCTCTTTGGAGAAAACCGTTATATCATCGAGGTACACCAGCACGTTCCTATTTATCAAACCACTGAAAGCCATGTCCATGGCTCGCTGGAAAGTAGCACCAGCATTGGATAGCCCAAAAGGCATCTTCTGGTAGGTGAACATTCCCCATTTAGTGGTGAAGGCTATTTTGTATTGGTCATAGTCACGCACCAGAATCTGATTATATCCCGAATAGCCATCCAGGAGGGAGAAGCGTTCGGAACCAATTACCTTTTGAAGGATCTGCTCCATGTTTGGAAGGGGATAATGATCTTTTAAAGAGACTTTATTAAGGTCTCTAAAGTCGACACACAGCCTGATCTCCCCATTTTTCTTTCTAACTGGAACCAAATTAGCCAACCATGAAGAATTGTTGATCGGAAATATAATGCCAGACTCAATCAACTTGGCCAATTCTTTCTGCATAAGGAGCTCGACCGTCGGGTTAACAGGTCTCTGCTTTTGTGTGACTGGTTTTGCGCCTTCATCTAATTCAATGGTGTGTTGGGCGAGCCTTGGATCGAAGCCTTTCAAGTCGCTATAATTCTAGGCAAAAATATCAGCGAACTCCTGGCACAGCAGAATGAAAGCTTGTCTTTCTTGAAACGTGCAGACCTTGCCAAGCGCCAGCAACTTATCCTTAAAGATTTCCACTTTTTCATAATTCTCCTCTTTGGTAGTGATGCATGCTTTGTCATCTCTTAGTTGGTCCTCTCCATTGAAAATACTTTCAAGTGTGATCAGACCCTTAGGGAGTTTATTGTTCTTCAATTGAACAATTTAATTTCCATATTGCTGCTACAATTTTGCCTGATTGTGGACTGTAAATTTAGCTTCCTTCTTTAGGAAAAGGGCTATCTGTTGGTCACTTTCGAAGACCTGCCAATTTGTAACATTGTCTGGAATTGAAGGCCGGACCACCACTTTTAGATGGCGCGAACTACAACCCCTGCTTATCTCTTTTGAAACATCAAATTGGGCACCAACAACTGCCAATCTGTCAGCCTGCTTATTCTGTTCCCTGGGGATAGAGGTAATGTTAAGAGCAAGGAAATCCTCCATCAATTCCCAGACTCTGTGCTTGTAAGATTTCAGTAAGGAGTTCTTGGTCAGGTTCAGGCCTCTGATTTGGTTCACTATTAGTTCACTGTCCCCCAAGATTTGCAATTTTTTGATCCCTCTCTTTCTTGCCCACTCAAGTCCGTGAATCAAAGACTCATATTCTGCAACGTTACATGTGCAAGAGAAATGAAAATGAAAAGCTGAAAAGTACCTTTCTTCAGAAGGGGAGACTAACATTACCCCACCACCAGTGCCCAGTTTGCTTCTGGAACCGTCGAAATATAGCTGCCACAGGCCAAGATCTTCATTGTTTTCCTTCACTATATTGGGCATGACGGCACTCTCTTCATGCAAGCAATAGACGCCAAGGTCTGCCTCCTCAATAAACTTATAAGGATCGTGTTCAAAGTTATCGCTTCCCCACTCATCCAAGAGTAGATCTGCGACTCCTTCAAGAGCAAAAGATGAGGACTTGTCTGTTTGAGAGTCTTCTGGATCAATGATAGTATAACTGACATTCGCTGCCTTGGGTGAATAGGACTCTAGGTGGTCCTTATAGAGTGGCTCGGATTCAATTTTCACTTTGGTCCCATACTTGGTTCTGAAAACCAGGTATGACCAATTTGCTGCTAGATAACCACCTATCTTGGACGTAAAGTCCCTAGACAAATAGATTGCAAAATATGGAGGAACATCTGCTACCACTATATCTTGAGGGATTGAGAATGTCGGGCAGGCATGCAATGTTAAACTCAATCCTTTCAGGACTCCGACTATCTTTGTGGGTGTCCCATCTAGTTGCAAGACTCCTTTGTTCATTGCTTCGTACTTTAACCCCATCTTATCAGCAATGCATTTAGGCATTACTGAAGTGCTGGCCCCGCTATCAATTATGCAATTATGTACTAAGAAATCTCCTAAGATCAAAGATACATAAAAAGGGGGAGTCTTTTCTTCTTTCCTTACCTAACCTGGAGCAGAAGGCTGCCCATTCATCATTAGGACGTTATTAGTCCCTGTTGGGATGGCCTGGCGATCTAGCTCATGCAATTCTTTCTTCAATACCTCCTTTTGTCCTGGAAGAGACAATGAATCCCATAGAGAAATGCTCACATGCAATTTCTTCATTTGATCAACTATATTAACTTGGGGACTGACTCCTTTCGCATTTTCCTTTGGGCTGATCCCGGCTGGAGCTTTAGACTGAGGAGCTGGGGGTACAGATGGTTCACCGGAAATTGGGGCCTTTTGAAAAGGGTGTGGTGGAGGATTCGCTGCTGCCCGAGGGGAAGCCTGCACTTCTCCAACTGCTCTTCTTTTAAATCTCGTATTGGCCGCAACGCAATCAGCATGATTGCCTATAGCGCCCCCATGATTAATTGCACAGAGCTCGCCCTCTTCGTGATTTATCAGGGTAGAATCCGGTTGAGTCTGATTGTTGCTTGTGCTGGTTTGAGCTGGGAACTCAAAAAATTGAGAAAAATCAGCACCCTGATTTTCCGAATTCTGGAAAAAATTCATCATGTCATTCGGGTGGACAGCTTGCTCTTGACCTTGTCCCATGTTTGAACAACCTAGCTGCTCCTGCACTAGATTGTTCTGTGTAGGTACCATGGCTTTAGATGACGAAGGAGGGCCTGAGTTATAATTTTGATAAGGCCTAGTTGTAGTGAGCTGCCCCTGACCTTGGTTATAATTTTGAAAGGGGGGTCTAGGGGCATGGCCATAATTTTGATAACTCTGGTTTGGCTTGTGGCTTTGAGCTTGCTGCCTTTTAAGGGCAACAAGTTCATTTGACATGCTCTGCAACAGGCCCTTAACTTCACTTAATTCATTGGATGGAACAGCAGTTGGCCTCTCAATGACAGGTAGGGGGGCAATTGTAGGAGAGATTGCTTGAATTGGGGGCAGCGGTGTCATGTCCCCTTTTCAAATGACATGTTCTGAGTTCAGGGTTAGCCTATTATGCGACCTTCGTAGGCTAATAAGATGGATAGAGGGTCATAATGGAGCTTGGCTCGACTTTGATTCACAGGATTTCTTCATTTGATTTTCATTCAGTGTATTTCAGACACATTTGGCTTGAGCTCCTACTTTTTAGGGATATTTGATATACAGCGGAGCGCCTTTATTGTGGCAGGGTTATGTGCGGAATCACTCCCTGATTCACTAGCTTCGATCGGTTCGTGGATCCGACATGAATTGAGGGAGATATTAATATTTGATTGATTTAATCAAATATTAATTATTTAGCCTATTTTTTATTAGAAACCCTAATTCTAATTTAAGAAACCCTAATTAGGGCAAGCATATCTTTTGAGGGTATAAGGGTTTCTCATGGAGGCCATTGTTCATTATGCTATTGATTATTGATTATTGATTTTGAAGAATTTCTTCTGTGAAGACTGAGCCTAGGGTTCAAGGATTCCTTTTGCATTGGAGAACGTTCCCTCTTCAGTGTGTGCAATTAAGAGGCTGTGAAATATCAGCTGATCTATTGCCAAAGTGAGAGATAGCTTCATCCAGAAGTTATCACAGAATTTCAGGGTTGAGAGATAACTTCACACAGAAGTTATCACAGATATTCCAGGTATTTATTGCTTTATGTTTTGATTCAATAAATTATACAGCTAGAGATCTACTGTGCTAGAGACAGATATCTTCAGATCAGGGGTTGGAAACAGGGAAGTTGTGCTTAATTTGAGGCCGTACAGAATCCGTACGGGTTCGTACAGACCAGTGCAGGAACCGACCTCGGCAGACAGAGGGTTTCAGTGACCGACATCGGTCGACTGAAGACCGACGTCGGCAGAAATCCGACCGGCAGAGACCGACGTCGGCGAGATATCGACCGACGACGGCGACTGTGTGTCGACACAGAAGGGCCGAAACTTTCTAGAACTCAATTTACACTACCAAATTTGCAAAGCCAGGGTTTTCAAGACTGTATTTCATATTTTATATGCATATTAGAGGACTGCAATTGTAATAATTTAGAAGGACAAGTGATACAATCTGTATTTGTTATTAAGAGACTATATTATTGTGATCTTTCTGAATTTATTCAACAGCTATTATATCTTGGTTCAGATTTTTTGTGTTGCTATATTTCCTGTTTAGAAGGGGATATTACAGTGGTATCAGAGCTTTGGTCTTTGGTATCAGAGTTTATTGTGCAGATAAGAGAACCCCTAAGTAAGGGACATCATAGTGGTATCAGAGCTAAATCCTGCCAGCCTGAGGGTCTATAGATCTTATGCAGCCACAAGAGTTGGGACCACACAGGTATAACACACGCAGCCGAGCCTTGCTTGAAGGTATCCAGTTGTTAGATCAGAGACCGATCATCATGAGTGACAGACGTGAGGGCAGCCCACCCAGGGGCCACAGGTATGATGCTGATCAGGCCACCAGAGAGTTTCAGCGTGTTATGATTACAAGCCAACAGCAGATGGCTCAGACACTACAGGGACTTATGACCATGTTAGAGAGAATGAACGCACCTGATGGATAGAACAGGGACCAAAGAGATGACAGGAGTGCTACGGTTGATCAGAGACCACAGCAGATTCACTCCAGAACAGCTGATAGACCTACACGCCCTTCATTTATTCAAGAAGAACCAGAGGTACCAGCAGATGAGGAGGCAGGGAATTCTCTATTTGCAGATGTTTACATGGCTGCAAATGATGAGTGGGACTTATTACCTCCTCATATCCAGGAGAGAACAACCTTTGATCGTTTTGTCAATTTGAGGAGAGAGCACTATAGATTGGCTAGACAGGACAGGAGACCTAGAGTCCAATTCAGTGAGCTGCAGAAGGCTACTGGTAAGCTTTCTTTGACTACTTTTGACGGTAGCGGTAAGATGACAGCTCAAGCTTGGGTTCATAAGCTTGACACCTTCTTGGCATTGAGACCAATGTCAGAGATAGATGCCATCAAATACGCCACTTTGCACTTAGATGGAGTAGCACATGATTGGTGGTACCATGGTATGGTAACACTTCAGCATAATCAAGTGACAGAGTACCAGGACTTTGTGGATAGATTGGTTGAGCGGTTTGACAGGAGAGATCCCGAGGTTTACTTCCGAGATCTGGCATAGTTGAGACAAACAGGTAGCTTGGAGTCCTTCATTGGTGAGTTTCAGAGATTAGCAGTCATGGTACCCAATATTTCAGAGCGTAGATTGGTAGTTCTCTTCATAGAGGGATTGACAGAGCCATTGAGGGGTTGGATCAAAGCCTTTGATCCTCCTTCATTACAGGTAGCTATGAGGAAGGCACGTGATATGGAGATGGCAGCCCCATCCAATAAATCTAACACCAAAGGTACTTCTTCTTCTAGAGACCATAAGCACTCCCACGGGGATACGGAGAGACCGGATTTTAACATAGATAAATCCGGAGTTAAAAATGATTCAAAGGCCAATCCAGCAGCACCACCCTTGGATCGTGAGGCGCTTAATGATCTACGCAGGAAGAAGCTTTGCTTCTACTGCAAAGGACCATATGATATCCATCACGATTGTCCTTTGAGGCCTAAGGGCAAGGCGAATCGTATGATGTGGATATATTATGAGGATTTAGATCCTGAGGATTCCGAACAGCATAACAGTTCTGAGGGGGCAGAGGCAGAGGCTTCAGGGCCTAATGCAGAGGCAGAGTTAGAGCTTCACCTACAGGAGGCACGCATATCCAGCATTCAGTCGGATGAGTCATTCAGACTCCGTGGAGTTTTGGCAGGGCAGAAGGTTATCACCCTTCTTGATACAGGAGCCACTCACAATTTCATAGATGCTAGATTTGTGGAGAAGCGTGGACTCACTACAGAAGGTTTTGAGGGCATCAGAGTTAAGGTAGCCGATGGTCACACTCTTAAGTGTGAGCGTATGATTAGAGGCCTCCCATTGCGCTTGAACAACTATGAGTTCAACGCTGATTATTATGTGGTAAACATGGGGGATATAGATTTAGTCTTGGGTATGAAGTGGCTTCATTCATTTGAGGAAGTCACTCTTCGTCTCAAGGACATGGAGGTTCTCTTTAATGTTGATGGGACGACACATATTCTTAAGGCAATACGGGGCAGCAGCTTCAGATATATGTTTTTTCATCGGATGGAGGGACCTATACCACATAACATGATAGAGGGTGATGACAAGAGCACATTGGCACCAGTACAGGAGAGGTACGAGGACGAGCTTGGTCTTGAGGTGAGTTCAGTTCAGGAGTTATCACATGTGGGGAGGACTCAACTTTCTGTTACAGCCGGGACACAGGTTGATGATGATATGACTATGTCTAGCCTTCACAATCCAGTTTTAGATATTATTCAGGTACGGAGTTTGCTTGCAGATTTTCATTTATGGATTGGATGTTGGGATGGACATGGCATGGGGTTCGTGTTAATTGACAGTGGTGGAGATCCTAACTACATTTGGGATCCAGGTGGATTGATTGATTTATCATTCAGTGATTGCTTGAGGGCAAGCAATTTCAGGAGGGGCGGATTGTCATGTCCCCTTTTCAAATGACATGTTCTGAGTTCAGGGTTAGCCTATTATGCGACCTTCGTAGGCTAATAAGATGGATAGAGGGTCATAATGGAGCTTGGCTCGACTTTGATTCACAAGATTTCTTCATTTGATTTTCATTCAGTGTATTTCAGACACATTTGGCTTGAGCTCCTACTTTTTAGGGATATTTGATATACAGCGGAGCGCCTTTATTGTGGCAGGGTTATGTGCGGAATCACTCCCTGATTCACTAGCTTCGATCGGTTCGTGGATCCGACATGAATTGAGGGAGATATTAATATTTGATTGATTTAATCAAATATTAATTATTTAGCCTATTTTTTATTAGAAACCCTAATTCTAATTTAAGAAACCCTAATTAGGGCAAGCATATCTTTTGAGGGTATAAGGGTTTCTCATGGAGGCCATTGTTCATTATGCTATTGATTATTGATTATTGATTTTGAAGAATTTCTTCTGTGAAGACTGAGCCTAGGGTTCAAGGATTCCTTTTGCATTAGAGAACGTTCCCTCTTCAGTGTGTGCAATTAAGAGGCTATGAAATATCAGCTGATCTATTGCCAAAGTGAGAGATAGCTTCATCCAGAAGTTATCACAGAATTTCAGGGTTGAGAGATAACTTCACACAGAAGTTATCACAGATATTCTAGGTATTTATTGCTTTATGTTTTGATTCAATAAATTATACAGCTAGAGATCTACTGTGCTAGAGACAGATATCTTCAGATCAGGGGTTGGAAACAGGGAAGTTGTGCTTAATTTGAGGCCGTACAGAATCCGTACGGGTTCATACAGACCAGTGCAGGAACCGACCTCGGCAGACAGAGGGTTTCAGTGACCGACATCGGTCGACTGAAGACCGACGTCGGCAGAAATCCGACCGGCAGAGACCGACGTCGGCGAGATATCGACCGACGACGGTGACTGTGTGTCGACACAGAAGGGCCGAAACTTTCCAGAACTCAATTTGCACTACCAGATTTGCAAAGCCAGGGTTTTCAAGACTGTATTTCATATTTTATATGCATATTAGAGGACTGCAATTGTAATAATTTAGAAGGACAAGTGATACAATCTGTATTTGTTATTAAGAGACTATATTATTGTGATCTTTCTGAATTTATTCAACAGCTATTATATCTTGGTTTAGATTTTTTGTGTTGCTATATTTCCTGTTTAGAAGGGGATATTACAGTGGTATCAGAGCTTTGGTCTTTGGTATCAGAGTTTATTGTGCAGATAAGAGAGCCCCTAAGTAAGGGACATCACAAGCGGTTCTGGGAAAAGTGGCATGTGAGGTCTAGGGGCGATTTTCCCAGCTTGAATCAAGCAATTTTTGGCCGCAATGGCTATGTCATACGCAGCTGGTAGTATGTGTCCCCCCATAGATTGAATCATCATAGCAATGTCACTATTTAATGCTTTTAGATAGTACAAGAAAGCGTAGCTGGGGGTCGGCCTTACCAGGATGGGAATTCTATCCCAAGTCTTTTGAAACCACATATTGAAGTCCTACATATATTCATGCAGAGCTCTTTTTATAGTTGTCAGCTGCTCAGCAAGAGAGAGGCCATCACTTTTTTCCCCAAAACGATCAGTTAAATGAGTGCCCAATTCGTTCCAAGAATGTATGGAATCCATAGGCAAGGTGCCGTACCAGTCGAGAGCTTTCCCTTTCAGAGACAAGGCTAACAGTCTGATGGCAATATTTTCTTCTGTTATATTATGAATATTGCAAAGGTTGGCAATATTTTTTATATGCTCAACAACTGTAATAGGTCCCACTCCATCAAAAAAAAGGCACATTTTTTAGAGCTATTTCGGGGATCGGATCATAGCGTGGGAGGTTTAAAGGGCTTTCACCACGAAAAGCTACAAAAGGCAAGGCCATGGCTGGAACAGGTTATATTTGTGGCTGAGCTGGGTTGGTGTTCCTAGCAACAGGTCTAGGAGGATTTATCAGTGGATAAGGGTGAGTTCTTCCAAACCTGAGTCTTTTAGCAGAGTTTAAAGGTAGTTCAACGAACTCAAAGGGGACCCTTCTTGAAGCTGACCTGGTGGTAACTTTTGGCATAGAAGTTAAGTAACTGGTCTTTAAAAAAGAACTGAGCTCTTACCAGTGGAGTCGCCAGATGCTGAAAATCTTTGAAAATCACTATAGCAGGACCAACATCAATCCTGAAATACTACTGTGTTAGAAACTTTGATAAAATTGCAGTCCCACCAGGCGTGCCAGAACTGTTGACGCTGGAAAGTGCACCCAGCGGCAGGAACACGAATTCCTGCCCTCTCCCCGCAACATGGAAACCCCTCTCTCGCCTGTGGGACGGCGAAGCAGGAGAGGAGAGTCTCTAGATATGGGTTAGTTCCCTCTGATGTATCTTGTTTGTTTCAGGTAATGCAAAATATAGATATATAGGTATACATTTGGGGGGGGGGGGTGAAAAGAGAAAGAGAAAAACTTGAAAACAAACAGCCTACTCTAAAGGAGGTGATACACCAAAAACATGAGTGACCTTCCAGATCCACTCTCAGAATCAGGGGAAATACAAGTATATTCTACACATCTGGTAGAGGGATCAGGCTGCTAAGACAAAGGGGGAGGCTATAATGGAAAATACGTCATAGAGGTTTACCGAGGTACTGTGAAATGCACACTTGCAAGCAACTTACTCTGTTCTGTCCTTCTCAAGTATTGCTCTTCTCCTTTCAGCTGTAGCACCGGTCCCTGTAGATAGCTGGTCTGTTGGTATTACCTGTGAAAGCATGGAAGATAATGACTAAACACAGATGGTACTCAGGGCATACAGCAAATCAATCCAAGATGGAGGTAAAAACTGTATTTTCATTGATTTAGGTGGGAAATTTGCAGAGCAGTGCTCTTTACAAAAGTCAGGAAGATCCTTGAAAATGACTAAGTCCTTGTATTTATAACAGAAAAGCCAAGAGAAGTCTCATTGAAAAGTGTGAAAAACACTATTGATGATGTCACAAGTCTGCCAAGACCATGCTGGTTACCTCGTTTTGCATGCTAGTCTTCTCCTCTGGCGGCTGGGCGGGTTTTTTCTTGTGCACTGCAGGGGAATTTTGCCGCCCTTATAGTGGGCAGCGATTTTGCTGCCCTTTGCATGAACTTCATGTAGGAATACCTACCGACGTCGGCTGATAAGCTGCCGACGGCGGCAATCTTGTCGACGTCGGTTACAGTAAGCTGCCGACGTCGGTAGAGTTATACTCTGCGCGGCAATTTCTCTTTCCCCGCCATGGGGCGGGGTTTTCCATTTCACCGCCTTAGGGTAGGTTTTTTTGATTCACTCGATTCACCGCCATGGGTGGGCTTTTTTGGTTTTTGTGCCTGCCTTTGTACTATCGACGTCGGCGGTTCTGCCGACATCGGTCTCTGTAAGGTGCTGACGATGGCAGTATTGCCGACGTCGGCCGACGTCTTTGCTTTTCTTTGTGTTGTGGGTGGCGAATTTGCCGCCCTCTACATTTTCTTCGTAGACGGGCTCATTTTACCCGCCCTTGTAGTGGGCGGCGATTTTGCCGCCCTCTGCATTTTTTCTGCCTCTTTTTTGACTAAGTGTCGAACACTCCGTTTTTTCCCCCCTTCTTCTCTTGCAGACGTCTGAAGACTTTGTCCTTCGCTGCCTATTCTCTGCAACGGCGCTGTCAAAACCTAAAAGTGGACCTTGCAACCTGAAATGACTGGGCCTGCGAAGCAGGTGTAGGAGGTGACCGAGATTTTCCCTGAGGGTCAAAATTGGGTCAACAGTAATGATGTAGCTTTTGGGATAAAAAGACCATAGCTAAACAAGATTATTCTATTGTCATATAGTTATATTCATACATGACCAATGTATGGCTTAGATAGTACACAACATGATCTTTCCCGTTTTCATCATTTTGAGCTAAAAGTGCCACTAGGGATTTATTAGTGATAGATAGGTAAAGTAAAAATGGCCTTAATGGCATTGGTGGTAATAAAATAGGTTTAATGTCAAGATATTCCTTTAGGTATTTCTAGGATTTTTGAGATTCTTCATCCCAAATAAATGTAACACCTTTATTCAACAAGTGAGTGAAAATATGACATTTATCAACCAACTACAAAATAAAACATCTGATAAACTAGGATTTGCACTAAAAACTATAGAGTTACTTCAAAGTGAAAGGTGGAAACATCCTATTAATGGCTTGTACCATGGTAGGATCAAATTAATGCCTCCACAAGAGATAATAAATCCTAATTTTTTTCTTGAAGTGACACTAAAGACATAATTATTGGGATTGAGTTTTACCTTTTACTCATGAAGCCTTTCAAATATCCTTTGTAGCATAATTAGATGATCTGCATGGGTCTTTGATTTACCTAATATGTCATTGACATAGTATTAGACAATATTATGCACCATGGTAGGAAATATAATGGTAATAGCTCTCTAATATGTGGCCCCAGAATTCTTGAGGCTAAACAACATAACTTGATAGCAAAACATTTCCCAAAGAGTGGTGAATCCTATCCTGTATTGGTATTCTAGTATAATCCTAATCTGATTGTATCCTAAAATTTCATCCAAGATGGACAACATTTTATACCCAGTTGTACAGTCAACTATCATGTCAATATTCAGTAGAGGAAAGTCATCTTTGGGGTAGGCCTTGTTGATGTCTCTAAAATTAGTATAGATTTTGATTCTTTCTGGCTTTTTAATAATAGGCACAATGTTTGGGATCCACTCTAAATATTCAATCAATTATATGCATCTCACATCTAAGATTTTTTATAACTCTTTCTTTACTAATATAGTAATACAAGGATGCATCTTATGCAATTTCTATTTCATAGGTTTAGCATCAAGATGTATAACAAGGTGGTGTATAACTAAGGTTATGTCCAAACCTGACATGTCTAAATAGGCCCAAGAAAAAATGTCTACAAACTCACTCAAAAGGGATGTAAAAATTTCATGTTCCTCTTTAATGAGGGATGTGCCCAATTTGATCCACTTTGGGTTATCTAGAGTTCATAGGTTGACTGCCATAAAATATTTTATTAAGAGAGTTGAGCCATCTTCCATAATGGTTGGAAAGGATGTGAATTAGCTTGTAATGACAAATTCTTCTAGTTAGACTAGTTCTTCCAGCTCTCCCAAGTAGGGTGAATCTAAATACCCTAACGCTAGTAATGGTCATGTAATAAATGCTTTAGGACATTCTTAGACTATTTGATCAAAGGCATGTAGTGCCTCAGTGTTGAATTTAGACCCAAAATAAAGTTCACCATTGGTGGTATCCTAAGCTTCATTTGAGGAAAGGTGAACACCCCCATATAGTGGAAGATAAAATAGGTTTTCAATAAAAGACTCAACTTTCTCTTTACTTTTACCATGGTCCAAAAGTGCCTCAAAGAGGTCTTCACTTCATGACCTCAATGTTTTATTCTTTTGTTTTTGGCTAAGGGTGTTCACCTTCTCTCCAAAATAGGCTAGAGGATACAGCTTGATATAAAAATCTTGTTTGTGGTCTCCCAATGTAACATTATCTCTTAGGCCTAGAAAATCACAAAATGCCTCATAATTCTCAAACTCATCTACAAACATTATGGATTCTTGTTGGTCCTCATTTATAAGTTGAGTATGATAAATGGGATGTGTGGAATGTTGATTTATTAGTCTAATGGTTCAAATGGTATATGGGTCAAATAAATTGGTTCTAGAAAGGTCTTCATAAATGTTATTATCATATTCTGCTTCACTTCTAACAGTGTCATTACTAGTCATTAACATTAGAACATAAACAAAATACATGGGGTCACCCTTAGGAAGATTAAGTTTAAAACCATAGGCTCATTTGTATCTTGTCATAAAAATGGGTTCAAGGGTACCTTGTTGATTTTCCCGCAGGCCTCCTCCTTCATAGGCTTGGTTATCCATGATCCTATTAGGGATGGGATATTTGGCACTATGGCAACAATCAACTAATTTGTTATTATATAACCAAGAATCATCATTGGGTAGTCTATCCTCTTCCTGAAAAGTGGTAGGTGAGAAAATAATAGGTAATGGGCTATGAATCTTGGATTTTCCCTTTCATCAACATTTAATGCAAACTATTTTAAATGTAGGCCTTCCATAGGATTTGGGGTTGTATGAAAGCTTGGTAATATGGAATGTGTTGATGGGTGTCATTATTCCCTTCATTTAATCAACTCTTTGTTGATGTCATATTCAACCAGAGGTGTGTCTAAAGCTATATGCAATAAGAAGAATCTTAGCGATTTAGTAATTGATTGTAGGTATTTGTATTATTATTTTTTGTTTTGGGGGATCTTTAATGTCTTAAGGACTTCTTGGTTAAAACCTTATTAGAATCAAACTATGAAAATATGTTGGAAATAAACACACATTACAGAAATGAATTTGTTGGAAATAAACTCACTTTGTAGAATTAAATTTGCTGAAAATAAACACACTATTTAGAATGCTTGGAAAATGATTGAAAAGAAATGAGAGTTTAATCTAGAACACCTGCAGGGACAAATCTACAACAAATTTTAACTTAAGGAGTTGGAAGAATTTATAAATTTAACAGAGCTACCTATTTTCTTTTGAAAATAAAATATAAATATTGACCAAATATGAAGACCCTAATTTTTGGAGGAGTGGGCCCTTACTCCGCCTAGAAATAGGATTGAACAACTTAATTCTCTCTCAAAACAGAAATGGCTATTTTATTGATAAAATGTTTTGTATTACAAAAATATACTAATCTATCCTTATCCCTCTATTCTTTAATTATTACTATTATTCCTATATTCTTTAGTTCTATACATATATTCTTCTTCTTATGGTGCATTGATGGCCGTAACTATTTTATGGATATGATGGAATTGAATCGTGCCCAGAATAGATGCTGAATTAAAATGTGGATGGATGTCTAGATGTGTGATAAGTGTCTTGGATCTACAAGTATGGAGATTAGAAGTCTACTCCTGATTAATGGGATCATTGATTTGATAGATTTTTGACCATTTAGAATAGACCTTTATCAGTTCTAGAACTTTAGAAGTGTTCTGAAACTAAAGGAAATCATTCCATGTCTAACCATGAAAGTTTTAGAGCTTATCTGTAGGAGTACTAGAACTAATTCAAATAATTTTGGAACTAAATATAGAGTTTTGAAACTAAGTCTGAAAATGTGACAGAACTTGTAATAGCGTGGTGGAGTTCTAGAACTAAGCTGTATTGATTCTAATGCTTCCAAAAACATGCAATCTGCTTCATATTTGTTCTTTAGCTTGATGATGACCTATTTTATTACAAAACTTGAATTTTAAAAAACACTTGTTAGGAATTACAGAGCTTTTAAATGCTAGAATCACAATCAATAAAAGATGGACAATTACATCCTAACTCATATCAGATCAAAATGAAAGTCACAAAATGCAGTCAAACTTAATAGAAAGAGAGAGTAAGATGAGGTCATTTATTGTACATTTAACGGGCATATTTTGGCCTCATCATTTCCCCCATACTTACTTGTTTATAAGTCCCTTTACAAACTCCACTCTTGAAATTTAGGATTGTATATTTTGCATTCTAGTTGATTGCTTAGATCAAATAGCTGGAACTGAATATCCCAATGCTTTGATTTAGAAGTACTATACCTTTCTCCTACTTCTAATTTTATTTTTTATTTCTTAAATTGAGTGGGATCTTGAGGTTCTCTATTTTTCCAAGGAGATATGGGGGTGAGAAGTAGAGGTGGCCTTGTCCACATTCCTATCCATATGCACATGGGAGTTTCATTGATCTCAGGAATAATTGTGCATAAAGCTTTTGCCCTTTTTAGACTCTAGATCAAATTTGAAGGGGATATTACTTCCTTTCTTTTCAATGCCATTGAGAGAAATTCCCATCTTTTTAAACATGCATCATAGATATTATAAAAATTTTCCTTTTCATAAGAGGTGAAGGCATTAATGCTTTTCTATAAATTGGCAAGATAAGGTTCCTTGAACCTTCCATTAAATGCATGGGATTGGAAATATGAAGTAAAGGTGAATGGGTTGCCATAATGAATTCTCATAAAAAGACCAGATGAACTAGCCTTTAGCAAATGATCTAACTCCCTCTCTTTCCATACAATCTGATTTTTAAGAACATAGACAAATGTATTAAGCTAGCTTACCCCTACATACAAATTGATCATAAAACTTGAATCCTTTTCTAGCATGAAATTTTAGAGTTAAAATTCATAGAGAATATTTTTTTGTTCTGCATTAGCTAAGGAGTAGGCTACCGAGAAATCAACTTCATCTTTTATTTCATGTGGAAGGCCACATGCTATCCTTGCCAACTACCAACTAATGAATTTTTCCTCTAAAAGCATACTATATGCAAGAGAAGGTCTTTTGCAGGAAATTATTTTCTCACTCATCATGCAAACTATTTCTATTTTCATAAGATATTTATATTTATATTTTTCCTCATAAATTTTTTCTTCCCATTCCTTCCTTGCTTTCTTTTCTTCCTCCATTTTGATTTTCAAGTCATTATTGGATGTCTTGACTACATAGAGTTCTCTACATTTATCATCCCATAGCTTCTTGAGTGGCAGATAAGTCAATTCAATCTGTGTAGAGACTTTTGACACAGCAGTTTGTCTCTTAGAAATTTTACATTTTTCCTCTTTCTCCATCAATTGCCTTTTAATCTCTATTAATTCCTCAGTCTTGGTTATGAACTAGTTTGTTAATTATTTAAGGAGAATTTCTCTCTGTTCTAATTTGAGTTTGAGGAAATTCAATTCCTTATCATTTTCCTTGATAATGGGCTCTACTCTAGACAAAAATAGAGCCTATTTAACCTACTAATTTTTTTCTTTTTCTAAAATTTATTGGGGAGTTAAGCATTCTTCTTCTACCAGAGGGGATTTACCCTTCCTTTTCCAAGATGCCTATTCATCTTCTTCATGTGATGGTGTTGTTGACTCACCTATTTCTTGGAAAACTTGCCCCTCAAATATTTCATCTTCTTTTTCTTTTTCTATTTGGCTTGGTTTAGGAAGAGTCATGGCCATGCTGCCCAAAATATTAGTAGCTTCAGTTTCTAGCCTTTCTTATTCTTTCATCTCCTCTGGAATTTCTTTAGACCTTTTATGACTTATCCTTCTTTGAGGAGTCTCAAGATGTGCAAAAATGGGTCTCCTCTTAGAGCTTCTTCTGATTTTCACCTTTTGTTTAGGCCTAGGTGAACCGTCACTATCAGAGACAAGTATTAGTTCTCCTGTAGCTTCTGTAGAAGAAGGAATTTCTTGAGAAGGCACAGTAGGGTCTATAATTTTAGCTCTTTTTCTAGATCTTCCTTTTGGTATTTCCTCTTCTCCTAGTTATTTTTTTTCCCTCAGCAGTGGTATCAATTTCTAAATGAATTGAAGGGGCAGGAGGAGTTGCTATTAATCTTCTAAAAATACCAAGGTTCTGCCCAAACATGCCAAGAAATCTTTCCCACATTTCTTCCCCATTTTTCTTTGAAAGGAAATGGTGATAGCATACTAAATACACTAACCCATGATGTTTAAGTGTTCCTACAACCCAAGAATACCTCTAGGCCATTGTATGTATGGAGTCAAAAAGAAACTCTAAAAAATTTACTATATATTCTAGTTTTTTGGCTCCATATCTAAGATATATGAATATTTTTAGAACTTCTTTTCCTACTGACCCAAATTGCCCATCATAGGTTGAATACTTAACTATCCAAAATGCTACTCTATCAAAGGGTTTGGGCAAGCTGGCCCTTCTAACTCCTTTGATAATTTTTTTGTATTGTAAATATATTGAGGTTCAACTTCCCCCTCTTTCATTAGGGTTTTAACCAAGTCTTTTAATGTCCCTTTGATAAGGTTTGGGACATGCACCATTGGTATTCTAGATATTTCACTTATTACATTCACATAAAAAGGAATGAAAACCTTCTTAGTCTTTGTCCTTATTTTCTCTAAATTGATAACAAATTATCTTACCAATTTATCATTATATTTGGGGAATTTCCTTAGAAACTCTAGCCATCCTACCTGTTAAAAGATAGTTTCTACTTCTTCATCTACAAGGAGCTAGGTATCATCCTCTAGTTCTGAATTATTTTTAATCCCCATGAATTGTTATTCTTTAATCTTACGTAAGTTAGCTGAAGATTGCCTCTCTTCTCAATGGAATTGATGACTTTGGTTATGGAATTAGTGAATTTGGTTGTAGAATTGTTGTACTCAGCTATGAAATTAGTGAATTTGATTATAGAACTACTGTACTCAACTATGGAATTATCAAATTTAATTTGTTGTATCTCTCTTGAAGTTTTTTTATAGCTAATTTTTACTTTGTCGATTCAATAATAATAATGATTCTTTATAACTATGCTACCAATTTATTCCATCATCAATATCCTTATCATGATTTCTCATGTTTAATCATGATGTACAATAGATGACTCATCATACTAAACTTTTTAAATCAAGTCTAATCACACATGCAAACTTTCAATCTAACCTTTAACAAGTTAAAAACATAATTACCATCATTAATGATGTAATCTCTCTATCATGATGACTCATCATTCCTAAAAAGTGAAAAAAATGAAAATGGTTAGAAAACAGTAAGAATTTCAAAGAAGTTTCTATTTTGAATTAGCCATTTATTTGAGAAGATCAACTGCCATCACCGGTTTTCAATTGATCTTTGAGAGATTTTTTTTTAGGGAAGAGAATGCCACTTACTGGTTTTCATCCTATTCCCTTTATTTAGGATCTATTCATATGATTATTTGATTATTTTGGAAGAACTGGGTTTTTCCATATGATCAAATTCTTTGTTTGCTTCAATCTACTCCAAGAATTTATCCTTAGTAGGAGGCTTTCTATAAAGTTTTAGCCTATGTCCATTGACCAAGAGTATGCTTCTGCTACCATCAATGGGAAGTAACTGGATAAAACCATTGTCAAATATCTACTCAATTTGATAAGGTCCCAACCATCTAGTTCTCAATTTGCCTTTGAATTGTTGGTACTTAGAATCAAACAGCAATGCCTAGTCTCTTACTTTGAATTGCCTTTCCTTGATATGTGAATCATGCAATTACTTCCTTTGATCTTAGATTATCTTTGTCTAGTGAAGTGCTTCCATTCCCAATTCATCCAACTCATTGAGTTAAAGGATTCTCTCCTTTTGAGCTACATCTAATTTAATTCCCATCTTAGCTGTTGTCCTCAATGTCTGTAGTTCAAACTCAATAGGCAACATGGGATTTTTCCCATAGACTAACTCATATGGTTAAAACTTTTTTGTGGTTTTCCAAGTTGTATTGTAAGCCTAGATAGCTTCAGGTAGTCTCTTTACCCAATCTCTTCTTTCTGCTTCAACTATTTTAGTGAGGTTTTTTTCTAATTCTCTATTTGTTACTTCAACTTGTCCATTTGCTTGTGGGTGATAGGGAGATGACTTCCTATAATTGATCTAATAATACATTTTGAAATCTTGGATCATATTAGACATAAATTTTGGTCTCCAGTCTAAAATTAAGCTTCTTGGCACTCCAAACTTTACCATAATTCTATGCCAAAGGAAATCAACAACTGCTTCTTCAGTGGCATTTATTAAAGCTTGCACTTCTACCCACTTTGTCACATAATCAGTACACACAAGAATGTGCTCTTTTCCCTATGAAGAAGAATTAAAAGGTCCAAAAAAATCCAATCCCCATCTCTAAAATGGTTCAATCACTACTTGAGGTTGTAGAGGCATTTCATTGGTAAATGTTGGCTATCCCATCCTTTGACAAAGATCACACTGCCTAATATATCTCTTCACATCTTTATACAGAGATGGCCAATAGTAACTAGTGCCAAGTATCTTGTGAGGTATTGTTTTCACTGAATAGTGTCCTCCACTTGGTTCATCATGACATGCCCAGATGATGTCAAAGATTTCATATTCTCTTACACACCTGCATAAAACCAAATCAAGACCACATTTAAATAGCATTCCATTTAACCATTTGAACTATGCACTAGTTTTGATTAACTTCTTTATTTGTTTTTTAGTGAAAGAAGGAAAAAGCTTCCATATTGCAAGATAATTTGCCATGTCAGCAAACCATAATATATCAAATGAAATAACAAACAATTTTTCATCTGGAAAGTTGTCCTTGACTGGATCCTTCTCCCCTGTAGTGTTCAGTCTTGACAAAAAATCAGCTACCACATTAGATTTGCCTGGATTGTCCATAATGGTAATATCAAATTCTTGTAGAAGTAAAAACCATCTAATTATTCTACCTCCAACCACTGCTTTGTTCATTAAATATTTAATTTTTGAGTGATCTGTATGTACAAATATTTTTTACCCTGTAATGTAATGTCTAAATTTATTAATTACATAGATCATAGCCAAAAATTATTTTTCAGTGGTAGTGTAATTTCTTTTAGTGGGAGTAATATTTTTACTAAGATAATAAATAGCATACATTTGTCCTTCTTCATCTTTCTATCCCAAAACTACACCAATTGAATTATTTGAGGCATCAATTTGGATGTGAAAAGGTTTCTCCCAATTAGGTCCTCTAAATATTGGGACAATTACTAATTTCTCTTTAATTTCTTCAAAAGCATGTTGACACTTTTCATCCCAAATAAATACAAAGTCTTTGGTAAGAAACTTAAACATGGGGGCATTAATTTTAATAAAATCCTTGATAAAGCACCTATAGTATCCAACATGCCCTAAAAATGACTTGATATCTATGGGAGTTTGAGGAATAGGCAAGTCTGAAATAATCTTGATTTTATTTTGGTCAACTTGAATTCCTCTTTTTGAAATATGGTGTCCTAATACAATCCCTTCATCAAACATTTCTCATGACTAAGAGACAAGTGATTTTGTTCACATCTTGTTAATACTCTATTCAAAAATTTCAAGGCATCATCAAATGTATCTCCATGCACAGTAAAGTCATCCATGTATACCTCTACATAGTCATTTTTTAGGTCTACAAAAATTGCTAATACAACTCTTTGAAAGGTTGTTGGATCATTACATAGTCTAAATGGCAATACCTTATAAGCAAAGGTACCCCATGGACAAGTAAATGTAGTTTTGTCATGATCCTTAGCAGCAACTCTGATTTGATTGTATCCACTAAATCCATCCAAGAAGGAAAAGTATTATTTACCTAAAAGGTTGTCTAAGACCTGATCTATGAATGGTAAGGGAAAATAATCTCTTAGGGTGGCTTTGTTCAGTTTCCTATATTCAACACAAATTCTCCATTTTCCATTCTTTTTAGGGACAATTACAAGAGGAGACACCCACTGGCTATCTAAGATAGGGTAGATAAAACCTACTTGCAATAGATTTTTAATTTCTTATTTGACTATATCCCTTAAGGCTGGATTAATTCTTCTCTGAGGTTGCCTAACTAGTCTAATGTTTTCAGTATAAATATTATGGATATAGATACTTGGATGAATTACCTTTATGTCTCTATAGTCCCAAGCAAAAGCTTTAGTATGATCCTTCAGAATATCAAATAGTTTGGCTTCTTCATCATTCTTTAACCACCTATTAATATTCAAAATTTTATTTGGTTAAATCTCAACATGTTTGGTTCTAGTATATGATGAACTGATTTGTTGAAAGGGTTACATTAAGGTGTTTGGTGGACATTATGTGGTAACAACATATGATATGTAGCAACATATCCAAAATTTCTTTGAGATAGAATGCTAGACAAAGGACTACAGGAAGAGTTATGATACTTATCTTGTTGTAGGTCAAACTCTTCATTACTGCTATTTTTTAGAAATTCTTCATCATCTCTTGATATCTATAAAGCTGAAGCTATAGATCCTTCCTATCCCTAAGATAAATCTTGTTCCTCTAAAGAGAAATTAGCTTCATTTACAGAGAATTATTGTTTGTGTGATTCTAAAACTAACTATGTTGTTTTTAGAATAGATTTTGTAGGTTCCAAAACTAATCCCAACTGCTCTAATAACAATTGGTGTACATTCAATGGAAGATTAACCATATCTTCTATTTCTTAGACATGATCCTATAATGTTATCGTAGCTAAAGAAGACAGATTTTACTCATTAATATCAGGATTATCAACACATAATTTCTATTGATTATCAATAAAAGGTCATGCAGAGGGATATAATGAAATTTTCTTAGCATTCTTACCATTTGAAATAGTCATATCACCTAACCTATCATTAATTAAGGTAGAAACTATAGCTAACCATGGGTTGCCCAAAATAATGGGATAACCAAGTGTTTTACCTTTTGACTACAATATAAAGAAGTCAGCTAGATATTCCCATGACTCCACCATTACTGCCACATCTTCAATAACTCCTTCTAGTTTTGCTACAGACTGATCTACCATCTATAATATGGTGTTAGTAGGTTGTATGCCTTTTAATGGTAATGTTTTCAAAGTATCCATTGTCATTACATTGATAGATACTCTCAAATCAATAAAAACATTATGTATATCTTTATTCCCTATAGAGACAAAAATAATAGGGCTTCCAGGATCTCCATATTTGGGAAGTAGGATTTTTCTTACTAATAAATCAGCAAGTTTCCCATCTACCTTAATAGTCTTGGGGTACTACTTCTTTCTTCTAGGTTTTTAAAAACATTACAGTTTGATTAACTTGTTCAACTCTAGAATATCCTTGATTACTTGTAAAAATAGTATTTTAATATTCAATCTTCTTAGTTCCTACACCAATTCAGATTCCTTAATTTCTATGGCTTCTTTAAATATTTCTAGAAATAGAATCTTAGTAGAGTTTCTTTTTGGTTCCTTATCTTTTTCTTTTTCATCTTCCTTAGGTGCAACTAGACTAGGGGTTTTAGCTTCTTCTACCATCTCAGTGATTATAACAGGTGGACTGCTAACTATTTTTTTATATCTAGTTTGAATGTCTTTACAATCCATTGCTATTAAATTAATTATTTTTTTCTAGTTCTATTTCGCATACAGGAGTTATTTGTTTGTTTCTTGGGTTTCCTACTGGTCGTGCTAGCATTTGTGTTTGGACTACATTTTTAGCTTGTGGATTTTGTGATAGAGATCCCATTATGTATTTTTGGTTCTAATTTGGATATGTTTTCCCTTGCACATAATTACGAAGGCCCCATCTAGGTTGTGGCCAAGCATAAGGATTTCCTTGACCAGCCCAAGGTTGTTGATGTCCTTGAGTATACCAAGATTGACTTGCCCAATCCTGAGGATGCCATGTTGGTTGAGGGGCCCAAGGTGGCTATCCTCAACTTTTTGGTACTATTTGAGTTTCCCATGGCATCATCCAAGGATTAGGAGCTGGTCTTGGCATAAACTACCCTTGATTGGGTTGTCTCTGAACAAAATTCAATTCCTCTGTGGTGGATGATGTATTAATTTGTTTGAGCTGATTTTTTATGAGTGGAAGAAGAGAACAAGCATGAGTGTCATGTTCTTTAGATTCATAGATAAGACATACTTCTATTTTATCTAAAGGACATTCCTTTATTGCATGTTCCACCCTACATCTAAGACAATACATGGCTAATGGTTCAATTTTGGCATTTGCTTTAGTTTGTAATCCATCCATAGTGGAGGTTAATTGAACTAATATGTCTATTTTAAAGTTTTTCAATTCATCCATCAATTTGTTCATATCTAGATTCAAATTTTTAACCATTTTTCCCTTTCTAGGTCCACCCCTTATCCTTGAATAGCTTCTATAAATTTCTATGATTTCATTCATTCTTAATTGGGCAATGTTTCCACCGCTAATTAAATCAAGGGTTTCCCTAGATTCATCATCCAAAACTTTAAGAAAGATGGTTTTACTTAACTCTTCTTGAAGTATAAATCCACATATTTTACTCACAAAGAGAAATCTATCCAAATAATCTTCCATATTTTCATATTTTTTCTCTTTGATTTAAAAAAATTCTTCCTTTCGATTTCTTCCTCTATAATAATCTTGATATTTGTCTAGGAAGATAGTTTCCATTTGTTCCCAATTGGTAATATAATTAGATGTTAATCCCATAAACCACCTCATTGCTACATCTTTCAAAGTAGATGGAAACAACTTGAGTTTTTGATTATCTATCTTGTAATCATAAGTCTGACATAGTAATTTAAACTCAAATAGAAATTGGTCAGGATCTTCATATGACATTCCTCTAAATGTGAGCAAGTGTGCAGGTGAAATGTTCTTCATAGTGGTTTCATCATCCCCCAACTGAATGGGATAGGTATAGGTTATCTTAAGTTCTCTTCCAGCTTCTCGTGCCATCTCTCTAGTATTTTCTAGTCCCTTTTCCCAGTCAATGTGGTACGTGATCTGCTCTAGGGATGGTGAAAAGTCAGGAGTAGGAGGTTGACTACTCAATTGAGAATAAAAACTTTCCCTCAATAGATCTTGAGAAATAATCCTCCTCCCTAAATTTCTACTTACTTCTGGTGACTGATCCAAAAATTCCAAAGATGGAAACTCTACTTCTTGTCTTGTAGGAGATAATGGTGCCTCTAATTCTTAGTTAACTTCCTTATTTAAATTAGAGGATGATGGAATTTATTATTCAAATATTTTTGGAATAAATCAACCCTTAGAGTCTTTTGGTCTACTCATAAATTTTGTGATAACTTAGGGAAGATTTCTTCAATTATTAAATGTATGATTGTTGCTCTTATTGACACCTAATTAGAAAATTCCAACTAGTGGGTCCCAAGCAATGGTGCCAAAAATAATGGGTGTCATTATTCCCTTCATTTAATTAACTCTCTGTTGATGTCATATTCAACCAGGGGTGTGTCTAAAGCTATATGCAACAAGAAGAATCTTAGCGATTTAGTAATTGACTGTAGGTATCTGTATTATTTTTTTGTTTTAGGGGATCTTTAATGTCTTAAGGACTTCTTGGTTAAAACCTTATTAGAATCAAACTATGAAAATCTGCTAGAAATAAACACACATTACAGAAATGAATTTTCTAGAAATAAACAAACTTTGCATAATTAAATTTGTTGGAAATAAACACACTTTACAAAATTAAATTTGCTGAAAATAAACGCACTATTTAGAATGCTTGAAAAATGATTGCAAAGAAATGAGAGTTTAATCTAGAACACCTTCATGGACAAATCTACAACAAATTTTAACTTAAGGAGTTGGAAGCATTTATAAATTTAACAGAGCTACCTATTTGCTTTTGAAAATAGAATATAAATACTGACCAAAAATGAAGATCCTGGTTCTTGGAGGAGTGGGGCCTTACTCTACCTATAAAAAGGATTGAACAACTTAATTCTCTCTCAAAATAGAAATGGCTATTTTATTGATAAAATGCTTTGTATAACAAAAATGTACTAATCTATCGTTATCCCTCTATTCTTCAATTATTACCATTATTCCTATATTCTTCATGTCTATACATATATTCTTCTTCTTGTGGTGCATTGATGGCTGTAACTATTTTACAAATATGATAGAACTAAATCATGCCCAGAATAGATGTTGAATTAAAATGTGGATGGATGTTTAGCTATGTGCAAAGTGTTTTGGATCTGCAAGTATGGAAATTAGAAGTCTGCTCCTAACTAATGGGATCATTGATTTGATAGATCACCGGCCATTTGGAATTGATCTTTATTAGTTATAGAACTTTAGAAGAGTTATGAAACTAAAGGAAATCATTCCATGTCTAACTGTGAAATTTTCAGAGATTATCTGCAAGAGTACTAGAACTAATTCAGATAATTCCAGAACTAAATATAGAGTTCTGGAACTATGTCTGAAAATGTGATAGAACTTGTAATAGTGTCGTGGAGTTCTAGAACTAAGCTGTATTGATTCCAATGCTTCCAAAAACATGCAATCCACTTTATATTTGTTTTTCAGCTTGATGATGACCTATTTTATTACAAAACTTGAATTTTCCAAAACACTTGTTAGGAATTACAGAGCTTTTAAATGTTAAAATCATAATCAACAAAAGATGGACAATTACATCCTAACTCATATCAGATCAAAATAAAAGTCACAAAATGAAGTCAAACTTAATAGAAAGAGAGAGTAAGATGAGGTCATTTATTGTACATTTAATGGGCATATCCTGGCCTCACCATGTGTCATGGGTCAAATAATCTCCTGGACCCTTATATAAAATGGTAAAATGATTAGACATTTCAAGAGGAGGTGTATGTGAAGATGAGTCAAGGCTATTAGATTCTATATAATTGGCCTATATAAATTCAAAAAGTATCTCTTTATCTTTGTCCTTCTTGGGAACTAGGTCGAGGCCAAAGTGGTAATTTTAAATTTCATATTTGGCCTCCATATTCTTGTAGTGTTCATATGGTTGTATATCTCCATGGATAGGTACCTCCATCCCTGATTGAGGTAACTTGATACTCTCATGAAATTTTGAAGGGATGGCACGAATTTCATGTATCTATGGTTTACCCAAAAGTAAATTATATGAAAGGTCTAGGTTCAGCACATAGAAAAGTGTATCATGGGTCAAAAACACAATGGTCACTAGCAAGATTATGTTTCCTTCGGATTCTCATTCTTCATTGTTTTAGGCTTTAATAGTAATAATTTTTGGTTATAGATCAACTATTGTATATCTAAGATGCTTTATGAGATTTAGAGACACAATATTCAAGACCAATTCATTATCCATGAGGACACATTTGAAATTGTGTCATATGATGACAAATTCAATGTATAATGGTTATTATGGAGAATTCCAAGGGATGACATATCACCTTGGTCAAAGATTAATTGTTGGTCTGGGGATAGGTGTCCAACTAAAGCTTAAAATTTGTTTGGGGTTATGTCATTTGGAACATTGGATTTGCCTGGAAGTTCTGTTAGGATATTCTTTTGAATGGTAGACATACACAACAAATCTAAAATGTTGATTTGTGCAAGTGTATTTTAGATTTTTTCCATAATGTCATGTCTTTTCCTTAACAGTGGTAATTGGTTTGTTCTCAAATAACATAGTGGGTTAGATTAGTTTATTGGTAGGAGGTTGTGGGCTTGGGATGGTAATCTTAGACTGTCAAGTTGTGATGGAACAATATGGATTGGATATAAGATTATTTCTACTAGAAAATGATGTAAATGGGCTAGAGAGGATAATTCTTGATTTTTGTGTACTTGGTTGCGGTCATAAGTAAATGAATAATTATTAACATATAGTCCTGAAATGGTAATCCTTGGTTATTATTATGCTTAATTATGGTATAGTATTAATGGTAATGTTGGAAATGTTTCCACTCACAATATGACCTACAAAATTCTTGTAGTCATGTGAAACTGCATGGTAAGTCTGTTGGTTGTTGGGGTCATTTTGGCAAGGGTTCCTCCCATTCGAATGATGTTTTTTTTTTTATGGTATTATTTTTTTTATGGTCTTCCTTGTTATTATTGTTGATTAGAATTATTATTCTATGGAAAATGATTTCGGTAGATACCCAGATTATGATTGAAAGTAGACTCTCTATTGTCCAGCTAGATTACCCCATTTTCCAACATATTTTCACTAAGGTTCTTCAACTTTACACAATGATGTATATCATTTACATGAACATGGTGGTATTCAAATAACTCATGCTATTTATACCAATATATATATGGTATACCCTCAGGATAGTGTTTTGTAATTAGCCAACTAATCATATTGGCCATGGCTAGTTTGCAAAACACTACTTCATTGGGCTCACCAGGGTTGTTAAAGACTCTAGGAGTAGGTCTTATTCTTGGAGGAAGAGTTTAAGAAGGTGGTCATTGTGACATTTGAGGAGCCAGTATAGGTTAGGGTGTAGGTTACACGTGTTGGATAGGTTGTTGATGAGGAATGAAATGCATTTGTGGCATAGGTTGAGTATATAGAGTTTGTACCATTTAAATATGATACAATTCAATTACTCCATTACCAATAATGTTCTTGTTATGGTTTTATGATTTTTTAAAATAGTTATCAGTCTTAGCTTATGTATATGCTTGTGTTTGAATTGGGTTAAGGTTATGAATTAGACCTGCATTTTGGTTTTGGCTCTAATTCTGATTTGAGGAGGTCAACTTGATAATCCATTTTTTTATAAGGTCCTTTTCAATCTGTAAACCTTTCTCAATATTATCTTTAAAATCATGTGCACATTAAATATCCAAATGATAAGATGTCTTATTGTGTAAATTTTTGGTAAACATAATGGCTAATTATTTATTTGGTAAGTTATGAGTGAAGTGACTAATAAGTGATCTCCATCTCTATAAGTAGATTGCAAAGTTCTCTCTGGATTTCTACTTGGACTAAGTCAAATCTACTAATGAAATCTCATGTTTGATATTGTAGGAGAAATATTGCATGGATTTATCCAAGAGATCATCAAAATTAGATACTAGATTTTTTTGACAACTTGAAGAAACACTCCAAAGCCTCTCTAGCTAGACTTTGAGGATACAAAAGGAGTAGATAAATGTGATCCAAAAATCATATTTACCATTTTAGATAAATCAAATAGTTTTTATAAAATCAGATACTAAATTTATTAATTTCTTAAGTAAAATAGAATTGGTTGCTTAATTCTCAATTTCTTGATTAAAACAAATAGAAATTGGATTTATTATTCTAGAAATGAATATGAGTGAATGACAACTCTAAAAACTCATTTTTGAATCAAAACTATTATTTCTAAACTGATCCATGAATAGTAATTAGCCTCCTGCTAAATAATATTATTTTATTCAAAATCAATTTTAAAAATATAATAAGTCATTTTCCAAAATTTAATTAAAAAGAATTGATTTTTAAATATCTGAATGTGAATTGTCTGAACAATTTTGAATATGAGTGTTTTGTAAACTCATAAAAATCTCTATTATTCAATTAAACATTCTATTCATATTTGTATCCCTTTAAATAGTCTCATAATCAATTTTCCATAATTAATTCTATATATCAGTGAATAATTTAAAACTGATGAAATACTAAAAAAGTGAAAAATAGAGACAAGAGATTGTTTATAGGGTTCACTAAATGGCTACACTTATGGATTTATTTGAACCGTTTCATTATAAACAAGATGTAAATACAGTTTATAAAACTTAAATCCTTGAATAGTTTTAAGAAAACTTGTAGCTCTACATGATATGAAGAACTCATCTTATAGCACATAAATATTCTTCTCTTCACCCAAACAAATACCTATAAATGTTTATAGATCTCATGAATGGGCTAATTAATTCTCTCAACTAGAGGAAAAATACTCTCAATAGATTTATAAAATATATCCTTGGATTTACAAATCTCTATGATTTATATAGGCTAAAAAGGACTTAGGAATAAAATTAAGCACAATCAATTCATTGAATTAAATAACTTGTATTCTTCAAGCAAAATAGACATTCATCTGTATGGATTGTTCATGTTTGAAATTCTTGACAACATTCTTTCTCTCTCAAAAAATAACTAACCCATCCATCTTTATAAGCTACCCTATAAACTATCCAGAATAATAATAATTCTAAATATATAAAAATTTCCATATAACCAATGTTGGCTAACAATTTTCTATTTATACTTTAAATATGGTTAAAATCTAAATAAACTAAAATCCCATAAATAAAATGAAGTTTCAAATCCATGTTTTAATTAATAAAGTGCTTACCAAAAATCAATGCATCATCCATTTACTTCACCAACCATGAGGATTAAAGCATAATTAAAATATCTCCCATGCTAAATAAAAACCATCCTATATTCCACCAAACCATCCACACTTTTAAAATGGGTGTCAACATGGAACAAACGGTGATATGCATGTTAAAGGATAATGAAATTTGGACTTTAGTTTTAACAATAAATCCCACTTAAATAGCCCCCATCCAATGTTACGTAGGAAATGGGGATAAGGATTAAAATGAGATAGAGTTTTATTAAAACATTTTCCATGCCAACCTAAACAACTTTCCATGAATATTCCACGTAAGAGAAGGTAAAAAGCATGCATGGTAAGATTTTAAAGTTTATGAGGATAAAGTTAAGTTTAAAACTTTAGTTTTAAAAAAACATAGCATAACCCATGTATTTCTCCCCCCATGCAAATTGGATGGAATTCCACATAGAAAAGGTATATATATATATATATATATATATATATATCATTATATCATTTAAAAAAACAAAGACCATGCAATCTCCTTGTGGAAAAAAGTGAAGTGGGGATAGGTTTAATTGTTTGAATTTGGGATTTAATTATTTAATTGTATAAAAACCATAAAATAAGATAATTAAATTGAGATTTAATAAAAAAACATATTTCATGGTTTCTTTATAATAATCATAAAATAGGATATTACGATTATTTTAGAAATGAGAAAATGGAGGAATTATGGTAGAAAATTAATTGGATATGTGGAATATCTCGATGGCTTAATAGAATTATGTGGCAAAGTTGGTAATATTGGATGTTGACTAGTTATGGAGAATGTGGATAAATGGTTGATTTAATCCCACATCTGCAACACAACACCCATCAACAACATAACAAAACAATTCTAATATAAAAAGTAATTGTATCAACTCTTTATATTTTTTCCACATGTCAAGTTTTCATTACAATACTTGTCCTTTCCACATTTTTCCAAACCATAAAAAAATACTTTGGATCAAACCTCCCCAATAAGAGGCTTTTGGTCTCCAAAAGTCCAAATAATCCAATTGACCCAAAAATATCTATGAGTTCTCTTCTTGTCATTGATAATCTTCCTACATTGATCCTAAATATACAGGAGCCAAAAATAACATAAGGAGTTATGAAGTCAATGTAATAAAAATCCATTTCAAAAAAATATCAATGAAATAAGACATTATAAAAACTTTCCTGCAAGAAGTTAACTATCCAACTAAAAATGTAACCTAATTATGGAGAGTAAAATAAACTCTTTACCCATTCTACCAAAATGACTTGTTACCTAGAATAGTCACAATATCTAGCAGATTCTCTCAACCCCTACATTACATGAAGGCTAAGGTATTCTCCTTGTTATATCGAATATCACACAAAGGAAATTAAAATGTGCATATCCTATAGGATTTACCAACAACTACAACATGTGTATACTTATATTTACAAACATTTCCCATAATACTGTGGGACTTAAACGTATATGCAAAGTATAAAAATGTGTAATGACTTTGTCTATCCTAAGGTTATATTTGCACAATATACATAATACATGAAATAATAATAAAGGGAAATAGATGTGATCACCATCATATCAACAATATAGTTAACTATTGTATCCTTAAAATTGATTATTAAATCTTTCTTTGTATATGTCAAACTCCAAATGTCAACTTAGAGAATTTACATAATAAGAGCCTCTTTACAAACTCACAAATTTGCAATTGACTATAAGTAAATATCACACAAAGGTGAGGAGAAAACTAAGAATTTTAAACCTGTCTCGAGGTTTCTTTCACCATTGACTACTCCCTGATTCATATCTCCAAAACTCATCTAACTGAGTTAGTTTCCAAAATTTAATTATAATAGAAAACTAAAATAGGAGATAGCAAAATATATTCAAAACACAAATTTATCAAAATTCCTTCCCTAGATCCAATAATTAAAAGTTCTCTAAAAATAGTGTTGAAGATAAACTAAGCATACTATTTCTATAATATAGTTATGTTTTTTTCCTATGTGGAATATTTATGGGGAGCATGGAAAGTTATTTAGATTGGCATGGAAAATGTTTTAATGTTTTCATAAGACTTTATCTCATTTTAATCTTTATCTCCATTCCCATGCATTATCTTGTTATATTGCTGATGGGTGTTGTGTTATAGATGTTGGATTAAACCAATCATTTACCCATGTTTTCCATAATTAGTCAACATCCAATGTTACCAACTTTTCCACATAATTCTATTAAGCCATCGAGATATTCCACATATCCAATTAATTTTCCACCATAATTTCTCCATTTTTCCATTTCTAAAATAATTGTAATATCTTATTTTATGGTTATTAAAAAGAAACTATGGGATATATTTTTTATTAGATCTCAATTTAATTATCTTATTTTATAGTTTTTATACAATTAGATAATTAAATCCCAAATTCTAAAAAATAAATCTATCCCCACTTCACTTTTTTCCACATAGAGATTGCATGGTCTTTGTTTGTTTATATATATATATATATATATATATAAACATTATACACATACCTTTTCTATGTGGAATTCCATCCACTTTAATTTTTCACCATAATTTTTCTATTTTCCCATTTCTAAAAATACAATTAGATAATTAAATCCCAAATTCCAAAAATTAAACTGATCTCCACTTCACTTTTTTCTGCATAGAAATTGCATGGTCTTTGTTTATATATTTATATATATATATATATATATATATATATATATATATATATATATATATATATATATATATATATAACTAACATTATACCATACCTTTTCCATGTGGAATTCCATCCAATTTGGAAGGGGGAGAAATACATGGGTTATGTTATGTTTTTTTAATACTAAAGTTTTAAACTTAACTTTGACCTCATAAACTTTAAAATCTTACCATGCATGTTTTTTAACCTTTTTTTTTTTTCCTATGTAGAATATTTATGGGGAAATCTTACCATGCATGCTTTTTACTTTTTTTTTTTTTCCTATGTGGAATATTCATGGGGAGCATGGAAAGTTATTTAGATTGGTATGGAAATTTTTTTAATGTTTTCATAAGACTTTGTCCCATTTTAATCTTGAAGTTAATCTTACATTCACCTGCTCTGATATTATTAAATGATCTAAAAACTAGATTTACCTCTTTAGATATATCAAATAGTTTTTATAAAATTGGATACTAAATTTTTCAATTCCTTGAATAAAATAGAATTGGTTGCAGAATTCTCAATTTTTTAATTAAAATAAATAGAAATTAGATTTATTATTCTAAAAATAAATATGTGTAAATGAAAACTTTGAAAACTCATTTCTAAATCAAAACTATTATTTTTAAATTGATCCATAAATAGTAATTAGCCTCCTATTAAATAATACTATTTTATTTAAAATAAATTTTAAAAAAATAATAAATCATTTTCTAAAATTTAATTAAAAGGAATTGACTTTAAATCTTTGAATGTGAATTGTCTAAACAATTCTAAATATGAGTGTTTTGTAAACTTATAAAAAACTCTATTATTCAGTTAAACCATTCCATTCATATTTTATCCTTTCAAATAGTCTCATAATCAATTTTTAATAATTAATTTTAAATGTCAATGAATAATTTAAAACTCGTGAAATACTAGAAAACTAAAAAATAGAGATAATAAATTGTTTATGGGGTTCATCAGTTTGCTACATCCCTAGATTCATTTAAACCGTTCCATTATAAACAAGATGTAAATACACTTTATAAAACTTACATCCCTGAATGATTTTAAGAAAACTTGTAGCTCTGTGTGATATGAAGAACTCATTCTACAACACATAAATATTCTTCTCTTCACCTAAAAAAATACCTATAAATGTTTATTCTCTCTTAAATGGGCTAAATAATTCTCTTAGCCAGAAGAAAAATACTCTCAAAAGATTTATAAAATATATCCTTGGATTTACAAATCTCTATAATTTATACAAGCTAAAAAGGACTCAGGGATAAAATTAAGCAGGGTCAATTCACTAAATTAAATAACCTATGTTCTTCAAGAAAAATAGATCTTCATCTATATAGACCATCCATGTTTGAAATTCTTGATAACGTTCCTTCTCTGTCAAAAAATAAGCAATATGTCCATCTTTGTAAGCTTCTCTATAATCTATCTAGAATAATAATAATCCTCAATATATAAATATTGTCATATAATCAATGTTGGCTAATTTTTTTTAAATTTACACTTTAAGTATGATTAAACTCTGGATAGACTACATGTATTTAATAGAAGAAGAAAATCCCATAAATAAAAAGAAGTTCCAACTCCATGCTTTAATTAATAAAGTATTTACCAAAAACCAACTCATCATCCATTTAATTCCCTAGTTATGAAGATTAAAGCATAATTAAAATATCTCCCATACTAAATAAAAACCATCATATAGTCCACCAAATTGTCAACCCTTTGAAAATGGGTGTCAACATGGAACAAACAGTGGTATGCATATTAAAAGATAATGAGATTTGGACTTTAGTTAACACATCCCACTTAAAGATGTGTGGATAAGGAACAAAGTCTTATGAAGACATTAAAACATTTTCCATGATAACTTTCCATGCTCCCCATGAATATTCCACATAGGAAAAAAAAAGGTAAAAAGCATGCATGGTAAGATTTTAAAGTTTATGAGGATAAAGTTAAGTTTAAAACTTTATTTTAAAAAAAACATAACATAACCCATGTATTTCTCCCCCCTGCAAAGTGGATGGAATTCCACGTGGGAAAGGTACGGGTATAATGTTTTTTAAAAAATAATAATATTTGATTAGAAAACAAACCAAGACCATGCAATCTCCACATGGAAACAAAGGAAGTGGGATAGGTTTAATTTTTGGGATTTAATTTAGTGATGGCATAAAAACCATAAAATAAGATAATTAAATTGGGATTTAATTAAAAACATATTTCATAGTTTTTTATAATAATTATAAAAAAGATATTATGATTATTTTAGAAATGGGAAAATAGAGGAATTACGATGGAAAATTAATTGAATGTGTGGAATATCTCGATGGATTAATAGAATTATGTGGCAAAGTTGGTAACATTGGATGTTGATTGGTTATAGGGAATATGGGTAAATAGCCAGTTTAGTCCCACATTTGTAATATAACACCCATTAGCAACATAAGAAAATAATTCCAACATAAAAATTAATTGTATCATCTCTTTATATTTTTGCCACGTGTCGATTTTCCATTATGACACTTGTCCTTTTTACATTTTTCCAAACCATAAAATAAATCCTCCATATCAAAATGTCAATATAATCCATTGATTGGCAAGTGACAAAATACTCTATTAGATGTGTCTTAGGGTCTCCTTTACCCATGTACTTGTCAAATTTCAATGTTTCATTGCCTAGCAAAAATGGTATGTAAATATACTCCATGTTGAATGGGTTGAACACATGTCATTTAACTTGAATTTTTTGGTCTATTTTTTTATTTGAATGAAAGAAATCATATCCTTCACTTACTATAGTTATTGGGCCAAGAAACTAGATGGTACATTTGGTTGAGGTTGTGGTTAGGTGGTCAAAGATTGATTACCTTGACAAGCATACAATGAAGATATGGAATGCTATAGAATGTTGGTTTGATGGGTGAATTGACCAAGAATATGTATCCATGGATTGGTATTTGGTTATGGATACTACAGGCATTATTGGTAAACATCTTGGTTTAGATTTGGTATATGGCCTTGGTTTGAAGGAATTGGGATTATGATGGAAGGATATGGCTTTGTGAACTATACTGTGATTGTTAAGGTTGAGTAGGGACTTGATTCCAACTAGTTGAACCTAGCTAAATAAATGGAACTTATTATTTACCAAGGCCCTATCTTTGTATTTGTGGCACTTACTGAGTAAAAGGAAATGATATCCTAATAGGTATTTTTTATACATTTGTACCTCTATATTACAAACACCTATTGTGAACTGCATGTTTGTTGAGTTTGACCTTTGTCTTTGGCCAATAGAAAGACATTATTGATTAAAAAACATTTTTGATTGTAAATGTACATTAGTCTATGACTATTGAGGTATGTTTATCACTACCTATTAAGGTAGAACATTTATTTCCCCTTATTGAGGTGGCGTAGTGTTCTACCTCTGTTATGGTGGTAAATTAGACTATGCTTGCTGTCATGTAACTTTATCCATCACCTATTGAGGTATGGTAACATTCATCACTTATTGTTGAGGCAAAACATTGTCTAGTGCTTGATTATTTACCACCTATTGTTGTGTGCTTGAAGAAGCCACTAATTGAGGATTGGGATTAATCTAATGTGGTTAGAAAGTAGGAATTCCTACCCCCTACTATTATGAACCACTCATGGTATTTACTATCAGCACTTGTTGATGGTTATTTTTTTGTGTATTTACCTCACCTTGGCCTAGATTGGAAGATGTTTATGTGTTATCCTTTTTATTTGGTACATTATCTTGATTGGAAGCCATTGTCACTTCTTTGATGAAGGGGACATTAAACATGTCACCTACTAAAGTGATTTGTGTAAATGGGTCTACACCTAGATTAACTTGAGTTATCAAATCAACTAGTAATCTTATAGAAGAGTTAGCTCTATGAGGGGAACATTTGATATGGCCATGACATTGAATTTTCATGCTAGGTTAAGGTAGCTATGATATGATTGTCTCATTTACATGAATTGGTCCTCTATGGGGCCTTTTCCTTTTATAATCATATTTGGGTCTTGGTATGAAATCGATATGAGCACTTAAGGGTAACTGGTAGAGGCATGTTACATAATTTTGGTGTAAGGTACATTTATCAACACTTTGACTGGACTGCGTAGGTTTTCATGGGGGAAGTTTACTAGAAACTTCACCCCTACATCCATGGATTTGACTAAAACATCATCCTTGTTTTCAAGAAAGTGATGATCAAACATGTATAGGTCATATGTTCATAACATTGTTACATAGTATGGTTATACTTAGACTTGTTCAATAACCAATTGCACACTAGTGAGATATTAGGTTGTTTGTTCTTGGTATTTCCTTGAATAGGGAGGTGTGTTAACTAGGTATTTTGCTAATATATCTTGGATTTGTTCCACATATTGAGAAACGTAAGGAGGATATAGATCTATCTCAACAAGTACATCATTACTATATGGGTCTTGAATAAATTTATCATTTATGACCATGTTATCATAATCCATATTGTACATGGTTCCACTACATGTGTATAGAGGTGTATCCAAATCCATGACTAACATTTTGTGAAGAAAGGTCTAGATTTCTAAAAACTCTAAAAATGTGGTCTAGATGGCAAATAGATCAAAAACCTTAGACTAAGAATAGATATATTCTCCAAAATGTTCTTCAAGGTCTAATTTCAAATGTATCACATAAATGGTCAAGTAAATGGATAAATTTAAATCCTAGTTCTTGGTAAATGTGTTTCAAACAACTCTAATCTAGGTCTAAAAATAGAAAAGGTTGTTAGGTATTTTTTAACAAGGAACAAAGTTAGGCTATAAAACTAGGTCTAAAACAAAAGGTAAATGCTAGGTCTTTGTAAACATGTCACAAAGCTAGACTTGGAATAAACTAGGTCTTAAAATTAAAGGTAAAATGCTAGGTCTTTGGAAATATGTCACAAAGTTAGACTTGGAACAAAATTGGTCAAAAAATGAAAGTTAAAATGTTATATCTTTATAAACATGTCACAAAGATATACTTGGAACAAAATAGGTCTTAAAATAAAAGGTAAAATTTTAGGTCTTTAGAAACACGTCACAAAACTAGAATTGGAACAAACTTGGTCAAAAAATGAAAGGTGAATTAATCTAACAATTTGAAACACTTGGACTCAAACTAGGCATATGGATTCAAAACATAAACTTTACCATTAGTAAAGGACATTGGACTTTAATCATATGCTTAAAACTAATTGGTAAAACCAATTCTAAGTAAGCAAAAATAAGCATGATGAGTAAAACATTCAAGCCCAAGTGATGAACGAGATTCAAATGTAAACTAATTATGCTTAAGGTTGTACTTGGAGAGAGAGTTTTGACTTTAGTTCTAAGTAACAAACTAGACATGAGGCACATGAAAAAATAAAGACCAATTTTAAAATATAAGCATAAAAGATCATCAAAGAAAGTAAGGAATTAGTCCAAGTTGCACAATTCAAAAGTGAGAGGTAAATATATAAGCCAAAATTGAGGCAAAGGCATAAACCACTCAACATTTGAATATAAAAATTCATAAAATGAATTTTGAACTTGGTTTAGAAGACTTGGTTTCTCAAATGAATAACATTCTAGGCAAAATTGGATGGCATAATGATACCAAACATAGACCAAAAGGCATATGTGATTTGGAAGTTAATTTGATACAAGGCAAAGGTTTTGAAATAATATGAGCAGTGCAACAATGTTATCTTACTCAAAAGGTATGACAATGTTTTTATTTTAGAAACACTAAGGCAAAAAATTAGGATGAAATGGGCAATTTAATGATGCCCCTTTCAAATAAGTGACACACACCACATAAAAAGTTTTAAAATGACTAAGGCAAAGTGTGGCATCAAATAGATAGCATAACACCTCTTTAGGAAAAAATTGGTGTGAAAACATGTGATTGGATCATGAATCATTTTGGACATATTTTTTTACAAACAAAGATAGTTTCAGACTCAAACAATGTATGTAAAATGAAAAGACACAAAAATACCTAAGTGTGTCATCCTATTCCTAAAAACTGACAAGGTTACTTCGTATCATCAAATTCCATCTATATACTCTTTATTAAGAGGAATAATTTTTTAATCCAAAAATTTAGATGCACATGAAAAGTAGGGTTTTTAAGACCCCTCTTCTCTCAAGAATTTGTACAGTGACATGAAACCTTAGGGATACCCTGCATTGACAATATTTCCATGGCAAGTGGGTTTTATTTAAAAAATATAATGTTTTTACATTATAAATGGTCCTATTTGTGTGATTAACACTAGGGTGAAACATGTTATTTGGATCCAAGCTAATCAGCTTTTTATAAAAAGTTCTTGTCCTTTTTACAACCACTACATCTGTCAATTGCTCAATGTAGTGATATGCTTGAATTAGGCCATTATTTCAAAGGCAAAAATCATTAACAGAGTTAGTTTAACCACCCAGACTAATGTCCTAGTGATTCACCACCTCAATTTATATACACCACCATAGACTGGGGTTCGAATGATGCCAGGAGATGAATTCTTAGGTCAAAGTTTCCCTAAATAACTTATGGGAAGGTGATGAAATCCTACCCACAATTCAAGATGTAATAAATAAATATAGTACTTTAAGGTCATTTTAGGATCACCCAAGTCACTTAGATATTGGAGAATGCCTTAGTAACATTCCTTGTATGCTTTGACTAAGTGACAAAAGCAACAGATGAAGCAATTTCGGTTACCTAAGTTCCATAAATATGATGAGGGGATATCATACATGCTAAGTCTATTTTTCAAAAAAAACATACAATAAACAAATAAAATGATAAACAAGCAAGCTCTTCAGACCACTTAGTCTAATTTTTTATTAATTTTAAAACACCAAGTGAATTTTGATATGAAATTCAGCCCATTGGCTTTTTTTGCATTTGTGAACTTTGAAAAACAAAATTGATTTGTCAACAACATAAGTTTGAATTGTACGAGTGGTGAACATTGTTTTTTAAGACTAGTTGGAGTATTTCACTCAACTAAATCCCATTGTTAGAGGTACATTTCATACATATTATTTTTATTTCATGTATCATTATGATTAATAAATCTAAGTCAAAACCACATCCATGTAAATAAAAATAGATTGATTAATTCACATTGTAATTAAACTTATTCACAAATGTGTAAGATCCTTATGCCAATATTTTATAAGATGCTTTTAACATATTATTTTTAAGTAGTTTTATATCAATATATAATTTGTAAAACATTGCAATTAATTTAGATATAAATAATTTTAAGTACCAAATGTAAATGTGATTTGAATATTTGAAGTGCTAAAAACTTCCTTCCTTGGCCTTTGGTTCTTGTAAGCATTATTAGTGGATTTTATTTATTAGAAGCTGAAAAGGAAAATGAGCAAATAACAATAAAATTTGATCTCTCAGGTTTTTTGCCTTTTCCACACAATGTAATACCTCATCTCTATAGAGTAATATTGCATGTCTGTAAAATTTCAACTTTAAGTGCAAAACTACACTTTTCTTAAAAAATAGATTATTAGTGAAAAACCACATCTACATAGAGCAAAACTGCATATTACAAGTACAATAATGCATTTACCCTTTAAAACTACATTTCACTTGCAACACAACAATTAATATAATACCACACTTTAACAATGAAAAATTACATATCATGATGGAAATAACACATCTACCAGTTTTAAAATTGTACTTCCCTACAAGACCACTTATGTTAGAGCAAAACTACACTTCACTAGGTCAAAACTGACTATGTTAAATAAAATTGACTTTTTGAATAAGTGTAATACTGCATGTCTTACTCCATATTGTGAATGCAATACCACATCTATAAGGCAAAATAAATTTTAGCAACACAAAAATCCACTTATTGATGTAAAACTACCTATTTCAAAATAAAACTACACTTACCGAGTGTAATATTCAACTTACAAGCATAACAAAATGTAATGATGTAATAATGCACTTGCGTAATGCAAAACTACATTTATCAATAAAAATTGCACTTGTAATACCGCATCTTCGTAGATCAATATTGCATATACTAGGTTCAAAAATTCATATCACTATCTAATGTTTATGAGCTTCAATGTTTCACCTTTTTGGTCACTAAATAAAAAAATTAACATGAAAAATGTTAGCAAGAGGTTCTAAAAGGTTATAGAAAGAATTTTGTGGGGTACACATCCCATCAAACATGTCATTATGTGAACAAATAAATTGCATAGAGGGGAGATTAATACTGTGTTAGTTAAAAAATCAAATCAAAACACACTAAAACTTATACCTCTTTCTTAGACACTCAAGGAGCTAGAGAACTACACAAATAACTAATCAAAATAAAGTAAAACATGAGATTTTACCTTATATGAGAGCAAGTGTTGTGAGTTAGCCATGAATTGATGTGATTGTATATATGATCAATAAATATTTATCAATGAAACTCCATTACTCCACTTCACCTTGTCACCTTGGTAATGTCGGTTGGATTTGTCTTGGCTTAGAAAATGGTCATAGTAACACTACCATAATGAATCTTTTTGGAAGTATTTTTGCATACTAACATTAAACTAGAAATCTTATGGATCAATGGGTGAGGCCTTATATTTATAGCCTTCAAAGTTAACTCTAACCCAATAGTAGCTAGGTTATAATTAGCCATAGTATAGTTTGAACTAACCTTAGTTTAGTTAAGGCTAACCGTAGTTGAGTTAAGGAGGGAATATGTAATTAATATTTGGATAGAGATCCCATTTATTAATCATAGATCTCCATTTTATCGTACTTCCTTGCAAAACCACATATGTTAGAGAAAAATAGATTTCTCAAGGTCAAAACTAACTATGTGAAATAAAATCAATTTTTTTGAATAAGTGTAATACTACATGTCTTACTACATATTGTAAATGAAATATCGCATCTACAAGGAAAAAATAGATTTTAACGGTGAAAAAACCCAATTATTTATGTGAAACTGACTATTACAAAGCAAAAATACACTTACCCACTGTAATATCACAACTTACATGCTTAAAAAATGTAATGATGTAATAACACACTTCCATAATGTAAAACCACATTTACTAGGCAAAATTTCACTACAATACCTCATCTCCATAGAGCAATACTACATCTACAAGGTGAAAAAAGGCATGTCTCTATGTAATGTCTGTGAGCTTCAATTTTTCACTTTTTTGTCATTAAATCAAAAATTTACATGAAAAATGTTAGCAAGAGGTTCTAAAAGGTCATAGGAATAACTTTTTGGGGTATGCATCCCACTGAGTGTGCCATTATGTGAATAAGGAAATATTTTAGAGGGGAGATTAGTATCATGTTAGTTAAGAAATCAAATAAAAAACACACTAAAAACTTACACCTCTAGCCTTGACATTAAAGGAGCTAGAAAATACACAAGTAACTAATCAAAATGAAAGCAAAACATGAGATTTTACCTTCCATGAGATCAAGTGTTGTGATTTGGCTATGGATTGATGTGGTCGACTATATGATCAAGAAATCTTTATCAATGAAGCTCTATTTCTCCACTTCACCTTATCACCTTGGTAATGTTGGTTGGATTTGGCTTGGCTTAGAAAATGAACATGTTAACATTATAATAATGAAGATCTTTGGAAGTATTTTACCATAATAACATTAAAATATAAATTTTATGGATCAATGGGTGAGGCCTTGTATTTATAGCCTCCAAAGTTAACTCTAACCCAAGTGTAATTAGGTTAGAATTACCCATAGTGGAGTTCAAATTAACCTTAGTTTAGTTAAGGCTAAACCTAGTTGAGTTAAAGAGGGGACATGTAATAAATATTTGTGACCAAGATCCCATTTATTAATCATGGCTCTCTATTTTTGAATTTATTATAATGAGGGAGATATTTTAATTCCTTGAATTTGAGGATGATGATGCCATCATGACCTCATATTTATTAAATTTTCCTTTCTACAAAATGTTTTTTCACTATTTTCACATGGAAAATTAAATTAAGCATTTAAATTGGTTTAATCATTTGATTCATTTTCCCTAGAATTTTAGCACATTAAGAATTTCTCAAATTCCCTACATAATGGGTCTAGAAGGCCAAATTACTAGATTGCTAGGTCATAAGGTGATTGGAGATGAATTTTTAAGAGGTTACTATTGCATATAGGATAATACCCCAAATAAAGATACCTCAAAATTATTTTGAGCACTAATGGCTAATGTACAGATGAAATTGGGTTATTTAGTGATTCTTAGGCTTAATTTGCACTGTTTGGCAGAAATTGATATGGAGTTTGGTTGGAAGCTAGTTGTGGCTAGAGTGGGGTGTCTACAAAACTTACTTATTATGGACATATTTTTATATGAGTATCAAGTTTTGGGATCTAAAATAAATTTATAAACCTCTTGGAGTACTGGAGGGGCTGATAAAGGACCCCTAAGATCTGAATGTCCATTTTTAACATCCCTTTTTGGACCTTGTGTTGGATACTATAGGAGTACCTACTTTTCTTATTTTTTTTAATTTTTATTCATGGCATATAAATCACCTTATTTCTAATTAATAAGAGTGGATTCACTTTATACCTGAACTTTTTCATGCCCTCCTTCAATTTGTGGAGTTGTTTCACTTGATTACCCTTAGGAAAGGGATACACTTTACACCATCAAAGCTTGATTGAGCACTCCATTTGGACATGCTATCTGATTGTGAGGTTGATTTTATAAGTAACACCCCTCATAGTCCTAAGATAATTTTTTTTACATGTGCATAATGGTTTTTGAAGTGATAGTAGCATTAATATTTTTATTGTTATAGGGCCTAGCATGTGTGATTTGGCCTTGAACTAGTGGATTACCTTTAAAGGTTTGTGTATAAGGTTAATAATAATAATAAGGACGTTGGTAAGGCCTATTAAATTGAGGTATTTACTATCTTTTCAAGGCTACTAATTCATTCCCAAAGCTTTGCAATAATGACTTCACTTCATGTAACTCACTAGGAGGGGAAACAAATGTAATTATCTATATGGTTGATATAGGAATAGATGCTAAAGTAGGTTATGTAGGTAGAGTAGGAGGGAATAAATGCATTTGATTCTTAGGGGCTATCTTCCCTATATTATTTAAGTTATTTTCATCTCTTATGCCAATATCATATGAAATTGGTAACATGATACCTCCCATGGAGTGATTCATGATTGTAATATCACTATTCAAGGACCTCAAGTAATACAATAATGTAGTGTTAGGTGTAGGATTTTAAAAAGGATGGTATTTTATCCCATGTCTTTTAGAATCTAAATTTAAAATACACCATGTATTTTTAAGGATATATCTTGGTGTTTGTAAGGTATTCCATGACATAGATGGTCACTCTTATCTTCAAATTATTGGCAAAGGCTCTCTCTCAACTCATCTTAGTTGTGTAGTGTACCATGTATAACCCTCTATACCATTAAATAGATATTCATTTCAATGAAGTAACAATAATTCTTGCATCCACACAATATAACCTATGAAAAATTGAAGTTTATCCTATACAATCTTTAAATTTGACATCTCTTGCATAAGTGTTTTGTATGAACATGGTATCCTATAAAATAAATAGTAGGGATGACCCTAAAGACCTCATAAAAGGTAAATTATGTAATTTACAAAACTAACCTTGTATAAACATATTGTAACACAAAATAAAACCTACAAAAGCATACTTTATTACATAAAGGTGAGGGGAATTGGACACAACATAAGGGAAGAGAGATTTTAACACAAGTGTAGATCAATAAAACACAAGAATTAACATAAATTACAAGCATGTATAAGGTAAAACCAATCTCTTATTAGTCAAAAATCCTTACGTTATCATTTAAAACACTCCAAATAAGAAGAGTTTTGTCATACCTAACAAAGGGATACAAAATAAGGCATTTTCAGCCCTATATATAAGAAATATGAGATGAAAGAGGAGAGGAGAACACTATAATAATGAATAAATTCTTATATTACACCATTAATATATCATATACAAGCAAAGAGACATAAAAATTAGGAGCAGTAAGCTCTCCCCAATGCATTAGGCCTACCATCATGTTGATCTTTTATGGAGGTTGGGGTAGTAGTGGAGGAGGAGACTTCATTATTGCTATTTTTGTCCTTTAGATTGATTTAATATACATGGTTTGGTCCCTCAAGGATGCTCCACTCTTTAAAAACATGACTCTCCTTATGCTAATGGCCTTAACTTGTACATCCCCACCTCTCATGCATGTTGAATGATTGACCTAAGAAAGAATCTTGTATGCCTATTTGGAGTTATAGTTGACTTGGGATTGACTCCTGCTCCATGGAATGAGTTACACGTATCTAAGATTAGTTTTATTATTCATTATCCTTACATCATGCCTTTAAATACCAATTACGCCATTCATAGTTCTAAAAAACTAGTCAAGAGACCTATCCAATGTACCTCTCATGCTTGAAAGTTGATCAAATTAAGTTCTTCACCCTTTGATCATTGACACTCCTAAAAAATTATATGGATGGGTTATTAACCATGTCTTATATCACTTGAAATGATTGAAATTATCCTTAGAGATTATGTTAAGGTATCTTGGAGAGGTTGGGAAGATTAAGTTTCATGCCTAGACTTTGAGAATTATTCGTTCATTGTTTGCTCATGATGTCTCTAAAGATCAAAATATTCTTCAACAACATGAAATCATACAAAACATATCAAAATATACCTTATTCCCTTTAAGAATCATTAGAAAACTCTCTTTATGACTTGTATAGGATATGGAAGCCTTTAACATACCTAATAATCTCATGAGTACTACTATATCACATAGATTGTATGATAATCTTGAAAATGCTCATGAAAAATCATAATAATCTCATGTTATAAACTATAAATGTGTCTTGTATCATGTGTGTAGTCTCTTGAAAAGCCTAAAACCTGCAACTTTTTCTTTAATCATGTTCTTTACCTATTTTAGACCATAAAATCTACTTACTCCTACCAAAGCATCATCTAAAAGCCTTCACCTACCTATAAAATTCATGATTTAGGTTGGTTTTAGCCCATAATGAAAACCTTCTCAAGATTATTTTATCAATACATATTTATGGAAACATTGCAAACTTTATCATAGGTCTCTCGACAAGATTTTTGGGTCTCTCTCTCTCTCTCTCTCTCTATATATATATATATATACACACACACACACACACACATATATATATATACATATATATATATACATACATATACATACATACATATATATATATATATATATATATACATACATATATATATATATATATATATATACATACATATATATATATATACATACATATATATATATACATACATACATACATATATATATATATATACATACATACATACATACATACATATATATATATATATATATATATATATATATATATATATATATATATATATATATATATATATATATATATATATATATATATATATATATATATATCTTTCATCATCCACCAAACCTTCATGAGTTATGTTGTAAATCTAATCATGCTTAAGAGACCTAAAACATTGGGAAGACCATGGACATCTTGCTTTATACCTACCACCTTCTTTGAAACCCAAATATTTATCTCTATACCTAAATTTTTATATTTATATCCCTTGAGTGGCTTGTGAGACATTGTTATAGGCTTATTAGTCCTCTTAGAGACCTAAATTACCCCTCCAAAAAATTTTAGGACCAGTGAGCTTTTTCTCATGCTTGAGCATCATTAAGTTGGTATTTCAATACTGTTAGAACTTATGGGATCATGAAATCCTAAAAAAGACTATTTACAACCCTCCACTCTCTTCCTTGACATATAACTTATTCCCTAATCTACTTTTCTTAATGATGATCATGAAAATTATTTATAACCTTATAGCTTAGGCCCCTAATGCTTTAGAAAACTCCTAGAACACCATCTAAAACATCAAGTAAATCTTTGAAACATGTTGTAGGTTAGTATTATTATTTTTATTTGTTTGAAAGACTTAAAATTCATTTTTTTATACCTTGGAAGGCTCCAGTGTCAAGAAACATCTATATCCTACTTTGTATCTTTTGGTCATGCTATGACAACCCTTCTAAATCCCTACAAAAATCTTGACTTGAACCCTAAGGGCCATTTGAAGGTATATAACCTTGGGTCATAGCCTCAAAAACCCTTTTGGAGATTAATTTTAATCCTATAGGATTCTTTAGGGAACTTCTAAAACCATTTTTTTACCTTTATCACTTCAAGAAACCTTCTATGAAGCATGTAACTCCTCATTCCTATCTAATCAATTACCATGCTTGACAAGATCATGTAGAGTATAACTCATATCTTACATGATTAAAATTTCATCATAGAAGTTTTCATATAGACCATTATATCTCTTGGATACATGTTTAAGGCCTAATTTTAGCCATTAGGACATTGTATTGTCTTATAATCTTAAGAAGTTTAACTTGAAGAACCACCTGCAACTTCCTCGAGGTGTTTAGAGTTTTATTCTAATAGAATTTGAGGTGAGTTTGAGAGGCCTAAAAAATTTCATGAATCTTATTGACCCTATAATTCACTAGTAAGTCTTTTATAACCTAAATAAAACTTTAACATACTATAGATTTTATCCCATAATTGTCAATCTTATGGATAAGTGTTTGAGTCATGTAGAGTCCATGCCAATTTGCCATTAGGTGTTCTTATCCCTAGACCTAATTGAAAATTATTAATTTTAACATCTACTCCATCTTAAGGGATTTAGGGATCATGATTCCATCCTAGTCAAATAATAAATCTCTCTTATATATTTTATTCATACCTACATTCTTGTAGGTGCATGTCTCTTGTTTGAGGACCTCAACTCATATGATTACAACACTATACTTAACAACCTTCCTTGTAACTATTCATGTTCTAAAACATATTGGTCATTTAGGATTGATAAAATAATTGATTTATTGAAAGTAAAAACACATCAAGAAGTTATTTAAGCCATTTTTAGGCTCAAAACCCATTACAACCTTACTCCTATATTTCATAGGCATTGCACATGCATATGGTCTTCTTGAGACAATTCATATTCTTATGAATAATTTTGTCAATTTTGGAGCCTATCAACTTGATATATAGACCTATATATAGGTTATTAAAATATTAAGGACATTATGGAAAATTTGGAAGCCTTGTATGACCATGCAAGAAATCCTAACACTACACTATTATGCTTGAAACTTCTTAAAGACATTATACAAACCTGTCATTGTGTAATATTCATATTGGTGATCTTGAAGATCCCAAAAATCATTTATATAATTCATGAGTACTTTAAAACTCCTAAAAATCATGGTAAAATGGTATGGATTATTTTTAGTTCAATTTTTAGAATATATGATCATGTTTTTCACTTGTCAAGCCTATAACATCAATGTGCAATGAGTCATTTGGGATTTCTAAATGCCTAAAGATATATAGGGCCTAAAATCCTTGTTTTTAACCCTAAACCTCTAACAAAATAAATTTGAATAATGTGTATGTAATTTTTAGACTTGTTTCACTTATATTTAAAGCTTTCTATCATCAATTAGAGCTTGTAGATACCATTCTCCTAGTTGAAACTTGCAGAGGTCCTTCTCAAGATTGAAACCTTCTTGAACATGACTATCAATGGCTCCCATAGACAAAAATTTTATTTTTATTCTAATAGATAATATTTTAATCATGGAGTGTTGAGGTATGTTCCTATTATTTTTATTGTGGCCTTAATTTTGTCATTGATGTCAAGGTCAAGATCGATGTCATTAATGTCAAGATCAAAGTTGTTATCATGCATGGTGAAGTGGTATGTGACAAGGAAGTGTTATGAAAAGATAATTTGAAGGAAAAACATTATATATCTATTAAGATTTAATTTAAATTCAACCAAGTAATTATTTTTAGGTTGATGACATGTCAAGGTCAAGATCAAGATTCAAGGTAAGCATACTTTTGAGCACTATTATTAAGGAGCATTGTCATATCATGAGCATGTGGATGAAGATGGTGGTCTAGTAGGATGGACACACATATGTATGAGTGGATTTTTAAGGATGCATATGAAGTTTTCAAACCCTCAATAAAGTTTCAAAGTAAAACTTCAAGGGTAATGTCTTAAGCCCAAGCATGTAACTAGACTAGTCCTAAACCCTACCTAACCTAATGAGGAATCATGAGGTGTTATCGAGATCTATAAAGGATGAAAATTAGTAGTATAGCATATGATAATATTTTTGACACTTTTTATACATTTTTATAAGGTATATAATATTTGATAGGAGGTTTTTAGGTCAGTTCTTGGATTAATCTTTACATGAAGAGACCTAGTGAGAAGGCACATGCTTGGTAGCATGATGAGGTGAGTAGTCTAAGGATTATGAGAAGAAGATTTGAAGTGTTTGAGAATGGTATGAGTTTTTATGACATGAGTATTATTTTTATAAAGAATTTTAATAGGTTTCAAAGTGTGTTCAAGGTTTAAGTGTGACTGGAAGTTCAAGGCCTAATATGAAAAGAGACCTAGTGTGGCATAATGAGGGGTCAAGTTTCAGTTTCCAAGGTGATAGATCTCATGAGAAATTTTTATAGATGTGATAGGTTTTTTCAACTATGTTTACCAAGTCTAAGGTTAAATTCTGAAGGAGAAATAATGAAATGTAGTTTTTAGGTTTTTTATGTGCATATAAAGAGGTATTGCAGACCTGAGAATGATGTTATTATGCTCATTGACATGTGAAAATTTTACACAAGGATACAATAAGTTCATGGTAGTATTTTAAGGTTCCTATATCAAATTTCTTGGCATTAGTTTTTGGATCGAGGACCTAAGATTTATGAACATGTGTTAAGAGTGAAAGGCAATCTAAACCCTCTTTAAAACCCTAATAGTGATCAGCTATTGAAGATGTGATTCAACATTAGTTATAATGGTTTTATTTATGTATTATGATGATTAGAGTTTGTATTAAACTCTCATAGGTACCTTTAGGTGGCATTGGTTTGATACAAGTGTGAATGAAAGCTATAAGAAACCCCTTGTTTCTCAAATTTTTGATATAGTAAGGATGACTAGGTCAAAGCATGAAAATTATTTGAGGATGATTTTTGAGACTTTTATTTTGTGTAAATGTAAATTTTTTACCAGGTTATATAATTTAAATATGATAAACCAGTCATGGAAGTTGACTTATTATTAAAAAGGCCTAGTGAGGAAGATAGTGAGAAAACTAGGTAGAAGTGGGAATGAGATTAGGAATGTGTTGTGGTGGATTATGGATGGATATAATTAAAAAAAAATTATTATTAAATACATGTAACACATATAAAATTTGAATATGTTATTTTTATATGCTTATATATAAGAAAAAAATTGCTCTTAAAGTAACCTGTCTAACACAATGAGGTCTATGTAGGGTGAAAAAATGAGATTGGTTTGTAAGACCAATATTGATATTTAACCTTGTAATTTATTTATTTAAATATGTTATAAGGATAATTAATTATAATATAAACTTATTTTAATTTCATGAAATTGAATATATAGGTGTTTTAAGTCATTGTTTTCATGACTATGTTTTGGAAGTATAGGTAGTTTGTTTTGTGTGAGTGAGATTGATGTTCCTGAGTCATTATCCATAGATTTAAAGAATATAATTCACATAAATTTTTTATATAGGTCTCATATGTTCATTTTAATGTATTTTTATTCATGATAAACTCCTATGAAGGTGTAAAAATTCAAAGGTTCTTGACTAGTTTTTTAAGCCTATTTATAGTTTTAAGTGAGCATATAGAAGTGGTTAGTTTAAGGTCTTTTTCCATAATTTTTTAAGTATAATGGAAATTTTTATGACCATGATGTCATTTATTCTATATCCATATTATTTTTTTATATTTTTATGCAAAAAAAATGAGTGTATACCTAAGATATTGAACGTAGACTTTATAAGAAGGCCTAATTGTGAGTAGGCCTAATGGTGTGGTTCAAGGAGTAGAATGAGATAAATAGTTTTGGGTACATAAAGTAATATTAAACTGGGTATGATTTAAGTTTTTTTTTTAATTTTTTCATATATTTATGGAGTCTCAAAATTTTCCAAGGTGGTCAAGGTGAAATGTGTGCCTTGAGAAGGCCTAATTGCATTATGTCTCTATTAGGCCTAATGGTGGTTTTGGTCCTTATGAGTGGTGACCAAATTATACAATGATTTTTTAAATTATAAAATGTATTGTTTGATATATTAAAATTTGTATCTAATTGTTGATAGGTTAGTATCTGACCAAGGTGTGTGAAATCAAGAGTCAAGTATAAAAAGAAGGTCTAATAGGCCTAATTGACTAGTAAGAATATTGAGGGAATGAGAAAGTGAAATAGAAGTTTGGAAACCAGGTAGAGGGTTTAAATACCATAATATAATTAATTTTAATATTCCATTAAGTTTTAACAATTATTCTAAAAATGAATAGCAAGGTCATATGACCTAAATCTTCCAAGAATAGGGCTAGTTGAGTGAAGAGGCCTAATAGGCTGTTTGAGAGAGATAAAAGAGTGTGAAGAAAAATAAGATGATAATCATTATTTGAGTGATAAAATAATGTAAAAACATGATTTTAGGTTCCAAGTAGCTGATTTTGTGTTGATTTAATTAGGAGGTTGGTGTCTCCTTATAATTTGGTGCTTGTTAAAGGCCTAGTTGAATTGGTGTTTGACTAGTGAGGGGTTGGTGCTCCTTGTTGGGTTGGAACCTCACTAAATATTGATTAATTTCTTATATTACTATATTATAAGATGTGTTTTATTTTTTTTTATTCCACATGAGTTTTTCCCATGTATATCTTATGTTCTTATGTTATGTTCTTGCTTCATGCTCATATGAATTGTTGATTATGCATTGTTATATCTCTATTTTAGTTTAAATGATTAATGAATGATAAGTGGAATTGAAAGAAAATTTTGTACACTAATTCACACATATAATTGGTTTTTATTCCATAAATTATTACTACATTTTTTTTTGAAGTAGGCTTAATAGCCTAAAGGAAATCGTAAGCAAGCAAAAATGGCTACTCAAGCACAAGCTGGGTTCTCTAAAATTAAGGCTCCATATATAATTATGCCTTTTAGATTGTCAATATGAGAAAATATTTTATGTCTCAAGGTCATTATGTTGGATAATTAGTTTTTTATGGATATATTACACCCTTATTCCCCCTACAAATTAATCAGCTAAGAAGGCTAGTGACAACAATTCAAAAGAAATGAATGACATTATTTGTGGCCTATCAGAGGCAAAACTTGTGAAGGTGATGCACTTTATGTCTTCCAAATAAATTTGGGACAAGTTGAATACTATACATGAGGGAGACTCCAAGGTCAACTTGGATAAATTAAAAACTTATAGAAGACAATTTGAAAGCCTTAGGATGAATAAAGATGAGACCATTGTAGCCTACCTATTGAAGGTTAATGAAGTGGTCAACATCATAAGAGGTCTAGGTGAAGAATTGAAAGAGTCTAATATTTTTAAAAAGGTATTGATATCTCTAACTCCTAATTTTAATTCTAAAGTATATGTTGTTAAAGAGATGCAAGATCTAGACAAGCTAGAGATGGATGGACTTCATGGTACCCTAACAACCTATGAGATGAGGACAAGTGGAAGAAGAAATAAAAAGAAAGAATTTGCATTCAAGGTAGAAAATAAGTCAAAGGATAATAAGACACAAGGTAATAAATCCAAATAAAATGATGATTATGATATTGATAATGATAAGTTGATAGTTATGTTTATAATATAGTTGAAAAATGGTTCAAATAAATACAAGGGTAGTTTCCTTTCAAGTGATTTAATTAAGGAAAAATTGGACACTTTGATAACAAGTTCCCTCATAAGCATAATACAAAGGATGATTAATAACATGATTATGGTTATGATGATGATAAGAAGTCTTATAGGTTTGATAAAATAAATAAAAGCTTCATAAGGTATGATGACAAGAAAAAAAATTCAAGAACAAAAGAAGATTTTACACTAAGAAAGACTACAACTCATCTTATGAGAGTGAGAGAAGTGATTCTGAGAGTGACTATGAAGGTGTTGATCCTAATGTCATTGAATTTCACTTCATGGTTAAGGAGGCAAGTTTTTCAAATCAAGAAGAGTCCATGTGGTTTGGAGGTATTATTAGTGATTTTGATGAAGAATAAAATGAGGTGGACCTTGATGTTGAGTTGATAAATGTTCTAGAAGAAATGAAGATGGTGAATAAAAAGAATAAGGTGATTAGGTCTCTTGTTAAATAATATGAGGAAAAAATCAATTTTTTGAAGATATACTAAGCAAACAATCTAAGAAACAAGAGGAAATAGTCAAATAGGTGGAGAATCAAATTGAGATTATGGCTACAAGTCTAAATGATAAAGAAGAAGAATGTGCAAGGTATGTAGCTAAACTATATTATTTGAGAGCTGAGTTGAATCAAGCCTCAAGTAAGGTAAAGTCCTTTATGAAGTTTTAAAAGAGTAACAATGATCTAGATGACATCCTGAGTAGTCAAAAGATTGCTAATGACAAAACAAATCTTGGTTTTAATGGAGACCAAAAGTAGAACACTAATGTGATCAAAGAGAATCAGACCTTAAAGGTCAATGGTCAATCAATGAATGATGGTGATGGAAAAATGAATACTAATCCTATTGATTAGTCTAATATTATAACGTATGCTAATAATTTCAATGGTTATTGTTATTCATGTAGCCAATTTGGTCATAGAGCAAGGCATTATAAAAAACCCTCCAAGAATGAATATGCATGGAACTTTGAAAAGAATCATCAATAAAGAGGTATGGGTAATGGTGTGTTTCAATTTTCAAAAATTTGGTCATATTGTAAAGTTTTGTAACCATGGATTCTCAAGTCAAAACAATAAGATTTAGGCCCTTAGAGTGTAGTAAAGAAGACAAAACAATGAATGGAGATCAAAGGTAGCTAAGGTGAATGATGATCAGTATGTAAGTAAAAGTGTACTACTTACCATGGTGGATCATAGTTTAGATGTAAAGGAGTGCCAATAATTTTCCCTATCATCTTAGATTGTGGATGAAGAATTCAAGACAAATAGACCAAGTTCTAATATTGTTCAAATGGAGATTGAAGAATTCAAACCTAAAAGGATCATGAATAAAGTTTAGTTTAGTAAGAACATGGAGATTTGGGAAAATCTTGAGTTTATGTTGTTTTAAGTATCTAAGAGATAAGAGGTGACTCCATTAGGCTTCATGGATGCACTCATCTAGTGAGAATAAGCATGATAGATGCTTGGTCTTAGGGGGAGTTTTGTATTATTTATTTCAAATTCAAAGTTCATTCAGTAGTCTATGGAGGTGTGATTACAAAATATGGGTTACAAATAATTTGTATGATAACTTGATCAAACCAATTCATATTCATGATTGTGTTTGAATATCTCATGGAGATAAGGGGAGATAATCATGATCCCAGAGTAGGTGTGTTTGAAAATAAGATCTATAAAATTTATTTTCAAGCCTAATCTATGTTGAGTTATGGACAAAGAGAGAGAGAGAATGATATTGTTTGGAGAGAAAAGGTATGCTGTTATAGGTCTAAGGATCAGATAGTTGTCAAGATTTAACCCTTTGCCATTAATGTCAAAGGGAGATAAAAGTTCCAATTTGGGAGAAAGGTTAGTTTGAAGAGATCTAACTTTAGGAGATGTGAATGTTTAGCTTTATTTAATTTTATTCCATCAATCGAAAATGGGGAGATTATTGAGGTATGTTTCTATTTTTGATATTGTGGAATTGGTGTTTTCATTGATGTCAAGGTCAAGATGGATGTCATTAATGTCAAGATCAAAGTTGTTGTCATGGATGGTGAAGTGGTATGTGACAAGGATGTCTTATGAAAAGAGAATTTGAAGGAAACCTATTGTCTCTCTATTGAGAATGAATTTGAAGGAAACCTAGAATTATAATGAGGTTGATGACATGTCAAGTTTAAGATCAAGATTCAAGATAAGCATACTTTTGAGCACTAGTATTAAGGAGCATTGTCATATCATGAGCATTTGTATGATTATGGTGTCTTGGTAGTATGGATACACACATGTATGAGTGGATGATTAAGGATGTATATGAAGTGTTGAAACACTCAGGTAAGTTTCAAGGTAAACCTATAGGGGTAAGGTCTTAATCCAAATCATCTCACTAGACTAGTCCTAAACTTTACCTAGCCTAATAAGGAATCTTGAGGTGTTATCAAGATCTATAAAGGATATAAAGCAGTGGTAAATCATGTAAGAATATGTTTGACACTATGTGAACATATGTATAGGGTATATAAGCTTTTAGAGGAGGTTTTTGGTCATTTATTGGCTTAGTATTTACATGAAGAGACCTAGTGAGAAGGCATAGGCTTGGTAGCATGATGAGGTGAGCAGTTTAAGGTTTATGAGAAGAAGATTGTAAGTGTGTGATAATGGTATGAGGTTTTATGACATGAGTATGAGAGTGATTTTATTATGATCATTAACACATGACAACTTTTCATGAGGATCTAATCATTTCATGGTAGTTTGGTAAGGATCCTAACTCAAAGTTCCTAGCATTAGTTTCTGGATTAAGGACCTAAGCTTTATGAATGTGTGTTAAGAGTGGAAGGCAATCTAAACCTTCTCTAAAACCCTAATAGTGACTTGATATGGAAGATGTGATTAAAAAGTGATTATAATGGTTTGATTTACCTATTATTATTATTATTATTATTATTATTATTATTATTATTATTATTATTATTATTATTATTATTATTATTATTATTGAAGGTTGTATTCAACTCTCCCAGGTACCTTTAGGTGTCATTGGTTTGATAGAAGAGTGAATGAAAGATACAAGAAACCCCTTATTTCTCAATTTTTTTATATAACAAGTAGGGTTGACCAAGTCAAAGCATGAAAATTATTAGAGGATGATGTGTGAGACTTGAATTTTTTGTCCATGTAAGTTTATAATTAGGTTACATACTTCAAATATGCTAAACTGGTCATGGAAGTTGACCTATTGCTAAAAAGGCCTAGTGAGGAAGACAATGAGAAAACCATGCAGAAGTCGGAGTGAGATTAAAGATGTGTTGTAGTGGATTAATTATGGATCAAATTGCATAGTTTTATTATTAAATAAATATAACACATATATCCTTTGATATAATATTTGGATATGCTTATATACAAGCAAAAAGTTGCTCTCAAAGTGACATGTCTAACATAATGAGGTCTATGTAAGGTGAAGCCATGACATTGGTCTATAAGAATAATATTTCTATTGAAACTTATAATATGTTTATTTTAATAGGTTATAAATATTATTAATTATCATATAAACATATTTTAATTTCATGAAAGTGAATCTACAAGTGTTCTAAGTCATTATTTCCATTACTGTGTTTGGAGCCATAAGTAGTTTTATGTGTGTGAGTGAGATTGGTGTTCTTGAGTCATTATACATAGATTTTAAGAATATAATGAAAATAAATTTGTTATATAGGTATATTAGGTTCATTTTAATGTATTTTTCCTCATGATAAACTCATATGAAGATGTGAAAAGTCAAAGGTTCTTGACTAGTTTTTTAGGTTGTTTGTAGTTCTGAGTGAGCATATGGAACTGGTATGTTTGAGGTATTTTTCCCTATTTTTTGAAGTATAATTGACATAGTGATCAACCTAAGGTCATGGATTTTATACCAATATTATTTTTTGATATGCTTATATGTAAAATTTTATTTTATACTTTAGATATTCAAAGTAGACTTTATGGCATTAAGAAGGCATAATTGTGAGTAGGCCTAATGGTGTGGTTTAAGGAGTGAAATGAGATAAATGGTGTTGGGGAAATAGAGTGAGATTATAAAGGGTATATTTTAAGTGTTTTTGAGTTTTTTAATCCATTTATGGAGTCTCAAAATTTTCCAAGGTGGTCAAGGTGAAACGTGTGCCTTAAGAAGGCTTAATTACATTAGGTCTCTATTAGGCCTAATGGTGGTTTTGGTCCTTATGAGTAGTGACCGACCTATGTGGTGGTTATTTAACTTATGATACCTATTTAATGATATATTAAAAGGTTTATTCAAGTATGGATAGGTTTTTATCAGACCAAGGTGTGTGAAAGCAAGATTCAAGTATAAAAAGGTCTAATAGGCCTAATTGACTAGTTAGAATATTGAGGGAATGAGTGAATGAAACATAAGTTTATAAAATAGGTATAGGGTTTTAATACCATTATAAAATTATGTTTAATATGTAATGAAGTTATACCAATTATTCTATAGATGATAAGTAAGGTCATATAACCTAAATCTACCAAAAATAGGGCTAGTTGAACGAAGAGGCCTAATAGGTTGTTTGAGAGAGATAAAAGAGTGTGAAGAGAAAAAGAAGGTTATCATCATTATTTGAGTGATAAATGTGTTTCTAAAGGTTATTAGAGGTTCTAATTAGGTGAATTTATGTTTATTTACCTAGGGGGTTGGTACCTTCTTGTATGTTGGTGCTTATTAAAGGCCTAGTTGAGTTGCTACTTGATTAGTGAGGGTTAGTGCCTCACTAAATATTGATTAATTAAGTATAGTAATATAATCCATTTCAGTGGGATTTATTCCCCATGAGGGTTTCTCACATATCTATTTTTTTTGTGTGTTATGTTCTTGCTTCATATTCATGCGAAGGGTTGATTATGCATTATTATATCTCTATATTAGTTTGAGTGATTAATGAATGATAAGTGGAATTGAAAGAAAGGTTTGTAAAATAATTCACTCCTACCCCTATTATTTTTTGTGCTTACAACATGGAGGAATTGAAAACATCATATCTCCTACCTATCAAGCTTTAATATGTCATAAGATGCATTCACACATTTATTGGGTTTTGGCAAGGTTTAAGACTACTTACAACACTATTAGTGGATCCAAGTGCTTATAAACTCATTGAACCATTTTTATAATTTGGGGTGATTCCTTGAAAACATCCAAACCTCTTCCATTATCCATTCCTTACCATTCATTTTTACAAGTGCATACAAACTCTTGGACATGCCTCTCTCACATGGCTTACAGGCAAATTTAGGGATTATTAATGATTGTTCATAGCCATATTTTATTATCACTACCTATAAACACATGTATATGGTCTATAGATACCTTCCCCATGTCCTCCAATGTATGTAACATACCATTTAACAATTTTACATAGATAGTTTGTATACTAAACTTGTTTATAGGTTCCTACAAATAAGGTTTAGCAATGATTTTTCCTCATTTGGAACATTGTGAGAATTGATTTCTTATTTTTAGGTATTTTAAGGATTGAATATGATTAGGGGAACCCCACATGAACTCCATATTTTATTTGAAGATCATGGTGGACCTAAAACTCTCAATATACCTTGTAAAAAATTGCAACTACTTATCATCCTCCATGTTTGAGGAATTTTATGACTTGTACTACCTATAAAGACATTATGAAGGCCTGGTATACCTAGTAAGTGATTGAATAAATGTTTTATATCTGGGTTTGATGAATGAAAAATTTACACATGGTGTAACTTGTGCATACAATCCCAAATCTACAACTTCATTCATGGCTTGTTTTCATTATGATCTTCCTTAAAACTTGTTGTTTCTTTCATCAATAAAATTTTATTCATTCAAGTATTTAAATATATTTTGGAGGATGTGCCTTATTTAAAACATGATTTTTTCTCCACTGTAACCTCAATAAACCCATAAAATAACTAAAACTTCATGCTTAAAACTCTAGTCCTTGAAACCATGATGAAGCCTTGAATTGGTAATTTAGCTTGAGTATTTCTTCATTAGACTTGTAAAAATACCCTTGGATCAATAAAAAATTCCTTGAACATGCTAGAGAATGAATAACAATTTGGTGATAGTCAAGTACACTCTCCTCATGTGGAGAGAATGAATGCAATTAAGGAATGAAATGGAGGAAAAAAATTTAATTCAATGCATTTTTACCATTTGTATGATTTGGTGAGTTTATAAGGATATTTTAAACATTAAAATGATTTTATGAGACCTTTAGAGAACATTTTACCCTCTCGGAAATCATTTAAAGAGTGAAACAAGACTTCTTGACCCCTTATGAACTCATAAGAACTTTTAGGATCCATTTGTTTTATTTCACATTAGGGAACTTAAATGGGCCTATACAAGGCTATCCTGATACTAATGAATTACTTTAACTCTTTTGGATTCATTTACCCTTCAAAAGCATTTCATATCTCTAGCTATCAAATAGGATTTCATTAGGCCAACATGACTTTAGGATTGACTCATTAGGACTTACAACAAGATATTACAATGAGATCCTCTTGAATGATTTAGACATATAATGGGTCCTAACAAGGATGAAAATACCTTAGACACACATTTTTGCATTGAAAACCAACATAATAGGCCTCGTATAGGTTCCCTACTGGTTTAATGTAAACCATAATCTCAACAAATTATTATTAGGCTTTATCAAATGAAGAAAAGGGCTCAAGTAACATCAATATTCTTGACATACCCTATTCTTGATCCAAAATAATCATCATAAAGGTTTATACAATGACTATACTCAACTATTTTTGGTATAAAAGGATCCATCCCTATGCAAATCAAGTGTCAAGAGATCAAGGGTGGATAGAATAGCTCATAGTTTCATATGGTCCAAGGCTGACTGGAAGGGGATTAAAGCTATAGGAAAACTTAGAGTTGAGAATTTATAGAGGGTTCCCCCAGTAATTTGAAGAAGGTAGGTTGTGTTAGCATAAAAAATGGTGACTTTTTGGGGAAGGCATTACCCCAATGTTTAGAACCTGAACTATGATCATCCAATATTGAACATAGAAATAAGCAAGTTGAACTCTATCTGATACACTTTGAGTATGAAAGTGATAAATTCTATTTCAATAAGTAACATACTAGGGTCAAACTCCTTTTGAGGACATTTTATGCATTAGTTTTGGATTCTTCTTTATATTTGATGAACAACTTTAGCAATCTTAGGTACATTTAGGATATTGAAGGGTGTTTGAAGGTGTATGTGTTTCACATAAATTATTCTAGGGGGAGGGATTAAGCATTAATATACTAATATCCAAGTGTTTATATCCCTAATTAAGATAATCTTAGTATCACTTATAGATATGCTCCATTGTTAGCTAGGTTAGAAAGCCTTCGATGGAGATTACAAAGATTACCCTTTCTAAGGAAGAAATTTAAAATACATACACACATGCATGCACATGCGCGCGCACGCACACACACACACACACACACACATTTAAAATTTAGAGTTCCTTTGATCTGATATTTAATTTTTGATCTAAGAGGGTTAAAAACCAGTTTATCCAAGGTTGATGGTAGTCTTAGTAGGCCTCCAATATCTAGATGAACATTCATTTACTTAGTTATTCATAACATCTTTATTCCTTTACTCTTTTTCAAAGTTCTAGTGATAAACTAGGCTAGAGTATATCTTTTCTTAATTCACTCATTTAGTGATAAATAAATGGATTTTAATTCTCTTAGTGATTTTTTTCGAGTTACCTTGATTATCAGTAAGTTCTATATTAGAGGTTCACCTTGTATTTTCCAATTTCAATACTAGTTTTCACTATTTAGTCATGATTTAGAGTAGTTATCATTTCCAATAAACTCAGTTACCCATTATGAACCATTGGGGTGAGATTTTCCCTCTTGTGAGGGGAGACTCAAGAGTAAAATAGTGTCAAGGTTGGTAAAACAAGCACAAGGCATAGGGGGATACAACATAAATAACCAAAACACACAACAAAAGTAAACACATAATTAAAGAAAATTAACCTAATTATAATATAATATATACACATTACTACCTTCATGTCAATGTTATTCTTAGATTACATTAGAAGGGATAATTGATAAGTAGTGCTTTATTAACTGTCCATTCATAGGTAGCAATAAGTCATTGCCTTAAAGGTCCTTGAGGTAGCATTTTCACCAAATATTATACCCTAGAAGAGGTTGTTTAGGCTTCTTATAGATTTGGGAAACATGGGAACATTTTTAGGTATGTGGATGTATGTATGTCAAAAATGAGCCTCTAAGTTAAGGAATAGCTCCATGAATATATCATGTAATGTTTGTCACTTAAGCTAGTGCTTATTTATGGGGGATAAGATTTAGAAAATGCATGAATTGAACTTACTCTAAAGAAGTTGATGCACCAAGAATGTCTTCCACATGACCACCATATTTATACCATAATGAAACAAGACATACAGACTAGTCTCCAAGTTTTAAATTTTTTTAACACAAGTATTTCAATATAAAGGTGAAGTATGAGCAAGAACACAAGGTAAATGAACTAGAGGTTAAATTTCACACTCCAAGGATAATTGTATAGTTGAAAAAGATTTACACACTAGAATATAATCTATATGATCTTTAATACTAGGAACTCTTGCTTAAACATGAAAGGATAAGGGAATGAAGGATAGAGAATTATCACTTCTCATCACCATACATCACTTATAGACTTAGACAATTATTGAAAACTTAGAAATAGACTTGTACTAATGTTGAAAGGTAGAATATAACATCAATCTAGTAGGGCTTCACCATACATGGTGTGGCTTTTTTTACAATACCTAAAGATCTATATTTATAAAATAAAGGTAGCACAAGAAAGGGAGCCTTGGTAATGAAAAGGGGAATCAATTAGTTTGAATTATTGAACCATAGTTATAACTACTTCTGTAAATTATGCTCCTTCAAGCCATTTGATTGATTTAAGTCACTTCTAATGGTTACACAGTTATAATATTCCCTCTTTTGTCCTCCCTAATGATTGTAATATCATAATCAAACACTCCAATTGGATTTTAGAATCAACATGGTTAGAAAAACTAGATCAATTTATTCGAGCTTTGTCCTAATGTTAAACCACTCTAAACTAGTTTATCATGATGTATACAGTGGAGAGAAGTGGTCTCATTTAGGTAGTTGGTCTCAAAGATTAAACCATTAGATCCTACATGCATATATTAGTGGCATCCTTCAAAACATTAGCTCTAGTTTAAACTAAACCATACTCAAACTTGGATCCATACCTTTTGTTTACTTTGCCCCATAGAAATTTACTTTGTCAACCTTTGTTTAAGTCACTTGGGCTCACCTTTGTTTTGATTGGTCATCAAAATTTGACTCAATTTTTTAACATGTTGAACATCTCCCTCTATCAATTATAATTGGTATAAATGCCCTAGATTCATCGATCCTCTATCAGTTGAACACATCCCTGACACTTATCATGCACACATTTGCCTTTGAGATTCACTGACATTTTGACCTCTACTCACCATTGGATCTGAAAGCTCAATCAAATTCCAACCATTGATCTTCTAGGAGCCACTATTTGAAATCCAATGGATAGTTCATGATCTTAAAATTGACATCCTTGCTCCAATCAAATGTACTTCACATGACCATCATTGATGGTCACATAGCTATCAAATTTAGGCTCCATAGGATTTATCTTGATCTATCATTAAATTTGATGTCCAATCAACCATCATTTTTCATCCTATAGAACATAATTGACACCTCATAGAGTGTCAAATTTAAGCATAGATGTATTTTTGCCTAGGTTCTATTTTGGCATTTATGTAGATGTCTTATGCTTTTGACCAAGTTTGAAGGATTTTAAATCAAACCAAAAATATTGTGTGGGTTTGAACATTTTTTAGGATGATCCTGGCATGTAGAACTGCATTTGTGTTTGATTCACTAGTGGCATAAGGTTTGATGAGAGATATATTAAATGCATAAGTTGGATAGTCCATTTATTCCTATGTGATGTCCTGGTAGTAGTTGAGCTTATTTAGCTAAGTATGGAAAACTTAGTGAAATATGAATGAGGAGATAACTTTGCTCATGTATAAATTCATTTGTGCTTTGATAAAAGATCTGGAACCTGGCACACAATGACTAAGGACCAAGATGAACAAACCCATGTGAATAATTTCCCTTGCAAATACCACACATGTGAGATATATAGCTCACCCATCTTTGCTAGAACCTCTTCAAAATGGTTAAGTACCGAAAAATGTGTAGAAAGTGATTGAGGAGCCAACTTTGGGCCTTTGTAACTTTTGATTTGTTTTGGTTAAAGATCTTGAACCTGACACATATGATTAGGGATCAAGAGTGAACAAACCTATGTGACCAAATCTCACTAACTTTTCCACATGTGGAAACTATGACGTCAACAAAGTGTCCACTTAGAAATTTTGCTACTAGGCTCAAGTGTCTCAATCAATACAATGAATAACCAAATGGATCCCATGCACTTTCTAATCTATTCCAAGCATTCTTGTCATCCTATAAGGTCTATTATTTTTAAAAATATCCCCCTTTTACCCTTTGAAAAGTGTCTTTTAGAGTTTTAAAAAGTGTCTTTTAGGACTTTCTATCTGGTTTACCTCATTGAAGACTTACCCTTCAAAAACTTTGCTTTGGTCCACTTTCCCATAGAAATATCCTGTAGGATTTTTCTTTCAAACCATTTTATAGAGAAAATTACCCTTTAGGAAAATTTAAGAGGACACTTGCTTGATAAATTGACCCTTTGGGCTTTCTGCATTGGACCTTTTGGTGAAGAAAATGTACCCTTTGGAAAAAGTTTTTGGGACATTTTCCTGATAAAATACCCTTCGATAAAAATGTTGGGGACACTTTTATTGAAAAATTACCCCTTGGGATTTTTTTAAAATACCAACTTCTCCAAAATATACCCTTTGGAAAAATTACAATGGACCACTTTCCTGTAGGATGACCCTTGAATAAAATTATTCGGATAATTTTCCTAAAAGAAATAACCCTTGTCTTTTGCTTCAGACATTTTTTTTAAAGAATTTATGCCTTTGAGATTTTTTGAAAGGTCCACTTTTCAAATAAATATCTTTCAAGACTTTTTAGGATCCATTTTCCCAAATAAATTCCCTTTGGGATTATTATTTTGGATAAATTATCCAAAACAATTCCCGACACTTAGTCCACAAGACCTAAAACAAAATTTCTAAAAGAAATAACACTTAGCCAAAAAAATGAAATAATTTATCCAAGGGAAGAAATCCTTGTACCATTTCTATGGGATTTGTGTTGATAATTCCTTCAAAGGAATTCTAAAAGCTCTACCACTGCTCATCACCATAAAAGTCTATCACTTGTATATATGATCAAAAATGATTCTTAAAACACTAAAAGACACAAGGACTAAGCTAAGCCATGACCAACTTAAAATGGCAAATTAAATAACATAAAATGAGTTGTAACATGCACTAAAACATTATAAAAAACCCATATAAAATATTCTAACTTTAGGGGGTTGATCCATTTTTTTCCATAGAAAAAAGTGGTCAACATCTTTAGCAATTTCTTAAGGGTGGCATGCTTGCTATGTCATGACCACTTTCTTGATCTTGTCCATTGGGATATGGAGTCAAAATTATATAGGATAGATATATAAACTACTTTGAATAACACATGAAACTTAGAAAATAACAAGAACAAAACACAAAGCAAGGAACTAATCAAAATACACTATGCTTCAAAAGCACTTATTGGGACACCAATAGAAAACAAAAAAAAACACATGCCTAGCCTAATAGTTACAAGATATAACTTCAGCTCTCAATAATAGGGTTTAAAATGTATCCAATTCATAGGGATAGGTATTTCTCCTCTATTCCTACTTGCTAACTAAAAGGATTTTCTTTGCTTGCACTTGATGATGACATATGGTCCACTCCATATGGCATCAAATTTAGTATGCCTCCATGGATTTGCTCTATCTTCATCCCATTTCAAGATTATGCCACCTTCTTAAAATGATCTTGGATTTTCCTTCTTATCAAAAGACCTCTTCATTAGTACTTGGTGATGTTCTATGGTCTAATGAGCTTTACCTCTGGTCTCTTGTAACTCCATTAATTTTATCAATCTCACTTCCATTGGAGTGTTCTCAAGAAACTCTAGTTGTTATGCTAATTCTAAGGTAGACAGTTCTTGGGAGATGTACATCATGGCTTCCCTTCCATAGACAAGCAAAAAAAAAAAATTCCCTATTGAACTCTTGGGATTTCTCTTATCAGCCCATAAGTATATTTTTAGTTTAGTGTGCCAAGCTATTTGGTTATGCTCCATGGTTTTCTTGATGATTTTGATTAGGTTATTGTTGGTATATTTAGCCAACCCATTACCTTGAGGGAAATAGTTGGATGAAGTTATCAATAATAAACCATTTCTATTTACCTAATCAATTATCTTAGCACCCATAAAAGTAAGAGAATTATCTTAGATAATAGTAGGAGTGTCAAACCTCATTATGATGCTCTCATAAAACTCTAAGATAGCACTCTCATTAACCTCCTCTGATGCTACTGCCTTGACCCATATTTTAAAATAGTTAGTTGTTATGAGTATCCATTTTTGACCAGCACTTGATGGGGGATTTATCATCCCAATGAAATCAAGACCCCATTGCATGAAGGTTGGTCCACTTGGATAGGCTTTACAGGAAGAGTTATAAGATTCTGCTTTCCTATAAAGAAAGCACATTGTCCACACCTTCTCACCCAAGCATGGTAATCCTTGAAGAGGCTAGGCCAATAATAGTGATCCCTCATGATCTTGATAGCTATGGTCTTTAGAGATAAATGACCTCCTACTATCCAATCATTGAATTTCTCAAGCAAGACTCTAGACTAGTCATTATCAATGCATCTCAACAACACACAATTGATGTCCCTCCTAAATAGTACACCATCCATAAGATAAAATGGAAAAGATTTTAATCTAAAATACCTCCTTTATGATCTATTCACATTATCAGGGTATTTACCATTATGGAGAAATTTGATCACATCTTATATCCAAATTTGTCAAGGTAATGGACCAGTTATTTGGGGACACTCATGGTTGACTAGATCTTCTTATTATGATTCATGAAGATATAAATCTATATGTTCACAAAATTCTTTACCCCTTACTAATTTTATCACTTTGATATCAACACCATACTCTATCACCTTAGTGATCCACCCTACCCTCTTTTCATTGAGGTCCTTACTATAAAAAAAACTCCTTAGTACTAGGATGAGAGACCATAACATGAATCTTGTTATTTGACACCATATGTCTGAACTTATTTAGTCCTCTTACAACATCAAGGATCTATTTCTCCACAAATGTTTACTTGACTTCATAATCTTCTAAACCTTAACTAAAGAATGTAACTGGTTGTTCCATGCCCTCATCATTCTTATACATCATCATGGATGAGATAGTATCAAGGTTAGCAAATGAATGCAACTTGAAGTACTTAGTAAAATTAGGATTCACAAGGGTAGGAGCTTCTACAATTGCTCTCTTTATGGCTTCAAAATTGCTCTTACCCTCTTTATCCCAAGGGAAGACCTGGTTCTTCCTAAGCATAGTTGTGATACTAAAGATGCAAAACTAGGTATGAACCTCCTAAAAAAAATTATTTTTCCCAAGAAATTTTAATTCCATTTCTTACGAAAGGGTAATGATAATCCTAGAATAGCCTTTATTATCTCAGGATCAATAGACAGACCATCCTTGGAAATAATATGCCCTAAGATCTTGCCTTTGTAAATAATAAAGAAACACTTTTTTGGGTTAAGAGATACCCCATACTATCTAAATATTTTAAAAACTTTCCTTAAGTGTTTCATGTGTTCATTTTAATCCTTATAAAATATTTTTATATCATCCAGATAAACTAGTAGCATTTCATTGATCAAACCTTTGAAGGCCATGTCCATTACTCTTTGGAAAGTGGAACTAGCATTATATAGACCAAAAGGCATATTCATATAAGCAAAGGTCCCCCATTTGGTAGTGAAGTTTTTCATGAAATGATTATCTTAATTGACCAAAATCTGATTGTATCCTAAATAACCATCCAGAAGAAAGAAATGTTGAGAGCCTAAAACCATCTATAGAATTTGCTCCATTGAGGGTAAAGGATAGTGATATTTGAGTGACACTATATTAAGGTCTCTAAAATATAAATAAATCCTTATCTCCCCATTCATATTTATGATAGGCACAAGGTTAGCCACCCATGTTAAATGCTTAATGGGAAATATTCTCAGATTTAAGGAGTTTGGTAGGCTCCATCCTCATGAGTTGCTCAACCTTAGGGTTGATGGGTCTTTGATTTTGTCTAACTAGTTTAACTCTTGGTTCTAACTCAATGGTATGGTGTATTAAGATAATATCAAATACTTTGAGGTCCTGATATTCCCAAGCAAAGATATCATGAAACTCTCTACATAGTTTAATGAATGTTTGCTTTTCTAATGTAGAACATACCTTGCCTAGTTTGAGGAGTTTGTCTTTGAATATCAAGACCCTTTCATAATTATCCTCTTTTTTAGATATTCTAAATTTCCCCTTCCTCTTTTGATTATTTTAATTAAGGATACTTTATAAGGTCACCAACCCTTAAGTATCTTATTGGTCCTTAATTACACAATCTAGTCACCTAACTATTATTGGAGCCTCCTCTAATTTTTTGAAGAAAACTCAGCCTCATTTTGTAAGAAGCATCTAATGTGTTTATCACTATCAAAAACTTGCCAAGATAATTCATTATCAGGTGTAAAATTTCTGATAATGATCTTAATATGAGACTATTTCCTTCCTCCTTTATGGTAGTTGGAGTGTCAAATTGACCTCCTATGGTAGTTAATCTATCAACATGACTATTCTACTCCATTGGGACTTAGTCAATGTTGAATGCATTGAATTATTTAAGTAGATCCCATACCCTATGCTTGTGTGACTTAATCAAAGAGTTCCTGGTAGCAATCACATTCCTCTAGTTCACAACCAATTCATTGTCTCCATACACTTGCAAGTTCTTTATCCCTTTTCTCCTTGCCCATTGGAGGCCATGAATTAAAACTTCATACTCAACCACATTATAAGTGAAACTAAAAAGAAACTTTTATGAATTAAAATATTGTTATTTGTATAGAGATACCAATATAACACCAGCCCCTATACCAACTTTATTTCTTAAACCATCAAAAAACATCTTTCATAGTTCTTCATCTTCACCCTCTTCCTTGGCAAGTAGAGGTGTTGGTATTCCTTCCTCATGTATACAATATGTTCCTAGATCAGTTTGCTCCATGAGAGCATAAGGATATTGCTCATAATAATTAGTACCATATTCATCAAGTAACAAAACTTCAATGCCCTCAAGATTGGAATAATTTCCATCATCTAGATTAGAATCCTTTTCTTCATGAAAAACATAATTCAAATTAGAACTTATCTCAATGTAAGGTTTAAATTGAAACCTTACAAGAGGTTGTGTCCTAATTGTCACCTTGGCCCCATATCTTGTTCTAAAATCCAAGAAAGACTAGTCAGTTGAGAGATATCCACCTATCTTGGGTTTGAAGTCCCTTGATAGGTAGATGGAAGAGTGGGTTGGGAGATCAATCATAAATGTCTTACAAGATAAGGAAACTAGGCCAACTGTGTAGGAAAACCTTCAAGTATTTTATCATAGATACCATCTTGGTAGGTGTACCATTTAGTTAAAGGACCCCTTTACTATGTTGCTCATATTTTAGGCCTATTTTTTAGCTATAATTTTGGGCATGACAAAAGTAGAATCTCCACTATCAACTATGCAGTTATGTGCCAATTTGTCACCTATAATAAGGGTGAGGTAAAATGGTGGTGGTTTCTTAGCCCTAGTGGATGGTTCAACAATGGTACTAGGAGAATTTTCAATAGCAACATGGCCATGACTTTGACTTGACTTTGAGGCACTAGCAGGGATATCAGACAACTATTTTTGTAAGAGTTCTTTTTGACTAGGAATACGAAGGACATACCAAAGAGAAATGGATGCCTTAGTATTCTTGAAAGAATATAAAATGTTTAAAGAAGACATACCTAATTTCTCTTTGGATTTTTTAGGAAGATAATTAATTTAAACTTGAGTAATAGGTGTAGACCTTACCATATTTTGACTCATTAGAGGTGTGGAAGCCTTTAGAACTGCCACAAAAGCCTTTAGAACTATCACACTTGTAGTTGTATATTATTGCTTTATAGAGAGATCAAATGAGATTATAGGAATGATTATACCACCTCCTAGATCCCTCTTCTTATCCCTTGTATTATCCATGATAGAGGCTCCTTGGCTTAGCACAAAAGTGTCTTCAACTAGAAATTTGGTGAATATTTATCCTTGAGGTTTCCAACCCTCATTAGCTTGAATCATCACCTCATATTAATTTTATAGGAGGGGATTAATTACCCATTGAGCCACTAGAGCTTATTCCCCATTCTAATTGGCATCCATGAATTGGTCTTGCTATAAATATTCTCCCTGCACTAAATATATATGAACTGGTACCATCTTATTTGCATTATTGGTAGAGTTAGGATTGTATGTATTCATAGGCCTATCGGGATTAGGTTGCCATTGGCTTCTCCATCTTCCATACTATTGACCATATTGTTGATGTTAGGGGTAAGGGTTTTGATAATCACCTTATTTCACATTAGCTTGTCTATTTTGAGCCTCTAAGGCTAGGAACTTTGCTTTCCAATCAACACTATTTTATACTTGTATAGGAGCCACCATATATTTGGTATTGGCACTAGGAACTTGGGATATGTCTAGAGTAATAACAAAAGAATGAGACAAAGGAGGAATAGAAACTCTAGGTAGAAACCTTCCATCTTGGATGAGATTATTTTTAGATTTGATAGAAAGCTCATATGTTTTAGGGAGGGTGGATCCTCCCATATATTGAAGCATGACAAGAATTTTAGTCCCAATGGATCTTAAATAATTAGGGAACACAAAACTAGTAGGTGGTCTCATAAGAGGAGGAAACCTATGCAAGGTTTTCTAAAACCTTTCATTGAAGTCATGCATTATTTATTTGGGTCCCATATTTATCACATTGAGCTGATGTATGAGGGAATAATGGTCACTTCCATTCCCAAATTTCAAAGTCAGAAACACTCCAAACTCATCCCATGTTGTGATGCATCCACCTTCTAGATTCCTATACTAATCAAGAGCCTTCCCTTTAAGGGAAATGGAAAGGAGATTAATATAAATGTTCTCTCAAACAATATTATGGAAATTTATAAAATTAGATACATCTCTAATGTGATCACTAGGTGTGATATGGCTCTCACCATTGAATGTAGACACTTCTTTTATGGAATTAGGAGGGATGACATCATACACATGAAGTTAGATTGGATTATTAGTTTTGAAGGTAGGGAAATCATGAAGTCTAGCCTTGTATTATTATTCAAGATCTTTAACTTTTTTATCCTCTTCCTCTTATTCCTCTCTAGAAAAATCTACCTATTCTTCAAAGGGAATATTAGGTTATGGATACTAAATTACAAGAGGGATCTCAGGCTAAACAGGTGGATTAATAGGATTATATGGTCTAGTAGAGGATGCCCTAGTGAAGACCATGAATTATGGGGGGGGTGATTTTATAACAAAATAATGGTTTGAAACTAGATTTACCTTAAGGATTCACCAAATTCTGAGTAGCACACCACTTTACAGTGTTAAGGTGTGGAGCCTAAAAGCTTCACAATGAGCACATTTAATAGTTTCGAGTCTACACAGTCACCAGCGTCAGTCAGGAGCGACCAACGTCGGTCAGGTGCAGTTGCAGAGATGCTGGCGTTGGCAGTGGATCAGCTGACAGCAGTCACAGGCAAGCAGGTAGGAATCGGCGTCAGTTACCTATGTGTCTAGAATGCTATTTTCGAAGATAGAAGCAAGTGTTTTCATGATGAGTTTAAGTTGTAGTCTTAAGTTCACGTCTTTATTATTAGTAGTATTATTTTTAGAGCCCTTGTTCAAGAGGCTTAACTATTTGTTGTAAGTGCATGCTCAAGTCTCCTAATTATATATGTAGAATTAGATCTTCTTAGCTTAGTGTGAATTATTGTAGTAGTAGTATTGGTATGTTGAAGAACAGTACAGAATTGAATCAATCCAGGCTTGTTGGAGTTGATTGTTCTTGAGAGATAGAGCTCTTGAGGGATAGAGATCTAGTGAGAGATCTATACATCTAGGAGAGGTGTGGAAGAAAGAAGTTTCTTCAATTGTATTCCTTTTGTAAAGAGTTTAATACAAGTTTTTAGGGTGGTTTCTTGTATCTCTTGTTCTTGCCATTTATCATTCTAGTTACTTGTCTATCTGATTTAATTCCATGTTTATTGCTTTCATAAGTGTAATCTATTATTGGTTGATCCCCAACAAGTGGTATCAGAGCTCAAGGTCACTAACAGGTGGTTCAGATCTGTGTAGTGTGTATTGATTACAGGTTCTCACAGGGGTTTCTACAGGGATTTCTGTTTCAGTGGGAGAAGCAATGGCAGATGAAAGTAAACTGAGAATGGAAAAGTTCAATGGAAAAAATTACCAACATTAGAGAATGCAGATAGAGGATTATCTGTATTAGAAAGATCTCTACTTACCATTAGGTGGGGTTGCAAAGAAGCCCAAAGACATGGAGGATGAAGAATGGGAAGTTCTTGACAGAAAGGCTCTGGGGTCTATAAGACTGAGTCTAGCATCCACTGTGATATCTAATTTATCACAGGAAAAGTCTATGGTAGAGTTGATGACTACGTTAGCAAACTTGTATGAAAAACCCTCTGCTTCTAATAAGGTATATCTTATGAAGCAGTTATTTAATTTGCATATGAATGAAGGTGGATCTGTTTCTACTCATCTGAATGATTTCAATGGAATTGTGAATCAATTAAGTTCACTCAATATAGTGTTTGACGATGAAATAAAAGCTCTTTTGATATTATGTTCTTTGCCTAAAAGCTGGCATGGCTTAGTAATGGCAGTAAGTAATACTGCATCTGCATCAAATATTTTGAAAGTAGAGGATGTTGTTAGTGTTATCTTGAATGAGGAAATACGTAGGAAAAGCATAGAAGAGACATCTGGGAACGCTTTAAGTTTTGAGAACAGGGGAAGGCAGAAAGATAAGAGCAAGAGGAGATCAAGATCTAAGTCTAAGGTGAGAGGAAGATCCAAATCCAGGAATGGCAGGAAGCCACAATGCTAGAATTGTGGAAAGATTGGGCACATAAGCAGAGATTGCTGGTCAAATCCTAAGGAGGGCAATCAACATGAAGGAAAGGAAGAAGCCAAGGTTGCAGGTATTGCACAAGATGCTTTAATTTTCTCTCTGCATAATAATATAAAATCTTGGGTGTTAGATTCTGGTGCATCTTTTCATGCTACCCGTAACAGGGAATATTTTAGTGACTATATCCATGGAGATTTTGGAATAGTGTATCTAGGGGATGATGAGCCCTGTAAAATAATTGGCAAAGGTAAAGTGTATCTGAAGATGCAGAATAACAACACATGGGTGTTGAGAGATGTGATGCATGTTCCTAGCTTGAAGAGAAATTTGATTTCTATAGGAAAGTTAGGGGATGAGGGTTGTACAATAACTCTCACAGTAGAATCTTGGAAGGTGACCAAGGGTGCACTTGTTATGGCCAGAGGTAAGAGAGAAGGTACTCTCTATTTGTGTAATTGTGTTACTAACAAATCTCCTTCTATATTATCTACTTCAGATGTGGATGCTAAATTGTGGCACTCAAGGCTTGGCCACATGAGTGAGAAGGGGATGTCAATTCTTAAGTCCAAAGGTATGCTTTCAGATTTAAAAGGCATAGATCTAGAGTTTTGTGAGCACTGTGTATTTGGAAAATAGAAAAGGGTTAGTTTTCTCAAGACTGGGTCTACTAAGAAGAGGCATAAGTTGCAGCTTGTTCACACAGATGTGTGGGGACCAGCTCAGGTTGCTTCCATTGGAGGATCACAGGTACTATGTATCTTTCATAGATGATGCTACAAGGAAGGTATGGATATATTGTATTAGGAGAAAATATGATGTATTTGAGACTTTTAAGATTTGGAAAGCTATGGTTGAGAATGAAACAGGTAAAAGATTGAAGTGCCTGAGATCTGACAATGGTGGTGAGTTCTAAAATTATAAGTTCAGAGATTATTTTTATATGCATGGAATCCACAGGCAAAGGACAGTTTCAAGGACACCTCAGCAAAATGGAATTGTTGAAAGGATGAACAGGACAATAATGGAGCGTGCAAGGTGTATGAGATTGCATGCTGGTTTGCCCTTACAGTTTTGGGCACAAGATGTTGACACTATAGTGTACCTAATTAACAGAGGACCCTCTACAGCTCTGGATGGTGGTATTCTAGAAGAGGCATGGACAGGTAAAAAGGTTGATCTCTCATATCTCAAAGTTTTTGGTTGTGAAGCCTTTGTGCACATAAATAAGGAAAATAGAAAAAAGCTTGATGCTAAGTCTATGAGGTGCACGCTTATTGGATATGGCTCAGATGATTTTGGTTACAGATTGCGGAATCTAGAAACTAACAAGGTAATTAGGAGCTGTGATGTTGTTTTCAATGAAAGAGTGATGTATTGTGATCAGCTAAGGAAGCTGAATCAATCTAGGCAGAGCAATGGTGAATTGGATGAGGTGAAGGTCCAATATGAGCTCACAGGAAAAAGAAATAATCACTTATAGGAAAACACAGAGACCAACGTCAGTAGGGTAGGAACCGGCATCGATAGGACAGAGACCGACATCGGCCATACAGAGATCGACATTGGCAGGATAGGCACCGACGTCAGTCAGGAAGAACTGACGTTGGCTAGTAACAGGTCTAGAGGTGATCGAGGTCGGTCACTGTCAGAGAATTTGGGTGGATAGTGTGGTGTGAACGAGTCTCAGACACCCATCAGGAGGTCAGAAAGGCTAAGCAAGCCTCCAATTAGATATTCTCCTTCTTTATTTTATTTATTGCTAACTGATGGTGGAGAATCAGAGAGTTTTGAAGAAGCAATACAGGTGGAGTCCAAGAGTCAGTGGGAGCGTGGCATGTTTGAGGAGATGGAGTCCTTAAGAGATAACCAAACATGGGATTTGGTTGAGTTGCTAGCAGGTAAAAGGACACTGAAGAATAGATGGACCTACAAGTTGAAAGAAGGTGAGAATGGACAGATGAGATATAAGGCCAGATTGGTAGTGAAAGGATTTGCACAAAAGACAAGTATTGATTTTGGTGAGATTTTTTCTCCTGTTGTTAAAATGACTTCTATACGGATTGTATTGTCTTTGGTTGCTGTTGAGGATTTGCATCTTGAGCAGCTAGATGTTAAGACAATGTTTCTTCATGGAGATTTGGATGAGGAAATTTATATGGAACAGCCGGAAGGATTTGAGGTCAGGGGTAAGGACAAATTAGTGTGCAGATTGAAGAAAAGCTTGTATGGCCTCAAGCAAGCTCCTAGGCAATGGTACTTAAAATTTGACAGGTTTATGACTAAGCATGGCTACAGTAGGTGTCAATCTGACCATTGTGTGTATTTCAAGAGATTTGATAATGGTAGATATATTATTCTATTATTGTATGTAGATGATATGCTAGTTACAAGATCACACATGTAAGATATCTCTGAGCTTAAGGTGAAATTAGCTCAAATGTTTGCTATGAAGGATTTGGGAGTAGCAAAGAAAATCCTTGGCATGAGCATTAAGAGAGACAGGGAAAATCACAGGTTGATATTGTCTCAAGAAGATTATGTGGACAAGGTGTTAAAATGGTTCAATATGCAGGATGCTAAACCGGTAAGCACACCTTTGGCTAGACATTTTAAGTTAAGTAAAGAACAATGTCCTAATTCACATGATGAGGTAGAGTACATGAGTAAAGTTCCATAATCTTCTGCAGTAGGGAGTTTGATGTATGCAATGGTGTGTACTAGACTAGATATTGCCCAAGCAGTGGGAGTGGTAAGTAAGTATATGGCCAATCTAGGTAAGGAACATTGGAAAGCAATTCAGTGGATCCTTAGATATCTGAGAGGAACCAGTAGTAGGCACTTGTGCTATGGAGGTTCAGATACTTCTCTACATGGTTATGTAGATTCAGATATGGCAGGTGATTTGGATGGCAGGAGGAGCACTACAGGTTATGTTTTCACTGTAGGTGGAATGGCAGTTAGCTAGATATCTAAGTTGCAGAAGGTTGTTGCCTTGTCAACTACAGAAGCAGAGTATATTGCAGCCACAAAGGCTAGCAAAGAGATGATATGGATGACACGATTTATGGATGAGCTTTATAGGGAGCATGAGAGTTGCAGATTGTATAGTGATAGTCAGAGTGCAATCCATTTGGCTAAGAATTCAGCCTTTCATTCAAGAACAAAGAACATACAGCTAAGGTACCATTTCATATGATAGGTATTGGAAGATGGTGAGTTGAAGCTGGAGAAGATCCATACAGATAGGAATCCTGCTGATATGTTAACCAAGCCGGTTACAAAGGAGAAGTTGAATCTTCATTCAACTTCTATTGGTCTTCATGATTGAGTTGAAGATGGAGGAGCTAGAAGATGTTGTTGTACAGGTACTAGTGCAGTTGTTTATCTCCAAGTGGGAGATTGTTAAGGTGTGGAGCCTAAAAGCTTCACAATGAGCGCATTTAACAGTTTTGAGTCTACACAGTCACCAGCATCGGTTAGGAGCGACCGATGTCGGTCAGGTGCAATTGCAGAGATGTCGGCATTGGTAGTGGATCGGCCGATAGCGGTCACAGGCAAGCAGGCAGGAATCAACGTCGATTACCTGTGCGTCCAGAATGTTATTTTCGAGGACAAAAGCGAGTGTTTGCATGATGAGTTTAAGTTGTAGTCTTAAGTTCACGTCTCTATTATTAGTACTATTATTTTTAGAGCCCTTGTTCAAGAGGCTTAAATGTTTGTTGTAAGTGCATGCTCAAGTCTCCTAATTCTATATGTAGAATTAGATCTTCTTAGCTTAGTGTGAATTATTGTAGTAGTAGTATTGGTATGTTGAAGAACCGTACAGAACTGAATCAATCTAGGCTTGTTGGAGTTGATTGTTCTTGAGAGATAGAGCTCTTGAGGGATAGAGATCTAGTGAGAGATCTATACATCTAGGAGAGGTGTGGAAGAAAGAAGTTTCTTCAATTGTATTCCTTTTGTAAAGAGTTTAATACAAGTTTTCAGGGTGGTTTCTTGTATCTCTTGTTCTTGCCATTTATCATTCTAGTTACTTGTCTATCTGATTTAATTTCGCGTTTATTGCTTTCATAAGTGTAATCTATTGTTGGTTGATCCCCAACATACAACTGATGTTTTCAAGACCATCATTCACCTTGATAAGTTGTATTGAAGACAATGGGATACCACCAGGCATGCTAGAACCATTGTCACCAAATATTGCACCCTAGAAGAGGTTGTTCAGTCTTCTTCTAGATTTGGTCAACATGAGAACATTTTTAGGTATATAGGTTTACCTATGTCAAAAATGAGCCTCTAGGTTAAGAGCTAGCTCCCTAAATATATTGTGAAATATTTGTCACTTAAGCTACTACTTATTTATGGTGGAAAAGAGTTAGAAAATACATGAATTAAACCTAATATAAATAATTTGATTCACTAATAATGTCTTCGACATGACCATCATATTTCTACCATAATGAAATAAAATATATAGATTAGTCTCTATGTTTTAACAGATTCTAACATAATTATTTCAATATAAAGGTAAGGCGTGAGTAGCAACATAAGGTGAATGAACTAGAGGGCATATTTCACACTCCAAGAACAATTTTAGACTTGAATAAACTTTACACACTAGACTACACTCTATATTACCCATTAGACTAGGAACTCTTGCTCAAACATGAAATGATAATGGAAGGAAGGATAGCTAATTATCACTTCTCATCACCATACATCACTTGTAGACTTAGACAATTATTAAAAAATTAGAAATAGACTTGTATTAATGTTCAAAATTAGAATATAACATCAATCTAGAAGGGCTTCACCATACATGGTGTGATTTTTTTTACAATAGTTGAAGAGCTATATTTATAGAAGAAAGGTAGAAAGAGAAAGGGAACCTTGGTGCTGAAAAGGGGAATCAATTAGATTGAATGCTTGAATCATAGTTATAACTACTTGTAAAAATTATGATCCTTTAGACAATTTGATTGATCTCGATCATTTCCATTGATTACACAATTACAATATTCCCTCTTTGATCTTCCCTAATAGTTACAATGGTAGAATCAAGCATTCCAACTAGGTTATAACATCAATGTGGTTATAAAAATTAGATCAATCTATTAATTCTTTATCTTGATGTTAAACCACTCCAAACTAATTTGTTTTGATGTGTATAGTGGAGAGAACTGATCCCTTTCATGATGTTGATACTAAAGATGAAACCATTAGAGCCTATGTGTTCACCTTGGTGTCATCCTTTAAAACATTGGCTCTAGTTCAAACTAAACCATACTCAAACTTGGCTTCATACCTTTTATTTATTTTTCCCCATCTAAATTTACTTTATCAACCTTTTTCTAAGTCACCTAGGCTCACCTTTATTCTGATTGGCCATCAAAATTTGACTTGGCTCATTGACACATTGAACATCTTGCTCTATCGACTTCAATTGGTATGAATGCTCAGGATCTATCAATCCTCTACTAGTTGAATACATCCCTAACACTTATCATGCACATATTTACCTTTGAGATTCACTGACCTTTTGACCTCCACTCACTATTAGATCTGAATGCTCCATTAAATGCCAATTATTGATCTATTATGACCCATAATTTGTAAGCCAACATCTAGTTTATGATCCTAAAATTGGCATCCTCATTCCTATCAAAAGACATTCACATGATCGTTATTGACAGTAATGCAACTATCAAATTTAGGCTCCATAGGATTTATCCTGATCTATCATTAAATTTGGCATCCCACTAACCATCATTTGTCATCCCATAGAATGTAAGTGACATTCTATAAAAAAATCAAATTTAAACACAAATGTATTTTTTCCTAAAACCTATTTTGATATTCACATAGATGTCTTATGCTTTTGACCAACTTTGAATGCTTCTCACTCAAACCAAAAAGCTTGCATGAGTCTAATTTTTTTTAGGATGATCTTGACATGTAGAAATGTATTTACACTTGATCCAATAGTCATGCAAGGTTTCCTAAGTGAGATATTAAATTCAAAATTTGGCTGGTCCATTTTCTCTTGCATGATGTCTTGGTGATGGTCAAGCTGATTCAACTAATTATTGAAAACTTAGTGAAATCTGATTGAGGAGCCAACTTTGCTCATATATAACTTCATTTACACTTCAGTAAAAGATATCGAACTTGGCATGCAGTGACTAGGGACCAAGATGAACAAACATATGTGATTGATTTCCCCTATAACTACTACATATTCAAGATATATCTCTATGAATATGCTCATTTGGCTTTATTGGAACCTCTTGGAAATGGCTAAGTATGGAAAAATATGTAGAAAGTGACTGAGGAGCCAACTTTGGGCCATTATAAATTTTGATGTATGTTGTCAAAAGATATAAAAATTGGCATATATGATTAAATACCAAGAGTAAACAAACCTATATGACTAAATCTCCCTAACTTATCCACACATGGCAACTATGACATCGTTAAAGTGTCCACTCAAAAATTCTTCTACTAGGCCCAAGTGTCTCAATCAATACAATGAAGAACGAAATGAATCACATGTAGTTCTTAATCCACTCAAATCATTCTTATCATCCCATAGGGTCTCAAACTTTTCAAAATGTCCCCCTTTTACCCTTTTAAAAGTGTCTTTCTGAGCTTTGAAAAGTGTCCTTCAGGACTTTCTATTTGGTCTACCTCATCAAAGACTTACCCTTTGGAAACTCTACTTTAGGCCACTTTCCCATTAAAATATCCTTTGGGATTTTGATTTTCAACCATTTTCTTGAGAAAATTACCCTTCAAGAAAATTGAAGAGGACACTTGCCTAAGAAATTGACACTTTGGGATTTTTGCATTGGACCTTTTGGTGAAGAAAAAATTCCCTTCATAAAAAGTGTTTGAGACATTTTCATGAAAAAGACGCTTTGGGAAAAGTGTTGGGAAAAAATTTCTTGAAAAATTACCTATTAGCCAATTTTCACACCCAGTTTTACATCTTTCATTTTGGCTAAGTGTAGCATCCTTATGTGTTTATCCCCACAACAAAGTGTTAATTGTTATTTCTTTCAGTAAGTTTTTACTTAGGGTTTTTTGTCCAAGTCTCAAAGGAATTGTTTCAAACTTTTTGTTTGAAATAAAAAGTCCAAAGGAATTAGTCAATTTCAAGATTTTTAAAGGGTCACTTTCAATATTACTAAAGGGTATTTTCTCATGGAAGTGTCCTTTACAAAAAATTTGAAGGGTACATTTCAAGATTTATGAAAGGCATCTTTAATATATTGAAGGAAAAGTGTCCTTTACAACTTTTCTGAAGGGTTTGTTCTTTTAAGGAATTGGTCCATTTCAAGTTTTTCAAAGGGTACATTTCAATATTTCCTAAGGAAATATCTCTTGTATTTTTCTAAAGGAATTGGCTTAAACAATTTTCTTGAAGGAATTATTTCAAACTTTTTGTCCAAAATAATCTTTCTGAAGGGTCATTTCTCAAGTGAAGAGACATTTTCAATATTTTTGAAGGGTCTTTTCTCAGATTGGTCTTTTGCATTTTTTAAAAATAATTATTTTATACTTTTTATTTGAAATAATCTTTCATAAAGAATTGGTCACTTACTTTTCTTTAAAGGAATTGGTGCTCTTCTAAAAGGGTCTTTTTCATGCAAAGTGACCTACGCATTTTCCTCAAGGATCTTTTCTTGGGAAAGTGTCCTTTTCAAGATTTATAAAGGCACATTCCAAGAATGCCAAAGGGCATGTTTAGGCTTTCAAAGATGTGGAATGAATATACTGAAGGGTTATTCTTGACAAATGTGTCCATCAAAAAAATTCTAAAGGGACACTCACAAAAGTTTGAAGGGACACTTATAGAAGTCTGAAAGGACACTTACAGAAAGTCCAAAAGAAAGATTGTTTCAGAGAAAAGAGAAGGGGCCTGAGAGGTTAATTCTTTTAGAGAAAAGGTTCCATGGGAAAATTGTTTGGAACTTTTTGTCTGAAACAAGTTTTTTTGAAGGAATGGTCCTAGTAGAGTGACGATTATATGGACATCAACTTCAAGTTGATGAGCTAGCCGTTGGTGTTTAAATAGTGGGCCCTAAGTAGATGCAAATGAGGCTCATCTCACCATTGATTAGATCATGATCTGGATCATTTTTTTATGGCCAATCAAAGGAACAAAAGGGTGAGGATCTTTTCAAGATTTGAGAATTTGACTTGGTCGAGCTGGAACAAGTTTTTAAAAGATTCTTGAAAATGCCAGGAAAGCATATATGTAGACTTTAGGTGGTTGCCTCTCCAAGGGAAAATAAAATAAAAGTGACTCTTCCCTACACTATTGCACACCTCATCAAGCTAGTAATAATTTGTTAGCATCAGGACAAATCTATAAGTAGACTCTCATTTGTATAACCAATTGATGTCATTTTACTTAGCTTGAAAATATCTTGTTTTTGCTAGTGCAACTATTGGGAAAGCATCTTTGAGAGAGTAAGCTAGCTATGTAACCACTTGAGGTGACATGGATCAGTTAAATGACCCAAAGGAAGATGATTTAAATTGAATATGAAGAATCTTAATAGATTTATTCCTCTTTCTGGCACCAAAGGCCTCCTCTTCTCACATCCTTTCTGCTATAAATATAGCCCTTGGGTTAGTGTAAAAATGACCACACAGTGTATGGTGAAGCCCTCCTAGATTGATGTCACATTTTTGCTTTAAGAATTAGGTACTAACCTATTTATTTCATGTTTTTGAATAATTATCTGGGTGTGTAAGAGACTTATAGTGATATTAAGTGATGATTTTCCATCCTTATGTCATTTATCCTTCATTCCTGAGCAATAGTCCTTAGTCTAACAGGTCATATAGAGTGTGTTCAAGTATGTTGAATTATTTTAAGTGTATAACTATTCTGGAATGTGCAATTTACCTTTTAGTTAATTTTCCTTGTGTCATTTCATGCATCTCACCTCTATACTAAAATACTTGTGTTAGAAATCCTTAGAGATTGGGAATGGTATGTGCATTTTGTTGTATTGTGTAGTATAATATGATATTTGTGTGGAAGATAATCTTGGTGTATCACCACTCTTAGAGTATATTTTCATTTTATATAATATCTAACTTTTTTCCTTTCAATAAAATTGGTTTAGATAGAATTTGTTTTACAGAGATTCATTCAAGGAGCTATCTCTTTAAATCTAGAGGTTCATTTCCTCTATAAGCAAACCCACATGCCTGGAAATGTTCCAACATTGCCCAAATATGGAAGAGGATTAAACACTCTCTTCTAGGGTACAATATTTGGAGACAACATTTTTAGCACGCCCAATGGGATGAATTATTTACATGTCAAGGTGAATGTTGGTCTTGAAAAGCCTAAGGTTGTATAGATATTCTTAATCTAGAATTTAGTGAATCCAAAAGGTGAGAATATCTAGTTGTAGATCAAGTTTCCAACATTATACTTCATGGTCCTCATTAGGTCATCTAAATTTTTTGACCAAACCCATTTAGCTAAAGCTCTTCTTGAAGAAAAACACCTTGAACCATTCCTAATGCTTAGAGATCTTAGACAAGGAGGTTTTGAAGAAGAAGAAAAAGAAGTTGAAGAGATAGGAGATCAAGAGGAAAGAATTAAAATGGATAGGCAATAACCTTTCTTAGCCTTTAACACCCAAAATCTAATTAACCTACCTGCATACAACCCTATTCCTCCCAATGTTACCAAGAGTCTCCCTAGTTTCAATGGAGAGGGTCCTATTAACCTATCTGAGCATATTAGGGACATCTCAAATTTATGTAACTTCCATAATGTCACCCAAGCCAACATAGCCATTAGATTGTTTTCCATATCTCTACAAGGTAGGGCACTTGATTGGTAAAGGACTTTGAAAGGTGGTTGTATTACAAGTTGGGATGGATTTGGGGAATTTTTGCTAACTATATTTGAGAATAAGAGTGACCATACTTTGCTAGTCCATTAGTTGAATGTGATAAAAATAAGTCTTAAAAAATCTATGGGAGATTTAATGATATATTTTAAAGGACATGGCATAGGTTACCACCTGTCATGAGACTTCCTCTGAGATTTGTGTTCCCCAATTATCTCAAGCGTATTGGTACTGATGTGGTGATGATGTTATAGTCAATGGGAGGATTCACTCTACCAAATGCATATGAGATATCTAATGAAGTTTAGAATAGCTTAATATAGGCTAAAAAGTTACCTTCAAGAGTTTTCATGCCTTTGTTATCTCATAGTCTAGATGAAGATCCAAGCATAGCACAAGTTCCTAATGCAAATTTCAAGCTGAGAGCGTTTCCCAAGAAGGTGGATAATTTTATAGACAAAGATGAGGAAATCTGGTCATTATGAGCTTAGCTCAAACAAGCTCAATTTTAGGCAAGTGCTCCACCTAACCCTCAATACTATCCTCAACAAGGTTATAAAGCTCCATCACAATATAAATAACAAGGAAGAGGATAAGGTCAACAAGGTTTCAATAGGTATCCCAATGCCTATAATCCTAATTCCACTCCTTCCATGAAGGTTTTTGTTCTAGTGCATGCTAACTTGGTCTAAGGAGAGGATCATTTGGACTAATGGGAACAACCTCAAGGTCAATTTATACATGATGGTGGAGAATATGACCAAGATTTAGTAGAAAAATAAGAATCTACTCCTTATATGACATCAAAAGAAGTGAATCCCATGCAAAGGGATATTCATGCAGAAGTTAGCAACCAGAGTGTAGGTATGATGAACTTTTAAGTGAAGGATGATTATGTGTTGAATCAAAGCACATCAATTTCAGCCAACATAAGATCCAAAATGAGAGCTATAGAAGATGTTCCAAGAGTACATTTGAATCCAATTGATGCCTCTCGAAGGTCACAAAGTGTGAATCCTAATGCAATACCTACTACTAGTCATGTTCCTTAACAAAGTCAAAATGCAACTAGGGTTGTCAAACCTATAATGCAACAAGTTCAGACTCCCTCACTACCTTAAATAATACAATAAAAGGTGAATAACTACCCTCTAAACATGGTTGATTCTTTGAATAACACCATGTTAGCATATTATTATATTTACCTTAGGTTATTTACTAAGGTAATTTATGTTGATTAGTTGCCTTAACCACTTTGGTTAAGAGATTAGTTATTTGTTCGGTCTTTGCTATTTCATGCAAGCCGACGTAGGTTAGTTTTCTTATACCCATCTCATGCTTCATGGGTATTTCATTTGTTTGCCTATTTAATAGGCCTTGATGCTTGGTTGAATAAGGGCTTGGCTATTCTCAATCTCATTTTCTCTCTGTGTTTTATTTAATCTAATATGGTATCAGAGCCCATGGTTTATAAAACCTAAGTGGAGGTCTATGGAAGCTAGAGAGAGGTTGGTGTCTTGCCAAGGAGGAGCTTCAGGCACCCAGTGGAGAGTTGAGGAGAGAAAAAGCATCACGGGATTTGAAAAACTCAACCAGAAGGTCTAAAAATTGCCAGGAAGCATCAGAAGGCTAAATAAGACCAAAAGGAAGTAAAAATAGGCTATTTTAGAGGCTCAAAGGCCTTTGTTGAATTTCTCTATGCAAGGGCACCATACGTATCTTGAGAAAATTATAAAAAATCATTTATTCATCTTTTTCAGTGAAACAAAAGCCTAAATCATGAGTTAAATCAAAACTAAGACACTGGTGAAAATGGTTTGCAATTTGGTTGAGAAATGGGCTCAGAATCTTCACCTGAATTTTTAGAGGTAGGCCAATTTTCTAATTGGCTAAATTTTTTATAAAATTTTTAGCCTAAAGTTTTAATATTTCAATTATTTTTTATTCTTTTAATTGAAATAAATCAAAACTTTAGCCAATAAGGGTTATTGGGGACCTACCACTGACTAATTATCATGGAAGCATCTGGGAAGCTAAAAATTTCATCATTTTCTAGGTTTTTTATCGAAATTTTTTAAATCAAAATTGTAGTTTTCTCAATTTAATTATTTTAGTGGTAGATTTTTTGTGATCTTACAAATGGTATTGAGTTTATTGCTGAAAATGGATAGGGTTGTTTAGTGTCAATATAGAATCAGTGTGTAGAAGTAATTTTTCAAAAAAAAGTCATTATAGTTTTTCTAATTTTATCATTTTCCTGAAAAACTAGGTAAAATGGCTAGTATTCAACACATGTTACTACCAGATCTCAAAAATTGACTGGCAAGAACTTTAATTTGTGGAGTCACAAGGTTTTGATAATATGTGAATATATGAATATTGATCAAATAGTACTTGGTAAAGAGCAAAGGCCTACCACTGATACCAATGACTATGATAAATGTCATCGTGAGGCTCTCATATTGTTAAAATTATCAGTAATAGATAATATAATCTCAGAGGTCAGAAATGTGACTATAACATCAGATTTATGGAAAAATTTATCTTCAAAATATTAGGCTTCTGAAGCTGGTAGAGTGTTGTATTTGAAGAATTTGTTGTTTTCCACTAAGATGCAGGAAGGTGGCTCCGTTTTTGAGTTTTTGTTGTAGATCAAGGACATCAGTGACTAGTTGGAAGCAATGCAAAAACCTGTTGATGAGCAAGATTTGATTGCTCTTATTATGCAAAATCTTCCACCATCATTTGAGTCATTTGTGGAGTCCTTGCACATGATTGTTGAGATGCAGACTTTAGATTTAGAAACATTGTTTACATTGTTCTTATAAAAGGAGAGATGACAGGAGTAGGCAGTGTTGTCTACATCCACTTCCATAGAGAGTGCATTCTTTATAAAGGAAAAGGGTAAGTAGTCTAGTAAAAATAGCTATCCATCAGAATCTTCACAAGTGGTAATAAGAGATCTAAATGGAAATGTTTTTACTATAAGAAACTTGGTCACCTTAAGAAAGATTGCAAGAAAAGACAACAGGATATGGCTAACCCCCAAAAAAAATCTCATCATGTGAATGTAGCTAAAGGTGAAGGTGAGGAATCACCAAATTTTGCTTTCATGGCTTCCAGTGGTAATTTTGTGGTGGATCAAGCTTGGTACTTTGATTCAGGGGCATCTCACCATTATACATGCCATAAGGATTGGTATGTGGATTTTGTTAAAGATAACATTAGTAATGAATCTGTATCTTTGGGAGATGGTACAACATATTTTGTGAAAGGATTTGGTAATGTTCATATAAGTTTTGATGGTACAGTAAATTATACATTCAAGAATGTTAGGTATGTACCAGATATGAACAAAAATCTTCTTTCAATCAATGAGATCACCTCAAAATCTGATTTTGTTGTAAAATTTCAATAACAACAATGTTTAGTCACCACTAAAGATAACAATATTATTACTGTTGGGATTGGTGAAAAAGGCTTGTATAAGCTTGCAGATCCAATCAAAGCAAAGGAAAGTGCACTTGTAGCAGTTGATAGCACAAGTTCACTATGGCATGAAAGGTATGGGCATTTGAATTTTTAGTATTTGACTACATTGAGTAAGACTAATATGGTTAAGGGGATTCCTTCTATTCATCATAGTCATCATGTATGTACTGGATGTCAATTGGGGAAGCAAGTTAGACATTCATTTGATGTTGGTAAAGCTTCAAGAGAAAAGGGAGTATTGGATTTGGTACATGTGGATTTGCATGGTCCAATGCAGACACCTACCCCTTCTGGTGCCCATTATTTCCTATTACTGGTTGATGATTTCTCTAGGAAAAAGTGGGTATACTTTCTAGTGAAGAAATCTGATTTTTTTTTAACTTTCTTACTTGGAAAGCTATGGTTGAAAAATAGGCAGGATGGCCAGTGAAATCTCTTAGAATAGATAATGGGGGTGAGTTCATCTCAAAATAGTTTAAGGAGTTTTTTGCCACTGAAGGCATACACAAACAATACACTACACCTTACACTCCACAGGAAAATGGAGTTGTGGAAAGGTGTAATAGGATAGTGATGGACATGGCTCATTGTATGGTCCAAAGCAAAAATGTCCCATACAGGTATTGGGTACAAGTAGTGAATACAATAGTATACATCCTCAATAGAAGTCCTACAAAAGATTTAGAGAATATGACTCCAGAGGAGGCTTGGTCAGGTCAAACTCCAGATGTAAGTGATTTCAAAATTTTTGGTTGTGTAGCTTTTCTAGTTGTTCCTAGACAAAAGAGAAGAAATTTGGATGCAAAAAGTAAAGCATACATGTTTGTTGGATATAGTGATCAGTCAAAGGCCTACAGATTACTTGATGTTTCTACTAACAAAGTTATGGTAAATAGAGATGTCATAGTAAATGAATAAATGCCATACTTCACATCAACTGGTCAAGTTTTAGATATTGAATCATTGTTATCTAATGATTCAATTATTAGTTATAATGTGAAAAGTGAGCATGATTATTGTTCATTAGTGGAATCACATTCTAGGGAGGGAATTGATATAGGTCATTGTGAGGTTCTAGTAGAACAACCAAAGAAGCCAAAGTGGTATACTACCACAATTGAAGCACTAAAAGAAGGAGACTTGCCACAAGGTGTGGAAGGTAGAAGACTGAGATCAGGAAAGTAGTTTGGTAATAGAGGTGAGCATGTCAATCGTGTTCTAACAACTACTGTTTCACAAGTATTTGAGCCTACTTTTTCAGAGGCCAAAGGGAAGTCTGAGTGGGAATCAGATATGCAATTGGAATATGATTCCTTGATGAAAAATAAGACTTGGAAGTTGATGGAACTACCACCAGGAAAGAAATCCATCGGTTTTAAGTGGATTTATAAGGTAAAATACAAAGTAAATGGCTCCTTGGACAAACACAAAGCTAGACTTGTTGCAAAAGGTTATGCATAAGAGGAAGGGGTTGATTATGAGGAGACTTTTGCTCCAACCACCAAGATGGTAACTTTTTGTTTGATTTTTGCTATTTCTACTCAGTTTGGATGGCAGGTGCACCAAATGGATGTAAAGAGTGCTTTCTTGAATGGAGATCTAGAGGAGGAAGTCTACATGGTTTAGCCATAGGGTTTTCATGTTCTTAGTAAGGAACATCTTATTTTTAGGTTGATCAAGTCCTTGCATGGACTTAATCAGGCTCCTTGAGCCTGGTATACAAAAATAGATTCATATCTTAGGGAGTCAAGTTTCAAAAGGTGTAACTCGGAACCAACTCTCTATGTAAAGGTGTCTGGTGATGATATCTTGATTCTCATTATATATGTTGATGATATAGCCATCACTGGGAGTAGTAATAGTCTCATTCAGCAAATGAAAGTTGATGTTCATTGTAATTTTGACCTGACAAAATTAGGACTACTAAAATACTATTTAGGTGTTGAGTTTTGGCAAAGTGGTAATACTATATTCGTGTCACAAAATAAGTATGCCAATTCATTGCTAGAAAGGTTCAGAATGATGGATTTTAATCCAACTCATACACCTATGGAAGTAGGAGCTAAAATTTCAACAGACATTGATTCACCTTCAGTCAATGAAATAGTGTATCGACAGCTAGTGGTTAGTGTCATTTACCTCACTACCACCAGACTGAATATTTGTTTTGTAGTGAGTTTTATATCTCACTTCATGTCTAAACCATAGAAAGTCCATTGGTTAACTACAAAATAAGTATTAATATATGTCAAAGGTACTCTTGACTTTGGCATACTGTATAAGAAGTCTATAGATTTTGAACTTTTAGGATATTCTGATTCTAATTGGGTAGGTTCAGTTGATTCAAGAAAATCTACAATAGGGTATGTTTTCACTTTTGGTTTAGGAGTTTTCTCATGGTAGAGCAAACTAAAAACTATAGTGGCCTTATCTTCAACATAAGCAAAGTATAAATCTATGGTTAGTGTAGGTTGTGAAACCATGTGGATAAATAAAATTTTGGAGGATCTTCAGTTTGAGTCATCAAAGCCTACTCCAATTTTCTGTGACAACCAAAGTGTTTTGAAGATGGTCAAGAATCTATGATTTCATGCCAGGACCAAACATATTGAGGTTCACCATCGTTACATCTGATATTTGGTTACAAATGAAGACATCAGTCTCTTCTACTGCCCCATTGCAGAGCAGCTAGCTGATATAATGAGCAAACCACTTGGTACAAACAAGTTCATAAAATTCAGAGATAAACTTGGTGTTGTTTCTAGTTTAGTCATTAAGGGAGGGTGTTATCATATTATTGTATTTACCTTAGGTTATTTACTAAGGTAATTTATGTTGATTAGTTTCCTTAACCACTTTGGTTAAGAGATTAGTTATTTGTTGGGTCTTTGCTATTTCATGCAAGCCACTGTAGGTTAGTTTTCTTATACCCATCTCATGCTTCATGGGTATTTCATTTGTTTTCCTATTTAATAGGCCTTGATGCTTGGTTGAATAAGGGCTTGGCTATTCTAAATATCATTTTCTCTCTATGTTTTGTTTAATCTAATACACTAAGATAAACATATCTCTTTGAGAAGTCTTACATATGCCTGGTGAAAAGGAGCTCTTACAAGAACGACTTATGAGCATTCATGTAGCCCCTCAAACTTTAAAACATAATAGTGTGGACCATACCAATTCTCCAAATCATGTATTAAATTCCTCCACAAAATATAGAAAGCCTCCACCTTTCTACCTCACACTCATTATGGGAGACAAGTTCATTCACAATTATATTTTAGATAGTGGAGCTAGTACCACTGTCATGCCTGAGGTGGTGGCTGATAAGTTGGGATTGAAGTATGAACCATATAGTAAAGGTGTGTTGCATCTTGATGGGACTCCAACCAATAAAATGGGATTGGTTATTGGTCTAAAATTCTTTCTACATGATTGCCCAAGTTTCCCCATTTTAAAAGACATTGTGGTGGTAGACCTTTCATCTTATTTTTCTATCTGTTTGTCAAGGGACTTCATGGCTAAGATAAGAGGATACATTTTTGCTGACTAGTCTTTTCTAGATTTTAAAACAAGATATGGAACCAAGATGACTATCAGGACTCATCCCTTAGCATGGTTTCATATTGAGCCATATATAGAGACAAGTTCAAATTAGAATTGCCTAATTAGTAAAGAGGAACAAGGTGTTATGGATGGTTAAGCATCCTCCCCCCTTGAAGGTATTTCTAATATCTTTATTGATAAGTAAAAAACTAAAATTCATGGACTTGATCCATATACATTCATAGAAGAGATTTATTTGTGAGTTTATTGTATGCATGAAAAAAATGTTTCAATCCCTTCACTCACTAATGAAGACCATGAACTTGAAGGAATATGGGAAATGTTTTTTGATGGATCAAGAAGAAAATTAGGTGTAGGAGCTGGAACTATGTTATTTTCTCCATAAAAGAATCAATACGACTCCTCATATAGATTCCACTTTAGCTACACCTATAATGTGGCAGAATATGAAAGCGTAGTTCATGGCCTCCAATGGGAAAAGAAGAGAGGGATCAAGAATTTGAAGGTTTATGGGGATAGTGAATTGGTCATCCACCAAGTGATAAATCAAGATAAATCCAATAATAACTTGATTAAATCATACAATCATAGGGTATGGAACATACTTAATGACTTTTATGCCTTCAACATATAACCTACACCAAGGGATTCAAATAAACATACTGATAGATTGGTTGCTATAGGAGCACAATTTGATGCAATTGCTAATCTAGGGAAAGAGAAGGATCAGTCCCATATCAAGGTCATTATGAGGCCTTATATTCCAAATAATGAAGTGTCATGTAAAGTGTTTTAAAGTTATGAACACATTGCACACTTCTTCCAAAATGAGGTAGGATTCTCCTCAAGGAACCAAAAAAGACTGCATGATCAATATGAAGAATAAGCTATTTAACTAAAGACAAGCAAGATACCTAAGGGTCTGATTAATTTGGAGAGTGTTTTCAATGAGTATGATCAAAATAAGAAATAAACAGTGAGAATGTCAACAAAATAAAATAACTATGAGAGAGTCATGATTTACAAAGACAAGCTCCTAAAAAATGGTAAGGTATGTTCTCTATCTGAGAGGCAGGCCTTTATTGAATTATGCAAAGAGTTCCATGACATGTTTTCTTGGGAATATAAATATTTAAAAGGGTTTGATCTAAGGATCATCACACCATTGATTTAGAACTTGGAGCTAAACTAGTCAGGTAAAAATAAAAGCCTATCAATCCCAAGATAGAGGAACTCATGAAGAAAGAGTTGACCAAGTTGATTGAGTCTAAGATTATCTTTCCTATCAAACACTCAACTTGGGTGGCTAATATTGTACCTATCCAAAATAATAATGGAGAGATCAGACTTTGTGTTTATTTTTGAGACCTTAATAGAGTGTTTCTCAAGGATCATTATCCACTACCTTCCATGAAACAAATTCTACAAGTTATTTTAGGTTCTCAATGCTTCTCACTTTTTGATGGTTATTTAGGTTACAATCAAATACTAGTGAATGAAGAGGATCAGTTCAAGATAGCCTTCATTACAAAATGGGGGACCTTTACCTATAATAATAATCCTTTTGGTTTATCCAATGTTGGAGCTACATCTCAAAGGGAAATGAACATGGCTTTTAAAGGTTTGATCAATAAGTTTCTACTTGTGTACCTTGATGATATAAATATTTTTTCAAAAGATGATACTAATCATATGGAACATCTAAGGTAGGTGTTTGATAAATTTATGGAGTATATAATATCCCTTAATCCAAAAAAGTGCATCTTTGCTATCCATGAAGGTAAGTTATTGGGTCATATTGTTTCAAAAAAAAGGTTTGTCTATTGAACTTGAGAGGATTGAGGCTATTCTAAGCTTGTCTTTGCCTTAGCACAAGAACGGAATTCAAAGCTTCTTTGGAAAAATAAATTTTTTAAGAAGGTTTAGTCCAGGCTTTACAACTGTGGTAAAGCCCATCATAGCCATGCTCAAGAAGAACCAAGTTTTTGCTTGGATAAAGGAAGGTAAGAGTGGTTTTGAGGCAATCAAGCAAACAATTGAAAAATCTCCTGCTCTCTTGAACCCAAAGTTTTCCAAAGATTTCATAATCTATACCTTTGCTAACCTTGATATAATCTAAGCTATGCTTATACAAAATAATGATGAAGAGGTAGAGAAACCAATTACATTCTTCAACCAAGGATTGGAATATTATGAGGTCCAGTATACATTTGTTGAGAAGCAAGCTCTAACAGTGATAAGAGGATCAAAAAAATTTAGACACATGGTTTCAAACAATAATATACATATCACAGTTTCTCATCCTAGCACTAAGGAATATATCCTAAGAAAAGACCTCAATGAAAAGAGACCTAGGTGGATTACAAAGGTGATGGAGTATGATGTGCACATTAAGGTGAAAAACTTGGCAAGAGGAAAAGGGTTATGTGAGCATTTAGCTTCAAATTTTTAGGAACCAAAGGAGGAAGTATTGATCAACTAGGTTCAACCCCAACTAGTTGATCACATACAAGTTTAAAGTTGGACACAAGACATCATTAGTTTTCTTCAAAATGATGACTACCCCAATGGCTTGAACAAGTCTCAAAGGAGGTATTTTATATTTCAGACCATTCCCTACTATCTTGTAATGGTTTTAACTTTAGGAAAGACATGAATGGTATGCTATTGAGGTGTGTTAATAGTGATCAGTTTGATATATTACTAAAAAATTTTCACAATGGTATAGATGGAGGTCATTTCTCTCCTAAGACAACATCTAAAAAGATAATGATGGTTGATTACTATTGGCCTAGTCTTTTTAAGCACTCTTACTACTCAGATAAAAAGTGTCCTCGATGTGCCTTCTTTATAGGCAAATAGAAACTTACAGCCCTTCTATTGAATCCTATCCAAGTAGACTAGCCTTTCATGCATTGGGGTCTTGATTTAATTGGTGTGATGAAACCTACATCAAGTGTTAGACACAAATGGATATTGGTTGCTACTGACTACTTCAAAATGTGGGTAGAAGTTATTGCATTGAAGGAGGATTGTGAAAATGCTATCTTGGAGTTTTATGAGATCATTATAACAAGGTTTGGGGTTCCCCATGTTATCATTTTTGATAATCCACTTACTTTCATAAGTGCTAAAACTTTTGATTGGGAAAATAGGAATGGAGTTTACTTGAGTACCTCATCCAACTATTACCCTCAAGGTAATGGGTTGGCTAAATATACTAACAAGAATCTCATCAAGATCATCAAGAGGACATTGGAAAGCAATCAAAGAACATGGAAAAACAAGTTGAAGACAACCTTATGGGTTGACAAGATTACTCCTAAGAGATCAATTGGTAATTATCCCTTTGTGCTTGTTTATGGGAGAGAGGCTAGGTTGTCCATATCTTAATGACTCCCTCCTCTAGAACTTGCACATCAACTGGAACTACTTGAAAATAATCTAATGGAATTTAGATTGAAAAAACTAATGCATCTGTAAGAAATAAGAGACAATGCACACAAGGCCATGGAACACTACCAAGTGCTCATGAGGAAGTAATTTGACAAGAGAACAAGTGAAAGATTATTTAAGGAAGGTGAATTGGTCCTAAAATGGGATGAGGATAAAGAAAAACTATGTAGACATACAAATTTTGACACTTTATGGAGTGGCCCTTACATCATTAGCAAGTGCAAGCAGAACAACTCTTTCCAATTGACCAAGATGAATGGATAAGAATTGCTTGTCCCTATGAATGGGAGACATCTAAATTTATACTATTAATCCTTGGCAGTCATTTTTTTAAATAATAGTTTAGGTGTGTGTTTCCTTTGCTTTGTTGTTGTGCTACCTAAGTGCTTTGTAGCATAAGTGTGTTTCCTTCCTTTTGTTTGGTGTGTATATCTACATTTGTGTGTGTGAATCAATCTATCTTGTGTTTTTGAGAAAAAAGTTTGTTTAAGTCATTTTTGAGTGCCTATATGTGTGACTCCATGCCCAATGGAAGGTTCTAGGCAACTGGTCTTGGGTATAGCAAGCATGCCTCCCCTAGGAATTACCAAGAATGTTAGCCAATTTTCACAACCAATTTTGCATCTTTTATTTTGGTTAAGTGCAACATACTTATGTATTTATCCCCATAGTAAAGTGTCAAGTGTTATTTCTTTTGGCAAGGTTTTTATTTGGGTTTTTTGTCCAAGTCTCAAAGGAATTGTTTCAGAGTTTTTGTCTGAAATAAAAAGTCTGAAAGAATTGGTCCATTTCAAGATTTTTGAAGGGTCACATAGAAGATTTCTGAAGGGTCTTTTCTCATGGAAGTGTCCTTTGCAAAAATTATAAAGGGTACATTTCAAGATTTCAGAAAGGCATTTTCAAGATTTTTAAAGGAAAAGTGTCCTTTGTAACTTTTCTGAAGGGTTTATTCTTTCAAGGAATTGGTCCATTTTAGGTTTTTTGAAGGGTACATTTCAAGATTTCTGAAGGAAATGTCTCTTACACTTTTCCAAAGGAATTGGCTTAAATATTTTTTATGAAGGAATTGTTTCAAACTTTTTGTCTGAAACAATCTTTTTAAAGGGTCATTTCTCAAGCAAATGGACATTTTCAATATTTATGAAGGCTCTTTTTTCAGATTGGTCATTTGCATTTTTTTTGAAGGAATTGTTTTAGACTTTTTGTTCAAAATATTCTTTTTGAAATAATTGGTCACTTAATTTTCTATGAAGGAATTAGTTCTCTTCCAAAAGGGTCTTTTTCATGCAAAGTGCCCTACACACTTTCTTAAAGAGTATTTTCTCAGGAAAATGTCCTTTTCAAGCTTTTTGAAGGGACATTTCGAGAATGCCGAAGGGCATGTTTAGGCTTTTGGAGAGGTGAAATGAAAATTATGAAGGGTTATTCTCAACAAAAGTGTCATTTAGATAAATTTCAAATGGACACTTGTAAAATTTTGAAGGGACACTTGCAAAAGTCTAAAGGGACACTTGTAGAAAGTCCAAAATAAAGATTGTTTCAAATAAAAGAGAAGGGGCCTAATAGGTTAGTTCTTTCAGAGAAAAGGGTCCATATGAAAATTATTTTTGACTTTTTATCCAAAATAAAAAAGTTTGAAGGAATGGTCCTAGTAGAGTGACAACTATATGGATGTCAACTTCAAGGTGATGAGCTAGTCATTGGTGTTTAAATAGTCACTCCCAAGCAGATGTAAATGAGGCTCATTTCACCATTGATCATATCATGATCCACATCATTTTTTATGGCCAATCAAAATAATAAAAGGGTGAGGAGATTTATAGGATTTGATCATTCAACTTGGTTGAGTTGGAACACGTTTTCAAAGGATTTTGGAAAATGCCATGAAAGCATACATGTAGACTTCAGGAAGTTGCCTCTCTAAGGCCAAACAAAATGAAAGTGAATCTTCCCTACATCATTGCATACCTCAATGAGCTAGTGAAAAGATATTAGCATCAAGACAAATATATAACAAGTGGACTCTCATTTGCATAACCAATTGATGCCATTACTAAACTCAAAAATATCTTGTTTTTTCTAGTGCAACCATTGGGAAAACATATTTGAGAGAGCAAGCTAGCTATGTAACCACTTGAGGTGACATGGATCAATCGAATGACCCAAAGGAGCATCATTTACAAAGATGGTTATAGATAAATATGGAGACTCCTAATAGATCGATTCCTCTTTTTGGTGCCAAACTACTCCTCCTCTCACTTCCTTTCTACTATAAATATAGCCTTTGGGCTAGTGTAAAAATGACCACATATTGTATGGTGAAGCCCTGTTGGATTGATGTCACATTTTTCCTTTAAGCATTAGGTACCAGTCTATTTATTTCAAGTTTTTAAATAATTATTTAGGTGTATAAGATACATATAGTGATAGTAAGTGATGATTTTCCATCCTTATATCCTTTATCCTTCATGCCTGAGCAAAAGTTCTCAGTCTAATAGGTCATATAGAGTGTGTTCAAGTGTGTTGAATTATTTTAAGTGTATAACTATTCTTAGAATGTGAAATTTGCCTTTCGTTTCATTTTATTTGTGTCATTTCATGAATCTCACCTCTATACTAAAATACTTGTGTTAGAAATTCTTATAGCTTGGGAATGTTCTATGCATTTTGTTGTATTGTGCACTATAATATGATATTCACGTCAAAGATAATATTGGTGTATCACCACTCTTAGAGTAGGTTTTCCTCTCTAACTCTTTTATTTTCAAGAAAACTATTTTAGATAGAATTTATCTTGTAGAGATATATTCAGGGAGCTAGCCATTCAAATCTAGAGGTTTATTTCCTCTCTAAGCATATCCACATGCCTAGAAATGTTCCAACGTTGCCCAAATATGGAAGAGGATTGAACACTCTCTTTTAAGGTGTAATATTTAGAGACAATAGTACCCCTTAGGATTTTTTAAAAGGACCAAATCCTCTGAAATATACCCTTTATAAAAAGTGCAATGGGAAACTTTCTTGTAGGATGACCCTTTGAGAAAATCATTTAGACAATTTTCTTGAAAGAAATAACCCTTATCTTTTGCTTTAGACATTTTGTCCAGAAGAATTTATGCCTTCAAGATTTTTGTAAAGGTCCACTTTTTAAATAAATACCTTTTATGACTATTGTAGGATCCATTATCCTAAAGAAATGCCCTTCAAGATTATTTTTTTAGATAAATTGTCCAAAATAATTCCTGACACTTAGTCCACAAGACCTAAAACAAAATTTTCAAAATAAATAACATAGCCAAAAAAAATGAAATGATTTATCTGAGGGAGGAATGCCTTGTACCCTTATTGTGGGATTTGTGTGGAAAATTCCTTTGAAGGAATTTTAAATTCTCTAACATTTCTCAACACCATGAAAATCTGTCAATTGCATATATGATAAAAAATTGATTCGTAATACACCATAAGACACAAGGACTAAGTTAGGCCATGACCAACTTAAATGACATATGAACTGACATCAAATGAGCTAAAACATGCAATAAAACATTATGAAAAACCCCTATAAATGGTTTTAACTATAGGGGTTTATCCATTTTTTCCTATGGGAAAAAATGGTTAATAGGTAGGATATAATTTGTCCAAGTAACTCTAAGATCTAATATGGGTCAATCCATAATGGGTCAAACTTGGAGTGTTATCCCTTATTTTCATGGGATTCTTAGTATTACTAGATCATAGATCTTTAAGTACTTCACTTTCACCATTTTTTCAAACCATATTTTGATTGTGCCTTGGTGCTTACTAAAATTATAGAGGGCTTCTTCTCTAACAACTTCTAGTTGGAAAATGTCTAATAGCCTTAAGTTTACTTTCTTATTGTTTTACATGTACTCTTTCATAAACTTATAGGTAGGATATTTAAGGGTAATTGGGAAGATAAGTTCTAAGCCATACACTAGTAGTAATGATGAGATTTTTAGGGCCTATTTGTACTGGGTGTAATCAACACAAGGGGCATATTTTAGCAATGAGTACCATTCATGGGGCTTATTTTTAGTAGATTTATTGATTGCATTGATAAAAAATTTCAAATTATGCCAAACCATTCCATTTTGAATATTAATTAGATAAGAATCTCAATGTGACTCCATGTTTATATGCCCACTCAATAAACTCTACATATTGATATGGAGGTTCATTGTCATAGATCAGTGAGATTGGTGTGCCAAACTAGGTGATTATGTTTTCTTCTCTAAATTTTATCACCTCTTTGGTGGTACTATACTTTGTGGATACTTCCTCTATCCAAATTATGTTATATTCAATGTCTATGAGCATGAATCTATGATCGGTAGAGGAATTTGGTTTGATAACTCCCATGAAGTCAAGTTCCCACTACACAAATAATTTTCTTTCAATAAAAAGCTGCAATGGCATGGAAGCATGAAGTTCCCATTTGGAAAAGGATTAGAGTTTGTGACATGATCATACATGGGCATGCACCTCTTTAAAAATATTGGGCCAATAATAGCCTACTCATAATATTTTGTGTGATGTTTCCTTTCTAGAGGGATGGACACCACCTAACTTCCCATGGAAACTAGTCATAACATTCTTAGCTTCTTCCTTATATATGCACTTAAAATAGATGCCTTTATAATTATTTATATAAATGACCAATTTTTTGAACATGTAATGAGTTTTTTGCATCCTAAGGGCCCTTTTTTTGTGTCTATTATCTTGGGGGTGTAATTCCATAGATAAGGTAGTCATTGATCATTACATACCACCCTTGATAAAGTACTTCTATTTGGTCAACATGATACAGTGTAATCTAGGGATAAATATATGTGATTAACTAAATGAGACCCTAGCCTCAAACAAGATTAGCAGGTATAATCTCTAAATCATACTCTTGTAACTTGTCCATCTACTAGCCACTATGCTTTCCTAACTAATTTTTCCCAAGTCTAAGTTTCACCACCAAGTTTGGGATAATAGCATTCACATTATTCCTAAGAATATAATTCCTAAATTTCTTCACCACCTTGACTAGGGAATAGGCATATTTGTCAAGGGTAGAATAATTGAGCTTTTCATATTTAAAATTTGTGCTCATGAAATAAATTAGGTGTTATTCTCTATTCTACTTCTGAGTGAGGATAGTAGTAATGATATGATTAGAAGAAAAAGAGTAGAGGTAGAAGTACTTGGTGTAGTATGGGATTATTATAATTTGTGTTTACATAATGGCCTTCTTGGATTTATTGTTACATTCTAATTTAGATTCTTATTTAAGCATGGCATTAAAAGGTTTAATAATCTCATCAAATCCATAAATAAACTTGCACATGAAATTAATTTTCCCAAAGAAATACTTTAGTTCCTATTTTACTATTCAGGAGAGGTACCTTAGAAATAACATCAACATGTTAAGGGTCAATATAGATACCTTCCTTCATGATAATGTGACCAAGAATATTACTTTAGGTAATACCAAACACACTCTTATTTGGGTTTAAGGAGATACCATACCTTTTACATCTCTTGAATATCCTTTGCAGGTGAAAAATGTGATCCAACATGTATTTTAAGAATACAATCAAGTCATCCATATAAATAACAATGCATTTCCCTATCAAACCTTCAAAGATGAAATCCATGGCTCTCTACAAAGTGGATCCTATATTAAAGGCAAATGACATTTGCTTGTAAGCTAAATTGTCCCACTTTATTGTGAATGCATTTTTGGTTCTATCTTTTGGGTTGATGAGAACTTGGTTATATCTCAAGAATTTGTCCAAAAAAGACATCATCTAGGATCCACTCACTATCTGAATTACTTCATCTAATGAGGTTAATGGGTAATTATCTATAACATATGCTTGTTTATATTTTAATATTCCACACATAGATGAATATTTGAATTTTTATTATGAATGGGTACTAAATTAGCTACCCAAGTGGAGTGGTAAACTAAAAAATGACTCCTACTAACATGACCTTGTGAACCTCTTTGTGTATAAGTAGATCTAGAATTGGGTTCATGGGTCTCTACCATTATTTGAAATGTTTCTAATTTAGTTTAAGGTGGACAATATGGGTTATTACACTCGGGTAAAATATCTTAATATCTCCATAGGCCTAGATAATTATGTCTCTATATCTTAATAACCCTCCTCTGAATTGTTCAATCTCTTCTAATGTATAATTAGGGCTAAAGTTCATGGTCCAAGGATGGTCAACAGACCTATTGATCAAATTTTGACCCTAAGCGAAAATTGGTCACCCCCTCTAAATTAAAGATTTCATAGGATTGTCATGTTTTTCTATCATGCTTTATATGGTCCCTAAAAGTCTTTATAAAACATTATTAACATTATTTAAGGTTAGTTTGGAGAAGTTAAGGTAATATCATGTTTTGGTAATATAGTGGTCCAAACATGTCATGGAGAGATGAGGCTTGATCAAGTGGTGTCATGGGTGATTATGAGTTTTTTAAAGTCATTTCATGTTTTAATCACTCCATTATAACATTTCATTATGTTTTGAAGTGTTTAAGGATCATTTGTAGTCTTGAAGGTGGTGAAAATGAAAGAAACTCTGATTTTGGCTAACTCAAATGTTTGTCAAAGTTCCCCAAGTGGTAATCCATAAAATACACCTTCCAAAGACCTTATATTAGTTACACAACTACCACACCTATCAAAAAAATAGTCAAGGGTCAAAATCTTGAGTTTTAATGCCATTTTGATGAGTTAGGAAATTTGTAAAGACTTTTTGAAGTCACTTATAGATGAAATGAGTTTTATAATGTCCTTTGAGCTTCTAAAGGTCATAAAAAAGCATTAGAAGTTTTAAGTCCCATAGTTTTATAAATTTCTCTATCCTCCTCCATCACTCGATTCTCAAGCTCTTGAAGGCCATTTTTAGCTACATGGTAAAGGATTTACAAGAAGATTTTGGGGCTAAGATTTTATATAATTTTTATTATCCCTATGGGATTATAATTTTTTGAATTGGTCATTGGATTGATCTCCTTAGATTTATGAACAATTGCTAAGGAGATAGACTACTTTTTGAAGGCTTAAATCCTTATAGGCTAAGTTTTCTATAACTCTAAAATAATTTTGAACTCTTTGGTTGTATTAAATAATTTTAATGAGTTATAAAAGGTTTTTATATGTACCATACACATTCATTCACCATGTTGGCATGTGTGGATGGTCTTTTGGTAAAGGAAGCTTCTCTTGTGCATAATTTACAAGTGACTATCAATTTTCTATGTTTCATAGTTCTAGAGGTGGTCTAATACATATAAGTTATTCTTCATGATCTTATACAATATTCATAATCCATTCATGGCCTTCTAATTAGATATACATTTTGTACTAGTTTTAAGATGGTCACATCTTTAGTCATCTTGTGGTCTAGGTTCTTTTGTGCATGCATAACAAGTTTATTTGAAGTGAGTTTAAATATGAATTTACAAGGAGATTGAGAAGTTGTGACTTCTTGTTAAATGTTTATATTCAATTAAATCATGATCTTTGAACACTAACAACCATATTTACACTTTTCAAAGCTTTAAACATAGGCTTGTAGATCTACAGGTCTACAAAATCAATAGAAATCCAATGTTGTTAATGTTAAAAGTTAGTATACCTAGCCATGAAATAATTTTTATGATTTAAATTTGATGCCATAGAAAAATTAAGGTTTTATAAGAACCTAAACTCAAATAAGTTTGAATTGAAAGGGTGGTCAAAGTGTTTAAGAGGTCTACAAGCCTAATGCACCTACAGGACTATGTGTGTGGACAATGAATACAGAGGTGGTAAAGTGATTTTAAAATTTTACATGGAGATTAAAATTAAATGAAAATATACCTATAATGAGAATTAATCACTTTAAAATGATCTTTATGTAGTTGAAAGAAAGCAAACTCAAACTATATGCTCAATCTTTTCAAACAGTCACCTATAGCTAATTGGGAGGAGTTGTCTTCGTCAGTGGGTTGATAAAGTAGACTTTCAATACACTATGAGGTCTTAATCCATAAAATAAAAAAAATTACATATCTATTTATATACTTAGAGAGTGATAAAAGATAGACCCAAACCTATTACAGTAATATCCCTATAATGGTCACCTACAGCCAAGTGTAGATAGTCAAAGAAGAGATGATGCTTTTGAAGTATAGAGATTTGGGTAAGTTGAAAGGAACATGAGCTATTAATTATGTATAAATAATTTTTAAAATGGTGGTGACTCATAGTTAAGCCTTAAAAGTCTACAAATGTAGGTAGACACATAATTCACACCTGTAAGTGGTCAGGAAGAGATAGGTTAGTTTCAAGCCTAAGGTGATGGAGTTTCAAAGTTTTGAGGTTCTATGAGATATTTGAATGGAGATAAAAACACAAAAGTATTTATTTGAAACTATAATCAATCCATATCCTCCTTTGAGATAATAGAGACTATTCAAGCCTAAGTCTAATCTATTACATACATTCCTTATCTTCTACATGCCAACTTGAATGCATAGACCTATTAGGTAGTTAGTGGTGAAGTGAAGTCCATGGGAGTTGGAATGAATACCTTGAGACCCTATTGATATGGTGAGTGTTATGCAAAAAAATTTCATGAGAACCTACACCCTTGACAGTGAGAGAAATAGATAAATACAGTCAACTAGGGTAAGTTGAGCAAAATGACTTAAGAACCCTAGGCCCAAGCAAATGAGGTTGTAGGGGATATAATGGATATAAAATGTTGGATAACCATGGGAAATTTTATTAATAATTTAATTTACCTTATTTAAGTTTGTATAGGCATACTCAGATTCAAAACATGCACCTACAAGCCTCAATCTTGCTTAGACCTCATAGATTGCCTACTAGCAGCTTGTGAGGCTATCTTATTTTGATTGGTATGATTCAGAGATTATGTATGGGACCTTAGTCTCATAGATTAATTTATCAATCCTAGTATACTTACATTTTATGGAACTGATTGGAATATTAATGCCCTAATCTTTAGGAATAATCCTTAATACCTTAAGGAACTCTCAAGCTATCTAGGAGAGCCAAAACACCTTATCAAGAGAGAATTGAACTTATATACCTCCAAATGAATTGTAAAAACTTATAAATTACCTAAAACATGTTCAAGGCTCCCATAATCATCACCCCATGTGATTATATTGTAGAAGCCTATATATAACTATACAAAATAGGCCCAAAAAGATTATTTTATGATACTTGATAGGTACGCACAAGTTGTCAAAGATTTAAAATTGACATGGATAATGGGGAGGAGGTCACCTAATTGGATCACACATTTATTTTGGGTTTGGCATGTGTGGGAATATTGTAGAGTCAATTTTTAATCTCTTGGTAGGGAGGCCTAATTGAGGCCTAGTTATGGAGTTGTATGGCCATACTGGGTCCTAGAATATGCCTTCATATTCTTACCACCATCCCTACAACTCTCTACACAATGAGGCTTGTATGATTTTAGGGCTATAATGAATAAAGCTAATTTGGGGTTTTTGGTAGAGAATGACTTCTTGGGGATGGTTTGAGACCTCAAAATAGATTTTTTTAAGTCCAATATGGGTTTAATAGACCATACATGAAGATAGGATGAGCTAAAGAAGAAGAATCCAAGTTTTGACACTTGTATGCAAGATGGACCTAATCAGATGAAGAGTCCTCTAAACACCTATAAATAAAAGTAAGTGGTGTGTCAAAGAGAACCTAAAGGGGTAAGATGAGAAGTATTAAGAGTAGATTAAAGATGTAAGGTAACCTGATCTGACCATCAATAATTCCACTTGTCACTCAACAATGTAAAGCAAAGGGAATTTTTGGAGAGTTAGTCAAGGTGTTAAGCAAACATTCTAACTCCTATGCCACATGGAGAGATAGATCATCTTCAGGAATGAGACACATGGATTTGGAAGTATATTCATGACTTTTATATAACCCCATTTATTTTTGTAACTCATGAAGACATTTGTCAATCCTATTCTACTATACTCCTCTCTCTCTCTCTTTTCACAATTCTCTATATAAGTAGCCACTTTTTGCTCTTTAATGGATCCTCCACTTGAGTATGGAAAACCCCTACTCATTAAAAACCTTTAATCAATTAATAACAACTTAGTTTACCTTTTATATGTACTATTTTAATGCTCATGTTAGACTATTTGATCTTGCTAAGTGATATTTTCACTTCCTTGGCATGTTGTCCTTAACATTCACATTCAGTTTTGAAAGTTTTTGACATATATCTTGAATTGTTTATGAGTTTAGTGAGTTGTATTTTCACTAGTTTCATGTCATGACCTATTATTTAGTCCTCCTAGCTCAAGCTTACTTCACAAACCTCTATGAGAAATACACATGTATAAAGTTAGATTTGGATTATTGTCATGTGTAGGTTAGGATATTATTTGAAGTGCAATTGAATTTGGTTGGTAGTGATAAATTTAAATTTGGTTAATCACCTCATTAGTATAGGTTTAATTCATGTTTTCTCTCTCCCTTTTCTTCTAAACAAGTTAGTAACATATGTGATGAGCTTGAATAGACATATCAAGGGAAATATCCATTCAATCTAGAGGCTTGTCCCTACTATAGACAACCCAAAAGTATAGGGGTAATACCATTATTTAAATCAATTGTATTAGGATTGAAATACCTCTATAATGGTGAAAAATTGAGTGACAATAAGACCTAAGATTAATTGTATTAAATGATACATCTTTTCACCTTAGATTCTTAAAAAGGTATTCAGACTTATCAAGGTCAAACACTCACTTAAAAGAGATCATGTCTTTTTGGAATTGGTATTATATAAGGTTGATTATGTCATCCTATTTATAATCTATGTCTCTAAGATCATCTCTTTCCTTCTCATTAATTATCTAATCTTCAAACACCCTAGTGTCATTGAGGAATCTAGGATATGTTGGTCATATTCAAAGACTTGGAATTTTTTAACACTAGGATAGAGGGACAAGGGATTAAATTAGTAGATAAAACTTAAAATATTGTGTAATCTATAGGTTTTAGATTCACAAAATAAGTTTCCAAATAATCAATCACTCAGTTCTCTTCTTAGTGAATGGGAATAACTTTGAAAGTAGTGAAACTTTCTATAAAATTCCATGCCCTATGTTTTTACTACCTATTATCACCAAATATCACACCCTAGAGGAGGATTTTCAATCCTACTCTAAGATTTGGGCAACATTGGAATACCTCTAGGCCTGTGGGTTACCTATAGTAGAGGTATACCTCTATGTTTAAGGGCTAGATCCCTAAATTGACCTTTAAGTGCTCATCACCTACACTAATTGATTGCTTATGTGAAAAGAGATAGAAATATCCATGAAAGTAAAATAATCTAATTGGTAATACACCATGAATATCTAAAATATTTTATCATACTCTTACACTAATATAAATGACCTACAACACTAGCTTCAAAGTCCTAGAATACTTTAACATTAGTATTTCGAATATGGAGGTGATATGCATGAAAATATTCAAATTAAATGGACAAGAGGCTAGTTGTAGACACTAAGGATATTTTTACACTTTAATGGATTCTATATACACTTTATATTACTTGTTATATTGAGAACTTATTGCATTAAACATGAAAGGATAAAGAGAAGCAAGGATAAATACTTATCACTAAACCTCACCATACATCACTTCACACACTTACTCAAGATTTTTGTGAATTCAAACCTAAATTTTATGTATTACTAAAAGTCAAATTACAATACATAACCAAAATGGATTCACCATACCAAGTGTGGAATTAGATTACAAGAGCCAAAATGGCTTGCATTTATAGAATGTATGAAGAAGGAGAAGAATGAAAATCAAGAGTCATAAGAACAAGTGTCAAGATAAGAGAGAGAGTTACATTTTTAGGGGAATTTAGTATGAAATAGACCATTAAATGTCTCTTTGGACATATTTCCCATAGAAGCATCAAACTCCCCAAGATTGGCATAGGATACTCTTAGTTGGCTTCTTGAAATTGCCTTCATCATTAGGCCTCTCTTAATCTCTCCAAAGTAGACTAAGAATAATTAAATAATATTAATTTTGAATTGGGTGGGTTATAAACAAGATTAAAAATTAATTATATGTGTCCCTAAATGTTGGTTTTCTTTTAGACACTTGTTCCCACCATCTACAATCATCATCACTAGCCTTGTAGGTATATCCCTACATTTGTCACCAAAATTCTCTTTAGTTTCTCAATACAATTAGTTTAATTAGTGTTATGAAACTTTTCAAAAGTCCAATTTCCCCAAAACCCATCAATAAGACCTTAAAAGGCCTCCCAATTGGACTTATCACTTTCTCACTTGGTGGTCACCCTTCATTCTCATTGTCTTCCATAGACTGCCTGAAGTGAAGGATCTTGTAGAAGTTTTTGTGTGATTTCCTAAATTAATAAACTAATATTAAGAGTTAGTTTATTTCCCAACTAACCTTCCCAATTTATTCTCATCTGTTATCTCTCTCCTAAACTTTTAAAACACATAATATTTGTCAAGAAAGCCTATTTTACACCCTATCCATACAAGTAGGGTAAGAACCAATCTAATGGGAAGGAGCCTAAGGTATTAATATACAAGTAAAAAACACTTTTTTTACCAAACTAACCATATTTCATGCATTTCCATACGTTTATTTCTAATTGGTTTCTAGGTAAGGGTTTTGGAGGGGTTTTGGTGTTTTAAACTCTTAAGGATTATTCATACAATCCTGATGTTAAAAGTTCATAAAAATTACAATAAAATCATGTTATGTACCCTATTAAACATATTATAAATTCCTAGGACTCCATGCTAAATGTTCATAATGTTGTGAGCATATAAAGATGGCCTCTTGAGCTTGGGAGTGCATCTTAGATAGGTATGAGGTGTCTTTTAGACCAAAATGACTTTCTCATGATTTACTCTATAGAAAAAAATCTCAAAACAAATTCATATCTCACATTTAAATTCATAAAATTAATTATAAGGTTAATTTTTACCTATATGTGGTATTGAGACATCTTTAGGTCTTTAGGTCTAAACTCGACCTAAATGCAACTTGACATGTGTTTCATTACTTAAGAACACCTTGTGTAGCTTATAACACATATAGGGTAATATATATGTTTTTTCATACCAAAAAAAACTCCCCAAACATTATTTTAGTGTCCTAATACTTTTTTCATCTTCCTCTTACCCTTCACACTTCTTTCTTACATTTTAAAATGGCTAAGACTGCCCTCTATCTGAGACAGAACAAAGGGAATTCCCCCTATTATCTCAACAAATGTGAATATATTATAGGTTAAAATATGTCACTTAGGTGTTTTAAACCAATTTTAATAATGGGATCACCCTTATATAATGTTCAAACCTTGCAATATTCAAAATAAATTTGTATGTAAGTGACTATGTAGAGTTCTCTATATGCAAGGTTGGACTTGCTTGGTTCACCTTTCCATACCCTGTGTCTTTGGTTTGATCATATTATGAGATTTATGTCACTACCTATTTGACATTGATCACCATGTTCAAACCTCATCAACACATGTCAACATCTCAACTCACTTCTCTCCACTACCTAGGCATAGTTAGTAGACTGTGTGACTATAGTGTTCACTCAAGAAAAAGACATGCCTGTAGGTGCCCTTAAATGTTAGAAATTATATCTCATGATTGGGTTCATATTATAATCATTGATATCATCTCCCAACTATATATATTATAATTCCATGCCTAAGGACTTGTGTTAAGACCAAACTATCATGCTCTACTGCACTATCACACTATATTCAAACTATAGGTGATCATTCTAAGAGCAAAAAGGACCCTTGTAGATTATTTTAAACTCATGAACCCTATGTTGTACATCCTAGTCTCTCCTTAAATTCCTTTTATTAATTTTTAACTAGTAATTTTTTATGTCTGTAGGGTTTCCTATCTATAGATTCTTATTATCAACTTGTAGGTGCCTATAGTCAGACTGTAGGTGGCCTTTTTGAGGACAAAGGGACCCCTATAGGTGTTTTTTCACACTAAAACCTTGAATATTTACCTCTTTGGCTACTATGGAGACCATGGTGTTCTTTATACCCAAGTGGGGACACTTGCTTGTAAGTTATACCTCCATTAGGTATCATATCATTGTAAAGCCATGTGGACTCAAAATACTATAGATAACATTGTCATTCGAGAGTTAGAGAATGTTCAAGATGGAGGATTCATCCACATTAAGTCTTAGGACCAAAAACTCATCCTATCATATCAAATTACTACCCCTATTCTTGGACTATCTGATGGAATCCATTAGACCATTTTATACCTCAAAATGATACATCTTGTAAAGATCTAAAGAAAGGCAGAGTCCTTGTTTCAAAAACTTTAAGGTAATTTGTCCCTTAAGTTACTTTTTCCTTGTATGAACATGATTCTCAAGTCTACCTATAATCATGTGACCTTTAGACTATCTCTAATAAAATTATGTTATTTTTACCTTAGGAGACTATCACCACTTTGAAACCTTCATGGCTGATCCCCATGACTATGCAAGGCTCCTCTCTTGCTTGCCTATAGGTGGATGTTTAAAGAAAATTGAATGTGCATGAATATGACTATTTTTTCATCAATATGTTAGTATTTAGACTAATCATTTGGAAATTAATATGATCACCATGACCATGGGAAGCATGAAACATAAATACACCTTTGATATGGAAGCTAAAACATGAAAATAACTCCACTACTGATGGAAACTTGTATGCAGACTGTGAAAGTGTCCTTTACTAGAAATATGAGATACTCATGCTTCTATTCTTCACTCCATACTTTAAAAATAATTTTATATCCATGTGAGGAGGATGCCCACACTATCTAGAAACATGTACAACACTTGTTTCATATGGATTAACCCAAATAAAGAGGAAACCTATAGGGTATGGGATTGAGAAAGTATAAAGAGGAAGTAAACTTCTTAGCATTGGTTCATAAAGCACAATCAATTAATATTATAACTCTTGACATGTATTTTAATTATACAAAGATTATTTTCTTTTACCAAGTATATTTTATCTGATTCAATTCTTATTATCTGTACTAAACCAAAACCGGTTGACCTTTCTAGCATGCAAAGAAGAGTGATGGAGGATCAAAAAAAATTTAGGCCATTTTCAGGTGTTTTAAAGCTAATAAAATGTAGAAGTGAGTTGAAGGTACTTGAAGGGACACTTTAGAAGCCTGACATATGTGCTACACTCATGTACAAACCATACAACTACCAAAACTTCTTTCTTTTCCAACTATTTTATTGATTTCAATGTGGTACCTATAATTTTTCAATTACAATACTGACTATTGACATATTCTAACATCATACATGTTTAATTACAATTTTTAACACTTGTATTTATTGATAAACCATACAAACCTCATGAATGGATACAAATGACCCCTATAATGACACAGGACTAAAGATGAATATGACCAAGGTAATGACACATTAAATGACCCCTATTTAGGACCCTAGAACACATTTTAACCATAATAAGCCCTTATCTAAGTTTTTAACTATAGGGGGTTGAACTATTTTAAATTGTGGTCAAAATAGTCAACACTACCTAAGATAAGAATGTTTGCATTGGAATTTACTCATAACTTGGTTTATGACAAGCTCAGAATCCCCAAACACCTTGAGTTCCTTGACTCTATGTTTTAAGGCCAATTGTATCCCAAGGATCAAGGCTTCATACTTTGATAGGTTGTTAGTATAGGGTAACTTAAACATATAAACATCTAGGTGTCATTTTGCTTTGGGTCAATTAGAAGGACCCCTGCTCCAGAACCTATTAGGGATAGCCTAACGTTAGTGATCACATTTATGTTTTTACTATTAGGTAAATTACTATTTACAAAATAGTAATTACCATATAATAAATCAGTAGTTAGTTACATTAATATATTAAAAATATATAATGTATAGTTATTTGGTTAGTAAAATATACTATTTATAGAAACAATATATTTTACTTATACCTATATCTCTATTAATTGATATATTGTTAGTTTGCCTTCCTATTTCATAGGAAACTAGTTAGTTAGTCTTGGATATTTAATAGCCTATGTACTATTAGATATTGATGTGAGAAATAATATAATCAGTGTGTTTAAAATATTTCTAGGTTTTTTTTATAATTTATGTGTTCTCTCCATTAGTAGAGTATGTTATTGGCTTAATTGTGCTTAGATTTGAACCAACCTGTTTATTTGGTATCAAAGTAGATTCAATATGGGATGTTAAATTATGAATGGGTTGTTTTTTAGTCAATTTCCCCTATAGATGATATTTGTTTTTATATCTATTATTTAGTTATCAACACTATTTGGAGGAGAGCATGCATTGATTGGTGTACAATTATAACAAGTTTTGTTGACCATCCAGTCTTTTGCTTCATATGACTTGATCTTTGTGTAGCTAAGTTTGGCACAAATCATTTATTGAAAATTTCACAAGTGTTGGTTTTGATTTCAATGAATTTGGTTAATTTTATATACAGAGTAGAGTGTACCAACTTCATCAATTATAATTCTATCATGGAGCAAACATGAAGTCACATGTTGTAGGCAACGGGGTTTCAAGAAATATAGGGCATAATTATGGAAGCACCTCTTTCATGACCAAAGCATCATTCTCAATCATATACCTTATAAAATATTAACATCATTAAGATAGACATTTCCTCAATATATCTGTATTATTTTAACATTTTATTTTGATAGTAAATAACCCTTAATGGAGACATCTACAATTCAATATCTTCACCCTATTCTCAAACAGTAATGGCAGCCTGCTCACCTCATAGTGTGAACCTTCTTTGACAAGTTGTTATCTTGTATGAGGATATAAGTGAAAAATAATCTTGTTGCAGTCTATACATTGGAATTTTCTTGCACATTAGCCATTCTTTTTCCATCAGGCCAACACTTATTGAAAGACAACCAAAGTCAAAGTGATAATATCTATGAATTGCATAATTGTCATTAGATTTATTGACTGCTATAGTTCATGATAAGATAAGCATTTGATACAGCCATAGTTTGTACTATTTTCATGATACAAACCACCACTATATGTTATAAGAGTCACCTAAGGCCTGAGTAGGAGAAACTAAAATTGGTCTTGTATCATCAATGCTTAGTTTTCCATTCTACTCATACAAATAAACCATCTTATTATTTGTTATCCTATGAAATCCTCCTATTTATTGATCTTATGCCAATAGAGGATTTTTAATGTTAATTATATTATGTAAAATAACATGTACCACATCATGATGAAGGTGATATGACTGTTAGACTTGATTTCTGATTTAATAATATATTGGACCACCTAGTTTTGACCATCTAGGAGACTATCATTTAATGTTTCATATATTGGTTCATGCATTTTTCAATGTGAAACAAGAATCAAAATATTTCATTAATATATCTCAAAGATTATTTCACACCATGCACACTTATTATTTCTTATAAATTGGTCATAGTTTCATGTTTGATTGAAATATTTTTATTTGAGTCGGTCTTATATATATATATATATAATAGCAAAAGTATGAGTCATTTGTCATTAAGTTTATGTTATTAAAGTGTCGTATAAAGTTTGTAGTAGAGGATTTTAGTCAAAAATGGTTTTTTGATATATCTAGTAATGTTAAAGTTTGGTCTTATTTAATCAATATTAATATTAGATTCAAAATAAAAAAATGTCCATAGTATTTAGATTATTTGTTCAATATTAGTAGTGTTTATCATTTGTGTCAATAGCTGAGTCTTGTCATATAGAGTCATTAATATCAAAATTGAAATAAGTCTTTGAGTCCAAATATGTATCAAAGTTTTTTTAGGTTATTATTAAAATGTCCATAAAGGTCATTATTGTCCAAAAGATTCAAGCTAGAAAATTCAAAGTGTGCATATGTCAAAGTCATTTAGGGAGTCATGGATGCATTTTCACTTATACACAATGTTTAAATTATATGGATTCTTCTCATCAACAATGTTAGCTTCATCTACATGTCATCTAAGTAAGTTATAGACACTGAAGGAAGGAGGAAACAAAGGTTGGAGGTTCTAGAGCCTCTCATCAGTCACCAATGATGGGGCCCAAAATGATTTGGTGATGTATATAGTATGGTGTGCTATTTTATATTTTTTCATTGTGCATGTGTAAATAAGAATAAAAGTACATACTTATTTAATTATTTAAATAAGTGAGTATCTATTTCTATATTTCCCCTTGAAGTAATAATTGTGATGAGAATTAATAGAACGTTGTAGCATTGTGTAGGTTGTAGGTTAACCAGTATAGCCTTCTAGATGTTTTTAGTTGTTGGTTAACCACATGAAAAACCATCCTTTTTATGTATATTAGTGGTAACCTAAGTGTAAAACCATCCATTATTTGTAGTTTGTTTGTAAACTGAGTACAAAACCATCTAATGTTTGTAGGTTGGTGGTTAGCTAAGTGAAAAACAATCGTGTGAGTTTTTGTGAGAGTTGTAGTATAGGATAACATCTTCCCCATGTTCACACTAAGGATGGAATATTAGGGATAGCCTAATGTTAATGCTCACATTTGTGTTTTTACTATTAGGTAAATTACTATTTACTAAATAGTAATCAATGTATAGAAAATCAATAATTAGTTACGTTGATATATTAACAATATGTCATGTATAGTTGGTTAGTAAAATATATTGTTTATAGAAATAATATATTTTACTTACACCCATATATCTATTAATAGGTTTATTATTAGTTTTTATTCCTATTCTATAAGGATATGGTTAGTCAGTCTTGGCTATTTAATAGCCTATGTACTATTTAGATATTGATTTGAGAAATATTATAATCAGTGTGTTTAAAATATTTCTGGTTCTCTATTATTATTTATGTGTTCTCTCCATTATTCAAGTATGTTATTAGATTAATTATGATTAGATATAAACTATCCTCTTTATAATCTTGTTTAGAATGGGCTCCATCAAATAATAGGGACCACAAACCTTGCATCTCAGAATCACTACTAGTTTCATGCTTAGCCAATTAAGTAGATAGGGTGCAAATTTCTAGGTTTAAGGATACCAGGTTCATGTTTTCATTCATTCCATTGTATTCTATGATAATGTGTTTCATCCTATATTCTCTATCTACTATAATTTCATTGACCACACCTCTCCAAGGAAGCCACATATGAGAAAAGTTAGTATCCATGTACCCATTCAAAATTTTAGACCAATCCCCATTGAGAAACATTATCTCAACTTTGGGGATTTCCACCACTTGGATGTCTCTAAATTATTGGATTTTAGGCTCATACTAAAGTTGCATATGCAAATTTAAATGCTCGTCAACTAACTTAACCTCTATTTTATCTATTTAGACCACCACCTTATCTGATTTGATAAGGAATAATCATAATTTTTCATAAACTCCCATGGGTATCACATTAACTAAAATACCTGAGTCAACTAAGAAATTGTGAAATTTCTTCTCAAATATTTTGATAGTTATAAGTAGTGGAGGAACTTTAGTTTTATTCTTGTGGGTGACCACATTGTTATGGGAAGTTTTTTGTTTCAGCTAGGTCAACTTCTCTATAAGTGAATTTAGTATAAGGTCTCATTATTCAGTGATCGAAGTTAGCTCATGAAGTGTTATAGTGGATTTTATTTTCTTCATGTATTCTACTATGTTATACCCTACTTTATTCTAAACTAATTTGGTCTCTATATGATCCTTTGACTCATTAGGTTTTAGAGGTGTAAGTCATTCCTAGATTTGGGATCAAGAGGGGTGGTACCATTATTTAAATGATTAGAGGTGGTGTAGGGTTATTATCATGTCTAGTTATTAAGAGTGTAATTTATCCTTTAGAACTAATAAAACACATGTACCTCACTTGTACTCTCCTCTAGTTCATTATATTATTGGTTGGGGAGCTCTATAGTCTCTAATACCATAGTTATACTAAGAAAATATAGTTGCATTGGAGGCTTCTAAGTGGTTTAGGACCACCTTGTACTCCTCCATTTCATGTTCAAATATATTAAAGTAACTATAAAATTATATAGAGTCAAGTTCCTTATGTTGGGATGTGTTATGCATCTGACACTAGTTTGGGAGGGCTATGTCACATATGTTAATCTTAGGTAGCTTGTTAGGTGATGGATATATTTGATTATTAGGGTAATTGTAGGACTTATTATTCCTTTGGAAGGTAAAGTTTCTATTGGATCTCTAACCATTATCAATCCCATTTTTTTTCCAAGACCCAAAATATTTTTTTTAGCTTCTGTACTATACATTAGATAGCATCCAAATAATTTTTGGTAGACTCCTCTGATATGATTTAAACATTGTTCATAGAAAGAAGTAGTGTTTGATTATGGGATTGAGGTACTAATTTATTATTTACCAGGGTAATAAAATATAGGTGTTGGTTTAGTATGGCATGCCCTAGTGGAAGATGGTTTGTCACTAGTATAGGCTAGAACACTAAGACATTTTGGTTCATATTGAGGATGAGGTTTAAGGTAGCCAAGATTGGAAATGTATTTGTAATGGGCACTATAATTTGACCATGTGTATTAATATACCTATCCACCTTAATGGATTTAGCATAATCCAAAGGTAGGTCTATTATCAGGGGATACTATCTCATAAACATGGTTGTTTATGGGTCTAAGGAATTATTATAAATTTGGAGTGTTAATTGAGAATTGGGTTGATAATACATGATGACTTGACTATACATATTTTAGAACCTAGCATTGAAATTTATGATGTGCTCTTTTGGTTCCCTCTTATTATAGGTAAATTGATGATAAAAATAAAATGAGTCAATGGCTTGCATGAACTATGCCAAGAAGGTGTAGATAAAGTGTTCCCTTTTTGTGATAGATTATTTAGGGAGATTAAGTAACTAGTCATAGGATATATCCATAAAAGTAAATGTAAATAGTATAGAATCCACATCCTCATGTTTGATATTTAGGAGCCCAAAATAAGTTTTATATAAAGTCACAAGTTATTGTGTCATCCATCCCACACTAGATGTGAAACATGAGAGGTACATTTATGGGTTTTTTACAAGGTCTTGGATGACTCTATGGCCACTTAGAGATAACATGGATAACCAAGGCATGGGGGTATCCATTAGGGGTGGTATTTTTGGGTTATATTAAGAATATGATATACTGGAAACAACTATAGATCTGAGTCTAGTTCTACCAAATCAGACACTTTTATACAATTGAAAGGGAGAAAAAAATAGTCTATCATGACCAAACTTAGATCTAGTGATCCACATAGTAGGCTTTATATTATTCAAGGGTAGAATAGTGAGCTAATATTTATATATTCAGAGGGACCTCCTAGTGCTAGTTATTGTTGGTGTGTTTGAATCACACCATAATGGATAAAGCATAAAGGAGGGTAAATAATGTTCAATCAATAAAATATTCCTCTTATGATAAAATTCATACCGCTAACTACTCTTTATAGGAGGCTTTCCTTCTAGTGTTAGTTTTTTTCTAGTCAACAATTTGGCCCCAAGACACTTATCATATTAAGTATTCAGATCACATTTTGAGACAATAAGGGAATTTTATTCTCCTATTTTAAGATTAATTCAAGGGCAACCCAGGGCATAGGCTAAATTTATTGGGTTCCATTATATATCTTGCTTGAAATGGGTCTTTAAAAGTTGAAGTGCTACCACGAAGGATCTAATACTTAACCTAACAAATAGGTTCTAACCTTCATCTAGTTTAACCAATTCCAATCTTAAACACTTATGGGCTTCACTTAAATAGTTTATAAATAAAGGGGAAAGACTTACTTAGCTCTTAAAATAAACATGAAAATGTGGCAAGGTAGGGTATAAAATGATGTTTCCAAACTTGAGAAGATGTAATGCTTTAAGAATCGAGATATGTGCCTAGCCACAATTACACCACTGTGTGCTCAGTTTCACAAGGGGATTGAACTCATCATCACATAGGAAAAGAGTCTAATAAAAAATGAAAGGGACTGCTTAATTTGTGAATTCTCCACTAAATATAAACACACAAAATATATTTTATTATATTACACACAAGGTATTCAAAGATAATTTGTAACTCCAAGCACACATATCAATGATTGTTATAAAAGGGATAACAATAATTCATAAACATATTATAATTTAAAAGCACATTATAGCTAATACATTAATCATCTGAAAAATATAACATTACTAATTGTTTAACACAAACATTCATTCAAAAGTTGTAAAACAATGGAACACATGCTTAGATAAATAAACTAATTAACATAAAACTAAAAATTTGTATTCATTTTAGTGTAGTTTCTTTACATAAAATGTTGACCACTATAAAGATAAAGTAGACTATTATATATATATATATATATATATATATATATATATATATATATATATATATATATAGAGAGAGAGAGAGAGAGAGAGAGAAGGATGGGTCTTACCCCCAACTAGCATGAGATTCCCATCTTGGCCATGATGGCCATCCAAAGTTATTACAACTCTAAAAATTCAAAAAATAAAGATTCCCAACTCTCCAAAATCTATCTTGGGGCCCACTCAAATTAAATTCAAAGGATATAGAGAAGAACCACCTCCCAATTATTTACATTGTCCTTATATGTCTACCAATAGAGCTACCACCAATTTAAATTCCCTTTCTAGCTTGGAAAATTTCATGGGAGGCTCCCAAAATATCACCTCAGATTAGGCCAATAGTCTTTGGTGCACTTGGAATGGATCCTCAAGGGAGACTTTAACCTCTGACACTTGGTTGATACTTTCCATGGATTGGATTAAGAGCTCCAAAATCACCTTGGCCAAAACATATTATCCTTTTCCACATTTCTTCTCATGACTTGGTCAAAATGAGTGATGTGAACCTCAAATTATCCTTTATCTAGAAATGTGCCATCTAGATGGAATAACATCTAGTCCTTGCCATATTCTAAAGGTTCTATGACTATCTACACCATGACCAACCAATATTCAATTTAGGCTCTCGTGTTCTTGGTATAGGTTTTATATAGGTTCAATTCTATGAGAGGCATGAGTTCGAGTTATGGTAACATGCCCTTGTGGAGAACCACAATGATCCTTTTGTATTTATTTTCCATGCAAGATATCTTCTTTAAGTATGCCTTGTAAATTGGACCTCCAAATCACCATACAACATCATCTCAAGTCCTCATGCCATTGTATATAGAATCCTAATAAATATAAGAGAAGTACAAATTCATATCTATCTACTCTTACAAAGGAGTAAAAAATTTAGGAATACCTACCTTTGAAGATGAACCTACCGAGCCTCAATCTCTCCCTTGGCCAAGATTCTTTGTAAGAGGTTATTGTGGTATGTAAGGATGACAAGGATAAATTAGGTCTAGGATACATAACCTATAATTGCATCTAAAATATTTATCCACAAGATGAGATCTGTATCTCCAAATAAAGTATGGAACCCTTAATTTGTTCCTCAAGTAGAATGGTCAATAAGTAGATGAGTAATAGATCTTACTACTCTTTTCTAAATAATGGCAAAATGAACTTTTATATATAGGTAGATTTGACCCTAAACCCTTCTAAAATCCTTAGCTAATTGGATTGACCCAATCAACCTAGCACAATTTTGGATAATAATTTACTAGGTCATGAGCTAGGTCGGCCAAGAGCCAAACTAGTTCTTAAGTGAAAATCACCCAAAACTGTACAGGGTCAACTTAGTCAACCTAGTATAGTTGATTGACAAAAGGGGATTAAGGTGATGAAAAGGAAGATAAAATGTGGGAAATGACTAGAGAGGGTACAATAAATAATAATAAGCTTAAGCATAATGTTTTTAAGAGATAAGTGTGTAGATAACAACTGGAAAAAGGGATAAAAATCCTATGTAACACCAATGGTTTACCCAACCCTTTCTTGGTACACCCCTTAAGGCATGCACTTAGAGAGTTTAAGACTCGAAGGGTTCTTGAAAGATACAAAGTGTTAGTAAGTGATAAAATCTTAAACATATTATGTGTATACATATGACCCACTCTAAGCTCATCATGTGTCATGTGAGTGCAACATGGGATGGTGTTTTAGGAATAGAACATGATAACACATAATGTTGATGCTAAGTCAAATGCAGTAAGGAGAAAATAAGATAAATGAAAGGATAAAATTTAAAAACACATACCTTTACTTACCTTAGTGATCTAGATAAAGAAGGAGACTATAAGAGAAGTGAAGGTGTCTAAATGTGAATAACATTAGGCAAACATGTAGAAGTTAGTGCAAAAAATAGCCAAAAAATAATTCTTTTGGAATATAGGCATATAGTAGTGGAAAATATTCTCTATGTCATCATGATTCCAAAAAAATTTATGGTTCAAAAAATGGATTAGTAGAAACAAAAATATAGTCAAAATAAGGAATCTGATGAAAGATATTTGAAAGATTTGAGATTTTGGGAAAGTATATTTAAATAAGGTTAAAGGGAAATCATTTGATATTTTTGACATGTGAAAGAGAGAAAAAGATCTTAGAGAGACCAAGTGAGCAAATATATCAAGGATATGATAGGATAGATGAGAGGGACCCCTAGCAGTAGTAGCGAATGCAACACATATAAGCAATTGAGAATCTCAAGCTAGTTTTTGAATATTTTATTGACTTTAAGTGTTTTTTAGAAATTTTTAATTTAGAGAATTTATAGACATCAGAATGAACCCAAAATGAATTCTAAGGGTAGGAAAAACCATTTAGGTGAATGTGTTAGAAGGGTTTGGGGAAATAAATTCTAGAAGGCATTTATTTTGAAAAATGTAAGGGGTGGATTGGTAAAACCAACTAGGTTGACCCAGTTGACCTAGTAGGTTAAAAATTGGTAAAATTGACATTGTGAACCTAGTAGGTATGTGCCAACCTAGTATGTTATATAGATTACTAACTTAGTACATTATTAATGATCTAGTAGAAAAATCCACTGTGACAACTTAGTACTAAGAGGGAAAAAAATAGGGTTTGACTTAGTTTGGTAGGTCAACTAGGTCAAAATAAGGAAATTTTGGTCAAACTAGTGTTTGACCAAGGGACCTGAATAGTATGAAAATGTGTGTAATAGGCCGAAAGAGTGATAAAAAGGCCTAGAATGACCAAGTGAGGGCTAAAAGGTCTGAGTAGGCTAATAATAGGTTGAATTGATAAGAATGAAAAAATTAAAGGAATTTAGGCTTTTTGTCAATATGTGAAAAGAATGTATTTTGATTATGAATAACATGGAGGATCCAATACCTCTCTTCTTGTTTTATGGTTATAGGGATGGATAAGGTTTTGGAATTTAGTGGATGCATCATGGATTTCAAATTTATTAGAGCACTTGTCTATTGAGGATAGAGATAGATTGATCTCATTAGGCCTAAGAGGCATAGTAGACATGTGTAGGATTCCTTTGAGTTCATACTTGTTAGTCATTCTCTTGGGATCCTAGGAATGGTTGACTAACACATTCAGGTGGGAGGTGAAAGGGGATACCATAGTGGTGGGTATCACTTTAGAGGATGTGGATGTCATCCTAAGACTACCCATAGTAGGTACACCCATGGTCATGGGAGTTCCAGATAGTTAGGAGGAGAGGAGATCCCTAACCATATGGGTGATAGGCTAAGAGAGGATATACCTTGGATTGAGGGTGTGTGTGTTTGATGTATATACCCCTCATATTCTAAATGTTTAGAAGGCTATGATAGGACTTGTGATATCATGGGTGCTCTGTCATAAGTTGGATGGAAAAGTACCACTATTTATGATAGCTTTGAGTCAACTAATATTAGAGTAAAGGGTGTTATATTACTTGGGATCTATCATCTGGGTATAGCTCATGTATGAAATGTATGGAGTTTTGTCTATAAGGGAAAAGTCTATGGGATTGATTATATTGTTGATGGTATGGATAGATTAGAGGTTCCCCATGTATTGGTTAGCTAGGTTAACCCATGTGGTCGATGATAGGTTACCTTAGGTTTAGAGATGGAGATAGGACTAGGTAACATAGGTCATGCCCCATGTGATAGTGTTATAGATAATGAAATAAAAAAATATTTCATGACAACCTTATAGGCACATCACTATGATATGGCATAATTGGGAGATAGTTTCACCAACTTTGGAATGAATAGAGGTGATAGGGCACTATACCTGGTGGATGGATCTACATTCAATGGCATGTATACTATGGTATATGGGATAGACTCACCTAGTAGCACTAATAGTGGTACCCACATCTTATGACTAGTAAGTGAGAGAGTCATGGGGGAAAGGGGATTAGGGCCACCAGTTGCTAGGCAAAAGCTCAAACCACATCATGAGAGACTATGGATTGGTCAAACACAATAGGTAGTAAAGCATGATGAGATGGATGTAGAGGAAGGAGTACCAGAGGTACCACCACCAACTCCACAATAGGAGTAGAGACCACTATAGATATTGCATCAATGGAGGGAATAAGAGAAGGAGAGAGTAGATACTATCATCATCCCAGATGACCCATCAAGTAAGCCAAGTTAGAGATGGGTGGTAGAGAGACCACTAAAGAGCAGCTTGAGATGGGCATGAGTGGTGACTAATAGATGATGTTCTTAGAGGACATATGGATGGGGAGACCATGTTTTGATGGTGAGATAGTGGTAGCTAACACATATCCATGTAATAAAATATGGTTAACTTTTTGTTTAATTTATTTGATATAGAGTAGAGATAGATAAATTTTGAGATATATTAGTGATCCAATACCTATCTAGTTTTATTTGAATAAATGTTGCAAAGGATGACGAGACCATATGGGGGTCCTTAGTGAAGGGATCACTCCATGATATCCTATATGAGGTGATGATGTCATAAAAATTGGCCACATTAAAGGATCCTATAGTACCATCTACCCCAACTTAGGCAAGCGAGTTTAGATTAGGAAGAGAGGCCATGAGTCAGTTATAAACACATAGAGATGGGATGCATCCATAAGTAGAGGTGGTTATAGGAGAGGTACAAGTATGGTATGCCCTAGTTGAGGAGACTTATGCATCTAGATACTATGACATAGATAGGATAGGTACAAGCCCAGGAGAGAGTGGCACATTAAAAATCCCAACCTAGTTGGCATAGGTACAAGCCCATGTGTCTCATCTATAGGGGAAGGTATCAAGACTGATATCTCAGATAGCCTCTTTAAAGTGTTCAATTTAGAGGATTTAGACCAAAGAATATATGGCTAGTGTGGCTAGGCCATGATATGAGTAGGATAGGGCCCAGCCATAGAGATGGAGCTTTGTATATGGTTATATTTTTACATAAAAACTCATGATATATATATATATATATATATATATATCTGTGTATGTGTGTGTGTGTCTAAATTTATTATTTGCATTCTAATTATGTGTGTTTTCATTATGGTTGTTGTTGATGCTTGGATATATTTATTTCTAGCACATGTATTTAGCATGTATTGGATATGCTATAGGAAATATGTGAGTTGTGATTTATTTTCTAGAATTATGTAGGACACATGTATGGTTAACAATAAATAGACAAAAAGACTTCGTAAAATATAATCAATAAAAAATGTACTACACACTATTTCACATTGGGAAATGTGTAATAAAATGACTAAGTATAAATAACCAAAAAAGTGTTAAACAAGATGGTAAAAAATTTTGTTTTAAAACCAAGAAAAAGATTGGCACCAAATTAAAACAAGTAAAATCACACTAAATCATGTTAGGAAGTATGAAAATAATTTAATAAAATGGAATTCATGAAAAATAACAAAAATGGTAAAAAAAAACTAAATCAATTAAGTCATTCAATCATACTAAATCATGTGGGGAAGTATAAGAGAAAAACAAAATTGGAAAAATTTGGTCTTTAATTTATCAAACTAATTCAAGATAGGAAGTATGCAATTTTCAAAAAATGGTTGAATGCTTATATGTAATTATAAAATAAGAAGATAAAAGTGAAAGAGAAATTAATTAAGCATAAAACTTACTAAATCAAGTTAGGAAGCATGTCAATGATGTGTAACTTCACAATCAATCACATCTTATCTCAGATTTGGCACATGTAATTGTGATTATGACTTGGATTATTGGAAAATTTTGTGAGGAATGTCAGGTCCTATCCATAGTCCTATATTGTAACTCACAAAGGGAACACCAAAAAGGTGGAATTTAATGTGAAAATATGGTAACCAAGGGTTGTTGGTAATAGGAATGTGAAATTATGGTAATTTATGAGGAAGATCAAGTCCTATCCATGGTCTTACAATGCAACTCACAAATAGAATCCCAATGGGAGTGATATGTAAACCAAATAATATTTCTTAAGAGGAAATATAAGCAATGTAGGGAGTGAAAAAAGGAATGTAAAAAATATAACTTAGAAATCTAATGAGAAGACCTTAGGAGATTAAGAGGCATACTAAGGACATGATAAGACACTAAGTGACTAGTGACCATCAATGTATAAAGGAAACGTATTTTTTATAGACACAAAGCTTTATAGGAAAATAAGTGTGTTACTAAGATAAAACTATGAAGTTATATTGGTACAAGAAAGGTAAAATGGACCTACCTTCTCATGACGTGTTCCTCATTCCTTAGCACCCCCTATAGACTTGTCGATCTACTTTGAAGATTGGGTACTTTTGTGAGAACGTAGTTAGCACTATAAGATTTTTTAATTCTCATTTTATAATCTACTATCCTATCACACCCCAATGGACCTGGGCCCTATCATGAGGCCAACTATGTAGTTTAGCTTTGACTAGAGAAAGGAGATGTGTTTTAAATCATGTCTTTTAGTGTGATTGGAATTTAAAGAATTTTGAAATGTTTTTGCCTTTTGTATCATTGCCTTTTGTTAAATGATTTGGATTTTGAATGTTTTTAAGGATTTTTGATATTCCTCCTCCATACAGACTTGGAATGACCAATCATGAGAGATAGAGTGATACACATGAATGAGCTTTAGGCTTAGGCTAAAGGAAGCTAAATGACCAAAGACAAGATTGACTAGAACACTTAGGCTTGATAATGAACCAGCATGTTATCTCAATCTCAACCATGGATATGCTTAGTTTTTGAAAAGGGAATAAAGGGAAAAAGGAAATCCAAAGTGGACTAGTAAAAGAAGAGTATAATGAGATTAATTATTTTCTAACTAATCACATTGTAAAGAAGGAATGACTAAAGGGAATAAGTTGTGTATAACCAAATAATAATGAGAATTATCTATGTATATAGAGATAAGAAATCAAATAATCATGAAGAGAAAACAAAGGGTTTTATAAGAAAGAAACTCAAGAGAAAAAATGATAAAGAAGACATTCGTAAGGAAACACAAATGACATTATAAGCAATGTAGAGGGCAAAAGTAAAAGTTACCATGTAAGATAAATAATAAATTGACACAATGTCAAATGATATAAAAGATACATAAAGATAAAATTGGAGCACACATCCAATATAAAACGAAAATGTAAGAATACCCTACATACATTCATAAATACTAATAGATTTACCCACACACATTGTCTAGAACATTGGATAGATCTCTATGAAGATGGATACAAACTATAGCTAATGTCTCATGTAACCTCGACAAAAAATAAGAAAACACTTCACATCTAATATCCTTAATATAAAAGGTGGTAATTCTTGATAGATAATGTTCAGGGATATAGGAAAGGGATGCTTAGAAGAATTCATGGAAATAGACTCTAAAGGAGATGAAGGAATCACTTGTGGGGAAGGATCCATAGGTGGGGAAGGATCCATAGGTGAGGGAAGGTCCGTGAGTGAAGGATTCATGTGTGGAGGCATAGAAGGTGATGAAGAGACCATAGGAGGGGTTAGAACTATAGTAGGTGTAACTTTAGTCATATAAAATGAAAAAATTGGTAACTTAAGTGTCGTTAATGACACCCAACCCTTAGGTCCCTTATGCTTACTTTCATGACCCTCTTAGGCTTATTTTCACTAATTCCTAGTCTTCCATAGCCTTCTAGACTTGATCCCATCTGAGATAGACCCCTCTTTCCATGAAAAATCAAACCCTCTAAGTCTTGTGTGCTCAAGATAGTAGCACCACACTTAGACTATAGCACTAATTCCACTACTATCTATTTTTGGCGTTATTGTCCAAGCCCATATCTGGCCCTAATGGTCAATTTATTCTACTTCCCCATCCTTATCATTGTCTACGTAACATGAAAGAGTTTAATCCATGACCAATATATCCTATAAAATCCCATTCAAAGATCATTTGTAAAGGGTTGGCAATTATCACTAAGCAAACAAGAATACAAGTAAGACTACTCAAGTAATCTTCCCTATTCTCTACATATAACTAACCAACACACATACAAGCTCATTCAAGTCCTTACACTAGTCCCTAACCACCTCAAGCACATCTATTTTAGCATTCTACATCTTCATATACACAAATTGCACAAAGCACATCAAGTAGGGAGAACTACATATGGCTTGATCCCTCTTGAATGTATTGGTATATAGGAAACATGCCCACACATAGGGTGTGAAGCATGTCCAGTGCATCTTACACACAGTAACCCCCATCTTACTCAAAATTGGTCAAATCATAATGGAAGATAGGGTTTAAATAAATAATCTACTCTATAAGGAGATATACAAACTTTCAATTGATGAAACTTTGTAGATAGGGTCACACAAGAGTAGGGAACAAAACCTAGAAAGATTAGATCCTCATGATAATAGTAGCAAAGGTAGACTATAGTACTGGTGCCACTACTATCTAGTTTTGGTACTCTTGTTTGATCATAAAATAAAGTTTATATCTTAGTTTGTGATAGTGTCTCAATTTTGCATAGTTAATTCCATCCTTTATCTCAGTCAAATCAATCAGTTTCTAGCTAAGTTTTGTTTTCTTCTCCCTATTATTATTTTTAGAAAAATTTGAATTGCAATTAATTTACACAAATTAGTATTTTAATTATTGTCTATTTATTTACTAATTTTAATATTCATACCCTTTAACTAAATTAGGAATAATACACCAATATTCCCAAAATTATTAAATCATTTGGTGAACCTGACTTACTTTGTTTGCATATAAAACTCCTAGAAACCCTAGGGTAATTTTCCTATTCATTTTTCATATTTTTTTCTAATTTTTTTACCTACATAATAAAATAAAATATTAGCATTAAATTTTAAAATTTCATAGTAATTTAATTTTTTTTTTTTTAAAAACCCTAGTTGCCCATACTAGGTCCCAGTATTTTTTCAATAATTTTCCAATCATTTTTTGAATTTTTACTAGCATATTTAAATTAAAAAATCCATTAAAATTTAAAAATTCAATAGTAATTTTTTTTTGTATATTATTTTTCAAAAACCCTAGTTACATCTACTAGGTCTTGTAAAATCACTAATTTTCTAATAAATTTCTAATTTTTTACTTGTATATATAACTCAAAAATTCACTTTTAATTTAAAATTTTCATAGTAAATTACTCAAATAATCATCTTTCAAACCCTAGTTACATGTAATAGATCTTATTTTCTTATTGAGGTATCACCTTACATGTTTGTGACCTTCGTATCCTTTTTATGCAATTTTTAGTTAACTATTTTTAAGACTTTACATTTCCCATATTTAGTATATTCTTTATTTTGCACTTTGCCTATTACAATTTTTTGCAAAAACTTCAATCAAATTTCAACTTGTTTTCCTACTTTACCAATGGGCAAATACACTAGTTTCAATGAAACTGATAAAAGGGAACTTCAATAACTCTTAACTAAACACCTTGACATGTAAGATTACATGCTTAAAATACTACAAGAAGAGAAAAAAAGAGTGAACAATGGTCAATTTTCCTAAACCATAGAGAAACTAGCTACAAATGACACTATGAGGGTAACTATGTCTCAACAACCCCCTATAGTAGCCTAACCCACCTCTATGCCACCAGCTACAACTAGTACATCTTTGTCTCTTGATGTGGCAACCCTTGTGTAAGAGATGAAATATTTTCAATCCAAGGTGCTACATATTGAGCAAGGTGCCTCTAGAACTACATAGGATTTGGATTCTTTTTCTCTTGTAAATACACCACTAGCACATTAGATTACTTTGACACCCTTATCATAAGGTTTAGTTAAACCCAAGCTTACTCTATATGATGGCAAGGGTGACCCAAAGACACATTTGAGAGCCTTTCACATAACACTCTTGTATTATGTACCCAATGACTAGTTAATTACCATGTTTATTATATGAATCCTAGAGGATTATGCTTTACAATGATTTTATAGTCTATCAAATCAGTCAATAAGGGCATTCAATCCTTTAGTTGACATGTTTCTAGCTCATTTCAGCATAAAACACTGACATGAGATATGGCATGCTTAAAATACTACAAGAAGAGTAAAAAGGAGTGAATAATGGTCAATCTTCTCAAACCATAGAGCAACTAGTTATAAATGACACTACAGGTGAAACTATGTCTCAATAACCCCCTATAGTAGCCCAACCTACCTCTATGCCACCAACTACAACTAGTACATCTTTGTTCCCTGATGTGACAACCCTTATGCAAGAGATAAAATATATTCAATCCAAGGTGCTACATATTGAGTAAGGTGCCTCTAGACCTACACAAGATTTGGATTCTTTTTCTCTTCTACATACACCATTAGTATGTCACATTGCTTTGACACCCTTACCATAGGGTTTAGTTCAACCCAAGATTACTCTATATGATGTCAAGGGTGATCCATATACACATTTGAGAGCCTTTCACATAGCATGCTTGTACTATATACCCAATGACTAGTTACTTACCAAGTTTATTCCATGAAGCCTAAAGGATTATGCTTTATAATGGTTGTATAGTCTACCGAATCAATCAATCAAGGCATTTAATCCTTTAGCTAACATATTCCTAGCTCATTTTAACATTAACATTGGTGATAAGGTTTCATATGCTCAAGTTGCATAATATAAAATAAGGTCAAATGAGCATCTCATAGATTATGTTCTTTGATATAAGACTATTTTAGCTAAGATGACTAGCCCCATGGCTGATCAAGAGTTATAGTATCTCTTCAAATAGAGCCTTATACCATCTTTGCATGAATCAATTATGTTTAAAAGATTCTCTTCCTTCACTGAATTATGTCACACTAAAGGAAAGAAATGTCAAGTTAATTTCAATGGGCAAACTCAAATACACAAGTATCTCAGACATAACAAACAAGAGTAACAACAAAGTCCCATACAAAGTAAAGGTCAATGATAACAAGAGTTAAAATCAACCTACAATTAATTTGTCTTCTGATTTGCCTCAGTGAGTGGTTTTACCAGCACTTCCTTAGTGAACCTTCAGTAATCTACCATTTTCTCTAGCTAGAGTTTTATAGCAGCTATTGGAATGTAACATCATATCTCTTCCTCCTATTTGGGAAGTTGACCCAACAAAGCCTCTTCCACTAGGATATGATTATCATGTATTTTATGAGTTTCACAAGGCACTAGGTCATATAAAAAATAGATGCATCATTTTGAGACACAAGATATAAGATTTAATAGATGGAAATCATATTGATCTTGACACTTTAGTTGAGCCTCCTCAAGAAAAAAAACATAGGATAAAGCATTGAAAATATTTTTAGATCCTTTTCCATAGCATTCCAAATAGGAAATAAGGGATTCATTAGGGTTTCACCATGCATACCATGCACATCCCCCACTAGATACATATAGGGTACTTTTAGTTGAGACACATCCTTTGAGCAACATGATTGGTGTATATAGTTTTAGAGTTTTGGCTAGACCTTCCATTTCCTTCTTAGATCAGGAGATCATTGAGGATGATACAAATTATCATTCACTCTTTATTATATCTCACATTCATAATCATCCTATTCATAGTATTCTCATAGACAATAGATCTAGTGTGAACATGTGAATTATGACATTATTGCAGCATTTGGAATATTTAGAATAGGATATTACACCGATAGACATAGTTATCAATGAATTTAGTAGGTATATATAGAGTTCATTAGGTGATATTATACTTCTTTTATATGTGGGTCCAACACATATGGTCACTCCATTCACTATTATTCCTAGTGCAAGAATTTTTAATGTGTTACTTGGTTGACTATGGATTCAAAAACTTTTACCAATACTTTTTACAGTTCACAGATGCATGAAATTTATTCATGCTAATCAGGTTATTATAGTTTTTGGATTTATATATGAGCTACCACTCCCCACTTTAGAGCCATATTCTATAGTATAATCATCAATTTTAGTTCAACCTTTAGTTTTAGTTTCTCTACTAGTTATAGTTCCTCCTCTAATTATAATTCAAACATAGTTGAGGTATCCATCACTAGCACAAAGAGTTCATACACCACCATAGCTTTAGGATTCTAGATAGATATCAGCTACAATGTTCACACATAGAGTAGTATCATTGAGATATCATGCATCTATGCACAAATCACATGTTTAGAGAGACTCTCCTACTACCGGATGGGTCCCTAATAGCCCTAAAATTGCATCAAATTCTCAAATGTATAGGGGGACCCCACATTTGGTTTCTAATTTAGATATTTTAGAGAATTTATAACATATATAGCTTTCAAAGCTATAGTCTCTGCATTTCCATCATGCTTCATGATCACACATGATTATTCTCCTTAATATAGGGCACCATGATAGGGAGTCTCCCATGAGACTCATTAGTTAGTATCATCCTTTACATGCATTCATGTACATATTTTCTTATGCTTGATTGTACATAGATCAAAAATTTAAAAATTTCAAAATAGTATAAAATTTCAAAATACAAAAACATGAAAATAACTCAAAAAACACCAATAATATTCAAATTTTATGAATTATCCATGCTTTACATTGGTAATACTATGCTAGACTTACATATGTTGTTCCATGCTATTGTTTTTTGATTTATCTACATTACCATGATTCACTTGATCTTCTTTGAGTGTGTGTAGTGACTTCTAGCTTTTTGATTGCTTCACTCTACTCATTTAAGGGGCATCCTACTTTTACATCAAGACACACATCGATATACATACCCACTAAGGGCATCTTCTACATGAATACACCATCCAAGTTATGTCATTCCTACACCACACATTCTAGTTATCATGTTGATGTACATTACTTACTAGCTTACACATATTACTCTATTGACACTCACTAGTATATAGCACTTGTGTATTTCTTAGCATATACCTAGTATTGTACTAACATGTCTTGAATAATTTCCTTCTTACTTTGATTAATTAGATGTGATTATACTTCTAGTTTCTTACATGATTTCTTTTCTTGTTTAGTGTAGCTAGATTATTTGCATTTTTTAGTTCATGTTTGTCTCATGTATGTGCCTTATGATATTTGTCAATGTCCTTTCCTTATATTCATGTTTATGTATTAGGACATTTGCTAATGTCCTTTTCCTATACTCTTTTATGTGATTATGGCTTCCATGCTAATTTTTATTATTTCAATTATATGTGTATGCAACATTTGAGCATGCCTTATATGCTTTTTTTCTAGTTTGAGTGACATGTGCCCATGTCCCTTGTTTGTGTGTCCCCTTGGCCACCCTTATATGTTTATTTATTATTTCCTTGTATGCTTTATTTCTAGTTTGAGTGACATGTACACATGTCCCTTTTTTGTGTGGTCCCTTGGCCACCCTTGTATGATTCTTTCTTCTTGCCTTGTGTGATTTTTTCTTGTTTGCTTCTCATTGTTTGCAATGCCATGATTCACATCATGAATTTATATTTATTTTTTGGATGCCATGATGGACATCATGATCCAGCCCTTCAACTAACAACTAAAAACTAACTAGACTTTCATTTTCATTTTAGTACATTACACATGCTATTACATTGTTACATATACCTAGGCATACTCCTATTGATCTAACAATCTCTCAATATAAATCATGCTATATCTTGAGATATATTGTTAATTATCATTTTTATACCATGTATATTTGTAACATAACACACTTGTAAGGTTTTTTCTTCTAAGGGAAGTCATTGCATGGTCTTCATTCCTACCCTCAGAAGAGGGGGAACAAATAGGGGTTTTATCTCAGAGATCAGAGCTCCTAACAATCAAAATAATATCATTTAGAAAACCCATACCAATAACCATACATTAAAATAGTCAGATTAGACTAGATAGGTAGTTAAGAATCTATTATAATTACCAAATTTAGCCCTAGACAATAGTACCCAACTTGGACAATAATATTGGTGCCACTAGTGTCCACTTTTGATGCTCCTATCCAAATAGTAGAAAAACCAATTTTTTCAAAAATAGATAGAAAGGTAAATTTAATTACAATTTTATCAACCATAGTTCAAACCAAAATTAGTAGTGTTGACACTGGAAAGTGCACCCAGCGGTAGGAACACAGATTCCTACCCTCTCCCCGCAACATGGAAACCCCTCTCTCGCCTGTGGGACGGCGAAGTAGGAGAGGAGAGTCTCTAGATATGGGCTAGTTCCCTCTGATGTATTTTGTTTGTTTCAGGTAATGCAAAATATAGATATATAGGTATACATTTGGGGGGGGTGAAAAGAGAAAGAGAAAAGCTTGAAAACAAACAACCTACTCTAAAGGAGGTGATACACCAAAAACATGAGTGACCTTCCAGATCCACTCTCAGAATCAGGGGAAATGCAAGTATACTCTACACATCTAGTAGAGGGATCAGGCTACTAAGACAAAGGGAGAGGCTATAATGGAAAATACGTCACAGAGGTTTACCGAGGTGCTGTGGAATGCACACTTGCAAGCAACTTACTCTGTTCTGTCCTTCTCAAGTATTGCTCTTCTCCTTTCAGCTGTAGCACCGGTCCCTGTAAATAGCTGGTCTGTTGGTATTACCTGTGAAAGCATGGAAGATAATGACTAAACACAGATGGTACTCAGGGCATACACAGCAAATCAATCCAAGATGGAGGTAAAAACTGTATTTTTATTGATTCAGGTGGAAAATTTGCAGAGCAGTGCTCTTTACAAAAGTCAGGAAGATCCCTAGAAAATGACTAAGTCCTTGTATTTATAGCAGAAGAGCCAAGAGAAGTCTCATTGAAAAGTGTGAAAACACTATTTGATGACGTCACAAGTTTGCCAAAACCATGCTGGTTGCCTCGTTTTGCATGCTGGTCTTCTCCTCTGGCAGCTGGGCGGGTTTTTTCTTGTGCACTACAGGGGAATTTTGCCGCCCTTATAGTGGGTGGTGATTTTGCCATTCTTTGCATGAACTTCATGTAGGAATATCTGTCCACGTCGGCCGATAAGCTACCGACGGCGGTAATATTGCCGACATCGGTTACAGTAAGCTGCCGACGTCGGTATAGTTATACTCTGTGCGGCAATTTCTCTTTCCCCGCCATGGGGCGGGGTTTTCCATTTCACCGCCATAGGGCAGGTTTTTTTCAATTCACCGCCATGCGCAGGATTTTTCGATTCGCCGCCATGGGCGGGCTTTTCTAGTTTTTGTGCCTGCCTTTGTGCTGTCGACGTCGGCGGTTCTATCGACGTCGGTCTCTGTAAGGTGCCGATGACGGCAGTATTGCCGATGTCGGCCGACGTCTTTGCTTTTCTTTGTGTTGTGGGTGGCAAATTTTCTGCCCTCTGCATTTTCTTTATAGACGGGCTCATTTTACCCGCCCTTGTAGTGGGTGGCGAATCTGCCGCCCTCTGCATTTTTTCTGCCTCTTTTTTGACTAAGTGTCGAACACTCCATTTTTTCCCCCCTTCTTCTCTTGCGAACGTCTGAAGACTCTGTTCTTCGCTGCCTATTCTCTGCAATGGCACTGTCAAAACCTAAAAGTGGACCTTGTAATCTGAAATGACTGGGCCTGCGAAGCAGGTGTTGGAGGTGACCGAGATTTTGCCTGAGGGGCAAAATTGGGTCAACAAATTGGCGACTCACGGGGGAAGCGTGCCTGCTATGCTTAGAACCCAGTGGCCTTACATATCCATTGGGTGCGGAGTCAGATGGTGACTTTGAAGCGAGTTCACAACAACTTTGAAGATTCCAAAATCAAAAATACAGAATTTACCCTCACTGCCAAGGGAAACACACAAGACTAAAAACAACTAACTGTGCAAACTGCACTTAGGGAAAACATGGAAGAAAACAAGGGAAACTATGTACGACAGAACCAAAAATTCAGTGACAATGCTTCAAGTGTATCCCGTTGACTGGGATACGCAATTCTTCGCCGTCCAACCTGGAGAGCTGGAACGCATTATGTTGCTTGTACTGAGTAATTATGTAAGGACCGCTCCAGAGGGCATCAAATTTTGCATGTTTTCCAGGATTAGCTCTATCTTCGTCCCATTTTAAGATAATGTCTCCTTCGACAAAACTCTTTGACGAAGACTTCTTGTTGAAATGCCTTTTCACCTGATGCTGGCGACTGATCATAGAGACCATGGCCTGGTTCCTTACCTCCTGGAGCTCCATTAGTTCACATAATCTGACCTCCATGCTGCTTCTTTCTTCTAGCTGCAGCTGATGTGTGAGGTCCAGCACTGGCAATTCGAGTGAGATAGGAAGCCTTGCTTCCCTTCCATACACAAGCGTATATGGAGAATTTCCGATTGATCTTTTCGGAGTGATTCGATCGGCCCATAGAGCTGTTTTCAACTTGGCATGCCAAGTTTTCTGATTTTCTTCCATGGTCCTCTTTATAATCTTGATCAAATTTTTGTTAGTAGACTCAGCCAGTCCATTCCCCTGCGGGTAGTAATTTGACGAAGTGCTGAGGTATATACCATACCTTAGTGCCCATTCACTAGTTTTGGTTCCCAGAAAAGCCAAGGCATTATCTGAGATTATAGTGGCTGGGACCCCAAAATGTGTCACTAAGTCCTCATAGAAATCCAAGACTGCGCTCTCATTTGCTTCCTTCAAAGCAATGGCTTCCACCCACCTGGTGAAATAATCCATAGCAGTCAGGACCCACTTGTGTCCGGCGCTAGAGGGAGGGTTGATCATCCCTATGAAATCCAGGCCCCACTGCATGAATGGTTGCTCAACTTGAATGGGCTGTAGGGGCATGGCAGCCAATCGCTGCTTTCCATCAAAGAGTGCACACTTTTGACACTTCCTTACCCAGGCATGGGTATCCTTGAAGAGAGTGGGCCAAAAATAGACAGCTCTCATTATTTTTGCTGCTGTGGTCTTAGGGGTGAAATGGCCACCTGCTGGCCCATTGTGAAACTCAGCCAATACCTTATCAGCCTGACTGGAGTCAATGCATCTCAAGAGAACCCCAGAGAGATCCTTCCTAAATAATACTCCGTCAATCAAAACATAGGGAAGGGACTGAAGTTTAAAATACCTTCTTCCGGCCCTATCGAGACCCTGTGGACATTCGCCCGTAAGAAGGAAACGCCTCATGTCCAGTGTCCAATCTCTTACGACAGCTGGTTCTTCTGTAGTGGCTGCATCATGGATCAGCAAGTTGTCTTCACCCCTTTGTCTCAAATCCGTGGCTAGCTGTTCACACAGGCCCCTTCCTCTAACCAACTTGGTGATTTTGATGTCTATGTCGTACTCCATTACCTTGGTGATCCATCCCGCTCTTTTCTCGTTTAAGTCTCGATTGGTCAAGAAATCCTTAACGCCAGGATGTGGAACCATGAGATGGATCCTACTGTTCGACAACATATATCTGAATTTCTTCAGGCTACGCACTACTGCCAAGACTTGCTTCTCTACATAGGTGTACCTGGTTTTGAAGTCCTTTAGCCCTTGGCTGAAAAAGGTGAGTGGTTGCTCGAGGTCATCACTGTTTGCTTGGGTAAGCATGGCAGATATTACTTCTCCGTTACTGAAGGTATAGAGATTGAGGTCTTTATTGAAGTCGGGGCTGATCAGAGCGGGAGCCTGGGTCAAAGCCTGTTTGATAGCTTCAAAGCTATCCTTTCTTGGCGTTGTCCATTTGAATTCTTCACCCTTCTTTAGCAAGGAGGTTAGGGGTTTAACTATTTCAGCAAAGTTCGAAATGAACCTCCGAATGAAATTTATTCGGCCAAAGAAACTCTGCAGGGCTTTCTTGTGCTTCGGTAGGGACATCTCCAGAATGGAGCGGACTCTCTCTGGGTCAATAGACAAACCTTCCTTGGACACAATGTGGCCAAGAAGTTTCCCCTTGTGAACCGTGAATACACATTTCTTTGGATTTAGGGAGATGCCAAATTCCCTGCACCTCTCAAAAATCTCCCTGAGGTGCTTCATATGATGTCCTACCTCTTTGGAGAAAACCGTTATATCATCGAGGTACACCAGCACGTTCTTATTTATCAAACCACTGAAAGCCATGTCCATGGCTCGCTGGAAAGTAGCACCAGCATTGGATAGCCCAAAAGGCATCTTCTGGTAGGCGAACGTTCCCCATTTAGTGGTGAAGGCTGTTTTGTATTGGTCACAGTCACGCACCAAAATCTGATTATATCCGAATAGCCATCCAGGAGGGAGAAGCGTTCGGAACCAATTACCTTTTGAAGGATCTGCTCCATGTTTGGAAGGGGATAATGATCTTTTAAAGAGACTTTATTAAGGTCTCTAAAGTCGACACACAGCCTGATCTCCCCATTTTTCTTTCTAACTGGAACCAAATTAGCCAACCATGAGGAATGTTTGATCGGAAATATAATGCCGGACTCAATCAACTTGGCCAATTCTTTCTGCATAAGGAGCTCGACCATCGGGTTAACAGGTCTCTACTTTTGTGTGACTGGTTTTGCGCCTTCATCTAATTCAATGGTGTGTTGGGCGAGCCTTGGATCGAAGCCTTTCAAGTCGCTATAATTCTAGGCAAAAATATCAGCGAACTCCTGGCACAGCAGAATGAAAGCTTGTCTTTCTTGAAACGTGCAGACCTTGCCAAGCACCAGCAACTTATCCTTGAAGATTTCTACTTTTTCATAATTCTCCTCTTTGGTAGTGATGCATGCTTTGTCATCTCTTAGTTGGTCCTCTCCGTTGAAAATACTTTCAAGTGTGATCAGACCCTTAGGGAGTTTATTGTTCTTCAATTGAACAATTTGATTTCCATATTGCTGCTGCAATTTTGCCTGATTGCGGACCGCAAATTCAGCTTCCTTCTTTAGGAAAAGGGCTATCTGTTGGTCACTTTCGAAGACCTGCCAATTTGTAACATTGTCTGGAATTGAAGGCCAGACCACCACTTTTAAATGGCACGAACTACAACCCCTGCTTATCTCTTTTGAAACATCAAATTGGGCACCAACAGCTGCCAATCTGTCAGCCTGCTTATTCTATTCCCTGGGGATAGAGGTAATGTTAAGAGCAAGGAAATCCTCCATCAAGTCCTAGACTCTGTGCTTGTAAGATTTCAGTAAGGAGTTCTTGGTCAGGTTCAGGCCTCTGATTTGGTTCACTATTAGTTCACTGTCCCCCAAGATTTGCAATTTTTTGATCCCTCTCTTTCTTGCCCACTCAAGTCCGTGAATCAAAGACTCATATTCTGCAACGTTACATGTGCAAGAGAAATGGAAACGAAAAGCTGAAAAGTACCTTTCTTTAGAAGGGGAGACTAACATTACCCCACCACCAGCGCCCAGTTTGCTTCTGCAACCGTCGAAATATAGCTGCCACAGGCCAAGATCTTCTTTATTTTCCCTCATTATATTGGGCATGACGACACTCTCTTCATGTAAGCAATAGACGCTAAGGTCTGCCTCCTCAATAAACTTATAAGGATCGTGTTCAAAGTTATCACTTCCCCACTCATCCAAGAGTAGATCTGCGACTCCTTCAAGAGCAGAAGATGAGGACTTGTCTGTTTGAGAGTCTTCTAGATCAATGATAGTATAACTGACATTCATTGCCTTGGGTGAATAGGACTCTAGGTGGTCCTTATAGAGTGGCTCGGATTCAATTTTCACTTTGGTCCCATACTTGGTTCTGAAAACCAGGTATGACCAATTTGCTGCTAGATAACCACCTATCTTGGACGTAAAGTCCCTAGACAAACAGATTGCAAAATATGGAGGAACATCTGCTACCACTATATCTTGAGGGATTGAGAATGTCGGGCAGGCATGCAATGTTAAACTCAATCCTTTTAGGACTCCGACTATCTTTGCGGGTGTCCCATCTAGTTGCAAGACTCCTTTGTTCATTGCTTCGTACTTTAACCCCATCTTATCAGCAATGCATTTAGGCATTACTGAAGTGCTGGCCCCGCTATCAATTATGCAATTATGTACTAAGAAATCTCCTATGATCAAAGATACATAAAAAGGGGGAGTCTTTTCTTCTTTCCTTATCTGACCTGGAGCAGAAGGCTGCCCATTCATCATTAGGATGTTATTAGTGTCTGTTGGGATGGCCTGGCGATCTAGCTCATGCAATTCTTTCTTCAATACCTCCTTTTGTCCCGGAAGAGACAATGAATCCCATAGAGAAATGCTCACATGCAATTTCTTCATTTGATCAACTATATTAACTTGGGGACTGACTCCTTTCGCGTTTTCCTTTGGGCTGATCCCGACTGGAGCTTTAGATTGAGGAGCTGGGGGTACAGATGGTTCACCGGAAATTGGGGCCTTTTGAAAAGGGCGTGGTGGAGGATTCACTGCTGCCCGAGGGGAAGCCTGCACTTCTCCAACTACTCTTCTTTTAAATCTCATATTGGCCGCAACGCAATCAGCATGATTGCCTGCAGCGCCCCCATGATTAATTGCACAGAGCTCGCCCTCTTCATGATTTATCAGGGTAGAATCCGGCTGAGTCTGATTGTTGCTTGTGCTGGTTTGAGCTGGGAACTCAAAAAATTGAGAAAAATCAGCACCCTGATTTTCCGAATTCTGGAAAAAATTCATCATGTCATTCGGGTGGACAGCTTGCTCTTGACCTTGTCCCATGTTTGAACAACCTGGCTGCTCCTGCACTAGATTGTTCTGTGTAGGTACCATGGCTTTAGATGATGAAGGAGGGCTTGGTTATAATTTTGATAAGGCCTAGTTGTAGTGAGCTGCCCCTGACCTTGGTTATAATTTTGAAAGGGGGGTCTAGGGGCATGGCCATAATTTTGATAACTCTGGTTTGGCTTGTGGCTTTGAGCTTGCTGCCTTTTAAGGGCAACAAGTTCATTTGACATGCTCTGCAACAGGCCCTTAACTTCACTTAATTCATTGGATGGAACAGCAGTTGGCTTTTCAATGACAGGTAGGGGGGCAATTGTAGGAGAGACTGCTTGAATTGGGGGCAGCGGTTCTGGGAAAAGTGGCATGTGAGGTCTAGGGGCGATTTTCCCAGCTTGAATCAAGCAATTTTCAGCCGCAATGGCTATGTCATACGCAGATGGTAGTATGTGTCCCCCCATAGATTGAATCATCATAGCAATGTCACTATTTAATGCTTTTAGATAGTATAAGAAAGCGTAGCTGGGGGTCGGCCTTACCAGGATGGGAATTCTATCCCAAGTCTTTTGAAACCACGTATTGAAGTCCTGCATATATTCATGCGGAGCTCTTTTTATAGTTGTCAGCTGCTCAGCAAGAGAGAGGCCATCACTTTTTTCCCCAAAACGATCAGTTAAACGAGTGCCCAATTCGTTCCAAGAATGTATGGAATCCACAGGCAAGGTGCCGTACCAGTCGAGAGCTTTCCCTTTCAGAGACAAGGCTAACAGTCTGATGGCAATATTTTCTTCTGTTATATTATGAATATTGCAAAGGTTGGCAATATTTTTTATATGCTCAACAACTGTAATAGGTCCCACTCCATCAAAAAAAGGCACATTTTTTAAAGCTGTTCCGGGGATCGGGTCATAGCATGGGAGGTTTAAAGGGCTTTCACCACGAAAAGCTGCAAAAGGCAAGGCCATGGCTGGAACAAGTTGTATTTGTGGCTGAGCTGGGTTGGTGTTCCTAGCAACAGGTCTAGGAGGATTTATCAGTGGATAAGGGCGAGTTCTTCCAAACCTGAGTCTTTTAGCGGAGTTTAAAGGTAGTTCAACGAACTCAAAGGGGACCCTTCTTGAAGCTGACCTGGTGGTAACTTTTGGCATAGAAGTTAAGTAACTGGTCTTTAAAAAAAAAAGAACTGAGCTCTTACCAGTGGAGTCGCCAGATGCTGGAAATCTTTGAAAATCACTGTAGCAGGACCAACATCAATCCTGAAATACTACTGTGCTAGAAACTTTGATAAAATTGGAGTCCCACTGGGCATGCCAGAACTGTTGACACTGGAAAATGCACCCAGCGGCAGGAACACAGATTCCTGCCCTCTCCCCTCAACATGGAAACCCCTCTCTCGCCTATGGGATGGTGAAGCAGGAGAGGAGAGTCTCTAGATATGGGCTAGTTCCCTCTGATGTATCTTGTTTGTTTCAGGTAATGCAAAATATAGATATATAGGTATACTTTTGGGGGGGGTGAAAAGAGAAAGAGAAAAGCTTGAAAACAAACAGCCTACTCTAAAGGAGGTGATACACCAAAAACATGAGTGACCTTCCAGATCCACTCTCAGAATCAGGGGAAATGCAAGTATACTCTACACATCTGGTAGAGGGATCAGGCTGCTAAGACAAAGGGAGAGGCTATAATGGAAAATACGTCACAGAGGTTTATCGAGGTGCTGTGGAATGCACACTTGCAAGCAACTTACTCTATTCTGTCCTTCTCAAGTATTGCTCTTCTCCTTTCAGCTGTAGCACCGGTCCCTATAAATAGCTGGTCTGTTGGTATTACCTGTGAAAGCATGGAAGATAATGACTAAACACAGATGGTACTTAGGGCATACACAGCAAATCAATCCAAGATGGAGGTAAAAACTGTATTTTTATTGATTCAGGTGGAAAATTTGCAGAGCAGTGCTCTTTACAAAAGTCAGGAAGATCCCTAGAAAATGACTAAGTCCTTGTATTTATAGCAGAAGAGCCAAGAGAAGTCTCATTGAAAAGTGTGAAAACACTATTTGATGACGTCACAAGTCTGCCAAGACCATGCTGGTTGCCTCATTTTGCGTGCTGGTCTTCTCCTCTGGCGGCTGGGCGGGTTTTTTCTTGTGCACTGCAGGGGAATTTTGCCGCCCTTATAGTGGGCAGCGATTTTGCCATTCTTTGCATGAACTTCATGTAGGAATATCTGCCGACGTCGGCCGATAAGCTACTGACGGCGGTAATATTGCCGACATCGGTTATAGTAAGCTACCGACGTCGGTATAGTTATACTCTGCGCGGCAATTTCTCTTTCCCCGCCATGGGGCGGGGTTTTCCATTTCACCGCCATAGGGCAGGTTTTTTTCAATTCGCCGCCATGGGCGGGCTTTTTCGATTCGCCGCCATGGGTGGGCTTTTCTGGTTTTTGTGCCTGCCTTTATGCTGCCGACGTCGGCAGTTCTGCCAACGTCGGTCTCTGTAAGGTGCCGACGACGGCAGTATTGCCGATGTCGGCCGACGTCTTTGCTTTTCTTTGTGTTGTGGGCGGCGAATTTGCTGCCCTCTGCATTTTCTTCGTAGACGGGCTCATTTTAACCGCCCTTGTAGTGGGTGGCGAATCTGCCGCCCTCTGCATTTTTTCTGCCTCTTTTTTGACTAAGTGTCGAACACTCCATTTTTCCCCCCCTTCTTCTCTTGCGGATGTCTGAAGACTCTGTCCTTCACTGCCTATTCTCTGCAACGGTGCTGTCAAAACTTGAAAGTGGACCTTGCAATATGAAATGACTGGGCCAGCGAAGCAGGTGTAGGAGGTGACCGAGATTTTGCCTGAGGGGCAAAATTGGGTCAACAAGTAGTTTTAGTACAATTTTTCTCAAACAATCTAGATATAGGGGGTATCATGTGTGGCATGATGGATCTCACTTCTAGTTTTAATAGGGTAGTTGGTACAACTTCTATATTATAATCCATGTTTCAAACACCAATGATTAGGGCAATGTGTGTGACACAGTTGTTTTCTTTTCTTTTTGAGTTTAATATTACCTATGAATTCTCAGTGGATGTGTGCCTTATTCCATCTACAGGTGGTTGGTATCATTTTGGAATGGATTTCATAAAAGCCTAACTTCTTGATTTATCAAGTGGCTTTCTTACAAGCCTAGTGCACTAGTTCAAAGTGGCTTTCAAACAAGCCTAATCTCCATCTTTTGGAATGGACAAGAGTGGCCTAGTTTCTAGCATATATTTAGCTATCCCTACAAACATTGTCATATCATATTACATTCATGAGCTTTAGGATCCATCTCATATGAAATAAACTTCATACTAATATCAGTTCATAGTTTCACTTCATGGGGTAAAAATGGAGCCAAAAGACTAGCTATCCTTTGTTTTCTTGAGCCACCTATTTAGAGGGATTAGATACACAGTCCAAACATTGATTAGCATATGCATAATAACATAGCTTCACTTAGTAGGTGATGATAGAGCCAAAGGACCTAATTTTTCATTCTTGATCCACTTCTAGGGAATTTAGCACTCAGCTATGTTCATGTTATTACTCTTGGTACAACATCATCTAGCATTACTCAACATCACAATAGGTTTTGTATTGGTTCACCCCAGTGAGGTGTATTCATTCCTTTTTCTTCCTCTCTCTCTTACCCAACTTTGTATGTTATTATTTTAGATATAATGTATCTAGTAATAACTAGTCTACTTTCTATTTTCCCTTCCATATTCACACTTTACAACATGCTCTCTCTATACACACCCAACATCACACAGCTTCACCCTTATAGGCAAGTTTAGGTACATTTTCTATTTTTCATTTATCCTAGTATTTCAATTTGTTACATAATTGTAATAAGGGGGGAAAATGTAGTCATATAAAATACAAAAAATGGTAACTTGAGTATGGCTAATGAAACCTAACCCTTAGTTTACCTTGTGCTTGCTTTCATGGCCCTCTTAGGCTTATTTTCATTGATTCTTAGTCATATGTAGCCTTTCAAACTTGATCCCAACTAAGCTATACCCATCTTTACATGAAAAATAAATCCCCCTAGGTCCCGTCTACTTAGGATAGTAACACCACACTTGGAATAAAGCATCGATACCACTACTATCTACTTTTGATGCTATTGTCCAAGCCCATTTATGGTTATATTAGTCAATCTCTTCTACTTCCCCATCCTTATCCTTGTCAACCTAACATGATAACATTTAATACATGACCAATAGATCCTTATAAAAACCCATTCAAAGATCATTTAGAAAGGGTTGGAAGTTATCACTAAGCAAACAAGATTACTCAAGTAACCTTCCCTAATCTCTACATACAGCTAACCAACACACTTACAATCTCATTCAATTTATTACTCTAGTCCCTAACCACATCAAGCACATCTATTTTAGCATTTTGCATATTTATATATACAAATTACACAAAGCATATCAAGTTAGGATAGCTACATATGGCTTGATCCCTCATTATAGTATTGGTATGTAGGAAGCATGCCCACACATAGGGTGTGAATCATGTCCAATGCATCTTACATACACTAACTCCCCTTTTTTCTCAAAATTGGTCAAAACACAATGGAATATAGGTCTTGAGTAAATAATCTACTCTATAGGGAGCTTTATAGACTTCTATTTGACAAAACATCATAGATAGGGTCATATAGATAGGGTCACATAGGCATAGCAAATAAAACCTAAAAAGCTCAGATCCTTATGATAAAAGTGGTATATGTAGACTATAGTGTTGGTGCCACTACTATATACTTTTAGTGCTCCTATCTAATCACAAAATGAAGTTTAGATATCATTTTATGATAATGTCTCAATCTTTCATAGTGAATTCTAACTTTTATCTCAGTCAGATCAATCAATTCCTAGCTATGTTTTATTTTCTTCTCCTTGTTACTATTTTTATAAAAGTTTGAATTTTAATTGATTTACACAAATCAATATTTTAATTATTATCTATTTATTTCCTAATTTTACTACTCAGACCCTTCAACTAAATTAGGAATAATACACCAATATCCCCAAAATTGTTAAACAATAACCATGAGAGAAGAAGGGAGAGCCTTATTTTGAGATTGACCTATGGGAGGAATGGTAGAAGGTTTGGGAATAGTTATAAGGTGATATTTAATATGTTATTGAAGGATGCAACAATGATCAGTTTGATGGGTGTCATATTGGTGCCAAAGATAATATATCTCTCTATAGTTAGGAATATACTTAGGTAGTACCTTTAAGGAAGGTATGACCTTGTCTAAGGACCAAGGGGTAGAGGGATTCAAAGTATAAATATACTATCATAGATTACAATAATGTATGGATGGATGATTATTTATATCATGGAACTAATTGATATGCCTATGAATGGACTTGGTAGAGGTACTCATAGGAGGAGGTGTAACAAAAATGGAAGGAGCTTGGAAAGGCTCATCAGCCCATTTGGTGGGAAATAGAGCCATTTGTGGTAAAGGATACAAACCATCACCAAGGTAAGGTGGTGTTGGTGAAGGAACAAGACTAGGATCAATGGAAGGAGTGATGGGATCAAAATAAATAATAAATTTAGCTAAAGTGGGAGAAGGAATGGGCTCTAAAGTAGGTTCTACTAAGGGAGGAGTAGGATCTATAGAATGCAGAAGTAGGGTTTCACAAATCTCAGTGATAATCAAGATATAGGGGTCAAAATTCTTAGAAAAGTGGTAAGGCCTAGTCATATCATGATCTATAAGCATACTCCTATGTGGTTATTTAGAAACTAGAGGTTTTTACACCATCTCTAACCTATGATAAAAAGGAAAAATACTAAAACTAGGAACTCTAAATGATGGAATATAGGAAGATACATGAAAAGATAGAAGTAAATAGGAATGATAATGGATAACCTTAGCATCATGAACCTAAATAAGACCATATAAAAAGGGATCATATAAGGTATAACCATCATCATAATTAGGCATGTGAAAATCAATGAATTAGGTAGGGATGACATTGTCATCTTATGAGGTGTGATGAATGTAATACCTAGTCTTAGTCAAGATAATGGGGATATCATCATAACATGGTTTACGAGAATGAGGTTGTAAAGAAGTAGGAAGTTGAGAGATGAGATGAGGTAAGATATCGGTAGGCTGATCTCATCGAGATAATCATCATAAAAATCTAAGAGGTTAGGGGGAATATTCCCAATGATTTTGGGATGACTATTATAACCTTGAGTTGAGTTGATGGGAAAGTTGAATCATTAAGACTCATAGAATGGAACACTAGGCAAAGGCTCAAGAGTAGGAATCTTGAAGACACCATGGTCTTGGAATTGTTCAAAATTTGAAAGGTTAGTATCACCTTGAATCCTATATATGGATCCATTATGAGGGAATTTAATGCATTATCAAGTGGAAGAATTAATTGATTTCATATGGTGAGTCCACAACCTACCAAGCAATATGTTATAAGATAAATGAAAATTTAATACCATCACCTTCAAATGAATGGTGATAGGTGGGATGGTAATGGGAATCCACACACAACTAAAAGGAGGCATTTACCTTTGACCATATCCTTGGAATGTGCTTTGTGTGGATTTGAAATTGAATTCAGAATATATAAGGGTTTTGATAAAATTGAGAGAGGCAACATAGGTATCAGAACCCTCATCAATCAATGCATGCTTGACTTGGATATTGCCAATTTGAATACTAATAAATAGAAGATCATCTGTATGAAGTAAAATCTCATCAAGAATCATAGAAGTGATAGGAAATTTTAAGGAAAGATAAGTGTCCATTATTTCAATCAACATGGATGGACATCTCTTCACATTATTGTAATATGTTATCTTCAGATCCAGATAAGGTTGCTTCTGTCCTACTAGGGGAGGATGAGGGATGTTCATTTTGAACAATAGTTTTATGAGATGGTTTAGATGATGTGGATAGGTCCTCATAAGCTCAAGAAATTGAATTTAATATGGGAGATTAGTGAATTCCATGATGGGATCCCACTTATCATAACCTATAAGAAGGCTGTTAGAAATATTTTCATAGTGTTGAAGGAGGTCCTTAGAAGGAAGAGCTAAAGTACATTGGAATTTATGTTGATAAGAGGCAGAAGGTTTAGAACAAGGTTTTAAATTATGTTTAGAAGATGAAGCAGTTGGGTCAAGTTGGTTTTGAGAATTGGTAGATAAATTATTTAAATAAGCTTGATTGCCATTGGTATTAGGTAAATAAGATTGAGAGATGGTAGAAATAGAATGGGAAGTGTTATCCAAGGGAGGAATTGGAATTGGATCATCAAAGGTGATAAGGTCATCTTGCCCTAACTCTTTTAAGTGAGTGTGAGAAGAATCTTGGATAACACAAAATGTGTAATATAATGGATTGTAGATAGGTTGAGGGTCAATAAAAGCATTCCCCCTTTACATATTAGTAATATTAACCACATTCTCTTTAGGATTAGGGTCAATAACACTTTATAAATTATTGGTATAAGGGGTGGGCTTCTCTTAGGTATGTTGATTAGGTTGGTGATTAGGAATAGGGTCTTGATAGATAGCTAAATGATCATGAGCTTGATGCAAAGCTTGAGATTTAATATGTGTTTCATGAGCCTTAAAAGTAATGTCATAGGTTTGTTGACATTTTAAAATGATATATTCATGATCAAAATTAAGACCAATAATAAAATCCATGGGTAAATTATGAAGCTACCTACATGCCTCATGAGAATGACCTCAACTACCATGAAACCAACAAAACTTGTTGGGATCATACCAAGACTTCATAGGATGAGTGGGATCAAGTTCTCATGGAAGAGGCCTAGGTATATGTTTACGTAATTTTGCTAAGGAGAAAATTTTGTGAACGTTGATGTTATTAGGTTAAGATAAATGAGGATTAGTGAATTTTTGATTGGGGGGCAGTTTCAAAGTTTTGTTAGGAATAATAGCTTGAATAGTGTGAATGGTGTCATAAGATTCCATGACACCATTATTGGTAGTATTATGATTTTTATTTTTAATTAAAATATGAGTACCCATAGAAGGTTGGGGTGGCTCTAATTGATTCATAAGGAAATCTTGACATTTTTCTTGGTCAATGGTCTCCTCAAAAGTACATGGAGAGAGAATGTGGACCTGAAATTGTAACTTGGGATAGATATAATTGGTAAATATATGGAAAGGGTAATCATTATCCATGTTATGTTCACATTTGTTGTAAAATATTTTCCACCTTTTAATAAAATCTTGGGAAGTTTCATTTTTAAGTTGTTTATAATTTATAAAGTGGGCAAAGTATTTTTGGGAAGATCACTAGTTTGGAAATCTTGGAGTAAAACATTTACTAAATCTTAAAAACTAGTAATAGAATGAGTTTTAAGTTGGTTTTACCAATCTAAATAATCACCCATGAGATTTTTGGATAGTATCTTGGTAGAGGCAAAGGTGTTTAATTGGACCCAATCTTTATATATATTTCCAAATATTTTGAGATGAAGAGTAAGATCAGTGGATCCTTTGTAAGAAATGGTAGGGGTGATACCTCCTATATTAATATTAGAAACTTGAGTGGTAAGAGGTTTATTTTTGAGATGTTTAATTATATTTTTGACAAGGGTAGGTTGAGGGATGATATTTACATAGTAATCTCTAAGAGGAGGTGGGGGAACCTTTTGATTATGCATACCCCAAGGCATTGGTTGAGGGTGGGTTTGAAGATGGAGAAGGTCATTTTACATTCTCATCATTTGGTTTTTATTATGAGCTTGAAAATTATTCATTTGATTATGTGTATTTATTAATATTTGATGGGTTTGATTGGTATTGTTTGCATTACTTGAAGTATTAGCATTAGAAGGAGTGGTTTGGGTACCACTATTGGTGTTGCTAGGAGATTGAGAGGAACTATTAGAATGTGAGGCACTAAAGGCAAAATTTTCTTTTGTGGAAAAACATGAACTAATGAAAGGGTGAGAAGAGGAAGAAATAGAATCATGATTACCTTGGGTAGAAAATTATGCACTAGTGGAAGAGTTAAAGAGAGTGAGTCTTGGGAGAGGCCCACTAGATGTAGAACCTGCCATGTTAATGAACATACTAGGCATGGAGTTAGAATAATTTAAAGAAGAAGAGGTCATGGTATGAGAAGGGATCATAATAGAGGGAAGAGGTTGAGAATAAAATAAGGTAGTACCCATAAATCCTTGTGAGAATGTGGGAGAAGGTGAATGAGGCTCTTCAAATTGACCACTAATCATGAGGTGGTAAATGGCATAGGGATCCTTTCCTCAATGTTGAGGAAATTATGAGATAAATAATAGTAGTTTATAGGTATACTCTAATTTAGGTTGATCTTCTAGTGATAAGAGAGGATTACATGGTGAAGAAGAATGAGGTGGGGCCCCATAGTTCATTATGAGAGTGTCTATATAAACATTACTCTCATCTAAGAGAGGAACCCTACTCTACTTATGGGAGACCCTATGAGGGTTGGTAAAACTCATCATGTATATTGAATTCAACTCAATATTGTCTTCAAACAAAAAGTTCATAATGAAGGAAAAGGACTAAACAAGGTAAGAGAGATGTAAAAGCAAGGAAATATGAAGTGATAAAAACTATACAGAGTCGATTGGGTTGACCTAGTTAAAAAATAAGGACTAAAAATTGTAAAAAGTCAACTGGGTCAACCTAATATAGGCAACAAAGGTTGGAAATTGTACAGAGTCGATAGGGTCGACCTAGTATAGGAAATAGGGAAAATAGATAGCTTATAAGATACTATGTCAATAGAAATGACTATCTACTGAAACAAAAATAATTTTTCAATTAATTTAGTGAATCAAGAAATGAAAGGAAACACATAATAAATTAGATCAATGATCTTGATCCAATTGAGGCACACAACATAAAAACTTGCATCAACACTGGCTAATGCAAGTTTTTGAAATACAACATACAATTGAGCAAAGAGAAAGTAATCAACTTAGAAAGTAAAAGATAAATAAGTGGTCAAATTGAATTTATTAATTTATTAAAGTATAATTTTATATTTTATAGGAAGTTGGCTATAATCAAGGAACTAGAAAGCAATCTAAGGATGGTTTCAGGATGTTTAGGTTGAAAGGGATATGTATTGGTAATGGTATCAACTTGGTATTAAGGCCTACTCCCTCAATTCACACACTAAAATGATAAGGGTTTTGGGTGTTTATCCAAATATATCATTAACGATGTGTTTATACTTGGCCAAAAAACTAAGTCAACTTCTCCCTTGGTGATGAAATCCAAGTAGGTTGGCCTTGGGTAGACAATTGTTAAAATGCATTTTGAGATTTTGTGATTTGGTAATGTGTACATAAAATATAAAATATTGAAAATAAATGGTATATTGAAAACTTCCTAATTATACTATGTGATCTATTTTAGGCATGTAAGCAATAACAAATGAAAGTGTGAGCTAATTACTAGCCTATAAAGGTTAATTCCAACCTTGAAACATAGTCTAGTATCAATTGAGTTGATAGTGTATGGAGAGAATACAGAATAAGGTTGATAGTTTCACCTCTATACTATGGAAGAATGGGTTTGAAAATTAAATATGTTGACAAAGTCAACCTAGATTTCTAGACAAAACATAGAATACAAAACTATGTCGATAGGGTCAACCTAGTTGACTGTATAGAGGTAGTTTTAAATACTACAAACTATGAAAAATAAAAATATAAAAAATGATAGAAATGACAAATAAGGATAGAAATAAACCTTGGTTGGTTGGAGGATGCAAAGAAAGATGAGATTTCTATTGAATAACCTTGATTAGTACTTGTAAATTTGCTAATTATGTCGATTGGGCCAACTTGGTTTTGTAGATCTTATTTGCTAAAAACTTGAAAATGTATAGGGTCAAATGGGTCAACCTAGTATGTTGAAATGGAAGTATAAAAAATTATAGGTTTGAATGGGTCAACCTAGTAGCCTAAACCTATAAAAAATCCTACACAAATAGAATAGGGTTGTATTGATGTGACTATGTGTTACACTTGCACACATAAGTTAGAACCGTGTTGATAAAATCAACCCAATATCATAAATATATGATAATAAAAATGATAAAATAATGAAATAAGTGAAATAAAAAACTATAAGGGTTAGGCTCGCATTGGGTTCACCAGAATGTATGCAATTAGAACTATATCATGTCTATAAATCAATCCTTACTTAGATAAGATAGATCATACCATACACTTACGACTGGGGATACATTTGTTAAGTGGGAACATGATCAATATGGTGATCCAATAGACCAAATTAGGGGATATCTTACCATAATACACCATTCTAGAGAGGGATCTAAAGCCTCCAGTCAAGAATAATCATGTAATAACCCTAAATGACTCCTATGTTTTGATATCTCACTAAACTAATAACAAGTAAAGCAAATCTAACCTAGTGCTCACCAAAGCTTGTGTCATAAAGTGGGGGTTAGAAACAATAAAAGTAAACATGCATAAGATACATATACTTACATCAATGTATACAAAATACTAATACATGCAAGAGAATTAAAAATGCATATCTATCTACTCTTATAAAGGAGGAACAAAGTTAGGAATATTTACCTTTGAATATGAACCCACTAAGCCTCAATCTCTCCCTTGGACAAGGTGGTTCAAAAGAGGTTATTTTGGTATGTAAGGATGACAAAGATAAATTATCTCTAGGATACACAACCTATCAATGCATCCAAAATACTTATCCACAAGACAATATCCATATCTCCAAAGAAAGTATGGAACCCATGCTTGCTCCTCAAGTAGAATGGTTAATAATCAGTTGCACAATGTCTCTTACTTCTTATTTTCTTCTATAAATAATGGAAAAATGAACTTATATATATATATATATATATAGATATTAGGAACTAGTTTCGGTCTTGACTAACCTAGCTCATGACCTAGTGAATTATTATTCAAAATTGTGCTAGGTTGACTGGGTCGACCCTATTGGCCTAGATTTTTAGAATGGTTTAGGGTTAAATCCACCTATATATATATATATATATATATATATATATATATATATATATATATATATATATATTAGGAACTAGTTTCGCTCTTGACTAACCTAGCTCATGACCTAGTGAATTATTATTCAAAATTGTGCTAGGTTGACTGGGTCGACCCTATTGGCCTAGATTTTTAGAATGGTTTAGGGTTAAATCCACCTATATATATATATAGGTGGATTTAACCCTAAACCATTCTAAAAATCTAGGCCAATAGGGTCGACCCAGTCAACCTAGCACAATTTTGAATAATAATTCACTAGGTCATGAGCTAGGTTAGTCAAGACCGAAACTAGTTCCTAAGTGAAAATCACCCAAAACTATATAGGGTTGACCTAGTCAACATAGTATAGCCAACTAATAAAATAAGATTAAGGTGAGTAAAATGAGGATAAAATGTCGGAAATGATTGGAGAGGGTACAATAGAGACTAAAAATATTAGGGATAATTTTTTTAGGAAACAAGTGTGTAGATAACAAGTGGAAAAGGGGACAAAGATCCTATGAAACATCAATGGTCTACCCACCCATTTATTGGTACACCCATTAAGGTGTGCACTCAGAGAGATTGAGACTCGATGGGTTCTTTCAAGATAAAAAGTGTCAGTAAGTGATAATTTTTTTTAAATGTTATATTTATACACTATGGAGAGGGGTATTCAAGAGAAATCAATAAAGTGGTTGGTTAAAGACAAATTCTTGGGCAGCCAAGATGATGGAAAATAAATACATTGGAGGGATAATAAGAGAAATTAGGGATTGAATATAAGGCTGAGAGGGAGTTACCTTTTGTTTCTCTTGGTCCTTTTACCTAGATCAACTTGTGTTTTAGTAGTAGACGGGGTTATGGTGATGGTAGTGATAGGGGATGACTAGGAAGTCTATAAAGTAACTATAGGTGCCACTGAGGTGGATGGAGTTAACTTAATTGTGTACACTCATAAACTCATTGATGGGGTTGACATTAAAATTATTGAAATGAGAGAACCTAGAAGTGGTTGAACTTAAGGAAGGATTAGAGGGGGTGATGAAGTGGGAACCACTATTCCTATCAATACTATGAAACTAGGGATCATCAAGATTTGATTTGGCATAAGTCCCATAGTTTTAACTTGATGTGTAGTGAGTAATGAGGACATTGGGAATTAGGAAACAAAAGCTCCTAAAGATCATAGGTAAGTTGTATCAATCCTGGCAAATGGAATGGGTTAAGTAGAGGGAAATTGAGAAGTAGGGATGTTGTACATGGTCAAAGCTAGATGTACCTATGTGAATTATGGAAGGGGTGAAATATTTAATAAGAGAGGCATAACCTGGGTGAGCTTGGTAAGAATATGAAAATTAGGGGGTGCCCCACTAGGATATTGAGGTATGGAGGTACTAGGGTAAGGAATATGTATAAGATCATGTTATTGGTCATGCTTTGGGATTGACTTAGGGTTACTACTTAAGTTAAATCATGGTGTGTGTATAACTAAGGTCAAATAACATGAGACATTAGATGTGGATTAAGATCAATGGCTCAAGGAATAAAAAATCATGGAAGAGTAGAAAAGGCCCAAGGAGGCAAAATTCATGGAGGAGAAGGAATTGGGACCCCTAGATTATTATAATAAAAAAATTGAATTGTAGTTACTTGAAGGTCTCCCCTAGCTTGAGATGGCATAGATGGAGTGGGGATACTTTGAGTAGATGGCCTAGGTTAGACCTAATTTTGTTTATTCTTCACCTCTAGCCTAGCCAGAACCTCTTTATCTTTATCAGGGTTGAGGTGGATCTTATCATTAATGTGGAGCACATGGTTGTATTTAATGTTGAGGTGAGATTGGCACTTTATTACATGGGCCCTAGTGACACCATGAGGGTCCCATTCTCAATGCTCTACTCTACCAAGGGAATATGAATCCCTGCCCACTACCATATTTTACAATGGAGGTAGATTATTATACACATATTGGTAGATGATGATGGGGAGGGCCAAACAAGCATTCTAATATCAACTAAGGGAGTGGCCAAAAATGCCTTCCACTAATTTGTAGACTATTTCTTACTTGATTAGTTAGTCTGGGACCTAATAGGGTAGGAGGATAGTGACCATATGGATGTTAGCTACTCATATGTTGGTGTTATATTACTAATACCAATTATCACCAATGGGGGTAAGGAACTATTTGATCTTGTTAGAGATTTGAGGCATGGCTTTATCATTAATGGCCATGTACACTACTAGGTATAATGACTTGCAAATATATTGTATGTGATTCCTATTATGGTGTCCATATATCTTTTATAAAATACATGAGCCATAACACTCCCAAGCGTTCATGGTGTGAATTTAAAATGTTTTAACATAAGGGTGACATAAACAGTGTCCACCATGTAACTCATCATATATAAGTTACCACCATCCTAAGCTTCCTTGATGTGGTATACAAATAAAAAATTTATAGTGATCCCAAGGTCTGGGATCTTCTTGTTTCATGTAAATTTTTCTTTATTTTCTAAGAATAAATCTATAAAACTTAAAATAAGGGTGAAGTTAGTAGAATCTAGATGTGGTTTGTGCTCCATGATCTAGACAGTTGTAGATACTCCTCTTTGTTTGGGGAAAATGACCTAAAGATAAGAAAGCACTAAAGAAATGGTTGATTAGTTAGATATTAGGGTGGATTTCCTAGAGGTTTAGATCTAAAAAGCACAAGATTCTTTGGAGGCTATCGATCATGCTTTTAAATAATCAAGTTCTAGAAATGAAAGATAATTTGCTTGCATGAATAATAGAAGATACTAAAATCAAATATAATAAGTGCTTGAAAAGGGATGGATTTGACTAATTATATCAATAAATGATTAGATATTAATGCTAAACAAATCACACATGGTTTAAAAAATAGGGTGATGTTCTATGATTAGGGTTAAAGTTAGAAAGTGGGGTTTGTTTAGGGTCTGATAGGTAGAATTAGCTTGTTATTGGAGATGGCACATAATGACCCTCAATAGTTGGGTATGACCATAGGTGGTTAGGTGACCATTGGTGGTTAAGTGACCATTGGTAGTTAGGGGATAATTATTAGTGGTTAGGTCACTTTCAATGGTTACTATCAGATTTAGCTTGGGTAAAAGATATCTTAGTTGGGAAGGCTATAGAGAAACAAAGGAACTAATTACTAAAAATAGATATTTAGCTTTATTTTTGGTGTAAATAATGTTGAGGTGAGTGGATGAAAACTTGTTTTAGATCCTAGAATAGTTTCTCTAGAGTGATAATAGATTGGCTATTAATTGATGAGTAGCAACACTTTTGATCTTTGTCATGGTTTATAGTTTGCTAGAAGTTGTCTTGGTTTCATTGGGAGTGATAAGAACACATGCATAAGAAGCTCTAATACACAAGACTCTGATGATTATTTATTTTTCCTCCTTTTCGCCTCCTCATCTTCTCTTTATACAAGAAAAAGGGAGTGGTAAAATAAGAGGTTAAATAATAATTTAACAAGCTATATACCTTTAGCCTTAACATGCATTGATCATGCACATAGATCAAATAGATAAAAATAAAAATAAAGTTTTAGTTGAGTGGTAGTTAACCCTTGAGGTTATTCAAGGTTAACCATCAATGTTCAAGTATAACTATCAGTGGTTAGGGGTTGATCATCAATGATAGAGAGGGTAAAGGTAAAATGTTCAAAGTTAGTCATTGTGAGTTTAGGTTTTGTAGTTGAAAAACTATGAAATGGTCCTTGAGAGGTCCAAGGGTGATCCAAGGGTCACCATGACATCTAGAACCATAGTGTATGATTTTTTAGTGTCTACATTTCCCCTTTTTTATGTAATTTTTATCAACAAACTATAAAAAAAAATAGAAGGTTAAGTTGAAGTTTCAGATGCCTTGAGTATGGGAGGAGGTGTTCCCCCTCAAACCAAGAATCACTGACATAAAATAGAGTCAAGTGTGGGTTTGATAATTGGTTAAGTGGGTGATAAAGTTTTTTTTATTGGGAATCAAAGCCTAAATATGTGCACAAAAATGTGATTAAGTGTGATAGCATAGTTCGTATAGACTAAATTGTCATAGTTGAGCTAGTGGGGTAAAAATAAGGTAAAAAATATAAGTATAAGTGACAAGTAGACCAAGTAATCACATTTAGTCATGGTAGTTAGGTTATACTCATAAATGTAAGTCTTCTAGGCAAGAGAAGTGTGTCTATAGGTATCAAGGGTAGGAAGTGATCTTTGGAATACATAATTGGTTAGTGTACAAAAAGTAGTGCAATTTAAAGTTGTTTATAATGATAATGTAGTCATTGAGGTTAAAATGACCAAGGCAAGGTCATCGTAATAAGTGTGAAAGTCAAGAAAAAATGACTAGTGGCATGGCTAAGTTATTGGTTAGTGAGCTAGTAGAGTTGGTAATCTCCATTAGGATGGTATGGTAGTGTTAGTTGTGGTATTTTTAAGGTTGGAAAGATCCTTGAAGGGGTCAACCATTGATGGTTAGGGTTTAACATTAGTGGTTAACCAATGATCATCTATGGTCATATGTCAACCCTAAAAAGTACAAGGTTAAAAGTAAAATGAGGCTTATATTTCTTCATTTAAAAACCCATGGTGATTGAGGTTATGTTGAGAGAAAAAATGGTAGAGGTTTTATTGTGTGTGGGTGATTGAGTGAGAGTGTTGGTGAGAGTGATTTATTGGAAGTTTAAGCAATGAGGATATAGAGAGGTTGAGGCAGAGCATGGGGCCAATTAATGGTGGTTCCTAGGGCTCCTCCATGATGGCATTTATAGAATGATGTAGGAATCAAAATTAAATGTGTTAATTTTAGTGAATTTGAATTTTTTATTATGTATTTATGTGAATTTGGTTGTTGTTTGGGTGAATGTGGGTGGGTGTGGCCTAAGGTTAGGGCTTAAATTTTGGCATGTATAGTTTTTTGAGGTAAAATATACATTTGAGTAGAGGGGTGGGATATAGGCATGGGAAGGGATGTTTTTGAGGGGTTCGAGGTAGTTTGGGTAGTAGTATGCTGATTTTTTTGGAAGGATTTGGGGGTTAAGGTTAGGGCTTATCTATTAGTGATCATAGCACAATGACCATCAGTAATCACTATCAACTATCACCAATTGATAAATAACCATCAAATGGTCCATGTGTTGACCATTAGCTATTGACCACATAAAAATTAGTAGTTGATGGTTTATTAGTGATAATTCTAAAAGGAACCATCATCAGTTGACACTTGATCATTGACAATTCGTAAATGGGGTAAAATTTAAATTTGTTTGAATAAAGAAATAGGGTAAGAGTTGGTTGAATTTAAAGATTGTGTAAGTTATTGGTAGAAAAATAGTTTAAGGTTATAGTTAAAAAAATGTGGTGGTTAAGGGTTTAGTGAAGGTAGTGGTAGGATGATAGATGAGTTAAAAGATGATACTATGAAGGAATGATTTGCCTGGTAGGTAGGGTTAGGTAATGTATGGTTATATTAGGTGAATAGGTTAAGGTAGCAGGTAGGGGTAGTAGGTAGTATCCATTGGAAAATTTTGATGAAATAGGTAAACTAGGGTATTATTATAACCTTGCAAGCAAGGTAGAAAATATATATGCATGATCAAGTGCCCTAGATTCTTACTGAGATGTAGTGAGGGATGACTATGTAGATTGGGGTCATATAACCAAGGTAGGCCTAGGAGGCATGATGTATTATCATCTTATGCCTAAATATTTAACTATTATAGTATCACTCATCAAGGGATGGGACCCTACCACTAACACATTCTTGCTTATGTCTGGCAAGATTACTATTCTACCATAGGACATCTAATGGATACTATGGCTACCTATAGAGGGTGAGTTGATATACCATATTAGTAGTGATGAGAAAGATGAGAATATGGATCACCTACATAGAGATGACCTTATGGTCATGAGGTGATATTTTGGAGGATTCTATTACACCTTTGTATCAGTTAGATAGGGATAGTAGACAACTATTTATAATGATGATGACATTTGTCACATGTTATGCTTTACTTGATTCTAGTAGTGGGAGATTTCCATACTTGTTAATGGGGATTCTTATGGAGATGTGGGAAGTGGATATCAAAGAGATTAGGATGCCCTAAATAGACATGCATTGATTTCTAAGAGGGACCAAACATGGGTAACACTAGCTATAACATAGACATTCTAAGCATCTATGACCCAAGAGAGGGATGCATTATAGGGATAGGTGGCCACTCTTACTAGAGAGAAGGATCAAGCTAGGGCTTAGCTATCTATTGTTACATAGGAGAGGGAATTTCTTAGATAGGCAAGAGGGAAAGTACTTGTACATACAGGATCATTTGGGATTATTTCCATGGAGAAATATGTAGAGATAGTGGATGAGTTGAGGTATTATAAGGCCTTAATTTTTACACATCTTTTAGATGAGCCAAGATGGGGTGAGTATAGAGTATGGATCACCATACGTTAAATAAGTGTGACACTAGGTTAGTGGCCTACATCTACAAGATGATAGGTGGGTTTAAGAGGTGGGAAAGCTCTAAGAGGTAGTGGTACTCAAGGGTCTTAGGTTGTTACAAGACATTATACTGTCAATGTACTATATGATTTTGATACCATATTATGAGCCAATGTAGTGATATGTATATATCTATTGAGATAAATGTACATTATTGTGGGTATTATAATTATTTTGATTATGAGCTCATGATATATAAATGTGAGCATGGTTTATGTTTTGTGTTGATGGTTATGGATGAGATGTTGTTTATGTGATAATGTGATGTTATGTTGATTATTACTTTATGGTTTATGTGTACTCACCTAGATAGGCATGTGATGATGTGGCTATTTAATTTATGCTCAGGAGGATATTTGATATTGTTTATGATATGATGATGATGTTGATATTTGATGGATGGTGTTTATGTGATGATGATTATGATGTGGTTATGGTTTATTGGTGACTATTTTTATGATGTATGCTCATGATAGTGTTTATATTTGATATATGTTATTTATGTGATGATGATTGGCATGTTATGTTTTGTTACACATGGATATGATGTTTGGGACTATTGTCAGGGCTATGGATGACTATTTTTATGTTATGGTTATGTTATGATGTTTGTGATTATTGTCATGGTTATGGATGACTATGTTCATGTTGTAATTATGGTTATGATGTCATTATGTTGATATGATAATGTTCATGTTTTGAATTAATGATCCTATGAATCCTTATCTAGATTATACATGTGGTGGATAACATATGTGAATGACTCATTCATTTTTGATGTATTATTAAATTATGGTATATATGATAGATGGTTAGTTGATTTGATTGATTACTATATGATGTTTGATATATGAGGAGTTTAATTCATTAAAATGTTTAAAAAAAAACACTTAAACAAATAAGGTAAGAAGGCCATCACTAAATAAAACACATGGTTGACAATTAAGTGTTTCAAATGAATTGCATTTGTTTAGATGAAGGTGAGGTAATCTTAAAACACAAAGAGTAAGTTGGATAATCAAACTAAATGTGAGAAAATATAAGACAATCAAAATACAAACATTTAAATGAATGTATCAATAAGTGGGTATGAGAGAAATAAGAAGAAGGCACAATGATTTTTTATTGGTAAGGATTGAGACAAACTTAAGATAGATCACATTATGAATATAATCCCTTTAAATTATTTGCATTAGCATTCATTAACTGGTTAAAAAGTTTTTTGATCACCCAGTGTCAAGTAAGCTCAAAAATCCCTTGCTTATAGAGGGTATAAAGGGGAGTGAAAGGTGATGGAACCTTGTTGTGAGACTAGTATGTCTCTAGTGTAGGTTACCAAAGATCCAATATAAACAAATCCATGTCATATAAGGTTTAGACTAATCAATGTAGGAAACCTACATATGAAATTTGATTGTAGCTTCCAAAATTATTTTTGCCTTTTCTTTTTTTTGATAATGGGTCATTTGATTAGGAAGATGATCGATGTGAGAAGCTTCTCATGAATTGTTATGCTTTGACAAATGATTTACTTAGCTATACTTCAAGTGAGTGGTCCAAGTTTGTGATATTTTTTTAAAATTATTTTGATAGATATCCTTCAAGGGAGAATTCTATCTTACATTTAGAAATTTTGATTATTTTTGGCAATTATCCTTCAAGGGAGCAGTTTGTGAATGCTTGGAATGAGATCATAACCACATGTAAAGAAGTGGGGGATAATCACTCTTATAAATGAGATCTTGAAGGAATATGAAAAGAGAGGGAATTTAGACTTTGAGGGGCAAGACAAGATCTACTCCAAACACAAGAGAGAAAGGGGTAGCACCCGTAGGTGTTTGAATGCTAGTATGATACACACATAAGGTAAATGGGATGTGCAAGTGCCAATCTCAACTTGATACATTAACCATTTTGTTTAGAATGTTGTTGATTTTTTTATAGAATCTTTAGCATATCCATTTATTTTTGGATGATAAGGTGATGATAAACTTAACTTGATACCAAGTGTGTCATAAAGACCTTCGAATTGTTTGTTCTTAAAATATTTACCATTATCGATGATAATTTTGTGTAGAACACCAAAATAATAGATAATGTGATGGTTGATAAAATCAATAATATTTTTGGCTTTGGTTGAGATGAGAGGAATAACCTCTACCCACTTGGTGAATTATTCTATTACAGTGATGATACAATGATGTTGTTGTGAAGAATGGGGGTTAACTTCACCAATAAGATCCAAACCCCATTGAGAGAAGGGCCAACGATCCTTGGATACTTGGAGACTATGACTAGGTACGTGATGTAAATAGGCATTTTGTTGACATTTAACACACTTTTAACATAATCACAACAATTTTGGTTAAGGGCAGGCCAATCATAGCCAAGGTAAAAGATGTGTTTAGTGATAGCTAGAAAACTAAAGTGTCCTCCACAAATCCCATCATGCATTTCCTTGATAGAATGAGAGGCTTCATGATTGCATAGGAAATATAATTGGAGACCATCGAATCCATGTTTATAAATAATTCCCCTTGTATGGTATAATGTGAGGTGTTTTGAATAAATGCTCTTCAACCATTCCTAGAAAGGTTAGAAGGAACAATGGCAAGGTTGAGATAGTCGAAGATCTACTGATACCAAAGGTTGGGTTGGCTTTCCTCTACATTAAATATGGTAGGAGAGTCTAATTTGATATAAGAAGGTTTGGTAAGTTGATTTATACTGATAGATAACTTAGATTCAAAGTGTGAAAATGGGATATGGGAAGTGAGAGAAGCCATTATGTTGGCAAACTTATTCATAGAGCATAGAGTGGTTTGGATAATGTGTTATTTAAATGATGATAAGAATACATATTCAAGTTATTTTTACTATTGTAAAACATCATTATTAAATTTATAAGATCCATTAGTTTGATTGACCATGTGTTAAGAGTCATCAAAGATACTAATTATTTTGACTCTTAAGGCTAAATCAGTCTAGAGACCTATCATGAGGGTTTTGTACTCAACCATATTATTGGTACATTAAAAATCTAGATTGAAGGATAAAGGAAGATGTTAACCATGAAGAGGGATAAGGATTATGTCAAGTCCCCCACCACATTGACACTTTGATCCATCAAATAACATGGTTACTTGATAAGTAAAGTCTACTCGAGAAAGGGTTGTAATGGACTCATTGGGAAACTTGAGAGGAAGAAGTTGGTTGTTTGCTAAGGGTGTTTTGGCCAATTAGTCATCAATTACTTGTCCTTTAATTAAATTTTACTAGAGGAACTTAAGGTCAAACTCAACTAAGAGAATGATCCACTTAGCTATACACTAGTTTTGGTATGGCTTAGAGTGCATATACTTGAGAGGTTAGTATTAATTATGACATAGGTCTTATGGTTGAGAAGGTAATGATGAAGTTTTGTGGCAACAAAGACCAAGGTGAGGTAAATATTTTTGGTATGGTTATACTGAGTCTCATACTCTATAAGCGTATGACTTATTTTATAGATGGATTACTCTTTATGATGTTCATCTCAATGAGCCAACATTACCCCTAAGGAGTGGTCAATGGTATAAATATAAAGGTAAAAAGGTTGATCTTCCTTGGGAAGAATGAGGATAGGTGGAGATAGAAGGTACTATTTAAGTGAATCAAATGCCTTTTGATAGTCTATATTCCACTTAAAATATATAACCTTCTTCAGAAGGTGGTGGAAAGGTTGTCATCGATCTGAGAGCTAAGAGATAAAGTGATGAATGGATTGGAGCTTCCCCTACAAGCTAAAAAGTTACTTGAGGTGGGTGGGAGTAGGAATGTAAAGGATTGATTTGATTTGGAAAGGTTGAATTTGATTCTTTAAAAGGAGATGATAAATCTAAGGATCTTTCCTCATAAGACCCAAAAAATACACTTCTTAGGATTAAGGCAGACATGGTAATGGATAACGCATTCAAAGATAATCTTAAGAATAACCAAGTGATCTTTACGACATTTGGATTCCCTAAATAAGTCATTGATATAGTCTTATAATTTTTTTTGAAATAGGTCATGGAAGATGCAGGTCATAGAGTGTTGCTAGGTTACACCAGCATTATTTAGACCTAAAGGCATGACCCTATAGTATAAATTTACCTATGGGGTGATAAAGGTGATTTTGTGTTGATCTTTAAGGGCAATTAAGATCTAATTATAACCTAAGAACTGATCTATAAGAGATAACAACTCATGGCTGACTATAAGATTGATAAGTTGGTCAATTCTTGGGAATAAAAAGTCACCCTTTGGGTAAGTAAGGTTAAGGTCATGAAAGTCTAAATAAATGTAGAGTCCCCTTGTGGATTTGGTGATAGGGATGATGTTTGATACCCATTGTAGATAATCAATGGGTTGAATGAAATTTATGGATAGGAGGCATTGAAGTTCTTCTTTGACAATAAGGGATATGTGAGGGTGCATCTGATGAATTTTTTGCCTAACTAGCTTGGCATTGTAGTTGATGACTATATTATGGGTGTAAATGGAGAGGTAAAATATTATCATGTCGCTATAAGACCAAGCAAATGTTATGCTATCATCTCATAAGAATGAGGGGAATTATTGAAGCTCCTCAAAATTTAGTGATTGGTTGATTTTGACAATCCATGGGTTATCTAGAGTATCCAAGTTGATATCCATGGTGGATTCATTTAACATGTTTGAAGTCTCAAGAGGAAGATATTTGTGGATAGAGGAATCTTCTACACCAAGATAGGTGAGAATAGAATCATCATCCTGACATCAAATGGTATTAATGGTAGGAGAGTCATCTCCTACCATCTCAAGATGAATTAAAGGAATGGTTATGGTCACCCCATCCTTTTTATAAGTTAGTGGTCTAAGAATGATCATGTTGATGGAAAAAAATTCAGGGGTGATGATGTCAAAATCCTTAGATGTCAATGGTGGAGTGGTTGGTGAGGATGGGATTTCATTGTCAATGACAGTAATAGGAGGTAGGTTGGTTTGCCTTTTATGTGGCATGAAACTAAGGCCATGATTTTTTTGAGGTTTTTAGGTCTTGATTGAAAGTAACTCATGTGGCATGTGTTCATAGTGACCTAGACCAAATCCCTTTTAAGCACACCTATAGAGATATTTCTTGGCAAACTTTGGGTTGTCTAAGTAGGAGAAACTAGAAGTGAAGGGTCAAGGTGAAAATGAGGTGGTTAAAGTATCAAGGTGTTTATCAAGTCCTCCATAGATGAAATTGGTTTGATAATTTAAGGTTCCAAAAGGAATAATGATTCAAATATTGGGGTCATAACTAGGTTATTGGTCAAGATACTCATACTCTTGGGGAGTAAGAAAATCATCAAGTGTCAAAAGGCAATACTCCCCCAATGAAAGACATTGGAAGGTTGATTCTAGAGGGTACATTGTGGGGATTTGGGTAGAAGGGATGACTAAATTGGTGGATTCTTAATTGGCAAAAGAAGATGGGGCTTCATATTTTGTTGATGAGAGCTTGGTGGATAGAGGGAAGAGAACATCATTAGGTTAGTACGTCATGTTGCATGATGTAAAAGGACTTAAGTCAGCTTGTATGGTAACAACTTGACCTTCATGTTCAAATTTGATGCATCAGTGAGAGGGTGGATGGTACATATCCCATGGAATGAATCCAAGGGAATACTAATAAAAAATTATACTATAAATCACCTTATACTACATATAAGAGCTCAGCAAGCATGTGAGATCCTAGATGAATGTGAAGGTTAATAATTCTTAAAGTTGTGGCCATGGTGTCATTAAATGATTGGATCACTCTTTAGGTTTCTAAGATGATGTTCTCTCATAATTTGAGTTGATTGTATACATGGGAGGAGGTAATGTTGATGCTATCTCCCCCATCAATCATAACCCTATTGATGTGGGTTTGGTTGATTTACGTGGTTATTAAGAGGGGAGGATCTGGATCATCTAGATGGATGGAGGGTATTTTTGAATCCTTAAAGGTAACAAGGTTAGAAATTTAAAGAGCTCCAACAAAGGTTGTTATAGGTTGTGGGTATTTTGGTTAAACCTCTATGGATTGCAAAGCCTCTATCATAATTTTATGGTGATGGTTCAAGGTATTTATTAATTCATATAAACCTATCTTCACCAATGTTTGGTGAAGCTATTTCATAACTACTCATTAGATTGACTCAGAAGGGTTGGATTAAGAGGGACCAAGATAGATATCTTGGGTTTGGGAAAAATTAAAGGTGATTGGTGTTGGTTGGGTGATTAGGTGGTAGAAGAGGTATATGTCTATGGAATGGACACCTTTACCTTCCCATTATCATTTTGTTGAACATGTGATCATGTGACCACATGGATGGTATGGATTTGGGAAAGAGTCAAGCTAGAGGATTGCTTCAGTTCCTCTTCACTCTGAGGTGAGAGTGGGGGAGTAGGTAAGTGTTGGTTGATGGCTCTTGGTTTTTGGATAAATGGTGGGATCATAGGAGGCTCATCTAATAATAAGTAATCCTCATGATATAGTTGATGAATTAATACTTGGAGAGCCTTACAGTTCTATGTATCATGCCTAGGTGTTTTATTGTATGAGCATACTAATTTGTTATTATACCCTGATGGTTTAAGACTATGTGGGTCAAATGGTTTGATAGGTGGCAAGGTTAATCAAGATGCTTACAACAATATCTGTAGGATGGTTGAGTAAGACATGGGAAAAGGTGGTAAGGATGTTTGAAATTTGGTTTTGATTGTTGGCATGGGAGATTTATTGGGAGTAGGATTAGAAGCAAGAGTTTTGAGAGGTGGAAAATTCTGTATGGTTGATGTTTTAGAGGTAGAAATTTTAGAATTAGTAAGCTTGGTAGTGGAGTATTTAGAGGTTGAGGTCATGAAGAGGATAGGTAGGGGCATATCTATAAGAGGAGGTTGGGTTTGGGTTATCTTTGGGAGACACATTTTCTTAACCAAAGGATGAGGTCCTAGGATGGAAGAAGGATGTCGTCCCAAAATGGAAGGCAAGGTAGAAATAGGTGGAAAGGCTCTAATTTTTAAGATCCTATATGGTTCCTCTTTCTTGATCATCTGGACTTTTAGTGGGTTAGGTGGTGCTAAATCCACCTTTAGTAGAGGATGAGTAAGGCTATGAGTAGGGAGTATGCTAAGGTTTTTAAAAGGTTTGGTTGTGATGGGGGAAGCTACTTGGGTTATTTTAGGTGGTGTTGGTTTGATCAGTTCAATTATGGCTTGAGGGGTAGAGGTTTTTAAAGGTTTGGTCTAGGTGATGGTAGGTTAAATAGTGGAAATAAAAGGTTGGCATAATAGTGGCATGGCTGGAAGATCTTATTTGGTTGGGTAAGGAGGTTTGAGACAATGCCAAAATGTGGCATGATCTACATTGGGTTCAGGTAAGTAATCCAATTTTTGAACTAGTCTAGAGAAGGGCTTATAAATGGGTTTGATCCCTTTGATATTGATCTGAAAGGACAAACCCATGGGTGGAGAGAGAGGAGTTGTTACCTCATCCTTTCCCTCAATCAAAGGGCCCAAGGTTTGGGAAGATGTTTCTCCTATAGGATAGGTAGGTAGAGTGATATCTTCCATAGGAATGCTTTCTAAATGAAGAGTGAATTTCTATATGATGAAAGAAAATGATATGGTAGTAATGGCTACCTATTTTGATATGTCTTCTAAAAGAGAGGTGGGTAACTACACTACCTTGATAATTGGAGAAAGGGGAGTGATTATTTACTTGTTCTCATTTTCTAAAGGAATGGAGAGTGAATCCATTACCTAAATAAGTGGAGGGGAAGGAAAGGTGGTTTCAATAATGGTTTCCTCAATAATGATTTTATTGAGAACTATTTTAATGGTATGAACCTCATGGTTGTGAGAGGATTCCACTCTATTGTTTTCATTATTTTTGAAAGGGGCATGGTTGGGAAATGGTTGTCTAAAGATGTCAAGTGACTCATTTTGGGGTGCATTGGGGTTATCCAACATAATTTACCCCTTGTCAATGAGATTTTGGAAGATGTTATTGAAGGTATTACATCTACTAATGTCATGTCCACTGACATGGTGGAATGCACACAATTTGTTCTTCTTATACCAACTAGGTATAGGATGAGAGGAATCAAATTACTATGGAGGTTTGATCAGTGGGAGTTGTATGACATTTGTTTTCAAAAATGTTTTCAAGATTGAATCATATGACTCCCCTAATGAATTAAATTGATTTTGGTTATTGTCGTTTGGTTTTTTAGTGTTTTGATTAGAGGAACTGGAAGAGTTGGATTGGTTAACAAGTAATGGAGGAGCAATTTTAAGGATAACTACATTCATAGTTCCTTTATTTTTTGTGTTAGTGTTGGTTTGATTATTAGGTTTGGAGGAGGTACCCTTAGTTGATTTGAAGGTAGAATTCTTGTTTATTAATTTTAACTTCCCCTCATCAATGGATCTATTCTCTAACTTTTGTACCATGGTGAAAGCCTCATCAAAGATCCTAAAAGTCTAAACCCACAAAGTGGAGGAAATGTGTTTAGTACAAGACTAAGTAAATAGTTTAATTAGCTAAGGTTGGGGAAAAGAGAAAGAGTTTTGATTTATCAAGCTTCTCCAACAGGTTATGAATTTATCTATAGAATCATTTCCAAATTGTTGAATGGAATAGAGATAAAAAATGGAAACCTTCTTAGAGATGTTTATGGAAAAGTGGTTTAATAAAGTTTGAGCTAGTTCAAAAAAATAAAACAAGGAGTGATTTGTAATATAACTATACCAATCTAGTGCCAAACTTGATAGAAACATGATAAAAGTGTGAAGGAGAGCATAATCATAGGAAATCAAATAGCAAGAATGCTTAAATGCTCTCAAATGTTGTTGAGGGTCTTCCTTGCTCTAAAATTTTGATTATTTTGAAAGTTCTTATTGAGGAGGATAAAGTTGAATGGGGTTGGATAGATGAATTGGTTCATTGAAAATTTTGTCATATGATAAGATGTTATGGTTTCCAAAAATAGATGAATACAAAATAGTCATTTTATCCATGAACATCTTTACTAGATCAATCTATAGTTATGCACCTCAAAAGTTGTAAGGTGCATTTTACTAAGGTTAGTTATATGCAACATATAGATAACTGGTGGGAGGTTGATAATCTACCACATATTCGTATGTGGACATGGGTGGTTGGGATGATGCTACATATGGATACATGGAGATAGGTGGTTGTGTGGAAGGTAGAGGTAGATACCCTTGTGGGTTAGGGACATAGCTCAGGTTTGGTGTAATGGACACCTATTGAGGGATTAATGTAGGTTGGGTTAGAGGTATGTTTGCATTGGCAGGTAGAGGATAGGTGGTAACTTTGGTAGTAATCAGTAGAAGTGTATAAGGTATGGGAGCTACCAAGCTCTAGAATAGATTGGAGGTAGGTGGGTTAGAAACAAGAAGGGTGGTAAGACTAGTAGCGGGTACTCCCATAGTAAGTGGAGTACTAGTGTCTAAAGGTTAGGATGCTCCTATACTAGAAGGGTTATTGATTAGGTTGGAAGGTGTTTGGCTGTTGGTTAATTGGGTGGGTTCATTTTGGATTGTGGTATTGGTGAGATTATTGGTAGAAGAAGATGCTTGGGTAGCTAGAGGTTGGCTAGAAATGGTGTCAATAGAGGTATTGCACATAAGGTGGGATGGCATACCATAGGATGGGTCAACAAAAAAACCAAAGTAGGGGCATGGTGGGATATGGTGTTAAGGTGATGTTGGAGGGCTATGGGGTTGTTATCCAAAAAGGTGGAGAAATTTGTATCTCCTTGGGTAATTATCTAAGAGATATTACAACTTTTAAAAGGATGAGGAGAACTCTCTACATCTAAGATGTACTCCATGGATGAGGGAGAAGAGGAAGATAGATGATTAAGAGGTGGATATTGATTTTATTGGTTCCTTAGTTATTTCCTAGTTAAAACCATGTAGATAAGGGAAAGAGAAAGATACAAGTAATATCACAAATCAAAAGAGAATCAATTGAAATAAAAAGATCTCAAGGAAGGCAATGCATACACTAATATGCATTAAAATCCTAGGATACTTTATTATGTCTCTTTTGGCTTATGCCTCAATCTTATAGAAGTTATGAGGACCAACTTGGGTTTGTAGAGTGTGTGATAGAAGAAGATATCTAAGGATGGTTTCAAGTAGTTAAAGGCTCTCAAGATCTATACTAGAACTTGGTATGTGGATTGATATTGGGGCCTGCCCCCTCACTTCACACAACAAAAAAATTAGGGTTTTGGGTGCTTAGAAAAAATATATAGAGTTGCTAGAGATTATACTCAGCTAGTGTACTAAGTTGGTTCTCCCCTTGGTAATGAAATATAGGTAGGATAGCTGAGGACAAGTGACCACTAGGTGATGAAATCCTAGTCAAGCCTTATGTATATATTTTTATAATTGATTAGGTCTAAGTGGTTTAGTCTTGTGCATGTGATAAGAGTGAAAATATGATTAATTCACTTGATTAATTAATCTACATGGGCTAAAATAAACAAGAAAATAATGTATCTAGTTAATTTTATTGCCCAAAATGAAATTTTGATTTCATTGTATGAGTAAAAAATAAGAAGTACCTAGATGAAATTATAAACCCAAGAAAATACTCAAGGGTCCCATCAGGCATGCCAAAATGTTTCACATAAATTTTTGTTTATTTTTTAAGAAGAAATTTGTAAAACTTTAAAGAAGGGTGAGGTTAATAGAACCTAGATGTGGTTTGCACTCTGTGATCTAGATAGTTATAGATAATCCTCTTTTTCTAGGGAGGATGACCTATAGATAATAATGCACTAAATAAATGGTTGATTAGTTAGGGAGTAGGGTGGATTACTTAGTGAGCTAGATCCAAGAAGCACAACATTTCTTAGAGGCTATCAATCCATGTTTTTAAACAATCAAGTTATGGAAATGAAAGACAAATTGCTTACATAAATAACATAAGCTACTAAAATAAAATACAAGAAGTGATTGAAAAGGTATGGATTTGACTAATTATAGCAATAAATTATTATATTTTAATGCTAACCAAATCAGACATGGTTCAAAAAATAGGGTGGTGTTCTTTGATTAGGTAGGACTTCAGAAAGTGGAGTTTGGTTAGGGTCTAATAGGTGGAATTAACTTATTATTAGAGATGACACATAATGACCATCGATGGTTGAGTATGACTGTCAGTGGTTAGGTGACCATCAGTGGTTAGGGGAAAATCATCAATAGTTAGGTGGCCATCTATGGTTACTATTAGATATGGCTTGGGTAAAAAGAAGCTTGGTTGGGAAGGCTAGAGATAAATGAACTAATTACCAAAAATAGATACCTAGCTTTGTTGTTGGTCTGAAGAATGTTGAGGTAAATGGATGAAAAATTATTGTAGACCATATAATATTTCTAGTAGAGTGACAATAGCTTGGTTATTGATTGATGAGTAGCAGCACTTTTGATTTTTATCGTGGTTCTTAATTCACTAGAAGCTTTTTTGGATTCATCGAGAGTGAGAACACTTGCAAAAGAATATTTAATACACAAGGATCTAATTATTACTAATTTATCCTCACTTTCACATTTTTCTCTTCTCTTTATATAGGAAAAAAGGAGTGGTGAAATAAGAGGTTAAATAATAGGTTTAACAAGATGTGTAATTTTAGCTTTAACATGCATTGAACATGCACACTGATAAGACAACTAAAAATAAAAAAGTTGTAGTTGAGTGGTAGTTAACCCTTGAGGTGGTTAAAGGTTAACCATCAGTGATTGAGGATAACCATTGGTGGTTAGGGTTCAATCATCAGTGGTTGAGAGGGTAAAGGTAAAATGCTCAGACTTAGTCATTGTGACTTTAGGTATGGCAATTGAAAAGTTGTGAAATAGTCCCAAGGGGGTATAGGGGTGATTTAAGGGTTAGCACAACATCTAGAACTATAGTGTATAGTTTTTTAGTTTCTAAACTTCTCTCCTTTGAGAATGATGCTAAATAAGGGTAATCAAATAATATCAATGTATACATATGTACTTTCCTTGAACAAATGATTCAATAAGTTGATCTCAACCTAAACTTCTTATCAGAAGTTGTGAAAAGTGTAGGACTCAATTTCTTCCCTATTAACCCACTTGTCATTAGGGTCAACCACACAAACCTATAAAACCTCATATATCTCATAAGTGCTAGACCATGTATTTATAGTGGTCTTATAATAGGAAACCGTTTAGTCCAAGATATTTTAATATGCTTTGAACACATCCCCATAAATGTTCACAATATTATGTTTGGATCCCATAAAGTAAACTACATCTTGTGTAGCATCTTTCACTCATTTGGAAGTGAGCAACGTATTATTGAACAAGTCCAAACATATGAAGGCCTATGGTTTGGATGTGACCTTGTGAAAGCCACACCTTTCATATTCCCTTAGGGCTCTAATAACTGAGATTCATATTCATCATCTCTAGAAAGATATTTAAGCATAACTTGTATCACTCTAAATATATCATTATAGTTCTTAAATCAAGTCAAGTCTATAGGGAAGGTAGTATCCCTATACTCAAGCTTAAGCCTGGGTTTTGAGGATGAAGTAGTCATATTGAATAAAATAGTGAAATCTATGTAAAGAGGGCATGGATGGCATAATAATGAGCTAAAAATGAGGAGATGAACTCTAGGAAATTAGGAGTAATAATGGTAAATCAACTTGCCCTTAGGCACTTATAGGGATCCATGGAGATATCCCACATTAATGGCAATTATCAACTCACTCATCATGAGTTTAAATTTGAGTTAGTGGCATAATCCACCCATTCATTTCCAAATCTATAATTAAATTATGGATTTAAAACATACGCTCCTCACTTAGATTTGGTGGTTATGATGAGATGTTTTAAATTGTCCAATCAGGGCCTAGTTTCCCATTTAATTAAGTGAGGAGTGTGGTAGGCACATGAATATATTACCTATGTGGAATCATGGGTGGATTCAACATACACAAAATATTAGTCATTTATTATTCTAGTTTAGAATAACTACCACCTAAGTACACCTAAGTGTCACACTATTACCTTTTTGAGGGCTAGAATTGGTCACCTAGAGTAACGAGGTAATGAGTTGAATCCTATAATTGGCTTTTGATTATGATATTACCTCTTTCCAATTACATCAAGGCATCCCAAGCTAGTTTTTTAAAATTTGTATAGAATTACAACATGGAATTTCCTCATTCATCGAGCCCTCCTAGGATTTGACACCTCTAATAGGTCTAGGAAACTAACACATCTAATAGTTTTCATGTTTACCTTTCTCATTCATTAGGCTCTCTTAAGATCTCACACCTCTGATAGGTCTAGGAAATTAACACATCTAACAGTTTCCATGTGTCACTTCCTAATTAGTTACTCTCCTAGGATATGACACCTCTAATAGGTCTACAAAACTAACACATTTGACAGGTTCAACATGGCACTTATTCATTCATCAAGCTCTCCTAATATATAATACCTTTGATAGTTTAGGTAGAATAACACATCTAGTAGGTTCCATGTGGCACTTATTCATTCATCAAGGTCTCCCATGATTTGGCACCTTTAATAGGTCTAAAAGACTGACACATTTGATAGGTTTCATGTGTTTCTTCCTCATTCATAGGATATCTTAAGATCTAACATCTTTAACATATCTAGGAGACTTAAACATCTTACATGCTCCATGTGGAACTTGTTCATTCATCAAGATCTCATAATATCTGACACTTATGATATGTCTAGGATAGTAACACATCTAACAAGTTCCATAAGGTGATTCCACATTAGTTAGCATCTGACAGAGCTAAGAAATTAATAGATTTAATAGGTTCCACATGTTTCTTCCCAAATGCTCAGGATATCCCCAGATATAACACCTCTAATTGGTTTAGGAGACTGACACATCTATCAAGTTTCATGGGTTACTTCCTCATTCATTGATCTCTCCTATGAGATTTTATGAAAATTGACTAAGTTAAAATAAAACCAAATAATCAACTAAATTATCACTTTTCTACCATTCAATATTTATGAAATATTGAGTAGGACTTTCAGAGACTAACACCTCAAGAAAAATCAACATGAGTCCAATTCTTAAAAAATGGTTAACACCAAAAATATTCTATGTATGAAAACCCTTTATTATTTTAGAATGCAATAAGAACTAGACTATATTTAGACTCAAAATATAGGGATCTTTAGTAAAGACCAACTCACCATTATAAACATTGTAGAGCATTTATAGATCAAGGTGGAATAGGGGTTTGAGGTTTCATAAGGTCCAAGGCTAATTAGAAGGGGATTGAAGCTCTGAGAAATCTTCAAGTTGAGAATATTCAAAGGGATCCCCCACTTCTCTAAATAAGGGGGTTCATGTTGGCCACAACATGAAGGATCTATAGCCTAATATTTTTATTCATAAAATATACTTTAACACTATTCATATTCAAATTATATCATATGGAGTCCAACTTGCCTATCTCTATGTTAAATACTAAATAATTATAATCTAGGTTATAAATGTTTGGGTGGCATTTTCTTAAAGAGCTATAGCTAGGATCATCAGATCAATGAATTCACATGATGGAGTGATCTCATGAGTCAAGCAAGTGCACATCATAATGAAGTTGATAGTAAATGAAATCATGCATAGAATAATATTGTAAAGGAATGAGAGAAAATAATGAAATACTCTATATCATCCTAGATTTCCTATACAAAGGCTCAAAGTTCACATCTCTCAAAGTTATCACAACTCACAACTAAGTAGTTCAAACAATCCACAATATAATGTAATCAAATTGCATTAACTACATTGCATTGCAATAGAAATATGAAGGGATAGAGGTGCATATATAGGTTGGAGAAGGAAATATACCACACATTATAGTGAATGTGGAACTAATATTCCCAAGTAACTATCATGAACTCTAGATCCCTAATAAAGATAATACACTATGCAGGCAAAACCTAGTGGGAAAAAAGCCTACACCAACACCCCCCATAAGCATAGCTTAGGTAGGTGATGATACAAAAAATGGGTCTTAGAAACAAGTCTTAATGAGGTGCCCATGCCCCAAATGATGATGCTAAAGTAATCAGTACTCCAAATATAGCTTGTAAGATGATGAAGGCCAAAGACAAGATCTTCTACTTGAGGACTGTAGAAGTTCCATCTGCATCAAATAATGTTTCTTCCCTTTAGCAAAGGAATAGCCTAATGTGTGTACTAAAATTCTACACATTTCATAATGGAAGATGAAGGTAGTAATATGAAGATATCTAAATGTGGTTCAAATCATATATGTGGCATATGTTTGGCAAGAATGTGAGTAAAATCTGAAAGTAATACCATTGAAGTAAAGTAGTCAAAAGAATGACATGGAACATTCACTAAAAGAATGTTCATGTGAAGAGTGGAACATGAATCACTAACTAAATAAATAAAGTCCATAGTAAGATATGAGTCATCGATACTCACGATAGGTGTACTCATATTGTAAATAGTGGATTCCTCTTAAGTACAAGGTTGTGAGGGCTCTAAAAGAGCAATAATTGGCATATGAATGAAAGTAGAATCTATAATAGGATAATTGAGGTCTATCATAATCGCATCCTATAGTGGGGGATTGACAGAAGGAAGAGAATTATTGAACATGGATGTATCATCAAAGGAAATAAAATAAATAGGTGAGAGTAAAACTATCTCTAAAGAGATGACAGAAAGAGGGGTGACATAAATCTCATTAAGATCACCATAAAGACTCTATAATATGCTCCAAATAGTGCATGGACACTTTGTATATTCCACATGGAAATGAATATCTATGGAAACATGAATTAATAGAGTGGAAAGAACCTTTTCATAGGTATTATCCCACTTATTAAACTGAACAAGATCAATGGGTGCAATAATCTATCAATATAGAAATGGAATACATTTCTTGCATGTGAGCAAGTGTTCCATGTAATCATGCCACAAATCATAGTTATCCTTACTAAAAAGGATAATTGGAGATGAAACAAATCTCCTCATATATAAGTAATAGTACACATTCTATAGATAGACTTCAGACTATGCAAAAAATTAGTCTAATCAAGTGAGAGAAATTTGTGCACAAGTGACAATGCACACTCAAATAGATGTCAGGTTATACTAACAATGTGTCCATAAATACAAGATAAATATGTGTTATGGTGGTAAATAATGGTACACACTCTATAGATAGACTTTGGACTAGGCTGAAAATGAGTCCATATAGATGAGAGTAATTTGTGCATAAGTGGCAATCCCTGCTCAAATGGACGTTAGGTTGTGCTGACAATGTGTCCAAGAATACAAGAACATTCTATGTAAGTAGTAACTAAATGGGCATAGTTAATAGTTATAAAAAATAAATGTGCACATGAGGGAATGTGGGGCCCATAATAACTTCCCTGAGGCAATCAACAGGTAGCCCCCCCAAATTTTGGTACTTTTTAAAGTAGTGAATTTTATAAGGAAAATTGACCAAATACATGGTAAATAATAAAATAAACACTTTTGAAAAAGATAGTACTCAATTTTGAGTTACTGTTTGTAAGATATTAACAAAATAATTGCTCATAATATAGGTCTATGACTAAAAACTTGCACTTAAAATTTAAAAAAAGTAACCTCAAGTGAGATACAATATTCCTTCCAACCATTCATTAGAATTAGAACTAAACCATGGTCTTCTTCAAGTCAAAAAAAGTAAAAAAAAATCTACCCAGTCACCCTTACATGTACTTTTGTGAAAAATCCACTCTAGAAGGTGTTTTAATTAAAAATTAAAAAGCTATTTAATTAAAATAAAAAAATATATTTTATTTTTAACTATTCTAGTGAAAATTTGGGTTTTGACTTTATGACTTAGCAAGGAGAAATTTAGCATGAGAGAGGAAAACTCCAACACCACCATAAGGGAGGAAGAAACTTAGGAACACCACAGTCTAAAAAAGTAACAACACAGTATTGAAATTCCAACTTCTAATGCCATTCTCCACCTGTTATGCCTTCTCTAGCTTATAGATCTCATATCTCCCTTCACCACATTGTTAACAAGATGTCATAGCCATGCAAATCTACAAAGGAGGAAAAATGTAGTCTAGATACAATGCAAGTCTACATAGCTCCAACATAGTCTCACTCCTTACAGGTTGAAATTAAGGTGATGCCAAGCTCTAATGTAAAGACCATGTGGCAGTATTCTTAGTAGGAAATATGAAGCACCAAGGTTAAAGAGAAGGGATTGTAATATGGCAGATCTAGTTTTCAACACTATAGACCAACAAAGAAAAGCACCAAGGTTAAATAATGAGATGCCACTTATATATTCCTCTCTCCAACACTGTTCAATCTCTCAATAAAACTAATAAAAAAGACAATAGAAAAAATTTAATGCCACTCTCAATGCCAACCAAAGGTAAATCAGACTTGAATGCCAAAACAAATTGGCATGACCTCTAGAGGTATAAAATGGTGAGAGGGCTAGCTCTTTGATGGCATGAGTTCTAATAAAGAGAAGAATGTCATGAGGATCTAAGGTGTCCTCCACAATGCAACAAATTTAGTTTGAAGATTGAATATTCTTACATAAATACCACATCTATATTTTTCTAAGTGGAAGCTTTGAGGAGCTCCTGAATAGGTACAAGTAAGATGGTGATAGGACTAGAATTAAGGGGAATGATGATCAATCTAGGGTAGACTAGTTATCAAGCTATAACATCATTTGAGGATTTTATAGAAGCAAATAGCTTCAAACAAGACTTCTACATTTAAGGGAGAAACCTTTATATGTAATAATGCATTATTTCCCAATATGCTTCAACCCTACTTTTTAGTAACAAACTACATGCCACAAAACCAAAATACAATAAAATACTCATATGAATGATAATGAGAGAACCAAAAAATAGATGAGACATAGATATACAAAAAACTGGTGAAGAACTCCAAGTTCAATAATCACAACAAACTGATGTTTACTTATTGACTAAATTAGATCCCATAAGAGGAGGTTAATAGATAGGTCGTACCAACCCTCAAAAGTTATGTTTTGGAACTAAGTTACTAAAAACACATGAGACCAAGCCATGAACATATCCCACCTCTAAAAATAGTAGTATATTTATATTTTTTATAAAATGACCCCTAATTTTTTTTTCTTGAGGTTTTTGAGATTTATTTTCAAAAAATAACTCTAAAATTTTGTAAACCCACTAAAAAATTACCTCAAAAATATGTAAATAAAATCTATATTTCAAAACAAAGCTTATAGAAAAACAAATTAGATAATTGTGAACATGGATTGGTGTTCTAATAACATAAAAGAGTTGTAGCAAGGATCATCGAATCAATGAATACACATGATGGAGTGATCTCATGAGTCGAGCAAGTGCACATCAAAATGAAGCTACTAGTAAATGAAATCATGTATAAAAGAATATTGTAAAAGAATGAGATCAAATAATGAAATAATCTATATCATCCTGAATTGAGTATATAATGGCTCAAATTTCATAACTCTTAAAGCTATCATAGCTCACAACCAAGTAGCTCAAACAATCCATAATATACTAAAATAGAACAACATTAACTACATTGCATTGCAATAAAAATATGAAGGGATAGAGGTGAATACATAGGTTGGAGAGGGAAAGATACCACACATTCTAGTGAATGTGGAACTAATCTTCCAAAGTAAGCAACATGACCTTTAGATCCCTAAGCAAGCTAATACAATTGTGTAGGCAAAAACCAATGGGAAAAAGTCCTACACCAACATTTTCCCCATGAAGTCACCATTTGTTATGGCCAACACTTCTTCCCTTATTTGGAGAAGTGGAAAAAACCTCTATAAATTATTATCTCAAAGCTTTCCCAGAGCTTTAATCCCTTTTCAGTTGGCATTGGGCCTTATGGAACCTCAAACCTCTATTCCCCATTGATTTTTGAACATTTCATAGTATTTGTTTGACATGTTGGTATTCGTTGAATATCCTTAAAGTATTCCAAGTCTAAATATAGTTTATTCCTTGCTATGTTATTAAATAACAAGTTTTCATACTTACAATTTTATTGCGCTACTATGTTTTTTCATAGAATTAGACTCGTGTTTATTTTATGGGGTGTCAATCTTTTAGATTCCTATTCAAAATTTTATGAATCTCTAATGATAGGAAGTTGAGATTTTAATTTATTATGTGGCCTTATTTTAACTTAGTCAATTTTCATGAAATGTCACAAGAGATCCTGATGAATGGGGAAACACCATGTGGAACCTATTAGAAGTGTCAATCTTTTGGACCTATTAGAGATGTTAGATGCTAGGAGATACCAGAAAATAGGGAAGTTCCACATGGAACCGTTTAGAAATGTCAGTTTCTTAAACCTCTTAAAGAATTTAGATCCTTGGAGAGCCTAACAAATGGGGAAGTGTCTCATGGAAACTGTAAGAAGTTTCAATATCTCAAACCTATTAGAGATGTTAGATATTGAGAGAGCCTGATAAATGGAGAAGTGCCACATGAAACCTTTCATAGGTGTTAATCTCCTAGACAAGATAGAAGTATTAGATATTGGAAGAAGATAAAAAATGGGGAAGTACCATGTGGAACCTATGAGAGGTGTCTCTCTCTTAGATATATCATAAGTGTTATCTCTTAAGAGATCATGACTAATGATGTCATGCCACATGATATGGTCTTATATATCATAAAAATCCTAGGGCACCCCTATGTGATTAGAATGAGGTATAGTAAGAAGCAAAATATAATTAAAGCATGACACATGCCACCTTGATATGTCAAGTGACTAGTTTTGGCTCTTGAACATGTGAAAATGTGGTGGCATCCATTACAATCAAAACCAACTAACAACAGACATGTGGCATAAGATGAATTCACCTATGATGACATAAGGATAAGATAGTTTTGTGTCTACCACACTCCTCACATTAATTAAAAAGGAAAGTTAGCCTTAATTACAAATTTTAAAATGTCTCATCTCAACCATTAAATCTAAGTAAAGACCATATGTTTTAAATTTTTATGTTAATTTTAGATTGCTAAATGAATGGGTGTATTGTGCCATGAACTCAAATTTGAACTCATGATAAGTGATCTATAAAAGGCCATTATGTAGGAGATCTTCATGGATCCCTATAAAAATCAAATTAATCAAATATACCATTACCACTATTAATTTATTAAAATTATTATCTTCAATGCTTAATCACATTTTATTTGTTTCTACTCACCATTGAACTTAGTAATCCCCAATACATAGAAATGGTCACTTCATCTTCTAGTCCCAAGGCTGAGCCTAAGTACAAGGACACCTCCTTCTCACATAACCTAGTGCCATTTGACCACTATAAAAAAAAAAGTCTTCAAAGTAATTTAATATGTGAAAACACCCACCTTGGATGATTATGATGAAAAATTGAGTACCTTGATGATATAACGACACTAGTAAATTCATGATTACATAGGTTTACCATTAAGCCTAAGATATTTCCTTATGCAGATCTCTTTGGAAACTTTTTATGAACTTACAAGTGTGTTCTTTGATATGGGAAGGATCTAGTTTACTTGGTCAATTTGATAGACCTGGTTATAGACATCTTTGGGGCTACTTTTAAGTATTACTACAACCTCTCAGAGTACACCAACAATTATGATGCTAGTGTAGTAGATGCATGGGCCCATACCCATAATATATATGAAGTCCTTAAGGATTGGTCCATTAACCAAGAATGATGGGTTGATAAATAGGACATTAATTCCTACTTGTTATCACATTGAAATAAACCATGATAGGTCCTAAGACCTATTTCAACTAACAAAATGGAAACAATCCTAGGTGTGGGTAACCTATATTATGAGTGAATCTCTAAAGAGGGATGGTTTCCTTCTTAAACTACAATGCACTTGATTTAGGATAGATTGTAGACCTAAAACCTATTCCAAAATGGCCTATATAATCTTTAATTAGGTCTCTTATCATGAAAATGGAGGGAGAATGAAACTAAAATTTGTAAATAGGTGATGTGCCAATTCTAGGGATCTCATCCACTTGCCTAGAATAACATAGTAGAAATAATGAAAGACTGAAGTTTATCCTATAAAATCTCCAAATTTGACATATATTACATAAGCTTTTTGTATGAATGTGTTAGCCTATGAGAGAACTAGTAGGGATGGCCTTAAGGACCTTCCACAAGGTATAATTATGGAATTTCCACAACTAACACTTGCATAAACTAGTTGTAACATAACATACAACCTAAAAAAACATGCTTTCTTACACAAAAGTGAGGGTAAACATAAGGGGAAACCAATTTTACCTTAATTGTATATCAACAAAACACAAGAATTCACATAAATTACAAGAATAGAGAAGTTAAAACCAATATTTTATTAGTCCAAAGCCTTAATCTAGCATTTACAAGACTCTAAAGAAGTAGAGTTTTATCATACCTAGTAGAGGGATCTATAATAAGGCATTTACAACCCCATATATAAGAAAAATGAGATAAGAGAGGATACAGGAGCACTAAAAATCCTCATAATTGATGTTTTTACATCATAACTCAGCCCATGCAAGAGAAGAAACAAGTGTAAATGGGGTCATTGAGCCCTCTTCTCTCTCAAGGAGGTTGATATATTAGTGGGAGATGAGACCTTACTTATTTCTATTTTTTTCATTGGGATTGATTAAACCTAATGAATGTTCTCCTCCAAGTCTACTATCTTGGATAAACTCTTGCATCAATTATCTTAACTATCCCATCTCTCCATACATGCATGTCAAATCTTGTTTAATGGTTGACTTGGAAGTATACGTCATATTCCATTTGGAGCCTTCTAAGTTGAATTTCCATGATAGACACTTCATGGAGGGGGTTGCATACCTTTAAGAGTAGTTTATAATACCTCATGTCCTCAACATGCTCTTAATGGCCATTGATCTTCACCCTTAGTAGTGATTGACATATTGCAGAAGTATGTATAGCTAAAAGTTAGAATTAAAGTTCAAGTGAGAGTATTTTGGAGAGGTTGAGAAGCTAAATCATATTCATTATTACCCATAATAACTCCTTGAATAAGCCAAAGACCTATACTTTCATGTTTGGTATATTAATATTGTCTCATCTTCTATCCTGTCCTTGATTGAAGGCCCATGAAACCTTCTGTCTTATTTAGATAGGTTTATAGTATTCATGGAAACCTTGTATTCTCTATCTTCTTTAGCAATTTTGAATATTAGACCAACATGGGAGATCCTCATTGGATGTTCCTAAAATTTGACATCATGATTGCATTTTATTGGCCTTGAAAACCTATAACCCTCTTTAATTGATGCTACAATCTTGAAAGTGATCTTAGGAGGTCTTGATACCTCAATTTCTTGATCAAGTATTTCACTTAACATGAAAAATTTGAGCATATTATTGCAACCTCTAACTAGGTTATGTATTGAAATATTAACTTGATGATATAGGCTTGTAATCTTTGACTATTCTTAAAATATTGTAAAATATGAAACTATACTTTCAAGTAAGTCCTTGAGTATTTTTCAATGTTTGAAAATTTTTAGGTGAGATGGAAGGGCCTTTAAGATCATATCTTTATCTTGAGGTATTTATATAGGCCTCAGAACCTTTATCCTTACCTTCAATCTCATGGATCTTACTTGACATGAATACATAGTTATACCTTATTCTATCTTGTCAATCATGCTTGAAATTCATCATTTTGGATTGACAAGCCTGGAGAAGTCTGGGCCCTGAAAGGTTCTCTTAATGTGTTTGAAACCTTCATCAATGATCTTCCAGCTTATAATGAACTATGAAAATAGACCTTAACCTTTATAAACATGTTACAAGATTTGTAGATAAGGTATTCAAGTTTTAAGACCTTTGAAACTTGTCTTTTTCAAACCTATAGGTGGATTGTTGAAGTCTTTCACTTCCATGTAAAACCTTGACCTCTAGTTAGAATTTAAATCTTATGACCTTATATCTTTCTCTTTCAGGCCTACAATCTTTACTTAAATATAGACTTGAATAACCTCTTATAACTTCCTTGAAGTTGGATCATGCATGAATACCTTCTTTGGTAGGTTTACAATTTGGGTCTTTAGTCTTAAAAAACCTTTTAGAGATCAATTTAAATCCTATAGGATTCCTTATAGATCTTCTCAAATCATTTTTTTACATTTATCACTTTAAGAAACCTTCTAGGAAGCCTACAAATCTTCAATCCCATATAATCACTCACTATGCTTGATAAAATCCTATAGAGTAGAACTCATAGCTTACAAGCCTACAATCTCATCATAAAAGTCTTGATATATAACCTCATAACCTTTAAAACTCTTTGAGACATGTTTAAGGCCTTAATAAGACCTCATTATATCCCTTACTATATTGTGTGGCCTACAATATTAAGATGTTTGACTTGAATAACCAGTTTTAACTTCCTTGAGGTGTTTAAACTCTCATTATGACAAACTTGTAGATGATTTTGAGAGGGATATAGACTTTCATGAATCTTCTTGAATATAATTCAATAATAAGTCTTATATAACCTGCTTGTAACTTTAGCATAATATATATTTGATCCAATAGTTGGAAATCTTGTGAATAAGTGGTTGAATGATGTAGCGACCATGTTAACCTACCATTAGGTATTTTGATTATTATACCTACTTTAAACTTGTTAATTATTACTTGTAGTCCCTTTTAATAGTTTTTAGGATCATGATTCCATCCTAGTGAAATAATAAATCTCTCTTGGAGATTGCAGGCATACATAAATTCTTGTGGGTGCATGTCTCTTATTTGAGGACCTCACCTCATAGGCTTACAACACTATACTTGACAAACTTGCCTATAACTCTTCATGTTTTAAAGAATCTTTTTAATTTATAATTGATACCATAATTTATTTATTAAAAATTAGAACACATTAATAAGTTATTCAATCCATGTTGAAAGCTAAAACCCCATTATATCCTTAATCCTAAACTTCATAGGCATTACACAGGTCTATGGTTTTCTTGAGATAATTTAGATCCTTATGAAGACTTTTGACAAGTTTGAATCCTCTCCACTTGATATTTAAACCTATATGTGGGATATTTAAATCTTGGGTACATTTTTAAAAAGTTATAATGCTTATATAACCATGTTATAACTCCTAACATTGCACTAGTAGTCCAGTAACTTCTTAAAAACATTATATAGACTTGTCACTATGTAACCTTCATTTTGGTGACCTGAAGATCCTAAACACAATTTATATACCTCAGAAGGCCTTAAAAAATACTCAAAATAATTATCAAAAGGTATTGAGGATTTTTATGTCAATGTTTGGAATATATGACCATGTTTCTTACTTGTCAAGCTTGTAATATCAATGTGTAATTAGTCATTTGGGATTTTTAAAGGCCTAGAGAAGTATGGGGCTTATAAATCTTATTTTTAACATTAAACTTCTATAATACTACATTTTAATCATGTGGAGGTAATTTTTATACTTTTTTCACCTCTATTTAAATATTTATAGTATCCATTAGTGACTGCAAATCCCATTTTCTTGGTTGGAACATGCAAAGGTCCTTCTCAAGATTAAAACCTTATTGAACATGACTAATAGTAGCTCCCATGGCCCTGTAACTTTTTTTTGGATTGTCATAGATAATATTTTCATCATGGAGGACTTTAAAATATCATATATACCACTTAACAAGCTTCAAAATGTCATAATATGTATTCAAACATTTAAAGGGTTTTGGCAGGGTTTAAGAATGTCTACAACATTATCAGTGGATCCATGTGCTTGTAAGCTCCTCCACCTAGATTGGTAATTTGGGGTGGTACCTTTGAATACTATCAACCTCCTCAATTACCTATTCATTTCCATGTATTTTGAGAAGTGTAGACAAATTCTTGGTCATGCCTCTCAATGATTATTCATATCCCTATTTTATTCTCACTACCTATAAAAAACTATATATTGTCCCTATATAACTTCTCTATGTCCTTAAATATCTTTACCAGACCATATAACAAGTGGACAGAGATAGTTCAAATACTAAACCTACTTTTAGGTGTATACGAATAGCGATTAGACCTAGTTTTGCCTTGTTTAGAGGATTATGATAATTGATATTTTATTTGAAGGCATGTGAAGGATTTAATATGATTATAGGAACCCCACTTAAAATCCATATTATGTTTTAATATCATGGTGGACCTATAAACTTCAAGAGAACCTTGTGAAAACCTACAACTACTTGTCATCCTCCATGTTTAAGGGATTATATGCATTGTACTGATTGTAAAGACATCAAGAAATCTTGGTAGACCTTGTATGTTCTTGAAGAAGTTTTTTATGTCTATGTTCCATTCATGAAACTTATACACGTTCAACTTGTGTATATAATCCCAAACCTAGAGCCTCATTCATGGCTTGTTTTCCTTGTGATCTTCTTTGAAACTTTTTTTTTTCATGAATGAACCTTTTCTTCACTTAAGGGATTGAAACCTAGTTTATAGGATGTGCTTTCTTTGAAACATGATGTTTTCTCCACTATAATCTCAAGAAACCTATAAAAATGATAGTAACTTCATGCATGAAGCTCTAGGCCTTAAAACTATGATGAAGCCTTTACTTTGGTGATTTGGCTTGATAATTTCATCAAAAATTCTAAAAAATACCCTTGGAGCATTGAAAAATGCCTTGAACATGATATATAATTAATAATAGTTTGGTGATGGTTAGATACATTCTCCTCACATTGAGAGAATTAAATGCTACTAAGGAACAAAATGGAGAGAAACAACTAAATTCAATGCTTTTTTGACCATTTTTATGTATTGGATTATTTATAAAAGATTATAAATATTAAAATGACTTAATGAGACCTTTATAGAACATTTTACACTCTCAAAATGACTCAATGAGTGAAACAAGACCTCTTGACCCCTTATGAACTCATAAGCACTTTTAGGACCCTTTTGTTTTATTTCACATTAGGGGCACCTAAATGGTCCTATACAAGGATATCATGATAATAATGAATGACTTGGAATATTTTTGGATGAATTTACCCTTGAAAATCATTTCTTATCTCTATCTATAAAATAGGATTTCATTAGGCCAACATTAATTTAGGATTGACTCATTAGGAATTCCAACAAGTTCTTGCACTAAGGATACACTTGAATGATTTATACATGAAATGGGTCCTAGAAAGGATAATAAGACCTTAAAAATACCTTGGACACACATTTTAACATTGAAACCAACACAATAGGCCTCATGTAGGTCCCTTACTAGTTTAATGTAAACCATAATCTCAATAAATGACTATTAGGCCTTATCTAATAAAGTAAAAGGCTCAATTAACATCAATGTTCTCAACATACCTTATTTTTGAGCTAAAATAATCATCATGAAGGTGTCTACAAGGACTAAACTCATTTATTTTTGGCATAAAATGATATATACTTATATAAATTAGTTGTCAAGAGACTGAGAGTGGTTAGAATAGCCAACATGTTACTCGACATTATAAAGTGGAGTTAATTTCCTAAAATTTTCTTGATGTTACTCAATAGATTTCATTGTATTAATAGTTAAGGAATGTTAGATTACTTCATAATAATTATAATTTATGAGTCCTGATGTATTCTTTTAATGGTAAATCATCTCACACTATGTTAATCAATAAAATACAATTCGAGATAGGAGTTTCAAAATTTGTATCTGGTAAGTCCAATAGGACCTGAAAAAATTGAAATAGTTTTGGTAGTAGTGAAAACACCCAAAAGGGTCTATAATATGTTATAATTCTTGATAAAAGCATGGTTATGTCTATTTGATATAAAATAACTCTATTGAAATTGATATGGTCAACAAAGTAATTAAAAACATGTTTTCTTATATTCACTCATTCCAAGAACAAGATCATAACTCCTATAAATGCATACATAGGATTAGGTGATCTATTTGGGATATGAAGAGTTTGAGATAGATGTTAAAACATTTGGTGAATATCAAGAGATGTTAGAGAGAATACTGAAGGTATGTCTATTGATTTATATAGATAAAAGGGTGTTCTATTTTGAATGGGGGTGTTTGGTTGGAGTTTGTAACATAATAGGACTAGAAGTATAATGTTTTGTATTTATTGGTATAAATAAGGACTCTATGTTTCCAATGTGAGGTATACGTATACATATAGGCCTATAGTATAGGATCATTGTTTCCTCCAAGTAATTGATTATTGAATAAGCTAAATTATGGAAAAATTAAGAATGTATTCCACTATGTTACTTTAAAATTTGAATCTTTGTAATAGGCCGTCTAATTATCTAATGAAATGCCTATGTGGACATATGAATTGTTAAACCTATGAAATATATGAATTAGTGGAGAATTTAAATAGTACCCCTCTCATCATGATTTCATGAAGTGGTATGAAATATAGGTAGTGTCTTTGTATTTTTTTGTAAGAAAACTACTCATTGTGGTTGTAGGCTATGAGAGAGAAATATACTTGTCATTTATAATTTATTGATAACCTTACATAGGTGTTTCTAGGTGTGTGAAGTATTGAAAGAATGAGGGAGTTATGAGAGTCTCAATGTGGATTCTATTATAGGTTATAAAATAGGATCCTATTGATTCACAGTGAGAGATGACACATGAGATAAGGGAACATGAGATGGGTAAGTTGACATAGATGCTAAAACAGTTTTAGACAAGACTGGATATGACTAAATTTATGATGATGGTAAAACTATGTGTGAAGGTGATGAATAAGATTTGATAGTAGGGTTGTTGTCCCTATGTTTAAACCTAAAATGTAAAACTAAGTTGGTTAGAGTTAGCATTAGGTTACTATTAAATGGGTATATATAAATGAAATAGCACAATGGTGATAATTAGATCTATAATAAGCCAATTAGATGCTAAACTCAGATAAAATAATACACTAAATTTATTATTTTAAGATAGTCTAAATATGGAAAGTATAACTATGATAGATATAAAAATGATAAATAAGTGATGTAATTAACTTGTTCTAATGCTAATGTATTTTTATATTTAGAAAAATTGAAAAGCAAGTAGTAAGGAGGTTCTAGAATAGCCATCAGATTCTAGCTCTAATACTTATGGCTCTCTAGAAAGTAATGTCAGCCTGGGATGGTTACATCGATGCTACTATTTAGGGTTGATTATAGTTTCTTGTATAGAATATTTACTAAAATTAAATCTTAATAGCTAGATGATTATGGGTTTTTCTTCGTATTATTTTTGATCCATTCATATTTGAGTCATGGACTATCACTCCTTATGAAATGGTAAAACCCTAGTTCTCAATCTTCATAGTGACCTTGGGAAAAAAAGGTTTGTATTTTCATAGTGTCAAACTAACTCGAAGGGTGTTTCCTACATAGATAATACTCCATAAGAGGTCCTCAAACTAATGTAGTTGTCCCCTGTGTTTTATTATGTGTGAATCATACAATATGTGCAAATAAAGTACAATAATGACCTAACTTTTATAACTTGTCAAATTGGGATCTTGGGTTGATCATTTAGTAATTTAGACATGTAGGTGTGCAATCTCTATGACTAGTATGGGAATAGGAATGAATAGGAAGAAATTTTTCAATTGAATGCTCTTTGGTCTTTTTTCTAAGTGTATTTAGGTGTTGTAGGTGAAGAATGAATGAGGGTTGATCTTACATTTATATCAATCCCTTTGGAGTAATAACTCACATTAAATCACTTAAGATAACCATTAGGATAAATTTAATTTTAAAACTATATGACTTTATGGAATTATAAACCTATGTCAAGATATGATAGTAATGTTGATGCTACTTTCTATCCTAGACATTAGTGTCCAGGGAGCATGAAAGCAAGTACAAATTCAAAACTTACAGAGATGGAATATAAGTACATTTTAAGCATTCTTGAAATGGTATAAAACTTGGGTCATTAACATAATAATATATGGACTAAGATATATATTACAAGGGATAAAAATATAGATCAAATTCAAGACTTGAAAAAGAGGGATAGGTAAATAATTAAGAGGAATAACTAAGGCCTGAGTTTTCCAAGTGTACAATATTGAGGTTGATGCAGGATCATAGATCCATGTGATAAATTTTGGCTTATTATTATATTTTTTGAGTCTTTATGGGGTATTGGTATTATTTAATATCCTTTTGGAGTAATTTATAGGTCTTAGGAGTGCATAAAATTTGAATTGGAGCTCTCTAGGCATTTTCCTACCAAAACTCCAAATTCAAATTTTTGAATTTCTTTCTTTAGTTTTATGGTCTTAATCCTCTTTTTTCTTGGATAAAGGTTATATTTTGGTTTTTTATGGTTATTATAGGTTTTATTTTTTTTATTAGTGGGTTTTAACATTTTTTCTCATAGTTTTGGTGTTCAAACCTTTTTGTAATGTCCAATAAGACAAAGTATTCAAGCATGAGCCTACGATGGAGGCAAACAAGATTCAGTTAGAGATTTTATAGGGACTTAAATTGAATGAATAAATTCAAGGGATTTCATTATCAATGTATAATAAGGTATATTTATCCAATAAATAAAAAATAAGGTCCAAATTTGAAAAGAGAAGACTGACTATCTCAATTTCTATGTATGCTTGTGAAGATCATGAATGTTAATAAATAAGGAAAGATATTGGATCATATTGTGATTTAAACTATGATTATTGGTAAGTATATTTAAATTTAAATTTTTAGTTTATTTATTTATTTTGTGTATAAAAATTCATCTATAAGTAGAAAAAGATAAAACCATGCCTTGAAGAATTTTGTGTTTGACACAGTTAAGATCCTAAAGAAGTAAGGTGTCTTTGAATTCATTTCAAGAACATTGATTATGTAGTTTTCGTTGTTTTGTATATAATAAGTTTTAATAAAAATTGTGAATCCTAATAACCCATGGAGAAATAAAAAATTATCATCTAAATATCAAACTTCATTCTTACAGTCTTATACCCTATTAACTGTGTATAGTTTAGGTGAATGATTATAATTTCTATGTCTTTTTGTGATTTAATTAAGTTTTATTTAATTTTAAATATTTTATTAAGGTTTTAAAAACCCAATTAATTTTTTTTGTCTTTTAAACACACATTTTAGTTTTAAAACATAAAACTTTCACATCTTGGGTCTGTGTAGAACCCTGCTTAGGCTTTTTGACCATTTTATGGTTTAGTTATCCAAACACCTTTTCAAACCCTAAAATTTTACTTTGATATTGAGTTTATTTTAATTAAAGTGAATCAAGTGTTTTATTTTATTATTGGAATGTTTGGATTATTTTGGAGCCTAAACTCAGTTTTACAATCTTAAAGACCTAATTGAGTCTAGTTTGAAGGTCTGATTGAGTTAGTACATCTACCTTAAGATTTAGATCATAAAAATTTGTAGGGAGTTGTATTCCCTTAACTATTATCTAAAAATATTATTTTTTTGTCTTGAAACTCTCTCTCTCTCTCTCTCTCTCTCTATATATATATATATATATATATATATATATATTCCAAACCAACTAAATAATTAATTTAGGAGGGCTACAAGGAGAGAAGGAAAATTGAGATAATGTGCATTTTATTTTGGCAATCTCTCTCCCTCTGTATCAAATTGGTATTATAATAGGTTATATAATTTAAGGATGATTAAATTAAGGTGACACTCTTTGAGTATAAGAGTGAATTTCTTATTTGTTGTTTAATTATAGTGAATAATCCATAATACCACCTAGGAGGAACCCAAGAGGGGATGGAAGAGCAGGTATCTAGATGGGATATCCAATCTTAGAGGAGATAATAAATTTGAGATTGAGTTTTGATTCAAGGTTGATATAAATATAGTCTAATAATATAATATGAGTGATAATAGGGGATGTCAATGATAGGGAGGAAGAACCACAAGCACTAGAAAATGAGGAAGAAGTAGAGTGAGAGAAAGAAGGAATTGATTGGATATTGAAGGTAGTCATGAGATAGTGGTCTAAATCAAAAATAGAAATTCCCACTTATGAAGGAAACCTAGAGATGAGATATTTGATTGGATTACAAAATTGGATAAGTATTTTGACTATGAAAATGTATCAGAGGAGAATAAGATAAAGTTTGCTTACACCAAACTAAAAGGACATGTGGGATTATGTGTAAGATGAAAGGATAAAGAAAGGAAAGGCCAAGATTAAATCTTGGGATACGATGGTAGATAAATTTAAGGAAAAAAGTTTTCTTAGTGATTATCACACTAACTTATTCAATAAGCTATATAATTTGAAGAAAAAAGAGATGGGTGTAATGAAATATACTGAGGAATGTTATAATTTGACCATCAAATTAGGTCATATAGAAGATGTGGAAAATATTGGTAGGTACCTCAAATGGATAAGATTAAACCTTCATGATGAAATAAACTGGGTAAGTCCAAGAATGCCTGAAGAGTGTTACCAATATGCTTTTAAATCAAATACAAGATAAATAGAAGACAAAATCAACAAAATAGTGGAAAGGGTAGAAGTTATACAGGTAGAGGTCAACAAGGAGGAAGAGGCACATCATAATTAACTAATTAATAACCTGGTACATCTCAAGAACATACATCCAATTCAAGAGGTGGATTTAAATGAAGGAGACAATACTTTAGAAGAGGATACACATAATGAGGTAGAGGCTTTGGATTCACTGGTAAGTTTTTTAATTGTAATAAGTTTTTTAGTCATATTTTTTGGGAATGTCTAGGGCATGCTCAAGCTAGTAGATATAGAACTGAAAATAGAAACCAAATCATTTAAACAAATCAAGAGAGTGTGTATTTTCCATCTCATGTTAAGGAACTAGAAGTTGGTGAATCTTTGTTGATGAGGAGAGTGCTTATAAAACCACCCAAGGATAAGGATCCTATCTAAATGAATATTTTATTCAACAAAACATGTAAATGTCAAGATAAGTGATAAAAATTGGTGATTGATTTAAGTAGCACAAATAATTTAGTGGAAATAGAGATGGTATAAAATCTTGGCTTGAAAAGGATACCACATCCAAACCCCTACAAGGTCTCATGTCTTCAAAAGAGTTAGTAAGTTATTGTGAATGATCAATGTTGAGTATATTTTCATATTGGAGGATACAAGGATAAGATATTATGTGACATAATCCCAATGGATGTGTGCCATGTGCTCCTAAGGAGACCTTGACAATATAATAGGAAGACAACTCATGATGGTATAAAGAATGTATACACCTTGGAGAAATATGGTATAAGCCATACATTATTTCCTCTCAAATAAGAAGAAAATAGACAAAGGACTAATGTAAGTGGCATGATGGTGAGTGATAAAGAGTTATTGAACACTAGGAAATAAGAAGAGTTGGGTTTTGAAGTTGTGATAAAACCAATTACTATTGTAACAACCACTACTATGAATTAATTACCTCAATAGGTGAAAGATATGTTGGAAGAGTATGCTAATATAGTGGTGCATGAACTTCCTAATGAGATGCCACCTATTATGAGTATTAGTCATCACATTTACTTTGTACTAGGATAAAGTTTTCCTAAAAATTATTCCTACAATATGACTCCACAAGAGAATGTAGATATAAATAAGCAAATAAAATACCTATTAGATCATGGATTAATCAAATAAATCCTTAGCTCATGTGCAATACTAGTTGTACTAGTTCACAAAAAAGGAGATTGGAGAATATGCACATATTCTAGAGCAATAAAAAAGATGATCATAAGGTATAAATTTACCCTTACAAGAATTGAGTATTTGATAGATTGCTTCATTGGTTCTAACTACTTGTCTAAGATGGATCTTAAGAGTGGTTATCACCATATAATAATAAGAGAAGGAGATAAATGGAATACTTCCTTTAATAAAAATGAGGGGTTATATGAATGGCTTGTCATTCCATTTTGTCTCACTAATTACCCAAGAACATTTATGAAAATCATGAATGTGGTCTTAAATCCTTTCATTGGTAAGGTTTTTATTACATATCTACATGACATCTTGATTTACGCCCTAACAAAGAGGATCATATGTAGCATTTAAGAATGGTTATGCAAAGGTTTCAAGAGAAGAGGTTGTTGATTAACCCCAATAAATGCTTGTTGATAAAGACAGAGCTTGTTTGTCTTGATTTTGTGAATTCTCAAGGCGTTTTGACTATGGAAAAAGATAAGGTGAAATTCATCATTGAATGACCAACTCCAAGGGCATCCAACGAAGTAATAATATTTCATGGATTAACTAGATTTTATAGTAAGTTTATCATAAATTTTAGTGGGATTTGTGCACCCATTGATAACACTATCAGAGGAGATAAAAAGAGATTTGTATGGACTGATATAAATTATATAAATTTTTAGTTTTTGAATAAAATAATAACATAATAGCTAGTGTTGGCACTTATTTATTTTAATAAGGTGGTTCAAGTTGAGTGTGATGTAAGTGGAGTGGCCATTGGAGATGTCCTAAGTCAAGAGGGAAGACTTATAACATATTTTAATGAGAAGTTAAATTAGGCCAAGAAATGGTCTTTGACTTATGATCTTGAGTTCTATGCCATGGTCCAAGCCTTGAGGAAGTGGAGACACTACCTAATACAAAAGGAGTTTGTTTTATTCATAGATAACCATGGACTTTAGTTTATAACCAATTAGCCTAAGCTCAATCAAAGGCATATGAACTGGTTGCAGTACTTGAAAAAATTCACATTTGTCATTAATTCCAAGAAAGGTCAAACAAACAAGTTAGCAAATTATCTAATTAGGATAACTTTGCTTATTAGTGAAATTCAGATTAAGAATAGAGGAATAAATTCACTTAAGGAGTTATATGAAAATGATTTATATTTTCAAGATGCATGTGAGTCTTGCAAGTATCCAACTATAATAAACATGGAGCTTTTGATAGAGTATATGATTCAAGATGGTTTATTATTCAAAGGAGTTAAAATTTATATGTTAAGGAGTTATATGAGAGAAAATTTGATTAATTATAAGCATTATGAAAGTTTGGTAGGTCACTTTGGTCTTGATAAGACCTTAACTAAGCTTATTAATCACTTCTATTGGCTTAGAGTGAAAATATGTGAGAAATTTAATAGAAAGATGAAAATTTTGTCAATATGTGAAAGGAAAGAGCACTAATACAAGCATATAACACCCCTTACTAGTACTAAATAGGCCTTGTGACCCCATTAATATGGAATTTGTGATGGGGTTGCCAATAACTCAAAGAGGGTATGACTCTATTTTTGTTGTTATGGATATATTTTCCAAGATGGCTCATTTCATACTTTGTAAGACAACTAATGATACTACTCATGTGGAAATTTTTTTCTTCAAGGATGTGGTTAGACTACATGTAATACCATTGATAACTATCTTAGATAAAAATACCATGTTGGTAGGACACTTTTAGATAACCTTGTGGAAAAAGATAGAAACCATTTTGAAATTTAGCTCAATGTACCACCCTCAAATAAATGGCAAAATGGAGGTGGTTAATATAATTTTGGGTAACTTGCTAATATATTTGACAAAAGATAGTCTTAAATAGTGGGACTTAGTATGAACACATGTAGAGTTTGCTTAAAATGACTCACCCAGTAGAAGCTTAAGAAAGATTTCATTTAAAGTGGTGCATGGTATGCACCCAAGGGGAGTATTTGAGTTTAGAGATTTAGGAAATATGGAGAAAATAAGTGCTAAGGGATAAGATTTTGTCATTACCATGCAAGAGTTGCATGAGAAAGTGAAGAAGTAGTTAGATTTGAGTTGAATTGGATCTCTCTACGCATTTTTCTGCCAAAACTCCAAATTTGATTTTTTGAATTTATTTATTTAGTTTTATGGTATTAATCATGTTTTTGTTTGGATAAAATGTTAGATTTTTGTTTTTAATGGGTCTTATAGGTGTTATTTTATTTATTAGTGGGTTTTCACCTTTTTTTTCATATTTTTCATGTTTAAACCTTTTTGTAACGTCCAAGAAGATAAATTGTTCAATCATGAGCTTATGTTGAAGGCAAACAAGATTCAGTTAGAGATTTTCTAGGGACTTAAATTTCATGAAGATACTCTAAATATTTCAATTTTGGAAGCATAACCACTAAGAGGGGGGTTTAATTAGTGTACAAAATTTTATTTTAATTCCACTTATCATTCATTAATCATTAAAACTAATATAGAGATATAATAATGCACAATCAACCATTCATATGAGCATGAAGTAGGAACATAACACATGAACATAAGAGATATGTGGGAAAACCTCATGGGGTATAAAACCTAATAACACATATCTTTCACTAAAATCCTATAAGAATTGAATCAATATTTAGTAAGGCACTAACCCCACAAGGAGCACCAACCCCTCACTAGTCAAGCACCAACTCAATGAGGCCTTTAGCAAGCACCAACTTGTAAGGAGGAACCAAACCCATAGGTAAGTTATAAAATACTAATAAAATTAGAACCTATGATAATCTTTAGATACATATTACTCACTCAATTGATGATGATCACTTTATTTTTCTCTTCACACTCTTTTATCTCTCTCAAATAGCCTATTAGGCCTCTTCACTCAACTAGACCTCTTTTTGGTAGATTTAAGTCATATGACCTTGATAATCATATATAGATTAACTTTTATAAATTTATGAAATATTAAACATACCTATATGATGGTATTAAATCCATATACCTAGTTTAAAAACATCTATTTCATTCATTCATATCCTTGATATTGTAACTAGTCAAATCAGGCCTATTAGACCTTATTTTTATACTTGACTCCTGATTTGACCAACCTTGGTCAGCCATAGACATATAAAAACTTTTATCACAATTTTAATAGATCAAAAAATAAATCATATGATAAACAACCACTACATATGCTGGTCACCCTCATAAGGACCCAAATCGCCATTAGGCCTAAAGGAGACCTAATGTAATTAGGCCTTATCAAAGCACATGTTTTACCTTGACCACCTTGGAACATATTGAGACTCCATAAGTGGATGAAAAAATTCAAACATTATTAAATTAGAACCATAATAATCTCACCTAAGGTTCCAAACACTATTTATCTCATTTCACTCCTTGAGCCACACAATTAGGTCTACTCACAATTAGGCCTTCTTACTACTAGAAAGTCTACTTTAAATATCTTAAGTAAACTCTCAAATTTGACATGTAACCATATAAACACATCATATGGATATAACCTAAATTAATTAAAATTCATCACCATGTCCATTATACTTCACCAAATAGAGCAAAAGACCTCAAATAGACCACTTTCATATGCTCACTCAAAACTACAAATAGGATTCAAAACTCAGTCAAGAACCTTTGACTTTTACCACCTTCATAGGAATTTATCATGAATAAAAATAGACTAAAATGAGACTATTATACCTATATAACAAATTAATAATCATTATATTCTTCAAATATGTACATAATGACTCAAGAACATCATTCTCACTAACACACAAAAAACAACTTGAATGCTCAAAAACATAATCATGGAAATAATGACTTAGAACATCTCTAGAATAACTTTCATGAACTTAAAATGGGTTTATATGATCCTTTATAACCCTTATAACATATTTAAAAAAATATATTATAATTTTAAATATTAATATTGGTCTTATAGACCAATCTCATGTCTTCATTGTACATAGACCTCACTATGTTAGACAAGTCAGATTAAGATCAACTTTATGCCATCCACAAGTTTATCCAAAACTTATATCCATTAGGTATATGTGTTATAAGTTTTTAAAAACAACCCAATACAATTATATCCATACCTAATCCACTACAACTCATCCTTAATCTCATTACCATTTCTACCTATTTTTCTCATTGTCTTCTTCACTAGGCCTTTTTAGCAATAGGCTAACTTCCACGACTAGTTTAGCATATTTGAAGTCTATTACCTACTAAAAAAATTACATGAACATAAAAAAAATCTCACACATAATATTCTAATTATTTTCATGCTTTGACTTGGTCAACTCTACCTGCTATATCAAAATGCCAAGAAACAAGGGTTTTCCTATAGCTTCCACTCACTCTTCTAAAAGACCAATGCTAGTTGAAAGTACCTGGAAGAGTCCTCTACATCTTAAAATCATAAAACTAGTTCATATAATTAATTATGATCCTTTTTTAGTCATATCTCTAACATTAGGTTTAACTTAGGGTTTTAAGGCACTAAAAACTAGTTTCCACTCTTAGAAATCAATCATAAAGGATTGCCCCTCAAATCCAAAACCAATGCAAATAAATTTGAGATAGGACCATTCCCAAAATTCCATGAAATTATTAGGATCTCATGAAAAAATTTCATGTTATAAAAAGCATAAGAAAACCCTTTTTGGGTCTATAACACCTCATTCTTTACACACAAAAAACCTCAAAACCACACTTCATGCTTTATCCTTTAGACTTTAACTTAAAACTTGGTAAAAACACTTGACACAAATTTTCAAACCTATAAAAAGTCTCTCATGATCTCTATCACCTTGAAAACTGAGCTTGACCCCTCATTAGGCCATACAAGGTCTCTTTTCACTTTAGGCATATACCTATAAGCCACACTTAGACCTTAAACACACCTTGAAACATATTGTACTACTCTTAAAACATCATAATAATGTCATACAACCTCATACCATTCTTACACACTACCAATATTATTCTCACAAGCCTCATACTATTTTCTTCATCATGCTACCAAGCCTATGCCTTCTCACTAGGTTTCTCAAGAACATGACTCATGAACCCAACCTCAAGAAAATCAAAGACAACTCAAAATTAAATCAATGATATTTTTAAAACATAAATGACAACTCCATGAATACCTTAGAACATATTCTCAACAATCTCCCCCTTTGTCATTGATGACAACAACTAATTGATGGCAACCATTAAAAAAATCTTCTCTTACTAGGATACATATCTCACATATAGATCAATATACCCCTTTGACATTAATGATAAGGCACTAACTACAAAAAAACTCAATAAATAGGAATAAAATATCATATCAACAAGATCTCCATGTCTCAATGTATACCTCAGACATCTTCTAGATAAAATGATATGACTCCCCCTTTGAACTCACAACTTGTGCACTTCTTTCCTACTCTTTAGAGCTAATTTAACTCCTTATAGATCCCCTAAGCACTTGAATTGATTATTGACTACTAGGATCAATAATCAGACCCAATTCCTATCTCATATGTTCAAAAGTAGCTTTAGAAGAGGCTTAGTCAAGATATCTACAATTTGATCCTTGGTAGACACAAATTAAATTTAATACTTTGTTCACTTACATATTATCTTAAGAAATGATAATTGATATGAATATTATTTTTAATTGAATGCATGATAGGATTATTTTAAATACTTATGGCACTAGTATTATCACAAAAAATAGGACTAAGACCATCAAAATCTACTTTGTAGTCTCTTAAGGTTTGTCTCATCCATAAAACTTGAGTGCAACATGAATCTAATATAGTGTACTCAGCCTCACAAGTATATAAATCCACTTATGGTTGCTTATTAATTATCCATGAAACTAGGCACTCACCTAAGAAGAAGGCTTCTCCACTAATGTTATTTATATCATCTAGATTCCCACCCCAATCTGCATCTATATAGGTTACTAGATCAAACATATTACTCCTTGGGTACCAAAATCCATACTTCATAGTTCCCTTAAGATACCTAAGTATCCTTTTGACTTCTTATAGATGAATCTCCTTAGGATATTCTTAAAATATTCCCACAAGACCTACTAATTACATTATGTTAGGTTTAGAGGAAATAGTATACAACAAACTCCTAATCATTGATCTATATTTTATTTTATTAGCTCTTGAAGATTCATTCTCCTTACTTATATTACATATTATAACCATAGGTATACTTAAATCCTTTCAATATTCCATTTAAAAATTATTAACATCTTTTTTATATAATTAACCTATGAAATTAATATACCTTTTTTAGATTAACTGATTTGAATCTCAAGAAAAAAGGATGGTTCTCCAATCATATACATGTCATATTCTGACTTCATCACCTCTACAAAGGCCATGATCATGTTTTTATTATTTCCACCAAATATTATATCATCCACATAGACCACCATTATCAACGGATGGTCATTTTTAGTCTTTATATACAAGTTACTATCTACAACTCCTCTCTTGAAACCTTAGTCCAAAAGATATTTTTTTTAGTCTAGTAGACCAAGCTATAGGGGCTTATTTTAGACCATATAGATCTTTATTCAACATGAAATCATAGTCATTATTATCATTTAATAGGAAACCTTAAGGTTTCTCAATATACACTTCTTCCAAGTTTCCATTTAGGAAAGCTGACTTGACATCCACATGGTATACCTTGAAGCCTTTAAAACTTGCATAAGAAATAAATAGTCTAATAGCTTCTAACCTTGCTACTAGAGAAAATATTTATTCAAATTCCACTCCTTATACTTGATTATATCCATTGCATACTAGTCTATCCTTATTTTTTGTGACTTCTCCATTCTCATTCAACTTGTTTCTAAATACCCATTTTGTACCAATGATATTTTTATCTTTAGGCCTAGGTACTAACTCCCAAGTCTCATTCTTATCAATTTGATTTAACTCCTCATTCATGGCATCTATCCAAAACCTATCTTCACTTGCTTCTACATATATTTTAGGTTAAAATTTAGATAGTAAAGTCGTATTCTATTGATCCTCACTATTCTTCTTCTTGAATGTATACCTACATTCTTATTGACAATGATCTAAGATTCAAGATGATACTTTTAAATTTACCTAGAAGGAAATTTTTATTCCCTTATCTTCTCAATTTATTCTTCATCCTAATCTATCTCTATTACTCCATTTTTTGACTTAGAATATGATTTTTTTACCTCATCAATCTTCACATTTGTGCTCTACACTACCTTTGACAACCTCTTATTATAGAATCTATAGGAAAAACTAACTGATGAATATCCCAAGAAAATACCTTCATAATACCCTAAATCAAACTCTCCTTAGTCCTCCTCATATCTCTTGATAAAACACTTACTTCCAAATACCTTAAAATGTTCAATACTAATAGGTATACCATTCCACAATTCATATGGAGTCTTATCACTATTTATATTAATATATCCTCTATTGAAAGTGTAAACTATAATACCCATAGCTTTTCTCTAGTAGCCATCAGATAATTTTGACTCATTCAATATGGTCCTTTCCATTTCTTGAATATTTTTTTCTTTATTTCAACTACCCCATTTTGTTGAGGTGTTCTAGCATATAAGAACTATCTTCTTATTCCATTGATCTCATAAAAATCATAGAAATCATTTGATAAAAAATCTCCTCCTTTAGCAGACCTAAGTCACTTGATCTTCACATTCATCTCATTTTGAACCAAATCCTTGAAAGTTTTGAACTTGCATAGAGCTTCTAAATTCTCTTTCAATTTTGCTACCCAAGTCATTCTTGTGAATTAATCTATAAAAAACATGAAGTATCTATCACCTTTAATTATTTGAATCCTTTTAGGACCACATAGATTATTATGAATTAGTTATAAAGGTCTATTAATAGAGTATTCTTTAGAATTGAATCTCCTCTTAGTCTACTTACCATGTTGACATGCCTTGTAAAGGATATCTGTAGGTTTGGAAATTTTAGGCATGTTCTCCATGGATCCCTTGGAGCTAATATTTTTTATAATGTCACATTTCAAATGACCTAACCTATTATTCCATATCCAACTTTAATCTACCTTGCTCTTGAATCACTTCTCTTTTATGATCTCATTCAATACATATAGATTGTTTTTAGTTCTCTTGGATTTGGAAATCAACCTACCTTATTTTTATCTCCTTATCTCACCTCCTTTTTCATGAAAAGTTAGGGTATGTCCTTGGGTGCACATTTGACTTACACTTAACAAGTTATGTTTCAATCCATCTACATACAATACATTTTCTAGCTTGGTCTTCCCATTGTCCAAGATCAAATCACCTTTGCCAACTATATTAACATATGTGTTATCTCCAAACCTCATTGATCCTATGGAATTCTTATTCAAAGAGATTAATTTTCCATTATATCTTGTCATTTGACTTGAACAACCACTATCTATGCACCGCTTCAAATCTTCATTCAGAGTATGAAAGATAATTTGATTTATCATAGATTCTTCTCCTCTAGATTCTTGCTTCTCCTTCATCTTACCCATAGGGTCTACTTTCTTCATCAATTATTTATTACCATGACTACATATATTATTAACCTGACCAGTCTTCCTCATAGGTCTTATCTTCCACTCTCTTACAATATGTCTTCTTTGGTTATAGTTATAACATAGGATTCTACTTCTCCATCTATAGTCTACAACTCTATGTCCAAATTGACCATATGAGAAACAAAAATCATTGAAGTGATCCACATACCTTCACTATCTAACCTCATTTATGTTTTGATGATCATTGGATGATACACCACTGCCTTTGATATATTTTGATGGACCAAAACCCTTCTTGGATTTTTGATGATTGAATTCAAACTTGACTAATTCTCCATAGATATTTATTCTATAAACATTATCATTCCTTGATAGATCATTGAATTTTGGAAACTGGCTCTCCTTAAAATCATTTTGGTCTTATTTGAAACCAAGACCTATTTTATCATGAGAGAACCTTTGACTATTCAAAATGTTGTTAAGCTTTCTAGTACTCTCCTAAATTTTTTGACAAGTCTTCATCTTGATTGTATCTTGTTCTACTTATGCCTCTAAAGATTTTAATTTCATTATAAGTTAAGTGCATTATTACATATGATTCTTCTCTTTTTAATAGAATTTACAAGTTATTTCAATAACTATGGATAGATATTCATTTCAATCATAATAAACACTTTTATTATCATAATCCTTTCCTATGTTTCAAATATCCCCCTTAGGCCATTAGGCCTGCATAAAGAACTAGGTCTAATATTAACTATTGTAAACATAACCATTGAGGTGGGGGTGAATTAGTGTACAAACTTTTATTTCAATTCCACTTGTCATTCATTAATCAGTCAAACTAATATAGAGATATAACAATGCATAATCAACCATTCATATGAGCATGAATCAGGAACATAACACATGAACACAAGAGCTATGTGGTAAACCCTCATGGGGGATAAAAACCACTGACACATTGATTGGACTATAGTCTTATAATAAATTAATCAAGATTTAGTGAGGCAACCAACCCCTCACTAGTCAAGCACCAACTCAACTAGGCCTTTAGGAAGCACCAACTTGTAAGGATGCATAAACCCCGTAGGTAAATTAGCACCAAATAAGCCACTTGGAAACTTTGATCACCTTTAGACACATATTTCTCACTCAACTAATGATGTTCACCTTATGTTTCTCTTCAAACTCTTATATCTCTCTCAAATAGCCTATTAGGCCTCTTCGCTTAACTAACCCTATTTTTGGTAGATTTATGTCATATTACCATGCTCATAATCTATTTAATCACTATTAAAAATTCAATAAATAATAAAAATAATTATACAATGGTATTAAATCCCTCTACCTTTTTTCCAAACCTCTATTTCATTTGTTCATATCCTCAATATTCTAACTAGTCAAATTAGGTCTATTAGACCTTTTTATACTTGACTCTTGATTTCACCAACCTTGCTTAGCCAAAAACCTATCCATAATTTTAAAAACCTTGGAATATATAAAAAAACCTTTCATAGGAGAAATAACTACTACATAGGTCACTTAGCACTCATAAGGACCAAAATCATCATTAGGCCTAAAGGAGACCTAATACAATTAGGCCTTCTCAAAGCACACATTTCACTGTAACCATGTAGACACCTAAATATGTCCACCAATGACCTCCAACTAGGTTTTTGACCAATTTCCACATAAAGTGCACAATTTGACCTAAAAACACTAAAACATGCTAAATGATGTGAAACTGACATATTCAAGTTCCGATTTTGGCCAGTGTATCTCTAAATGGGGTAATGCAATTTATGGGCTAACTAACTTTGATCAGATCATTTCAAGTCAAAATGCTAATTTTACACCTATGTACTCTATATTTATCTTTTCTATCAAATATATGACATGAGACATGTGACTTTGTTATTTGGTGTTGGTAACATCCTAAATGGGATAATAGATCCAATGCATTTGACATTACCTTCCAATGCTAATCCAGTCAAATTTTGGACCAATAACAAGGCATTCTGATTAATTTGAATAATTTGTGCATAAAGTGCTTAATCATGCTTAGAGATAATTAATCCAAGCTAGAGCCTAATTAATAATTCCTTAGAAACTTGTTGAAAATTTTATTCTGTAAATGAATATTGAATTTATGCATCATCAGGTGACTTCATTTTTTGGGAAGACATCCCTAGGCCATAAATGCCACAAATATTAGGATTCACATCTCCCATGCCTCATCTAAGCCCTCCATACCTCTTAATTACTCCTTTATCCTAAATATTTATGAACCTATTTATAAATTTTAATTACAAAATTAGAATAATCCTTAGCCACACATCTCAATCTTGAGATGGATGGTTCAAATTGATTCTAAACATTCTCAAAAATCTATAAATAGAGAGGCCATGAACATCATTTATAAGTCTTGATAATGCAAAGTTATAATTCAAAAATGATTCCAAAATCCATTGAAATCAGTGTTACCATGCCAAATTGATTCCAAGCCAAAGCCACAAGGTGCCAAGGAGAGGAGAAGATAGCCAAGCCTCCTTTGATGAAGACTTCATGAGCACAAACCAATCAAGCCACTACAACAAGCATTTTGGAGCATCCAATGAAGCTAAAAGAGGGTTTATTTTGAATTTTAGTTGTATTTTTTATCCATGTTTGTTAAATAAGCTTTCTCTAGTGTCTAGGCCTAGAGATGTTATGATAGTTAGTGTGTTTCTTTCATTTTATTTTTATTTTGAAACTAATACCATACTAACCATCCTGTCTTGAGTCAAATTCCTAGTTCACATAATGGCATGCCCAATGGGACAAAATTCATCCCACACATGAAGAAGATCATTATGGAACTTTAAAATCTTCATTTGGATCATTTAAACTCTTTCAATTTGTTTCTAACTTTGTTTTGCTATTTTTCTTTGCCACAAGTTTACACAGTAACTGACATTGGTTAGTAAAATTGTCATCGATTGGCATAGCCATCATCGGTCACTATTGTTATAACCAATGTTGGTTAAATAACCATCATTGGTTAGAAAGTTTAATTTATATTTTTTATATAATTGATGTTGATCACTATGTTTTTATTAAAAACACAAACTTGAGAGCTAAATAGGCCATTTTAAAATGCTTGATTTGGGGTCATACAGACTCCGTTTTGGATGATTATTTTTAAAACCACATGTTTTATCCTAAAATTTAAGAATTTGACATTATTTTAGCTTCAATTTTCATATATTTTTCACAAATTTTTGAAAATATATTTAAAATATTTCTAATCTAACATATTTGCTTTTGGGGTGATGCCTTATGGGTGAACATGTAACCAGCGGACTTAGAACTTGTTAAAACATGCTATTAAGATATCTTTGGCATAATTTTAAAATTAATTAGGAACCTTATTTTGGTGCATAATGAAAATTTTATATGCTTAAATGAATTTTTTCAAAGCTCATAATCTTAAGACCAAGGGGTCAAATGAACACCACCAAATCTTTCATTTGGGCTTAAATTTGAATTCACTTGTCATTTTTGTCATCAATAGTTGTTTGATCTAATTTTGTTTAGCAAAGAGAGGGGCGTCCATGTATGCTATTAAATTTTTCCCCTTTAGGGAACCCATATAATCAAAAGTGCCATTCCTATTTCAAAAATCCTAGTCCAAGGCTTAGAAAGAATGTCATTTAAAGCACTTCCAAAAAACTCATCAAAATTTGGGTGACCTTAAAAATGACCCTAAATTCTTTATATTGGTCTTTTATTTTCATGCAAACTTGGCTTACGATGGGGATGTCATTACCTCCCATGATTTCTTTAGGAAATCTTTGACCTAAGGTTTCACCTCTTGGTATTGAATTCACTTACTCCTTTGGAGTTACAGACGGGACATATCTACATTCGGACATCACACTACACTGAGCAAATAGCAGGATGTAGTGGTTGTAAAAAGGACTAGACCTTTTTATAACTAACTAATGCCATGGTCACCCAATTTCTATGCTTTTCTTTTGCATCATTTGATGTGAAAGTTATTATGTAATTGATTCCCGTATAAAGATTGAAAACCAATTAGTTTTAGTCAACCCCATTTTGCCATACCCTTACTAGGATTTGGATGATTATACTTAGTGTGTCTTGGTAATTATTTGTTTGGTATGCTTTGAGGCTACAACTTGTTTTTTGTTCATAAGCCATGTCAAAATTATGTATTTGAGTTAAGAAGGGTAGCATTATGCTACCCAAAACATGTCAAATCTTTTTTGCCTTTGAGTCTTTGAAAAATAACATTGACCATATCATTCGAGCATGCTTACATTGTTAGTCTTCTCAATTTGTTTCAAGACTAGTTTACCTTGTATCAAAAACCATTTGGTTCAAACCATTTTGTGTATACCATTGGACTTTTTTCTTGTGTTAACAGGTTGTCTAATATTATCTAGCTTATTTGGTCAGATCCAAGTTTTCAATGTTGAGTTTTCAATTAGCCTTGTCATGTTTGGATTCAAATATTGATTGATTTATATTTAGGCTTTAATTTATGGGGCTAATATATAGATCTTTCTCTTTTGGGTTGCATAACTTCAGTTAATCGATTATCTAAATTTAAAAACTTTTGATGGTTTGTTTGTTTAATGCCAATCCTTATCCTTATTTGTGCCTTTATTTGGGAAAACATAGTCTTTCTTCAAAAATCCTTTTATCTTATACCTTATGCCAATTGATCATGTTTATGTTTGATTCTGTGTGCCAAGTCTATGTCAAAGTTGTTTCTAAACTTTTTAGATTAAATCAAATCACATCAACCTTTATTTCATGTCTAGCTTTTAACATCATTTGGTAAAAAGTCCTAGCATATGCCTATTTGTTTGAGCCTAGATTTTGACTCTATATTTGGACAAAAGACCTAGTAACTCAACTTTTCCCTTTCCTAGTTTAGACCTTGCTTAGAACACTTTGACCTAGACCTTTGATGTGCCAATTTTTATTCAAATGCTTGACCTTTTATGTGTATGACATTTGACATTAGACATTTGATGTTAGACTATTATACTAAGTCTTATCACAAACCATTTTGGAGATACATCTCCACTTTAAACCACATTGGAGATACAACTCTACCTTTTAACCAAGTTCAACCAAGATTGAACCATTTATCCTTTGGACATAGTTTTTTAGAGTTTGTAGAACTCTAAGCCTTTTTATTTTAGAGATTTCATCATTTAAATAGATATGTCTCACTACACTTATGATGGAGTCACATACAATCCAACTTATGATAGAATGGCCACACAAAATCCCACTAGGAACCCCTATAAAGAATGATTTTGTAATGAGTTTTATTATTCTCACTATAATACTCCATATGGGGAACATAGTCAAAATCCACAAAATCCAAATCAAGACCTTGATTGGTATGAAGAGGATTATGAAGAGGACTTTGAAGAACCAACTATAGATAATGTTGTTTGGGATATGGATCCATACCCTCTTTGCAATAATCAGTACATGAAACATAGTCAAGAACTAGCTTATGAGCCAACTCACGATTGGGATGATATAGTTTATGAGGAAGACTTAGATGCTCTAGATTGTGCAAGCAATCAAGTTCCATGAAATCCTTTTTTAATCCAATAATTGACTACCCCTAACCCTCCTTTTGATTATACAATCTATCAAGCTCTACAATATCCAAGGAATACCATTACCATTCCTATACCTAGTCCTTTGGCTTGTATGAGCAATCAAGCTCTGCAATGCCCCTTCATCATTTTAGGACCTAGTCCTTTAACTTATGTGAGAAATCAAGCTCCATAATGCCCTATCATTACCATTTCAGGACTTCATCCTTTGGCTCATGTGAATAATCATGCTCTTCAAGGCCCTAACATTATTCAACCATAAGTCATTCCTCCTCCATTTCTAATCCCATCCAAACCTCAACCAATACAGTCCTTTGAATACCAAGCTATGTTCAAAACTGGTACTTTCTAACTCATTGAAAACTAAGGCCAAGAGAACTAACCAATCCAAGATGTTTTTATTGAATTAACCATTTATAATAAGTTATCCTATGATAAATCACCTATTGATCCTATCCTATTTGCCAAGGAGTCTCACACTGATGAGTCATTCTTTACTAAGTCACTTATTAATGATTATAACCACCTTTGGGAAAATCACTACCTTAACCATGTGCCTATTTTTAAAGAGCCTCATATTGACAAGCCAATCTCTGAGGATTTATCTCTTGACCTTTTTCCCATTTTAGAGGAGTCCCATTCTAACAAATTAGTTTTTGTGAAACTTATTATGCCATCACAGGCCATCAATTATCTAAAACCAAACATTTAACAAGACATCATTGTAATAAAGTAATTATCAGATGAAGAATTAGAGCTAGATTTAGGTTATATTCTTGAATCAATATTAGATTTACCATCAGAATCTAAATCAACATCAATCTCAACATTGAATTTAGAGTCCCTTGAGTTAGAATCATATTCAGAAGAAGAATATGTTCATGACTTCTAAAAAATTGGTTACACATGACTTGAAAATCAATTTGAATATATGTGTGAACTTTCTAAGGTTTTTGAGGATGAGTACTTTAATTTTGACACAAGCTATCTTAGTATCTTCTACAATGACTGTGCAGCCTCTCCCCATTCCATTACCATTCCTCATGCCATTACCATAAACTAAAATAGCCATATCATTGACATTTCATTTCCCACAAGTGTTGATTGGGATCGATAGAGTCACACTTTTTTAAACTGCATCCATGGTGACATAGTATTTTATGAAGAGTAAGGAGGCCAAGACCACATTCATGTAGCAGAAGAACACTCTCCTAGTGAAACCTTTTTAGAGGTGTTAGGATACAATCAAATTTTTAACTCAACATCTTATAGTGAAATTTTTTTAGAAGATCTAGAAGACAATCAAAGTCAAAAGTTAAAATTCCTTAGTGAAACCTTCTTGAAGGTGATATACGATAATCAAGACAACTTCAATGGTGAAAACCTCTTTGAGGCACCAATAGCTAAGCACAAAAGTTCTTCACTAATTGATGAAGACAAAATCAAAATAGCTTTCAATCTACAGCCTAATCAAATGGTAATTACTCTCAAGATCAAACAACAAAAAAATTTGGTGGTTCTATCAAGAGAATAAGTCTTTAGCCCCATCATAACCAAAGTTATGTTGAATCAGGCATTATCAACTTTACGTGTGACTAAAAGTTTTGTTCTTCATTTGTTTCCCCACCATTATACATTCCATTATCATCTACCATTCAATTTCATAATCAAACCTATCATCCATTATTTGTCCTTATTTTCCATCCATAGTTTCACTTTCCTTTGCAAAGGCTACAAAGATACCTTATCTTGACACTTAAAGGAATCAGAATCAAAGACCAATGAAGATCACAAAAGAATTCCTCCCAACCAAATTTGTAGGCCATTTTTGATAGAGTGGCTATTTAGATGAGGTGTGGGCTATCAATTAACATGATCAAGTATTTTTTTTGTATCATTTTTTTATTAGGATGTGCATCTCCCCATCAACAAGAACAACAAAATCAAAAACCACATCCAGGCCAACAACATGTACCATACCATTTCACATTACTATGTCATTACAATTGTTACATATCTTTTTGCCATTGTCATGTATCTTTCCATTCAACCCATCACTTGGGGGAAAGCCCTCTTACCATTTTATACACCCTATCATTTTGTTCCTATCTAGACCAAAGATTATTTTTAGTCATCTTACCCAATCCTATTTTGATCGTGGTTCATTTGGTTCTTCTCATACCTTTTCATGAGGGGATTTTGATCAAGTTTAAATAATCAATCCAATCCATGTTTACAATTATAGTATATGAAAGTAGTGTGATAGTTGATCTAGTAAGGTATCTTTCATTTTCCATCCAATATCAAGTTTGTTTATGTGACCCTAATTATAATTGCCTATAGGCAAATCAGTGTTTCACTAGTATTGCTACTAATTATAACCACCTATGGACAAATTATTATCATTGACCTATGCCATTGTATCCTAGTTATAATTGACTATCGTCAAACTAGGTGCAACATTTGTTTATCATGCATTACCACATCACTTTGTCATCATTGTTTTCATTTGACTGGCCATTTACCAGATTTGAGAACTTGTTGGGACCTAGTTGGTTTTTCCTCACCTTTTGTGTGGATGGAATTAATATGAATTGAGGTCATTTTAGGACCATGTGGGTTATGATCAATTCATGTTGAGGTCATCTTAGTCCCCCTTTCCATACACTTTCACTATTTTATGAGCAACCTAAGTCAAACACTCTCACCATTTTGTGAGCAGGTATCTTTTCATTCTTTAACAAGTTAAGATACCTCAAAAATATAAAAAACATTCATAACATTTCAAAAAATACAAAAATATTTGTCCTATCTAATCCTAGTAAGCTATCCTTGATCCACTTTACTAGGGCATTATCATTATAAGGATGCTTTCTTTTGCTTTTATTTTCAATCTTTCTATTTGTTTGTTTATTTTAGGTTGTTTATTTTTTTGTTTGTTTATTCATTTGCCTATTTTTTTATTTTAGTACTGTTGCCTCAACTCAGTCTATATGTCAGGATCTTACAGGAACAATTGATTACTTTTGTGTAAGCAGCTAAACACAGAATTAAACCAGAATAATAAGTAACTAGAAATCAGAATCAACAAAGAATAAGAGATACAAGAAACAATGAAAACTTGTATTAAACTCTTCCAAAAGGAAATACAATTGAAGAAATCTCTCTTTCTTCCACACCTCTCAGATGTACAGATCTCTTTCCCTCAAGAGTTCTCTCTCACAATTACAAACACAATTTAGCTACTTAAATTGTCTACAATTTTCTCATACACAAGCTATGAAGATCTATCCCTATTATATAGAATTAGGGATCATGAGCTATGCACTCTCAATCATTAGATACACCTCTTAATCAAAGGTTCAAATTAGTCTTGCCAAAAATATAAATGCAAACTCAAAACTAACAACTAAACTTATCGTGTAAACAATCTATTCATCCACGAAAATAGACTTCTAAAATGCATAGGCGATCGATGTTGGTCCCTGTCTACCTGCATATGACCGATGTCGGCCAATCCATAACCAATGTTGGTAGCCTCCACTCAATCCCTGATCGATGTCAATGACTATGTAAATACAACAACTTTTGCAATTCGCTCATTGGTGAAGCTTTTAGCTCCACAACTCAAAATCTCACACTTGGAGATAAGCAGCTGCAATTGTACCTATACAACACATCCTCTAGCTTGTTTCTCCATCTTCAAGCTCAATCTTGAAGACCAACAAAATTTGAATGAAGATTCAACTTCTCCTTTGTTATCCACTTTGTTAACATATCAGTAGGGTTCTTATCTATATGGATCTTTTCCAGCTTCAACTCACCATCCTCTAATACCTGTCTAATGAAGTGGTACGTAAGCTGTATATGTTTGGTTCTTGAATGAAAGGCTGAATTCTTTGCCAAATGAAGTACACTTTGACTATCACTATACAATCTACAACTCTCTTGCTCCTTTCCCAACTTTTCCATGAACCATGTCATCCATATCATTTCCTTGCTAGCCTCTATGACTGCAATGTATTTTGCCTCTATAGTAGACAAGGCAACAACCTTCTACAACTTTGAAATCCAGCTAACTGTCGTACCACCAACAGTGAACACATAACCTGTGGTGCTTCTCCTACCATCCAAGTCACCTGCCATATCTGAATCTAGATATCCATGTAGATAAGTGTTTGACCCTCTATAGCATAAATGCCTACTACTAGTCCCTCTCAGATATCTGAGAATCCACTGAACTTCTTTCTAGTGTTCCTTTCTTAGATTGGCCATAAACTTACTGACAACTCCCACTGCTTGGGCAATATCAGGTCTAGTACATACCATTACATACATTAAGCTCCCAACTATAGAAGCATATGGAACTCTACTTATGTACTCCACCTCATCATCTGATTTAGGACACTGTTCTTTGTTCAACTTGAAGTGTCTAGCCATAGGTGTGATTACTAGTTTTACATCCTACATATTGAACCTCTCCAACACCTTGTTCACATAATCCTCTTGAGACAAAATCAAACTGTGATTTTTCTTGTCTCTCTTAATACTAATGCCAAGGATTTTCTTTGTTGTTCCCAAATCTTTCATGGCAAATGTGTGAGCTAATTTTACCTTAAGCTCATTAATATCCTGCATGTGTGAACCTACAACAAGCATATCATCTACATACAGTAATAGGATAATATATCTACCATTATCCAATCTCTTAAAATAAATACAATGGTCAGATTGACATCTACTAAAACCATGCTCAGTCATAAACCTGTCAAACCTCAAATACCATTGTCTAGGAGCTTGCTTAAGACCATATAAGCTTTTCTTCAACCTACACACAAGTTTCTCCTTACCTTTGACCTCAAAACCTTCCAGCTGATCCATATATATTTCTTCATCCAAATCTCCATGAAGAAACACTGTCTTAACATCAAGCTGCTCAAGATACAAATCCTCAATAGCAACTAAAGACAATATAGTCTGAATAGAAGTCATTTTTACTATAGGAGAAAAAATTTCACTAAAATCAATACCTAGTTTTTGTGCAAATCCCTTTACTACCAACTTGGCCTTATGTCTCATTTGTCCATTCTCACCTTCCTTTAACCTATAAACCCATTTTTTTTTCAGTGTTCTCTTTCCAACTGGCAACTCAACCAAATCCCACATTTAGTTCTCTTTCAAGGAATCAATTTCCTCATTCATGCCAAGCTCCCACTATTTCTGGGTTTCTACCTGCATTACGTCAACAAAACTCTCTAGTTCTCCACCATCAGTGAGCAACAAGTAGAATAATGAAGGGGAATAATGAATTGGAGGTTTACTTACCCTTTCTGACCTCTTCATGGGCATTTGAGACTCATACACTACTTGTTGTCCACCTAAATTCTCTGTCAGTGACCGATCTCGGTCATCTCCAGGTCTGTACCTGACCAGCATCAATTTCACTTGATCGATGTTGTCTATTGTTTGACCGACATTGGTTCCTATATGACCAACATTGATTCTTGTGTGACTGACGTCGGTTCCTTCTTGATCGACGTTGGTGTTTGTGTTTTCCTGTATGTGATTTTTATTTCTCACGAGCTCATTTTGGATCATCACCTCGTCTAAATCAACATTGCTCTACTCAGTATTATTCAGCTTCTTGAGTTGATCACTGTACATCACCTTCTCATTGAAAACAACATCATGGATTCTAATTATTTTGTTAGTTCCTAAATTCCACAACCAGAATCCAAAATCTCTAGAGCCATAACCAATAAAAGTGCACCTCATAGATTTAACATCTAGCTTCTTTCTATTTTCTTTATCAATGTGCATAAAATCTTCAAAACCAAAAACTCTGAGAAATGAAAGATCTAACTTTTTACCTGTCCACACCTCTTCTAGAATTCCACCATCCAGAGCAGTAGAGGGTCCTCTATTAATTAGGTAAACTGTAGTGTCTACAGCTTCTGCCCAAAACTGTAAGGGCAAACCAGCATGCAACCTCATACTCCATGCACGCTCCAAAATTGTTCTATTCATCCTTTCAGCAACTCCATTTTGCTGAGGTGTCCTTGGAACCATCCTTTCCCTATGTATTCCACTCATAGAATAGTACTATTAAACTTATTGGTATAGTACTCATGACCATTGTCAGATCTAAGGCACTTCAATCTCAAATTTGTTTCATTCTCAACCAAAGCTTTTCATTTATTAAACATGTCAGAAACATCAAATTTATTATTTATGCAATAAACCCATACTTTTTTTGTAGCATCATCAATGAAAGAAACATAATACTGTGATCCTCTAATAGAAGCTACATGAGCTGGTCCCCACACGCCTGTGTGAACAAGCTCCAATTTGTGCTTCTTCTTTGTTGACCCAGTCTTGAGAAATCTCACTCTCTTCTATTTTCCAAAAATACAATGCTCACAGAAATCTAGATCTATGCTTTTCAAATCTAAAAGCTTATTTTTTGACTTAAGAATAGTCATTCCCTTCTCACTCATGTGGCCAAGCCTTTGGTGCCACAACTTTGCATCTACATCTGAAGTAGATAATATATAAGGAGAATAATCAGTAATACAATTACATAAATAGAGAGTACCTACTCTCTTACCTCTGGCTAATACAAGTGCACCCTTGGAAACTTTCCAAGATTTAGATGTGAGAGTTACTGTGCAACCCTCATCCCCCAATTTTCTTACAAAAATCACATTCCTCTTCAGGATGGGTACATGCATGACATCCTTCAACACCCATGTTTTTCCATTCTACAATTTCAGCTGCACTTTTCCTTTGCCAACAATTTTACAAGGCTCATCATCCCCTAAATAAATTTTTCTAAAATCTCCCTGGACATAATCATTGAAATATTCTCTATTTGGGGTTACATGGAAAGAGGCACCAGAATCTAAAACTCAAGATTCTATTTTATTATCCAAAAAAAATATGAGAGCATCTTGTGCAACAATACCTGCAACTTTTGCTTCTTCTTTACCTTCATGCTAATTTTCATCTTTAACCAGCAACCAACAATCTTTCTTTGCATGCTCTATCTTTCCACAATTCCAACAAGTTATTTTTCTTCCATTTCTGAATTTGGATCTACCTCTCATCTTTGACTTAGACTTTGATCTCCCTTGCTTGTGCTTCTCTTTTTGCCTTCTCTTGCTTTCAATACTTAAAGCATTACCTAATGTTTCCTCTGTGCTTTTCTTGCAAATTTCTTCATTCAAGATTACACTAACAACATCATCTACTTTCAAGATATTTGTAGCAGATGCAGTATTACTAACTGCCATTACCAAACTATGCCAATTTTTAGGTAAAGAGCATAAAACTAAGAGAGCCTTAATTTCATCATCAAAAACTATTTTGACTGAATTTAACTGATTTACTATTGCATCGAAATCATTTAGATGATTAGATACAGATCCACCTTCCTGCATTTGCAAATTAAATAATTGCTTCATAAGATATACCTTATTTGAAGCTAAGAGATTTTCATATAAATTTGCCAAAGTATCCATTAACTCTACCGTTGTCTTTGCCTGTGATAAGTTGGAAATCATAAAAGATGTCAGGCTCAACCTTATAGATCCCAGAGCCTTTCTATCAAGAACATTCCATTCTTCATCTTGCATATCTGTGGGCTTGCTTGAAACCCCACCCAACGATAAGTACAAATATTTTTGATACATATAATCTTCTATTTACATCCTCCATAATTGATAATTCTTGCCATTAAACTTATCTATTCTCAATTTAATTTCTTCTGCCATTGCTATACTCCCACTCAAACAGAAACCCCTGTGAGTGCCCTGTAATCACCACACACTAAATAGATCTGAAATCACCTATTAGTGAACCCAAGCTCTGATACCACTTGTCAGGATCTTACAAGAACAATTGATTACTTTTGTGTAAGCAACTAAACATGGAATTAAACTAAAATAATAAGTAACTAGAAATCAGAATCAACAAAGAATAAGAGATAGAAGAAACTATGAAAACTTGTATTAAACTCTTCTAGAAGAAAATACAATTGAAGAAATCTCTCTTTCTTCCACACCTCTCAGATGTACAGATCTCTTTCCCTCAAGAGTTTTCTCTCACAATTACTAACACAATTCAATACAATTGAAGAAATCTCTCTTTCTTCCACACCTCTCAGATGTACAGATCTCTTTCCCTCAAGACTTCTCTCTCACAATTACTAACACAATTCAACTACTTGAATTGTCTACAATTTTCTCATACACAAGCTATGAAGATCTATCCCTATTATATAGAATTAGGGATCATGAGCTATCTACTCTCAACCGTTAGATACACCTCTTAATCAAAGTTTCAAATTAGTCCTACCAAAAATAGAAATGTGGACTCAAAACTAACAACTAAACTTATCATGAAAATAATCTATTCATCCATGAAAATAGACTTCTAGAACACACAGGTGACCAATGTCAGTCCCTGTCTGCCTGCATATGACCGATGTCAGCTGATCCATAACTGACATCGATAGCCTCTAGTTGATCCCTGACCGACGTCGGTGACTATGTAAATACAACAACCTTGCAATTTGCTCATTGGTGAAGCTTTTAGCTCCACAACTCAACAATATATGCATTCATGGGTGATTCCTCAAGCACATTATTCTTGAGACTATCGATATTCATACGTCAATATTATCATCATGGTTTTTATCATTGGTATATTATTTTTTAGTGTTTATTAGATCAAGAGTTAGTCCTTATGCAGATTTTGGCCTAGTCTTTAGGGTGTTATATAATGAATCTTACCATCACATGCTACAAAAAAAATTAGCTTCAAGAAGGTCTACAATCAATGGAGCCATATAAGTTTTCCCTTGGTACCTTGGCAAATCCTTCCATCCCACTCTTGATCAAATTAACCCATTGGGCATTATAGTTGTATCAATATTAATAAGGATGAGTATCTCTTTATTGGTAGGTATAATTAAATCATTCACATTGATAAATCTTATTCTTCTATTCATCTATTTCATCACTTTTCACCTACTCATCTTTAATTTATATTCCAGATTATATCCTTGAGTTATTCTTGCTAATCATCCCTAACTGGGGCACCCTCATCTTTAGCTAATATAGGTCCTCGTAATGATTATAACCACCTATGGAAAAAACATTATTTTGATTTATTTTCCTAATTATAACCACATTTGAGAAAATCAAAATCCTTTTTACATCAATGCATGCAAGAATTTTTTTATTTAGATTAATCTAAACCATGGATTAATTACACCTTTCTTATTTTTTCTTTTTGAGGGACTATCCATCAACAAATGTGATGACCACTCCCTCAAGGGGGCATCATCATAGGCTTCCCAAAATCATTTGGAGCTTTGTTCTTTAATCATCATCTTCTTGTTGGCATTGTTGTTCCCAAAATCAGCTATGCTCATTTTTGGAAACAACACCTACGAAACTTATCTATTTCATGTTTTTCACTCTAAGATCATCTTTCGAGGCAAGTTTCTCTTGATCTCGTGTTTGGTCAACTAGCATCCTTGAAAATTTTGTGACGTTCCCTCATTATGATTTCTCAAAAAATGTGAAAATTTTTATGATTTTGATGTGATCAAAATGTAAAATTTTTGATAATTTCAAGGAGTTAGTGTGTTTTCTTAGTTTGCATGTAAGGGTAGCATTTTTTGCCATCATTGCATGTGGTTTTTCAAGTTCTCATCAAAGGCAAAAAAATTTTCTACCCTTGCATCCTTTCATGTAGGAGCGGCAAGAATCATTACCCTTGCATTTTATTCATCTGTTCCATGTAGAGGTGGTGATTTTCATTGCCCTTGCATTTTTCCATGCAGGAGTGGCAAAAATTGCCTCCCCTGTATCCTTTTTCAACCTCACATGCAAAGGTAGCAATTTTTTCCACCCCTACATGATCTCAATTTTCACACATGGCATTTATGGCCATGTGTGCTGAGTGGTTGGAGTCATTTTTCAACCTTTTAAACTCATTTTCACTTCATTTGATTCATTTCTAGGTTGTCTTCTCCTCTTCCCTACATCCAGTCAATCGTGTGAATGAATGACATAACAATTTTTTCAGAATCGTGGGATTATGATTTTCTAGGTAGGGTTTTGCACTCTTTTTCTTCTTGTTTATATTTTTTTTTTGTTTTTTGTTTTTTATGATTTCTTTCTTATTTCTCTTCTTGTTTAGGTTTTTTTTTGTTTTCTCCTCCTCCCTTTCTTCCCAAAAGAGTGTGATCTAGGTGAAAGCCTCTTCTCAACATAACCCTGTCAACCCACTTAGCTAATGTAATGGTGGAAATTTTCACTTCCCTTACACTAAGCCATCAAGCCAGTGTAATGGCAGTGAAAATAGCTGCTTTTACGAATCCTTTGTCATTATGCAAGGGCATTTATTTTAGCCACCCTTACACAAGTTCTCCCTAGCATGCAAGGACAAATCTTTTTTCCACCCCTGCATATTGTTCGCATGCTATATTAGTGATTTTTGCCACCTATGCACATCCATCCATCCCCCACATGCAAGGGTGGTAATTTTTTTCACCCCTGTATGCTTTCCCTATGATTTTCCTAACTTTGGGAAATTTTAATTTTCTCATTTTACTGATCCCACTTCCCTTTGAATTTATGACTTGCTCACATTTTAGCCCTTTCAAGTGCATTCCCATGGTCATGATCATATAACGTGTAATTTTCCCAGATTGCCATATTTCCCCTAATTACATGATTATTATTCTTGTTGCAGTTTCTCTCCAAGGTCCTTCATTAGCATACTTTTGACAAAGGCTCATCTAGATGATTGAGGTTTCTCCAAAGAATTCAAAGACAATAAAGTAAAAGTACCAAGGTGTTTTTTCAATCACCTTGATTAATTCTAATATCGATGACATTAGGGATACAGAGATCGGGCATGTAGATATGGCTGAGTTCATAGAAAGAACTAAATCAAGCAATCTTAGCCATAAAATGAAGAGGATAATTGAGAGTATTATCCATCTAGTCTCCTCTTTTCCTATAGCAGATCACCACATAGAGTTTGTTATCCAGTGTACTCAATTCTATAACAAGGATACCAGGGTTGTGTTAGATGTTGGTGGTAATATAGTAATTAGACTAGACCCTGAGTTCATTGACAAAGTATTCATGTGCCCTCTCATTACTGAAGTGTTGAAGCTTGAATTTGTTGAATAACAAAAGGAATATGACAAATATCTTGAAAGAGTGAATAAAGTGATCAATAATAGATGGCTTAAAACTCCCAGAGTGAACTTGTCTAGATGGCACAAAACTTTCCAAGGAGTGATTTTATAGAAGAAGTTGGTGACTTGATCACTCTTCTCAGTAAAGTACAAGGTTTACCTTCTTTCTCTCAATTTCATGAATGGATGTACCCCTTCATTAAGATAATTCTCTATGGCAAACAAGTCATTTTTTGGAGAGAAAAAATCAGCAATGCTCTGCATGAGCAATTGATAAAGTTATCCACTACCTCCAAATTCTTCATGACTTCATACCTAGTATATATTATAGCATCGATGAGAACCTTCCCAAATTTAACATCAAAGGGAGATAGGAAAACAACCCTAATATATCAATATTACCCTTAATTGACATTGAAAGGTTCTAACCATCATTTTAGGAGGGTAAATGATGCTTTCTTCATAATATTTTTGTGTCTTTTTTATCCCCAATTAGAATAGAAAAGAGTGTTAGATGAAGCCTAGACTATTGTGAATGACTTCAAGTGTATGTTCTTGTAGTTCCCTTCTTTTTATTATCTATTGGTTGGCTTTTTCCAATGTTATCCTTATATGCTCCCAAGATTCCCCTCAGACAAATTGGTCCTGATGGAGCTGTGTAAGCAAATTATTATCATATACAATAAGCAGATGGAACTTAAGAAACCTAGTTTCAAGTTCCTAATTAAAATTAACAAGTTCTTAGTATTAACCACTGCAAAAGCTAGAGCAATGGAGACTAAAATGCAACTTGTAACCATGAATCATTTCAAAAGGAGACCAAATTTTGACTATAAAGGCATGAAGGACATGATCAAGAGGAAGACCCAATTTTGAATATAAAGGCATGAAGGACATGATCAAGAGGAAGACCCAGTTCCATGAGCCTATGATCGAAAACATTTGGATTGATTTGAGGATAGTAGAAGACATCAGAAAGATGGACTATAGTAGATTGTCTCTTGAGAAAATAGAATATCTAGGGCTCATTGATATCCCTGCAAATCTAGTGGGTGATGGAGATTTGATAAATAATAGATATCATGCTAAAAAAGTCACCAATGCCCCTCTTACCCTGATCAAATGGTCTTAGAAGGAGTTCACTTCTTTGAGGATGAGATTTGAACCAATATTAATAAACACCAATGATTGGTTAGCAAATAAGGGAATCACTCTGAAAGAGTTCATTACAGGGTCATAAACTAAATTTCAAGAAGAAATAAGAAGAGAAAAAAATAAAATAAAGAATAAAAGTGATGTTCCTTCTCCTTCTAGGCCCCATAAGCCTAGGATCATTTTTGTAATGAAAAAATTAAAAGTCACAAAAAAAGAGCTAGAAATAACAAATATGGAGGTTGAGAAGCAAAGTGCTGAAGAACTAGCAGTAGAAAAAATAGAAACTAATGATAGGCTTGCAAGTCAACATGAAATGGAAACTCTATTTCCGTGAGAAGGTGTGCAGCTAGAAATAGGAATTTCCTCTTTCCTACCTAACACACCTATTGTAACTTCTTCACCTACTCCTCCAATCATTGTTCCCTCTTCTGGAGCAGTGTTTGCCTCCAAAATTATTTTTAACAACCCCAAAAGCACATCTAAAGGTATTCTTCATTCCTCTGGGTCAATCCCTAGTTTGTCATATCCATCTTTTGACATCAGAGATAATTCTACTTTTGATCATTTAATAGAAGGTGCAACTCTTACTGATACTCTGCCCATTGTTTAAACCACTAGTGCAAGTGTGACTCCAGTAACTCCTATAATGGAGATTGCTCCTAATGTAAGTACTTATGTGCTCCCACCGTGGTTGTCAACTTTTACACCCAAAAAAAAAATAAGCCATTTCTCCAGATAACTTTGATTTTAGTAAAATGGTGTCAGTAAAAGCTAAGACCCCCAAGAATCCAAAGATCCTTTCAAAGATGATTGGAAATAAGGGGCATAAATATCTAGAAATAGCCAAACCTCCACAAGATGCAACTCTTGAAAATTTTGATATAAGTAACTACTCTATCTATTGAGTTGAGTTAGGGAAGATAACTCATGAAAGCACTAAGAGTGATTTGAAATAAGCAATGGATATTATGGTTCAAAATTTTGACAAGGAAAAAGAAATGAAGGATCATTATAAGGCAATGGTGGAACAATTGACTATAGTGATAAGGAGAATCAATTTCACTCCAGAAGTAATAACTCCAGAGTCTATCTCCATAGACGATCTTGTGATTTCGAAAGCAAAAAAAGACCTATCTCAAGGGGAAACTACTTGAAGACTACTTGGATAAGATGCATGCACAGTGGATTTCCTTGTTCACAAAGTTGTCTAAGAAGATGGGAAAAATAAGGAAAATGAGAATAAAACTAGATGATCTTATCAATATCATTTCTTAAGATGTTAAAAGTATAGATAAATATCTTGACAAATGGATAGATATGAATAAGTTGAAAATATGCACTCTAGTATCAATCGACATCATTACTGATAGGGACTCTTTTATTGAAACTAAAGAAGCATTGATATATAAGAGCTAGGTGCTTAAGGAATTGATTAGTGACCTTGAATCTTCCAAGGATCTCAGTGAACAAAGTGATATCACTCTGTTGCATAAATTGGAGGAGTTGCCTTGAAAACTTAACTCTCAAGACAACCAATTCATTTTAGCAAAAGAAATGATTCAGGAGTTTGAATGTATGTTCTGAAAAGAATTCAAGGAGAAAGCATTCTCAATGGCCTCTGTGGACAATGTCCTAGATAATTAGTTAACTCTGGACAATCTAAAAACTAGGTTAACTAATCACGTGAAATCAATCATAGCAATAAGAGATGCCACAGTCAGGGCTAAGGTGATTCTCAAGAATATTGTTACTCTAGATAATATTGGGATACAAGCAGCTATCACCATGTACAATGCTCATATGAAGAATAATGGCAATAAAAATTGAAATTGTTCTTCCATGCTTTATTCTCCATTTTTCAAATGCACTTTTGTAACCACTTTGGACATTTGCACATATACTTTTATCATGTGTAATTACATGTAAAAATCTAGAAAGTCCAAAGTCAACAAAGACTCTCATCTTTGACTAGGTTATAATATTTAAGTTTTTTCTCAATTCTCAAGGCTTCTCCCTATATATAGAGTAAGCCTATTTTGGAATGGATCAATCTTTTGATAATTGAGAACAAAAACTTTGCCAAAATTGAGATGCTTCTTGAGACTTTGAGCTCAGATTATAAATCATATTTTCTTGAATGAATGAGAAAGCATGTTACTTTCAGACTTTATGTTGGAATAACTTGTGTTATTTAGGAGATCATTTTTATTATTTTTTTCCTAATAATATCTCATCTATTTGATTAAACAAGCAAAGTGTGTAGAAATTATCTGAAGATATTCTAAAGTTAATTATGAAGACTTTGTGCTACTATAATTACCTTTAGTTCATATTTTTCATATTTTAGTGAGAAGGGTATTAGAAAGTCTTTGAACTGCTTTTATCCTTTGTGATCTTATGCTCTGCTATAGTTTTCAGTGGAGACTTTGAGCTGCACTTCACTCAACTATTACGTACATTCTAAATTAGTAAGGGAAACAATGAAAGACTTTGTGCTTTCGTGGGTTTCATGTGAATCTAGTTACTACCCAAGAAATTTTTTTGTTGTTTGCTGAACATTATTTCTAAAAGAAGAGAAATGCTTTCAATCATTACCTGGGATTTCTCTCTTGCCTTGTGAACATCATCTCTAAAAAAAGAGAGATGGATGGTGTGATCTCACCCCTGAGTCTATTTTTAGTTTATATTAATATATAGTAGTTTATAGGGAACCTCCCCTTGATGAGAGGAGAGATTTATCTCACTATGTTGTGGTAAACCTGCACTTTTTGCTATATAAATATCCTTGTGTTGTGGTCGATATACCCATTTTACCATCAGCTAATTGACAAAAAAATATTCACCTAACAGCTTTTGGTGACTCTACTAGGGACACAAATGTGTACTTTGAAGCCTCAAGCTTCAAATTGGAGCCTTTCTAGTCCTTTTTCATTTTACACTCTGGCAGATCCACTATACATGCAAAGCTAGAGATCTCAAAGTATTGTTGATCTTGTATTTGAGTTGGTACAAGGAAATAATTTTGAGATTTTTCCTCCACCATCTCGCCTTCAACAAACTAGGAGTTACCCTCCTACCAATGTAAGATCTCTAATACCAGATGAAACTTCTAGTTTCAGTGATAGTAGAGTTTTGTCTATATTTACTCCATAAAGATTTGTTATCCCTCCATTTAATTGACATATCATGGTAGTCCAAGGTCCTTGGGAAAACACTTTTGGCCCTCTCAATCTAACCCCACCTTTACATGAACTACTCCGTAGTTTAAGGAATAATTTTTCCAAATTCTATGGTGATGGGAAAGTTCATCTAGATGAGCATATCACTACTTTTTACATAGCATGTGGTGTGATAGGCATGGAATACTAAGATATAGCGGTGAGACTGTTTGTAGAAACTTTGCAAGGCATTGCCATAGACTAGTTTTACCACCTTCAAGCTCAAACAATAACTGACTGGAACACCCTCAAGGCCAAGTTTGAGGCTAGGTTCAAACCCACCAAAGATGCACATGCCTTGTTGGCTTAGCTTACACAAATGAAGAAGGAACCTCATGAGCCCATGTGAGACTTCATTGCTAAATTCAATAAGCTGAGGAGCTAAATTCCTATAATTGCTTAGTCGACACCAGAGAATCTTAAGTGTTTTTTATCAACTCCCAACTTCCTGAGGTAAGTTTTCTATTGAGGCAAGCTAGCCCTATTGATCTTTCTATAGCCCAAAATTTGGCTACCAAGGTTGAAGATGATCTTATCTTGGCAGGTAAGATTAGAAAAGATTCTAATAAAAATAATTTTTTCTCATCTATTGAAAGTTCTTTTACAAGCACCACAGATCCTATGGTGTAAAAATTAGAAAATGAATTGCTAGCCCTGAAAAGACAAATGGCCCAAGGTATGCCTACTCCTCCTTATCGAGATATGCCAAAGAGGACATTTCCCAACTAGTCATATCAAGGCAATGCTACTAGAAATCAAGGGAAACCAAATCACCTGCCTCCCCCACATGGGAAGCTTGCTATTGAAGCAACACTAGCTAACTCAGTAGTTGGTTATTTTGAAATTGAACATGATTTCTCTTTCCAACCTGAGTTGGACCAAGAAGATGATGCTAATATCTTTGCAAAAGGAGAAGTAGAATTAGCTGGTGACTCCAACATTGGTTTTCTGGATTATCATGATGAAGCTAAGAGTAAGGGAGAAGTGTTTGATGGATCATACACTATTTTTACCAGGTTCCAAAACTATTCAACTCAACAAGCTGATAAATAAAAAGTAGAAGAAGAACCTCAGCCAATAGTTTCGATCGCTAAATAGGGGACTTCACTACCTTTCCAATCAAAGGACCTGGTGACTAATAAGAAAGTAAGTACCTCAAACCATCCCGTACCTTCTACTTATATCTCTCAAACCAGTGCCACACAAAATAAATATTAGGATGATGGGCTTCCTCCCTTTATTTCTAATTCATTTCAATTATTTGATATAATTGATTATGCCAAAAAGAGCAAGATTCAAATGACAGAAATTGAGTACTTGCAAGCCAATCATGAATAGTTTGATAGGCTAGCTAAATACGTAAAAAATAAAACCATCTCTATAGGACACGATTTTCCAAAGGTGACTCATGATTCCTCAAAGAAAAAATCCACCCAAAATAATTTTTTCACTACTCCTCTTGTCACCCCTGAGAAAATAGAACCTTTCTATGTTTCCCTGTTGATAAACAGACATAAGTTGAGCAACTGTATAATAGACTTTGGAGCCTCTGATAACATTATGACTGCTAAGGTAGTATATTCTCTTGGTCTTACTTTGACAAAGACTTTTGGGAGATGTTTCTCCATGGAAAATAAGCAAGTCCCACTCTTGGGTCAAATCAAAGATGTCCAATTTGCATTTGCAACTTTTTCAGAGAAGAGGATCAAAATGATGGTCTTGTTGGCCGATGTTCCAGCCTCTTATAGCATTATGCTAAGGCACAATTTTTGCAAGTACGAAGGTGGGGAATTGAATATGGATCTATCTAAAGTGAGGATACCTATTAAAGGTGTCATGAAAAAATTGCTTCTTGAAAAAGAGTCAAAATATATAGTCACCCAAACATCAAATCTCGAATCTCAAATTTTATTTGAATCATCAAGAATGGGTAACTATTTTCTGACCACTGAAGATGTTTTTAGCTCATCAGACGAAAGTTCTCTAAGTGGCAATTTAGAAAATTTAGATAAAAAAATAAAAGAATGGTTAGAGAAAAGTTCAGACAACAAAAAATCTTCCCTCACTAACAAAGAAAAATCTTTAAGATCAGATTTTGATGATGTTTGGATTTTAAAATTTGATGGTAGTTGTTCTTCTACCGGTTCTAGAGCTAGAATTGTTTTGATCTCCCCTCAAGGAGAAATTTTTTCTTATTCATATAAGTTGTAGTTCAATAATACCAATAACACCATTGAGTATGAGTCTTTACTGCTTGGATTGAAAGCTACTCATGCTAAAGGTATTAAGATTCTTTATGCCCAGGGAGATGCTAAAATGGTGGTTTGTCAGGTAACAAATCTATACCAAATAAAAAATGAAAGATTGTGACATTATCGCAATCTTGTATGGGATTGTATTGAAAGTTTTGATGCTTTCAATATTTCTATTGTTCTGAGAGAATTTAATGATCATACAAATTCATTGGATGTCTCCATGACCCTCATGATTCCCCATAAAGACTTTGAAAGGGACAAGTACATTATTGAGTTGGTCTTTTGACCAAGTGTGCCTAATAATTCCAACCATTAGCAAGTGTTTAATGGTGACAATCAAATCATTACTTTTTTGGAAAAGTATGGACAACTTTGAAGATCTTTATTTTGAAGGAAACAAATCTCCACCACGGGAATCAGTTCCCAAAATAAATTCTAAAACTAGTGAAGAGTTTCTTCAACTCAAGGAGAATAAAATTACAAAAGAATTAGTTTCTCTTGAAAAGTTATTTGATAAGCAAGATAGATATGTCAAGTAGTGACAAGTGGATTCAAGTTCCTCCAAGGAGTTTGATCAAATAAATTTGAGTATGGAAGAAAATCCCAAAATGGTCAACATTGGAAATTGTTACACTTCTGATGAAAAGCTCAAATTCATTTCTTTTCTTCTCCATTACATTGATTTTTTGGCATATTCTTATGATGATTTGAAATATCTCAGGCCTGAGGAAATTTGGCATGAAATTCCTCTTAAAGTTGGGTCATTACCTTCCCAGCAGAAACAAAGACAATACAACACCAAAATATCAAGTACTATCTTTTTTGAGATCCAAAAAATGCTGAATGAAAGAATTATTTTTTCAATCCATCATTCCACTTGGATTGCTAACATAGTTCCTGTAAGAAAAAAGAATGGAGAAATCTGTATTTATGTCAATTTTAGAAACTTGAATCAATCTTCTTTAAAAGATAACTACCCCTTACCCATCATGGATCAAGTGTTGCAAATAGTGACTGGTTCAAAAATGATATCAATGTTAGATGGTTTTTTCAAGTATAATCAAGTAGAAGTCAATGAAGCAAATCAACACAAAACTACTTTCACTACACCTTTGGGTACTTTTGCATATCATATGATGCCTTTCAGTTTGATTAATGCTGGTGCTACCTTCTAAAGAGTAATGGATCTTACCTTTAGAGATGAAATGGGAAATTTATTGTGGTTTATCTTGATGACTTGACCATTTTTTCAAAACATCATCCTGATCATGTGCATCATCTACAACAAGTGATGGAATGTTGTCGACAAATGGTATTTCTCTTAATCCCAAGAAGTCAGTTTTTGGGGTTACAGAAGGTAAGATTCTTGGTCACACTGTATCCTAAGAAGGCATAAAAATTGGCTCAGAAAGAGTCAAATCTATCAAAAATCTTGCTCTTCCTACTAGTAAGACTGCGATTCATTCTTTTTTTAGAAAGGTAAATTTTCTACGAAGATTCATTTTAGCATTCGTAGAGAAGACTCACCACATTGTTGACATGATGAAGGGCAAAGCCACTTTTTGATGGACTATAGAAGGCAAGTCAACATTTGAAGATATCAAAAAAGTGATCACCCATGCACCAATTCTAGTTTGTCCAGATTATACTAAAGACTTCATAATATACAACTATACTTCTGAGCATACACTTTCAGCTATTTTGGTTCAGCAAAACAAAGAAGGTGTGGAATCTCCCATATCATTTATGAATTGTCCTCTCAAAGCTCATGAATTAAAATATTCAAATATGGAGAAGTATGCTTATGCCATGGTTAAGGTGGTAAAGCATTTTAGGTTCTATATCCTGAATTCACATACTATTATTTTGGTACCTGACACAATAGTGAAGTCCATTCTAACTCAATAGGAGTTTGGTACTAAAGGGGCAATTGGATTTCCAAAATTTAGGATTTTGATCTTGATATCAAACCTACCAAACTTGTGTAGGGAAAAGGGCTCTACTAATTGATTGCCAATAACATACCCAAGGAAACAGAAAATAAAAAAATAGAGGTTGAAGACGTGCCTACAATTCTCTTCATCACTACTACTGATGAGTGGTATTCTGATATCACTCCTTTTCTTACCTATGGTGAGTTTCCTACCCAACTATCCTATAATGAAAAAAGGAATGTTAAGTTAAAGTCTACTAATTATGTCTTGTGGGACAATGGTTTGTATAAGAGAAGTCTTTATGGGGTATTTCTTTGTTGCGTCGATAAGGTGAAACAAAGTAAACTTTTAGAGTCCTTCCATAATTTGACTTGTGGAGGACATTTTTTTGCACTAGTGATGGCTCATAAAATTCTATGATTGAGATACTATTAGCCTACACTATTTTAAGATGCTTACAAATGGGTACGTAGGTGTGAATTGTGTCAACAGTTCATTGAGAAACCTAAATTAACCGCATTACCTCTCAAGCCAATGGTGATTAAAGAACCTTTTCAATAATGGGGTATTGATTTCATTGGCACAGTGAACCCATCTTCAAGTGCTAGTCATGATTATGTTCTCACTGTGACTAACTATTTTACCAAATGGATGGAAGCCATTCCAATTAAACATGTTACTTCAGAAGTGGTATGTAATTTTCTTAAAAAAAATATTATTTCCTAATTTGGGGTTCCAACTAAGATTATAACAGATAATGCAACCTATTTCTCTTCTCATGAGATTACCCAATTCTACTTTTATTATGGGATTACCCTCTCCCACTCTTTTGACTATGTTATGCAAGGAAATGGCCAAGCAAAATCGAGCAACAAGAATTTGGTTACTATTATCAAGAAACTAGTGGATGATAATTAGAGAACTTGGCATAAAGCATTATTTAATGCTTTGTGGGCAGATAGGATTACACCAAAGAGGTCAATAGACATGTCACCATTCGAACTTCTATATGGTTTAAATGCAAAGATACCAATCACCCTGGAACTACCAATCACCCTGGAACTACCAGCACTAAAGTTGGTGAAGGCAATCAAAGATTTAACCTTCAAAAATTTTATTGATAAAAGGATCATGTGTCTAATTGAACTAGATGAGCAATGAACCATGGTAGTGGACTGGAATACTGCACATCAAAATTAGGTGAATAAACTCTTTGACAAAGGGCAAGGATTCATGATTTTTAGATTGGAGATCAAGTCTTGTTGTGGGACAAGAGGAGAGAACCAAAAAGAATGCACAAAAAAATTGACTCTTTACAGAGAATTCCATTTACCATTCATCAAGTTTATGGTGAAAATAGCTTCTTTCTAGATTATCAAGATGGAACACCATTCTCACTGCCTCATAGTGGGCAACATCTAAAACACTTTAATCCTTGAAATATTAGATGAGTTCACTTGTACATTTATATAGTTTTGTGTTTATTTATTTCTTTTCAATTTTTTATGTCTTTTTCTTTCTTAGCTTGACTCCATGGCCCAATGGCCTGGATGAAGGCACTTAGATACTAGTTTCTACTCCCATCGATCATTTCAAGGTTTGATCAATGGAAGTTCCCTAATAGGAGCCAACTATTATTCCCAAAATTGGCTATGCTCATTTTTGGAAACAACCCCTATGAAACTTGTCTCTTTCATGTTTTTCACTCTAAGTTCATCTTTCAAGGCAAGTTTCTCTTGATCTCATGTTTGGTCAACTGGCATCCTTAAAAATTTCATGATGTTCCCTCATTATGATTTCTCAAAAAACATGAAAATCATTAAGATTTTGATGTGATCAGAACATAAAATTTTGGATAAATTTCAAGGAGTTAGTGTGTTTTCTTAGTTTGCATGTAAGGGCAACATTTTTTACCACCGTTACATGTGGTTTTTCAAGTTCCCGTGCAAAGGCAGTGATTTTCACCACCCTTGCATTCTTTTATGTAGGAGCGGTGAAAATCACCGCCCTTGCATTTTCTTCATCCATTCCATGTAGAGGCAGTGATTTTTGCTGCCCTTTCATTTTTCCATGTAGGAGTGGCAAAAATTGCCTCCCTTGCATCCTTCTTCAACCTCACATGCAGAGGTGGAAATTTTTGCTACCCCTACATGATCTCAATTTTCATGCATGGCATTTATGGCCATGCATGCTGAGTGGTTGGAGTCATTTTTCAACCTTTTAAAACCTATTTTCACTTCACTTGATTCATTTCTAGGTTGTCTTCTCCTCCTCCCTACATCTAGTCGATCGTGTGAATGAGTGGGATCACAATTTTTTTAGATTAAAGTGTGGGATTGTGATTCACCAAGTAGGGTTTTGTGCTCTTTTTCTTCTTGTTTAGATTTTCATTTTTTTTTATGGTTTATTTCTTCTTTATCTTCTTATTTAGGTTTTATTTTTGTTTTCTCCTCCTCCCTTTCTTCCTAGAAGAGTGTGATCTAGGTGAAAGCCTCTTCTCCTCATAACCCCATCAGCCCACTTAGCTAATGTAATGGCAGCAATTTTCACTACCCTTACACTAAGCCATCAATCTGGTGTAACAGTGTTGAAAATAATACCTTCACGAATCTTTTGTCATTATGCAAGGGCAGCTATTTTAGCCACCCTTACACAAGTTCCCCCTAGCATGTAAGGACGGCCATTTTTGCTACCCCTACATATTTTTTGCATGTTATAGCAGCAATTTTTTCCACCTATACACATCCGTCCATCCCCCACATGCAAGGGCAGCAATTTTTGCCACCCCTACATGATTTCCCTCCAATTTTCCTAACTCTATAAAATTTTGATTTTCTCATTTTCTCAAGCCTGCTTCCCTTTAAATTTTCAACTTGCTCGCACCTTATCCCTTTAAAGTGCATTCCCATGGTCATGATCATCCAATGTGCAATTTTCTTAGATTACCAATATTTCCTCTAATTGTGTGATTACGATTCTTGTTGCAGTTTCTCTCTAGGATCCTTCTTCATCAACATATTTTTGATAAAGGCTCATCCAAATGACTGAGGTTTCTCCAAATAAGTTGAAGACAATGAAGTACAAGTACTAATGTGTTTTTCCAATCACCTCGGTTACTTCTAATGTCAATGACATTAGGGATACAGAGATCAGGCACGTGGATATGGCTGAGTTCATAGAAAGAACCAAATTAAGCAATCTTAGCCATGAAATGAAGAGGATAATTGAGAGTAATATCCATCTAGTCTTCTCTTTTCCTGTAGGGGCTCACCACATAGAGTTCATTCTCCAGTGCACTCAATTCTAAAACAAGGATACCATGGTTGTGTTAGATGCTGGTGGTAATGTAGTAATTAGACTAGACCCTAAGTTCATCGACAAAGTGTTCATGTGCCTTCCCACTACTGAAGTGTTGAATCTTGACTTCATTTAAGCACATGAGGAATATGACAAAGATCTTGAAAGAGCGAATAAAATGGTCAATAATAGATGGCTCAAAACTCCCAAAGTGAACTTGTCTAGATGGCCATGAAATTTTATAAGGAATGATTTTATAGAAGAAGTTGGTGATTTGATCACTCTTCTCAGTAGAGTACGAGGTTTACCTTCTTCCTCTTAGTTTCATGAATGGATGTACCCCTTCATTAAGATAATTCTCCAGGGCAAACAAGTCATTTTTTAGGGAGAATAAATTAGCAATTCTTTACATGAGCAATTGATAAAGGTATCCACTACCTCTAAATTCTACATGAATTCATACCTGGTATATATTCAGCATCAATGAGAACCTTTCTAGGTTTAACAGTAGAGAGAGATATGAAACAATCCCATTGTATCAATATTACCCTTAGTTGACATTAAAGGGTTTTATCCATCAATTTAGGAGGGTAAATGATGCTTTCTTCATGGTATTTTTGTATTTTTTTAATCCCCAATTAGAATAGAAAAGAGTGTCAGATGAAGCCTAGACTATTGTGAATGGCTTCAGGTGTATGTTCTTGCAGTTCCCTTCTTTTTATTATTTATAGATTGGATTTTTCCAATGTTATCCCTCTATGCTCCCAATATTCCCCTTAGACAAATTGGTCTTGATGGAGCTGTGTAGGTAAATTATTGTCATACACAATAAGCAGATGGAACTCAAGAAACCTAGTTTTATGTTCCCAATTAAAATTGGTAGGTTCTCAGTAGTGACCGTTGCAAAATCTAGAGCAATGGAGACTAAAATGCAACTCATAACCATGAAGCATTTCAAAAGGAGACCAAATTTTGACTACAGAGGCATGAAGGACATGATCAGGAGGAAGACCTAGTTCCATGAGCCTATGATCAAAGACATTTGGATCAAGTTGAGGACAATAGAAGACATCAGAAAGATGGACTATAGTAGATTGTCTCTTAAGAAAATAGAATATCTAGGGCTCATTGATATCCCTACAAATCTAGTGGATGATAGAGATTTGATCAATAATAGATATCATGTTAAACAAGTCACTAATGCCCCTCTTCCCCTGATCCAATGGTCTTAGAAGGAGTTGACTTCCTTAAGGATGAGATTTAAATCAATATTGGCAAACACCAATGATTGGTTAGCAAATAAGGTAATCACTTTGAAAGAGTTCATTACAGGGTCAGAAACCAAATTTCAAGAAGAAACAAGAAGAAGATCAAATTTTAGAATGAAGAATAAAATTGATGTTTCTTCTCCTTCTAGGCCCCATAAGCCTAGAATCGTTTTTGTAATGAAGAAATCAAAAGTTGTAGAAAAAGAGCCAAAAATAATAGATATGGAGGTTGAGAAGCAAAACACCAAATAACTAGTAGTAGGATAGATGGAAACTGATGATAGGCCTGTAGGTCAACAAGAAATAAAAACTCTATCTTCGTAAGAAGGTGTGCTGCCAAAAATAGGAATCTCCTCTTCCCCACCTAGTACACCTATTGTAACTTCTTCACATGTTCCTCCAATCAGTGTTTCCTCTTCTAAACCAACCTCTCCTTCCAAAATTATTTTTAATGACCCCCAAAGCACTTCTGGAGGTATTCTTCATTCCTCTAGGTCAATCCCTAGTTTGTCATCTCCATTTTTTGACATCAGAGATAGTTCTGCTTTTGATCATTCAATAGAAGGTGCAACTCTTATTGATACTCTACCCATTATTTCCACCACTGGTGCAAGTGTGACTCTAGTAACTCTGACAATGGAGATCGCTCATAATGTAAGTACTTATGTGCTCCCACTGTGGTTTTTAACTTTTACACCCAAAAGGAAAAAATAAGCCATCTCTCTAAATGACTTTAATTTTAGTAAAATGGTGTTAGTAAAATCTAAGACCCCCAAGAAGCCAAAGATCCTTTAAAATATGATTGGAGATAAGGGGCACAAATTTCTATAAATAGCCAAACCTCCACAAGATGCAACTCTTGAAAATTTTGATATAAGCAACTACTCTATCTCTCGAGTTGAGTTAGGGAAGATAACTCAAAAAAATGCTAAGAGTGATTTGCAATCAACAATGGATATTATGGTTCAAAATTTTGACAAGGAAAAAAATGAAGGATCGCTATAAGGTGATGGTGGAACAATTGACTACAGTGATAAGGAGAATCACTTTCACTCCAGAAGCAGTAACTCTAGAGGCTATCTCCATAGATGATCCTATGATTCAGAAAGTAGAAAGGACCTATCTCAAGGGGAAAGTACTTGAAGACTACTTGGAAAAGATGCATGCATAGGGGATTTCCTTATTCATAGAGTTTTCTGAGAAGATGGGAAAAATAAGGAAAATGAGAATAGAACTAGATGATCTTATCAATATTATTTCTCAGGATGTTGAAAGCACAAATAAATATCTTGACAAATGGTTAAATATGAAGAAGCTAAAAATACGCACTCTGGTATCAATCATCGTCATTGCTGATAGGGACTCTTATATTGAAACTAAAGAACCATTGATATATATGATCTGGGTGCTTAAGGAATTGATCAATGACCTTGAATCTTCCAAGGATCTCAATGAATAAAGTGATATTAGTCTATTGCATAAATTAGAGTAGTTTCCTTACAAACTTACCTCTCAAGAAAACTAATTCATTTTAGTAGAATAAATGATTCAAGAGTTTGAAGGTATGTTCTGAAAAGAATTTGATGAGAAATCATTCTCAATGGCCTCTATAGACAACGTCCTGGATAATCAGTTAACTTTAGACAATCTGAAAACTAGGTTAACTAGTCACATGAAATAAATCATAGTAGTAAGAGATGCCACAGTCAGGGCTAAGGTGATTTTCAAGAATATTGTTACTCTAGATAGTATCAGGATACAAGCAGCTATCACTATGTATGATGCTCATATGAAGAAGACTGGCAATAAAAATTGAAACTATTCTTCCATGCTTTATTCTCCATTTTTCAAATGCACTTTTTAACTTCTCTGGACATTTTCACATATAATTTTATCATGTGTAATTACATGTAAAAATCTAGAAATTCCAAAGTTAACAAAGACTCTCATCTTTGACTAGGTTATAATATTTAAGATTTTTCTCAATTCTCAAGGCTTCTCCCTATATATAGAGTGAGCCTCTTTTGTAATGGAATGATCTTTTGATAATTGAGAATAAAAACTCTACCAAAACTAAGATTCTTCTTGAGACTTTGAGCTTAGATTGTAAATCATATTTTCTTGAATGAATGAGAAAGTAGGTTACTTCTAGACTTTGCATTGGAATAACTTGTGTTATTTAGGAGATCATTTTTATGATTCTTTTCCTAATAATATCTCATCTATTTTATTAAACAAGCAAAGTGTGTGGAAATTATTTGAAGATATTCTGAAGTTAATTATGAAGACTTTATGCTGCTATAATTGCCTTTAGTTCATGTTTTTCATATTTTGGTGAGAAGGGTATTAGAAAGGCTTTGAACTACTTTTATCCTTTGTGATCTTATGCTCTATTGTAGTTTTTGGTGGAGACTTTGAGCTACACTTCACTCTACTATTACATATGTTCTAAATTAGTAAGGGAAGCAATGAAAGACTTTGTGCTTTTATGGGTTTCTTGTGAATCCAGTTACTACCTGAGAAGATTTTTTACTGTTTACTGAACATCATTTCTAAAAGAATAGAAATGCTTTCAGTCATTACTTGAGATTTCTCTTTTGCCTTGTAAACATCATCTCTAAAAAAAGAGATATGGATGGTGTGATCTCACCCCTTGGTCTATTTTAAGTTTACATTAATATATAGTAGTCTATAGGGAACCTCCCCTTGATGAGAGGAGAGATTTATCTCACTATGTTATGGTAAACCTATACTTTCTGCTGTATAAATCTCTTTATGATGTGGTTGATATACCTATTTTGCCATCAGCTAATTGATGACAAAATATTCACCCAATAGGCATATAGGCCATCTCTTGTTATTTGAGAATACATTGCTTTGCCTTTGATTTGCAACATCTTCCCAAATATGAGAAAACTGTAGACACCTAAATTTGGCCACCAATGACCTCTAGCTTTTGACTAATTTCCATCTAAAGTGCACAATTTGGCCTAAAAACACTAAAACAAGCTAAATGATGTGAAAATAACATATTCAAGTGCCTATTTTGGCTAAGGTATCCCTAAATGTGGCAATGTAATTTATGGCCAATTAACTTTGATCAGATCATTTTCTAGTCAAAATGCTAATTTTGCATTTAGGTGCTCTAGATTGCTCTTTCATATCAAATCTATTACCCAAGACATGTGCCTTTGTTATTTGGTATTGGTAACATCATAAATTGGATAATGGATCCAACACATCTGACATTGCCTTCCAATTCTAATCTAGTTGAATTTTGGACCAATAACAAGGCATTCTGATCAATTTGAGTAATTTGTGCACAAAGTGCTTAATCATGCTTATAGATAATTAATACAAGTTAGAACATAATTAATAATTCCATAAAAACTTGTTGAATAATTACTTTGGAAATTAAATATTTTCATCATCAAGTGACCTCATTTCTTGGGAAGACATCCCTAGGCCATAAATGCCACAAATATCAGGATTCATGCCTCCCATGCCTCTTAATTGCTCATTTATCCCAAATATTTATGAACCTATTTATCAATTTTAATTTTAAAATTGGATTAATCCTTAGTCACACATCTCAATCCTGAGATGGATGGTTTAGGTTGATTCTAGGCATTCTCAAAAATCTATAAATAGAGAGGCCATGAACATCATTTCTAAGTCTTGATAATGCAAAGTTATAATGCAAAAATGATTCCAAAATCCATTTAAATTAGTTTTACCATGCCAAATTTATTCCAATACAATCTAAGGCAAATCCACAAGGTGCCAAGGATAAGAGGAGATAGCCAAGCCTCCTTTGATGAAGACTTCATGAGCACAAACTGAGCAAGCCACTACAACAAGCATTTTGGAGCATCCAAGGAAGGTAAAATAAGGTTTATTTTGAATTTTATTTATGTTTTTAATTCATATTTGTTAACTAATCACTCTCTAGTTTTTATGAGTAGATATGTTATGCTAGTTAGTGTGTTTCTTTCATTTTTTTTCATTTTGAAACTAACACCATACTAACCATCCTCTCTTGAGTCAAATTCTTAGATCACGGACCACCTTGGAACATCTTAATCCTCCATAAATGGATAAAAAATTTAAAAAACACTTAAATTAGACCCTTGATAATATATTATTATGTTCCCAACACCATTTATCTCATATTACTCTTTGAACAACACCATTAGGTCTACTCACAACTAGGCCTTTTTACTATCATAAAGTTTGCTTTAAATATCTAAAGTAATACACATTAAAATTTCACATATAACCATATCAAAATATCATATTTATTAAACCTCCATGACCTCAGGGTCATATCCATGTCCATTTTACTTCACCAAATAGATCAAAATACCTCAAATAGACCACTTCCATATGCTCACTTAGAACTATAAATAGGATTCAAAACCCAATCAAGAACCTTTGACTTTTCACACCTTCTTAGGAATTTATCATGAATAAAAATACACTAAAATTATCATATGATACATATATAACAACTTAATATTCATATTATTCTTAAACTCTATGCATAATGACTCAAGAACATCATTCTCACTAACACAGAAAGTTGCCTAAATGCTCCAAAACATAGTCACAGAAATAATGACTTAGAACACCTATAGAATCATTTTAATGAAATAAAAATAGGTTTATATGATAATTAATAATAATTATAACATATTTAAAAAATATATTATAATTTAAAATATAAATATTGGTCTTATGTACCAATCTCATGTCTTCACTATACACAAACCTCATTATGTTAGACAAGTCAGATTGAGATCAACTTTCTGCCATACAAAAGTTTCTTGAAATTTTTTACCCTTTATGGATATGCATTATAGGTATTAAAAAATAACTCATTTTAATTATATCCATCCCTAATCCACTTTAACATATCCCTAATGTCATTCCTACTTCTACCTATTTTTCTCATTGTCTTCCTCACTAGACCTTTTTAGTAATAAGCCAAATCTCATGACTATTTTAGAATATTTAAAATATTTAACCTGATAATAAAATTACATGGACAAAAAAAAATAGTCTCACACATTATCCTTGAATCATTTTCATGCTTTAACCTTGTTAACTCTGCTTGCTATATCAAAATTTTGATAAACAAGGGGTTTCATGTAGCTTCCACTCACTCTTCTGATAGAGAAATGTCACCTAGAAGTTCCTGGGAGAGTATTATAAATGTTAAAATAATAAATCTAAGTCATCCAATTTATTATAATCCTTTTTGAATCATATCTCTAACATCAGGTTTAACTTAGGGTTTTAAGGCACTGAAACTGAGTTTCTACTCTTAGTAATCATTCATAAAGGATTTCCCCTCAACTTCAAAACCAATGACAATAAATTTGAGATAGTAACCTTTCATAATTTACATTAACTTATTATGATCTCATTTAAAGTTTTCACATGCTAACAAGCACAAGAAAATCCTTCTTGGGTCTACAACACCTTATTTTATGCACACACAAAACCTTAAAACCATGCTTGATGATTTCTCCTTCAAACTTGGTAAAAACACTTGACATAACTATTGTCAATTCTATTTTCACCCCTTAATTATATGAATATCTCTCCTCATCCAAGTAGTATAATGGAAACATCCCTTTTTCTATGGGTGACAATTTATTGAGATGAATTTCTAGAAGGGCTAGTTCCCTTGATGCAATCTTTGAAACACTTTCTTACCTATAAACTTGTGGATGAAAAGGGTTAATAAAAAACTAAGATATATAAAAAGTGATGAAAAAATAGTATATATCCTCTTATTTACTAAAATTTTACCACTTAGATCAAAACAAAGCTTCTCTTACACAAAACTCACAACATATGGTAGATTGTTACATCAGTGTTTCATAAGCTAGGTTCAAAACGTAGTTTGATGCTTAAGAGGGTAATGAATTATTAATTTATAGGATAAAATCATTAACCAATTCTAAGACACCTGTACACTTAGAAAATAAAACTAACAAAGACCTGAAATAGTTGCTCTCCTACACATTTGGTGAACAATCAAAGATAACATGCTATAAAAGATAATCTTTTACTAGAGAAGACCAAAAATATTGCATTAAAACTCAATTTAACAACATGTGAGTAGGAAAAATCACATGTTTATTTCTTAAATATTTCTTCAAGTATAAATTTGGCTAGAGTTTCCCCATTAACCAATGGAGGCTGCTCAAAAGAGGTAAAAGAGTCTATATTTATAGCCTTTGAGAGAGAAACAAGGCAAAGGAAGTCCAAATGTCACTTGGACATGTTTCAATCTAAAAAAATGAGTTATAATTTCATGAGAAAGAGGCATGAGGTGAACCATACAAGATTAGGAGGTCCAATTTTCCATACAAGTCATGAAACCTATGAAAAGTGTCACAAAATTCCTTATCTTGGCTCAGAAAATGGCCTTCATCATTTAGAGTTTTTCGAACGTCCCACCAATAACTAGTGATAGGTATGATGATGGGAATGATAGGTAAGGCCTTCAATCATGAAATTAAATGCATTTGTTGCATTCTTACTCCTTTATAAATTCCTACAATGAAACAATCACTGTCTACAGTCTAAAAACTCCTTATTTTCATTACCCCTCACACTTGGCATCAAAAATGTCTTAAATTTTCCATTATAATTCATGGGAGGGAGTGAATAACACTTTAAAATACCATCCATGGCCTTATAATACATAGGTACACCTTAGAAAGGTCCATACTTAGAGTTTTCACCTTTGTGTTCACTATGCCAGTTTTGACTAGCTAAAAGTGAGAGAATTGTTTGAAAACTTAAAAAAATCTTAAGAATTAAATTACTTTGGGGGGTTATAATAAGTCCTAATATTTTCCCCAAACTTGATTACATCTTCTAAAACCTCTTAGAACCTATAAAATATATTAAATGGTTATAAAAACACTATTTTACATGTCCATACAATTCATGTTCATGGGTGAGGGCCTACGTGAGTCTTCTCCATGTTACAATAGGTTTCCTTTCCAAAATATTCCATTTGGGTGGCTCTCTAAGATTTTTTTCTCCATCAAATTTTTCTAAGGGTTTTACTAGGGTTTTAGATAATTTCTAGGTCTTAATCTTTGTTTATAAATATGTAATGTTAAAATTCTAAACCAATTCCACAAATTGGTCTATAGGTACCCTCTCTAACTCCTCTAAACTTCTATAGTTCCCATGAAAATCCTCTAAGGTGATGTGAGCTTCACAAGTTTCCCTATCGAGCTTGATTTTTTGATTCATATGAGGGTGAGTGGTTTTGAGCTCAAAGATGGCTTTATTGATAAATTTTATACACTCTAAAAGCTCTTAAACCTATATTTTGACCTCAAAAACATGCCTCAACCATCTAGATAGTTCACCAAGAGGCATAAGTGAATATGAACTACTAATTGACATTAGGACTTTTTAAGACCCATTAGGTCTACTATGCACCTTGATGAATTTAGTTATTAGGGATGTTTTATCATATTTTAATTGGTTTATTAATAATTTTAACACCCTATTTTATCTCACCAATCCATCATATATTCCTCCAAGAACCCTTCTTAATGTTCTTTCTTTACTTGCCAATTAGGCCTAGTGGAAACCCTGCCTATTTAAACTATGTGCAAGGGAAAAAAAGATACTTTGAGGAGTATGAGCCTGATATATTGTTTATTATACCCTAACTACCTTATATAAACCTCATAATATTTTTTTTATGTCACCAAGGATTCAAATCAAGTCCCATTCCCATTTTATACTCATTTGATCCTTTTGCCAAGTTCAGATTGTTCTAGAGTGACTGACCTATAAGATAAAATAGAGAGGCATTTACCTTATCCAATATGAAAAATTAGTGTTTTTTTATATTTCCAAAGTCATAATTACCATTTTTACCAAAGTGTTTTCCATGATTCCAAGTTTTGGATGCAAAACCATCTCTAAATGTCCAAAAAGGGGGCCAAACCCCCTATTTTCCTACATTTTCCCCTAGAACCACTTAGAATTCACTCTTCAAAGCCAATTAAAACGTTTAGGATTCTCTAAAAAAAATTCAGGCCCATTTCATTCTTATGTGACTTTTGGATCCATCTAAAACACTTCCTCCTTTGGATTCCTCATGCTTACCTAGTGAACCAAGAGGTTTCCAAGCCTTCTTGTACAAACTATTGTCCATTTTCTAGGTGGGAAAGGTATTTAAAAACCTTTTAAAGGTTTTTGGAATTATATGACACATATTATGTTATAATTTATCCTTTTATTGTCACTTTAACCATTACTCCACTTCCAAACTAGTCTATGCTTCACTTACCCTTACCAAGCTATACCCTGTTGACTGAGATAGTCTTGCTTGTAGGTGATATTTTCATCATGGGACACTATTGTATATTCTTTGAATCCTAATTATATCTCAAAAAAATTATATAAATCATATGTGTTCCAACACTCACTTCTCAAGGGTCCTAAAACTCAACTAGGTATGAAGGTTAGGGTCTTTATTTCAAACCTTATTGTAGGATGAGATGACCTTGCATTTATTTACCCCTATGGATTTTGTGAGCTAAAAAAGTTTGTCCATGATGATTTTTAGACCCAAATTGTACCATTTAAGGTCACTAACCTTTCCCTTTCACTTGTAAACTTACTTAAGAGCATCAAATTCCCTCTTGTAGCTCATACCATTTCTTGATTGGTGACTAAGATAGTTTTGCCCTTTTAGGCTGGTTGTAGGTGAAATAAGCTTCATGAAGGTATTGTAAAGATGTTAAAATACCCATAATAACTTTTATTTTATGTCACATGGTTTATTTGACCCATGTTCAATGTCTTAATAGTCACTAAGTCATTTGTATCTCACTTTAGCTCATGACTATGATAACTTAATTGACCCTTACTTGTAGGTAATCTAGGTTTGGCTAAGAGGTGCTCATGGATATATATATGGAATTTATGGGTTATATGTCTCTTTAAATTACTTGGTTTATACCAAACATGCTCATTCTTATCATATTCCTCCTAACTCCCAAGACTGAGTCACTTTTCCCTTTGATTGAGATAGTCCTTGATGACCCTACTTGTAGGTGGATACAATGGTATAACCCTTGATTTAAGGTGATCATGAGCCTTTATAACATTATATTATCTTTTACAATATTTTCTTCATCTACCTTCACTTAGTTTTTTCTATTTGTGTTAAAAAAACTACCTTCACCTGATTGAGATAACCTTCATCCAATACCCAGTTGTAGGTTTCCATTAGGCTCTATTGTATGGATATAGATGTATAAATGAATTTAAATTATAGTTAATCATTACTCATTAAGTTATTTACAATCCATAAATGATATTATTTTTTCTAAGAATTCTTGACCATTTAGGTATGCTCAAAAATACCACCTTGAAAAGCAAAGTTGCTTAAGATCAAAACCCTGTAGACATCATTGATTGAAGTTAGTGTGTTTGAATGCACTTTGAGGGATTTTAAAAACCAAATTAAATTAGAAATATATCCCAAATATTTTTCAAGGTCATTTACCTATGTAATGGATACAAGGTTAATTACTTATGAGGTAGAGGAGATAATGTAACTTTGCAATAGGGTGCCTACAAAAAACCTTGAGGCTTCTATTTGTTCATTTTAGGGCCTACAAGCCTAAAAATAGTCATTTAAACCTCATAAGGTTCTTTCACCTCAAAATATCAATATAGATCTTTTAAAAAGTCTATCATGTCATCTTCAACATCTCGATAATGTAAGAATACTACACCTCATGGTACAAATTTTCATAATGACCTTCAAGCTCCCTGTCAAGGCCACTTATAGGTGGATATTTTGATTCTAAGTAGGCAAAGGGGATGGATATAAGTAAGAATATGTTTTTTAAAATCATCCTAACAACCCATATGGATTTTTAACTCCTAAAATTGATGACCTCCATGAATAACACTTTGAAACCAACCTCAAAACACCTTCTTCAACATGAAAATCACCTGCTTATAGGTGAAAAGAGCAGACAGGGGTCTCAAATGAATGACTTGGCATGGAAAATCAGCATATTATTAAACTTACATTTCCAAAATCATATGAAGGAACTTAATTCAAATCCCAAAGTCTTGTATAATATAATACCTCTCTATTACCACTTGATGGATAGGATGGATAAGCTTATGCATGGGATTGAAACTGAAACTAAGCATGAAGTTGGAAAATGGAGAAGGACAAGATCTCAAGCTACTCAAATAATTTCATGGTGAGATGAAAACATGAGAGGAAGTAGTCATATTACCAATAGGATTATTAAACACTCTTTCCTAGTTGAATTAGACACCTACAAGAGAGAGACACTCAATAAATAGAAGCACTCCAATTCAAACTACACATAGTGACACTTTCTTGTACAAATAGGCCAATTTGATCATTCAAACATCATGAATCATAAAAAAAAGACGTTATACCATTTTATAAGTAATTATACATCCTCTAGATACAACATCACTAACTAATTCATATGGATTTGATAGTAATTGAGAGCACTATCAGCTAGCAAATTTGCACAATTAACTTGTTAGTGATGGTTCATAAATAAAAGTTGACCAATAGTAACATTTTTGATATCAAAATTGATTTATCCTAGTGTAATATCACCTCCCAAAAAAAATTTCATGAAACTTCTTGTATTGTCCATACAAAGCAAAAACATGAAGGCTACATCAGTCTGTCTAGAAAAGCAAGAAATGTACAAAATGGTTTTGGCATCAATATGACTATTTCAAATCAAAATAAGTGTATATATTAGTTTAATAAATATGATGATACCCCCCCCCATGATCTTTCTCACATGTCACACTTCCCAAGAATCCATACAAGTGCCATTTTATCTCTTTTTCAACTTATTTTTATAATTTTAGTTAGGGAACTTGCAACCTTCTACTGTGACTATAATATTTGACACTCTTACTAACCTCTTTGACATTTTAAATTAAGTTGAGACACCTATTCATCTTTAAAAACATGTCATTTTCATTAATGACTCTTAAAGGCATATAAAATGACCCCTAATAGACAAATTGACTAATGCAACTAAGATAAGATAATATGACCTCAAATGACATCAGATAATAAGTAATACTTCCTATGACAATATATTATGAACTGTTAAAACATTTCAAATAAAAAAATTTCTTAGGGGTGCCCCAATTTGACCAAAAAGCCAAATTTGGTCAACAAAATGGTGACTCATAAGGGTGGTATGCCTGCTATACTAAGGACTAATAGCCTTATCTTGCTAGGGAAAATAGAATCAATGGATTCTTTAATACAACTAGAAAATAATTTCCTAAAACAAACACACTACAACAAATCAAGACACAAAACAAGGCAAGAAATAAGACAAAACTCACACATGTGCATAAGCACTTAGGGAACACAAGAAAGAAAATATGTACAAGGAGAGATAACTTTAGTAACAATGTTTGAGATATATCCCATTGATTTGGATATGAATATCCTCTCCATACAATCTTGAGAGTAGGAAAGCATTGTGTTGCTTGTCTTGTGTGATCACATATGGGCCACTCCAAAAAGCATCAAACTTTGTGTGTCTTCTAGGTTTAACTCTATCTTAATCCCAATTTAGGACAATGTCTCCCTCCTTGAAACTTTTTGGCATGTATTTCTTGTCAAAGTATCTCTTTGTTTATTTTTGGTGAGATCTCATAGTTTTCATTGCTTAATCTTTTTTCTCCTCAGGCTCCATCAACTCACATAACCTAACTTCCATGCTCTCATTCTCCATCAATTACAGCTGATAAGTGAGGTCTAAGGTTGTTAACTCAAGAGAAATAGGTAGTATAACTTCTCTCCTATAAATAAGTGTGTATGGTGATTTTTTATTTTCTCTCTTTGGGGTAATCCTATCAGCCCAAAGGGTTGTCTTTAACTTGGAATGACAAGTACTTTGGTTCTCCTCCATTGTTCTCTTTATGATCCTGATCAGATTCTTATTAGTGGATATAGCTAGTCCATTCCCTTGTGGATAGTAGTTAGAGGAGGTGCTAAGATAGATTCCATGCTTCAAATATCATTCACTAGTTATAGGTGAAGGAAGCTTCATGAAGGCCATGTCAAGATGTGAAAATACCCATACTAACTTTTTCTTTTTCTTTCACATGGTTTGTTTGACCCAAGTTCACTATCCTAATAGTCACTAGGTCATTTGTATCTCACTTTAGCTCATGAATAGGATAACTTAATTGACCCCTACCTATAGGTGATCCATGCTTGGATAGGAGGTGGTCATGGAGATATATACAACCTTTAAGGGTTATATGTCTCTTAACATTACGTGGTTTCTACTAAACATGCTCATTCCTTTCATATTCCTCCCAACTCCCAAGACTGAGTCTCTTTTCCCTTTGACTGAGATAGTCCATGATGACACTACCTATAAGTGGATACAATGGTATAAACCTTGATTTAAGGTGCTCATGAGCCTTTAGAACATTCTCTTAGATCTAACAAGATTTTCTTCATCTACTTTCACTTAGTTTTCTCCATTGGTGTTCAAAAAAATACATTCCCCTAATTGAGACAACCTTCATCCAATACCTGCCTGTTGGTTGCCATTAAGCTATATTGTATGGATAAAAAGGTACAAATGAATTGAAAGTATAATACACCATTCCTAATTAAGTTATTTACAATCCATAAATGCTATCCTTTTATCTAGGAATGCTTAACCATTGAGGTATGCTCAAAATTACCACCTTAGAAAGCAAAGTTGCTTAAGATCAAAACCCTGTAGACATCATTAGTGTGTTTGAAGGAACTTTGAGGGCTTTTAAAAACCAAATTCCATTAGCAATATATCCCCAATATTTTGCAAGGTCATTAACCTATGTAAGGGCTATAAGGTTAAGTACTTATGAGGTAGAGAGGCTAGTACCTACAAAAACCCCTGAGGTCTCTATTTGTTCATTTTGGGGCTTAAATGCCTAAAAATAGTCATTTCAACCTTATAAGGTTCTTTCACCTAAAACTATCTATATATCTCTTTAAACAAGTCTATCATGGCATCCTCAACATGTCTAGAATTCAAGAAGACTACACCTCATGATATAAATGTTCATAATGACCTTCAAGCTCATTGTCAAGGTGATCTGTAAACTTAAGCAATATTATGATTGCATAATTTAATTTTTATTTACATTATAAATTTATGAAATTAAAAAAATGACTTATAAAAACATGAATTTAAATAGAATAATTCACAAATATTCAACAATAATTTGATAACAGAGTTCAGCATGAAGGCCTACATCTCTAGGTCTAATATCAATTGATAAATTAGGAAAATTGTTTAAAAAGTACTTAGAAACTTTTTTGTAATGAAAAATGATCAACTAAAAATTTGTTCATTGGGAAAAAATAATATAAGTCCCTTTTTGGAGTTTTTCCCAATTCTATCCTGAGCACCCTCCACAAGTTCTACAAGCTCCCTAGCTCTTAGTCTTTGCAATGGCTATTGGCTTTTTGAATTGCCTTACAAATGTAATTTTGTGGCTTTATATAGCCTCTCAAATCCATAGCCCAAGTGGTTGGTCCTTATCCTTTTTCATGATAGGATCGAAGTTCAAATCCTATCCCAATGTTTTTGTTGGGCAAGTCATATCATTATATCCCACATTTAGTGGGGTTGACTTTATCTAAGGCTTTTAATAAGCTTTTCCTTCCATTTGCTTCATGGCTTAAGCCACATTCCTTCACCATGGAGAATTCGATGGGAATATGTGGTGGGATGTGGTGTATGTGTGGCATGGAATGTGGTGTTTATGAAGGCTGTTGGAAAATTGTCGAAATTATTTGGTGGCTTAAGTCTTTCACGTGGAATGTGTGTGGGAACCATGGGAAATACATGGAAAACATGTGGAATGTTTGAATGAAATGTGGCATGGGTCTTTCACATGGAATGTGAAGGATTTTTGAGGAGCTTGGCATGAAATTTAATTACAATATATAAAATTGCAAAATTTGACCATAGTGAATGGTGGCAAGCCACGTGGTGGCTTGAGGACCCACCATGTGGATCAATCTCACTAGGCCACTTGTCAACCTCTCATTGCACCACTTGTCGATGTCCAACTAGATGTTCCCAAAAATTTTACCAATTGTCAAAGATCACCTATCAGATATAAATGATAGAAAAACACACATTTTTCTCACATCTCGTGCCATGTGTCACATTCGTATTGGTCCAGAATTGTCATGTTATCTTGTTGACCAAGTTTGACCATGACTTTGACTAGATATATCTTTTGCATATGGTCTCTATTTCATGAACCATAAATTGTGATGGAAAGCTCTCAATGAGCTCTTCATCATGGAACTATTCTAAAATATTTCCATAATGGTCATTGTCTATAGTTTGACCAACTTTGACTTGAATTGACTAGTTGACTAAAACTTTGACTATCTACACAAGGAACATATGAGTTCCATTTTCCACATTATACATACTATTGAAAAGGTCTCAACATGGTCTACACAATGGTACTAGTTTTGATCTGTTATAGGACCTATTTTGAATTGACCTCTGGATCAATCTTCCCCACTAAGAAAGCTTTTTGTCCTCAAAAATCTAGTAGTAGACCTAGTACTCCATATGAGGATCTTTGCATGGCTCTAGCTCTCAGCTCTAGATTGTATGATCTTCTAAATGTCAGTTAGTTCTAGAGGTACTTCGATAGGTGTTTAGATATGATACTATGAAAATATTGGAAGATGTATAGTGTTATAACAATCAACATTTTACAATTGTCCTTTTAGGGCTTTTACCTAGCAACACAGTTTACAAACATTGTCCTTCTTGGGTCTTTCACAAACACTATAATAATTAAAAATATTTCCCATACTAGGTCTTTATGTATAAACAATGCATATATTTAGGTCTTATAAAATAAAGCAAATATACATGCTTGCACACTCTACACAACTTAAAATAGACAACCTATTTTCCAAGCTATTTATGATGCTTCTCATGATGGCATTTTTTTGTTACCCTATAGTGTTCCTGTCTATAACATAGATGAGTAAAATAACACTAAAGAAACTATTTACCTGTAATGATTATTATTGATGTGTTCACATGATATATTATATCCCATCTTTTATAATGCTATGTTGATTTTCTTTCTTGGTGTAAGTTGCTTTTTTCAGAGACAAGTATGGTTTTCCTAGGATAATGCCACTAAAATGAAGTGGAATCACTTCTGATTCAACTTCATCTAGGAAGTTGGTGATAATTGTAAACCCTAGTTTACATGTTTTACTTAAATGTACATTATTACCATCATCTATTTTATCTAGAGAATAGGGTTAGCAATGTGGTTTAGTTTCTAAAACTAGGGTTTATACAACATCTTCAGATATCAGATTCCTATGATAATTATTATCAAAAATAACATCTATTTTAAAATTCTTAGAAATTATTCTTTTGAAGAAATGTTGCTTTCCTTTTCAAGGTGGCAAACTCTGAACTATCAACCTCTCTTGACTACCATCTCCCTTGTTGATGTTGTTTGAGGTTCTGACTGACTGGATTCTATCTGAAGAGGCTTTGTCTTTTGTTTGATGAAGATGTAGTTATAACCTTTGCTTGAGTTTGTGGATTATTCTTCTTATCTTCCTTCAACATTTTCCCATTAGCATTGAAGTAAAATCCTAACTTCATTTCTTCTTTTGGCAACTTCTTTTAATCAGTTTTCTTAACCTTTCTTTTAAGACTCTCTTATGCATAACCAAAAATACAGTTGAGTATTTCTTCTTTATACACCTTGATGAGTTATTTTAATATTATTCATATAATGTAATTATCACATCTTTAGAGAGTACTTCTCTTGGCTCTTTAGGATGTTATATCTTGATGCTTGAGTAATCCTCCAACTCTGTTTCTTAGGACATTTATCCTTTGCCTCCATATCCTAATCCTGCACAGAGTGGTCTCTTTTCCACTTGGATAGGCTTAACAATTCCTTGACCATTAATACCAAGGCCTTTCCTTCAAATCCCATTTTTTCTAATAGAATATAACCTATTCCCTTCATGTGTTTTTCAAATGACTTTGATAAATGTTTAGGTTTAGTATATTTAATAACCTTAACATTGTCAATATATCCAGAATAATTGATTTCATTGCTTTCTTCCTTGGAATTTACATCAGAAGATACATCAATAATCAAGGCATTATTTTCTTCCAGATTTACAACATTATTTTCATTGATAGGACTAGCAAGAGTATATGAATTAGAAGAATCACTACTATAACCAAAATATACCTTTGTAGTCTGACTTGTTTATAACTGAATCTCGTAAGTATGATTGGTCATCAGTTGGATTCCTTCTCCTAATGTAGTATTTCTATAATATCAAGATATGAGATAATAATTACCCAATTTTATCTCCTCATCTTCTCCTACTACTATATCAAGAGTTACTTTATCAAAGAATAGCCCTTTGATGATAAAATGCAGAATGACATAATGAGTTACATGTCCTCATACTATGCCATCACCTCCTCTGACTATCTTAGTGTGAGGTAATGGAAGAGTCCTTAGTTTTAAATGTTGTATAAGGCCTTCAATAATATAACTAGCTCCAAAACTATAATTAAAATAGATTTTCATTAATTTTCCTTTAGCAATGGTAGTGCAGTTTTATCATTTACTTTCCTTGGAGTATAGCATAATATGTTGTACTTCCATTGGCAATAACTATCACATTAGAGACTCAAGAGTTGATTGATGAGTTAATATTGGTTAAATAGATTGAATGCTACTAGACACATATGGTGCCTTGCCTCTTTCCTCATTTTACCTTCTAAACCATATTAGAGACTAATTAGGGTGTAAAATCCAACAGTGCTTGATAATATGTCCTCATCAAGCACAATGTCCACAAATATTTGAATCTCCACACATCCTCTTCTTCTATCAACATTATTATTTCATTATTGCTCATAGTGAATCAATTCTCTATTGAATCCTCTAGATCTATTGGTCCTACCATTGCTTTGTTACTTTCTAATTTTGCTCTTGGGCTTGTAGGAATTACATTATCATAGTAATAAGGGAATTCAATAGCAACTAAATCTGGGCCAGCATTGGATCCATTATTCTATAATAACTAATTTTGATTAAATAAAAAAAATCACAAATTCACTTAAAAATTTAGTTATGATATCAAACTTGACATTTCAGAATAATGTTTACACAGAGGTTAGCCCAAGTACACTAATCACTCTGATACCAAACTGATTCATAAACTTAAGCAATATTACACTTGTGTATTTTAATTTTTCTTTACATTATCAATTTATATAATTAAAAAAATGACTTATAAAAACATGAATTTAAAGATAATAATTCACAAATATTCAATAATAATTTGATAACGGATTTTGGCACGAAGGCCTACATTTCCAAGTCTAATATCGGCTGATAAATTAGGAAAAATGTTTAAAAAGTACTTACAAACATTTCTATAATGAAAAATGATCAACTAAAAAGTTTTTCATTGGGAAAAAATAATATAAGTCCCTTTTTGGACTTTTTCCCAATTTTGTCCTAAGCACCCTCCAAAAGCTCTGCAATCCCCTGGCTCTTAGTCTTTGCAATGGCTATTGGCTTTTTGAATTAACTTACAAATGTAATTTTGTGGCTTTATATAGCCTCTTAAATCCATAGCCCAAGTGGTTGGTCCTTATCCTTTTTCACAATAGGATAGGAGTTCAAATCCTATGCCAACATTTTTGGTGGGCAAGTCATATCATTATATCCCACATTTAGTGGGTTTGACTTTATCTAAGGCTTTTAATAAACATTTTCCTTACATTTGGTTTGTGGCTTAATTTGCGTTCTTTCACCATGGAAACTTTGATGGTAATATGTGGTGGGATTTGGTGTATGTGTGGCAGGGAATGTGGGGTTTATGAAGGCTATTAGAAAACCATGGAAATTATGTGGTGGCTTAAGTCTTTCACATAGAATGTGTGTGTGAACCATGGGAAATACATGAAAAACATGTGGAATGTTTAAATGAAACGTGGCATGGGTCTTTCACATGAAATGTGAAGGATTTTCTAGGGGCTTGGCATGAAATTTAATTACAATATATAAAATTGCAAAATCTGACCATAGTGAATGGTGGTAAGCCACATGGTGGCTTGAGGATCCACCACGTGGACCAATCTCACCAAGCCACTTGTCGACCTCTCATTGCACCACTTGTCAATGTCCAACTGATGTTCCCAAATTTTTTACCAATTGTTGAAGATCACCTGTCAAAGACAAATGATAAAAAACCACACATTTTTCTTACATATCATGCCACGTGTCACATTCTTACTGGTCCATATTTGCCATGTCATCCTATTGACCAAGTTTGAACATGACTTTAACTAGCTATATCTTTTTCATATGGTCCCCATTTCATGAACCATAAATTATGTTGGAAAGCACTCGATGAGCTCTTCACCACGAAACTATTCTCAAATTTTTCCATAATGGTAATTATCTATATTTTGACCAACTTTGACTTGATTTGACCAATTGACTAAAATTTTGACAAGCTACACAAGGAACATATGAGCTCCATTTTCCACATTCTGCATACTATTAGAAAGGTCTTAGTGAGATCTACATAATGGTGTAAGTTTTGATCTACTTCAAGACCTTTTTTGAATTGACCTTTGAATCAATCCTCCCTACTAAGAAAGATTTATGTCCTCAAAAATATAGTACTAGACCTAGTACTCCATATGAGGACCTTTGCACAACTTTGGCTATCGGCTCTAGCTTGGATGATGTTCTAAATGTCAGTCAATTCTATAGGTACTTTGATAGGTCTTTAGATCTAATACTATGAAAATATTGCAAGATATCTTGTGTTATAACAATCACCATTTTACAATTATCCCTTTAGGGTTTTTACCTAACAACATATTTTATAAACATTGCCCTTTTGGGGTCTTTTACAAACCCTATAATAATTATAGACATAGCCCATGTTGGGTATTTATGTATAAACAATGCCTATATTTAGGGATTACAAAATAAAGCAAATATACATGCTTGCACACTCTACATAGATTAAAATATACAACCTATTTTTTGAGTTATTTTTTATGCTTCTCATGATGACATCTTTTTGTTACATTGCAGTGTTCCTATCTGTAACATAGATGAGTAAAATAACACTAAAGGCACCATTTACTTGTAATGATTACTTTTGATGTGCTTGCATGAGATATTCTATCCCATCTTTTACAATACTATACTAATTTTCCTTCTTGGCGTAAGTTACTTTTCTTAGAGACAAGTATGGTTTACCCAGGATAATGTCACTAAAATGAAATGGAACCACATCTAATTTAACTTCATCTAGAAATTTGGTGATAATTTCAAACCCTAGTTACATGTTTTACTTACATGTACATTATTACCATCATCTATTTTATCCAGAGAATAGGGTTGGAAGTGTGGCTTAGTTTCTAAACCTAGGGTTTCTACAACATCTTTAGATATCATATTCCTTTGATAATTTTTACCAAAAATAGCATCTATTTTAGAATTATTAGTAATTATTCTTTTAAATAAATGTTGCTTACCTTTTTAGGGTGATAAACTCTAAACTGTCAGCCTCTCACAGACTACCATCTCCCTTGTTGATGTTGTTTCAAGTTCTAACTAACTAGATTATATCTAAGGAGGCTTTGTTTTTTGTTTGATTGAAGATGTAGTTACAACCTTTGCTTGAGGTTGTGGATGATTTTGATTATCTTCCTTCAACATTTTCCCCTTAGCATTTAAGTAAAATCCTAACTTCATTTCTTCTTTAGGAAACTTCTTTTCATAATTTTTCTTATCCTTCCTTTTAAGACTCTATTATGCATAATCAAAAATACATTTGAGTATTTATTCTTTGCATACCTTGACAAGTTATTTTAAGAATCTTCATGAAATTTAACTATCACATATTTAGAGAGTACTTCTTTCAGCTCTTCAGGATGTTATATATTGTTACTTGAGTAATCCTCTAACTCTGCTTCTTGGGACATTTATCCTTCACCTCCATATCCTAATCCTGCACAGAGTGGTCTCTTTACCACTTAGATAGGCTTGACAATTCCTTGACCATTAATGCTAAGGCCTTTTCCTTCAAATCAAATTTTTTCTAAAAGCATAGAACTTATTCCCTTAATGTGTTTTTCAAATGACTTTGATAAATGTTTAGGTTTATTATATTTAATATCCCTAACATTGTCAATATAGATAGAATAATTGATTTCATTGCTTGCTTCCTTGGAATTTACATCAGAAGATACATCAATAATCAGAGCATTATTTTCTTCTAGATTTACAACATTATTTTCATTGATAGGACTATCAAGAGTATATGAATTAGAAGAATCACTACTTTAACTAGAATGTACCTTTATAGTCTGACTTGTTTTTAACTGAATCTCATAAGTATGATTGGTTGTCAGTTGGATTCCTTCTCTTGATGTAGTGTTTCTAGCATATTGATATATGAGATAATAATTACCCAATGTTTGTCAGGATCTGGAAGCACACAATTGATTACCTTTGTATTATCAACTAAATGCAGAATTTAACTAGAATGCACAAGTAACTAGAATTCAAAAATAACATAGAATATGAGAGACAATACCCAATTGTATTAATACTCTTACAGAAAAGAATTACAAATAAAGAGATGCCACACTCTTCCACACCTTACAGGCTTCCCACACCAAGTGTATAGTAATTCACCTTCAAGAGCTCACTCTCTCAATTACAATCCCAACACACAACTCAAACACAGAGTTGGTGTTCACCTCCAACCAGTCAGTATCACTATTGCCAGTACACCGAGTATACACACATACTCAATCAAGTACACAATGCACTCCAAGTAGATCTCCCATGAACTTACAACAACTTATAACTCAAATGATCTTACTTTAGAAGGATCTACCTTGCCTTCCTTTATTTCTCTCCAACTGAGTACACACCGTATTCCAAGTAGATCCCACCTGATCTTGCTCTCTGTTGTGTTGTTGTCACCTTGATCATGCTGCCACCTATAGATCAACCTAGTTCTACACACCTGCAAACCTAGACCTCACACACACATACACCTGCAGATCAATGATCTTACTAACCATGTAGATCTCCAAACATGGCCTTGCACACCTGATGACCAAGATCATACATACATAAAGATTCCTTCTGATTCTCCAAACTAGTACCCACACTTGGCACTATGGCACTAGGAGGAACACACCTTGCTCTCTTCACTCTGAAGGAGCTAATTTTTGCTCTCTTACTCTCTAGCACACTTTACAATATAGCCCATGAGTCTATTATATAGATCCCATGCAAACAATAATTAGACATCCAATTACAATAATTAGATCTACAGCTCAAGTCTAAAATTGGCCTCTTAACATGCAAACAACCAGTTCATTAACTAACTATTCATCAACAAGCAATTTTGAAATCATACAAGTGATCGACGTCAGTCCTTATTTGCCTGGAGGTGACCGACGTCAGCCGAATCTTGACCAATGTCAACTGCTCTGACACTAGATATGATCAACATTGGTTGATCAAACCGATGTTAGTTGCTTTGCCACTTAGCAACCTCCTTCCCTATTTGCATTAGTGAAGCTTTTAGCTCACAACCTAACAATCTCCCACTTGGAGATAAAAGCTACACTTATACCTATACCTGTACACTATATAATCTATTTCTTGGCTTGTATCCCTCTTCAAGCTCAACCTTGAAGACCAACCACCACAAAACCTATGGTGCACCTCCTGTGATCTAAGTAACCTGTTGCATCCACATCTACAAACCCATGTAGAAAAGAACTTGACCCTACATCACATGTATACCTACTATTGGTCCCTCTCAGATACCTAAGAACACATTAAACTACTCTCCAGTGCTTCCTTCTCGGATTGGCCACAAACTTTCTAACAGCACCCACTGCTTGGGCAAAATCAGGGAGTACACATGTACTCAACCTCATCATGTGATTGGGCACCCTGTTCTGTGAACTATCCATCCATAGGTGTGCTGCCCAGTTCTGCATCCTACATTACCTTCACACAATTATCCTATGACAACATCAACTTGTGATCTTCCCTGTCTCTAGTATTACTCATGCCAAAGAATTTTGCTGCTCCCAAATCCTTCATGGCAAACCACTGAACTAAACTTACCTTTAGCTCAACAAAACCCTGCATGTATGAACCTATAACAAGCTCATCATCCACATATAGTAACAAGATAATGTCACGACCATCATCTACCTGGTAAGAAAAACACAATCATTATAATGAACCTGACTAAAGCCATGCTTTGTCATACACTTGTCAAACCTATACCACTATCCTGCAGCTTCCTCAAGACCATATGACATGGTCTTCTGTCTCACATGTCCATTCTCTCTATTCTTTAACTAAGGAATCCATTTGTCTTTTAGTGCTTTCTTCTAGTTGGTAACCCTACCAAATCTCCCATTTGGTTTTGCATCCTCATTCATGCCATGCTCCCACTATTTCCTGGATCCTTCCTCCTCTGCAGTGAGCAATGATTATAAAGAAGAGGAACAATGAATTTGAGGCTTACTTACCCTTTTAGTCCTCCATATGGGTGTTTGAGACTCCTTGACAGCTTGTTGTTTACCTAAAATCCATCTCAGTGATTGACCTCAATCACCATACAATTTGCATCCCATCGATGTCAGTTCCATGTGACTGTCCTTTCTATCGACACCAATTTCTTGACTGATGTCGGTCTTACCTGGTCACTGACGTCAGTTCCTTGACTGATGCCAATAGTCACCTTGCCCGACAACACCAGCTCTGGTCTGCACATGATTGACATCGACACCTATCTATTTGATGCTGGTTCCCTCTTATTGATGTCGATAATTGTGTTCACCTGTGAGTGATGACTTTTTACTCGCGAGCTCTCCATGGATCAAAACCCTATCCAAACTACCCTGCTCAAAGATGTCCAGCCTTCTCCACTAATCTCTGTCAATCATCTCCTCTAGAAACACCAAGGCTTTATAGTTCTTAAGTCTGTCAAAGACATCTAACTTCCTCTTAAGAACATGCATCTCCTTCTTGCTCATGTGACCAAGCCTACAAAGCCACATCTTCACAATAGAAGAAGAATTAGTAATACAAGCAAGTAGATAAAGAGTACCTACTTTCTTACCACATGCTAATTCAAGTGCATCCGCTGTGAGAGTTTCTGTACATCTCTCATCACCCAACTTTCCTAAAGCAATTAGCCTTATCTTCAGAATCGAGACCTACATGACCTCCTTTAACACCCATGTGTTGGCCACCTATAATTTCAGCTTCACTTCCCCTTTGTTAATGCTTTGACAAGGCACACCAGCCCCTAAATAAATCTTTCCAAAGTCTCCAAAGACCTTAACATGGAAAAATACTCTATTTGGGGCTGCATGGAAAGAGGCAACAAAATCTATAAACCAAGATTCTACTTTATCCAAGGAACATCCCAGAGCATCCTGTGTAACAACACCTACAACATCTACTTCTTCAGTTCCTTCATGCTGATCTCCCACCAACTAGTAATATTTATTTACTTGCTCTTTCTTTCCATAACATAGTAATTGACCATTCATGCTTTTCAATTCCTCCATTCTTAGCTTACTTTCTTCTACCATTGCTATACTCCCACTCAATCAGAAACGCTTGAGAGTGACCTGTAATCAAACACAAACTTGCTCCCTGCAACCTTAGCTCTAATACCACTTTCTCAGGATCCAGAAGCACATAATTGATTACCTTTGTATTAGCAACTAAATGCAAAATTTAACTAGAATGCACAAGTAACTAAAATTCAAAAATAACATAGAATATGAGAGACAATACCCAATTGTATTAATACTCTTACAGAAAAGAATTACAAATGAAGAGACGCCACACTCTTCCACACTTTACAGGCTTCCCACACCAAGTGTATAGTAATTCACCTTCAAGAGCTCACTCTCTCAATTACGGTCCCAACACACAACTCAAACATAGAGTTGGTGTTCACCTCCAACCAGTCAGTATCACTACTGCAAGTACACCGAGTACACAATGCACTCCAAGTAGATCTCCCATGAACTTACAACAACCTGCAACTCAAATGATCTTACTTTGGAAGGATCTACTTTGCCTTCCTCTATTGCTCTCCAACTAAGTACACACCGTACTCCAAGTAGATCCCACCTGATCTTGCTCCCTATTGTGTTGTTGTCACCTTGATCCTACTACCACCTGTAGATCAACCTGGTTCTGCACACCTACAAACCTAGACCTTGCACACACATACACCTGTAGATCAATGATCTTACTTACCATGTAGATCTCCAAATGTGGCCTTACACACCTGCTGACCAAGATCATACATACATGAAGAATCCTTTTGATTCTCCAAACCAGCACCCACACTTGGCACTGTGGCACTAGGAGGAACACACCTTGCTCTCTTCACTCTGAAGGAGCTAATTTTTGCTCTCTTACTCTCTAGCACACTTTACAATATAGCCCATGAGTCTATTATATAGATCCCATGCAAACAATAATTAGACATCCAAGTACAATAATTAGATTTGCAACTCAAGTCTAAAATTGGCCTCTTAACATGCAAACAACTGGTTCGTTAACTAATTGTTCGTCAACAACCAGTTCCGGAACCACACAGGTGACCGACGTCGGTCCCTATCTGCTTGGAGGTGACCAACGTCAGTTGACTCCTGACCGATGTCAGCTACTCTAACACTGGATATGACCGACATCAGTTGATCAGACCGACGCTAATTGCTCTGCCACTCAGCAACCTCCTTCCCTATTTGCATCAGTGAAGCTTTTAGCTCCACAACCTAATAATGTTATCTCCTCAGCTTCTCCTAAAACTATATCAAGATTTACTTGATCAAAGAAATTCCCTTTGATGATAAAATATAGAATGACATAATGAGTTGCATGTCTTTGTACTATGCCATCAGTTCCTTTGACTATCTTAGTGTGAGGTAATGGAAGAGTCCTTAGCTAAAAACATTAGACAAGGCCTTAAGTAATATAACTAGCTCCATAACTCTATTTAAAATAGATTTGCATGAACTTTCCTTCAGTAATGGTAGTGCATTTCTATCATTTACTTTCCTCAAAGCATAACATAATATTAGGTACTTCTATTGGAAATAGCTATCACATTAGAGACTTTGGAGCTGCTTGATGAGGTAATATTCATCAAATGGATTGACTATTACTAGACATAGTTGGTGCCTTGCCTCTTTCCTCATTTTTCCTTCTAAACCATATTTGAGTTTACTGGGGTGTAAGATCTAGCATTCTTGACAATATGTCCTCATCGAGCACAATGTCCACATATCTATAAATCTCCATGCATCCTCTTCTTCTATCAACATTTCTATTGCACTTATAATGCATCAATGCTCTATTGAAGCCTCTCGACCTGTAGCTCCTATTGTTGCTTTGTTAGCAACTAAATCTGGGCTAGCATTGGATCCATTATTCTATAATAAATGATTTTTGTTAAATAAAAAAATCACAAATTCACTTGAAAATTTAGTTCTAATATCAAACTTGATGTTTTAAAATAATGTTTACATAGAGGTTAACCTAGTACACTAACTTCTCTAATCCTAAACCGATCCATAAACTTAAGCAATATTACGCTTGTATAATTTAATTTTGATTTACATTACCAATTTATGGAATTAAAAAAATGACTTATAAAAACATGAATATAAAGAGAATAATTCATAAATATTCAATAATAATTTGATAATGGAGTTCGGCATGAAGGCCTACATCTCTGGGTCCAATATTGATCGATAAATAAGGAAAAACATTTAAAAATTACTTACAAACATTTCCATAATGAAAAGTGAAAAACTACAAATTTATTCATTTGGAAAAAATAATATAAGTCCTTTTTTGGACTTTTTCCTAATTCTGTCATAAGCACCCTCCACAAGCTCTGCAAGATCCCTAGATCTTAGTCTTTGCAATGTCTATTGGCTTTTTGAATTGCCTTACAAATGCAATTTTGTGGCTTTATATAGCCTTTCAAATCTGTAGCCCAAGCGGTTGGTCCTTATCCTTTTGCATGATAGGATAGGAGTTTGAATCCTATCCCAAAAATTTTGGTGGGCAATTCATATCATTATATCCCACATTTAGTGGGTATGACTTTATCTAAGGCTTTTAATAAGCCTTTTCCTTCCATTTGCTTCATGGCTTAAGGCATGTTATTTCACCATGGAAAATTTAATGGGAATATGTGGTGGGATGTGGTGTATCTGTGGCATGGAATGTGGGTCTTATGAAGGCTATTGGAAAATCATGGAAATTACGTGGTGGCTTAAGTCTTTCATGTGGAATGTGTGTGGGAACCATGGGAAATACATGTAAAACATGTGGAATGTTTGAATGAAACATGGCATGGGTATTTCACATGGAATGTGAAAGATTTTTAAGGGGATTGGCATGAAATTTAATTATAATATATAAAATTGAAAAAATTGACCATAGTGAATGGTGGCAAGCCATGTGGTGGCTTGAGGACCCACCACATGGACCAATCTCACCAAACAACTTATTGACCTCTCATTGCACCACTTGTCAATGTCTAACTAGATTTTGCCTAATTTTTATTGATTATCAAACATCACCTATCAAATACAATTGATAAAAACACACATTTTTTTGACATCTCATGCCATGTGTCATGTTCTTACTGGTCCAGATTTGCCACATCATCTTGTTGACCAAGTTTGACCATGACTTTGACTGGCTATATCTTTTTCATATAGTATCCATTTCATGAATCATAAATTATGTTATAAACCTCTCAATGATCTATTCATAATGGAACTATTCTCAAATATTTTTATAATGGTCATTGTCTGTAGTTTAACCAACTTTTACCTGATTTGACCAATTGACTAAAACTTTGACTAGCTACACAAGGAACATATGAGCTCCATTTTCCACATTCTACATACCATTGGAAAGGTCTCAATATGATCTAGGAAATGGTGTAGGTTTTTATCTACTTTAGGATGTCTTTTTAATTGACATTCGAATCACAAGGCCACTTGTAGGTGGAGATTTCACTGTAATTAGGTAGAGAGGATGGAATTGAGCAAGAATATGTTTGTTAAAAACCTCCTAACACCCCAGATGCATTTAAAACTCCTCAAATGGATGAAATCCATCAATAACACTTTGAAACCAACATCAAAACACCTTCTTCAACATGAAAATCACTTGCATGTAGGTGAAAAGAGTATACATGGTCTCAAATGAATGTCTTAGCATGGAAAATATGCATATGATCAAACTTACCTCTCCAAAATCATACAAATTAACTTAATTCAACTCCTAAATTCTTTTAAGCTAATACCTCTCTATTACCACTTCATAGATAGGATGGACAAGCTTGTGCATGGGATTGAAACTGAAACTAAGCATGAAGTTGGAAAATGGAGAAGGATAAGCTTGCAAGCTACTCAAAGAATGTCACAGTGAGACAAAAACATTAGAGGATGTAGTCACATTACCAATAGTAATATGTAACACTCTTTATTATTTTAATGAGACACCTACAGGAGAGAGACACTCAACAAATAGAAGCATTCTAACTAAAACTACACGTAGTGACACCCTCTTGTACACATAGGATAATTTGCTCATCTAAACCTCATGAATCATTAAAAAAATAATGGAGACAATGTGAGAAGTAATTATACATCTTTTGGATCCAACAACACTAATTATTTCATATATATTTGATATAAATTGAGAAAAACTTATTGGGTGCACCAATCAACTAGTAAATTTGCATAGTCATCTTGTTAGAGATGGTTCATAAAGCATAGTTGACCAATATTGAACTTATTTATATGTAAATTAATTTTTCCTAGTTTAATATTACCTCTAAAAAGTGTTTATCCTAAAACTACTTGTACTATCTGTATTAATCAAAAACCTAAAGGCCACTTAAGTCTATCTAAAAAACAAGAAATGTGTAAAATGGTTTTGTGATCAAAATGACTATTTAAGATCAAACCAAGCATATATATGAGTTTTATAAATATGAGTATACCCCCCATGATATTATCCATGTGTCACACTTCCAAAAAATCCATACAATTTCCATTTTATCTCTTTTTCAATTGATTTCTACAATTTTAGTTAGGGAACCTACAACCTTCTACTGTGACTGACATATCTGACACTCCTATTGACATATTAGATGTTTTCCATGAAGGTGAGACACCTATGTACCTTGGTAAATGTTCCATCTTCATTAATGACTCTTAAAGGCACATAAAATGACCCCTAATGGATAAATTGACTAATGCAACTAAGACCAAAGCTAATATGACCTCAAATGACATTAGATAACAAGTAATACTTCTTATGACAATATATTAGGACCCATTAAAACATTTTAAATCAAAAATTTTGCCTATGGGTGCCCCAATTTGACCAAAAAGTCAAATTTGGTTAAAAATAACCTTTCACACCTTTGAAAAGTATCTCATGAGCTCTATCATCTTAGAAACTGAGCTTGACCCCTCATTAGGCTACACTAGGTCTCTTTTCACACTAGGCCTATACATGTAAGCCACACTTAGACCTTGAACACACCTTGAAACTTCTTTCAATAATCTCAACACCTCATACTCATTTCATAAAAACTCATACCATGATAACACACTACCAATATTATTCTCATAAACCTCAAACTATTCTCCTCATCATGCTACCAATCCTATGCCTTCTCATTTGGTTTCTCAAGAACATGACTCATGAACTCAACCTCAAGAATATCAAAGACAACTTAGAATGAAATCAATGACACTTTCATGACATAAATGAAAACTCCTGTATACCTTAGAACACACTCTCAACAATTCTCAATTTAGAATAAAGTATATTTCTCTATAAACAAAGGTTCAAATTTGAAAAGAGAAGACTGATTGTCTCAATTTCTATGTATACTTGTGAAGATCATGAATGTTAATGAATGAGAAAATCTCTTGGATCATATTTTGATTTAAATTATGATTCTTTTTAATTTTAATTACATTGATATTATTAATTTATTTCTTTATTTTGAGTAGAAACATTCATCTATAGGTAAAAATAGAGAAACTCGGGTCTTGAATAATTTTGTGTTTGACACAGTCAAGATCTTAGAGAAGTAAGATGTATTGGAGTTAATTTATAGAAAATTTAAGATGTAATTTGGGTTAGATATTTAACAATAAGTGGAATAAACTTGTTTTGATCCTCATAATTGTTGGATAAAGTAATATTCTCATATAAATATCAAAATTCATTCCTACAGTTATGTACCCTATATTCTGTGTACAATCTAGGTGAGTAATTACAATTTGTGATTGAATTTTATTTAATTAAACATAGTTTATTCATTTTATAATATACCTAATTAAATTTATTTTATTTTTTGAAACACACATTTTAGTTTAGAATCGTCAAATGGGTTTGTGGAGAACCCTGCCTAGGGTTTTTGACCATTTTTTGGTTTAGCTATCCATACACCTTTTCAAACCCTCAAATTCTATCTGGATCTTGAGTTTATTTTAATTAAATTTAATTAATTTTTTTATTATATCCTTGTCATGTGTGGAGGATTTTGGATCCTAAAATTAGTTTTATAGTCCTAGAGACCTAATTGATGCCTAGTTTGAAGAAGGTATGATTGGGTTAGTACATCTACCTTGAGGTTTAACTTTAAAAAATGTTGTAAGGAGTTGTATTACCTTAATAGGTATATGAATATATTTTTTTTTCTTGATACCCTTTATGTATTCTAAACTAGAAGGCAAATTGAGATAACATACATTTTATTTTGGCAATCCCCCTCCCTCTAAATTAGAGGTGATATATAATCATAACATACCATATACATTTCCACCCCTTTAATCGAGTAATGAAATTTATAGTTTAAATGAAAGGAATGCATAATTGGGTATGTGTGTGTGTTCCTTGTCTTTACATGTGCCCAACTTGAGTGTTTTATTAGTAACTGACCTAAAACCAATATCATGTTACAATATAAATTTACTACATATAATATAGTTTGAAATTACTTGAAATAGATTGAAATTGAAATATCAAGGTTTATTAGTACACATATGTGTCAATTTAATAGCCTTGGCTATTGGCAAGTTATTTTAAAAAAGATGTATCATTTTAAGGCTCTAAAACTAAAATTGTGAAAAATATAGCTAAATATTTAAATTGAATATATCGAAGAAGATATGAAGAGATAAATATTGGAAGTCACATGCACTCAACTTTGCAGTAAAAGTGAGTTTCCACTTGGTAGTTGAGATTAGCTAAATTGTGCAACCTAATGATACTTATAACTTGGTGAGGTTGGATGACTAAGAACAACTAGAAAAATTGGAAAGATTTAGTGATTTGATCACCTTAATACCAAAACAAAACTAACTAATGTGGTAGATTGTCTCAATAAAATTCTATAAAATTTCATTGGGTATCAATACAAAAAAGTATGTGACATGGTAATAGTCCCTAAAAGAGTTTTAGAATTTGAAACTAATTTAGCTTTTTTAATATTAGGAACATGTTGCATAGCATATGCACCTTATATATGTCTCAATATGAAACTATGTAAAACAATAGAACCAATGTATATAATTCTACCACAATTGTGAATCTAAATCATATAACTTTATGTTTTAGCCAATTTGGATAACTCTATAACTGTAGATCAAAAGTTTCCAAATAATTCCCCCAATATATATGGAAAAATATGAAAATTGATATGAGTACGAATGTGGAGAACATGTTTCTGACACATGCCACCACTATAATCTGTAGATGCTAAATAATGAATAGGTGTGGAAAAAATGCTTCCCAAGCATGACCCCATTAAATATGGGAACTAACATAGGTACCACATGCTGAATGAATGTGGATAAAATGATTCCAAATCATGCCCCCACTAAATCTAATAAATTTTAATTGGTGAAATCTATGCCCATATGACATGCCCCCACTAAATCTAAAAATTGATATAAGTACCATATATTGAATAAGTGTGGAGAATATGATTCAAAATCATGTACCCACTAAATCTAGAAACTGATATAAATAACATACACTAAATGAGTGAGGAGAACATGACTTCAAATAATTTCCTCACTAGATATAGAAAATTTTCCAAGTGTGCAAAACATTCCTCTATGACATTCCCCCAATAATATTCCCCCCTTTGAGGTGAGGGAAAGATAGTAACTAATTATTGCCTCACCTCAAAAGTATAAGACAACTATATAATCTATGGATGTAACCATGTGGTATATATAAAGAACATGTCTAGGTATATATAGAATTAAAACACATATAATCAATGTGCTCAAATGTAGGCCTAAGATGAATGATAAATATCATGACAACATCTAGATAGTAACAGTATAAGATAAACAAGAAAATCAAGCACACACACAAGATCACTTAAAATCAAGTCAAAAGGCAATGGTCTAAGGAGACCACAAATAAGGGGAATGTTCAAATGTTGCATAATCAAAGTGACATGACTTATTCAAATGTCCATAAAATAAATAATGACATATTAAAATGTATATACAACAAATAATGACATATGAAAATGTCAATGAAAACATACATAGGCACATAGGCTTCAAGTAAAGAATCATATTCAAATTCTCAAACAAGGAATATAATATCAAGCCAATAAACTCAAGTAAGTGCATAAAATAAATAATAATTAACCAACATAAACATGTCATAATATCCCATGAATCAATTATGTTAGGAAAAGTATGTCAAGTGTATATCATATAAAGTACCCCATGTAAGATATAATCATGAATAATAGGCATCTATAGTTACATATGTAAACTCAAAGATGATATTGTAGAGTGATAATCAAATCATATAACCTATGTGTATCAATATCAAATAATTGGGTGCCCTTAATGTCCATATGACATAAGTATAGGGAAGGAACAATATCGAAAATAAAAATATACCATGTATCTATGTATGCTTATATCACACTCAGGTAGAAGTGTAACACATATCTGTATATAGGAGTGAGTAAATATGTTATCCATCAACATGGAACCCACACATAGTTCAAGTAAATAATATAACATGTAGGTGATAAAAATATTTTATTTTTATTTTTAAACATTTTTTTTGAAGAGGAAAGATCATCTTATGATGCCATAAAATAGATGGTCATATATACCTCCTCACTATAAATCTGGTGTAACACCTTATCTACACTATCAAAGAGCATGGATAAGTGTAATATATATCATTATGGTATCAATGATGTTTTGTGTATGTAAAATAAGACTCTCTAGTCATGAAGTAATTGTAGGAGTAATAGGATTAGGGGTTCTTGGAACCCATCATTGAGTGATTTGTGGTTTATTTGGCATAATATTGATATGTACATTTTGAGGTGCTTTATATGTTTGAATATGATTTGTAGTATAATATTAAGATTGCATGGAATCCACTATATGTCTTCGATGTAATAGTATCTTTAGTATTGGTTTCCTAGTAAAGGGGTTTGCCTATTGCTTACACTTTTGTAGTGAATAACCATAATGTAATGGAAGAGGATTGCATTATATTCCTTTTATACTTTTGGTTCTTTCTTATAATGGTCTTATAAAGGGTTGTTAAATATTTTTTTAATGGTGATCACTAGGTTGTAAACCTGATTCCTTCAAAGGATCCTCAAATATAAGTTTTTAGTCATCAATAAGATATTGGATCTTGTGTTTTAACGTAAAGCATATTTTTTTATAATGTCTTAGTCCTTGATGATAATCCCAATAATCATTATATCATATCTTTTGGGTAAGTGTTGAATCATATCAACATCGATAGAATCAGGGAGAGATATAAGCTAACACTCTATTGAGAAATGTTGTCATTGATGTCAAGGTTGATGTTATTGATGTCAAAGTGCATCTGGTGAAGATGCATGGTGAGTGATATTTGAGGTATGAACTTATGTTCTTGATGTGACAAGGAATCCATATGACAAGAGATAACTTGAAGGAAACATAATGTATCTGTATTGATAGAGAATTTAAAGGCAACCTAATGATTATTCTATTGGTTTATATCAATGTTTAGGTCAAGTGAGCATTAAATCATGTTTGAGTACTAGTTCTTGAGAAGCCTAGTCTAGACCCTATGAGAAGGTGTGCATAATGAAGTTTGGTAAAGTAAGTAATAAAAATATCGTGAGAGGTTTTTTTTAATTGTGTGATCATGGAAGGGACGTTTAAATATTTTCATAAGTGTTTCAAGGTTAGTTTTCAAGTTTCAAGTGCTTAAGAAGCCTAGTCATGTCATTAGTCATAGTATGAAGAGACCTTGTGAGAAGTTATGAGTATGATGGCTTGGTGAGATGAGTGAACATAGGTATGAATGGATATATAAAGTTTCTTGATCATTAATTTGAGGAATTGAATCACTCATGAGAGTATTAGGGTGAGCCTATAGGGGTAGGACCTTCAAACCAAGTCTGCACCTAGATCACTCCTAAACCTTGCCTTGCCTAATGAGGCATTATGATCTATTTACAAGGAATATTAAGGATGTATAGTTGTTTTTAATAATTAGATAGGCTTATTTAGTATGTTATAGAGGTGGAGATCACATGGAAAGAGGCATGAAGGTTAGTTCTAAGGCCTAATGTGATTTTTAATTCAAAGCCTAGAAAACAAAGAGAGATAATGTGGCCTAATGAGGGTCATGATCATTTTTCAAGACAATTTTTTATATGTGATAATGGAAATATGTAATTTATGTTTTTTCAATCATGTTCACAAAGTTTTAGGTCATTATTTGCAAGAAAAGGCATATACATTTAATGAAGGCATGTAAACCCAAGAAGGGTTTTATTATGACAATTAGCTTGTCAAAAATCTACATGGGAAAATAATATATTAATGGTAGATGGGTAAGGGTCCTAGCTAAAAATTCTATTAATTCATTTTTATATTGAGGGGCTATGCTTTATGAATGATTGTTAAGAATGGAAATAGGTTTAAACCCTCTAAAAACATTAGTAAGAACCTAATGTTGAAGATGTTGTTTAAAACATCCCAAAATGGTATAAAATTACTATAAAAACTATTATATATGTATTCAACTCTCCAAGGAACTTCCAAGTGTGATTTAGTTGTTAGGTGTGTGAGTAGACACTACAAGAATATGCTAGTTTCTCAGATATTTATTGTAATAGTCAGATTTGACCAAGTCAAAGTATGAAAATAATTGGATGAAGAAGGTTTGGAGTTGTTTTTTATGTACATTTTTATTTATATATAGGTTATATCTCTTAGATATTCTTAATTTTTCATTCAAGTTAGCCAACTGCTTATAGGCCTAATGGTGGAAATAATGAGAAACCCAGGCAGCAGTGAGAAGATGATTAGGTATGTGTTAACATGGAATAGTGGTGGAAACAAGTAAATGAAGGTGTTATTTATGAAGTTTAATACATGATCATGTTTGGTATAATTTTTGGCAGATAAATTTTATAGTGAAAAAGTTCTCACAAGTTGACCTGAATAGTTCAGATGAGACAATGACATACAAGGTTATGAGATTTGTGCGCAAGACCAATATTTCCATTTGAACATATTATATTTTTATATTATAATGGTTTAATTATATAATAATATTATATAAATGTATAATAATTATCTTTAAATTATCATATAGGTGATTAAAGGTCATTATCACCATGACTATTCTTTAAGGTAATTTGGCAATTCTGGGTAAGCAAGTTATAGTGATGAATTTGAGACTCTATGTCCTGAGTTGAAGTATATATGTATATAGTTTTATTTTTTTGGAAATTTATGTGATATTAACTCCTTTAATAATTTTTTATGTTTAATGAAAGTGTTTGAATTATTAAAGACAAAATGGCTTGTCTAGTCCTAGTTTGACTATGTGTAGTGAGTTCAAAAGATTGGTCTACAAGACCAATATTTGACATTAGACATTATGTTTTTTATATTTTAAATTTATTTAAATATTTAAAAGGATATTTTTAAATTATTATTGGTCATGTTAATTTTTATTTCAAGTGTTTAAGATCAAGTTGTTCATGACTGGGTTTTAGAGTGTTCTGGTAGTTTTGATTGGGCTATTTGCAGATAAGTGTTTGAGTCCTTTTTCCACATGTAATTAAGTATAATGATATTGATTAAGTTTTTAAGTTTTTTTAGGTTTTGGTTATATGTTCTATTTTCATTTTTGTGTGTACAAACATTGTTCTATCTTTAGTTATTCAAGATAGGCCTTTCTGTATGTGTGAAGGCCTAATGTGAACAATACTAATGGTGTGCTTCAAGTGGTCATTGGATCTAAAAAGTGTTATGAAGCATAGATGAGATTATAATAGGTATATTTTATTTTATTATGATATTTTATTTTTATATTATTATTTTTAATGTGTTTAAAGGAAATCATAGGGTAATGTGTACTAATGAAGGCCTAATTGAATTAGGTCTCCTTAAGGCTTAAAAGAGGTTTTGGTATTTCAAGTTATGTATGACCTATTTTAATGATTAATTAATGTATTAAAAAAAATTTAAGACATATTTAAAGTGTAATACAAGTATTCAAGTATGTATGGCTGAAAAATAAGGATATGAGCAAGAAGCTTGTATAAATACAAGGTAGTTTTATGCATATTTATGAGTGTAGAGAGCAAGCGAAGAAAATAACATTTTGTTGAGTATAAGGAGGTAATATATACCATAAGAGGAGTTTAAAGGATCCATTATGAAGATTAAATATAATTTGTAAATTAAAATCAAGGTCATATAACCTAATCAATCTTGAAAGAGACCTAATTGAGCATAGAGGCCTAGAAGTCAATTTTGAGAGGGATAAGAGTGTGAAGAGTTGAAGAGGTGGCCATCATCAGTTGGTTGAGAAAAAAGGTTTTATTAAGGTGATAAAATGAATTAGGTGGCTGATTTGGTGCTGATTCATCTAGTGTGTTGATTCATCCTTGCAAGTTAGTGCTTGTTAAAGCCTAATTGAATTGGTGCTTAGCTAGTTAGGGTTTGTGCTCCATATGGAGTTGGTGCTTCACTAAATTTAGTGTTTGTATTATATGAATATATTACATTTGTATATATCATTGGTTTTTCTTCCCCTTCAGTGTTTCCCACATATGTTATGTGTTCTTGTGTTTCTTGATTATATGGATAGGTGTTTATGCTTGCTAGATCTATATGCCTATTTGAATGGTTCATAATTTATTAAGCAAAATTTGTAAAAAAGTTTTAAAATATTGATTCACCCCCATCTCAACAATTTTTCTTCCAATAAACTCTAGTAACCATGGGAGTATTGAATCTAGGGACTCAGGTAAATTAGATAACTATATCCTTGGTGGATTGGATAAAATAAGTAGATTAGGCTATTTTGAAATTATGTTAACCATGGTGGTTGTTTATATTTTAGGATCAAGAGGTTTTACTTTATAAATTGGTTGGATTATAAAATTGGTACTAGATATATATATAGTTGATGTGTTTTCTACATACTTGATCTTATTCAATGACATCATCTTATTTTCATGGTCTTGTACAACATGGCATAAGTCATTAAAATATTTTAACTTTGTAAAAATAATGGAATCATGTAAAGGAGAAAGTAAAATTTGTTTTAATATGTCTTGGAACTCTTTTTCTACCATATGATTGGTCATTTTGGCTAGCATTATCTTATATCTCAAAACATATTTATTGATAGGTTCATTGGTTCCTTATTTGATTTTATAAATTAGACATAGGAAACCTTTTTAGAAATGTTAATGGAAAATTATGTTAAGAATTGGTTGGCTAAAGGTTTGAATGCTATTACAAATTGGAGAGGTAAATCATAGAACCACCTAAAATCATAGTCCTTGATACTTATTGGTAATAATTTGGTCAAAAGTTTATCATTGTAAGCATATTCAAGGCATGCCACATAAAATGTTCAAATATGTTGTTCAAGATCATCCTTTCCACCATAAAATGTGAACTTAGGTGAAATAGTCTAGTTGGTAAAAGGTGAAAATATATTTCAAGTGCAAGAGGGTTATGCAACACATCTTGTGAATCTATAACATGAGGGGATTTTAAAGCATTTTGTTTAATGGTTGAAATATTTTCCTCCAAGGTAGTTATAACTTGAAGGAATGATTGAATTATAGTCCAAGTGGTATTTAAATTATCAAGTTGAGTAATCACCAAAGAGGATTAAAACATGTTTTGAGTATTAATAGGCATTAAAACTAGTATTTATGTTGAAAAAAATGGTAATTCCATAATAGATTCATCAATAATAATTTTAGATAACAAAGGTTTAAACACACAACCCATGCTCCCACTAGATGTATATTTTCATAATGTGTTTAAGAGGAGGGATGTTTCAACTATAGTTTTGGAATTTTTTTCTTCAAGTATAGTTTTTAAGATATCATCAAGATCTTCAAGGTTTTGTAGAATGTACTCATGAAACAATGTAATTGTATGCACTTGATCATGGTCTATTTTCTCATTTTCATTTATTTCATGGTTTTCATTATCATAATCTTCTTCTATGATAACCCTATCAATATTTTTTTCATTGTTATAATGGTTATCATCATGATCCAAGGTATTATATCCCTCATTAGTTTGAGACATCTTTGATGGGTGGAGGGGAATCTCGATATGTTTAATAGGCACACCTCCCAATCTATGGATATGCCCAGGTTGCATGCAAAATAGTAAAAGTAAGAAATTAAAAAGTATAAAAATCCTAGGAATAAAAAATCACATTCACATGAATTAAGTTCACCAAATGATTAACCCTATTTAATGCAAATCTAAGTTGGTTGGAATTATCTTTAGATTACTATTAAATGGGTATATAGAAATGAAATGTCACAAGGGTAATAATAAAATCTATAGTAGGCCAATTAGATGTTAAACTCAAATATAACCATACACTAAATTTATTATGTTGAGATAGTATAAATATGGAAATTATAACTATGTTAAATATACAAATGACAAGAAGTGATGTACGCAACTTGTTCTGATGCTAATGTAGTTATAAATCTAGAATAGGTGGAAAGTAGTCATGAAGGATATTTTAGAATAGTCATCATATTCTATCTCTGATACTTTTAGATCTTTAGATAGTGATGCCATCCTAGGATGGTATCATCAATGCTACTATATAGGTTTGATGCTAGTGTCCTATATGGAATATTTGTTTAATCAAGATGTGACCACCTAGATGATTCTAGATTTCTCTTCACCTTCACTTTGGTCCATTCAAATTTGGGTTATGGACTATCTCTCCTTATGAAATGCCAAAACCCTATTTCTCTATATTCATAGTGACCTTGGAAAAAATGGTTTACTGGGCACATAATGTTGAGTTGGCCCCAAATACCCTGCTATCAAAGGGTGTTGCATACATAGCTAATTCTCTATAATAGGGACTTAAACTCATGTAGTTATCCCTTATGTGTTGCCTTATGTGTGAATCATACAATATGTGAAAATCAAGTACAATAGTGACCTAGCTTGCAACTTGGAAAATTGGGCTCTTGGGTTGCTCCTTTAGTACTTCAAACCTATAAATATGTAGTCTCTATGAGTAGTATGGAAATAGGAATAAATAGGGAATATTTTTTCAATTGAATTCTCCTTTAATGCTATTTTTTCTTTTTTCTAGGTGTAATAAGGATTTATAGGTGAGGAAAGAATGAGTTTTGATCTTGTATTTATATTAATACCTTTGGAGTAGTAACTTGCATTAAAGCACGTAGGCTGATCATTAGGATATGTTTCATTTTAAAATTGGATAAATTTAGGGAACTAGACTCTTGCCTCAAGATAGGACAGTAGTATTGACACTATTATCTATCCTTAATGTTAGTGTTTAAGGAGTATAAAAGTAGGTACAAGTTCAAAACTTATAGAGATAGAATATAAGTAAATTTTAAGCATCCTATGCAAGATAGAAGACCTGGGTCATCAACATAAGATTAGTAAAACTATGAGATATAATCTAAGGGGTAAAAAATAGAGTATATGTGAGACTTATGTAAGTGGGAAAGGTAAATAACTAATAGCAACAACCAAGGTCTGAATTTTCTAAGTGTATAAGATTGAGGTGCTATAAGATCATAAAATATCATCTACACCTTACAAGAATAGCTTAATGCTTTGGATAAAGGCCAAACAAATGGAGGAAAAGAGGTCAATAAATAAAATAAACCATTTGAGGTTTTGGTTGAGAAAAGAGGTAAATATTTGGATGATATTTATTTAATTTATGGACAAGATAATCTAGAAAAACTCATGACTTAGATATTTGAGCTAGAGATGTATTTTGTGCATGAAAATATTGTTTACCCCATGAGGGTGAAGGTTGTGTGTACATGGTTGAAATGAGTTATAAAAATATATTATAAGTATACTCAATTTAGGAGATAGGGGAAAGGTAAGTGTAATATTTATGATTGGGAAAAGATTATTTTCAAGATGTTGGGTTGATTTGTGTACACAAAATTGCAGCCAAAATGGTTGAAGAAGTTTTGCTTGAAGAGGCTTGAGAGTCTTGGTTAGAAGAATATTTCAAAGAGAGGAAATACATATGGGGATATATCATGTGAGTAGATAAATACTACTTAGATAAGTATCATATAAATGTATAGGTGCATGGAAGAGCAGGTTGTTTTGGATAGCAACAAAAAAAGGCTTCTATATGTAAGACCCAGTATAATTTTCAAAATAACAAGGTGTATGCATGTTGTGATAATCTAAAAAGTGAATACATACTAAAAAAAATGAATTGGAGATGGTATATTGTTTAATATAAAATGTATACCCATTATCTGATGATGGGAAAATGGTTGTGAAGACCCATTAGTGGGAAAATTATGATTTTTCCTTGGTTTGTGATGGCAATGAGCTTGTCACTTTTATTTTGGATGGTAGTGATTTTAAGGAAAACTAAGGTATGATACACATTTACATTAGTGAAATAATTTATGTGAGTGAATATTTTAGACATGTATAGTTTTAGGTAGATGAAGAGTGCAACCAAGAAGAGTTGTAAGTTTCATTGGAATAAATACTAGATGTAAAGGTTATGCAACCAAGTGTGAACAATAAGTTAATAGTGAAGGTTCATCCATGTGTAGGAGAAAAACTTATAGTTATATAGGAGGTAAAAATATCCATGATATTTATGGAGAATGGGCCATTAGCAATCCATGGTGTGAGTGTAAAACATGAGTACCATGCTAGAATTGAAATGGAGTTGGACAACATGCCCTTAGATTATAATAGAGTGTTGGATGAGTTGTTTGAGGGAGATTTTATTTTTCCTAATTTATTTATGCAATATGAAGTTACAACTATAGAGAGAGTGGATAATAAGAGAAATCAATGTTGTGTATTCTAACATGCTCATATGTATGAGATATGGAGTGAAGAAGCAACCAAGTGATTGATATGCAAATAATGATTAAGGATCTATTTGGTGATGATATTATATATTTGGGTGAGTGTCTTAAATATGATATTGAGACAATATAGGGTAATAGATCATGGGAACAAGTTGCTTCTCAAGTATATATGTATGTGGAGGCTAATTTTTAACCATGCGTGAAAGAAGAGTTATCCCCATAATAGTTGAATGATGATGGAGAAAGCTTTAAGAAACCTAAATTTTATATGGAACAATCTTGTAGTGAGGAGATGGATAAATTAGAGTAGTATATTTTGAGATCATCTCAATTATATGATGTTGTAGGCATGGAGAGTTATTTTCTTAAACTCACTAAGTGAAAGAAGTTTTTAATTGTATGGCATCCCAAGAATGTGAAGAGGTAATTAAATTTATAGTTGAGATGGAAATATTTCTTGATATAATAATGCATATAATGAAATATGTGATTGTAAATTGTCATTGAAGTGATTTTATATGATATGGGTTATCATGTTGATGTCATAATGTATGTCTATTCAATTGTGTTAATATTGGGAGTGATATATGAGATTGTAGCCATGCGAGAGAAGTTGAAAACAATGGTATGTGTTGTCAATTAGGAGTGTACCCTTGTGATAAATTATATTATTTCTCACTCCTACTGTAACATGGAATCTCTCCTAAGTGTGGGTGATTTTAGAATGGAGAAAATATATAGATAGGGCTTTTTACCTTGGTGATCTCACTAAAAATTACTTTTAAACCTAATATCTATTGATTTTGGCATTGGAAAGGGTGAAAAAGACACTATTTGCAATGGAACTAAAAGGGAAACTAGAAATGAAGGTGATGCACCAATGTTTTATGACCACTTATGATTTCAATGAACAATATTATGAAATGGAAAAACTTGTACCCATTCTCTACACTCAGGAATGACTTCTACAAAAGTGTTTCAGAAGGATTTAACAAACTTAGTTTATGCAAGGAAGGAATGTAAAGGAATTGAAATCACATCTAATTTTTTAACTAAATCTGATATAGAAAATTAATATGACCTATAGAAAATCAAATATTTTTTATTAATGTATAATAACATAGGAAAATAAATGCTTCACTAGGTTATATCAATGACAAACACATATACTTCACTCAAAAAACTTGAAAATGGAGGAACAAAAGCTTCTTATTTCTATCAAAAGGTGAGTAAAAATTTTGTAAGCCTTTTGGCACAACCAAAATTAAAGAGTGATGAATTGAGTTTTTTAAAATGAGTTCAAATAGAAAAATAAATGCTAGGACACAAAACAACCCCAAAATAAGGGTCTTTAGTCTTGGTCTTCTTCTTACTTAAGTGCTCCGTAACACTCATTCAACCCTTTCAAACATTAATAGTAATTAGGGTGGAATGGAATAGAGAGTTAAAAAAGAAATTGGACTTTGTAACATGTTCATAATTATTGGTCATTCCTTGATCACTTGGAGAGTGCCTAGATCCTTACTAGAGCCCCTAAATACTAGGTCATGTGTCTTTATTGAAGAATTGGTCTTCCCCCTTGAAAATAGGAATTTAAGTCCTCATTTAATATTCATTGAAACATTATTACATGAAATTTATGAGGTCCTTCCATGATCCATGGGCTGTTATAATCTTTCAAGTGTAAATTTGACTCCTTCAACAAGCCTAGGCATTAGAACAAGAAAAGGCATTTGTGGAGTCTTTAAGACTTTTTATACCTTTAAAAACTTCCTCCAATAAACTATTAATTATTATATATTTAATATTTGGCATGGATAACTTATATTAACCTTGGAAAAGTTTATATGAAGCATTTATACAATGTTTTAGTCTTTAGGCTCCTTGAAAAGCTCATTTCTAATAGCGCATAGAAGGAAAAGATGGAGTTTATATTCATGACTACAAATATATTTCATGTATGATCTTTAAATATCATATAATATATATAATAAGTCATTTTATAACATAAAACACTAAAAAATATTTGATTTTGGTCACAACCCTTGCATTCTTTCATAATTCCTTATAACCTTTTTTAAATAAAGATCCTTGTATAGGAGGATATAGAGATGATAATGAGAAAATAAGAATATTTAAAGATACCCTCTATCTCCTTACATCTCCACTCAAACTTTGGTGGCCTAAATCTGAGTGCAAGTGTCTTTTATAGCACATTCTTTTAGTCAAATTAGGCCTAAAAGGTGAAAATATTGATACTCAGACCCCACACACATGTGAAACTCAAAAAAAACACTTTATTAACTTTACCTATGATATCAAAATTATCCATATCAAATTTGGTGATCTGAAACACTGTGGAAGTATGAAAACCTTGAAATGGCCATTGGCAAGCTTGCCCTTTCGAAGCATTTTTAGACTAGCATGAAAGATTTGAATGATGTGGGAACTTATGAGAATTTTTTTATATATTTTTGAGCTTTTAAAGGTAAAATAAATCATAAACCACCTCTCCCATTGATTTGCATAAACTCATGCTCCCCAATACCCCTTTTTAGGCAAAAAACCTTAAAAAGTATAGTTTTATACAAATTTGTACAAGAGAAGGTATAGATAAATTACATGTGAAAGATCCTCAAATAATCTAAAACAATATCTGGTAGTTTTTAGGACTAATTTGTGTATTTTTATGTGATTTTGAGTTCCATCTCTACAAACTGGTCACCATTGCAGTTTTTGGAGGGTTTAAGACTTATATAAGGTCTTAACACTTGTTACAAAAATTGGGAAATCCAAATGACTTCATTCCACTTGTAAAAAATTCTTATTAGACCCCCTAATATATCACAAAATTCTTATCTCCCCATTAAAATCATGAGAGATGGTATGAGTATCTAAATTTGCTCCTCAGGTGATTGTCTTAGCTCTCCTTGAGTGTGAGAGATGTCAAAAATGGGCCTTAGGTCTCAAAAATCATTTTCAATGATGGGAAAATATCATAAATATTAAAATAAATCCCCTCCATGGTTCTAAATTATCTATAAGTATTCAACACTCTTCTATATGCAATTGGTACACTAGTTAGGATGCTTGGGGTTTAAGACTATCTTACCTTTGCAAGCCCTCAAGGTCACTTACATTGAGAATTGAGGTTTTTCTCCTCCTATGAGTGTATTAATATAATTTTATTAGTTTTTATATACCTTAAAATCCATTCATAAGATCTATAATTCTTTATTTGTGTTCTTGAACTCAACTAGACCTTTAGGTCTCCTGATTAGGCCCTACAAATGAAATAGACTAGGTTTGAGACAAAATAGTGGATATGTCCACTACTGGTATGACCTTTACAAGACCATGGACATTTCAATCCACTCATGACCACAAAATATACCTATAGACACCTAAATTTCATTTAGTTTCAAAATTCACCTAAATCTATTTAATAATTCTTCTTAAATTAATAAATCACATTTCCTCCCAGATTGAAATAATTCAAAACATTGAATAAGTCAATTATGCACCCTTAAATCCTTATTTTAAATAATAAAAATCTATATTTTCCACCTCATAAAAACATCTCCCACCTTTTTTTCCCTCAACCCAATCAAATCCATAAAATTCTCTACCTCTTATGACTCATCCCCTAAGTTGTCAAACAAATTAACTTAGTCTTGTTGAGTCAACTAACCAACCCCATGCTTTTCTCAATAATTTTGAAAAGGTATTCATCCTCATGGGTGAGGAATTATTAGCCACCGTTGATCATTTGGATAATTCAAAAATTCTAAATGATCCTCCACCATTGGATCCTTCTCCAAACATCTATAAATAAATTTGCAAATCTCCATTTTCAAGCATCACAATCACATCACATAATCAAGAAATTAGAGCTATACACACAAGAGAATAAAAGTGAATCAAATCCTTCTTTTTTTTACCAAAATGCTACCCATTCTCTCTTTGTATTTGAAGAGTGATCCCCACATATTTGAAATATTAAATCGAATGTATATCTTAATGGAGAAACCTTGTGCTTTTAAAGCATAAATTTTGTGATTGTTGTTTTCTTTGTTTGTTACTCTATAATATTTTGAATTTTAGCTTAGATTATGATTATTTTAATTTATTTTCAGATCTAAATTTAGTTCATACATTTTTGGCATGCCCAGTGAGACCTTTCCCACATCTTTTTATCTTTTGATCATCTTTGCCCTTAGATAACATTTATCTTTTGGTTTTTGTTGTTTATGTTTACATTTTTGCATTTAATCTTGATTTTTTTAATGTTGGTACGATCTATAGGTTGATATCAATTATTTTTTATTTGACTGTATGCGCTCCTCTACATAATAATGAATTTAGGAGCTTTAATAGTGAAATTGTAAACCATAATAGTGAAATTATCCTATTTTCTTGCTTTTTTGTGTTTTATATTATTTTTGCAAGTTAACAGTGTTTATGTTATGAAACAACAATTTCATCATCACCTATAGTGTTTTTGTCAAAAAATAGTGAAATCACCTTTTTGTAGTGAAATCACCTTTTTCTCTAGTGAAATCATCATTATATGCATCAAAATTACATTTTTCTATAGTGAAATCATTTATATTTGTAATGAATTCATATTATTTTTTAGTGAAATCATTTAATTTTTCTTCAAAATTGTTTTATTTTTTTACGAAATTATTTCAACTAGTTTTTTGTGTTCTCTATCTAAAGTTGTAAATTCACAACTATATGTTACAAATTTACAACTAATTTCTATGAATTCATTACTACATGCAATGAATTCACTACTAAGTTCTATAAATTTTCCACTAAGTTCCACAAATATGCCACTAAGTTCTAAAAATTTGCCACTAAGTGTTCTAAATTCACAACTGCATAATTACGAATTTGGTTTCCATTGTGAGTGGCCATCTTCTGGAGGGTATAAATTTTGACTCGAGACCCTATTTAGAGATCTTGTTTTTGACAAAATTAAGGTATCAGAATGAATAATACAATCATGTAAAAATATTTGACTTTTATATACTTTAAATAAGTTAATACATCAAATTTGTATCATACTTTATATATTTTTTTTAGTTTTATATTTCTGACTAACTAACAAAATCACCTTTCTCTCTGATTTTGTATCTGCGAGATCATTTTAAAAGATTTTTTTCTTCTTTATTTTTTAGTTTTTTTATCTAACATTTTTTAGATTGCCTTGAAGACAAGCCAGGTTTAAAACTTTCTAACTACTTGTTTGCAGGATGCTAGCCAAAGACAATTCCAAAATACAAAGAATCAAACCAAATATTTCATTTGTTCTCACTAACATTTTTTATTTTCAATCATTTACATTATTAGTAAATAAGTCACACTTGGTTTTATATGGGATAAATATATTTACTATTTTTCAACATCTTGTTTGGTTTCAAAGGTTGTGTATGCTCTTCCTTGGCATCATAATGGTGATAATACTCAAAAATCAAAAACAATAATGTAACTTATTTATTACCTAGTTGATATTGTGTATGCTTTTTCCTTAGCATCACATCAGTGATGCTACTTGGAAATCATATACAAGTATCAATTCTTTATTTTTATTTTTCTTAGGGGCTCTATTGATCATGGATTTCATCACCATGTGATAGGCCAAACCCTATTTATTGATGGGGTATATAAATTGATATCCAACTATTTAAATTTTCTAAGTGGTTATATATTTTAAACACACCATTATTTAAGGGTTTTCATGCTCCAATACCCAAAATTTAAATAGCTAACTCAAAATATGATATCACTAATTATCAACACACTGAGACCTCTATGACTATGTTGGTCACTTTGTGATAAGACCCAATAGTCTGCATTTGATTTATTAATTTATTTCATGGTTTTTTCCCCCTAGATAATATTTTTTAAACCTTAAGCCTAATATAAACCTTTTTTCTATTCAACTTTGGTGCATTAGTTAGCATTTAACACCAAGAAGCAACTTTACAAACACCCTCAAAACTAGACTCAGTGGGCCATGGGAATGAAAGTATCCTCCATGGTTAGTTTCTTGAAAAATTAGGCCATATATAAGAGTATGAATGAGTCAGTGATATCTAAAGGATTAATATATGTTCACAACCTTTCATCCTTGATTTTCACCTTTTTGTGCAATTTCTTGATTGTTTAGAATAGAAATTTGTTTGTTGTTTCCTTATGTTTATCATGTGTTTCATTATTATTGATTGAAAATAAATTCCTTTTGAATTTTGATTTATTTTCAAGTATTTTTTGAGTCAAGTCTTTCATTAGTAATGTCACTCATTATAAGAGATATGGATATGTTTAATAATCCCTTGATCAATTTGGTCATAAATATAAATCTAAATAATCTTTATCTTCACCTAGGACTCTATCCAACCAAATTTGATTCAAACACATATTTAAATCGACGTCAAATTAGTCATCCAACAAATCTAAATCAAAGTTTCAATGTCATTGAAAACTCATCAATCAATCATCCAAAAAATTCAAATATGATTTTGAATATGTATTCATCCTCATCCATCAATCAATCAAATCCAAACTTGAATAATCATTCATGTTTACCCATAAATCAACACCCAAATTTTACTTTAGGAACAATAGCGAATAAATTTTTTAGCTTTATTAGTCAAAATTATTTAAATTATTTTACAAGTGTCACCCCATCCACAAATCAAAAGTCACCAACCACAAATCAAAATGCATTCACCAATCCATCTAGTTCCAACATTAGCATCAATATAAATTAAACTTTTGATCCATCTTCGCCACCACTTTCAAATTTATATTTGAACCAAAATCTTTCACAAATCAAAACCAAATTTAGTCAAATCAAAACATCTTCCAAAAAAATCAACCTTTAAACTCCTATACCCATCAAAACCAACCTTTTCAAATTCATCAAAATCAACCACTTGGTTCTACATCTAACCCATTCCCAAACTTGAATCAAACTACATCAAATTCACATTTGTTCACAAACCAAAAATATTCAAGTCCATCAACCTTCACAAATCTACCAAATCTAAATACTTTCACCTTCAATACAAGTCCAATAAATTCATCCTTCCAAGATAAAGTTACCTCTCTAGCCAACTTAATTACTAGGTAATCTCAAAACATTCCACATCAACATCACCTTACCACTAGTATATGTTTTTTACAAAATCAACCAAGTCCCCCCTCCACTAGTTATTTCCTTGATTCTAACATCTCCTATCACACTAATAAATGGAATCCAACTCTATCACCCATATCATTTAGTGTCGTTCTACCCTAGAGTTATAATAGATCAAAAACTCTTAACCTGTCAAAAACATTATCATGCCTATTAATAAATAAATTCACTCCTTTAAGGGAATCTTATGATTTATTCTTTCAAAAATTAGCCACTGCAAACTTAGTCATATTTACAAACACCACATACTTTGAGCTAAATGTCCCAAAACTTGAGTGGTATAGACCTAATGAATATTACGATTATCACAAAATTAAAGGTCATTATATAAATCATTGTATGAGACTAAAGCATTATATGCAGTATTTGATTAACGAAGGGTACATCAAGGTAGATCCAAGTGTATCCATGTCTAAAAATCATAGCTTGGGGATATGACAAGATATATTTCCTAAGCCTAATCAACCACACCAATTCTAAGTCAAGGTCATAACCTTCCATCCATTTCTCAAGATCCCATTTTTGACACATCAATTTTCAACCAATCCATAGTTGATCAACTTACCTTTGAAAACCATGGTTTACCATCCATTTTTTATAAATATCCCATCTTTATTTAAGATCCAATCTTCAACAAAAAACCTATCCTTGATCAAGATTCTATCTTTGATCATGATCCCATTTTTTACAAAGATACCAATTTTGAATAAGATCCTATCTTGGACAAAACCTCCTTTAAACAACATAGCCTATCACCCATTGGCCAAACACCTAGACCCTTATCACCTATTTAATCTCCCATCATCCCACGACATACATCCCAAGTGGTAGAGGTACTTATAGATAAAATAGTCCATGAATAAGGAATTATCAAACCTATCCATTTCAAAGTAAATGTTAGACCCCATAAAATCATCTCTAAACCATTCAAAATTTAATTTAAAGATGTTATTGATAATTTTGTGGTTTCTAAGGTAAATTCATCCCTAATCAAAATAGGATTCATTCATAGTTTCCATGAGGACTGTGTTTCCATCACTCCTTTCATCAACCTCACAAATCTTGCCTTCCATATTGCAAGCCAATATCCTATACCTTCTGATTGGGACCAATGATTTTACTTATAGTAAACTTCCATGATAATAAAATAATTACAAACTTCCTAGTTGGTTTCCTTCCAAAAGAGTATCAAGAAACATCTGCATATTCTAAAGAATAAGTGTACCTCAATCAAAATGAATCCCACAATCCAAATTTAAAATCCACACCCCATAGTGAAAACCTCTTTGAGGCATTATCAAATGATCAAAATACAAAGTATAGTCAAAATCCAAATCAAGATATATAAAATCAAAAATATGAGTCCCTTAGTGAAAACCTCTTTGAGGCACTATTAGACAATCCAAATCTAAATCTCAATCAAAACAATCAAGAAGAATCATTTGGTTAAAACCTTTCTATGGCACCAATGGATGATAAAATTAATATATAATTTGTATTATCATAGTTTTAGTATGGATCCCCATCAAAAATTGAAAATATCATTAAAGAAGCAATGAATTCCCAAATCATCCCACTTATAGTTACTCCCAATCTTGCTGAATGTGAGATTATGTGTCTCATTAATTGTTTACATAATGACCCATTTATTAATCCCCACTATAATTACAACCCTGTAAATCCTTCATGCACTCAACACACATCATTTATCCAACATACTTTATACTTCACCTTGTCTGGCATCACCCTCTATTGTAGGGGCTATGACTATATCTTGGTAAACTTGGAAGAAGCTAACTTAGAAATCAATGAAGTTACTGAAGATATATCTAAAGTGCATACCTAAAATATCAATAGTGGTGATAATAATGGATCTCTAATTCTTTTATAATTGATATGATTAAAATAAATAAATAAAAAATAAAAAATAAAAAAAGTAAACAAAAAATCAAAAAAAAGAGAAAGATAAATAAATTTGTCCAAAGGTGAAAACCATTTCTATGGTGCATTGGGCAAGTACCATGATTAAAACCATTTTTTTTGAAATTGTGCATAAAATAATAAATTTTATACAAGTACCCTAAACTTTGGTTCAAGCTCATTCCATTCCCATCCTATGCATTCTAGATCATCCCTCCATCCTTACCCATCCTACACATATGCAATCCATCCTAAACTCATCCTCAATCATCATACACCTTTCATGACTACCCTTATCTATCCAAACCTATCCTTATTAATTTAACCCCAAACACATCAAAACCCATCTAATACTTTCCATCATAAAATCATCTTTATTCCCATTTTGACCTTGATAAGGAAGTGGAAATGTCTTGAGACATGTTCTTAGAAACATATTGGTTTATCCTTACAATGAAATTTTGACAACCATACACTTGGTTATTACATAATGTGTTCCCTATAGTTATCATCTTAATTCCAATCCATTTCTATTCATCTATACTTGATATATAATGTATTCCTTATGTCCCTTACCACTCACTCTTCAATGCTAGAATATGGTTTTCCCTTTGATGGTATTCATTATACATACACATATAAATCCACATAAAAAAATGAATAGAAAGAAATAAAAAAATATTACAAACCCCAAAAAAATCCAAAAAATAATAAAAAATCCCTTGTCCTTAGTCATCCCTTATATTGATTACTTGTCAAATAGTTCAACATTATCGAAAATTACATATGCCAAAGGGTTATACTCTAGCCAAGGGCATTCAAAAAATCCATTTACTTACTTGTTTTAGTTCTTTACTTACATTTTTGTATAGTCATATACTTTATTTTACATCATGGGTGTTTACTTGCTTCTACAATTTTTTTACTCCTGTGTTTGTTTTACTTACATCATTTTCATTGTTGTAAACATCTTTTTTTAGCTTATCTTTATTATTGTTTCTTGTGTCTAGATCACTATGTTCATTACTAATGGTGTTATTATGATCTTCTATATCATGATACACTAAATTTTGTCCTTTTGAATCTATTAGTCCTTATTCATATTGCATGATAGTCATCATGGTTTTTGTATGCCATTGGTGCATATTGTAATGCGTAATATCAAAACTTAGGTTGCTCAACTCTTACTTGGTTTGAATTATTATTTTAAATCCAATTCAAGAACAAAATAAACATAAGGAAACTATTAAACCATCTCACATTCTCAAATGAATCATCTATTTGTCATCTCATACCAATAATAATCTCTCTCTTTCATCCATCCTTATCTCATTCATGATGAATAATTTGATGAATCATCGTTAATCCATGTAGTCACTTCATTTATTGTTAATGCTTAAATATCAATCATCCAAAATCATTTCCTAATCTTTCCATTCAATCTCTCACACTTGTTAATTGGGACTAACACAATCACAATATCCATTCTTTCTCCATCATCAATCACAATGTGTAATCATTAACTTAAGTATGTTAATAACATCCATGGGTGAACCTTACATTACATCATCATTTCTCTTCCCATATTGGGAGAACTACATTTGGCCTAATATTCCCACTTAAAATTTTTCCATAATGGATTATGTAGGCAATTCTTAGAGACACGAGGTTTCTAGGGTCAGTTTGGTCACCATCATCCATCCACGTATTTCATCCACATTTTATACTATCATTTAATCAAAGTGCTATATCTCCTTATCAATACTTGAAAATATCAATTTTGTAAATATTTATTACAAAATCAGACAATCTATATTTTTTATTTTCTGTCCTATGGCTTACCATCATTAGGATATATAAATCATTCTCACATATGATCATGAGACCCCTGAGTCTAAGCACAACCCATGCATGCAGTCTATAAAGCTGGAAATGTACTTTTTCTAATATCTTCTCTAGCATTTAATAGCTAGGGGTAAATAGTTTTACACGTAGCCTCTACAATTTTGCAAAAATTAGTATTGAGATAAGAATCTATATTATTGATGATAGTTTTCTCATTTCCATTCCTCATTCAAATCATTCTTCATCCATTTTTTCAAATTTCCATAAAAATTAAATCAATTCATTATGAATTTGTTTTCAAAATATTGCAACAATCTCTCAATGTAAAATCAACATAATCATTTGTAAATTCAATATCTTTTTTTCTATTTTTAGATCTGTAGTTTGTTATTGTTTAGATATATAGTTCCCACACTCGCTCAATTGACCCTTACATTAATAATAATAATAATAATAATAATAATAATAATACAATCTTCAAATGGTTAAACTATTATTTTTTAAATCCATAATCTAGTTTTCGTTAACTAGGGGAAACCTTTTTACGAAAACCAACATCTTATAAATTTGACATCAATTCAAATGAAAATTGATTTATCATTCATCCACATCATCTTAACCATTTCCTCTTTTCATAAATTTTGACCATTTGTCTATGTTCTTGCACAAACCCTTGAAGGGGCATCATCACACTCATTTTCATTCATTTGGGGAAATTTTTTTCATTTATTATCATCAACACTCTACTTCTTCTACTATTCTTCAAAACATTATTGATTTTCAACACTATTTAAAAGAGGGGGAAATGTAAACACCTAAATTTCATTTAGTTTCAAATTGCACCTAAATATATTTAATAATTATTCTTAAATTAATAAATCACATTTCCTCCCAAATTCAAATAATGGAATAATTCAAAATATTGAATAAGTCAATTATGCACCCTTAAATCCTTATTTTAAATAAGAAAAATCCATATTTTACACCTAAAAAAAAAATCCCACACATTTTTCCCCCTCATCCCAACTAAATCCATAAAATTCTCCACCTCTTGTGACCCATCCCTTGAATTGTCAAGCAAATTGGCTTAGTCTTGCTAAGTCAACTAACCAACTCCATACTTTTCTCAATTATTTTGAAAATGTCTTCATCATCATGGGTGAAAAATCATTATCCACCATTGATCATTTAGATAATTTAAAAATTACAAATGATCCTCCATCATTGGATCCTTATCCAAATATCTATAAATAAACTTGAAAATCTACATTTTCAAGCATTATAATCACATCACACAATTAAGAAATCAAAGCTCTACACATAAGATAATCAAATGAAATAAAATAAAATCAAAGCCTTATTTTTTTACCTAAATTATTCTCATTATGTTTTTGCATTGAAGGAGTGAGCACCACATATTTTAAATATAAAATCAAATGTATATCGTAATGGAGAAACCTTGTGCATTCAAAGTGTAAAGTTTGTGATTGTTGTTTTCTTCATTTGTTTCTTTATTATAGTTTTAATTTTAGATTAGATTAGGATTAGTTTAATTTATTTTAAAATTTAAATTTAGTTCATACTATACCAAATTTTTGATCTATATCAATCCTATATAGGCCTCAACACTCCATTTTCCAAAAACTAGCTAGTTGGTTGCATGAGTTTTTATGCTTCTTGGTCCCATGACTGAGTTTATTTCCTTTCACCTTGTTACTATGGCATGATAGTGACAATAAATACTTGATGATGTGAAGGTGGACTAGGTATTACCCTTCACCTTTTATCTTCATTCTCCAAGACATTCTCATGATTTGCAAGCTCCATGACACCCAAGTAGTCACTTGATGCTCTTCATTGCTCTATCCCAAGTGTCTACAAGTGACTTCAGGTTGGAAGAAGTGTGTTGAAGATATTTTTAATGTGTCCTTAATTAAATTCATGGTTTTAAGGTTTAAAATCCAAATTTATTGGTCTTTAGCATGTTCTTTAGCATGTTTCTTACCCAAATCCACACCTTGCCTGCATATACTCAACCCATGCACATACACAGGGGATGAGGTATTCATTAAAGGTGTTTAAGCAAAGATGATACCATTTTTCAAGTGATAAAAAGATAGAGAAGAATTATACAAATGTTTTAGTTAGTTTAATGGTTAAGCAATAGTGTGATACTATTCAAAAGGGTAGTGAACTGTTATAGGCTTATTCTCCCTAAATTGGTGAAATAGAGATCTAGGGACTTTTTAAGATCATCCTAGAACATGAGGGTAAGGGTCTAAAGACACCTAAAAGGGTTATTCATATTTCCATTAGTGTATAATAGGGACATGAAAAGTTTTAGGGAAATATACTAAGTGGAATATTGAAGTGACAAGCCTCAAAGATTCCCTCAAACTCACTAAAACACCTTAGTAACATCTACAGGCTTGAGAGGGAGGATGAATCCTCCTTTCACTCAAGTTACAATTTGACATTTCTCACCATGTTTTAAATGTTTAAAATGGTTGGAGGAGTTTTATAAACCTAGGATCAAGGTGAAATGAGGGTAACTCATCAAATTTGGCTCACTTTGCTCACTCCTTATTTGTACAATGTCAAAATGTCAACCTACAGTAGGGTAGGTTGACACTGAGCTATAAATGTTTGTTTGAGAGTGTTTCAACACTTTAAATAAGAATATAAACATAATAAAGTAATTTTTTGACATTCATGGGAGGTTAAGGATCCCATATGACTCTTCTAAGGAAGTGAAACAAGACTATAGTAGGGTCCACATAAAATAAAACATAGTTGACTTTGTTATCTTAGTCAACGGACAATAAGTAGAAAGGAGATGCTATTAAGACATGAGCTTGGAAAAAATGAATGGATAACATCATCTAAAGGTATTTATAACCTTAAATATCCTTAAGGAATAACAACCAAAGTCCATTTAAGTCATGAATACCTACAACAGGGCTTAAATAACCTACAGTCAGGCTTACAATAGCAAATAGTTTTTTGTCACTTCAAGGAACAATATGAAGTAGAAATTTAAGCATGATATGAATAGAATAATATGTTGAATAAAATTGGAATAAAATTCATTAATATAAGGATAAAATAGGGTTTTATATAACCATTGTCATCTACAAGCCCCTTTCAAGCATAAAATTGCTACCTACAAGGGTAAGATAGGTTAAGTGAAGAAATAATGGTTTATGCATATTTTGGTTAGAGTTTAGTTTATCCAAAGTGATTTTGAGGTTACTAAAGTTATTGAGATTTAAATTGAAATAAAAAGGGTATTTTTCTCACCTTAATCACCCATCCAAACCCCTATGATAACCTATAAGTACGATAAAATAAAGTTATCTTAGTCAAATCAATTGGGAAATTTATTCATGAACCAAGGTGTATGAAGATGGGGAAAATAACTTGAAATAAACATAAAAGGAAAATAGAGAGTTAAAATTAATTTTTATTTATTTTGATTCTCTAAATTTGGATCATGTACTAGTTATATACAACAAGGTCATCTAGCAGGGGTTAATGCCATAATATCCTAACACAGTCATCTCAAGCAAGCAATATAAGTGTATGTGAAGAAACAAGTAGATGAATGAGAGTGTTTATGGTGTTTATAACCTCATTAAAACCATCAAACACCATTCCAAATATCTATATTCATACAAGTATACCTACAGGTATACCTCCTAACCTTGCATAGTCTACTTAAAACTCAGTCTTGGATTTTGAAGCAATTAGGAGCTCATATTACCTAGTGAGGAGCTAAATATTTGTGTAAGAAACCTATATGACTTATGTAATCTATTAAAATGGATATATTTTTAATAAAAATAGGGTATATACCCCCTTTTCTATCTCAAAATAGGGGTACTTTCCTTATGTAATCATAGGTAACTTGGGAAAGAAGAGATGGTTTGAGGAATTGAGAAGGGTTTGTACCTTGTATAAAGGTTTTAGGAGCTGAAAAACATATAATAAAATTTGAAATAAACCTCATATAATAGATAAATAAAACAGCTTATTCCATACACCAAGGGCTGTAGTCATGATGCACCAAGCTCAACTAGGCCTAAAAGCCAAATGGAGGGTCACTTCTAATTGTGACATAATATGAGCATCTAAATATATTTTAATAGGTATTTGAACTCAAAAAATATGTGTATAATCCATTGGAGTAAAAATAAAACCTTTATAAAGTTATTTTTGGCTCAAAAACCCATCAAGTATGCAAGGAAACAAGAAAACAAGCTCGAGAGGCCATTTTCAAATACTCAAATATTTCATGACACTTTGTATGGGAACCAAAGAAGTTATGTGGTGTTATCATGGGTATCATAAGCCATATTTGTGTAAATTTTTCTCAATTTGGACATCCTAACTTTATGAACAATCGTTAAGACCAAAAATAGGTCTAAAACCCTATTAAACCCTTGTTAAGGAACAATCTTAGAAAATTGAGTTGCAAAGCTAATATAAGGACATAGTTATACCAGATTAGATAATTTAACTTGTATATTACATCAAAAATATTTTATAAACCCTTTTTATTGTATGAACATGTACGGATGGAGATAGAAACAAGATTTTTCTCATTATTTTGTGTGTTGTGTAGGCTACGGGAGGAATTAGGAGATGAAAAAAAGTTTGGGTGGAAGATTTAAACTTAATATAACTAAAAATATTAATTTAATTTCATTAATAAACATATAAGATCCATAACCATGCTATTACTTTCATCCAGTTAAATCTAGTATATTGGGCAAGCTAGAGAGAAGGGAATAAATCTTTAAGTAAAGTGATTTTAAGGTGCCCCTGATTATTCCATGGCCATGGAGTGTATTTATATGTGTCATAAAATTCCTCACATGGATTTAAATGTAAAAATAATTCCAATTTTGAGGCTAAGTGTGTAGGTTACATGGAAGGGTAGTTTTTAGGATAACAGATGATGATGGCTCCTTTTCAAGTGATTCCAAAAGACCAAGAATACAAAAAATGCATGAAGAGGAATTATTGAGATATTTACCTTCAATTAAAATAATTTATAAATCTCCTCATTAGTTAAAATATATTAAAATAGGCCCAATCATGAAGTTAGTTTTTCTATGCACAAGGAGTTTTGTGCCACTTTACATAACTTTGATGACTTCTATGGACACTTGGACTTCCAGAACTTGCATGGTTTATCTAATTTCCTTATCACATGAAAAATTAACTCTTTTTATTAACTTGAAAATTTTAATTATGACCCTTTGACTTCTCTTTATCTCTCTCTCAAACTCTATAAGAGTTGGCCATTCTAGCATTGTATTTTATGATCCACCTGAGTATGGTGAAGCCCTACCCAATTGTACACATTTTTATAAATAAAATGACTAAGTTTTACCTATTTCATGAATATACTTAGTGTGTTTACTTGAATGTGTGATCTTTCATAAGTGAAGACTAAGGATTCCTTAGCATGTTGCTCATTTTCTTCACCTATTTGCATCTTCTTCTCGTAGGGAATGTGATGTGTTCCAGGAGATGTCAAAGTTTAAGTGAGTTGGTATTTTCATTATTTCCCTCATAATCCTCTTATTTATTACTCCTATCTTTGTTCATTCATTTATAACCCCATAATGTAACATTGATGCAAGAAGACATTGATTGGAGGTGTATGTTTTAATTATCTTTTGATTTCAAGTGTGAGATACATATGGTTGGATGTCATCAACATATCTGGTGTATCACCTCCATTATATTAGTTTTCCTTCACTTTTCCTTCTCCCTTTTCACCCCACAAAGTTAGTAGTAGGTTCAATCCTAAGTGGTACATTAAGGGAGCTAGCCCTATCTAGAGATTCACCTCATTTCCTAGGCTGACCAATATGCATCTCCTCAAAGCATGAAAATACAAGTGACAATAGTATGCTTTCTTAACTTTATTTCTCCTTTGTAATAGTAAATTGATAATATAGGTGTGCTTCTTTATTCCATGCATTAAGATTTTGTATACATTGACGTGAGTATATGTCTTCTATGCATGTTTAGTTTAGTTGTTTTGTTTTATTTCTAACCCCCACTTTGTGACACAAGATTTCATGAACACTATATTATATTTACTTTTTTATTTATTAGAATTAAGTGAAATATCAAACCTTAGGACTCTTTTAGGGTTGTTGTGTGATTATGTTATACTTAAGCTTTGGAACCCTACCTCACATGGTGTATTGTGATAAGTGATCCCCTAATTAGGTCTAGTTGTAGACACTGAAATCATGTCTAACCCTTGGTCATCCTCCCTCTTGGTCCATTCCTAACCCATTCCTAAACCATGCACTTACTAATTTAAAATAATAATTTATTATTAATATCCTCCCCTTTGACACATCACCTATAACACCTCGTCTGACACCTCGCCTTGGACTATTTCCCACCCTATGACTCACCCAAGACCTATTCTTACTTCTTTCTAACCGCCTAACCAACTCTCGTGCGTATTTAGCCCAACCTTCGACAATTCTCCAACGGATCATGAACTTGGCGGATGGAGAACGGGCTTGGTGGCTCTTTTACTCGTTCTCCACCCACCGATGTTGGTCAAATGTCAGCCGACGCCGGTGGTATCACCGACGTCAGTTTTATTTAAACCAAATTTCTAACCTTTGATGAAGCTAATCACAATTTCTGGGCCCCTGCTCTTGATCTGACTCTAGTATCCTTGAATCTTCAGTGTTTAACCATCCGCCACTCTGCCAATCAATCTGCCAATCTTCAAACCAGACCTCTCACTCTCCCTCACACAGCAGGCTTCTACAATAACAACAGGTCCTCCACACATGCTACATCAACAACAAGAACAGGTATCCATAGCACTCCTTCTACAAGCCATAGGTATGTATATTGTCTGTGTTTTTATTATGTTTTTAGTTATTGCTTTCCAGTAATATCACCCCCCAGACCTGACAGTCAACTAGGCCAGATTCAAATCCTTATTTCCGTGTCTCCCTATTGGCCTCCTCTACCCTTCTGTCCATCTGACACTCTATCCATTTGACTCCCCTGTATCTCTACACAGACCCTTAGACAGACCCAGACCATTCTCTAGACCATTCTGCACGTCCATAGACCCATCTAGACCCTGTCCACAGGCCATAGAGCCGACCAGACCTCATCCAAAGACTACTACCCTGACCGATGCCAGCCTCAGAGACCACTGACCAAACCGACGTCGGCAGAATAACTGACGTCGACAGACCTTGACAACCAACGCCGGTAGGACCACCGACGTTGGCAACTGTGACCAGCCTGACAGCAACATTCAGGTAAGTATTTGCTTCCATTTCCCTTTCAGTCTTTATCATTGCAATATTTTATCATTCTGCTATTTATCAGACATCTTTTTATCAATCAGTGGGTTGAAATTCCTCAAGCTTTTGCTTTTAGGATCAAGCTTTTGCTTGGCAACCCACCATCTCCTCATCTAACGCCTTCTTTGTCTTAGTCTCTTTCTCTTGCAGGTGTCATCCTCCACAACCAAAGAGGAGTTCTCACGATGTCTAGATAATAGTGCGCATGACTTCATCTAGGTACATACAAGCCTTAGACCATTTCTTTCTTAGTTTTTCATTTCCCTTTTTTGAATGTAGAAAGTGAATCTAGAGTAGAAACATTCTGGCACACTCGGTGGGACCCCTAAGGCCTTCCTTGGGTTCCTTTCCTTCTTTTTTTCATTTAGATGCATTAGGTTTCTCCCTTTTCACCTCTTTCTTCTCTTCTAAATGACATCATAATCAGGAATAAAAAATAACCTTTCTTTCTTTTCTTGCATTTCTAGACTAGTCAAAAATCATATTCTTCAACCCTTTCTCAACTTGTTTTCATTCCAACTTAACATTTCGACTTGGGGCTTAAAATACATTGCATTCCATTTTTGATTGCCTGCATTTCTTAGTCCACACCTAGTAATTAATAACCACATATTGAATTAATCGTAGTCCACTTTATGTTACACAACTGAACCACTTGCACCAAATCAAACATCAAACTCACCTGAGACAAGGCCCGATTGGGATTTCATCCCCCAGCAGATACCTTACCCATCCCAGCAATCTTACTTGGATTTCATCACCAAGGGGAAAGCCCACTCTGTTCTCTGGCAGAGTCTAATCTTTAGGGAAAGTATATTTTGGCTAAGCAAGACCAGCTTATCACTGGGCTTGTGAAGTGAGGGGAGCTTGCTCCTTAGCACTAGGCCATGTACAGAACCTAACCCAGACTCTTGAGTGCCTAAAAAAAACTTGAAACCATCCATAGACTACCTCTTCTAGGACCCTTCTACCAGCCAACCTCCCAAACATCACTTTAAGGCATAAGCTAACAAGATTCTAAAAGTTGATTCTTAGGATTTAACGCTTAGGGCCTGTCTGTCTCCATCTCTATTTTTCTATTCCTATCTGGTTTTTTTTGAGCTAGTGAGGACATTCTTTTTCCTTTTTTCCAAAAACTCTCAAATCTTTTGAGTTTCTGGAAACCACAGTCACCGGCATCGGCTTTACCACCGATGTCAGCCACCTTCTTCCATCGGCATCGATTATCTGACCAACGTCGGCCATATTTCTCACCGACATCAGTTTTTCAACCGACGTCAGTCACTGTCACAGTCCTTTTTTTCCCAAAATAGTAGCCTAAAACCCGACCCTTTTTCTGCCAAAACCACATTTTGATTTTCTAAAACTGAAAAAACACAGTTTCTGGAACTTAACCCTTCTTTCCTTGAATGGTTTTGATGCACAGTCAAACCAAGGCTCTTCTTGACCACGCTAGCCATCAATCACTTCCGCCTTCCCTATCCCTAACCAGTCCCATAATGGAGTTCCACTCAGAGACTGAAAGAACTCCTACAGGACCAACCCCAACTCAGACCCCCATCGTCCCTGAAGGGGACCAAGATTTTGAAAGATTCTTGGACCTCAATGTCACAGCCCTCCAAAACTATCTCACAAGAAACCCAATGCGAGACCTTTCAGGTGAAGCAGCGGTGACACTAACACCACCCGCTACCCAACCTTTTGCCTCAATCATTAACCCAACCATGGCCAATATGCAAAGTTTGGCCTCTCCATCTAGACCGACCTCCATTGGGGTTCCATTACCCCCTCAACCACACGCAATTCAACCAAGTTCTACATCATACCAGAACTTGATTGTCTCGACCCCTCACACTCTTGTAGGAGTGTTTATCTCCCCTTTTGCCAATGTCACCATGCAACCACCTTTGGCGATATCTACTCAACTTATGCCTTCTACCTTCATGACCCAACCACCTTTGGCCTCCACTTCTATCCCTGTGACTAGTTACACATATGTTGTGCCCCTACAAGTGCAACCGACTACGTCGTATGCCCCTTTTAGCACTTTTCAAGCACCCTACAATCTAGGGGGTGCTCTACCCACTAATCTGTTAGCAAATATCATCAAAATGCTGATGGACAAAATGTCTAGACTCGAGACCTCTATTTCTGGTTCACGTAATGCTCTCTTATATGAGCAAATTTGTAATGAACCCATCCATCTTTCCATCCCTATCCAACCATATCCCAACTAGTGGGAACTTCCTAAATTTACTCGCTTCCAGAGTAAGGAAGACCCACAACAACATCTATGGGCATTCAGACATGCCTGTTACCTCATTACCCATGATGATGCATTACTTTTACGCATGTTCCCTATGTCCCTTTCTAGCCCTGCCCTTGACTGGTATAGTTCTCTTACCAGACATTCTATCTTTTCATTCATTCAACTTGCCCAATTATTTCTTGACCATTTTTCTATCAACATCACCAAACAAGTCTCAATCACAGACCTCTACTCCATCAGGCAATTTGACAACGAATCAATAGTCAATTTTGTCACCCATTGGAGAGGCTTGATTAACCAGCTTTCCTTCTCCTTGCCTCAACCTGAGCTCATCAAGCTCTTTTCTCAAGCATGTGCCAGGCACATCTCTTCCACCTTGTGGATTCAAACATTCCACACTTTCGACAAAGCTTTCACCATGGCCCGAAAGCTTGAACTCCACACCATTGAAGAGGATAAAGTCAAATTGTGTAATACTAACGCAAGAACTAATGACCATTCTTCTTCCAGACCTTTTTATTTTGCCAACTCTAAGTCCAAAGGAGTGGCCAACACTATGGTCATTAGATCACCATCTTCGACAACAACTAATCACTCTCAACCTTCTACATCTTCAAGCATCACCAAACAATTCCAACAACGGTACATCCAACATTCATACACTCCACTTGGAGAATCATACACTTCCATTTTAGAAAAACTTGTCAAGTAGGGGGTCCTCAATCTCCCTCCAATTTGACCACCCCAATTCGACCCTTCAAAATCCCTCCCTACATGGTATAGGGAGGCTGACTTCTGTCACTTTCATCGCATCCATGGCCATGACATCAACAATTGCCGAACCTTCAAAAACATAGTCCAAGACCTGATCGACAAGGGAGATCTTGTTTTGGACAACCCAAATGCCCCACCCAACCAACACATCGATATCTTCAAACAACCATTCCCAAATCATCCACCTACTCAAAACCACGTCCAGACCATGGCCGATAGCTCCCATGAGCATGACATACACATGGTCAACACTATCTTGCCTCTTGTCCCTGACCAACCTCCTTCATAGGTAGAAGAGTCTTCTTCTCCTATTCATCCATCACAGGTAGAAGAACCATCTTCCCCTATTAGTCCTCAATCGACCTCTCTTATACTAGAGGACTCCTTGACCATACCTATGCTATTAAGCCCACCTTTGTCTTTCCTCCTACCAATGGAGGACCCTACCTTGCCTACTCCTCAACCACAAATAGAGGGCATAATCATCCCTACCCTCTGCCCTCTTGAGGAGTCATACTCTCCTATTTCTTCTCCACCAAGAGAAGACCCAGTCTCTCCACCCATTTCGACCAACAAAGACCCAGTCACGGTTTCCTCTTGCCTTTTGTCTGAGATTACTACATCTCATTCACCTCCATCCACATCTAAACCCAAATCTGTATCTAATCTCACCTCGCACAATGGTGGCCCTCAACCCAAACCAAAGAAGGCCACTAGACCACACCGGAGGACTCTTCCCCCACCTTCGTCATTACCTTCAATTTTAGGCCTGCATCCTTCCACTCTAATAGGAGTGCTCCCTACTCCCATACTTCATAGAGGCAAGTTGCCTCCATTATTCTCTCAAAGTATCAGACATATATCTCCTCCAAACCATCGACCAACACCTCTTACACCTTCCAAACCAAAGTCATCAACCCCCATGGCAACAAAACATCCAAACCCATTAGCAGGTTCTTATGCCTTGCTGTTATGGCAATTGTTGTAGTCTTCTAGCATCAATCTTCTGCCTCTTAAACCATATCAATCTCTTAGACCAAAACCACCCTGGTTCGATGACACTTAGATTTGTGCATATCATCGCATGCCTGGGCACGACACCGAGCATTGTTGTGCCCTTAAGGTTACCATTCGCCAATGTCTGGGGAATGACACCTTTCTTCTTGACTATGTTAGCAATAAGCCTTCAACACTGCCCCACTCATCGACCCTCAGATCAAGACCATCTTGGTTTGACAAATCTAAATTCTATCATTATCACCACACTCTGAGACATGACACTGAGCATTGTTGCACTCTTAAAGCTGTCACTCATCAACATCAGAGAAAGGATACTCTTCTCATCAAGGATCCTCTTGACCACCTCTTCAACAAATCATCAACACCAACCCATTCTTCTCAAACCTCGTCACTTAAATTAGGATCTCCACGCCAGACTATGGTCCCTTTGACCCCCTTATTCGACATCAACACAGTCAATCTAACCACCAAGCCTCATCCGACCTCGACCAATCTATTAAACATTCTCCCTACCCGCTAGGGGAATTCAACTTTCATCCAAGCCTTGACCAACCCTTCAACCCAGTCTCACCCAAATATCAATCACTCTTTTAATACCAAACCTCAACTACACATTCAACCCAGCCTTGACCAGTCTCAACTGAATCAATCAACTAACCTTTTCACCCAATCAATCAACCAAGCTTCAACCAGTCTCGCCCAACCATCAACCAAATATCAACAAATATCAACCAGACATCGACCAATCATCAATCCAAGACCTCAACCAAGACATTGACCAGACCATCGACCAGACACTAACCAATCATCAATCATGACCTCGACCAAACATTTAATCCAAACATTCAACCAACTTTTTTATCAAAACATTCAACTAGTCTTGACCAACCAGCGACCATATCAATTAGCTTCACATCCAACATCAATACGTGACCAATCTGAAAAGAGGCAAATGGGGCAAGTCTACTCCTAATTGACTCGGACCCTATCATAACGCATAAGCATGGCCTAGGGACTTATCAAAACTTGAGCCCTTTTATTCCTTGCATCTTTGACCATTCTACTGTTAGTCAAGTACTCGATCACTTGACATTTTACTTGAGCTCATCCCTTAAGCAACCCCCTATCATTGTCATTCCTATTCCTTTCAACCCTGTTTCCCCAACACCTCATCAACCCTTTTTGTCAAGCAGTAATGCTTTGTCCTAATAAAAGGGAACCCTTAAACCTCTAGAGGCTCATCTATGGCTAAACTTCAGTCAACAAAAACATGTCAAAAATGGGATACCTATCATATCAAAGGTAATAAAACTCTAAATGTAGACTGCTCCCTCGAAGGACAGCTACACAATTGCTGTATTACTAGACTACTCCCTTGAAGGACAGCTAGGCCAAAGACATATCAAAAAACATATAAAGCAAAGTATAGACCATTCCCTCGAAGGATGGCTATGACTAAATCTTGCTACAGACAACACTCTTTTTGAAGCTTCCCGCATCGATCAGCTTCACAAATGACCACAAGCAAAACAACATCCCTAAGTGGAATTCCCACATCGATCAGTTTGCACCAAAAAAAAATGACTGACAAGTTATAAAGTCATGGACATGCCTATAGTCGTTCTTGGGTCACCTATAAAAGGGGCAAAGTTCTTCCTACCACCTGAAAGGGTTACCCCATCTTCTCATATCACATATATTCATCCTATCACCCCAACATACTCAAGGGACTTTGAGCTCACTTAACATCAAGTGATTCGATTACTTCTCTAACATCAACCCCTGGTCAATGACCTGATGCATAAGCGGGGCTTTTGTTCTAACAACCCCTATCTATGCTTTTATTCCGGTCCTTGTCAATGAAAGAGCAATTTGCCTTTCACTTTTTCTCTACACTTTGGTCACATCCACTCATTTAACATTTATCCCAACCAAACCAACCTCACCATTTTCAGACCACCAACATCATCATAGTCCATTTCACATAGTTTCTATGGACACCAATACACATGGAAACTATCGACCAGATGCAATTTATGTTAAGCATAAACCAATACTTGCTGAAGCATAAATAGACTTCAATTTATTTTTAGCATACATCCATCATGATTATGGACAAATGTTAGGGATGAAAGACCTTTGACTAATGTTACAGAGTACACCATTTGGAAAAGGCTATAACATCTTTTTCTTCTCATCATTTCGACACATGACCAAACCAATCATTGACCAATCTTCTCAACTAGTCTAAACTACATTGGTCTGAGGCCCTAAGACCAGGGCTATGTAGGCAACACTTAGATGACACGACATCTTCTGAGGTTAGCTTGACCACCCTCGTTTGTTCCTCCACCTGATGGACAAACCATATTCTTCTCCTTTGATCATGACCCTGACCCCAATCACACCATCAACCACTTTGACTCTTCCTCCCTTTTGGGAGAACTACATTGGCCTGAGGCCCTTCCAATAGGGGCTATGTAGGTAGCACTCAGTTGACATGGGGTCTTCTGAGGTTAGCTCAGTCATTCCTTCATCCATCCATCTCGACCAATGACCTTGGAGATCATGACTATCTCCTTCGACTGCGACCACTTCCAAAGCGACTTTGCCTTGGTTGTTTTTGCATGTATGCTACCTCATGATTGGTTAGCAAAATTATGCACATATTTTTGACCTTCACAAGTATAGGATCACAAGCTGGTTGATCCCCACTACTTGTGACATTTTCGTGTTTCCAGGAGCACTTCTTAAGCCTGAGATACCTAAAACACGATGACCATTGGAGCTTCAACTTAGATTAAATAACCCAATCAGTAGATGACTAAATGCTGGGGCCTAGTTATTTCAATTTTGGCACTCCTTGACCCTTGACCTATGACAATTTGACCTGACCATCCCGTGGTGTGGTATACGTGCAATCTCACCCTTTACAACGTTCACACTGAATCCTCACCCTCTCTATCCATCTCTTTGTCAAATCAGCACCCGATTTTAGGTTCCTTTCCCTCGACTTCTACTTTGAGGGGGAATACCTCATCCATAATCAGGGTAACCAACCCTCCTGTTTTTGTCTTGCAACTCACTTGAACAACCAACAAGACGAAATCAACCTTATCCCACACTTGGGGCAATCAACTCCTATTTTTGTCTTGCAGTTCATCTATAACAACCAACAAGACAAAAAGGGGCAAATGTAGACACCAAAATCGTGTCTAACCCTTGGCCATCCTCCCTCTTGGTCCATTCCTAACCCATTCCTAAACCATGCACTTACTAATTTAAAATAATGATTTATTATTAATATCCTCCCCTTTGACACATCACCTATAACACCTCTTTTGACACCTCGCCTTGGACTATTTCCCACCCTATGACTCACCCAAGACCTATTCTTACTTCTTTCTAACTACCTAACCAACTCTCATGCGTATTTAGCCCAACCTTCGACAATTCTCCAGCAGATCATGCACTTGGAAGATGGAGAATGGGCTTGGTGTCTCTTTTACTCATTTTCCACCCGTCGACGTCGGTTAAATGTCGGCTGACACCAGCGGTATCACCGACATCAGTTTTATTTAAACCAAATTTCTAACCTTTGGCGAGGCTAATCATAATTTTTGGGCCCCTGCTCTTGATCCAACTCTGGTATCCTTGAATCTTCAGTGTTTGACCATCTGCCACTCTGCCAATCAATCTGCCAATCTTCAAACTAGACCTCTCACTCTCCCTCACACAGCAGGCTTCTACAACAGCAATAGGTCCTCCACACAGGCTACATCAACAATAAGAATAGGTATCCACAGCACTCCTTCTATAGGCCACAGGTATGTATATTGTCTGTGTTTTCATTATGTTTTTAGTTATTGCTTTCCAGTAATATCACCCCCCAGACCTGACAGTCAACCAGGCCAGACCTGAATCCTTATTTCCCTGTCTCCCTATTGGCCTCCTCTACCCTTCTATCCATCTGACACTCTATCCATTTGACTCCCCTGTATCTCTGCACAGACCCAGACCATTCTCTATACCATTCTGCATGTCCATAGACCCATCTAGACCCTGTACACAGGCCACAGAGCCGACTAGACCTCATCTAAAGACTACTACCCTGACTGATGATAGCCTCAGAGACCACTGACCAAACCAAAGTCGGCAGAATAACTGACGTTAGAAGACCTTGACAATCGATGCTGATAGGACCACTGATGTCAGCAACTGTGACCAGCTCGACAGCAACATTCAGGTAAGTATTTGCTTCCATTTCCTTTTTAGTCTTTATCATTGCAATCTTTTATCATTCTGCTATTTGTCAGACATCTTTTTATCAATGAGTGGGTTGACATTCCTCAAGTTTTTACTTCTGGGATCAAGCTTTTGCTTGGCAACCCACCATCTCCTCATCTAACACCTTCTTTATCTTAGTCTCTTTCTCTTGCAGGTGTCATCCTCCACAACCAAAGAGGAGTTCTCATGATGTCTAGATAACGGTGCGCATGACTTCATCCAGGTACATACAAGCCTTAGACCATTTCTTTCTTAGTTTCTCATTTCCCTTCTTTGAATGTAAAAAGTGAATCTAGCATAGAAACACTAGTCGATCCCCATATTAGTCATGATCTCACTTAACAAATGTAATCCCAATTAGAAGTGTATTTATGATCTATCTTCTTTGAGCTAGGATTAATTTATAGACATGATGCATTTTTGCATGCATACATTCTGGTGAGCCCAACGTGAATCCTATCCCACCACTGGTTGGATTGTCTTCACATTTACATTTTTGTTTCTTTTCTTGTTAGCATTATATTTCACTTTGGATTCACTTTCATATTACATTCTGGTGAACCCAACATGAAACTATCCCTTGCAAAATTTATTTCACTTTATTTCATCTTTTTAGCATTTTTTTATCATATATTTGTCATACTAGATCGACTCTATCGACTGAGTTCTAATCTTAGTGCACAAGTTTTTAGGAATAGGCAAATGGATCAATTCATTTAACCTAATACAAGTTTCTATAATTCTAAACTTATAGTTCAGACTACTAGGTCAACCTAGTCGACCCTGTACACTTTCAGGCATCTAGTTTAAGCTACTAGGTTGACCCAATCAAACTTATACATTCTAGGTAATCAATAGTAGGATTTTGAAAATCTTGATCAACCCAATCAACCCAGTTAATAGATTTTTAGGTATTTTCCAAGGTTCTTGATTAGCAATCTTTATTCTTAGCATCTCTGACCCACCAAGATTCCTCTTTGTCTCTTTCTTTTCTATTTTTCCTTTCATAAATTTTAGTCTTCAAAACTGCCCCTACATAGTCAATTGGATTGATCATGTCAACCCATTTTTGTTTTCTATGTGATATCTAAATAACTAGGTCGACCGTATTCATTTTCAGACTTTGATTCCATAACACTGGTTTGACCTTGTCAACCCTATTCTATATTTTGTGCATATAGTGTCAAAACTATACCTTATTTGAAGTTGGAATTAATCTCTATGTGCTATTAATTAGGTCATTTTATTTTATTTTTGGTTACATGCTTAGAATATTTCACATAATCTAATTAGGGGGTTTTTATTAATCATTTAGTTTCACTATCTCTATTTTATACACACATGACCAAATCACATTATTTAAACAAGTTTTTTAACATTTATCTACCCAAGGCCAATCTCCTTGCATTTCACCACCAAGGGGGAAGTTGATTTGATACTTTGGTCAAGTATAAAGCATGGTTAATGGTATATTCTAGCTAAACACCTTACACCCTTATCTCTATGGTATGTGAAGTGAGTGGGTAGGCTTGAATACAAATCCTATATCATTGCCACTATAGCTCTTTTCAGCCCAAACTAACTGAAACCATCCTTAGATTGTTATTCCCTTGCTTACAACTAACTTCCCATCACATTTAAAATCCTTTCTCATTAATCTAATAAAACAACTTAGGTTGACCAATTAGTTATCTCTTTACTATTCAAGTTGATTATTTGTTCTTTATTCAATTGTGTGCATAAAAACTTGCATTAGCCAACATTAATGCAATATTTTGTATTTTATGCCTCATTTGGATTGGCTAGCATTGATCTAATTGACTGTTTGTTTCCTTTCAGTTCTTACTTTCCTAGATTAGTTACAAAAATTATCTTGTTTCAGTTCACAACTTGTCACAAACTTCTTATCTTCCCTGTTTGTTGTATTGGGTCGACCTAGTTGACCTTGTACCTTTTATATCCTCTATTAATTATATAGGATCATGCTAGTTAACCTTGTACTATTGGTAGACCCTTTTAAATCTATGTTTGTTGTATAGGATCGACCTAATCAACCTTGTACTATATTTTGTCACTTTATGTTCTCGTTGTGTGGATATCTAATTTTATATCATCATGATGACATCTATTCAACTTTTTCATAGTCCATAACATTACATAATCAAGGAATTAGATAATAATCTCACTTATTTTATTACTTCAAATGAAACTATTCAATTTCTTCCTTCCTCTTCTCATAAACCAAAACTAATCACTAGATAACGTAATGTAGTTAAGTTCATTCACCCTAATCCTCTTCACAATACCAATTTTGGGAATCTTCCACCAACTAATCCCTCTCCTATCAATACTCATACCCTTACAACCAATGTTCACAATCCTCTTGTTACACCCATAATAAGAGAACTTAGCATTATCAATTCCCAAAGTAACATGGTTGAACACACTCAAATTGATAATCTAGATGGTTCCAAAATTTTCAAAAACCTTGATGATGGTACTATTTACACTCACAAGAATGGTATCTTTACCAATCTTCCTTATTCTTCTACCACACTTAAGGCAACTAACACTAATGTTGGGAATCCTCCTCTCACCAACACTAACAATCATCTTCCTAACAAAACTAATACCTCACCTTCCAACCCACCTATTGATACAACTCAACTTCTTGCAAAAGTCATACAACAAATGAACATCATGCAAACAACCAATCAATCTCAAATGATGAACATGAAACAACATTTATTAAACATGACTAGTCAACCACCTCAAGTCATCATGTCTCAAAAAAATCAAATGTTTTCCATCTTCCTCTTAGATATGCCAATGGTAATATCATCCCTCTACCTATAATAAATAACAAAATGCTTCAACATATTCAAAATGAACCTTTATGCCCATTCATTGCATCTAGAGATATTGGAAACATTTCTCCAACTATCACATATAATGGGACTAAGGACCCTACTATATTTCTTAAGTCTTTTGGTAATCTCTATAAGGAATAGGTCTAAACTAACACCTTTGATACCACCAAGATCTTATCCAAAATATTTTTTGGTGTTTCACTTGAGTGGTATAACCAACTTCCTAGACATTCCATCTCACAACTAGAGGATTTAGTCAATGATCTAGTGAAGGAATTCCAACATGATGACCTTCCTAAAAATTGTCTTAGCCATTTCATCAATGCCAAGCAACTTCCTAATGAATCTACTCATACTTTCATCAAATGATGGAAGTCTCTTTTTCATAAAGAAGACCATAACATGAATTATGATACTCTTTTAAAACTATTTTTCACTACTCTTAAGCCTCCCCTTAAATACAAAGTTTAAATATTTTCACCTAAAACTTTAGATGAAGCCTTAAACCAAAAAAAAAGGTAGTACTTTCTTATGACTCAATTTGACCCATCTCAAACAACTACTAAAGTACCTTTCCAAACATCTTCTCATAACATTGATTCATCCAAGACTCCCCAACCTTAAAATGGAGCATCCAATTCAATCAATTTTAACCCAACATACCTACCCTTGACTATATAATAACTTAAGAATAAATTACCACCCTCTAAACCCATGAGCTTTGATCCTTCCAAACCTCCTCAAAAATGGTACAATCCTAATAAATTTTATTGGTGGCATACTACTATCAGTCATTCTCATGAGTCTTGTTGTGATCTTCATTATTTTTTTTTCCTTGCTTGTTCTATATTTTAATATCAATACTCTCACAAAACAACATTATTAATACTATATTAAAGCTTCTCAAATTCAATCTCAAGAATCATAATCACATTAACATCAACTACCTAATGAACAATAACAATCATCCCATACCTGCCCCTCATCTACTAATTTTGTTCAAACCATAGTTGAGCCTTCTTCCTACACTAATAAGGAAAGGATGACTAACATGAATAAATTTAAACATATCATTGCATCCATTAAACCTCAACCTTTTATGTCACATGAACCAAAATAGTACCTAGTTCAAGTTCTTACTCCAATGCATATCATACATAGTCCTCCTTTACCTATTTAGACCTCTCCTACCCATCATAAGACACATTTAACCTCCTTAAAATCTAATAAAACAACACATTTACCTATCTCCAAATTCACCTACCAACCCAATGTAAACCATTTTAATGGTTCAAAGTTACCTTACTCTAACTCACATTTTGGGGAATCTTGTGATTCCCATCCACATGTCCCTTCATACTTTGGGGCATCTTGTGATTCCCATCCCTACATCTAATTACCCTTTAGGGCATCTGACAATGCCCACTCTTATTCTAAAATGCATAATAACAACCAAATTCAACTTTAATAAACCTTTAGAGACTTCTAGACTTGTATTTTACATACTTATCTTTGATATAAACATTAGCATAGATCTTACTTATTCTTTTTATCTCATGTTTTTGTGCACTTTCTTTACTTCACTATAATTTTAATAGCATCATTGTCTTCCTTTACATTCTTTAGTTTTATTTCACATTAAATTTGGCATTTGATTTCATTTTTGTCCTCATATATTTCTTTTATCTTTTATGTTATTCTTTTCCATAGTATATTTATGATTATTTTCCCCTTATTTAGCATTTACCTTCATGGGTTTCTCTTTTGTGAGTTTGTAATATAATACCATGGATAAGACCTAACCCTCATCATAAAATACCACCTTTGCTTCTTTTCTCATTTTATTATTTCACATTTTTTTTTTGGCACCCTCGTGGGTTTCTCTTTTACAAGTCACAGTATAAGACTATGGATAGAACCTAACCCTCCTCATAAAATTACCATCTTGTCATTCCTTTTCTAGAAAATGCTTTTAATCCTTGTTCTCAACTTTAGTTTTTGTTTCTTTTTATGGATATAATTTTTTTAAATAACCTATATTAGCATGTTTTCCTTCATTTGCATCATTTTCATGATAAGGAATCACACTTTACTAGCATTATATCCCTTATTTTTTCCTTTCTCACATTTTTTGAAATTTAAAGTAATTCTAATTGCTCCATGTGTCACTCTTATTGATTTCTCATTTCTTTCACTCCACATTGGATAATACAAGGTTGAAGTCAAGATAGAAATCTTTATATAGATTTAGGAGACTCTTAGATCCCATTCTCTTTGAATTTCTCTCTCTTAGGAACCCTATCCCAAGTAGTCAAATGAAATTTATCTTTAGCACCTATGTTTGGTTTTTCAAATCCATATGAAGGAATAGAAAAATCCATCAAGAAATTTAAAAGCCAAAATCATTTGAATCAAAAGGCAATGATATCTAAAATGTAACATATAAATATCAAAAGTCAAAATAACACCAAAATACATGATTACAAGCACATCTCCTATCTCTAATCAAAGTTCAAACTCCACAGTTGGCCTCACATAGAGTTGAAGTTCTTTGGGGTGCAATATGCTAGTAGATTGGAATAGGGGATTTCAACAATATCTATGGTGCTACATACTTTCTCATATAACTACCCAATATTTTTAGTAGACTGATGGCTCTATAAGGGGTCCTGAAGAATGGGGAATACGTTGTGAAATGGTACGTCCATTATAATTTGCATGCATATAGCCTTCATGGGATTATCTATATACTTCATTTATTGGAATAATATTTGTGTGACTAAGAGAATTTCTTCAAAGTCATTAAGATCAAAATTACTCTTGTTTTGACAAACCTAATATTAGTGTCTTGACTTCAATAAAGAGTTCCTCTACCTTGGTTTTTCCTTCTTTCTCCAATCTACCCATTTCATTTCCCCCCTTGATAGGCAAATTGTCATTCTAAATCTATTTTCCCTCTTCTAATATTCCTTCTTATTCACCTCTTAAAAACATGATAGAATTACTTTGTTTCAATTTTATCTATCATCAGAGAAAAATAACATGTCTGAGAAACTATGGATTATAATCTTACACCATTTATTTACCACACCAATTCATTATCATACTAGTCATGTAATTAGGTGGTTGTCTTTTCTTACATTACATCTTAGAAAAAGAACTAAGTTTGAGTTTTCATCCTTTAAAGATTTTGATTTTCATTTCTCCATCATGTTCTTGTTTTATTTTTGTGGACTTAACTTATCTTACATATGACATTTGCCATTTTTACATGTTTCTCTTTATGTATGCCTTCTTCATGTTTGTCTCACATCTTCAATTAAATTTCATTTTTAGTCATTCATGTATTTATTTTTATTTATCATGCTTATCTGACATGATCTTACTCTTGCATTTCTTACATATCTTTGTTCAAGTTTTCTTGCATTGATATTTCATTTTTCATTCATGTTTTACATGCTTCCTAACATGATTTAGTATGTTTTAAATTCCTTTTTGTCATTTATTATTTACATACTTTTCAACATGATTTACTATGTTTTCCAATCATTTGCCATTTATTTCCTATCATTTTTCATATATTTACCAAACATTTGTCAATCATTTTTTATTCATTTTCCATCATTTTGTCATTCATTTGCATTAAATATTTTAATCTTGACTTAACAAACTAACTTAACCCTTTAATTTCCCCCCTCTTAGTATGAAGTCAGAAGAGCGGATTTTTCTACTAGGTTCGTTGTCATATACTAAATCAATAGTCTAAAAAACACACTAGATTGGCACATACCGACTAGGTTGGTAGTGTGTATTTTGACTAATTTTAGCCTACTAGGTCAACTAGGTCGACCTAGTTGTTTCTACATAGTTATTACTCTAATCCATTATTTTACCCATATATATGTTTTTATTCATCCATTTTCAAAACCATAAAATACGTTGGATTCGTGATGATGTAGAGATTATTTTCCACTATCATATACCTATTTTCAAAAAATCTTGATTTTTGGCTATTTTGCACTAACTTCTACAAGTTCACCTAATATTATTCATATTAGATGCCTTCACTTTCTCTTGCAGTTCACTTGTTTATTTAAGTCACTAAGGTAAGAAAGGTATGTGTTTTTCAATTGTCTCCTTTCTTTTATCTTTTTTTTTATTACTACACTTTACTTAGCATTAGTATGGTGTGTTATCTTGTTCTATTTCCTGAAGCACCATCATGTGTTGCATTCACATGACACGTAATGATATTTGAGTGGGGCATATGTATGCACATAATATTTTCAAACTTTTATTGATTATTGAAACTTTGTATCTTGCAAGAACTTGTCAAGTCTTAATATATCTAAGTTCATGCCTTAAGGGGTGCACCTAGAAAGGGGTGGGTAGAACATTGGTGCTTCATAAGATTTTTGTCCCTTTTACCACTTATCATCTACACACTTATTTCCTAAAACCATTAAACCTAAGCTAATTCTTCTCAGTCTTACCCATTCTAGTCATTTTCCTCTTTCTATCCTCCTTTTCTTGCCTTAATTTTGGACTATCAATTATACTAGGTTGACCATGGCTGACCCTATATACTTTAGGGGTATTTTTATCTTTTTGGATTTTTTATCCTTTTGACCAAACTAACTTAGACCTAGTGAATTATTCTCAAAAACATACAGGGTCGACCATGGCTGACCATCTATAGCTGACATTTCTAGGAGGATTTAGGGTAAGATCTACCTATATATACAAGTTCATTTCTAGCCATTTGTAGATAAGATAAGTGAAAAATAGTAAGTGGAATAAACATTTACTTATTGACCATTGTATTTTAGGAATAAATCTTAGGGTTCCATACTTTATTTAGGGATATGAATTTTGTCTTGTGGAGAAGTATTTTGGATGCATAAATAAGTTGTGTAGCCTAAATATTATTTTTATTTATTATCCTTACATGCTAAAATAATCTCTTATGAATCACCTTGGCCAAGGGAGAGATTGAGGCTCGATGGGTTTGTCTTCAAGGTAAGTATTCCTAACTTTATTTCTCTTTTATAAGAGTAGATAGATAATACAGTTGTGCTTCTTTCTTCTATGCATTAATATTTTGTATATATTGATGTAAATATATGTCTTATATGAATGTTTAGTTTATTTGTTTTATTTTGTTTCTATCCCCCACTTTGTGCCACAAGATTTGGTGATCACTATATTAGATTTACTTTAATGTTTATTAGACTTAAGTGAAATATCAAACTTTATGACTCTTTTTAGGGTTGTTGAGTGATTGTGTTAGACTGTATTATGGAAAGTGATCACCTAATTAGGTCTATCAAAATCCCATATTTTTCATGCTCCCATTTAATAAATGTATTCCTAATTAGAAGTGTAGGTATGCTATATCTTCTCCGAGTCAAGATCAATTTATATACATGATGCATTTTTGATTGCATACACCTGTTATGCTTGAGAACCAGACCATTTACACTTAAATTTGATAATAATAATGATAAATCTTATTCATTGATTATGAGACTCCTTTGACTTGAAATAAGATAACTTTCTCCTCCAAAACAAGGAAGGAAACACATGAAACATGGGAAACTAACTAAACAATCAAATGTGCAAATAAAGCACTTATTTAAATAATAGATAAACAAACTAATGTGTTAGGACAACACTTGGAGGAAAATAAATAGACTAACTATATACAAGGAACGTAACTCTCAATATCAGTGTTTTAGATGTATCCCATTAACTAGGATTGGAAGCTCCTCACCATCCATGTTTGCAAGTTGTAAGGAATTGTGGGATTTTTAGCTAGAGATTATATATGAGACACTCTAAAGGGATTAAAACTTGGTATTTGTTAATGGTTTAGCTCTATCCTCATCCCATTTGAGAACCAAATCTCCTTCTTTGAAACTCTATGAAAAATAACCTTTCTCAAAGGCTCTCTTCACTTATGCTTGGTGTATTTCCATGGCTAAAATGGACTAATTTTTAATCTCTTATAGTTTCATAAGCTCATCATACTTGATATCCATTGGTTTATTATCCAACAACTCAAGTGAGTGAATTAGTTCTAAAGTAGGAAACTTAAGAGAAATGGGTAACCTCGCTTCCTTACCATATACCAACTTATATGGAGAGTTAACTACTTATATTTTGTATGTGATCCTATTATCCCATAGATCTAACTTCAACTTTAAATTCCATTGCCACTAATTATCTTCAATAGTCCTTATGATCTTTAATAATTTTATTGGTGGACTCAGAAAGGCCATTACCTTGTGGATAGTAGTTTGACAAAGTGATGAGGTGAACACCATATTAAATAACCTATTAGTTGATCCTAGCTCCTAAAAAATACATGGCATTGTCTAAAATGATGGTTGAAGGAACCCCAAATCTAGTAAACAAACCTTCACAAAAATATAGTATATTGAATTCATTTACTTCTTTCAATGCTACTACCTATATACTTATTGTGAAATAATCCTTGGTAGTAAGGATCCACTTATGACCTGATCTTGAATTAGGGTTGATGATGATAATAAATTCTAATCCCCATTGGAAAAAAGGATAGTCTATCATAATTGGTTGGAGAGGTAAAGCTGCAAGTTTCACTTTTCATACAAACATAACACATTGCTTGCATTTCCTAACCCATGCATGCCAATCACAAAATACACTTGGATAATAGTACCCACTTCTCATGATCTTAAGGTTTGTAGTCCTTACTAAGAAATTTCCTCCACCATTTTCATCACGGAAGTCTTTAAGCAACCTTTGTGTTTGGCTTGGCTTTATACACCTTAGCAACATACAATTGATGTCTTTCTTGAAAATAACACCATCAAGAGGAATAAATAGAATAGATTACAATCTAAAATATATTATTTTTGAATCACTTAAATGATAAGGATAATAACCATCTTTAATATATATTACCAAGTCATGAAAATAACTAGAAGGTGAGGTACGATCAATTAAAACTTTTTCATAATTCAACACTAAAATTACCTCTTTAGCCTCTTGCAAGTCTTGAGCTAGATGATCACAAAGTCATTTACCTCTAATCATTTTTATGACTTTGATTTATACATCATACTCCATTAATCTAATTATCCATCTAGCTCTCTTCTCATTTATATCCTTGTTCAAGAGGAACTCCTTAATACTTGTATGGGTAACCATTAGGTGTATCCTATTGTTAAATAGCACATATCTAAACTTCTTGAGAGACATGATTATTTAAAGGAAATGATTTTCAACAAAATAATACCTTATGTCATACTCCTCCAAGCCTTGACTAAAGAAGGCTATTGGCTGCTCCAAGGCCTCATGATTCTATTGCATAAGAATACCTAAAATAGTGTCCATGTTAACATAGGTACAAGATGAAATATTTTGATAAATATAGATTTATAAGTATAGGATCACTAGTTATGGATTGATTTATCTCTTCAAAACTCTTCATTCCTTCCTTGGACCAGCTAAAAATTTGATTCTTCTTTAGCATGGCTATAAGTGGCTTAGCTAAAGTGAAAAAATATGAAATATATCTTCTTATAAACAAGGATTTTTTTTTCTTAGGAAAGGAAAGAGCATAAATTAAATCTATTCTTTCAAGATATATACATAAGCCATGTTTTGAACCCACATGTCCAATAAGCTTACCTTTATGAACCAAGAAGACACACTTTTTGGGGTTAAGAGACACCCCAAATTGTATACAACTTTTAAACACTTATTTGAGATGGACCATTTTCTCACTTGCACTCTTTAAAAAATGGTTATGTCATCTAAATAGACAAGTAAAAACCTATTAATAAGATATTGTAATGCCATATCCATCATCCTATGAAATTTTGCTCTAGCATTGGATAAAATGAAAGGCATTTTTATATATGTAAAGGTCCCATAGTTTGTAGTGAAGGTTGTCTTGAATTGGCTCTCTTCATTAACCAAGATCTAATTATAACCACTATATCCATATAACAAAGAGAACCTATATGAACCTAAAATTAGATGCAAAATTTATTCCATGGATGGAAATAGATAGTGATCTTTAAGGGAAGCCCTATTTAAATCCTAGAAATCAACACATAATTTAATCTCACCATTCTTATTCCATACTAGAATAAGGTTTTCTACCCAAGTTGAGTGCTTGATTGGAAATATGATAGCTAACTCTATGAGCTTATAAATCTCAATTCTCATCAAAGGCTCAAGTTTTATATTTATGGGCCTTTTACTTTGTCTCACTAGTTTAATTTCAGTCTCTATCTCAATGGTATGTTGAGCTAGACTTGAGTCAAATCCTTTTAGATTTCTATATTTCCATGAAAACAAATTATCAAAACTCATACGTAATTCAATTAAAGATTGTTTTTGTGAAGGACAACATACTTGACCTAATTTCAAATTCTTTCTAGCTGCAATCTCCACATTGGCATAGTGTTCTCATTTGGTTGACAAAGATGAATTCTCTTTTCTTATCTCATCATCACCACTGAATATGTTCTCAAGTGTTACCAATCCTTTGGGAAACTTATTATTTTTTAGTTTCATAATTTTATCCCCATATTGCTCTAACAACTTTGACTGATTCTTGAAGGGGAACTCAACCTCTTATAATAATTTGACAATTTGATTGTCATCGTAAAATACTTCCTAGTTATCATGGTTATCAAGAATGGAAGGCCTAAAAATCACCTTAATGTGTGACTAAGTTTTCTCATTTTTAATATTAGATGGAATGCTAAATTGAGCCCCTATGGCAGCTAAGCTATCTACATGTTTATTACTATCTCTTGGTACTGTTTGAATGTTAAAACCTTAAAAATCCTCAAGTAAGTCCCACACATTATGCTTATAATATATAATAAATGTGTTTTTACATACATTCAAACTTCTTACTTGGTGAACTATAAGTTCACTATCATGAAAAACTTGTAAGGTTTTGATTCTCATTTTCTTAACCCACTGCAAACCGTGAACTAGTGCCTCACACTTTATAGCATTATTTGAAAAACCAAACGAAAACTTAATTAAGTAAAAATAACTTTGATTTTATGGAAAAATCAACATAATTATAGCCTTGGTACCATGTTTTTTCCTTGATTCATCAAAGTATAACTTCCATAGACCTTCACTAGATTCATCATCCTTCATCATGGCTAGAATTAGTGTATCATTCTGATAGAGGCAATAAAAACAAAGTCCTTTCTCATCAATTATATTGTGAGGATTATAATCATGTAAATTTGAGGTCCATTAATCAAGGAATAAATATGGAACTCCATCTAAAGGTGAGTTAGTTTTCGCTCCACTAGTTTCTAGAACCTCATCTGAGATGACATAGTGTTTACAACACTTGGAATATAAGGCTACAAGTGAAAACATGCAATGGGTTAAAAATGTATTGTTACCTTTGTACCATACCTAGTTCTTAACATTAATTATGTCAAATTAGCTGATAGGTAACCCCCAATATTCAAGGTGAAGTCTCTTGATAAACACATGACAAAGTAAGGAAGCAAGTCCACCATCATTACATCTTACTCAATGATAAAACTTGGATAAGAGTGTAGTGTCAAATTCAAGTTATTAACTATACCCACTATATTTTTTGGTTACACATCCAAATAAAATAGCCCTTTTAAATCTGGTTCATAAACTAAACTAAGCTTATCCACAACTTGCTTGGGCATGATAGTGTTACTAGCTCCACTATCCAACAAACAGTTATGAACTAAGGTATCACCAATTATCAAAGATAGATAAAAGAGGGTGTTTTTATTTGTTTTACTTCATCCTTTAACACCTTTATATCTTTTATTACTTTTTGGACCTGATGTATTATTTTCTGATTCAAATTTGTCAATACTATGTTCTCCATCTCAGTTGGTTTTGAAACCAATTTGAGAGTTGAAAGTTATTATATGAGCATGTCATTTTGTCCTAGGATTTATAATGAATCCCACATTCTCATACTAACATTTTAATTCTTCATATGATCAGAAATTATATATAGAACTACACTTACCCTTGGCTATAATTTTTGAATAGTTGGTTGATCCTAAACATGTGATGTTTGATGATATTTTCCAACCTATACATCCTAATTTTATGGGGTATAGGGGTATAAAAATGATTATTATAAATCTTAGGAATATTTTAAAATGTAATTTAATCATTAACAGCATCTTTGGTCTCCTCAATAGCTCTTTTTTTTTCTCTAGATATAGTTACAACCACACTATTTGATGCACCTGAGTCACCAACTTGATTTAAGGCCACATGATCATATAACTGCCAATTAACAAAAGTATAATATAGCTACACTTGAACCTGAGTCATATTATCTTGGTTTATTGTCATACCTTCATTATGTTAACCCTCTTGAAGATAAACCTCTTTTTGAGTCATTTGAGGCATGACTATAGATTGATTAACCAATGTTTTATTTCGTAAGTCATTTGAGGGATGCTAACCTAAATTTGGAAACTTGTTAATTTGATTTGAGGACACAAAAATAATAGCTTTAGAATATAATGGATCATTTGGATCAACATCTACTTATGGTTTAATTTTCTTTATAGCTCCTTGAGCTTAGTAGGATGGACTCTATTCTCTAAAACCTTAATAGGGTGACATATTATCTCTAAAACATTGATTAGTAGGTTGATTAGGAATTTGGTAAGGCATATTTTCTTGATATTAATACCTCTTCAGTTGGATGATCTCATTCCCAAAGGACTACAACATCCATTTTATCTCTCCTATCCTAGTTGATTAGTTAGCAGGGGCCAAAACTTGTGCCTAGGGGACTGGAATAGGAGCCAATTTATGAGTTTGAGTGGATGGTATGTGTTTTATTTTAGGGAAAAAGGCATAGGAGGCATAGATTCCAATTTTATAGATTGTATCAAACTATTTTCCTCTCTTATTACAAGTTCAAATACATCAGGCAAAGTATTACCACCCATTAACTATATCATAACACTAATGTTAGAATTGAGGGCTCTTAGATAGTATAAGAAATAATACTATTGGGATGGCCTAATGAAAAGAGGTATTTTTTAGAGACTTATATTTCACCCTATCTAAGCAAAGGATTGTTCAAGTCCTATACTCAAATCTAGTCCAACATGGTAACAACCCTAGGTTGTGGGTTACCTAATCTTGGGCTAGACCTCCCTGATTTTTGATGAGGCTAGCTCCTCTGATGTATCACTTAGCTCATTAACAATAACATATACTAATTGTTGAGGTGAAAAGGGAGAGAAAGATAACTAAAAGGGAAATCTAAGCTAACTTTGGTGATGCACCTAAATTGATTACTCATTCACTCTATTTAAACTTATAAAAACACTAATGAGACAAGCAAAAGACTAAATCTACAACTCCAAATGTCTATTATGCATCAATATTTCATGGAAAGGTTCACCAAGTTATCAAAACCTAAGGGAAGTGATATAAATGCCTGATTTAAGTCACTAACTAGGTAATGCATCTACTTTCCAAATTCAATCAAATGACATTAAACACTAAACATCACCTACATAACAAGATAAACTAGTAGCTAGGTGAGATTAGGAATTGACAAGAGAGATATTTCTACCACATATGCAAATCAAACTAACATTAACACATTATACCATAAAAATGTAATTTTTAACAATCATCTATTCATCTCAAGAGGTTACAAAGCTCAATCTTGGTAGAGTCTAGTCATGCCCAAAAGAGGGATCCATTTCAAGGCTTAGAAACATGTATTTATAATAGAAGGGAATGAGAGATATGGATAACAGGAATGGGAGAATAGATAAGGATTCATCAATGATTAATATAAAAAATATACCAACTCCTTGAGCTCTTCATTCATTAATGTCATTGGGATTTTGTGATATCTTCCACTTGACTTGCTTATGAGGATAAAATCCTTGTATCTTTGGACCTGACAGAGCCATGACCATAGCTACTTTGAGTGGATATAGGTACCTACTTATCAAGGATCTGGTTATTTCGAATATAAGACACTTGTTCATAACCATTCATATCTTCCCCTAATTCAATATTTGAGCATAGGTCTTACTATAGATTGAAAACCAATCCATTTATTGGTTTTCTTATATTTATCGTATCAATGGAGATACAAAATTAATATAACTTTATTCTAGACTATATTAGGTGTAAACAAACCTATCATGGCTCTAAAATTTAATGGAAATAGAGATTTGGCATGACCAATATTGATTGTATGGATATGTTTGCTTATTGGTATTCGACCAAGCTCTAATGTTGACATAACCCTTTGAAATATTACTCTTGGTTTGACCTAAACCATATTTGACCTCTATTTAAAGTCTCTTGGCTTTGACTTTTGATATCAACCATTGATCTCAATTTGAGCTTCCCAAAATATGACATTTATTAGATGCACATTCATTATGTGGGCCCTATAGTCAGTCCTAGTTAGTTCACATGCTTATGCCATGTGGTAGCCTTTCATTTATCTCAAACTTGTTAACATCTTAACCTTATGTGCATCATCGATCTCCCTTTACATAGCTCAAATGTGTACAATTGATTTATCTAGTAGTTACCATGGTCATGACACTTGGTATCTTCTCAGTAGTGATCAAGATTCACTAACCTGATAACTTCTCACTTTCTATCGATCTACTTTGATACAATTAAATACAGTCCATTGATCTATTTGGGCCCAGTAGCCTTATTAGTTGACATGCACCATTATATCTTCATTTAGGCACCTAAGATATTGACACTTTTTAGATCCACATTTATCATTAGGAAATTTTTAATCTAAATGGCTATTTTATGAGGCTTAAACTTGATGTTTGTGTGCACATCTCATTCTACTTGTTTAACAATGAAGCTTTATATCTTCAGATAGAAAAGACATCAAAATATGAAATTTATAGAGGATAATATATGCATGAAATGCATCATGTCCATGAAATATTTTGGCCTAAGAGGCTTTGCAAGTGAATATATTAAATGCACAACCAACTTGATCTATTCATTTATACATGATGTGTGATGATGGTTTAGATATGTTATGCTTGTGCAAGTATTTTTATCATTCACTCAATAAGGAAACTACTCAACTAATCTATCTAGGCAAAATATTGGTATGTGGGCCAAATTTGGCCAGCATATTTGGTTAATCATAGGGAAACATGAATTCTATGATTGAGAACCTAGACTAATTACCTTGTCTAACCCATTGGGCATGGAGTCTCTGCTTTGGTTCATCATATTTCTTTGAAGCTCAAACTAGTTGCTAACCCTTAAATAACTCATCTTGAAACAAACAAGGACAAAAAGGAAAAAAAAAAAAAAACAAAGTGCCCAAGGGACTTATTGAAGGGAAACACATAATAGAAGGGAAACTAACCTAAACAAATCAAGGAACACTAACCTAAGGCAATAGGGAAAATAAGACAAAAGGGAAGTTGACTATTGCTTGTGATAATCACTTATTAAAAAAAAACTAACCTAAAATAAGATGCTTCCTTATAGGATCAAATGAAAAGTTATTTTGTACACCTTGGAACTTTGAAACATGCTTGATTTTTTTTGATAGATCGTTTCTATAGTTAAGATCATTTTTCATGTTCATGTCTTCTTGGTGAAGCAATTAGTTCATCTATTACCAATTTTAGTTTGCATAATTTGTAGACGTGAGTCTAATACCCAATCATACTCCTCCCAAATTCATGTATTTTATAAGAATATCTTTAATTCTTCTTCATTCATGAACTACTGATCATGAACATATAGACTAACCTGATGTTTCTCCTTTGACATATCTATAAGGCTAACCTTTAAGGGAGATATACCTAATATTATGGCTTTTTGGGGACATTTGAGCATAGTTAGCTTCTAAAAGTAGATATATGTCTGAAGTTAAAGAGAAAATATTATAACCATGTATGAAAAGTTCAAGCATGTCATCTCTTGAGAGAATAACTACTTATTTCTTGATGAAAGCATTTTTCTTAGCTTGCAATAGGCCATATTCAAGTAAAGAATAACCTCAATCAAAGACATCAAACAAATATAAATATTTTTTCTCATGAAGCTACAACTCAATTAGAACTTCTTCAAATTGAATGTTAGAAGAAAGCATATCAATTCCTTGAACAAAATCATGAAGATGTAGGTCTTATTTTGATATCTTAGATTGGTCAATCGAAATTGCTTTATCTTCAACATCAAGCTAATGACTGGGCATGCTCTCAACTTCAACTTGTTATTCATCTTCATTAGTTGATTGGTACTTATCTTCTACTACTTCTAAAATATTTTATCTTTTGTGATGGATGGAAGCTTATATATTATCAGATAAATCATGGGAAACACCTTCAACATGTATAATTGGAGTGTCTTCCTCTTGAACATCAATAACCTCCTCTTCATGTACTTGTTCTTACACTTGTATCTCAGCCTCTACCTCAACTTTCTCTTGAAATTATTCCATCTTTACATCATTATAGAAGACTAAAACATGTTTTCCATTTCTAATATGTATCCCAATCATGATTTCATCTTCTTGGTCATTCAAGTCACCTTAATTTTTTTTCCTTAGCTACATCTTCTTGATTTACCTCACAAAGGAGAGGCTCTTTCTCAAAGGGTATCACAATAGACCCTTAAAAATATTTGGTAATATAAGAAAGGTCTAAATAAGTTACCATAGATACCTAATTTTGCTCATGGAGTTACTCTTCTTAGATCACCTTCACCTCCTCTCTTAGTTGCATTATTTCTTGAATGGCTTTCCATGAAGGAAAATCTTTGGGCTTTTGAGGGGAAAGGAGTGGAGGTTGAATAATCTCCTACTTGATCTTGACTTTAGCATCTTGGCTTATGCTTGAATGTTCTTATTTCTCTCTTAATCATTTAATTTGATTCCAAGTCATAAACTTAGGTTTAGAAATATTTACTTATATACTTATTCTTGTTATGGGTGGGAAAAAAGAAATTTGTTGTTGTGTTGCCTTTGTAGCTACTATTGAATGCTAGAGATGTTGATTGGAAAACTCAATTTGCTTGGCTAAATTAGCCTCAAAATCATGGACCAATTTGTTATATATTTTTCCCTTCAAAACTAAAGATGAAGTCTCATGTATGATCTGTTAAGAAACATCGAGATTAGTCTCCTCAAAACATGATTGTTTAGCCTTTTGAGGCCTCTCTTAGATAGACTTCGAGGTAGGAAATCTAGGTAAGGCTTGGTTTGACTCATGAGGTTTGTGATAAACATTGGTATGACATCCATGAAGAAAAAAGTGAAGCTCTATGGGAAAATGATAATGATTATGATGACTCTCAGGTTCCTCATAAACTACTAGCCTCTCTTTAATGTTTACTTTTAGACCACTTATGTCTAGAATATCAACACTAAAATTTGAGTGGCCTTGCCTTATGAAGGATGAACCTACCTCTTTATCCTACTAGAAATTAGCTCTCATGCTCTAAATTTCATTCTTAGAAATCTCCTATCCATATTTATTTTGGGTATCTATGATTATCATTTGTTTCTCATATCCAAGAAGGGTTTGTTTGAAACTTCAGATGGATTACTTTGAGCCTTCATTAGGTTGATCAGAAAGAAAAAAATATTCTTGAGGGTTATCATAGGATTGGTATGAGTCATCATATTACTGGTAAGGATTTGTATATGGTTGGTTATGCTCATCATAAGGCTGATAGAGATCATAGTAAGGCTAATATGGGTCATGAAGAAGGTAAGAGCCATGACCTTGATAATAAGGATCATGAGAAACTTGATAAGACTCATCATAGATTTTATATAACTCTTAGTAAGGATGATTAAGCTCATATGGATCATGAGTATCATGTTGGAATTGATGATAAGGATGTGATGATAGGGGTATCCACCATAGTTGTTCATATCAACATCATATCTCAAATGAGATGAAAGAATTGATTAAATTATTCAATGAGACATACTTGGGCTGATTACAACTAGAAGCTTTGATTCAAAGTCACCATTTGTGTTAACTCTCTTGATTCCAAAATAAGATTAGAGGAAAGACACACAAACAATATTTCCACTCTTTTGGACCTTGGTCCTACTAAGCATCCCAAAACTATTAGAGACCTAAATTTTACCCTAGCTAAGTAAAGGATTATTCAGGTCCTCTACTCAAATCTAGTCTAACATAGGAATGACCCTAGGCTATGGGTTACCTAATCTTGGGCTAGACCTCTAGGATTTTTAATGAAGCTAGCTCCTCTGATGTATCACTTATCTCATTTCCACTAAAACCTACTACTTTTGGGGGTGAAAAAGGAGAGAAAGATAATTGAAATGGAAATCTAAGATAATGTTGGTGATGCACCTAAATTGATTACTTGTCCATTCTATTTGAAATTCTAAAAACACTAAAAATACAAGCATAAGATTGAATATATAATTCCAAATTTTTGTTATACATCAATATTTCATGTAGAGGTTCACTAAGTGATCAAAACTTGAGGCAAGTGATGAAAAGGACTGAGTCAAATCACTAACTAGTCAATGTATCCACTTTTTAGTTTCAATCAAATAACATTAAAAACTAAAAATGAACTTCATAACATTATAAAATAGTATCTAGATGAGATCATGACTTAACAAGGGAGATATTTCTACCACATATGCAAATCAAACTGACATTAACACACTATACCAGAATAATGAAATCTAAAATAGTCATTTATTCATCTCAAGGTTACAAAGCTTAATCTTGATAGAGTCTAGTCATGCATAAGAGAGGGATCCATTTCAAGGATTAAAATCATATATTTATAGTATAAGGAAATGAGAGATATGGGGAGCATTAATGGGATAATGGAGAAGGATTCATCAATGATTAAGAAAATAACTATAGTAACTCCTTGAGATCCTCATGCATTAATGTCATTGGGATTTTATGCCATCTTTTACTTGAATTGCTTATGAGGATAAAATCCTCATATCTTTGGAACTAATAGATCCATGAAAATATATGGTTTGAGTGGCTATAAGTACCTACTTATCGAGGAATTGGCTATGTCAAATATGAGACACTTGTTCATAACCATTCATATTTAGCCCTACTTCAATATTTGAACATAGGTCTTACTATAGATTGAAAATAAATATATTAATTGGTTTTCCTATAGTTATCCTATAAATGAATATCCCCAATTTTAATAGTTTTGTTCTAGACTATATTAGGTTTAAACAAACCTATCATGCATTTGAACTGTAATGGCAATAGAGCTTTGGCATGAATAATATCGATTGTATGGCTGCATCTGTGTAATGGTATTTGACCGAGATCTAATGGCAACACAACCCTTTGAAATATTGCTCTTGGTTTAACTAGAACCATATTCAAACTCCATTTTAAGTCTCCTAGCTTTGAATTTTGATATTAACCATCGATCTTGATTAGGGCTTCCCAAATTATGACATTTGTCAGCTCTACATTCATTTTATGGGCCTTATAGTCAATCCTAGATGGTTCATGTGTTTACACCATGTGGTGACCTCGTATTTATCTTGAGATCATTGACTTTTTGACCTTATGTGCACTGTCGATATTCCTTTGTATAACTTGAACATGTAACATTAATTTTTCTAGAAGTTACCATAGTCATGACGCTTGTCATCTTCTTATTAACTTTCAAGATTTACTAACCCATTGAATTCTTGCTCATCATTGATCTACTTTGGTATGATTAAACATGATCTATTGATCTATTTGGGCCCATTGGCCTTGTCAATTGATGCATGCCCTTAGATATTCATTTGGTCACCCAAGATCTTGACACTTGTTAGTTCTACATTCATCTTTGGAAGATTTTAAATCCAAATAGCTATTTTATGAGGCTTAAACTTGACATCTACATGCACATCTTATTCTAATTTTTCAACTTTGAAGCTTTATATATTGAGATAAGAAAGACATCAAAATATGAAATTTGTAGAGGATGATCTAGGCATGAAATACATCGTGTCCATGTAATATTTTGGCCTGAGAGGCTTTCCAAGTGAATTCAATAAATTCATAACCAACTTGTTCTATTCATTTGTACATGATGTGTGATGATAATATAGCTGCTTTATGCTTGTTCAAGTCATTTTATCATTCACTCAATCAAGAAACTACTCAGCTGATCTATCTAGGTAAAAGCTTGGTATGTGGGCCAAATTTGGCCAATAGTATCTTGGTCCATCTTTTTTGGAATCTAAGGTTAAAGTTAGTCATGAACTCATGATGATTCCTATTCATGGTAGTCATATTTTCAACTAAGGATAATTTATCATATTTGTCATAAAATTATCTAACTAAGGCTAAACCTAAGTCATCATAAGAAGAAATAGAGTTTAGTGGTAGGTTTGTATACCATTGTAGTTATTTTCCTTTGAAAGAAGTAATAAGAAGTCTAATAACCATGTTCTCCTAAATGAAATTATGGAATAAAAAAAGGTTGGAAACATCCTTGATGTGCTCAATATGATTTGTTTGATATTTTCCTGAGAAGAATGGGATGTTCTTAATATTTGATATAGGTATGTCATCAAACTAGATTAAATTCAGTGGTCTACCTCTGTTAAATGAGATAAACACTTGGTTTTTAATGAAAATTTGGATAGTGAAAATTTCACTATTTAGGACAATAGGTTAACCAGGAGATAGATATTGAATTTTAGGATAGGGGTTTGTCTTATTAAACCTTGATCTTTTGTAAGAATTAGAAGGCAACTCAATGAACTCAAGATGAATACCTTTATTGGATGACCTTGCGGTAACCTTTGGCATGAAAGTGTTTCATAAATGCTACTAAGAGATCTAAAACATGAATAAATATTTAGATTATGATGATAATGAGTATCCTATATTTTTTCAAGTAACTTTCCTTAGCTCCAAACTTTATCTATGCCAAGGAGAATGCATCCCACCAGATGTGCCAAAAACTGTTGTCAATTAGGAATGTGCCATTGAGAGAAAGTGTGTTGTTGATCACTCCTAATAGAACATTGAATATATCCTAAGTGTGGGTGAATTTAGAATGGAGATAATATCCATATATTTTTGGTTCCCTTGGTATTCTCACTAAAGCTTACTTTTAAACCTACTATCTATTGATTCTAACAATGAAAAGGGTGAAAAAAGACACTATTTACAATGGAACTAAAAGATAAACTAGAAATTAAGGTGATGAACTAATGTTTTATGACCACTTATGATTTAAATCAACACCTTTATGAAATGGATAAAATTTCACACATTATCTACACTCAAGAATGACTTCTACAAAAGTGTTTCGAAAGGACTTGACAAACTTAGTTCATGCAAGGAATGTAAAGGAACTAAACTCACATCCAATGATTTAAATAAAGCTGATATAGACACTTAATATGACCTATATAACATAAATTATCTTTTATTAAGGTAAAATAACTAGGTAATAACATAGGAAAACAAATGCTTCACTAGGTTATATCAATGACAAACACATATACTTCACTTTAAAAACCTGAAAATGGAGGAACAAAAGCTTCTTATTTATCCCGAAAGGTGAGTAAAAATTTTGGGAGCCTTTTTGAGAAAAAAATAAAATACAAATGAATTATATTATATAAAATTAGTTTAAATATAAAAATAAATGATTAGAGACAAAGCAACTGCAAAAAAGGGGTCTTCAATGTTGGTCTTCTTCCTCCTTAAGTGCTACGTAGCACTTCTTCAACCCTTTCAAACATTAATATTCATTAGGTGGACATGGAAGAGAGAGTTTAATTTTTTTGGGGGACTTTGTAACATTTTCATAATTTTTTTTCAATCCTTGACCACTTGGAGAGTGCCTAAATCCTTGCTAAAGCCCCTAGATACTAGGTCCTGTGTTTTTATTGAAGAATTGGTCTTACTCTTTAAAATAGGACTTTAATGTCTTAATTAATCTTCATTAAAACATTATTATAGTAAATTTATTAGGTCCTTACATGATCCATGGGATTTTATAAGCTTTTGATTTCAAGTTTGACTGCTTCAACAAGCCTAGGCCTTGGAAGGAGAGAAGGCATTTTTTGAGTCATTAAGACCTTTTCTACCTTTAACAAATTAATCCAATCAACTCTAAATTTTTATATATTCATATTTGGAATTAATAATTAATATTATCCTTAGAAAATTTTATATGAAGCATTTATATAATGTTTTAGTCTTTAGGCTCCTTAAAAAGCTCATTTCTAATAGGGTGTAGAAAGAAAAAGTGGATTTTATCTTCATCAAATATCTTTTATGTATGATCTTGAAATATTGTATTAGACCCATAATAAGTAATTTGAATACATAAAACACTAAAAAAGACATGATTTTGTTCACAAACCTTTCATTCCTTCACAATTCCTTGTAGTTTTTTTTAGCAAAGCTCCTTGTCCAGGAGAATCTAGAGATAATAATGAGAAAATAATAAAATTTATAGATACCATCTATCCCCTTACAAATCTAAAAAAAAATTTGGTGGCCTAATTATGACTGTAGGTTTCATTTTTAGCACATTATTTCAGTCAAATTAGGCCTAATTAGCCCTCCTAGGCCTAGAAAGTGAAAACATTTCTCTTGAGACCCCACACACATGTGAAAGTCCCAAAAAAAACTTGATTAACTTTATCTATTATATCACCATGATTCATTTCAAATTTGGTGATCTAGAACACTGTGGAAATATGAAAACCTTGAAATGGTCATTGGTAAGCTTACCCTTTTGAAGCATTTTTAGACTGGCCTAAAATATTTGAATGGTTTGGGCACTTATGAGAAAAAATTTCTATATTTTTGAGCTTATAAAGGTAAAATAATTATTTAACCACCTCTCCCATTTATTTACATCAATTCATGCTCCCAAAAACCCTTTTTACTCTAAAAACTTTGAAAAGGTAAAATTTTGTATAAATATGTATAAATGAAGGTACAACTAAATTGCATGTGTAGGATCTTAAGAGAATATTAAAAAAATCATATTTTTTAGGGCCATGTTGTGGAATTTTATGTGTTTTTTAGGTCCATCTCTACAAATTAGTTACAACTGGGATTTTAGGAGGCTTTAAGACCTATATAATGTCTTAACGATTGTTCATAAAATTAGAATTTCAAACTAACCTCCTTCAAATTTTAAAACATTATTATTATATACCCTAAATTATCCCAAAAGGCTTATCTCCCCATGAAAAGTGTGAGATATGGTATGAGCATCTGAAGTTGCTCCTCAAGTGACTGTCTTAGCTTTTCTTGAGCATGAGAGGTGTCAAAAATGGGTCTTGGTCTCAGAAATCATTCCAATTTTTTTTTAAATATCATATAGCTTCAAATAAATCCCCTCCATGGTTATAATGTTTTTTAGGTGTTCAACATTCCTTTATATACATTTGGTTCACTAGTCAAGGTGCTTGGGGTTTAACACTGTCTTACCTTTGCAATCCCTCAAGGGCACTTAGACTAAGAATTAAGGTTATTTTATACCTTAGATTTAATTAATATAATTTTATTTATTTTAATCTACCTTAAAATACATTCATTAATTTTTTAATGCTTGATTTATGTTCTTGAACTCAAGTGAACCTTTAGGTCTCCTGACTAGACCTTACAAATGAGTGGATTAGGTCTGAGACAAAATAGTGGATATTTACACTACTATTATGAACTTTATAATACCATTTTAATTTAAATACACTCATTACCACCATATTTACCAAATTTTATATCTATATCATGCCTATAGAGGCCTCAACACTCATTTTTTCTAAAACTAGCTAGTTGGCTTCCTAAGTTTTTATGCGTCATGGTCCCAAGACTGAGTTTTTTTATTTCACCTTATTAGTATGATATTAGAGTGTTAATAAATAATTTTTTATGTTATATTATCCTTATTTAAATGGTATTAATCCTTCCTTAATCACTTATTATTCCTATACACCCTATCAATGCACCACCAACTTTACCTTGAAGCCTCTTGGAATCCAACTTTAGTGCTTGAAGTGACAACCAAGATGGTTTTAGGTGACTTTGTAGGATTATTAGATCAAAATCCCCTTCATAAAACTCTCTCACTATTTTAACCCTCTCCATGCTTAAAAATTTCTTGGATATCTCAATTAGTTCTAAATACCTCACATATGTTTTATCTTTTCATTCTTTGGGCTTAAACCAATCCACTTCTCATTAGCTACATGTAGGTGATAGTCAAGGATCATGAATATATGTAGGTATATAACTTAAAACCTTGATAATTTCCATTATTTTTATAAATCACAAACCAAAGGAGTATCTATTATTATTTTATAGAAAGGTTTTCAACTCATTTAGTAACTTTCTCAAGTTACTTCTTGCTTACTCTCCTATAAAGTTTGTACAATGTACTTTAGGTGTTATTTTCATAAAGATGACCTACTTAGAAGATGTACAGGATGATATTGAGTTTATACCTTAGATAATTTAAGGTATAATTTTATTTTTTACAACATTCCTTAAATCCCTTCATCATTTTGACATTCGGTAAAGCAAGTGTTAGCCTCGTAGGACTTAGGTTCTCCCCAAAGGATTTTGATCCACCTAGGCTCAACCATTAGTTTCTTGATGTCATATTGAAATATAATTAAATATATTTGATTAATTTTCATTTATTAATGCTTTCATACCATTTTTAAAATATATCTGATGTCTTAAAACCCTTATGACTTACACAATCGATTCTGCAACTCTTCCAAGTACACAGTTTCTCTCCAAATGATGTGAAGCATACTTTGAGATGAATTTTATCAATTTAAAACCAATTACATGTTGATATACATATAGTGTAATTATATAACCTTTATAATATCTTATGAACTACATTCAAGCTTTGCCACATATTCATTAATATATATATATAGGGTTTTTAAATGAACTACTGTTAGTGACCCTAACCAAATATGTGGGTCTATAGGTCTATTATTCCAATATGTCAAGCATTATTTGATCTTATAAGGTTTTAAAACTAAACTCCAATGATCCTATTATTTTATTTAAACTTTTTTATAGTTCCAAATAGGATACAAACACCTCTAGATACTCTGCCTTCTTATTAATGCACCTCTAGCTCACTCCTTTCATTGGATACCTATAAGTGAATATTGAGCTACTTGTACGAACTATTGACAGTGTTAGAATGTATGATAGCTTGGTTTCCATGATTCAAAATTACTTAATATCTATTTTATTTATTCAATAATATCCATTTCTTAAAATAAGATGAATTTGGTCACAAGACTTATTGAATATAGGAGATACAAGAAAGCACCAATTACCTTAACTTCCACAAAGTTACCATATTTTTTGCTTATAAGGAAAACCTCCAAATTAGTCATCTCTTATCACTTATATATCATGAATGGATTCACCTAGTGCACATTTATTTTATTATTTTTATTGATATATCCTCACTTAAGACACTTTGAACCTCATTGAGGTGAAACTCTATGGTTATTTAAAACCTCTTTTGTACTCTAAGGTGGAACTCTGACTGTTATAGGTGTTTTTGAAGGCTCATTGACTGTGCATAAGATTTTCATGGTTATTAAGTTTCCTCTCAATTAATCACTCATGTTTTCATTCTTCATGTCACCATCACTTCTTCCAACACATCACAAATCTCAAGACTAACATTTTTATCTCCCACATACTCTATAACCAATGTACGAATTGGAAGTATGATCAAGTGATGCAAGAGGCTTGTAAGTGAAGACTCGGATAATCCTAATAATTTTGTTTAAATTTATGAATTAAATGAGGTAATCAAGTAAAAATAATATAATGATGTATGTATCAATCTTCTCTAGGATCTTAACATCTTCAAACCTGCTCTTACAATCCATACAATATACAATTAAAGGGAACAACTATAAATTCTCATTAGAAAGTTGTTTAGGATATTTATCATAATATTTATTAGACTTAAAATGGTTAAATATTATATCAATAACTTCACACTATGGTATTGGATGATTTGGTAATCAAACTTTTAATGAATTACTTAGGTGTAGACCAAGTCTCCATAATTAAGCATACTTTAAGAAGATGGACAGGGAGTACATCTTAGACAAAAAAAACATTAATTACATGATAATAATGGGTATAATATGGTTAATTAGTAATTATAAAAACTATATAATGACCACCATGGAGAATAAATAGGAACTTGTAGCAAAACTCACTGAAATAACTTATACACTAAGGTATTCTTCTTCCAAATGAAAATATCTCATGGAGATGAATTTAAAAATTAAAGACTATATAAATTATAATAATTAACTATAAAATAATCCGTTAAAACCATTCCTCTCCGTATATTTATTAGCTTGAGAATCAGGTACAAGAATAGACCCCTCTCAGATGAATAAACCATAGTTACCTGCTATCACTCTTAGCTATTTTTCATAAATATGAATACAAAAATACACAAACCAATACTAATAATTTAAATAATACTTTGATCTCTAAAAATTTCCAAAGTTTCATCTCCTAACTATCTCTCTTCTTTCCATATCAAGCATTTGAAAACTACCCTTCTATACCTGTCAAGGAGGTCGATATAAAAGCTAAAATGTTTTTATTAATTTAGGGGCATAAAACCTCTTATAAATCACTTTTTTGACATTTTAAAGGATAAATAAGGTCTTTAAAAAAAATTAAACTCAATTTCACCTTGAAAATTGTACAAATGCCCTCAAAATAGGCCTTTTAGCACTAAAATTGCTAGAAACACTTGAGAAGTCTGATGAAAAATAGATCCATTGTAATTTTAATTCACATAAAATTAAAACAAGTTATTATAACCTCATACTATCATAAACATTCAAAACTTTCTACAAAAGCCATAAAATGACCCAAAATGTAATAAACTAGGTCATGAAGTTAGTCAACCCTGTCACTAACTAGTTAGATCAATTTTAAAGCATGAATTGACTATTATATAAGACATAATGCCTCTTAGTATGTTATGTAATCTTTTCACTTCTTGACACAAGTTGAAATTGGTCACAAAAGAGGCTAAGCAAGCAAATGACTATGATGACCAAAACCTTAATTTCATCAAATCTACCCTAAAATATTCTAATCAAGGCTTTGGATGACCATATCAAGGAAATTACAAGACTAAACCACCAATTTAGAAGTAAAACAACATGATAAGAAAAAATTTTAACAGTATGGGTGATAGTTCAACCTATGAAGTCAAACTTTTCAATAGTATGTGATGTTAATAAAGATCCAACAACTTACTGGACAAGGTGTGAATAAAGATAGGTGACATTTAAGAGAATTTGGTTTGACTATGGTGTTTTTGATCCCACATGGGAAATTCAGATGCATGAAATAACATCTTGGTAGTGGTGGGCTTATGAGATCCAATTTTAGTCCATATATGAGTTGATTGAGATATGGTTGTGCCTTAGAAGAGGATGTTGGTTGATGGTGGGTCAAATGCCACAAAGGATAGTTATTGGTATAGATCAAATACCATAATTATTGAGAGAGAGAGAGAGAGAGAGAGAGAGAGAGAGAGAGAGAGAGAGAGAGAGAGAGAGAGAGAGAGAGAGAGAGAGAGAGAGAGAGAGAGAGAGAGAGAGAGAGAGAGAGAGAGAGAGAGAGAGAGAGAGAGAGAGAGAGAGAGAGAGAGAGAGAGAGAGAGAGAGAGAGAGAGAGAGAGAGAGAGAGAGAGAGAGAGAGAGAGAGAGAGAGAGAGAGAGAGAGAGAGAGAGAGAGTAGGTTTGGAACAAACATTTATAAGCTAGAAATGGTACGGAAAAAAAAAATAACAAATAGGATTTACTTGGTATGTTGGAAGGGGATACCATGGTCACTTTACCTCATGACCAAAACAACATATTTTATACTTATTTTATCCATGTGAGTTATATATTACATTATTTTAACCTTATGTGTCTGATGCATGAACATTCATAGACATGAGTAATCTTACATCATAAAAAACATGTGTTTATTTTCTAGTTATTTGTTTGCTTTTGCCTTGTGTTTTAGTGTGTTATTTGGAGGAAGTCTTTCTTGGTTTTTGTACCAAGTTGTTCATTTTTTTGGTTTGTTAGTATTCGTGACATTAACCTTAATTTACAACATTCATCTTGAAGTGATTAGTTGTTTTAATGCTTTGAAGATAAAAAAAAATTCTACCTTTTGATGTTGATAGATCTTGTAGTTAGAATTGGCACTTGGAGTACTGATTTTTCATTAAGGAGAGTTTATTTATAAATAAATTTCATTATTTCCTATTTGGTCTTAACTTCTTGTCACTTGGTAATTATAATTATAATTATAATTACATCTATTGATTTGCTCAAAGTTATATTCTTTCATATTATGATTTATGCACAATGTCTAAAAAATATGAATATAATCCTCATTTGTTATTCTTTGTAGAGCTTGCACCTCTCACATAATCCTACACACTCCTTTTTATCAAATTTTCTCATAACCTTATGAAAAATTCCTATGCCTACTCATATAATTTAGTGTAATGATTGCCTTGGATCATAGCCTATACATCACACTGTATAGTCTCCACCTCACATCCCTGTACACTTCATTGGCACTTAATTAAAGAATCATCAATTCCTTTAGGTCCCACTTCAGCACAACCACATGTTATCCTAACCCATCTATGCAACACAACAAGTGGACTAACTATTTTTTAGCTACCAATGGAGGATCTTGATATTAGAAGTCATTGAGAATAACCTAGACATTAATTATTTAGATCATTTCCAACTAGCACATATAACAATAATATTAAAACATCCTCCTTGGTAGGTTTACAACATATATTATGCATGTTAAATAGTAATATATTCATCTAGCCAATAGACAACTAAGACAATAAGTCAGGTCGATGTCATTACATAATCATGACACAAATAGCTTACTCCATGCATCTACTCTACATATACACATTGTAGATATTATAATCTATTTTCCCCCCCTATTCTTTCATTTATGAATAGAAGTTGCATTTATAACAATAATTTCACTCTATTGAATGTGTGTTTTTATTATTTTATTTGAATATATTTTCATACATTTACTTTTCACAACCAAACTTGTTTATCCCCACACACCTAGTCCTAAGCCCTATGGTGTGGATCATTAGTATCAGATCTAGGATCTATTCATTTTTATGTATGTCACCATGTGAGCACAATGAGAGAGATAAGTTTTAATCATCAATTTTGTTTCATAAATTCTATAAGAACATCATATCAAAAGCAATGTGACTGACACCCCATAAGCAACCTAAAGGTAACCCCACAAGTTTGAAGGCTCATCACTGATACACTGGAGACACACACACACATTAATTTTTTATTCAATTCTATGAGTTAATGCTGTAACTAAACTTTATACCTTACCATTCATCTTAATAGTAAGATCCACAATAGTTTAATCAACAAACCCCCCTTCAAATTATGAGTCAATCTTGACATCCCCTTTGTTTGAAGGAAAGATCGATGCCAAAGCATTAGATGCCTAGATTTAATAACTCAAGGCATAATTATTAGAAAATTACTTCACTAATGCTAAGAAGCTATCCTTTGAAAATATTGAAGATGTCCATTCTACTTATTCTTTGGTGGGAGACCTTAAGGTGTGTAGTGTGCGCAAGAATTTGTTTTGGATTGAACCATGGAAAATTTTTGTCAGTACACTAAAGGAGGAATAATAACCTCTTTACCACTTTGAATATGAATACATAAAGTTCAAAAAAATAAGATAGTGAAAGGATCAATAGCTAGAAGAATACACCAACACCTTCCATGAATACTCTACACACCTACAAAATAACTTGAGGAAAACAACATAGGATGCTAAAATACATCAGTAGACTCTCACCTTACATCCTTGTGAAGTTGGATTATTGAATTCTAACACTTTGGGTAAATAATATAAAAATTCCACCAAGATTTAAGATAATTAAATTATGAATAAACATTCCACCTCTTCATCTAATGTAGTGTGTAAGGTCCATCCCTTACCCTAACTCCACATCGTATCCCCTTACATAGAATCACAATGCTTCTCACAAAGGAGAGCCAGCTTCAAAAGCCTACTCAATACTCAAAGGATAATATGCCTTATAATTTAGATAAAGGTAATAATAAGTCAAGTGATCAGTCATGTCATTTCTATCACTCATCCACCCATGACAAATTCAAATGTCATGTGGAATAATCTTTACACATTTTGCATTATGATGCACATTAATGGGTAACACTAATCCAAATGCCTCTTATCTAAGCACTAGAGACATTGTGATTTACATATTTGAATATCATGAAAATTTCATCCTCATTAATTTATATCTTAATGGTCAAACCTCTCCCACATCATCATTGATATTAGTGGTAAGATGAACATCCTTGCCCCAATCCACAACTCAATGTTTTGGTCTTATGACTACTGCACACCCTAAGCCATATTAATCTAAGGTGATTATAGAAGGGAAAAGATATACACATCTAGTGACAATGCATTTTTTTTGTAAAAATTCAATCCTATGGATGATAACATCACTTGTTACATCACACCTTGAGAGTTCTACAACATCTTATTGGGGAGACTATATCTATATAACTGTGAAGTTACATATCAATCTAAGCCACAAAATTAGACTATCTATGTGAAAGATAATTTATACTACCTCTACAAGTTATCATCCATGACCAAATTCACCTTGGCATCTACCAAGAAATGTCACAAACTTGTCTTGAATGTGCATAAGTTCATGTATCTCATGGTTTGCCCTGACACACCTATGTAGAAAACAAAGTGTGCTTTGGCAGTGCACACCAATCTCATAATGTTGTAGTATAAATAACTTGACATGTTAATAAAGAGGCATAATAAAGTATTCATAGAACCTGAAGTAATTATGTTACACTACATATTAAAAACACCACATCTATTTGGTTCATGGATCCCCTTGTTAGGATAAAATAAAACACATATTTATCCCTAAATTTCATACAAGAGAAACTATGAAATGAATCAATCAAAAATATAGAAAATAGTCATAAACATGCACAAAATAGGAGACACTAGATTTAATGTGGTTCACCCAAGATGGGTTACATCTACCAAACTTGTCCAGTATATTATTTCTAGCAATACAAGGGAGAAACAAATCCTACAACAAAACCTATTACACCTCTCTAACTTCTCTACCTCCTCTCTCTATGCACCATATATTTATTTCATCTTAGCCATGTATCAATACATTTTATGGTGAAAAACTCCTAAACATAACCTCTATTGTTAGATCTAGAAACTTCTAATCAATGGCCCAAATTGACTATGAAATTAAAATTTTACAAGGCAACCCCCTATGCCATCGGGGATATAAAATAATGGGATCCAAAACCTAGCTAAAATAACATAAAAATTTTACCCTCTAATCTTGGAAGACATTTAGGATCTACACCTAACACCCCTCTTTTGAATATCCCTTTGTACCACATATTAGTTTGGGAGAATGACAAAATCTGATGCTATATACAAGAACTCCTATATTAGGGAAGATAAAACATAAATCTTCTTATTATAGGAGTCTGACAGTCCTCATACCCAAGAAAGATGGGTCTAGATGAATTTGAATAGACTGTCATGGACTTAAAAAAGATAATGGTGAAAAATTAGTACTGACTTCCATGTATTCAAAACCTTTTGGACTAGCTCTGAGGCACTTAATAATTCACCAAGATTGACTCTAATTATTGTTACCATTAGGTTCCATTCCATCCTAAATACATTTATAAGATAACATTCAATACACTAAAAGGATTATATTAATGGTAAGTCATGCCTTTTGGCATAAACAATGCACCATCCACTTTCATGTACTTGATGGAAGATCTATACATTCCTTCCCTTAACTCCTTCATCAACATCTACTTGGATGGCATTCTTATCTTCAATAAGACTTGAGAGGAGCATATAGATCAAATATAATGCTTATTATACATCTTTCATCAACTTAAGTTTCAATCCAACTTATCAAAGTGTACATTTAGTATTGCATAAATCCATTACCTATGTTACATCATTGATCACACAGGAATCTATGTAGATATAGAGAAGATAAAAGTGATCCAAGAATGGCATACTCCACATAATCTCATAAAATTAAGGATTTTTATTGGAATTTATATCTTCTATTATACCTTCAATGCTTCTAGACATATCATGTGCACTAGATGGCATTAAGTCACACACATAAAAAGAAAAAGAAAAAAATATGAGAAGTTTCTACAAAACATGTAGTCTATTCATAAATAATTGCAAAGTATCCTCTCTCACACATAATCAAATTAAAAGGAGTGCCAAGATGCGTATCACACACCTCATACATTTCAATTTGGTGATAAGTTTTAACTACACATTTAGGAGAAACACTTTAAAGGTCCACATCAAAAGATCAAACCTTTATGATATGGCCTCTACACCATTTTTCACATAGCTGAAGAGAATGCCTTCATTATTGATATACCTTTATACTTGATCATGCACCTGGTATTCAATGTGGAACTTATCAAGCCTTACACTCTACCACTTATTAAGCTAGTAGTGACATAACATCCTTTTGATTTGGATCCCAAACACTTGTGCCTCATAAATAAGGACTACATCATTGAAGTGATAAAAACACACACCTACCATGGCACACATCATTTTTTTGAGTGGTCAAGGTTAGATAATATACTGATGAAGCTAAGTGGTACTCTTCTTAGCAACTTCAAGTGTAGCTTCCTGAACTACACACTGATGCAACATAGACCATTTCTCTTCAAAAAAGGGAAAATTATCCATGTGCAAGCTCTACATAGCTAAACATACTCTTTATTTATTCTTATACATGGCTCACACTTCTCAAATATTCCTATACACTCCATTTCCTAGAGCTTTCTCACAACCTTACACACAAGTCTTGAACCTTTTTATAGACTTTCATGTAATGATTACATCATATCAAAGCCTATGCATTACACAGCCCACTCTTTACCTTGTAACCCCACATAATTCACTAGAATTTCCTTAAGGACATACCAACTCCTTTAATACACACTTTAGCACAACCACATGTTAGTTTTCCACAATTTTTGTGGTACAAGTGGCCCAAATTGCCTTTAGCTATAAATAGAATATCCTAGGATTGGAATTCATCGAGGATAGCCTCAACATTAACTATTCATACAATTTATAGCTACCACATCTAATAGTAATATTCAAACATCCTCCTTAGTACCTATTCAACATGTATTATACATGTTAAATATGTAATATACACATCTAGCTAATAGATAACTAATACAATTATTTAGGTTGATGCCATTAAGTAGTAATGACATAGATAGATTGTTATGTACATCTACTCTACATATACACACTATAGATATTGTAATTTATTTTACCTATTCTTTCATTTATTAATAGAAGTTATTTTTTATGCAAATAAGACTTCCACTCCATTGAATGTGTGTTTGATTGCTCTGTCTGAATACATCTTCATGCATTCACTCTACACAACCAAACTCAATTGTCTCACACACTTGGTCCTAGGCCTCAAGGTTTGGATCATATTTTGATTATTATTTTCCAATCATGAATTGGTGAGCACTTTTTTGGAATTTGTAATGGAAATCAATTTTCACCTCTCAATTTGAATTATATTTAAACTTCATGTGTTATCTTTGTTGTCCAAGATGAAAATCCTAACCAAGACTTATGGCATATTTTAAATGCTTAATATTTTCTCATAGATTTATTCACCTCACATGGTTAGAAAATGTCTCTTAGGTTACTCAACATTATAAACTAAAGTTGAATTCATGAAATGATCTTGATGTTACTCATGCAGAGTTTGTTGTGGTAATTGGTAAATCTATTCCCAATTGGGAACATTCACTTCCTCAATACCAATCAAAATATACAATTCATGATGGAGTATTTCAATGGTGAATCATCTCACACTATGTTAATCAATTAAATAGAGCCTAAAATAAGAGTTTCAATAATTGTATCTACTAATAAAAAGTCCAAATGGGCCTTAAAAACTTTGAAATAGTTGTAGTAATAGTGAAAAGACTCGATAAGGTCTGTATTATGTTATAATGCTTGATAAAATCTAAGATACATTTATTTAATATAACATGAATCTATAGAACCCAACAAGGTCAGTGAAGTAACTAAAAACATGTTTTATTATATTCACTTAGTCTAAAAAACTAACCAAAACTCATGTCGTTGTATGCACTAGATTGGGCTTTATTTTGAGTCATTTTGGATATGAAGAGTATGAGATAAATGTTAAACTGTTTGGTGAGGATAATCAAACATTATGGATAAGGTTGATGTTTGTTCATTGATCTCTATAGACAAAATGGCATTCTATTTCGAGTCTGGAGAATTAATTGTAGTTTATTAAAGAATAAGATCAGAATGATAATGTTTTGTAGTTATTGGTCTAAATAAGGACTGTGTATGCTACCATGTGAATCAGAGGTATACATATAGGATTTTAGTGTAGGATAATTATTTTTTCCAAGTAATTGATTGTTAAATAATCCAAGTTATGGTAAAACTAAAAATGTATTATGCTATGTTATTTCAAGATTTTAAACTTCATAGTATGTCATCTAATGGTCTAAAGAAATGCCTATGTGGCCCTTTGAGTTGTTGAAACCCTACAACATGAGAATTAATGGTATAATTTAAATACTCTCCACTTATTCATCTTTTCACTAGTGATCATAAAATAGTATAACCTGGGTGTATCATGATCAAAGAAGAAGATGCCCCCAACATACTTATGATGTGAGTAGAGGGAAGGTCAGGGATTTTTAAGTGAATATATCATGTATCTAGGTATACTTATATCACACTCAAAGGATGTGTGAAATATATGTTTATATAGGAAAGGAGATTATATGTTATCTAATAACATGGAGCAACCAACATATGTATAATAAATAGTACAACTAGGAACATGCTAAAAAATTATGGTATTTTTGAATTTTTTGAGTATTTCAGGGAATATATTCATGCAAGCGCATAATGTTTATTATATTTTTGAGATATTTTCCTTCAAGTGTAGATATGTTGTATAAGACTTTTCCAAATTTTTATGTAATTATGAATTGTCCCAACCAATTTGGTTTAAATTTCCCTTTCTTATGTTTTTTATGCATTAATATTCTATTGATTTTATTTAAGTACCAGGCCACCCAAAACAAATTCATGTGGTTGAAATTTTTTATATGTATTATTAACACAATAATGATAAACTCTAAGTTTTTAGTATCCTAAGCATGTGTTTTACTCAATTATTCTAACTCATGTAACCATTTTTTATGATATTCATTATCTTTTATAATATCCATGAGATAAACATTCAAGTATGGTATTTCAAGTTCAATTGGTAAAATAATTTTTTTACTATAAACCAACAACATGCCTATAAATAATACACCATCTAGTGGTTCCAATCGGTATTGTATCATTTAACTATTTTTTTTTTATTTTGGCAATAATTTTGTTTGTTGCTTCTACCTATCCATTACCATGTGGTAATAAGGTGTAGAAAAGGTATGTTTGATTTTGTACTTGATGCAAAATTATTTCACTATTTTATTTTCAATTTCTTATCCATTATCGGTAATAATAGCTAAATGTATGCCACAATAAGAAATATTATTGGTCATAAAGAACCTACATATGTCATACCCTATGGTAAAATAAAGTGTAATTTACTCTACCCATTTTGTAAAATATTTTGTAGATTTGATTATGAATTTATTTCCACATGTAGACACAAAATTTATTTTTCAAATCAAATCAAATATCCATAAGGAGAAAGGTCATGGTGATCAATTAGTTATAACTCATGAGGTGGAGCATGGTTTAAATTGATATATTTATAGCATTGTAAAAATAATTTATCATTTTAATTAGATTCTTGGTCTATTTATGCCAATAATAACCCTATCATAATAATTTTGGGGACATGGTCCTACCACTAGTGTCCTCCACACTCACTATCATGTATTTTTAAGAGTGTGGTTCATGCCTCATCCTTGCTTAGGCATAGAATTAAGTGTCCATTGAACTCTCACTTGAATAAATCATTTATAATAATAACATAAATAAGTGTCTCTCATTATAATATACATTATCAATTTTTATGAAGTGATCTAGTATGTAAGCCCATTTTATCAAAATTATAGATGTCACTATACCATTTTATATTTGTTGATCTATGAGTAATGATGAGAACTACCAGAGCATCCATTTTATCTAGACTAATGAAGGTTTTCATAACTATCATATGTTAAATTTTATTTAATCATCATTGAAGTGAAAATGTATTAAGGTTATTACACTAACCATTACATCTATATGGAAGTTATATTTATGTGGAATATTATCAATAGAAAACGTGTCAAATGTTTATTTCAGTATATCCACAATTAATTTATATGTAAGTAAATTCTCTTATTTGGTTTGGTAATGATTGGTAACTTGAGTAGAAACCAACTAAGAGTCACAAAAAACTTGAATGTCCTTGATATGAATCTTTTGTGCTATGGATAATCTAATTATCAAGGCCTCATATTATGTTATATTATTAGTGCAAGAAAAGGCTAATCTATAAGATAATAACATGTATTCACCCTTAGAGGTGTAAAATATGATACCTACACCCACATTTGTCATACATCTAGATCCATCAAAGAACATTTTCCATGGGTTTAAAGATATATTATATGTTTCAAATTCATTAGGTATGTTTTGATAATTGGAAAAGGATTAGGTGATGGAGCTGTACATAATTGATCGACTACAAATTGAACTTTTACTATTTTAGAGATATAATTTAGAGACCAAATTATATGAATTGCAGCACCCATTTAGCTATGTGGCCCATAATGTGAGTGTTATTCATGATAAACTTTAAGATATCATCTTTAATTATTACATGGATCTCATTATTGAGCAAGTAGTGTCATAACTTTTGTGTAGCAAATACTAATGCTAGATAAATTTTTGATATATCATTATATTTACATTTATAATAAGCTAGTTGAAGTCTTATATAGTAAATTGTATTCTCTTTGTGATCATCATCATATTGTGTTAATACAGCCTCATGAATGGTTGAGATATAAAGGAGTGATGGTCTATCTAGTATATGAGGCATGAACATTGGTTGGTCTACTAAATTTTCTATGATTTTGTCAAATATTTTCTAAAAAATGACATTCCATACAAATTTTGTGTCCTTTTTTTATCAACTCATGAAATGGATTTTTTTATCATTAAACTAAGCAATAAAATCTTGAATGGCCTAAATTTTTCCTTATAAACATATTAATCATATTAAGTTTGTTGGCAGTGGGATTTCAATAATATATTTTACCTTTTTTAGATCAAATTTAATGCCTCATCATGAAATGATATACCCTATGATCATTTTTGAGGATACCCCCAAAATTGTACCTTTTTGGATTCAATCACACATTAAATTTGTGCAATCATTCAAATAGTTATCATAAATTGGTAACATGAACTTGTGAGTATTTTGATTTTGAATGTCAAAAATAAACATAATAATTAATGATTTTATGAATTAAATCATGGAAAATATGTGTATTTTCCATTTAGCATGTAGTTTCTAAAAATTTAAGGCAAAAATGCATGAGATTATTAAAAAAATGTTCCCCAATGGGGTAGTAAATGTTGTATTTTCTTGATCTATTGCGTAGTAAATGTTTAACACTAAACTTTAGATATAGTTGGATATAGAGTTGATTATATTAGATTACATTTTACACAAAGGTGGTGGAATAATCTAATAAGCAAGCCAATTAATAGAAAACTTAAATAAACAATATTATAAATGTATATAATTGAGATTGATAAAAATATAAAGTATAGTTATTAATAGATATTACAATAAGTTTAAAATAAATGATACTTAGTTGTTTTTATTGTGCACATATAAGTGTAGGTAGGAACATACTAGAAGTGTACTGGAAGATGATCCTAGAATAGTCATCATATTCTTGTAATATTCTTTATGTCACCTTAGATGCTTATATCAGATCTAGATAGTTGCATCAATGCAGGTGTATAACTCTATTTTAGGTATCCTATATTAAATACTAACTATATCTAGATTCAAATAATTAAAAATTTCTATGTTTTATTTCATCATTATTCTGATGTATTTATATTATGTATAGATGTTATCATTCTTTGTCAATTGATCAAACCCTAGCTCTTCACCCTTAGAGTGACTATGGGAAAAATGGGTTAGTGGGCTCACAATATTGAGATGACCCCAAAAAACCCTATATCAATGGGTGATGCATACATAGCCATTACTCTAAATAGGGCCTCAAGATGATATAGTTTTCCCCTAAGTGTTGGCTTATGTATGCATAATCGTGCAATGTGTGATAAGTAAAGACATGCAGTGACATAGCTTGGAAATTGGAAAATATGGCTCATAGGATGATCTTTGAATTATTCAAACGTGTATAAATATTTATCCTACGAATGATATGGAAATAGGGATAAATAAAGTAGGTTTTCTCACTTTAATGCTTGATTGAGTGCTTGATTTATATATTTCCTTATGAGTTTTATGTGATTTCCAGTGAGGAATGAATGAGGGTTGATCTTGTATATATACCAATCATTTTTATAAATATATCACATTTAATATCTTAGGTAGAAATTTTGGATATGTTTATTTTTGAAATGGGGTGAATTTTGGGCACTTGAAACTTTATATAAAAATTAGATAGTTGTGTCAATGCATACATCTGCCTGAGAGGCAAGTATCAAAAGGGATGGAAAATAGGTACAAGCCCAAAATTACAAGTGAAGGATACTAACTAGGTTTGGATATTTTTCCATATTATATAAGGATTGGTAATCAAAATAACAATATTTATACTAAGAGATAAGGAATTAGGCATAAAGAAATAGTGAATGTGGGACTTTCAATAGTAGGAAGTTCTATAACTAAAAAGTATAACCATGATAGGTAGTTTCCAAGTATAAAAGACTATGGTACTATATAAAATTATATTTTATTATCCAAATATTATTCCTCTATGCCATGATCTACCCCTAGTTATTGATGGGTTACCTATACAGCTGATGATATAGCTTTCAATACTCATTAGTAGATGGTTATTATTATGCATTTACTCTCTTCTTACTCTATGATAGTGCCAATGATGATTAAATTCAGGGGTGTGGGAATGTAGACCATTCTGATTTGCAGAACATTGTTTCACACTTGGAAAGTGTGCGATACTTTATAAAAATAAAAATTATGTTTCTTATTCCTCCTATTAGAGTTATGTTCCCATGTCTTCTAGCATAGACTTATACAATTCTTCCTTGGTAAATCCTAGTTATTCAAGATCATACTTAGAAATAATCCTTAGGACATTGATATCACTTAGTTATGGGTTGGTGTTGTGATTATTTTTATTTGGTGGTGGAGGTGGTGTTTTTATTTGCATCAGTACATCCTTTTTCCCTATACCAGTTTATGATGGACACATATATGTTTATGGAGGTGCATGTGCTTAAACTTGTGGTTATAAATGTTGAATGCCTAGAGACATAGGTCACATAGGTTGGATAGTTATAATATCTAGATCTTTTTGTCATAAGACTTCTACCTACATTTCCAGCATGGTGATGAAGAAGGGTCATAAAGTGATTGGTGCCTTGAAAAACTCATAAACTTAGATTTGAATAACATCATGTAGATTTATAATGGTAGCATGCTACCCCAAGAAATATATAATGTCTTAGGGAAATCAAGGGTAAAAATGATGATTCTTTAAACCTCCACTTACCATGAATTGAATTAGCCTAGCCTCTCATAGTAATAACCTAACTTGGTCCATGAAACACTAGAAAATGTGGTCATAGGTTAGAAGTCAACATCATGTGAAACAAAGACTTCCATTATGTGAAACAAAGGATTATTACCATGAACTATTATTGGAAATACTATGGCATGTTTTTGATGATTGTATCAATGTTTTTTATTATCTTAAATACTAAGAACTCATGTTAGATGAAGTTCTCATTATGTCAAACCATTTAATATATAATATTTATGACCCCTTTGCTATCCTATCTCACATTTTTGGTGGTATTCTTAAAGTTACCATTAATAAATTCAAATAATACTCATAATGTGGCATCATCCATCGAGTCAATATGGTTCCCTATAGATAAGCTAGAATACTTATTCTTAGTATTTGACTGAATGGGAGGGGATTTGGTCTTATATGGTAAGATGGATTTGGCTCATGTTGAAATCCTTATTTACATCACCATTGTTTTTGTGTTGATGAAGATCATTACATCATTGGATAGATGGAATTCACCTTCATTGTGGTGACTTAGCAATGCCATCATCACTTCATCCAATTGTCCAAATGTAAGGAACTCAATGACGCACTCTATATCAAATCCTCATAAAGGGTGTTTAATATCTAGGGATTATGATTGTGCTAATATGACTTGGTCTTCATTAATATATAGGCTTGCATCATATAAATAAAATAAAACATATGTAAATTTTGGTACTATATTTTCCTTAGTGTAAGTGTTGACCAAATTTGACTGTACATGTCAAATTACAGTCCCTATAAGTAAAAACTTGATTTTTAGGTGTTTTTAATGGTTATAATAATTTTTCATGGGGTATGTTATATTCCATTTGATGTAATTTTATGATATATTATCCTTTGTTTTAGTCATATTAATCCTTATGTCTTTTAAAGTCATTTTAGGGGTCATAAATGCAAGTGGCATGGTTCCCAAGGTGTAAAAGTGTCCTAATTTAATATTAAACATCCAAGAAGTAATATTACCTATCAATAATTTTAGTATCATCTAAAACTTGTAAATTATATATATGAAGATCTAGAAATCAACTAAAAAATAGGGAGTTTGGCAGTTGTACAGACTATGGGGAAAGGTGACACATGGGATATGGTCATGGAACAACTCTTAATCTTCCTAAAAATTATATACATGATTTAAATACTCTATAAGTGATAAATTCAAGATAAAATTTTTATGTTCCTTTTTCACCTTTCTAGGCACATAGAATTGGTTAGTATTTTTGTGCTTGGTATGAACATTTGAAGGTGTTTCAGTTCAAAAAAATTTGGGAGGTGAAATTAAAATTAGATATATACATTTACATCAAAATATTTATAATATTTTTCAACCATGATTTATGAACCATCCTTTACAAGTTGACTATGTTTTTTTACTCATTATTTCCTACACCCTATAGGTTTTGATCTATTTTAGACAATTCTATACAAAAAAATTAGAGATTTTGACTCTAGAGGATTTTGGATATCTTCTTAGATGACCTCCATGCTTATTTATAGGTTTCATGGTGTTTTGGTGAGCAAATAATATTAAGTTAGTAGATTAGTCTAATTTGAGATGACAAGCAGTTTTCTACCATTTTTAATGTCTTCATGATTTTATGGTGACTTTACTAAGTTTTTATAGGTTCATAATTATTTTTATAATGATATATTGACCCCCTTAACCTTTCATTCTAATTATCCATGTAACATTCCATGAATTGTAGTCATAAAGCACCATGTAGTCAGTTGGTTCCATGATTATCATGCATAGCCAACTTAGTGAGATGGGTTAAGGCCTTAAACATGTCTATGGGGGTCATGAATATGGTATTGAAATTTTTAAGACATTATCATAGTATGAATAATCAATCAAATCCTTTCATTTTGTATAAGAAGGATTGTAATAGCCAACACAGTCACTCACATAATTCTGCCATTAGCATATACTTACAAGTCCTTGAAAGGGTCTAGACATTGAAATGGATATATATTGACTTGATATATGTCCTCATGATTTTTAATGGTCCATATTATCATTTTAAAGAGGTATAATGGTTGCTAAAATCTCATATACAATGTGTATGATTCATAATCCTGTTCACTTCCTATAAGCAACTTAATATGCACCTACATGCGCCTTATTAGAAACCAATTGTGTTGAAAAAGAATGTTTGACATAGGAAAAGTGTTTGATAGAGTCAAAAACTATTTTTAAATTTTTTAAAACCTAAAAACTCATTTGAACCTAACAAACTATATCCACTACCTAAATTCTACACTTGTAGCTTGTATGAAAATGACCACCTACAGGTGGTACTAATAGAAAGCTAAGAATCTATTTTAGAGTGTTGAGGCATGTGGTAAGACCTTATATGGAATTTTAATAGGTTTAAAAATATTTAAAACCATTTTTTAAGTGATATTTTACTACACAAAGTTAAAAATCTCCTTTAAAGGTAATGACTACAAGTTCAGGGATCTAATCCCTAAAAGTGCAAAATAGAGTTCCTTAATGTTTTGTTGATATCTTATTACAAGGTTGCTAATGCCATTCATGCATATTGATGACTTAAATATGAATCCTTCATCTAGTAAAGTACCATAAAAAATTTAAAATGTATATTATTTATTGAAGTTATTTTTTTGTAAACCCCAAATTGCCCATTTATGCACTAAACCCAGGCAATGTTCACCTACAGGTTTGAGCTCCAAGATACCTTTTCATTCAAAAGTTACAAAATTGGACATGAATTTATGTTTGAATTGGTTTTTATGGTTAAAAATAACATTTATGAGCTATATTATGTCTAAATAGGTTGATATGCAATGAATTGAACCTTGTATGCACCTACATGTATCTCTTGCCTAAAAATTGAGGTACAGTGGACTGTGAAGCCCTATAAGTGCATAATATGAGCTTGAACAAATGGTTGAAGGTAAAAATATGGATTGTATTATTATATACATAGGTTATTGTGATAAATAACATATTGAGGAGATATTCATACATTATACCTAGGGTCCAAATGTGCATGAACATCTATAGGGGTCATCTCTGCAGAGGAAACATGGAAAACTAGTTAACTACCAATGACTGCTATTGGAAAAATTTCAACTCAAAACTATTTATTTAACAATATTATATATAAAATTTATCTTGGATGGATTAAAAAATTATTATACATGGTTATAAAATCTTAATCCATTCATTTCCACCTATAGGTGTAGTACAACAAATAAAGACACAGTCAAAAATACACGTAGTCTTGACTGTCCAAGTGTAAAGAGAAAGTTTAGGGAGTTTGAAGTGATTTTCAAAATAAAATTGCATTCATCATGACTATAATATTATCATATAGCTCTCATAGTGGATATATATCAGGGATAAGGTTATAATAATGCATCATATAGCTCACTTAATGGAAGCTTGCACACAGTTTGCCTCCCACAAAGTCTATTTTATTTTTTTGAGAATTTGGGAGTCAAATAATAATACCAAGAACCAAAAAATGGTATATAATGTATATATAGGTTTTATAATATCATAAAATGATTATTTTTTTTATTGAAATAGGGTAAGTACCCTATGTTTTATCTTAAACAAAGGGTACTCCCCTAGGTTACAAACCCTATAGTCTTGAGGTTTGGAGACAAAAGAGTAGACAAGAAGTTGATTAGACACTGAGAAGAGATGTGTGGATTTAAAACACACCTAATAAAACATTTAAAACTAATCATAGGAGTAATATCAATAGGGTGGTTTGGATGATAGGGGTTATAGTCAGACCTACTGGACAAGGTTTATGCCTAAAGCCAAATGGGCGTCCAACTTCACTTACAGCTCTCGATAGAAATCCTAACCTATTTTAACATTTTTTTTGGGTCACTATATATTTATATATTCTATTTATATGTATGGGAATCCATCAAAAAGTCATTTTGATATTTAAGATGTAGACAAACTATTAGGCATGGTTAGGCCTAATGCTCAAATAATAAGTCACTTCTAATTATAGCATGAGATAATATTTTTAACCAGCTATAAAATGTTTATAGGATGTATTTTTATGTTTAGAATTTTTTAGGATGTAGAGTAGGTCATATGGAGTCATCTTTTGGCTCAAAGGAAACACTACACCTATAGTAAAAGGAGGAAAAAGCTCGATAGGGAAAATTTAAGTGATTGTATATCCCTTGGTACTTTGCATGGAGATCCAAGGATCAAGGATGAGTTATAAATGGTCTTAAAAAATCATTTTTGGGTATTTATTTGAGAGTTGAACGTCAAATTTTTATGAATAAAGCCTAAGAGGTCAAAACTATCTATAACCCTTGCTAAACCCTTAGAAGGACCCGATTGGGAAAATGAGGTTGGATGGATATTCAAGTGAGATATTTTTACCATGAAAGTGATTGAAATTTTTATAGTATTCTTTTAGGATCCTTCCCATCCTTTTGAGTTATAATAAACTATATTGATGGAGTACAAAATAGGGTACTTGTGACTATTTTGTGTGTTGTGCAGGTTTAAAGAGGTTACATGAGATGAAAATCATATGGAATGGAATATTAGGACTTAATCCAATTCCATATTTCCATTTAATTCTTCATAACAACTCATAATTTCTTCAATAATAGCTCTCATCTTAGCCAATCAAAACTAGCATAGTGACCAAGCTAGTGAGAAGGGTGGAAAACTTTAAGTAAGCTAATTTTAAGGTGTGCTTGATGAATCTAAGTCCATGGAGATTAATTACACATTTCATATACTCCCTCCCATGGATTTTATTGAAAACTTGAAGCTAATTTTGAGGCCAAGTGTGAGGGGTGACTGAAAAAGGAGTTTTTTATACTATAGATGGTGATAGCTCATTTTGGGGAGAGTCTAAATGAGTAGGAATGAATCCAATGCATGAAGAGGCATATATGTAATCCTTCCCTCTAATTAAAATCATAAGATATATTCATATTAATTTTTTAGATGTTAAAATAGGTGTGGATGATGAAGGCATTTTTCTAAGCCAACACAAGGAGTTGCATGCCTTGTATGGACACTTTTACTTCCTAACCTTGCATGGTTCATTTAACATATTATTCTAATACACAAGTAACAACTTTTCTCAGATTTACAAGTGTCTTTGTGACCTTTTAACTTCTCTCTTCTCCTCTCTCTCTCAATTTCTATAAGAACTAACCATTTTGGACTTTTTAACTTATGATCCATGAAATTATGGTGAATCCCTACTCATTTACATACCATTTCATTAGTAAGATTAATGATTTTTATCTATTATATAAATTTTCATAGTTTTTATACTTTAATGATGGATATTTATTAGTGAATACTATGGATATATTAACATGTCTCATTATTTCACCTATTTGCAACTTCTTCTTGTAGGGCATGTGAAGTTTTCTAGGAGGTGTTAAGGTTGAGTGAGTTAGCCTATTCACTAGTGTCATTAAAGGCCTCTTGTCTAGTCATCCTATCTTAAACATTAATCTATAACATCATAATGAAACAATGATGTGAGAAGATTCAAATTGGAAATGTGTATGTTTGGTTAGTCCTTTATTCCCATGTGTAACATGTAGCTGTTTGGAAGTCATCAACTTATTTTGTGTGTCACCTCCCTTAGAATAGTTTGATTTCAATTTTTTCTCTCCCTTTTACCTCACAAAGTTTAGGTGTATTAGTAATCCAAAGTGGTACATTAAGGGATCTATCCATATATAGAGATTCACCTCATTCTTAGGCTCACCCAAAGCCTAGAGGTGTTTCAATTATGCCACTTGGATGAGGAGAGCTGAGACATCTCCTCAAAGGGTGAAAATATAAGTGACAATACTAAATTCAAGCCCCATTTATTCTTTATATTTATTTTTTGATATAATTAAGAGTTATGATTGATCTATAACTACTATCTAGTAGGCCCTCGATAGATGGATATAAGTCAAATTTGTGTTACTGAAAATCTATGCTTAGGGGAATGAATCATACTCAAATCAAAAATGGATCTTGTTCACAAGGGATTTTAATGGTGGTTCATTTTTTATACCCTTCCTTATATAAATTTCCTTCACTCCACTCATTAAATGTTTTACATTGAATTATGTTGATATGTCTTCACACCATTATACTATTAGTTTTATGTATTTGGTTATTACAATGTGACCTTGATACTTTTATAGAAGGTTAAATGTTTTAGCTTATGTACTTATTTGATTTGATGCACCATCTTTATTCTCTAATAAATTTCCTTTATTGAACATTAGTTGAATCTAACACATTGATATTTTTTAGAAAAGATACAATCTTTGGATTGATTTTTCATTAACCACTTTATGAGTGACCATTTGCTACCTATGTTTTGTACCCCTTTTGTCACTACTTCTTCCCATAATTAATTTATTAACCCCATGTAGACCTCATGCTAACTTATCTTCACATTACTCTTTCATTATTTTATTGCTTTCTTTTAAAACTCTATGATGTTGACATTTCAAACTATGTTTTGATGGCTTGTGATATAGATGTTTCACTATACATAGATAGACTAAAAACCTACAAAAAATAACAAAATAGTAAATGAAACAAAAATCCTAACTATATGGTGCTACTCAACACCCACTATATTTTCATCTTGAGAATATAGATATCATTGGTGATAATACTTACACCTATATTTATTTACACACCCCAAGATGATAGTTTCTTGAAGGTCCCTTAACACTATTATTCATTATTGTGATGCCTCATGGATGATGTATCCCCATTTCCATTGAATTCACATTTTACCTAGATGTGCCTAGAATTTAATATCATATAATAATATCATCTGCTTTGGATATAACTCCTTAGATTGTATATTGTGATAAAGCCATGATTTTTTACTTTGCTTATTTATTTCTCATGTCTAACTCACTCTATACCTTATTTTATCCATGTGAGTTAGATCTATCAACCTCATGAAAAGTGAACCCTAATATCCTAGTCACATTATCAATGTGATTTGTAGACTTGTAACTATACACTCCATAAGCATAACTACTTTTATTTCATAGACCTATTGAGATAGAGTGAATCTTATTTCACACTTATAATCAACCCTATATATCAATAGGATTTCAGGAATTTAACCCTCCCAATCATCTCTCTGCACATTGTATTTTTTAAAGCATCTTTTTAAGGACTTTTTTGGACGATTAAACCTATCCATTAACTTGAGGATGAATTTTTGTGTTCTTATGGTTTGACATCATGAATTCTTATGTCAAAGTCTTGATAGCATTATTGAAGAAGTGTGTTCCTCTATCACTAATCAACTTCACCAAACATCCAAACCTTATTATGATTTTCTCATAAAAAAACTTGGCTACATCTATTGTGTTACAACTTGGTGTCATAATAACTTATACCCATTTTGTGAAGTAATATGTCATAGTAATTTTATACCTATAATGAGTTTTTTTCCTAGTGGATTAATAGGTCCTACATAGCTAATTACCCATTTCTTAAAAGGTTGCATTTATAACATAAGATTTAAATTCATTTCATCCCTTTTATTTGGCTTCCTATTATTTTAAAAGCATCATAGTGATTTATGAATCTATGCATATCCAATAACAAGTTAAACCACCATAATCTACTCTTTAATATCTTCCTCATAATCAATTCACATGTAAAGTGTCCTACAATTCCCTGGTGTGTTTTTTCCAAAAATTATGGCCTTTCATGCTTCAAGGATAATCTATGCAACATATCATCCTTACCCATTTTATATGGAAAGTCATTGATGATATTGAAAGGTATGGCTCATGTGATCATTGAATTTTTATCTTTTTTGACATAGTGTGCAGGAAAAACTCATTGTTCTAGGAAAATGGCTATCATCCATATTCTTTATAATTAAATAGACTCTAAATGAGTGTGCATATGATGAATCTTATTTAAATTATTCTAACTCCTCACCATTACTTATTAGACTAAGATGATCTAGTCCCAAATTTTTTCTTCTTAGTTTCACATTGATCTTAAACTAAAATCATTGAAATATTATTAACCACCTAGATATCCTTATGCCTAGAGTAGGCTTATTCACTAGGTAACATAGAGCTTGATGATTTATAAATAATATAAAATGGTGTTTATAGGAGGTATTTCCTAACTTTATAAAGTTAAAAAACCATATTTAAGTCTTCTCACTTTGTTTTAGTGTCATTATTCTCTATTATTGAAAACTCATTACTTGTAAAGTGAATGGGTGATCCAAACCTCCATATATGGGTTGATCCAATACAATTCCTATTGTAGTTTTTGGAACATTTACATGCACATGAAATTTATTACTCCAATCAAGGAACACCAATATTAGGGTTATTACTAAACTCTACTTCAAATCCGAAAAAGATGCATAACACTTAGTAGTCCATTCAAACTTTGTGTCTTTACACAATAATCTCTCCATTGTGGTTGATATAACTAGGTAACCTTTTTTTAAATTATAATAATATCATATATGTCCTAGGAATTATTTAACTTTAGTAGAGATTTCAAGAGGTGGCATACCTACAATGACTATGATTTTGGCTTGTTCAACTAAAATACCATCATCGCATACTATGTGACCCAAGAGAACACCAAACAATGTAAAGAACAAACATTTTTTTTCAAATTTAATGTGATGTAAAGATTTTAGAATCATTATAATATTATCCTTAGTTTGGATTGTTGTTCTTTAAATAAAGAGAATACAACCCAATCATCAAGACAAACTTCTAAAAAATAATTGATGAAATCTTTGAATGCAGTTACTAGTGATAATTTGGCCTCTCAGACCAAATATCTACCCATATATTTATAAAATTTATCATGAGACCCCTCTAAGCTTGTATAAAGTTACCTAAATATTATCATGGTCTTCAAAATGGTCAATTAAACCTTATTAGCACTGTTTAAGGTTTCATTGTATGTAATAGGGGTTGCTTGAGAGATCATCATGTGATAGCATGTTATGAGTCATTTGATGATGTTTTAGATTTTAATAGGATATCCTTTTATGAGAGGAAAGGTATAAAGTATATTTTGAATCCTAAAAGGTGGCTTATATCATGTTTGATGAAGTTAAGGTATTTTTGGAGAGTTTAAGGTTTTTGGAGATGTTAAGGTTTGATTTTATCCTAGGTCCTCAACTCTTCAAACCAAATATTATGGTCACATGCATGGATTATGTCTAAATTATTCTTATGAAAATTTGGAAGCCCTTGTGGAAATATCTAGCTAGTCAAATGAAATCATCAAAACATGGTTAGGTCTCTACAAGCTCAAAAGTCATAAATTGTCACTTTAAATGGTTTTTTTAAAGGTTTCAAAGCATGATTGAAAGTTATATAGAATTTATCCTTATGTAATGATTTTAAAATAATAATTTAATTTGAAATTAATTATGGGGCCTACAAGAATTAAAAAAAGATTGTTTATAATGCCAAAAACACTTGTCAAAGCTCATAAAAACATGTTTTAATGTGGAAGAAGAGAGTTTTAAAGTAGAAGATAATGATTCCATCCCTCTCAAGGGTTTTTATATGCATATTAATGATATAGAAACATTTTTATGGTTATATAATGTGAAAATATACTTTTCTTCTTTATCACCCTTCTTGGTAGCCCTAGGAAGCACATCTATTTTCATTCAGTACAAGAAGGAAAGAGAATATATAATCCGATTCTCATAGGGGTAAGGATTAGTATTTATCCAATTTCAATCCATATAAATAGATAATTCATTGAGGACATATGATTTATGAATCATTGTTAAGAAGCCAGGATACTCCTAAACCCTTCTAAAACCTTGTAAGGTTGGTTTTACTCTTGAAGTTGCATGTGTGAGCTTGGTAATGATACTAGAAATTTTTGAAAGTATTGAGGGGTATTTTTATATCACATTCATATGTTTTCATGGAGGATAAAAAATCAAACTATCTCATATAGGTTCCTTGTGGAAAGGAATAGTTTATAGTCATAAAGGCTAGGTTTGTCACTTTTGAGGATTAAGTGATCAATTATTTATCCTTCCCAATAGGATATAAGCTTCAATAAGTTTTCATCAACCCCTATAAATCCTTTGATTCATCATTTAAATCCATTAAAAATATTCAAGGTGAAATAATTCATCAAATTTTAGTAGTGTTAAGAGAGACTGTCATGTTATAGGTTGTAGGCATGTTGTAGGTCTAGCAGAGATAAAACTTGTCAAGTATGAGGTGTGTTTATTGTCCAAGTTCCTACAAGGATGTGTACCATCTCAAATTCCATTAAGGATCATGATCAATAGGTTTTACAAGAGTGAAATCATGAGGTTAATATGAAAAATTCTCTTTTGAGGTCAAATCAGAAGGAGTCTAGTAGCCTATAGGTTTATAGTAGTTAGGTCAATTTAAACATTGAAGACCCTACTATGAAAATTACAGACAGTGAGCCTGAAAGACCATTTTGGAAGGGATAAAATCAATGATAAATATGCATGGGGATATATGGTTTTTGGACATATTTATAAGCCTATGGATTAGGGGCAATGATAAGGCCTATAGGGATTCTAAATGCATGAACACCCCCTAGTAGGGACTGTCACTTTTTAGACTACTTGAAACCCTCATAAGATGATCAAGAAGATGCAAACATTGATTAGTAGTACAATGAGATTGTTCATGAATTAAAATGGTTCTTAGGTATGGTGAAGGGGTCTCCATTCTCCAACCTTGTGACATTAAGTTTTTTTTAAACCCCTAATCTATATGAACAATGCTTAAGATCTTAAACCACTCTAAAGCTCTATTTCACACCATGAAGAGACTTAACAGACCCAGTCTTTTGATTGGAGAATGAATTAAATTCGACATGGGACTTAATGGTGATTATGGGTGATGTATAGGCCCCTATACTATTAGATAGTGGTGTTAAGGAGGAAGAGGATCTATCCTCTATAAACAATCATTAAGACTAAAAACACTCCAAAACCCTCTAGAATGACTTGATGATTGATTTTTCATATCAAATGAATTCTAGTGGATTTAATTAGCTGAGGAAGGACTATGATGATATTCATAGGTCTTATGATCACTTTTAATATACCATTTATTAGAATGTGTAAGGTATAAGAAGTACAAAAATGGCCTAAAAGATAAGTTGCAGACCTAGTTATGAGCATGTAGGATTGTAACAAGTATTCAATTTAAGTGAAAAGGTTCTATAAGCCTGAGTATAAACTCTATAATATTTTACAATCCTTTTAAATATTTCTCAAAGTGATACATAGGCTATTAAGTCACTGGACCAAATTAAGTCAGTGATGTTTTCATTATCTTTCATAATGAGACTTATTGTAAATCTGGCAAAGAGTTAATTAGATCTTGAGAACCTACTAGACAACATTATAAACATTTAATGAGTATATTAAATGTTATTATGATCATAATAAAAGATTTTTCACATGTTACAAGCCTTTTTAAGCCTAAAATGGAGAATTATGATGATTCTTGTCTCAAGGAGACTATTATTGCTATACACAAGTTTTTTTAGAGAAATAAGATTAAAGAATAAAGTGAGAAAGGACACATAGGATTTATTAACCTATTTGGAGACAATTTTAATAAATTTTAAGTATATCAAAAGTATCAATAACCTTATTATTACAAGTTTGTAAACAAGAAGCCAAATGTGAACCTATATCCATGGTACTTTAGTGCAAACAATAAACTTTAAATGTAATATGTACATGGTTATGTGAAAGGAGAGTTAGGGAGGATTTATGAAGGAACTCAATATTAAAATAATATTATAGATAAAGTTAAGAGGATAACCTAATAAATCCTATTTTATAACCTACGATCATAAAGTCTAGATACCATAGTCAAGTCTATGTGTTAAATATATCAAGAAATCTTATTAATAAAAATAAGTTGAAGTGTGTAAATTTTCAAAATGAACCATGGATTAGAGGAGGTATTTTTATACCTATTCAAATCAATCATACTATTCACCCTTAGACTTTAACATCTAAGATCAAGAATTCCACCATGCACCTATAGGCCTGCTTAGGAGAATTGAAGAAGATGGGTGATTGTTGGAGCATTGAAGAATTGGAATGATGATTATGCTTCATTTAAAGTTGATATTATGATCTTCACATATTTTCAAGGTGACTAAAGGATCTATAAGGCTCAATAATACTAGTTAGGTCTGAAAGGCCTAAATCTGTACATATAATTCTGTCTTCAAATCTTGAAGAGAACATAAGGTTTATTTTCATTATTTTCAAGGTTTTGATGGTCAAGAAGGATGTGAAGTATCATGTCATATGTAACCATAAATTATAAACCCATTATAATTAATAAAATGTAATATTTAATACTTTTATTACCTTTAATGCTAATTTACTTTGAAACCCTAGGTATAAGTTTATGAAGGTAGAAGTAAGGTTGAAGGATGGAATAAAGAAAAGAGCCATTGGATTACCTCATATGAGGTTGCACAGACCCTAAGGAGGGGTTTGGAATCAAAATTAAATAATTTTATACCTTATTATACCAAATCAACCTCTTCGAGTTCTCAAATTGACTTAGGCAGGCAGAAATGGTTCTTTTCCTCACATGTGAAGTATAGGGAGAAGGTGTATGAAATATTAAACTCATTAGGGATGATAAAAGGGGTTGTTTACTGATTATTATTGTAATTTATTTTTGGTTTAGGATTATTAACTCTATGAATAATTTTTACTACCAAAATAACCTTTAAACCCTTCTTAAACCTCTCATAGTGACCTAATGGAGGAAATATGATTTTTAATGCCTTCAAGTGCAAAGTTTTGACCTTGGAATGATTTTTATGATCTCTAAAAGTCTCATGGTCATATTCAAATGGTTTTTGGTGGAATTTTTGAAGTATATATTATATTTAAAAGGGTTAAAAAGTAATTTTACATCCCTTTTAGAGCATGAAATTACCTAAAAAACATGGGCTGCTATATAATAAAGAGGTCATAGAGCATGATGATGTATGAAGGTAATATGGAGCTCAAGATGTCAAAGGAATATATTTTTAAATCATCATTAAACCACTAGGATAGATTGTATAAAGGCTAATATACCACCAAGTTAACACATGGGATGAGTTATGAGACTATTTTCTACCCCTCATTCATGTTTGTAATTGTTTTTGGATGAGTGACATTAATTATGGCCTCTCCACTCCATCTCTATTGCATATTATTCCTCTATATATCTTATGTTCTATAAATTGGGTTTATAAATACATTATACACATGATCCTCTACTGGGCATGACCAAAATCTACCGATTTATATCTTGAAGCCTTGTATCTAATACAAGGATTGATTTAGCCTTATCCATACTAGCATATAGTGTGTTCAATACTTTTTTAATTTGCATTAGTTGTTGAATTATTTCTTCTTTTGTAGGTCTTTTTCTCTCATGATATTAGTGGATTGGTTTTATACAGGTCACATGGTGTGTGAAGGTGTTCATGCTTATGATTATAATGGAAACTGATTGGTAGTGTCTTCTATTAGAACTTCAATTTATTACCCTTAGGTTATAGACATTTGGCATGGACTTCATGTGAAATATTGATGTGTAGGGGTCCTTTTGGAGAGATTATCCCTTTCCTTGGAAATATGAATAGGATTATTAATTTGAGTATATATGATGCATCAGGGGAGCTAGGCCCAAGTATAGAGACTAACCTCAACCATTAGGCTACCCATACCTAAACGTGATTCTATTGTATCAACTGGATGAGGCAGGCTTGAAACTCCCTAACTCAAGGGTGTAATCTAGATTGATAATAGTTTTTGGCACACTAGGTGCAACTAGAATTTAAGGAGGTTTGAGGAATTAATCTCACAATTTGGTGACCTCAAGGAATCTCAAACATTCTAGTATTATATTAACACTCAATTTTTATGCCAAAGTTCATCACAAGATATTTATCCAAGGGTAAGAATAACTTTTGTTGATAGTTTTATTGTCCTTTGTTTGCCCCATGATGTTCAATGGTTAGATATAGAGGTAATTTATATCCTACACTTCTTTATCAATAGCATCATTACCCATATCAGCCCTATATTGATCCTTACCAATATTATGTTGATCCTAATCCTCCTTATGATCCACTTCAGACTTATGGTGAGTCATATTCTCTATATGAATCTACTTATCCATATGAATAACATGGTTATCAAGATTAATTTTATCCCTCACTTCCTTATCAGGCTTACCAAGCTAGTTATCCTTCACATCAATCTAATAAAGCTTGATATTAAACCTATATAACTCTTGAACATGATTTAAATTATCCTTAGAAATATTATCTTCCTCTGAATCAACTTAAAGAGGGTGTTGATCAGACAAAAATTTATTTTGATCTCTCTAGAGATTGACCTTGAAAATGAGTTGTTGTATCAAATAAGTATAACAATAAAAGTAATTTAATATTAAGAAGTTATGAAATTTAGAAGATTTCCTAGCCCTTCATTCACCCCCTAAGCTACAATACATGTTCACGAGAAAGCTCCTAGCTTCAAACTCTCAACTTGGAACCAAATAGTAGATTCATGGGGAAGGAAAGAAGGAAGATTTAAGTATACACCAATAAATTGAAGCTAAATAATACAACCTTGTGCCCATTCAAAACCCATCCCTCCCTATCTAAGATACTCAAACTCTTCCATCTTGTAAATTAGTTCAAGAATATATTTAAAATAAAAATGAGGCACTCATAGTAAAACTAAATTTGGTTTCTTCCCAATAATTTCTAGAGGATTCCACTATACCTAAGATCTCAAATTGTAAGACTATTACCTTGACATTGAAGTCAACTCATGAACACGTCCATAACCCTCCCACCCTATCCATTTTTGAGAAATAACCTATTTTATAGGAGGTAAATGAGGCAGATCAAATTGTAATGACATAAAAATAAAATGCTCCAAATTAATATGAGGAAGAGACCTTTATTGGGACCCCTCTTAGTGTAGAAAGGGGTAAATCAATTTTTAGAGTGGAGAAAGAAGATGAGCTAGAAGAAATAATACATGCTAAGACCTTAGATGAGGTGATTGATAGAAGGTAAGATTTTGAACTTGAAAAGGTTGATCCCAAACTACATCATGAATGCATAGAGAGCCTCAAGGTCCTTGACAACCCTATGAATCCTAAATGAGATGATGAAGATGTAGCCCAATTGGTTCCACTTCATAAATCCAAACATGATGATGATGAGAATTTGTGGTAGAAATATTAGGAGGTTTGTAATGAATTTGAATCTCTCTAAAGGTCTACACATCCTATTAAGCAGATTGGGAATGTTCTTGAAATTTTTGTTCTTATTAAGGAGTAATGTGTCAGTCCTAAGGAATATGAAAAAGAGATAATCATCTTGTAATAGATAGTCATCCAATTAAGTGCATTTAAGAGATCAATATGGTTATTTTATAACTTTAAGAAAGACTTCTTGAGATTATAAGGAAGTTTGAGAATGAGGTTGTAGTGATAGATGGAGTATTGGAAAATGATCCTGATAGTATGCTTCAAAAGGAAGACCTGATCATCCCTGATCTTATTGAGATGGTAGTTGGTCTTGATGTTGAAGTATTTATAACCAAACAAGTTGAGGTTGTGAATGATGTTGAAATATTTCATAATGAGCAAGAATATGAACTTGAAGAGGTTTCCTTGTAATTACATCATGTTTTCATAAAAGGATTTTGAAACTCTTGACAACCTTATAGCTCTTGAGGAAAATGATGAAGATGTTATTCAAGTTAGTATAATTTATATTGACCAAAGGCTTAAGGAAAAATATGATTGATAGTAGTATATTGAGTCACTTAAAGAGGTTTAATCTCTTTAAAAAGACATAGATCCTATTAAAGGTCATGGACATGAAGAGGCTGGTCAAGACACACTCATTGAGGATAATGATGTATCTTTGAGTGAGTATGAAAATATCCTTGATGATCTTGATGAGTATACAATAGATTATAAGTAATATGAGTTCACTCAAGATGCCATAGAGGCTCAATAAGCATGCTTAAATGGAGCATCATTGAATGAGGTTTCATCTAATAAGCAATGAGAAGGGTATTGAATTATAAAAGGAATATATCTTCATAAGAGATTGGTTTATAGATGTCACCTCACTTGAGAGCATGATAAGAGTGGCATTCAAGGAGAGGATGAATACAATGAGAGAAAGGTCTAGGAGGTAGGTTGACTCATTCAATTCTTCATTTTATGGAGTAAAGGATACAAGAAAGTGCCCATTAAACCCAAGAGGGAGAAGAAAAGTTTAGGCTAGTTGTATATAGTTATTTATTTTCTTTTTTTTTGTGTTCCTTAAGTGCTTGTTAGCACATGGGTGTGTTTGCTTCTTGATTTATGCGTGTTGTCCTTTTTGTGTGAGTGGTGAGGTTTTTCAAAATCCTTGAAGGCTTGTATGTTTTTTAGTATAACTATCATCTCAAGCATAGTAGTCATATCAAGTCATTATTTTCATGTTTGAATCCCTTGCCTAAAGTATGAGATAGGTGGTTCTCTTGACTAGTAAATAGGTCAACCCTTGTGAGTCACCAAAAATGTTTAAAATTTGGACTCCCAAGCCAAATATCAACCCATATATTTCTAAACTTTCTCATATAACCCCTCCAATATTGTATAAGGTTACCTCAATCTTGTCATGGTCTTCAAAATGATCAATTAAACCTTATTAGAATTATTTAAGGTTTCATTGTATGTACTAGGGGTTGCTTGAGAGATCATCATGTGATAACATGTTATGAGTCATTTCATGATTTTTTAAGTTGTCATCAGTTGTATTTGGGTGAGAGGAAGGGTATAAATTAGATTTTAAAACCTAAAAAGTTGTCTATATTATGTTTTATGAAGTTAAGGTAGTTTTGGAGAGTTTAAGGTTTTTGGAGATGTTATGGTTTGATTTTCTCCTAGGTCCTCAAGTCTTCAAACCAAATATTGTGGTCACATGTATGAATTATGTCTAAATGATTATTAGGAAAATTTATAATCCCTTATGAAAAGATCTATCCAGTTAATTAAAGTCATCAGAACATGGTTAGGTCTCTCTAAGCTCAAAAGTCAAAATTTATCACTTTTAAGGGGTTTTTAATAGGTTTCAAAGCATGTTTGAAAGTTTTAAAGCATTTATCCTTATGTCATGCTTGTACAAGACTAATACAAGGTGAAAGTGATGGTGGGGACCACAATAATTTAAAAAAGGATTGTTTATAATGCCAAAAACACTTGTCAAAGCTCATAAAAATAGGTTTCAATGTGGAAGAAGAGAGTTTTGCATTGTGGGATCATGGTGCTAGCCCTCTCAAGGGGTTTTAGATGTATAATAATGATTTGGAAGCATTTTTAGGGTTATATAATTAAAAAACATGCTTGTCTTCTCCATCACCCTTCTTGGAAACCCTAGGAAATATAGAGTGGATTACGATGGTTTTTAGTCAAGCATTAGTCAAATAAATCAATGAAAATGCATAAAGAACTTAACAAACAAAGCCAATATATTTATGTGGGGTTTTGTTAATAAAAATAGGATATAAATTAAAGAAAGTAAACGATTACCTTCCCAAGTGACTCCATTTTTCAAAAGTGGCTCAAAAACATGTTCTCCCCTTGATCAAGCATTCTTGTCTTCATCAACAATGGTGGTAAAACTCCTCCAATGTTTTAATAACATTCCATAAAACCTAGGCTCGTGATATTGAAACTATCTAATTGCCTATCAAATGAAGCTAATCCAAATATGAATAATACAATAATCAAAACATAAATGAGATGTGAAGAGATTTTAGAATTATAACATTACAATAATTGAGCTTTAAAATGATGTTTTATGCCCTCCTATTTATATATTTTTGAGATTGATTAGGATCAACCATGACCATCCATCTCAAGATCTAGATGTGTGGTTATGAATTAATCTAATATTTGGAATTAAATCCATAAATATTCTCATCATGATTTGGGAAGAAGGGGAATTAATGAGGCATGGGAGGTATTAAAGAGGCATGAGAGACCCATAATCCTAATATTTTATGCATTTATGGCTTATGGATGCCACCCCATAGATGATGTCACTAGGTGATGTAGATATTAAGAATCAATTTTCAATACTTAAATAATCAATTACTTCCATGTAAAATACACTTAATCTCTTGATTTGACTTAATTCGCCTTAAACAAAATTAATCAATATTTGTGCAAATATTTGGAAATTGGCCCTCAATTAATCAAAATGATTAGAAATTCATATTACTAAGTCATAATTTAATTGGAGAAGAATTTGAAGGTAATGTTAGATGTATTGGAACCATATTACCATTTAGATGTTTACAACACAAATTAACAAAGGTATGTGACATTCACTAATGAATTAGAAGAAAATAATGATCTAGAGAACAAAAAGGTGAAATAACCATTTTGACTCAAAATGAATTTATCAAAGTTAGGAATCACATAAAATGCATTACCCCATTTAAGGATAATTTGGCCTAAATCAACACTTATAATGGACAAGTTTAAACCATTTAGCGTGTTTTAGTGATTTTGACCTAAATTGGGTATTTGAGTGTAATTCAAGTAAGATTAAAAATTTCAACACAAATGGTGTTAGGAATTAGATGTTTACATTTTGCCCCTATTTGAGAAGGTGTAGTGAGACATTCAGGAGAAGCAATGTCTTTTCAAAGAAAAGAGTTATCAAGAATAAATTGGAAATGACCCATAATTCCCCCTTGAGAGGACATACTAGGATGAAAGAGAAGGATGGACTCTTGAAAAAAGAGGGATAATGAGATCCTCAAAAGCCAATCTATTCATGTAGGTTTTTACTAATAACAATAAGATATAAATTAAATAAAGTAAACCATTACCTTCCCAAGTGACTCCATTTCTCAAAAATAACTCAAAAACATGTTTCCCCTTGATCAACCATTCTTGTCTTCCTCAAAAATGGTGGCAAAACTCCTCCAATGTCTCAAGAACACTCCATAAAATTTAGGCTCATGATATTAAAACTATCTAATTTTCCTATCAAATGAAGCTAATCCAAATATGAATAATACAATAATCAAAACAAAAATGAGTTTTAAAGATATTTTAGAATTATGAAATTACAATAATTGAGATTTAAAATGATGTTCTATGCCCTCATATTTAAAGATTTTTGAGATTGATTAGGATCAACCATGACCATCCATCTCAAGATCGAGATGTGTGGCCATGAATTAATATAATATTTGGAATTAAATCCATAAATATCCTCATCATGATTTGGAAAGAATGGTCATTAATGAGGCATGAGAAGAATTAAATAGGCATGGGAGACCCATAATCCTAATATGTTATGCATTTATGGCTTATGGATGCCACCCCATAAATGATGTCACTAGGTGATGTAATAATTAATAATAAATTTTCAATATTGAAATAATCAATAACTTCCACGTAAAATCTACTTAAGCTCTTGATTTGACATGATTATCCTTAAACAAGATTAAATAATGTTTGTACAAATCTTTGTAAATTGGCCCTCAATTAATCAAAATGATCAAAAAGTAATATTACTGAGTCATATATGACTAGAGAATAATTGGAAGCTAATGTTAGATACATTGGAACTGTATTCCCATTTAGTATGTTTAAAACATAAAATAATAAAGGTATGTGATGTGTATAATGAATTAGAATAAAAGAGTGTCTAGAGCATAAAACAACAAAATCATCATTTTGAATTGAAGTGAATTGATCAAAGTTAGGGATCACATAAAATGCATTGCCCCATTTAGAGATACTTTAGCCTAAATCAACATTTTTAAATGACAAGTTTGAACCATTTAGTGTGTTTTAGTGATTTTGACCTAAATTGGGTATTTGAGTGTAATTCGAATATGATTAACAATTTTAGCATAAATAATTTTAGGAATTGGATGTCTATATTCTACCCCCATTTGAGAATGTGTAACAAGACATTCAGATGAAGCAACATATTTTCAAAGAAAAGAGTTGTCAAGAATAAATTAAAAATGACCCGTGATGCCCCCTCTAGAGGACATACTAGGATGAAAGAGAAGGATGGACTCTTGAAAAGAGAGGGACAATGAGAGATTAACCCATGGAATAGATCACATTTAAATGAACTAATGCTTGTATGCATGGTTACCATCAATGATCAAAATATAATTAGAGGTATAATGGGCCCCAAAGATGGGGGGAATGGGAAAGATTCAATCCAAACATATAAGTGACATACTTTGAATGCACCTAATTTGAGAGTGTAAGAAACGTTCCTACGACATTGATCAATCTCAAGATAAGTGCTATATTAAAACATTACCATCATGGGAAAAAGTGTGGAGATCTTAGAATTAGAGGAAAAAGAGAATGTGGTCTTAAAAAGGATGATAATAAGAAGTGCCCCAGTAGAGCAAATTTTATCATGAGAAGATATTTGTGCCTCATTAGGATTAATTTTAATCACTAATAAACAATAAATAATGGTTTTCCCTTGTAGGGCTGATTTTATTTTGACATTATTTAGATGATGTACCCAAACATGGGTGAATAAGCAAGAGAAATAGCTCAATAAAATAACCTATGGCATAGATTAAAATGAGTAGGTATAAACATAGATGTGATGGTATAATGGTTTAGAAATCCATAGAAAACCAAGCATACAAGAATGAAAAAAGTGATGAAAGAGATGAAAAAAATAAATATAGTCGAGCTCACCTCAATAGAAATTGAGTGTTGCCTACATAATTCAATAATGTTGAGACATGGACCAGCTAAGACTCAAACCTAGGACCTTCCATACGCTACTGAAGTTCTCTACCACTAAGCTAATAGACCCTCTTGGACTAGTCCATCTTCGGTCCAAGTGTGGCTTAACACCAACACCCTCCCTTAAGCCACACCTCTTGTGTGCTTGGGGCTCCTAGCCTGGGCCTAGCTCTGATACCATGTTGAGACATGGACCAGCTAGGACTCAAATCTAGGACATTCCATACACTATTGGAGTGCTCTACCACTGAGCTACTAGCCCCTTTTGGACCAGTCCATCTTCGGTCCAAGTGTGGCTTAACACCAACAAATAAGACATCAAGCTGATGTAGTTATCCCAGGAAGTGGGATAGAATGGAATGAGGGATGAAGAAAACCAGCCAAATATTTGATTAGACTCATCATGTATGTGAAGAAATACATGTCTAATCATAGAGTTGAGTGTTAAAATATGTGATACCGAGATGCCTATTTTCATATCATGAGCCTAGATTATGTATAGTGTTCTTGAGAACTGTTCATCAGAATAATGTTGACATTAAGACTTTGACACTAGAGCACAAAGTGCTTGATATAGAAAAATAAATTAGGCATCATAATTATGAAAAAATCATAATTATATGGCATTTCATATGCACAGAGCCTATTCAAATGTGAATACCTATAACTAAGGATAATGGTAAACAATAACTAAAAGTAGAGTTACAACTATTTACATTTAAACAAAAAAATAAAGACAAAGAAAAAGAAAACAAGACATATTAGCAACATGAAATAAAGATACAAATAATCAAGATCTACGTGGACCATCAAGATGTACTTGGAAAATAAAACAAAGAAGCAAGATCAAATATGAACTCAAAAGGCCACATAGAATACACAAAATAATACAAATAGACAATTTTTTTTTGGCATTTTTGAAGTATCTAAACTTGATTGAGAATTAAGAGACATAAAATGGTCTAACTATCAAGATGGTGAGAGCATATAAGAGTACTCATGAAATGGTGAGAATGTGCAAACTTAAAATGCTTGCAATAACGACAAGAGTAGATGATAAGAGGGGAATTAAGTTGAACTCAACATGAATTGAGTATGACCTATATAACCTCAAAATAATCCCAAGTCATAGTAATTCTACCCACACAAAAGGTGATAAAAAACTAACTAGGTCACAACAAGTTCATAAACAAAGGTGAATTATAAGATAAATCATAACAGTAATAACCAAATGATACGACAATGCATGATAAGAAGGCATTGTACCTAATTTTCCCATAGGTGATTATAATTATTAAACAACATCATAATTATGATTTGACCAAAGGTGATTATAATCAGGGGTACTACTAATTTTCCCATAGGTAGTTATAATTAGTGATACTAAATAAGATGATAGATGAAAGATAACTTGCCAGATCAAATGCCACACTACTACCAAAGGCTGTCATTCAACATAAAATTCTAAAATTATTGAAATTGGATTGGAATCCCCCCATAAAAAGTGCAAGATGAACCAAAGGAATGAAGATCAAAATAGGATAAGTAATATGGATAAAAATAAGCCTTGGTCAATAGTAAAGAAATGGTATAAGAAAAATGATCAAAAGATAATTGGTTATAGTGGAAACAAAGTTCTCCCCAAGCAATGATTAGATTAGCTATGATCACAAAATAGTGAGATCATGGCTTAGGTTTTTCTTAAAATAATGAGAATGTTCAAACTTAACAATATCTCATAAAATGACAAGAGCATGGAAAAGGTGTGACATAGTTGACCTCAATATAAATTGAGTTACACACATAGTCTTGAAATACCTCAAGTCAATATAGTTCAAATAACATGATAAATGGAACATAATGGTATAATAATGCCTATAATGAAATGGTTTATAGGATTGCCCCCAAGAGACAAGGCATGGTAATGAAAAATGGTAAATGAAAAATGGGTTCTATTTCTCTTACTAACATGGAGATGCACATCCTAGTCAACACATGAGACAACATAAATGATCAATTATAAAGTGTCTATCTAACAACCTTTCAAAAAAGCTACTCTATTGAGAACTTGTTGCCAATCTAGATCTTCATTAGTCATTGATTCTATTTTCTTCAAATGCCAAGACAAGATATCCTTGTAGTCTCTACAAAGGAAAGTGTTGCCAGCGATGGTAAATAGTGTTAGGATAAATGATATAAGCAGGTAATGGATAGGTAGATGTTAATTAAAGGTATAATGAATGGGAAACAAATAAAGATCAGGACTTTTAGTCACATGTAATGTTATTGATACCATATTTGACATAATTTTCATTATGGCAGGGTTGAAGACCTCTGAAGATGCTCTCAATATGACCACCAATTTTTTTTATTTCTTGATCTTGAGAGTAGCTACCATATGATTATGTTGTAGATTAAAATTTATTTTCATTTGTTATTTTATAATGTCTTCATCAAGTAGTGAAGAGATTTTGTGCTCAATTGTTGGTGCCTCAATGAGGTTTTCACCAATGAATTTGTTTTGATTGTCCCATAGTTCCTCTAAGAAGGTTTCATGAAGAGATATTAACTTTTAAATTTGATTGTCTTCTATCACCTTCAAAAATGTTTCACTAAAAGATGTTGAGTTTGTTATTTGATCATCCCTTAGCACCTCTAAAAAGGTTTCACTAGAATATTGTTCTTTTGAATGAATGAATGGGGTCTTCATCCCATTGATATTCTGCACCTAATATGTCACCATAGATGTATTTCAACAAAGTATGATTCTATCGGTCCCAATTGATGTTTATGGGAGGTGGAATGTCAATATAATGGCTATGTTAGGTGGGAATAATGAAATTATGGAAGGAAACACAATCCTCATAGAATATACTAAGAGAACCCATGTCGATTCTGAAGTAATCATCCTAAAAACCCATAAAAGGATCATAAATATATTTAAATTAATTTACAAGGCAATTGTAACCAATGTTATAATAACCATGACTATAATCTATTTCTAAATTTGATTCTAATGTAAAGGTCTCTGAATCTAATGTTGTAACTAATCTTGATTCTATTTTTGATGTTAAATATGATGTCCATTCAAAAATAGAACCTGACTCTAACGTTGTTTCCTCATCTAATATGGTTATTTCTATAATGATGTTTTATTTAATGTTTGGTATTGAACAAATAATGGATTTTGATTGAATAATGGGCTCTATAAAAAGTGATTCATCTAGGAAGGGTTTAACATAGACTAACTCATCTAAGTGAATCCCTTTAAATAGAGGGTATCAGTTGATGGATGAATCGATATAATTGTGTCTATCAAAAAGAGACTCCTCAATGAGTGGGAAAAGATCAAGAGATAACTATGTAGAGCCTAGCTTGTCAAGGAGATGAATCTCTTTAAAAATAGGTAACATATGAATAGGTGATTCATCATCAGTTGACTTGTCAAAAATGGGTGTTTCAATAATGACATCAAGGTTTTGGTTCATAATTGGTTTCAAAAAACAAATTTTAAACACATTTCGATCCTCATAAGATGGATCATAAAGAGGTAATGTTTCATGTTTTGGCTTGAAGATTGACACAAAATTTCTAAAGTGGGGAACATTTGGTTTAATAAGAATAATGGTTTGTGGTTCAATAATTGGATCTCCAAAATGAGACTATTGAAGAAGGGATCAACATAATTTAGTTCATCAAATGGGCACTTTTCAACAATAGGTTCATCAAAAACTAGTGATGGGATAAGAATTGTAATGATTGGATGATTCATAGTTTGGTTGCTCATGCAATCCAAATGAGGATGTCATAAAATGGTAACCTTCATACATTGTGGAGTTTTCTTGATTTCACGAGCTAAAGGGTGGGAGGATATCCCAAAATAATGAATTTTGGCTATTACATAACATGATCACTCACATAAGTAGAAGGAGGATAACCTAGAATGGTAACCTTCATGGGTTGTGGATCTTGATTGTTCACATGAGCCAAAGGATAAGGAGGATATCCCAAAATAGTAACCTTCAAGCATGGATCACAAATCAAAGGAGATGAAGGACATCCTAAAATGTTAACCTTCATGCATAGTGCATAAATTGAAGGGGAAGGATGAGGATGATGTATGAAAATTGGCATGGATTGGAATGGTTTTCTTCAAATAGGCTCAAATAGGGTGATATCCTCAAATAAGATAGAATATTCATGTTTTTCATAACAAATCTCTATCTCACAACTAAGGCCATAAGAGACCCCATTATGAGTGTACATTAGTGTTATGTCTAAAAAGGGTTGCTCCATACATTTGACTAAATTTGGCTCAATGTTGTGCAAATGTCTAAATAAGGTATAGATTTTGGTCTTTATTTCTAAACAAATAACTAAGGCACAAAAGAGACTATAAAAGGAGGGTGGATTAGAACCACACATAATTAGAAGAATGTTTTAATGAAATTACTCAACCTTTGGGTAAAGAATAGATAATATAAATTGGAAGAGGGTATGATAACTTGAAAAATCCTAGAGTGTCACTAGTACACTACAACATAGACTTTTGAGATACATAAATATCATAAAATTTAGTTCAAATTCAATGATTTGCTACTATAAAACTAGAAGAAATCTCTTTATATTATAAAGAAGATAATGCAAACTAAAAACTCATGATGTGAAAACATGCAATAATTCTTAAGTATAAAACTAAAACAAAACGGGCAACACAACATCACCACATGGTGATAAGAAGAGGGGATGGTATAAAATGTGTTCTAGGACTTAAAGTGTGAGTGATGCACAAGATTATTTAAGTTGACCAAGATGATAAGTGTGATTTCAAGTCTATAAAATGGCCCTCAATTAAAAAAATAGAAAATTAAACCCAAGTTAAAATAAGTTTAATGTGATGTGTCAGAGTCAGTTTTTCATTTTGACCTAAGGATTTTTGGTGAGTGCAATGGATGAAGGCAAGTAGGAGGGCACGATAGGGTAGGGCACGATAGGGTTGAAGGTAGGGTGAACCTACAGGGAAGCACTAGGACTGTATCAGGCATCCCAGGGAGTGTGCAGTAGTGGGAAGGCTCCACTTTTACAAGGTTTAGGTTCTTTTGCTACTCTTGAGCAACCAAGTATGCACAACCTCAAAGTTAATGGCTATTTAGAAAGATGCAAAGAGAGGCCCAAGCTAGCCATACCAATGGAAATGATTGCTGAAGACATTGAATACTACTCCAATCACTCCCTATACTATAATTTTCTAGGGCTTAAGACGTCACTATTATTCCTGGAAGCATGGCCTCAGAGGACATGGGCACCTGAAGGAGATATGGATATTACATTGCTTGAAAATAGCTATTTCATGGTCACTTTTACTTGTATAATAGATTATCAATGAGTTTTTTCTGGAGGTCCTTACTTCCATAATCAAGTGGGACTATTTATCAAGCCCTGGCACACCAATTTCATACCTTCAGAGGAACTACCAAACTGTGTCTCGGTGTGGGTGCATTTGCCCCACTTTCTAGTGGAATGCTACCGAGAAAACACTCTTTAATTGCTTGCATCCTTACTAGGAAGGCCAGTAGGTTCCTCAATGTCACTCCTGGGGAAAAAGGTAATGACTTATGTCTGCATTTGATTTGAAATTGATCTTAGTAAGCCATTACCAGATGTTATTGAAATGAGTGTGGGCCCTTTTTCATGGGTACAATAGCTAGATTATGAAACCCTCCCTTTCTGATGTCTTCTATGTCATGCTTATGGGAATTTACAGTGATGGTGTCCCACCTCAAAATCTATTGTACCTCAGCCAGCTCAATATACTCCCACTTCTTCTAGTATTGACAAGGAAAGGGGTCTGATTCCAGGTGAGATGCCTAAAACTGATGGTTTTATGCTAGTTAAAGGCTGATATAGAAATAGAGGCCAAAAATGGTCCTTGAAGGAAAGATAATTAGATGACTCGCTCAATATATTTGAAATATTGGACAACCTTAATCAGTAGGAGGTGATTCCTGGGTTGATGATTTTTGACCAGGGGATTAAGGGACCAACTCAGGAGACCAATGCTTTAGGGGCTTTAACTAAAACACATGATGCTAGAGATTGCCATATGGATATGGACCAATAGTTGATAATTTTAAAAGGAATGACTTCCTTAGTTGCTCCCCTTAAAGAAGATGGAAATATGCCCCTTACTAGGAAAACTAGGGACCCAGGGGCAACAAGAAGCATTAAATCTTTTCCTCATCTTGGACTTCTACAAAAAGACCTTAAGAAAGGAGGGGGAGAGAAATCTAGCAAGCCTGGCAGAAAAAAGGACTAGGAAAAGATCAAGCTAATGGGAGAGACTTTGGTGGAGTCGAGGTCAGTTAAGACTCTAGATGCACACTTTTTGAGATCTCTAAAATGATTATAATATCTTGGAATGTAAGGGATTTGAACAACAGCCCCAGACAAAATGATGTTCACAACCTGATTAAAAGTCATAAGCTAGATGTCCTTTTCTTGCAAGAGACTAAGCTTTTAGTTGAAGACATGTCCAGACTTGCACCTAAGTTGTGGTGGCAAGGAGATTGTCAATGCATTGGTGCTACCGAATACTCAAGAAGACTAGCTTATCTGTGGAACCCATGAAAGATTGGCCTCATAAGTTGGCTGACTTCTAAGTACTCCATGACTATGGTTGCTTCTAGCTTTGAGATGGGGAAAGTCATTCTCTTCTCCAATATCTATGCTCCCAATGATTAGTAGGGTAAAAACTCCTTATGGGGCCACATAAGTTTTGTTCATAGCCTGGCCCTCTTCCACCCTTGGATAATGGTAAGTGATTTTAACGTTATTCTTGATTTAACTAAAAAGAGTGGTGGCATGTCAAGGCTGGACCCATCTACTTTGCTAATGCACAACTACATTGAAATTTTGAATTTAGTTGATGTCAAGCCCAATAATGGATAGTTTACCTGGAACAACTACAGGTGTGGGAAACATTACATTGCTGAGAGACTTGACCATTTTTTGGTCTCAACTTTTTGGGTTGGAGGTATGTGGTCTACGAGGTTTAAAATTTTAGACTGGAGAGGATCAGACCATTGGCCCATCAAGCTTAATAGTGTCCCATAGTATCACCTACACTCTCCTTCCTTTAGATTTCAACTCATGTGGCTGTGAGATCAATCTCTACATGAGTGTGTTTCCAATTGGTGGCATTGGGGTAGGCCTGCCCATGGTACGATAATGTACATTTTTGTCAAAACACTACAATATGTGAAGTACAATCTCAAGCAATGGAATCACCAATGTTTTGGGAACATTTTCCATGTTAAGGCTGCTACACAAACCAAGCTTGATGGTATCATGAGAATAATAAGGGAAGAAGGACTGACTGAAGACTTACTGTAAGAAGAAACACATGCAGTGAAAGACCTGGAGGAATGTGAGTTATGGGAGGAAATATTTTGGAAGCAGAAAGCTCAGGTCGAATGGCTCAAGGAGGGGGACATAAATACTTCCTTTTTCTTTAATTCATCCAAAGCCAGGAGACATGGCAATTCTATTTCAGCCCTGGTCAATGAAAGAGGTGAGCGGCTTAACTCCCTTCCAGCAATTTTAGAGGAGGTAGTGTAGTACTTCTCTACTCTCTTCAGGGAAGATGCTAATAGGGAATCACCAAAAGAAGCTTAGGTTCTCTTCTGCATTCCATCATTGGTGACGCATGAAATGAATGAAAATTTAATGAAACCAATCACACTTGGAGAGCTTGAGGAAACCATTATTTAGATGAAAAAAGGGAAAGCGGCTAGCCCTAACAGCTTCCTAGCTGAATTCTACCAAGAATTCTAGGATATCATCAAACTTGACCTTTTAGCTATTATCCAAGAATCTCAGCAGAATAAACAAATGCTTAAGGCTACAAATGCAACCTATCTTGCTCTCATACCCAAATGTGAAGGTGCTGATAGACTACGTCAATTTCACCCTATATCACTTTGCAATGTGTTTTACAAAATTATAACTAAAATCATTGTAGATAGGTTAAAAAGAGGGCTGAGTGCTGTGATCTCAGAAGAGCAGAGTGGTTTTGTGGAAGGCAGGCAAATCCTAGATGGTATTGTTATTACTGTTGAGTTCATTCACTCCATGGCCAGCTCAAATGATAAGGTGATGTTCATTAAATTGGACATGGCCAAAGCCTTTGATAGGGTTAGATGGTCATTCTTGTGGAAGTTTCTTTGTGCTTTTGGCTTTGCAGACAAATGGACTCATTGGGTCATGAGCTACATTTCCTCAGCTTCCTTCTCAGTGCTTATCAATGGAGAACGCACAGAGCTTTTTGGTGCTACAAGACGGCTATGACAAGGTGATCCTCTGTCTCCATACCTTTTTCTTCTCCTTGCTAAAGGTTTGGGGAGGTTGATCAGTAGGAATAGAGAGGAAGGACATATCCAAGGATGGTAATGGGGAGGGGAATTGTTAGTGCAATCACACCTACAATTTGTTGATGACACTGCCCTTATGGGCATGGCCACAATGACTGAAGCTACTAATTTACGTAGGGTGTTAGATGTTTATATAATGGCCTCAGGACAAAAGGTCAATGAAGATAAGTTGTCTATCTTCTTCTTTAATACTTTGGGCCCTATTTAGTAGTGGATCACGAGGAATCTACATTTTTAGATTGGGACTCCCCCCTTGATTTACTTGGGTATCCCTATCTCAGCTGGCCGTACATCCAAAGAATCTTGGTAGACTATTTTGGAGTAATTTTAGGTTAAAGTGAATCATTAGACACACAGGTGGTTATCCTTTGTGGGCTAGGTTCAACTTATCCAATCTATGGTGCAGGCTTTACCCATTTATAGGTGTATTCTCCAGGTTGCCCCGATGGGATTCATTAAGGAGTTTGTTTCGATTACCAGACAATTCTTATTGGCTAGTAGTCTGAACTCCACTAAATGGAGCCTTATTAGATGGGAGATTATCTGCAGCCCCAAATAATATGGCGGGCTCAGTCTGAGGTAGACAAACTTAAATGGTATTGCTTTGGTGGCCAAACTTTATTCGTGATGGTGAACTGAACAAGACAAAGCTTGGGCCAGAATTCTCTCATAGAATTACTACTCTAAAACCATTCAGAGGGACATTCCTCACTATCCACTTATTGGGAAAGGTTCGGCAATATGGGGTACTCTCAAAAAAGGGGCTACTCTCATCAAGAATGGCTTATTCTGGATTTGTAAATAGGGATCCAAGGCTCTCTTTTGGTCTGACTCTTGGGATGGTTATCCTCCCATCATTTCTCAATTTCCAAATTTGTTAAACCTTTGTTAGAGATTCCTTGATGCTGGCTGGTCTCAGGTGAGTGACTTCAAAGTCTACATTACACAAGGACAGGTGGAGGTAGCTCATTGGAAAGCTCTCAAAACTTGGCCTATTAATGGGACACATGAAGAGAATGAGAATCTATTGAGCATCCTTTCCAGGTTTTATTTTAGTCTTCTTCAGGAGGAGGATGAGCTAGCTTGGTTTCCCAATCCCAAGGGAGCTTACATAGTTTCATCTAGATATCAGGCTTTACTTCTTCAGAGATTGGGTAGGGGGAAGTGCATTGGTGGAGATAGGTCTAGAATAATTTCACATGGCCTAAATGTAACTATTTTGCTTGGATGCTGGCTTGGAATAGGTACTTGACCTAAGACAATCTCTAAAAGAGAGGTTTCCAAGGCCCTTCAATATGTGTTATGTACGAAACGGCCAAGGAGGATTCAGCACACCTTTTTTTGTGATGCCCCTTTTCCTTGCAACTCTAGCATTATTGGTGGGATGTTTGGTAGTGCCCATGTCTTCATGCTTAATCTATGGTTTATTTCTAGAATGGATTGGGAGAACCCCCTTTAAGGATGCCCTTCCTGTAGGGCATATGGCTAGGTGGCCCCATTTTTATATTTTGGCAGATCTAGCTTGAGAGAAATAGGCAAATTTTTTTGGGGGTGAGGGTCATGGTGTAGTAAGTATGGCAGAAAGTGGTGGGGATGATCCAGGAAACTATCCAAGTAAAGAGCATGATCTGCCTTCCTTTGACCAAACAAGATGCTCAGGTGGTGGCATGACTTGGATTCCAGCAGTTAACTAGTAAGTCAACATGTGTTAGGAGGAGCAAGTAGGTTAAGGAGCAGATTTTCAAGACTGTCAGTGGCAATGCCCCCTAGTGGGATTCTCAAGATCAATACAGATGGTTCCTCTAGAGGTAATTTGGGACCTACAGGTACTGGAGGGATAGGAAGGGATTCTGAAGGTATGGTGATTTTTATTTTTGTAGTTCTTGAGGGGCTGCAAACCATTAACATGATGGAAGGTCAGGCCATTATTTATGCTCTTGAGAAGGCCCAGGCATTAGGTTGGCATAGGATTATCTGTGAATCAGACTCTCAAGTCTTGATTAACCTGCTCATTAAGAGGAAAGTGGTGGATGTCAATTGGCAACTATCTCTGATTGTGCAACAAATTTTGTGGATTTGCTCACTTATGGATAGCATTACTTTTGCTCATATTCTATGAGAATGAAACAGGGCAGCAGATTTTTTGGCTAAATGGGTGTTTGACCATTTGGATGGTGGAAACATTGAGGATTGGGGGTCTCTCTCCCCGACGTTGCATTCTGATTTGGAAAGAATTTTGGAGGCTGATAGGGAGGTTCATAATATTGTCTAGTTGGGCGTGTGCCTAGTTTTTCAGTTTATGCTACTTTCTTTTGGGGGTTTCTACCCCCTATTCTTCTTGTAATGCTCTTTTCTTATTAATATTATTTTTGCCCCTTTTTTATTTAAAAAAATAAGTTTAATGTGCAAATGGCAAACCCAATTTAACACATCAACCCTTAGAACTTTGAAAGGTTCAATTTTGAATGTAAATTATCAATGATGTACTTTAAAAAAAATTATCCAAAGGTTTAGACTCAAATGGGTAGCATAACTATGCCACTTAGATGATATGACACAATGTTTATGATAATAATTTAAACAAGGAAAAGATTGATTTCCACTTGGATAGCATAATGCCTCCCTTGTTAAATAAATTTTGGGACAATGTGTTTGGTTATGATATTTGTTTAATAAGAAAATTTTGACCCAAAATAAGACCAAGTAACCTAGACAAATACAAATCAACTAATTAATCATCTTAAGCCCTAAACTAACAAGGTGTGTCAAAGTGAGGTTAACTAAACTAACAAATTTTTGAATGTTTCTAGATGGATTAGATGCAGAAGAATTTCACGTTAAAATGAAAGAGAAATAACACATCAATTTGGTTCACATCATATGACTTATTGTAAAAAGGTCTTGCCCTTTTTACAACCACTACATCCATCTCTTTCTTAGTGTAGTGTGATGTCTAATATGATCATACATCCCAGCCATAGCCCCAATGATAAGAGATGGTTTAACCACTCAAACCATCATCCCAATGGGGTGGTCCTAATTTATAGACCCCCTATGGAGAGGGGTTGAATATAATGTTGGAAGATGAATTCTTGGGTCAAGGCTTCCCTATAGAGTTTATGGAAAGTAATGAAGTCCCCCTCACAAGTCAAGATATAAAAATAAATGACGAGTAAAAGAGATTTAAGACTATTTCTATATCACCAAATTCATGAAGGTCTTGGGGAGAGCCTTGAAAAATTCTCTTGTATACCTTTGACTAAGGAACTTTGCAATAAATATGGCACTTTTGATCCCACAAGTTCCTTAAAGGGGATGGGTGGGAGAGCATACACATGCAATCTTTCTTTTTGCCAATCAATTATAAAAAAGCAATGATTTTTTGAATAAAACTTTGAAATGTGTTCAATTTTAAAGCACTTAAATCAAAAAATTTAGTGATGCTCTTTGGCCCCTTGGCCTTATGTTTTAAACTTGGAAGAAACAACCAGAAAAACTATTTCAATAAAACACCCTAAAAATTTTATTAAGCACCAAATGAAAGATTTTTTTAATTCATTTTAGACATCCCAAAAGAAGGTTAAAAATATCAAAGCAAATATGAATTGGTACTCTTCAAATAGGTCCTATATAAAAAGTTAGATAACCTCCTTTAGCTTTGAATCTCTTTTTAATTTGAGGCAAGTAACTTTGAAAAGTAAACACCTGTCAACCCAAAGGCAAAACCTCAAGAATAAAACATGTTAGATTAGACTTGGTTAACAACTTGATTTTTTTAAAAAACTATGCAACTTGAAGGTAAACGGATAGCATATTCTAAAAATTTAGGAGAAAATACATGGTTATAAAAAAATCATCAAAAATGGAGTCTGTATGACCCCAAACCAAGCTCTGGAAGATGACCTATCAGCTTGTTGCCTTGCACAATGACCATCGATGGTTATATCTGATCATCAATTGTTTCACCTAACCATTAATGGTTGAAAACAACCATTTTTGGTTATACCGACCATCAATGGTTATTGTGTAAACTCGTGACAAATAAAAATGGCAAAAAAAAAAGTTAGAAAATCAAATTTAAAGATCCTTAAGCTTCCAAATGAAGATATAAAAGTTGTATAATGATCTTCTTTCTATGTAGGATGCATCAATCCCACTAGGCATGCCCAAATGTAGATTGTATTATAAAAATTATTAGTCAATCATTAGTCCAAGAAATCAAAGAAAAATGCAAAGAGAGCTAATTAAATCAAGCCAATATATTCATGTGGGGTTTTCTAACAACAATAAGATACAAATGAAAAAAAGTAAACCATTACTTTCCCAAGTGACTCCATTTCTCAAAAGCATCTCAAAAACATGTTCTCCCCTTGATCAAGCATTCTTTTCTTCCTCAACAATGGTGGAAAAACTCCTCCAATGTCTCAAAAACACTCCATAAAATCTAGGATCATGGTATTGAAACTATCTAATTTTCCTATCAAATGAAGCTAATAAAAATATGAATAATACATTAATAAAAAAACAAATGAGTTTTGAAGAGATTTTAACATTATAAAATTATAATAATTGAGCTTAAAATGATGTTTTATGCCCTCCTATTTATATATTTTTGAGATTGATTAGGATCAACCATGACCATCCATCTCAAGATTGAGATGTGTGGCCGTGAATTAATCTAATATTTGCAATTAAATCCATAAATATACTCATAATAATTTGGAAATAAGGGGAATTAATGAGGCATGGGAGGAATTAAAGAGGCATGGGAGACCCATAATCTTGATATTTTATGCATTTATGGTTTCTGAATGCCACCCCATAGATGATGTCACTGGTGATGTAGATATTAAGAATAAATTTTCAATATTGAAATAATTAAAAACTTCCATGGAAAATACACTTAATTTCTTGATTTGACTTAATTAGCCTTAAATAAGATTAATCAATGTTTGTTCAAATCTTTAGAAATTGGCCCTCAATTAATCAAAATGATCAAAAAGTCATATTATTGAGTCATAATTTGACTGGAGAAGAATTGGAAGGTGATGTTAGATGTGTTGGAACCATATTCCCATTTAGGATGTTTCTAACACAAAATCACAAAGGTACATGATGTGTACTAATTAATTAGAAGAAAAGAGTGTCCCAAATCACAAAAAGGTGAAATTATCATTTTTACTCGAAATGAATTAATCAAAATTGGGAATCACATAAAATGTATTACCCCATTTAGGGATACTTTAGCCTAAATCATCACTTGTAAATGACAAGTTTGAACCATTTAGCATGTTTTAGTGATTTTCACCTAAATTAGGTATTTGACTGTAATTTGAGTAAGATTGACGATTTCAACACAAATGGTGTTAGGAATTGGATGTCTACAAGAAACACATCAATTTTCATTTAGTATACAAAGGAGAGAGAGAGTGTATGGTCCAATGCTTTTAGGGGTAAGGATTAGTCTCTATCCACTTCCAATCCATGGAAATAGTTCATTAATTGAGGACATATGATTTATGAATCATTGTCAATAAGCCAACATACTCCTAAACCTTTCTAAAACCCTACAGGGTCATTTTTGCTCTTGAATTTGTAGGTGTGAGCTTGGTAATGATACCAAAACATTTTGAAAGTATTGAGGGGGTAGTTGTATATCACATTTAGAGGTTTTAATGGAATCTCCAAAATCAAACCCTCTCATATAAGGTCCATGTGCCAAGGAACAATTTGTAGTCATAAAGGGTAGGTTTATCACTTTTGAGGATCAAGTGATTAGTTATTTGTCCTTCCCAATATGATATGAGATTCAAGAAGTTTTCATCAACCCCTATAAAGCATTTGATTCATCATTGGAATAAATTCAACATCTTCAAGGTGAAATAATCCATCAAATGGCAGTAGTGTTAAGAGAGACTATCATGTTATAGGTTGTAGGCATGTTGTAGGTCTAACAGAGATAAACCTTGTCATGTATGAGGTGTGTTTGTTGTTGAAGATCCTAAGAGGATTTGTACCATCTCAAATTACATTAAGTAGCATGATAAAGAGGTTTTCCAAGTGGAAAATCATGAGGTTATGACCTAGAAGTCCCTTTTGAGGTCAAGTAAAGGGAGTTTAGTAGCCTATAGGTATATATTAGTTAGGTTAATTTAAATATTAATAACACCCTGCTATGAAAAATTTATATAGTGAGCTCAAAAAACCATTTTGGAGGGGCTAAACTCAATGACATAGATTCATGGGGATTTATTGTTTTGTCATATATTTATAAGATTATTGTACTATGGATTAGGGGAAATGGTAAGGCTTATGGGGCTTAAAAATTCATGGACACCCCCTAATAGGGATTGTCACCTTTTAGACTTGTTGAATGTCAGGGATCTAGAACAACAAACATGCTCTGATACCAACTATTAGGAACCCAAGGAAGCACCATTGATTACCAAGCAACTAAACATGCAAAATTAACCAGAAGTAAACAGTAACTAGAATTCAGAAACAACATAGAATATGAGAGACAATACACAATCTTGTATTAATACTCATCCAGAAAGAAAATACAATAAAGAAGATGCCACTTCTTCTCCACACCTCTCAGAGGCTTCCCACACCTCAAGTGTATAGTAATTCTCAATCAAGAGTTCTCTCTCTCTTACGGTCCCAACACACAACTCAAACACAAAGTTGGTGTTCACCTCCAACCAGTCAATATCCACTACTGCCAGTATACCGAGTATATACACATACTCAACCGAGTGCACAACACACTCCAAGTAGATCTCCCATGAACTTGCAAGAACCTGCAACTCAAATGATCTTACTTTGGAAGGATCTTCCTTGCCTTCCTCTTTGCTCTCTTTCTGAGTACACACTATACTCCAAGTAGATCCTACCTGATCTTGCTCCCTATTGTATTGCTATCACTTTGATCCTGTTGCCACCTGCAGATCAATTTGGTTCTGCACACCTACAAACCTAGACCTTGCACACACATACACCTACAGATCAATGATCTTACTTACCATGCAGATCTCCTAACGTATCCATGCACACCTGCTAACCAAGATCATACATACATGAAGAACCCTTCTAATTCTCCAAATCAGTACCCACACTTGGTACTGTGGTACTAGGAGGAACACACCATGCTCTCTTCACTCTGAAGGAGCTAATATTTTTCTCTCTTACTCTCTAGCACTAATTACAATATAGCCCATGAGTCTATTATATAGATCTCATGCATACAATAATTAGACATCTAATTACAATAATTAGATCCACAGCTCAAGACTATAATTAGCCCTCAACATGTAAACACTTGGTTCATTAACTAAATGTCTGTGAACTGGCAGTTCTGAACCACATAGGCGATCGACGTTGGTCCTTGTCTGCTTGGAGCTGACTGACGTTAGTCGACTAATGACCAACATCGGTTGTTCTTCTGTTTGCACCTTGTCAATGTTGGTTAGCCTGATCGATGCCAGTGTCTGTGACACTTAGCAACCTCCTCCCTTGTTTGCATCAGTGAAGCTTTTAACTCCACAACCTAACAATCTCCCACTTGGAGATAAACAGATGCACTGTACTTGTACCTGTACCCCATCTAATCTATTTCCTGGCTTGTATCCCTCTTCAAGCTCAACCTTGAAGACCAACCACCACAACCCCTGTGGTGAACCTCCTGTCATCCAAGTAACCCGCAACATCTGCATCTACAAACACATGTAGAAAAGAACTTGACCCTGCATCGAATGTTAACCTGCTACTGGTCCCTCTTAGATACCTGAGAATCCACTAAATTGCCCTCTAGTGCTTCTTTCCCAGATCAACTCCAAACTTTGTGATAGCTCCCACTGCATGGGCAACCCAGGTCTAGTATGCATGTACTTAACCTCATCATGTGAATCAAGACCCTATTTTGTGAACTATCCAACCATTAGCATGCTAACCGGTATCACACAATTATCTAGAGACAAAATCAACTTGTGATCTTTCATGTCTCTAGAACACACTCATGCCAAAGAATTTTGCTGCTCCAAATTCCTCATGACATGCCACTAAACTAACCTTACCTTTAGCTCAGTAAAACCCTATATGTCTGAACCTACACCAAGCTCATCCTCCACATATAGTAACAAGATAATGTTGCAACCATCATCCACCTGGTAAGACAAACACAATGGTTATACTGACATTGACTAAAGCCCTGCTTTGTCATCCACCTGGTACCACCTGTCAGCTCTGTACCACTATCTTGCATCTTCCTCAAGACCATATGACCTGCCCTTCCATCTCACGTATCCATTCTCTATATTATTTAACTAAGGAATCCATTTGTCTTTTAGTGCTTTTATCCCAGCTGGCAACCCTACCAAATCTCCCATTTGGTTCTGCATCCTAATCCATGCTATGCTCCCACTATTTCTTAGATCCTTCCTGCTCTGTAGTGAGCAACGAGTATAAAGAAGAAGAATAATGAATTTGAGGCTTACTTACCCTTTTAGTCCTCCATATGGGCATTTGAGACTCCTTGATAGCTTGCTATCTACCCAAAATCTGTTACAGTGGCTGACCTCAGTCACCACACAATCTGCATCTGACCGATGTCGATTCCCATGCGACTGTCCTTTCTACCAACATTGGTTTTATGACCGATGTCAGTCTTACCTGGTCACTGATGTTGGTTATATTACTGACCTCGGCATCCAACCTACTCAACACCACCGGCTCTGGTCTGCACATGACTAACATCGGCACCTATCTGTTCGATGTCAGTTCCCCTTGACCGATATCGGTAACTATGTTCACCTGTGAGTGATGAATTTTTACCTACGAGCTCTCCATGGATCAAAACCCTGTCCAAACCACCCTGCTTAGAGTTACTCAGCCTTCTCTACTAATCTCTATCCATCATCTCCTCCAAAAAAACCAAGGCTTTCTATTTCTTAAGTCTGTCAAACACATATGTCTTCTGCTTAAGAACATGCATCTCCTTCTTGCTCATGTGACCAAGCCTACAAAGCCACATCTTCGCAACAGAAAAAGAATCAGTAATATAAGTAGATAGATAAAGGATACCTACTTTGTTACCACAAGTTAATTCAAGTGAATCCGCTGTGAGAGTTCTTGTGCATCTCTCATCACCCAACTTTCTTGAAGAAATTAGCCACATCTTCAAGACTAGGACCTGCATGACCTCCTTCAACACCCATGTGTTGGCCGCCTGCAATTTTAGCTTCACTTCCCCTTTGCCAATTCTTTGGCAAGGCACACCAGCCCCTAAATAAATCTTTCCAAAGTCTCCAAAGACCTTAACATGGAAAAATACTCTATTTCGAGCTGCATGGAAAGAGGCAACAGAATCTATAAAACAAGATTCTACTTTATCCAAGAAACATCCCAGAGCATCCTGTGCAACAACACTTGCAACATCTACATCTTCAGTTCCTTCATGCTGATCTTTTACCAACCAACAATCTCTCTTTACCTGCTCTTTCTTTCCATAACACCATAATTGACCATTTGTGCTTTTGAATTCCTCCATTCTTAGTGTACTTTCTTTTGCCATTTCTATACTCCCACTTAATCAAAAACCCCTGAGAGTGACCTGTAATCAAACACAAAACTACTCCCTGCAACCTTAGCTCTGATACCAACTTGTTAGGGATCTAGAACAACAAACATGCTCTGATACCAACTGTTAGGAACCCAAGGAAGCACCATTGATTACCAAGCAACTAAACATGTAGAATTAACTAGAAGTAAATAGTAACTAGAATTCAAAAACAACACAGAATATGAGAGACAATACATAATCTTGTATTAATACTCATCCAAAAAGAAAATACAATAAAGAAGATGCCACTTCTTCTCCACACCTCTCAGAGGCTTCCCACACCTCAAGTGTACAGTAATTCTCAATCAAGAGTTCTCTCTCTCTTACAGTCCCAACACACAACTCAAACACAGAGTTGGTGTTCACCTCCAACCAGGCAGTATCTACTACTTTCAGTACACCGAGTATATACACATACTCAACCAAGTGCACAACACACTCCAAGTAGATCTCCCATGAACCTGCAACAACTTGCAACTCAAATGATCTTACTTTGGAAGGATCTTCCTTGCCTTCTTCTTTGCTCTCTTTCTGAGTACACACTATACTCCAAGTAGATCCTGCCTGATCTTGCTCGCTGTTGTGTTGTTGTCACTTTGATCCTGCTACCACTTGTAGATCAATCTGGTTCTACACACCTACAAACCTAGACCTTGCACACACATACACCTATAGATCAATGATCTTACTTACCATGTAGATCTCCTAATGTAGCCATGCACACCTGCTAACCAAGATCATACATACATGAATAACCCTTCTGATTCTCCAAACCAACACCCACACTTGGTATTGTGGTACTAAGAAGAACACACCATGCTCTCTTCACTCTGAAGGAGCTAATATTTTGCTCTCTTACTCTCTAGCACCAATTACAATACAGCCCATGAGTCTATTATATAGATCTCATGCAAACAATAATTAGACATATAATTACAATAATTAGATCTGTAGCTCAAGACTATAATTAGCCCTCAACATGCAAACACCTGGTTCGTTAACTAACTATCCATGAACTGGCAATTCTGAACCACACAAGTGACCGACGTCAGTCCCTGTCTGCCTGGAGGTGACCGACGTCAGCCGACTAATGACCGATGTTGATTGCTCTTCTATCTACACCTTGTTGATGTCAGTTGGCCTAACCGATGCCAGTGTCTGTGACACTTAACAACCTCCTCCCCTATTTGCATCAGTGAAGCTTTTAGCTCCACAACCTAACATTGAAACCCTCACAAGATGATCAAGAAGATGTAAACATTTCTCAATAGTAAAATGAGATTATGTATGAAGTAAAATGGTTCTTAGATATGGTGAAGGGGTCTCCATTCTCTAATATTTTGAAATTAATTTTTGGTTTACATGCCTAATCTGTATGAATAATGCATAATATCTTAGAGTACTCTAAATCCCTATTTCACATCATTAAGAGACTTGAGAGACTCAATAGCTTGCTTGGAGCAAGAAGGAAGTTTTACATGGGAATTAATGGTGTTTAGGGGTGATTAAGAGGTCCATCCACTATCATCCAATGGTGTTAGGAAAGATGAAGAGGATATGTCCTCTATAAACAATAATTAAGACTAAAAATTCTCTAAAATCCTCTAAAATAACTTGATGACTAAGTTTTCATCTCCAATGCATTCTAATGGATATAATTAGATAAGGAAGGATTATGATGATATTTATAGGTCTTAATAGCACCTGAATAAACCATTTATTATCACATGTAAGGTACAAGAATTATAGAAATGGCCTAAAAGATAGGTTGTAGACCTAGTTATGAGCATGTAGGCTTGTAACAAGTCTTAAATTCAATTGAAAAGGATCTATAAGCTTGATTAGAGGCTTCATAATATTTTACAATCATTTTCAATATTGTTCAAAGTGATACATAGGCTACTAAGTCAATGAACCAAATTAAGTCAGTGATGTTTTCATTATCTTTCACAATGAGACTTGTTGTAAATCTATCAAAGAGTTAATTTAAGCTTGGGAACCTACCATACAACGTTATAAACATTTAATGAGTCTCTTAAAGGTTATTATGGTCATAATAAAATATTATTCACATGGTAAAAGCCTTTTTAATCCTAAAATGGAGAAGTATGATGACTCTTGTCTCAAGAAGATTGTGACTGCTATACATAGGTTTGTTTAAAGAAATGGGATTGAATAATGAAGTGAGAAAGGACAAGGAGGATTTATTAACCTAGTTTTATACACTTTTAACAATTTTTAAGGATAGAAAAAGTTTTATTACAACTCTGTAGCCAAAAAACCAAATGTATACCATCAACTATGGTACTTTAGTGTACATAGTGAAATTTAGATGTGATGTGTACATAGTTGTGTGAAGGAGAGTTATGGATACTTTATGGAGGCACTCAATATTCAAATAATATAAAAATAAGGTTAGGAGGGTAACCTAAGCAAGCATACTATAGAACCTACAGTCACATTGTCTAGACACCATAGTCAAGTTGTAGTCATACTAAAATCCAATTTGTACAATTTGAGCATGAATTGTGACACCAAAACCATAGGTCTCTCCTACTCACTTAAACAACCCACATAGGCATGTTTTCACTATTTCCTAGTCATTTAAAGCCTTCTATATTTAATCCCTACTATCTCATAACCTCTCTTAAGCATAGATCTATCCCCTATGGTCCCTTTCCCCTAGACAATAATGCCATAGGTTGGACTACAATGTTGGGACCCAGGGTGTCCACTTTCTAGTGCTATTATCCAAGTCCACAATAGCCTCAAATGGTCATATTTTTTTGAATCCTTATATTTTCCCTTGTCATCCTAATGCAAGTTCATTTAACCTAGGATCACTAGTTTCCCTATAAAAGCCCATTCAAAGGTCATTTAAAAGGGTTGGAAATCATTCAAAAGGCACAAGACAGAAATATAATAAAGCACACTCAATAAAATCTTCCTATTCTCTACATATATCTAACCACTATTATTTCTAGCCTATCTAAGCTCCCACACCAGTAATGAGTCATCTCAATCTTTCCCAAATTTTCATACACTTATATTACACACATAAGATTGCATAATACACATTCAAATTGGGAGAATTTCATTGGCCTTGATCTCTCTTTAGATTATTAATATGTAGGTAGCATACCCAAACATAGGGTATGATTGCATGTTTAGTGAATATTACACACTAACCCCTTTTTCCAATTATATTTGAGATCACCTATCAAGCATAAAGATGAACTAAGATATTTGAAGATAAAATCAATTACACACTAAACTTCATGAACAACTAGGACTCAATATTTTAGGCACAAGGTCTCCCAGAGTAGACAAATAGAACTCAGAAAGCTCAAAAACTAAAGACTAAAATTCTAAAACTTGGACTATACTGTTGGACCTCTAGGTGTCCCATTTTTAGTGCTTCTATCTAGGTAGAAAACAAAATTTTGGATCCTATTTTTGATCATCTACCTAGCTAGATCAGTAATTTGTAGCTTCTATCTCCTTCGTCTCAGCCCAAAATTAGATAAGTTTTACTCTCTATCCCCTTGTTTTCTATTTTTAGAAATCAATTAAGCACTTCTAGATTTAATAAATTAGTAGGTGAATTAAGGCACATTTATTTACTAATTTTCCCTTTAATCTAGATCCCTTTACTATTTAGAAAATTAAACCTATAGTTTCCTAAATTTAGTAAAACATTTGGTGAAACCAACATGAATAATAATAATGAGACACATATTTATGTTCATGTTCTATCACATTGGACTACCGATCCACTTCCACCCATTGTTGAAAATGAAGTTTTACTCAACAAAGATTTGATCTTACAAAATTTTAGAGAAAGACTAAGGGAATAGCCCTGTAATCATGCTAACATCTTGAAATCTATCATGAAACTAAAGAAGGCTAAATAATTTGAGTCTTCTCAAACTATAGAGCCACCAATTACACATGACACTATAGGGGTAACTATGTCATAACGACCCCCTATAGCAGCCTAACCTTCTTCTATGCCACCATCTATAACTAGTACATCCTTATCTCTTGATGTGTCAACCCTTGTGCAAGAGATTTGATCTCTTCAATCCAAGATGAAACATCTTTAGCAAGGTACCACTAGATCTACAAAAGCATTGGACTCCTTCACTCTATTTCATACACCTTTGGCATGGCATATAGTTGTTACACCCTTGCCACTTAGATTTATACAATCACTCTTTATGATGGAAAGAGTGATCCAGAGAAACATTTGAGAGCCTTTCATGTAACATGTTTGGATTATGAACCAAATGACTGGCTATTAACTAAATTATTTTTGAGGAGCCTCAAGGATTATACATTAAAATGGTTTTATAGTCTACCAAATCAGTTGGTTAATACATTCAATCCTCTTGATGACATGTTCCTAACACATTTTAGTATCAATATTAGTGATAAGGTTTCATATTCCCAAATTGCATAACAAAAATAAAAATCAAATGAGCCTCTCATCGAGTATGTTCTCATATACAAGACCATATTGGATAAGATGACTAGCCCTATGGTAGATCAAGAGTTACAAGAACTCTTCAAATAGAGTCTTCTACCAATTTTGCATGAGACAATCATGTTTAAACATTTTTCTTCTTTCACTGAATTGTGTCACACTTTAAAAGAAAGAGAAATCAAACTCATTTCAATGGGCAAACTTAAGTACACAAGTACACCAGATACAACTAATAAGAATAATAACAAAGCCCCATTTAATGTCAAATTAAATGATAGTAAAGGAATGACTCAATAAATAGTTAATGCAACTTCAGAGCCTTCATAGAGAGTCACTTTATCAGCACCTCTTCAGTGACCTTTTACAAATCTACCAGTTCCTCTAGCCAGAGTTTTACAGTAATTATCAGAATGTAACATCATATCTCTTCCTCCTATTATAGAAATTGATCTATCAAAGCTTCTTCTATGGGGATATGATTAGAATGCATTTTGAGACTATCACAGGGATCTAGGCCATACTACAAATAGATACATTAGTCTCAGGCATAAGATATAGGATCTAATTGATGGAAATCAAATTTATCTAGGCACTTTAATTGAGCCTCCTCTAGCCAAACCAATGGAGGATAAGTCACTCAAAATCTTTTCAAATCCATTTACATATCATGGTAAGTTAGAGACATAAGACACATCAGGTGTATATCATGCATATTAGGCACATATTCTACCAGTTACATATAGGGCATCTTTAGTTGATTCACATCCATTGAGCCACATGATTGGTACTTTTCATTCTAGCATTCTAGTTTAGCCTCCCATCTCCTTTTCTAAATAGGATATTATAAAGGATGACATAGATTATCATGCACTTTTCATTAAAGCTTTTATTTATGGTCATCCTGTTCACAGTGTTCTAATTGATAATAGATCCAACATTAACATGTGTACTATGACACTACTACAACACTTGGGTTATATAGAGCAAGATATTAATCCAAAAAATATATTTATTAGTGGTTTTAGTAGACATAATTAGACTACATTGGGTGAGATCCTCATTCCTCCATAGGTTGGTCCTACACACATGACCACCTCATTTACTATAGTTCCTAGTATGGAAATTTTTGACCTATTACTTGATAGACCATGGATACAAAAACTCCAAGTAGTTCCATATATAGTACATTAATGCATGAAATTCATTCATACTAATTAGGTTATCACAGTTATTAGAGTTCCATATGAATTGCCACTTCTAGTTTCAGAGCCAATTTTAGTTTTAGAGCCAATTTTAGTTTCATTACTAGTTCTAGTTTTACCACTATTTTTTTCTTCAATTTAGCATCAGACATAGATATGATATCCTTAACCAATATATAGGGTTCATACACCTCCATATATTTAGGATTATAGATAGCTTTTAGCTACAGTATTCACACCCAGATTAGTTTCATTGAGATCTCATGCATCTACACATAGAGCACATGTTTAATAAGTTTATCCTACATCTATATGGGTCCCTAATTTCCCTATAGCTGCATCCACTTCTCAAAATTATAGAAGATCCCCACAGTCAATTTCTAATTTAGAGATTTTAGAGAATTTACAACATATACAGCTTTCAGAGCCATAGTCTCAGCATTTATATCATGCTTCATGAACAAGCATGATTCTACTCTTTGATATAAGACACCATGATAGGGAGTCTCATCTGAGACTCATCGATTAGTATCATTTCTTTCTAGTAGTTATTGTACATATTATCTCCTACTTGATTTTACATTGTTTCCTTTACTTGATTGTACATATCTCAATATTTCAAAATATAAAAATAATATAATATTTCAAAAATTAAAAAACATGTCAATTGTATTTATCATCTATGTTTTGCATTGCTAACCATTATGCTATTATGTGCTATTATTCATCAATTTATCTATATTACCAAGCTTCACTTGATCTTCTTTGAGTGTGTGTAGTGCACCCAGATCCTTGATTGCTTCACTCCACCCATCAAGGGGGATTCTTACTTCTACATTCTAGCTACATATAAATACATCTACCCGCTAGGGGCACACTCTAAATGACTACACCATCCAAGCTATGTCATTTTTACACTATACATTCTAAACATCTTGTTGTAGTACATTGCTTACAAAGATATCACATCCACATCTATTAGCATATATCACACTTTTATATTTCATAGCATATACATTAGTCTTGTATTACATAGCTTGTATACTCTTGACTCTTATTTTCCATAGTTAGATGCATGTTTATATTTCTATTATTTTTCATACTTCCACTGTTTGCTTTGATTAGCTAGAAGTGTTTGCATTTTCTAGTTCTTATTTGCTTCCTACTTGTGTTCTAAGACATTTTCTAATGTCCTTTGTTCCTGTCTATATGTGTGTGCCTTTGGACACTTGCCAATGTCTTTTGTGTATGCCTTTCCTATGCTTGTGTCCCTTATTCCAATCTTTGCTTGTTTCCATTATGTGACTATGCAACATTTGAACATGCCTTGTATGCCTTGTGTGCTTATTTGGCCCCTTCACCACCCTTGCATGTTTTTTGCTTCTTGATTTATCTTCTTATTACTTGATTTATTATCTTTATGTGCAATACCATGATTCTAATCATGAATACATTATTTTTTGGATGCCATGATGGACATCATGCTCCATCCCTCCTTGCCCCTAATAACTAATAACTAACATTTTGAATCCTAGTTTACTCTTATGTACATGCTATTAAATTTTTATATCTATCTAGGCATAACCCTATGGATATAACAATCTCTCTCTACAACTTTTTCTATATCTTGAGATAATGTATATCAATGTTATATCAAATGTTTTTAGAGATTAACACACTTGTAGGGATTCTTCTTCTGAGGGAAGTCATTGCAAGGTCTTCATTCCTACCCTTAGAAGAGGGGTAATTTAATAGGGGTTTTGTCATAAGATCAGAGCTCTTAAAGGTTAAAAAAATAATTTTAGAATAGTACAATCCAAAATATAGAACTCAACATAGGTAAACCAAACTAGGTAGACAACAGAGAATCTAGATTAGTCATTAGTTTTGGCTCTAGACAATAGTGCCAAAAATGGGACTACAGTGTTAGACCCTAAAGTGTCCAATTTTCAGCACTATTGTCCAAATAGCAAAATATTTAGTTTTTATAGAATCAAGTAGAGAGGTGAGTTTAATCATAGTTTTACTAGTATAATTCAGTCCAAAAATCAATAGTTTTTAGCACTTATTTTGCTCAAAGAATCTAGATACAAAGGGCATCATGCATGGCATGAGGGTTTTCATTTTTAGTTCAAACATGGAAGTTGATACAAATTTTAGTTTAGAATCTATGTTTTAGATACCAGTTATTGGGGGAAATGTGCATGACACATGGGCCTTCTCTATTTTTGAGTTTATAGCATTTTCTTGCACATTCCTAGTAGTTGTATGCCTTAATCCATCTGTAAGTGGTTGGAATCACATTCAAGTAAACATTCATACAATTTTGATTCCTACGTACTTGAGTTCCCAAGATTCTTCCTAAGCCTTAATTTTAGTTTTAGGAGGGGATTCTATAAAATTCTAGTCTCCATCTTTTGAAGTGGCCAATAATGGCTTAGTTTCCAATTTACATTTGGCTATCCATGCCAACATTGTCAGATCATAGCACATTTAGGGGCTCCATGAGCCATCTCATATGACATTCATCTATACCAGTATTTTCTCATTTAGCTTCACATCATAGGGAAATGATGGATTTAAAATTATAGATAACCTTTGTATTCTTTAGACACCTATTTAGAGATATTAGACACATGGTCTAGACATCAATTATCACACCCATGATTCATTAACTTCACATTGTTTGTGATGATGGAGCCAAAGGGCCTAACTTTGCATTATTAAGCCAACTTCTAGGGGATTGACCACTCAACTCATTTATTGATAGAACTCTTACTTCAACATACTTCTAACATCACCTAACACAACCTAACATCATAACAGGTTTTATATTGGTTTACATACCTAGTGAGGTGTATTTGTTCCTTTCTCTTCTTTCCTCTCTCTTTACCTAGCTTTGTATGTTCTTATTTTAGATATAGTGTGTCTATTAATAATTTATCTAATTTTTCTTTTTTTTTTATAGACTTACATAGTATAGAGTTCTCTCACTATGCACAACCTAGCATCACATAGCTTCTTGGGCTTAACCTCACAGGTAAGTTCAAGTACACTTCTCTTTTTTTCCTTTATCCTAGTATTTCACTTTGATGCATACTTAGAATAAAGGGGGGTAAAATTAGTCATACTAAAATGTAATTTTTAAAACTTGAGAATGACTTGTGACACCAAAACCATAGGTCTCACTTACATAGCCTAGTTAGGCATGTTTTCACTATTTCTTAATCATTTGAAGCCATCTAGATTTAACCCCTACTATCCTAGACTCCTCTCCTAGGAAAAAATCTATCCCCTAGGGTCCCTTTCCCCCTAGACAATAGCACCATAGGTTGGACTACAGTGTTGGGACCTAGAATGTCCACTTTCTAACACTATTGTATAAGTCCACAATAGCCTCAAATGGTCATATTTTCTCAAATCCTTATCTTTTCCCTTGTTAACCTAATACGAGTTCATCTAACCCAATATCAAATCCCATTCAAAGTTCATTTAGAAGGGTTGGAAATCATTTAAAAGGCACAAGCTAGAAATACACTAAAGCACACTCAAAAAAATCTTCATATTCTCTACATACAACCAACCACTATTATTTCCAACCTATCCAAGCTCCCACACCAGTCATGAGTCATCTCAAGCTTACCCAAATTTGCATACACTTGAATTGAATACATAGGATTACAAAATACACATTCAAATTAGGAGAAATGCATTGGCCTTGATCCATCTTTGGAGTATTGGTATGTAGGCAGTGTGCCCATACACCCAGTGTGATTGCATGTTTAGTGCATATTACACACTAACCCCTTTTTCCAAATGGATTCAAGATCACCTATCAAGTATGAAGAGGAACTAGGATCCTTGAAGATAAAATCAATTACACATAGAGCTTCATGAACAACCAAGACTTGATATTTCAAGCACAAGGTCTCCTAGAGTATATGAATAGAACCTAGAAATCTCAGAAAGCTCAGACACTAAGGACTACAACACCAAAAATTGGATTATAATGTTAGACCTCTAGGTGTCCCATTTATAGCACTCTTATCTAGGTAGAGAACAAAATTCTAGATCCTATTTTTGATAGTCTACCAAGCTAGATCAATAATTTGTAGCCTCTATCTCTTCTATCTTAACCCAGAATTAGATAAGTTTTACTCTTTATAGACACCTAAAACTAGTTGTTGATAACCTCTAATTAGGGTTTTTGACCAATTTCTACCCAAAATACACAATTTGGCTTAAAAATACTAAAATGTGTTAAATGATGTGAAACTAACATATTCAAGTACCAACTTTGGCTAGGGTATCCCTAAATGGGGAAATCCAATTTATGGGCTAGCTAACTTTGATCAGTTCATTCTGAGTCAAAATGCCAAATTTGCACTTGAGTGCTCTGGATTTCTCTTTCCTATCAAATCTCTTGCATGAGACTCATGCCTTTATTATTTTTTGTTGGAAACACCATAAATGGGAATACGGTTCTAACGCATCTGACATCACCTTCTAATTATAATCCAGTCAAATTTTAGACCAATAATAAGGCATTCTGATCAAATTGAGTAATTTGTGCATAAAGTTCTTAATCATGCTTAAGAGATAATTAACCCAAATTAAGGCATAATTAATAATTCCATGGAAACTTGTTGAATACTTATTTTTAGAAATGAATATTGAATATCTACATCATCAAGTGACCTCATTTCTTTAGAAGATATCCCTAGGCCATAAATGCCACAAATATCATGATTCATTCCCTCCATGCCTCATTAATGCCCTCCATGCCTCTTAATTACCTATTTTTCTAATGCCATGATGAGGATAATTAAAAACTTAATTTCAAATATTTAATTAATATTCAACCACACATCTCAATCTTGAGATGGATGGTTGAGGTTGATTTTGATCAAATACAAAAATTATAAATAGGAGGCCTCAGAAAATCATTTCTAAGATTAATTTATGCAAAGTTATAATGCAAGATTGTTTCTAAAAGCTTCAACCAACTAGTGTTATAATGCCAAATTGATTCTAAGAAAAGCCAAGCTAAAAGCCAAAGGTGCCAAGGAGAGATAAAGGTATCCAAGCTTCCATTGTCAAGGACTTCATGGGCACAAGCTAAGCAAGCCACCATTACAAAGGAATTTTGGAGCATCCAAGGAATGTGAAGGAACTCTTGTATGTGATTCCTTTCTTTTTAGTTGCATTTGTCATTTTTTTGGTTAACTAAGCTCTCCCTAGTGTCTAAGCCTAGAGATATTATGTTATTATTGTGTTTATTTCATTTTGTTTTTATTTTGGAACTAACACCATACTAACCATCCTATCTTTATTCAAATTCCTCAATCACATAATGGCATGCCCAATGGGATTAGATGCATCATACACCTAAAGGAGATCCTTTTAAAACTCTAAAATATTTATTTGAGCTCTTAAAACTCTTGTAAATTGATTTTATAACTTTATTTTACCATTTTTGGTTGCCATAGTTTTTACATAGTAACTGATGTCAGTAAAAATACCAACATCAGTTACTTGACTTAACCAATGTTAGTCAAAAAATTGACATCGACTACATCTCAGTTAGTCATAATCGACATCAATGGTAATAATCAACATTGGTCACTATGTTTTTTCCAAAAACATAGACCTGAGACCTTTTTTTCCAAATTTTATTATTTCAAACTCAAAAGGGATTCAAAGCTAAAGGACATGCTAAAAATTTTGATATAGGACCAAGTTTGAAATTTGCTCAAAACATGTTTAAAATCACCTTTTCATGCTTAAATTTTGATTAGGAACCTTGTTTTTGGTATTTAACAATAGTTTTTAGGTGTTTTTGATGAATGTTTTTCAAATTTTGTAACTAAGACCAAGGGGTCAAATGAACACCACCAAACTTTTCATTTGGGTCTAAAATTGAACACACTTGTCAATTTTTTCTTTCAATAGTTGTTTATTTGGATTTTGTTTGGAAAAAAGAAGAATGTTATATATATGCTCTTCCATTTGTCCCCTATAGGGAACCCTTGGAATCAAAATAACCATTCCTATTGTAAGTATCCTAATCCAAGGCTTAGAAAGAAAGTCATCTAAAGTACTCCCCAAAAACTTGTCAAAGTTTGGGTGACCTTGAAAATGACCCTAAAGTCTTTATAATTTCACTCTTTATTTATTTTTATGCATCTTGGCTTGTAAGGGGGACTTCATTACCTCCCATAAGTTCTTTAAGGAAGCTTTGACCTAGGGTTTCATCTCCCAACATTGACTTCATTTGGCTCCTTTGGAGTTATACATGGGATGTATCTACATTTGGACATCACACTAAATTAAGTGAATAGTATGATGTAGTGGTTGTAAAAAAGACTAGACCTTTTTACAACTAGCCAATACCATGGTCACCCAATTTCTATGCTTGTATTTTGCATTATTTGATTTGAAAGTCATTATGCAATTGATTCCTCTAGAATGATTGAAACCTTACTAGATTAGTTAACCCCATTTTTCCATACCCTTGCTAGGATTTAGATGATTATACTTAGTGAATTTTGTTCATTATTTATTTGGTATGCTTTGAGACAAAAAAATTGTTTGTTTATTCGTAAGCCATGTCAAAATAATTCCTTTGAGTTGTGAAGGGTAGTGTTATGCTACCCAAATCATGTCAAAACATTTTGAGCCTTTTAAGTCTTTTGAAACATAACATTGACCAGATCATTCAAGCATGCTTACACTGTTAGGCTACTCAATTTATTTCAAAACTTATTTACCATTGTATCAAAACCATTTGTTTTAAACCACTTTATGTATAATATTTGGACCTTTGTCTTGTGCCGTCATGCTATCTAATCTTATCTAGCCTATTTAGTCAAATCCTAGTTTTCAACATTGAGTTTTCAATTAGCCTTGTTAAGTTTAGATTTAAACATTGATTGGTTTTTGTTTAAGCCTCAATTCATAGGGCTGATACATAGATTTTTATCTTTTGGGTTGCATAACTTTGGTTAGTCGATTACCCAAAAATTGAAAACTATTGATGGTTTGTTTGTTTAAATTATATCCTCATCATTGTTTGTGATTTTATTTGGATGGACACAACCTTTTTCAAAGAGCCTTTTGTCTTATGCCTTCTGACAATTAATCATGTTTATATTGATTGTGTGTGTTGGGTCTATGTCAAAGCTATTTCCAAACTTGTTAGATTAAATTAAATCACATTAGCATTTGTTTCAATTCTAGATTTTGACATCGTTTGGCTAAAAGTCCTAGCATGTCTATTTGTTTGAGCCTAGCTTTTGACTCCATGTTTGGACAAAAGACCTAGTATCTCAACTTTTCCCTTTCCTAGTTTAGACCTTGTTTGGAACACTTTGACCTAAACCTTTGACATGCCTATTTTCATTTATATGCTTGACCATTTATGCATGTGACATTTGATGTTAGACATTTCAGGTTAGGCTATTTTATGCCAAATCTTAGCACAAATTATTTTGGAGATACAACTCCACCCCTTCAACCAAGTTAGACAAAGTTTGAACCATTTGTCCTTTGAACATAATTTTTTAGAGTTTGTAGAACTCTAAGTCTTTTTATTTTTAGATCTTTCATCATTTACATGGATATGCCTTGCTACACTTATGGTGGATTCACTTATGATCTAACTTATGATAGAATGTCCACACAAAATGACTTTTATGGATTTTATCAAGACCCCAATGATGCTAATATGGTTTGTGAGATAGATTTCTATCTACCTCATATTAATCATTCATGGGAACAAAGTCATGAAGCAACTTGCTATCCAGCTCAAGACCTTGATTGATATGAAGAGGCTTGTGAAGAGGACTTTGAAGATCCAAATATAGATATTTTTTTTTGGGATATTAATTTATACTCTCTTTGCAATAATCATTATGTGGAACACAATCAAGAACCAACTTATGAGCTAACTCACAACTGGGATGATATGGTTTATGAGGAAGACTTGGATGCTTTGGCTTGTGCAAGTAATTAGGCTCCACCACATCATACCATTTATATTATAGGACCACAATATCGCACCATTCCCATACCAAGACCTCATCCTTTGGTTTGTGTGAGCAACCAAGCTCTACAACACCCAACCATTTCTATATCAAGACCTCATCCTTTGGTTTGTGTGAGAAATCAAGCTCCATAATGCCCCTTCATCATTATAGGACCTAGTCCTTTGGCTTGTGCAAGTAATCATGATCCATACCACCCTATCATTACCATCTAAGGATTTTGTCCTTTGGCTCATGTGAGCAATCATGCTCTTTAAGGCCCTACCATAATCCAACCATAGACCATTCCTCATCTAGTACCAATCCCATCCAAACCTCAACCCATCTAATCATTCAAAAACCAAGATGTATTCAGAACTGGTATTTTATAACTCATTGGAAACTAAGGCCAAGATAACCAACCAATTCAACATGTTTCTATTGAATCAACCATTTATGATAAGTCAACCTATGATGAATCACCTATTGATCTTATACTAATTGTCAAGGAGTCTCACTATAATGAACCAGTCTATATCAAGTCACTTCTTAATGATTATAACTTCCTTTGGGAAAATCATTACCTTGACCATGTGCCTATTTTTCAAGAGCCTCCTATTGACAAGCTAGTCTCTAAGGAGTTTTCTCTTGACCGTTTTCCCATCCTAGAGGAGTCTCACTTTGACAAACTAGTATTTGTGAAACCCATTATCATATTATAGGTTGTTACTTATCCAATACCAACTATTCAACAAGACATCATTATAAAAAAGTACCCATTAGATGAAGAATCAGAGTTAGAGTCAAGTTATATTCTTGAACTAACATTAGATTTAGCATCAGAATCAACATCAGTTGTGACATCAGATTTAGAGTCCTTTGAGTCAAAATCAGATTCAGAAGAAGAATATGTTCATGGTTGTTATAATATTGGTTACGCGTGTCTCATAGATCAATTTGAATACATTTGTGATCCTTTTATGGTTTTTTGAGGATGAGTAATTCAGCATCAACATAAGTTCTCCTAGTATCTTCTATGAGGATTGTGCAACCAACACCCATTCCATAGACCATTACCATCAACCAAGATAGCCATATTATTGGCATTCCATCTCCCACAAGTGTTGATTAGGATCTACAAAATCACACTTTTTTCAACTACATCCATGTTGACATAGCAGTTGAAAAATAGAAAGGAGGCCAAGACAACATTCATGTAGTAGAAGAACACTCTCCTAGTGGGACTTTTTCAAAGGTGCTAGAAGACAATCCAAGTCAAAGCTCAACATCTTCTAGTGAGACTTTTTCAAAAGTTTTAGAAGATAATCAAAGTCAAAAGTCAACATTCCTTAGTGAAACCTTCTTGGAGGTGCTTTGGGATGATCAAAACAAATTCATTGGTGAAAACCTCATTAAGGCATCAATAGTTGAGCACAAAAGTTCTTCACTACTTGATGAAGACAAAATCAAAGATGAAATCAAAATAGCTTCTTATCTATAGCCTAATCAGATGGTAGCTACACTCAAGATCAGGCAATAAAAAAATCTAGTGGTCTTATCGAGATAACAAGTCTTCAACCCCACCACAACCAAAATTATGTCAAATATGGCATCAATAACATTATGTGTGACTAAAAGTCCTAATCTTCATTTATTTCCCCACCATCATACATTCCATTATCATCTACCATTTCATTTCACAATCAAACCTACCATCCATTATTTGTCTTTGTTTACCATCCATGACCACATTTTCCTTTATAGAGGCTACAAAGATACCTTATCTTGACACTTGAAAAAATTAGAATCAACAACCAAGGAATGCCACAAAAGTATTCTCAGCATCAAAATCTATAGTCCATTCTTGATAGAGTAGTTATTCTGATGAGGTGTGGGTTAGAAATTAACATGATCAAGTATTCTATTTGTATCATTTATTGATTAGGATGCACATCTCCCCATCAATAGGAATAATAGAATAAAAAACCACACCTAGGCCAAAAACATGTACCATGTCATTGCCATTATTACATATCCATTTGCCATTGTCAAAGTACCCAACCATTCACCCCATCACTTGGGGGTAATCCTCTTACCATTTCATCCAGTCTATCAAAAACCATTATTATCCTTAGTAATACCATACCATCCTATCATTCCATTCCTATCAAGACCAAAGCCTATTTTTAGTCATCCTACCCAATCCTATTTTGTCTTGGTTCATTTGATTCTTCCCGCACCTTTTTTGAGAGGATTTTGACCAAGTTTCAACAATCAATACAATCCATATTTATAATGATAGTCTATGAAAGTAGTGTGATAGTTGATCTAGAAATATATCTTTCATCCTATCCATGTTTGTTTATGTGAGCCTAATTATAATCGTTTATGGGCAAATCAGTGTTTCATTAGTCCTGCTACTAATTATAACTGCCTATGGGAAAATTAGTATCATTGACCTATGTTTTTGTATCTTAGTTATAACTACTTATGGTTAAACTAGGGGAAACACTTGTTTACCATGCATTTTTGCATCACCTTGCCATCGTTATTTTCATATGACTGGCCATTTGTTAGATTTGAGAACTTGTTGAGACCTAGTTGGTTTTTCCTCACCTTTTGTGTGGATGTAATTACTATGACTTGAGGTCATTTCAAGATTGTGTGGTTTATGCTCAATTCATGTTGAGTGACCTCAATCCCCCTTTCCATACGTTCTCACCATTTTTTGAGCAACCTAAGCCATACGCTCTCACTATTTTTTGAGTAACCTAAGCCATACGCTCTCATCATTTTTTGAGCAACCTAAGCTATACACTCTCACAATTTTGTGAGAAACCTAAGCCAAACCTTCTTGAAATTTTGTGAGTAGGTATCTTGTCATTATCTAATGAGTTAAGATACCTCAAAATGCCAAAAACATTCATAATATTTCAAAAATACTCCTTGATCTACCTTATTGGGGCATTATCATTTTTAGGATGCTTTATTTTCCTTTTGTTGTCAAGATTTTTGTTTGTTTGTTTATTTCAGTTTGGTTATTTTTTTGTTTGTTTTTCTATTTGTTTGCTTGCCTGTTTATTTACTTTCAGCACTATTTCCTCGACTAAGTCTATGTGCATCATTGGGTGATTCCTCAAGCACATTATTATTAAGTCCATCCATATTCATACATCAACATTGTCGTTATGGGTTTTATCATTGGTGCATTATTTTCAATTGTTTAATGGATATTAGGAGTTAGGAGTTATGCATTTTTTGGCCAAGTCTTCATCGTGTTCTATCATGAAGCCTACCATCACATAGTACAACAAAAATTAGCTTCAAGAAGGTCTAAAATCAATAGAGCTATAGAAGTTTCTCCTTAGCACCTTGGAAAATCCTTCCATCCCACCTTTGATCAATATAACTTATTTGACCATTCTAGTTGTTTTATTGTTAATCAAGATAAGGATATCCTCATTGGTAGGTACAACTAAATCATTCTACTGATCAATATTACTCTTATTTTCATCTCTTTCACCACTTTGCACCAGCTCATATTTAATCTATATTCCAATTTATATCCTTTATTTATGCTTGCTAATTAGCCATAACTGGGGCATAATCATCTTTAACCAATCTAGGTCCTCTTAATGATTATAACCGCCTATGGGAAAATAATTATTTTGATTTTTATTCTTGATTATAACCACCTTTGGGTAAATCAACCTCCTTTTTACATCAATGCATGTAAGTATTTTCTCATTTGGATTAATCTCAACCAAGGGTTAATTTCACCTTTCTTCTTATTTCTTTTCGAGGGACCATCCATCAACAAATGTGAAGGCCACTCCCTCAAGGGGGCATCATCATAGGCTTACCAAAATCATTTGGAGCTTTGTTCTTTAATCATCATCTTATTTTTGAAATACAGGACATTTCTCATTCTTTGAGAAGACATTTCTTTGCCTACATTTTGCAACATATTACCAAATAGGGGCAAATTGTAGACACCTAAAACTGGTCATCAATAACCTCTAATCAGGATTTTGACCAATTTCCATCCAAAATTCACAATTTGGCCTAAAAATACTAAAGCATGCTAAATGATGTGAAACTAACATATTCAAGTTCTGAAATTGGCTAGGGTATCCCTAAATGGGGCAATGCAATTTATGATCTAGCTAACTTTGATCAATTCATTTTGAGTCAAAATGCCAAATTTGCACCTGAGTGCTCTAGATTGCTCTTTCCTATCAAATATCTTGTCCAAAAAAATGCTTTGTCTCCCTTACCTTGAACCAATAGTCATTAATTGTCAACAACCATGCAACTATCAACACAAGAAATTCTCACAAAAATATTTTGTCTATTTATCCATGTGTATGCTTAGTTATAACCTATCTCATAGAGCTTCATATTCTCCTTTCCTCATATTTTGTGAAATTGTGAATTCCCTCATCCAATACTCATTCCAAATACCTCTATCAAGGTAACCATCTAAACATGTTTCAAAGTTCTAGGATCATCACATTATTTTTATCAAAGGTTCCTAGAAAACCCATCACAATATACTAATGTGTTTTTATATGTGAAGTAGGATACATGTTTAGAGCACATAAAAAATTATAGAATAGGTCAAGTACTAATTTGGTTCATAATTTCATGGTTATCTAGATAAACATAGAATTAAATTATGTATAACATTCATTATTATTATGTAATTAAACATATTTAATAAAAATGAGTTATACACTACACAAAGAACATGTACAAAAAGACATTTTAAAAAATCCATCATTTAATCTCTATATTTTAGAACACTTTTCATTTACAATTGATATATATATGAACGTATGTATGCATGCATGCATGTGTGTGTCTATATATACATGTGTGTGTGTATATATGTGTGTGTATACATACATACATATCTACACACACACACACACACACACACACACACACACACACACACACACACACACACACACACACACACACACACACACACACACACATGTATGTATGTATATGTATGTGTGTGTGTGTGTGTGTATGTATGTGTGTGTGTGTGTGTGTGTGTGTGTGTGTGTGTGTGTGTGTGTGTGTGTGTGTGTGTGTGTGTGTGTGTGTGTGTGTGTGTGTGTGTGTGTGTGTGTGTGTACACATACATATATATACATACATAAATATATACATATATATATATATATAAACACACACACACATACATACATACATATATATATGCATGCATACATACATACATGCATACACACACACATACATACATACATAGATGTGTGTCTATATATACATGTGTGTGTGTATATATGTGTGTGTATACATACATACATATCTACACACACACACACACACACACACACACACACACACACACACACACACACACACACACACACACATATGTATGTATGTATATGTATGTGTGTGTGTGTGTGTGTGTACACATACATATACATACATACATACATACATACATACATATATACATATATATATATATATATATATATATATATATAAACACACACACACACATACATACATACATATACATACATATATATATGCATACATACATACATACATAAATACATACATACATACATACATACATACATATATATATATATATATATATATATATATATATCTTACAAAAATATGGTGCTTCACACCTTATCTTTTCAGTTCTAGCTCAAAGGACTATTTTTGTATTCTATAGTCATTTGAAATACATAAATAGAATGAATACATACAAAATGATATAAATTATAAAAATTATTATATAGATAACACATGTCATGCACCTACAATCTATACCTTTACAATTATATTATACTAGCAACAAGTGTCTTAATGCCTAAAGTCATTTCTATATATAGTAAATGCAATTTTTCAAATCATATTGTGTTTTTTACATTCAGATTCATGTATTATAGTAATACATTAATAAATAAATAAATAGCTATATTTTATCTTATTTAGGTTCACTTAATAAAAAATAATCTTAAGTATATTGGTGAACCTACATTTTTTTTAGAACATAGCAAAAACCTAGAGTATCCTTTAGGGTTTTATCCTTCTTTCTAGGGTTTCAAATATTTGTCGTAGGGTTTTAGACCTAATTTTTTAATTTAAATAATTAATATATTACATATGGATATAATGGATGTACATAGCCTTTTTTTCTAACTTAATCTATGATTTTAATCATTACATGTTGCTTTCCTTTACCATGTAATTTTTTTAATAACTATGTAATTCCATGGATCAAATCTTGGTACAATAATAAGGCTGAAATTAAAAATGAATAATATTTAGTGTTTATTAATTCATATTGTTACAATATTCAATTTCATAATCTTCTTATTACCATTAGGTTTAAAATGGCATATATGTCTCCTTTTTTCCCTTCTCTCTCTAGTCCTTATGGTTGCACTAGTCCCCATCATTTTACCAATGCTTATATTGGATTTCATGGTATATTTTATTACTACCATAATAGGTAGGATGTTTCACCATGCACAACATAATTGAGGATTCAACATATTCCTCTTCATCCCCCTCCACCTCTTATAAGTCCATCCACTCAAACCAAATGGTATGATATCATTAATAAACTAAAAAGCACTCATTCTAAGATTTATATCCTTGAATTACTAAAGAGGTAAATTTTTTACAAAGACATATTATATGATGCATTACATGAGAAAAATCTCCAAAATGATATGAATGCATTAAAGGGTATCAAATAAATCATTTCATTTTAAAATAAAGACTTTCCCACCAAACATATAATAAATAAAAACTTCTCATTGTTCATTTAGGCTAAAATTAAAGGTAAATTAGACAAAAATGTTTTGATAGATTATGAATTAGGAATGAATATTTGTAATATAACCTTAATACAAATATTGGTTGTCAATATGGATACTATTAAAAAATTAGATCAAATCATAAATGGATTTGATAACATTCCACATCATGTAATTGAATCAATATCATTATATGTTACTTTAGGACCCAAGGCATTGTCTACTTTAATTCAAGTTATGCCTAATCATATACATTAAAATTTGAGTTTGGGTCAATCTTGGATACATGTCATTAAAACAGTAACCATCTACATTATATATGTGTCTTAAGTTCATGCATGATGTTTTTTTATATACATGTCACATAGACAATGATCCCTTCAAATATTTTAAAATAAAATAATATAATAATGAGGGTAATTCACAATCATATTTTATATAGTAATCTATAGTTCCTCCATCACAATGTATTTCATTAGAAAAAGATCATACATATGAGGTTGGAGAATCAAGTAAATTAAATGAAAAGGGACTAATTATTATCATTAATGAATAATAAATAAATAATTACAAGCTAATGTAGAACCAATTATTTCCATATATTCCCTTGTTGGTCAACTCAAAAAAATCCAAATTGCATAGTTACAAACTATTATGATAGTGATGATGATGATAATGATATGCAAGAGGGTATAGAAGCTCAATTGTGCAAGACAAATTTAAATCCTATTGATATATATGAATACATGTCTCATAATATGTTTACATGGATTGGTCTAAGAGATTATCATGATAATTCATATATAGAGAGTATTGATAATTCAAAGGTTTCTACTCATACTTAATTTACAGGGGCCAAAGGAAAGACATTACTTAGAGATAATAAACATAGTTAGAATGAATTTTATTATTGTAATGTTATTTTACACCATAAATCTAATATTAAATTTGCATAATCAAGACAAACCTTTGTAAAATCAAACATAGCTTAAGCTAAATAAGAATTATGCATTTCACACTATAAAGGCATACAACATAATTCAGTAAATAGTGTGGAGTTTATTGATATAAAACCTTCAAAAACATTTAAAATAAAAAGTATTAAAAATAAACCAAGCATCATATTGAAAATTTTACTTGACAAAAACTTAAGTCCATTACCAACTACTATACATATATTTATGAGATGTACATCACATATGAAGGTGAATTATATTGTAATTACCATATAATCATTGGGCCTAGAATGAATAATTTTATACTAATGCAACATAAAATTTCAAAGTATAATAATTAAGGGACCATTAAGATAATCCAAATAAAATAATAGCAATCATCACTTAGTTATAACATAAATCAATATATAAATACAACACTAAAAAACAATAACCTTCCATGACAATAAATATTGACTATTACAACATACATTGAGGTTGACTATTTTTTTATACATTCAGGTTGATGATAGAAAATTTAAAACCATGTGTAGTATTGCATTCTTGTGATAGTTTGGATATGACATTGATGAATTATAAAATAATGCATATTGTGAAGGATAAATTAGACATATTACTCCACTAATTTTTTATGGGCCAAAGGCCATTGATACATACATATGGGTGATGACTCATGCCAACCAACTAACCTTTAAAAATGGGGCATAAATGGTTACAATAAATGTAATTTAGAGTCAATAAACCAATCAATACATCACATTATTATATGAATTAAATAAAACTAGGATTTGACTTGATGATAATAATAATAATAATAATAATTAAAAGGGTAATACTTCAAGGACAATGACAAACAAAACACATAAAGAACCATACACAATGGAATAAAATGCAATATTTTTGCTTATCCTTTAGAAGAGTGTAAATATAAAATAATATACAAATATCATATACCCATTCGATGATTTTTATGAATTATTTTTTTGAATTCTAAGAAGTTATTTGAAATATTTAAAAAATATAAAAAAAATCAAAATATTTTAAAAATCCAAAAGCATGACCGAAACATGACATGGTTTCTAGTTTACATTATTCATTTATGTTATAAATTTTTTGGTAGATCACATATAATTTTCCATGTGCAAATGCATTTAATTATATATATATGAGTGAGATGCAGGGCATTATTATACCTAGGGACCATGCTAATGTTGAAGGCATATCATTCCATAGGTTACATATTTATAGATTATCTCTTATTATAACATTTTAACTAATCACATTGAGATACATTAATTTATTACATGTATTGATCTTGCTCCTATTATTTAAAATGTTACATTTTATGGGTATATTAATTTTATATAATGTGACATTGACATTGATTGATAGTGTAGACTATTTTAACTTATTCTATGATTCATTTCTTTTATTTCATTTTATATTGAATAATAGTGGATTATACTTGTTTACCTCTTAATTTATTAAATGACATTTTTTTATTGAGTGTATAATTTTATGCATATTCTTTTAGACCCTCACATTTTATTATTACCTTTGTCTGATTGAGTGTAACATTGTATTCCTTTTTCTTTGAAAATTTCCTTCTTCTACTATTTTTGCTTGATTGAGTTTTTCATTACATGACTCTTTCTCTGATCCCTTGCCTTGTGTGACATTTGATTAATCATTGTGTGTGTATTTTATCTTGTGTGTAATTTTTATCTAATATGTGTGGCACATGATTTGTGTGATTTTGAGTATTATCATGTTTAATTTATTATTTACATCATGGCTATGAAATTATGTGCTTATGAGTGGATAAATCTAGGATTTTTAGCTAAGATTGTTAATTTTTTGGTGTCATGATCTATATCATGTACATCCTTCTTATGTGGGTTACATGATAAATATATTGAACCTTTCCTTCATAATTCATTATATAGTGTTTATATAAGTGATGGTTACTATTACATGCCTGATTATTACAAATGTCTTGACATGACACTTATATGCCTTACATTACATGTTTCATATATGCTTTCATGACATACTCATTACTATAATGACATAATCTCCACATGTTAGCACATATTTCTCAATGATTACATATTTTTACATATCATGATGTAGTTAACTCTTTTATTTTAAAATGAGTAATTTTTGGGCTGCATCCTTCACCTCAAGATATGGGGGGGATATTAGTGGGCTTGACATAGAAATGTAAGCCTCCATTTGCATAGTATTTAGATTATGGAATATATTACATGATTTAGAGTGATTATATTTGTACAGATTAATAGTTTGATTCAGATAATGAGACAAAATTTTATAGATTTGAATAGATTTTTAGACCATATGCACATATTTTACAAGAACATAAGTTACATGTTTTTAGATTTTTATATTTAGGGAAAATAGATATAAATGCATGGAATTATATATCATAGATTATATTATGGGGAATGAACATTATTCATGTACATACACCATTAAAAAAATTACTTAAGAGCATGGCATTAATGGTATTTGTAGCTCCAAGAATCTAAATGAAACCACCAGTGTTTGGCAGGGTGTTATAGCAAACCACTACGAGGCTAGAAGGCTCAAGGGTTATATAGGATACTAGAGATATATAATGGCTATCTAGTTTTCTAACTTGCACCAAGCTATAGATATATTTGTAAACTAGGTTAGGGCTAGTATGAATAAGCACACAAAAAATGCAAGTAACTCTAGCAAGTCCAACCACAATAAATCAAGTAACTAAGACTATAATATTGATTGCATAAATAAATTAAAAACAACCATACCAAATGGAGAGAGATAACAACTAGAATGTAAATCTAGAATATAAATCACTTTGATGCCAAGTGAAATATATATTAAGCAATAAAGACATTTTCAAGAAAGGTTTTAAGAACATGCCTAGTCTAGGTTTGAGCTATCTTTCTAATTTAATAACTATTATTTTCTAACAATGCAATGCTCTAGTTTAGTAAGAAAGGGAGATTGTTCAAGAAAGTTGTGAATGTCTCAAAGTAGGATAACTAAGGTCAGTATTCTACACATGAGCTAATGTGTAATCATGGGGAGGAGTAGGGTCATAAAAATGATTACATATGCCCCCAAAGTACAAGTAGTTAGTGTTCAAATGAATGAGTGTTTTGTAGTACCTAGAAGCCACAATAAATTAAAGGAAAGTATGAACCAAAAAGATAAAAGGAAACATTACCTACACTTACCAAATAAGGATGGTAGTGGAAGAAGTTGATGGTGTGATCCATGGGTGAGAGTGAAAATACTACGTAATCCAAAATCCAATTCCAGCTCTTAAAAAGAAAAGACACAAGTGATATAAAATAAAATCATACTATCTAGAATGGCATTCACTAGGGCATCAGCCCTAGTATTCTCCTTGTGAGGGATATGGATGAGTTAAATTTCCTCAAAGAAAGAGAGCATATCATGCACTACCTCAAAAAGAGGGAGAAACTCAAAGCTAAGGATGACCTAGACGTAGTGATTTGAGACATGATAAGAGTAATTCAAACAATAACTACACATAGAATGTGCCTAACTCATGGGCATCAGTTAAGGCACCAATGATTGCATGATACTCAATGACATTATTCATCTCTTTGGTAAGGAAGAAAGTAGCTGCAATAAGCTCACATCCCCACTGATCATCGATAAACCAAGCCATATCTTCCATTCCTAGGTTACCTTGACTATCACCATCAGTGTGAGTCACCACTGAGAGGTGCACCGTAATGTAAATCAAGGACATAAGACTAACAACTATAGAAACATGATCTCAAGTGAAGTATTGTGAGTTGCAAGAGGGAAAATAATGAAAATAAGACATAATCACAGTGGTTAACCCATACTAGCCATGGTGAGAGATAACAAGGGAAAGTGAGGGGACTTTTAGAGAATATGAAGACCAATCGGCAAGACTAGAGCAAGTCACAAACCACTACAACCAGCTGACCACCTTACCTATAATCATGATAAAAGAGAGAGAGAGAGGGAATTAGAATGTATTATGTACAAAAAATTATAAAATGACTAATTAAAAGAAGTACATCAAATAAATTATATCCCTAGGTGCCCAAAAGATGAAACATGAGCCTAGGAGGTCAATGGGGACCTAGAAGGGGTCCTGAGAACCAAAATGGGGCTAGAGTAGGCCAAATGAAGCCTTAGAACCATCTTCATAAATCATAGGTAATGTGTGATCATGATCATCTTATTCTACTATAGTTTCTTATTATTCCTCTAGATAATGTGATGAATCTAAATCTACCAAATTAGGTAATGGACAACTAGAAAAAATCCCAAAAAATTCAAGAGCAAAATACTTAAAGACTTGTTATTGTTTTGACATAATGATGGTACTGGCTATAGATATAGATCTTGATGGAGCTTGAGTGAAAACCTATTTCAAGTGATCTTAGATGGGAAATTTTTATCATTCATAAATTACAAATGGGGGCTTCTAATTCACTTAAAACATGCTAAAACCCCTAATATGGAGGTTTTATGGTCTAAAATGCAAAAATGGATAAAACACCCAAAAATGGCCCATAAGGTGCATTTAGTAAGGAGTGCATGGGCCTGATAGGATAGAAGACCTAGGGCTACAAAATAATAGAATGGTCCCAAAACACAACCAAGGATGACTCAAAGAGATAAATAAACCCTACCATTGCATCTAGAATGGGCCAAAACCTCTAAGATGAAAGTTTGGTGGTTTTGAGAGAAATAACAAGATTAAATGGATGCCCAAAGAAGGCAATAAACAAGCTTCTATCCTAGCACATAGTCTAGATGGGCTAGGCCATGGCTTAGGGAAATACCAAGTCATGGTCTAGCCTATTTAGGCCATGGTTTTTCCTAGAAAGCTACAACCTAGACTAGAAGAAGCCAAAAATAGGCTTGGGGAGCTAAAAAAGGGCCCAAAACTTACCCAGAATGGAACAAGTGGGGGGGAGATAAGAAAAATAATTATTGAGATTGTTCAAACATGTTTTTCTCATTCCCATAGGGACACAACTAATCTAAGGTCATGTTGTGCTATTATGTAAATATGAGGTGAAGTTAAGGTGTTAGAGGCATGCAAGGCATCTCATCGAATAGAGCCAACATCGATGCACAATGGCCAACCATGAGAGAGTGCCTCAATGCCAATCACAATGAGAGGTGAGGATGGGTGGTAGGAGGGTCATGCAAGTTAAATATTAGCTAGGAAAGGCTAAATCAATTCTCAAGCAACCATAACCACTAACTTCTACCACCTATAAGAACTATGGAAAAAAGGAGAGGGAGTTAGTAAAGGGTTAAGTACAAGTGAGCAGTAACCCAACTAGTTAAAAGAATAAAACAAATTTGATTTTATCCCAAGGTATATCTAAGGAGGAGTACACAAGCTGAATGGCTCTAAAAATTCACAAGATTTGATGATATATGCCACAAAAGGGGTAGTATATCAAATGGGGGCCTGAGGAGGGTGTTCTAGTAAGCTTTAAGGTTTCACCAAAGCACTACAAGCTTAGGTCCAAGCCTACCCCTAAGGGATAGCTACCACCTCACCCTAACCAAAGGCTTTCCCCCAAGGTAGGCCACTACTTGGCCTATGAAGAGGCCAAATAAGAGGGAGAAGGTAGGGAGAGGGATATGAAGCATCTATATCCCTAGCTTCACCAGTCATGACCTAAAATATAGGAGTTCCATCAGTAGGGTCATGGTTGGTGAACATGACCTCTAAACCCAAATGAGTAAGAGGATCATAGTGTATAAGATGTAAAGTCATGAGATTATTATAATCTCTCCTCTCATTGATCAGGTTGGGTGATATACCATGGATGGAATAACACTCAAGATCAGACATGGTGACTCTAATGGCCTCAATAAGAGATTCATTGAGAGAGATAATACTTTGATGGGAAAACTATGATGTAATGGGGAGTTTAATGTCTAGGGAGACATCCTAGAAGAGATATCCAAATAGAGATGGGATGGCTTGGTGTCATGGAGTAGAAGAGGGAGTCAACTAATGCATGATAGACTATGAAAGAATGAACACTAATTGGTACTCGATCAAATCAAAATGTTCATCCTTGAAGAAATGAGACTCAAAGTAAGGGGTGTATGAGAATCTATAGATTCCCATGAGGATAAAACCAAAGTCTCACCTGAGGGATTTGTCTTTTCATAGAGAAATGCCTAAGGATCTGGGTCAACCTCCAAGGTGTGAACCTCACCTTTATGCATAAACTACACTATACAAAATGTGGTCAATATGATGGTCTATATGGAAGTGGTCCAAGGCCAAGAATCATGTTGTATGAAAGATCAAGGTCTAACACACAAAACTTGATTTTGACTATCTTGGGGATAAACTTGACCTAGAGATTCATGTTTTCTACTAACATAACTATGTTATTATTGAAACCAACACAGTTATAGTGAGAATCAAATAACTTATTTTGAATGATCCCAATCTCATTGAACACACTTATGGGCATGATATTTAATGTGGCTCTTTCATCAATGATACACCACTTAAAATAGTAATCATCAACAAAAGTATCAATATAGAGAGGGAATTAATCACTCTCTACCAGAATCAAAGCATCTGGTAAAGAGGATGGGTAAAAAGATAAGACATGAAGATAAGGGTTTTCATGTGCATCAAAGTTGAAAAAAACTTTGGCATCATCACATAGTGGTCCCTTATGAGAGAGACCAAGCTCATCAAAGATGAGACCACTTTGCTTAGGTAAATGTGAAGAAGGTCCCAAATGGATATCCTAGCTACGAGGTCCTATACCTCCTCTATGATAGAGTAAGGATGTTATCTAGCCTGGGGAGGTATGTTACACCTAAAATCAAATATAAATGTAGGGTTACCTACCCCCATGGGTTTAATTAAGGGCCCAACACCACTAGTCTCTCCAACAAGGTTAGTGGCCTAATGGAAGCACATGTTGATAAAGCACTCATACCTAGTAGAGGTTATGTTGATAGTAATAACAACCTTTTGACTCTCATGCTTATCTTTCCCTCTCAGGTTATCCTAGGAAGAGGAATCATAAAAGTTATTAGAGAAATATGGGGAACATGAGACCTTAGCATTTGATTTCTTATTCTTCTTCTTTTCATGGTTAGGTAGAGGCTCCTTATAAACATTCAACTTGAGATAAGGTTATATAAGTAAAGAAATCTATGACAAAGGTGAAGCTTACCAACTAAAATTTTGGGTGGCACAATTATTATCATTGTACCCTCTCATCTAATGGGAATTACAAAACTTGGTGGGCTTGTAAGGAAACACCATCCATTGTTTTATTATGCTTAATTCAAAAACCTTCTTTTTAGCTAGCTTCTTGCTCAAAGAATTCACCTAATAGCTATCTTTCTTGTTCTTATTCTTAGGAGGATAACTAGTGATGTCATTACTGATTGCATTATAATTGCATTCACATGTAGAGGATGACTTTTGGGAAGGGATGGGTTGAATGCCTACATGCACCTCAAACACTTCAATCTTTAGACACTTATTAATAACTTCATCATAAGAATAAGGTTTACACTTGAAGACCTCAAGGTGAACCTCCTACCTCAATGCTCATATGAACATATCATAAAGTTAATCATCCAATAACCTAATCCTTCATGTATAAAACACTAAGTGCCATATATGCATGAAATCAAAGTTTGACTCACCCTTGGCCTATGTCATGGAGGTCAGTGACTGGATGTCAAGGTCAAAGTGTCTATAAATATTTAAATATTGAAGGAAGTCATCCATAAGGGGTTAGAAATTAGTGAGATAATCTGGAAGCAAATTTTGAAACCAAACAAGAGCTTTAACTCACAAAGAACAAGTGAAGAGTTTAAACATCATGCCTTCATCCTATTCCCAATCCATACACACCATCATGAATTTTTTAATATGCTCTATGGTATTGAAGTCCCATGTCCCATTAAACTTAGGTAGTTTTAGGATAGGAGTAGGAAGGGGAATAGAACGCACCCAAGAGGATAGAGGATTCCAATGGAGATCCTCATAAGCATGGTTGATAGTAGGCTAGTGATAAAATCCAAGAGGAATATCATGATGGTGATGATGTTTACTATACCCATAAACATCACCATGACCATGATCACATGGAAGATGATATTAGGGAGGCTATTGATAGGGAAGATGATCATGATGGAAATCATCTCTATCATGAGTTGGATAATGGCCAAAAGAAGAGTGATGGTCCTAATGGGGATGATGAGAAGATGTGGCATACTCATGGAAATAGTCTTGATGACCAATATATTTATGATGTTGGTCATGTACCATCACATAAGGGTTAACCAGTGGTTGTTGATACTCTTGATACACATCCAATGGATCTCTAGTCCATAATTGGTGATCAAAATTAGCATGGTCATCAAAAAATATTGAAAAAGGAATAGGAAGATGGGAGGAACCCATAGGGTGAGGATACCTCTCTAAGTTAGAATACCTATGATTCATAACATGGATATGAGGGTGTTCTTTCTCTAAAGTCTCTATCCAAGAAAGAGGTAGGGAGCTTGCATGAGAGTTGATCAAGGCACTTGACGCTGAGTGGGTGCAGGCTTTGTTTCTAAAAGAAACACACCATCAAATCTTACAAATATAAGGAAGAACTTCATTAATGTGAACACATTTTCACCAATCATCAATGATTACATGTAACTCATCAAGTCCTAGCTACACAAGGAGATCTTTATCACCTTAAATGGGTGAATGAGGCATGACATGAGGCTAAGATAAAACATCCTTAGATGAATGAAGCTCAGATTGGTAAAAAGGAGACCAATTATATTTGTTATAGTCCTACCAACCTTGTTCCCTTTTAAGTTTGAGAGGGTGTAGACTACCATTTTGGGTTAAGGGAAGCTCCTGGGTCCTATGGTATCTATGGTGTTCTATTGCAATTATGGCTTGCTTATTAGTGAGCTCAAGGATGAGACCCTGAATCTAGGGATTGGTGTCCTAAATGTGGGAGATTATCCATGGATGAAATAAAGTATGATAAAAAAGGAAGACAATAGAAAAATCAAATTGATGGAGAACCAATAAGGAGAAAGACATAAAACTAAAGTAGGAGTAAACAAGCAAGGTGAGAGCTAAAACAATACTAGAATCAAAGCCTAATAACTAATAGAGGGGAGTTGTCTAAGAGAGATCTAAGTGAGATATAACTAATTTTAAACTATATGTGAGGTCCCACCAGGCATGCTAAAATGTATATCCAAGAATATGAATGGAACCACCAGTGTTATGTAGGGTGCTAAAGCAAACCACTAAGAGGCTAGAAGGATCAGGGGTTTTATGAGCTACAAGAGATCTACAGTTTATTGACTTGCACCAAGCTATAAATAGACTTATAAACTAGTTTGGATCTAGAAGAAATAGTCACACAAAGTATGCAATTAACTCTAGTGGTCCCAACCATAGTAAAACAAGTAGATAAGACCAGACTATTGATTGCATAAATAAAGTGAAAATAACCATAACAAATGGAGAATAATAACTATAAAGTAAATCTAGAAGCTAAGGCATATTGAGGACAAGTGAAAGACTTTTTAAGAAATAATGATGTTTTTAAGAAAGGTTTCAAGAGCATGCTTAGTCTAGGTTTGAGCTATCTTTCCAATTCAATAACTATTATTTTCTTACAATGCAATGTTCTAGTTTAGCAAGAGGGAGATTGTTCAATTAAGTTATGGATGTATCAAATTAGGATAACTAGGGTTGATAGTATACACATGAGTTGATGTGTAATCATAAAGAGGAGGAGGGTCATGGGAAGTACAAATATAGTATCAAAGGTTACATATTGAATCCATAAGTCTATTTGAAGTGATTGATTTTGAGCCTAACATAGGATCCTCCTTTAATATTTAGATTCAAGATCATTTAAATGAGTCATGTGATTGATATTATATGCATTCAATGGCCTATAGATGCTCCCAAAAATTAAGGCATTTATTTTACCAACCCATGGCCCTTTCCTTAGTTAATTTATCCAATGGGGCATGATCACCCCTAATTATCTATATGCTTCATAAGGAAGCATAATTATCCAACTATTTAGTAAGAAGAATTATCTCCAACAAAATCATAGTGGGTAACATGGTTCACCCACTTACAGGGGTATTTCTTCCTCACTCTTTAAGTTTCAAAAGTTTGAATTCCATTTTAGATTTCATTTTTATATATGGAAATTTATTTTTGCATGTTCATTATAGGTTTTCTTGTACCAAACTACACATTATAAGACCTATCCCAAATACAAAATGTTAAATACACACTTAGGTACATATCTTTATCCTTTTATTCTAGCATTGTATGTCATTTCAATAATATAATAAAAGGGAAGAATTTTTAGACACTAAACTCTAATATTTGAAACTTTGCAATGTAATTTTTATATCTACATTCACCTTACATGTATTTTGCATAAATATATGGATCTTATAAACCTTTATATTCTATCTACATGATTTCTAAGTCTGACCTTCTTGATTTACTATCTATAACCTAAAATAGTTAGCTAGTTTGTATTTAACCTATTATTCATCATACTAAGATTATATCAAGACAATTAGATCATTATTCGTATCCTTTACACAACTTCATTAGATTCATAAGCCTAAGAAACTATGTAGGTATCCAAATCTAATAGATTAATCCCTACACCAAGAAATCATTTTTCATTTCAAACCATATTCATGGGTTATACCACAAGTTTTTCATGTCAGTGTGTGAAAAATCACCTAAAGAGTCCCATATAAATATAGAGTAGGTCAAATCCTATTTCAAAACATAACATTGTGAATAAATCCTATTATAACACTTATACATTTAAAGTTACTACCCTAAAATTTTTAAATAAAGAATTAGTCATAAGGACCAAGTCTTATCCAAGTTTGAAATACTCAATCCAAGCCAAATTTTCCATTTTCCAAGTACGAAAAGCTATATTACAAGTTACATTAATTAAAGGATGTAAAAATACACTAACATAGATAAATACCTCCCTCTATAGAGTATTGATTATATAATAAATACTCAACCATTCATTGGGGAGTGGTTGATGTAAAATCAAACCACCTTCCCCTTTTGTAGGCATAAACTTGTGTTAAAATTGGACCTATGTTTTCAAAGAGAAGGAAACAAGTTTTTTGGATACCTTGAACACAATGATCCTTAATATCACATAAAAATACATATTATATGAAGGCATGGAATAATGTACAGAAATAGAGATCCATTGTACACATAAATAAATTTAGTATAATACATATTATATCCTATAAAATAGGTGTTGATATAATTTTAGATTCATCTTAGCAGTTCCAAACATCTAGGTTTTTATTTGAGCAGCTCATATTTTAATTTAATCCATTTTTATCATGTGCACACTATCTTAATCATGCATAGAATAGAAACACACTAATTATCTTAATCCCTTAAGTCATTTCTATTTTAATTAAGTGTAATTATTCACATATTATTTTGTATTTTACATTCAGATTCATGTGTTATTAGAATACATTAAATAATTTGAATAAATTCCTAAGTTTTATCATCTTGTTTAACACTAAATATAGATGGTTCAATATAGTATAGGGTTAAAAATATAGAAAAATAAACACAAGGGTGAAAAATAGATCTATAGTGATCCAATTGATTTGAAAACTTAGATAAACAATATTCTGAATTTAAATGTTGAGATATGATAAAAATAGAAAGTAAGGTATTGATTGATATTGTAATAAATTAGAAACAAGAATACTTAGATGGTTTACTATGTGTATGTCTATTTAGGTGAAAATAAGAAAGAATCATAGTGGATTTAGATTTTTGATCAATCATTAGATTCTGTAAATTTATACTATGTGGCTTTAGATGCTTGTGTTAGATCTAGATGGTTGCATCAATGTTACTATCTAACTTGGACATAGGTGTCCAGTAAAGAACATACACTATATTTGGGTGATACCACTTAGGATCTTTAGGATTTTATATATACTTTCTTGATGTTTTTGACTCACACATGTAGTATGTCACTCTTTTTCAAATGATTAAACCCTAGATTTTCACCATTAGATTTAATATGGGAAAAATTGGTTAGTGGGCACATGTTGTTGAGTTAGCCCAAGGACCCCTCTATAAATGGTCACTTCCTATTATTTAACCCTAATTTGTATTAATAAATCATATTTGGGTAAAGAGGGTTAAGGGTATATAAATGATAGGGATAAGGGTGAATATCAAATCTACAATAGGATAATTAATTTGGCAAACTCAAATGTACCATATGTTGAATATATAAAAATGAGATAGCATATTAATGGAAAGTAAAACTATGATAGATATATAAATCACATAAAATAGAGTACTTAGTTATGATTCTAATTCAATTCTAGATCTAGTATAGGCAAAAATCAAGCAGGAAGACAGTTTTGGATCAATCATCAAATTCTGGATCTAGTGCCTTTGGCTCTCTAGATAGTTGCATCAGCATGGGAAAGTTACATCAATGTTGGTGTCTAATTTTGATGCTAGTGTCATATATGGAATATTCATTAAAATAATATGTGACCACCTAGATGCTTATTTTTTTTTTCTTCACTTTGGGGCATGCAGATTTGGGTCATGGACTATCACTCTTGGCGAAATAAAAAAAACCCAAGCTTTTCATCTTTAATGTACCTTGGAGAAAAATGGGTTAGTGGGAACATGATGTTGAGTTGAACCACAATGACCCCATTTTCAAAAGGTGTTGCCTACATAACAAATACTCCAAAATATGGCATTAGACTTATGTAGTTCTCACCTACGTGTTGTCTCGTGTGTGATTCATGTAATATGTGTAAATCAAGTACAAAAATGACCTAGCTTGTAACTTAGAAAATATGAATTTGTGACTACTCCTTTAGTACTTCATACCTGTAGCTAGGATCTTCCTTTGACTAATATTAGAATAGGGTATAATATGATTTTTTTTGGTATTTTGAGTGCTTCTTAAGTGATCTTTTCATTTGATTTCTAAGTGGTGAATGAGTGAGGGTTGATATTATATTTATAGTAATCCTATCATGAGATAACTCACATTAAATCACTTAGGCCAACCATTTGGATATGTCTCATTTATAAATTAGATGACTTTAAGGCATTAGACACTTGTGTTAGTCTAGGATATTAATGTCTATGCTATTATTGGTCCACAAATGTTAGTGACAAGGGATAAAGAGAGTAAGCAAAGACTCAAAACCTATAGAGGTGTAAGATAAGTAAAGTTTGAGTATTATGGGAAATATAGACTATCTACGTCATCAATATAATTTTGGCTAAACTAAGAGATAGGTTAAGGGGCACAATATAGAGTAGATGTGAGGCTTGCAGAATAAAGTCATGTGTAGAACTAAGAAGAACAACTAAGGTCTGATTTTTCCATATGTATAAGATTGAGGTGATACATAATCACAAAATATAATCTACATTCCCCCCTTAATATAGTAATGAAATTTATAGTTTAAAGGAAAGGAATAAGTACCTAGGTGAGTGTGCACACCTTGGCTTTGCTTGAGTTGAATTTGATACTTTTTTGGAGTTTAATTTGATTTATTTACTAGAATTGAATTTGAATGCTATGTTGGTGATTAAACTTCAAATAAGAGAATGTTACAGTGTATAATCAATGCATATAATTTGGGATAAAAGTACTTGAATTATATTTAAATTTAAATAATAAGGTTTAGGAATACACATGTAAGTAAATGTAATTTCCTTTCCTATTGGAAAGTAGTTTTTTCAAAAGATGTATCATTATAAGGCTCTAAAATTGATATTAGGATAAATATAGATAAATCTACTTAGTGAATATATCCAACGAGATATAGAGAAAAAGATGTTGGAAGGCACATACCCCCAACCTTGAAGTAAAAAGTGAGTTTCCACCTGGTAGTTGAGATTAGTTTAACAATGCAACTGAATGATACTTATAACATGGTGAGTTTGGATGATGAATTCCAAAATGAAAATTTGGAAAGATAGAGTGATTTAATCACCTAAACCATACTAAAATGTGAACCAACTATTATATTAAATTGGCTCGTTAAAGTCTATAAATGTATGTGGGGAATCAGTATGTGCAATAGTTTTAGGATCTGAGATTGATTTTGATTTTGAAATATAAGTCACATGTTTCATAGCATATGCACCTTAGATATGTCTCATTCTAAAACTATGTGTAATAATGGTACCATGTATAGAATTTTACCACAAATATGTATTTGAATCATATAACTATGTACTTTGTCCAATTCAAAAAATTATGTAAGTATAGAGGGCATGGTTTCAAATCATGACCCCACTATTCTCTAGAAAATGTTAATGTGTGGAAGCCATGTCCATATGACATAACCCCACTGAATATGAAAAATAGCATAAATACTAAATACTAAATAAATGTAGAGTACATGCTTTTAAAACATGCCCCCACCATAATCTAAAAATTGTGAATATGTGGAATCCATGTCCATATGACATGCCCCCATTGATATCTAAGAATTGGTGTAAAATGTGTACAACATGCTTCCCAAGAATTCCCCCACTAATATCCCCTCCCTTTTGAGGTGAGGGAAAAATAGTACCTAGAAGTTACCTCACCTTAAAAGGGTAAGACAACTATAAAATCTATGAATGTGACCATGTAGCATATAAAAGGAAATATGTCTAGGTAAATGTATCGGTTGAGTGCATAGAACCAATGTAATCACATGTAGGCTTATGATGCATGATAATTATCAAGGTAATGTATAGATAGTAACAATACAAGTTTAATAATAAAATAAGTACACACATAGGAGCACTTAAAATCAAGTAAAAAAATAAAGGTCCAAAGAGACTACAAACAAGAGGCATGTTCAAATGTCATAATATTGAATGGACATGAATTAGTCAAATATTCAAAAAATAAAGGAATGACATATTAAAATTTACATAGAACAAGAAATGACATATTGAAATTTCCAATAAGAAAACATAGGCATAGGAACCACATACAATGGAGCATATTAAAATGATTGAAAAATCAAGAAATTAGCAAGGCAAAACACTCAAGGAAGTGTGTAAAGGAAAAACATAATCAACTAACATAAACATTTCATAGTAGCCCATTTATTAAATATGTTAAAAAAAACATTAAGCACATATCATATCAAGTAATTTATGTAATGTATAATCATGGATAATAGGCATGTGTAAGTACATATATAATCTCAAACATGATATTGTAGAATGATCATTTAATCATATATCCTATGTGTATCAAAATCATATTGATAGATGCCCCCAACATCTTGTTGACATGAGTAGATAGAAAGTCCAACACCCATAAGTGTATCATGTATCTTTGTATGCATGTATATGTGTATGTAGGATTAAATGATATGTTATCCATCAATATGGAACTAACACATAAATGCCAAGGAGATAATAGAACATGTACATGTCAAAAATGGTTTTGGATTTTTGAATTTTTTTTTTTTTTTTTGAAGATGAGCAAAGATCATCCTACGATGCCATCCAATGGATGGTCATAAATATATCCACCCATTGTGAACCTTACAACCCTAATTTTATATTTTACATCATGATTGACTAGGTTGAAAAGGGACATAGCATGTTTGTCCTCACATTTTGCATGTGTAGGATAATACGTACTATTATCATTTGAAATATGTATTAATTTTCCCTCATGAGGAAAAGAAATTTCTTATTGATTTTGATCAATTTTTTCTTCCATTTGGTATAGCCAAATAATTTCAAGTGTAAATACATATGGAGATGTGGTCAGCGTAAACCAAACCCATGTTTGAATTACTATAGGACCACAAGCAATTTGTATTTTTATGCTTCCCAAAGGTTCATTCTAAGTGACCCTCTCTTTTAAATCTTGTAAGTTAAAATTGAGATTCTAAAAATTATTTTTGCTGCAAGTGGTTTTAATTTGTGTAGGATCAATATGGTTGTGCGATCAATAATTATCACCCATGTATAAAGTAATTATTAAATCCTAGTGATATGTGCACTTTTTTATTTATTGTGAAGATAATTCCTTTGAAATATACTCAAATGTAATATTTTTTTCATCTATAATATCTTGTATGTTTTGTTTCAAGGTAAAGCATCTGCTCATAGTGATGCAAGAGCATCAAACATAAAAACACCATTTTTTATTGTTAACATGAAATGTCCTAGTTAGGAGTCATAGTTGGTATAATTGAGGGCCTAAGTGTGTGTAAGGGACCTTATATGGTAAATTTGTGTCTTTGGAGTCATTTTTAGTCATAGGAATTATTTTTATAGGTGTTTAGAGTTTTCCCTCCAAAATAGTAAATTTGAAAATTCAAATATTTGAATTAAAGTTAGGAGGACCAAAAGCACGTATGGATTGGTTAGGAGAGTTAAATTGGTGTAAGGGTATAAATATTAATGTATGTAGTGTTTTAATACTTAATATGTCTAAGTAATTAATTCAAAGTCATGTTAATTAAAACAAATATCACCCACACATTGAAGTTGGTCATAAAAGAGATTCTTGTTTTGGTAACTACCACAACCAATGTTGAAGTTGGGTGGAAAAAGGAAGTTGGTAGTTTTTGTATAATGTTAGGAAGATAAATTGAGAGAGTATATTTGAGATATATATATATACATATCCAATAAGGAAAAATAGGGAACAATGAAAAAGATGGTATAACTCTTCAAGAAAGGTGGTAGAGTCCAGTAATGGACTAAATATGTAATGTTATGATGATCAAAATTAATAAAGAAAGGAATGGTTTTATATGTTTATGTTTCCTAAATAGTATTAGATTTTTATTAATCACAAATTTTATTTTAAAGGCCCTTGAGTCCAAGATCATACCAGATTTTGTAATTGTTATAGCTCTGTCATAAGCAATGTATGGTTACAACCAAAAAGAAGATGAGTTGGTGAGTTTCTCAATCAATAAGGTAGGAAATCTATGGTTTATTAATACTAAATATATTGGTATATTTAAAAATTTATGTATTTGACATTCAGTATTTTTAAATTATTAGACATAATAAAAGACTACTCTCTACCCTCAGACCTTATTTCATGCTTGTGATCATCTAAAACGTGGTGAGTGACATTTCTACAATAGTTCTTGTGAAAAGACCATTGTGGTTTCTATTGTATAAAATTATTTTCATATAAAATATGTTGTTTTGGATGATAATATTTTGTTTTTAAGGTCAAAATTTTGACAAAGTAACAATACACACTCATTTAAAGGAAACCCTTGTGTATTCAGACAAATTCCCTATTTTAGAATGATATAAAAAGGAGGTAAGTTGTGAGATAGTGAATGCATGTTAGGTTGGTCAAGTATTGATATAGGTGAAAGGATAAGTTGTCTTTAAAATATACATTTTGAATTCTAAGGACTTTTTTGATGAAACAACTAGAAAATTTAGACCTTGTCACAGTCATATGCAGTCAAGACCCCTATTTTGCATGGTAAGGTATCAAAAAAGAAGTGTTAAACTCAAAAAATTGAAAGGGGAATCATATTAGTAAATTTGAATATGTGAATGAAGGTGTAAAAACCTAAATAATAACCCATGGGGAATTTTGGATCATATTTGAAGACAAATAGACTATCAATAACCCTTACACATTCGTTTAACATTCATAAAATTTTGTATTTTGATTAATACAGGATTTAGTAGGATTGAGTGAGATGTATAATACACTTGGGAATGTGTATATGATTCATAAAGACCTATGAAATCTCTTGAGATGGATTTAAACACTTTAAAAACAAGAATATTTAATTTAGAGTACTCTCAGCATGCACAGTCTAGGTTCTAAGTTTAGCTAGGGTTTCATAAGTCAAAAGCCCATAAATTTTGATTAAATAGTCAAATTTGTTGAAAAATAATATTATAATGGTATTTAATTCCATATATAATATTTTTAATGTTATATGTTAATGTTAGGTCCATATTGTATAGAACTAGTACTGTAAGTTTTTGGAAGGGCTAGAAAGGCCTAATTGGTAAGGTGCTTGTGAAGGAAGTGCCATATATAGAGGGATTTTAATATTAAAACATCAGGTAAGGTTTTAAGGAGATAGAGGGTGTTATAATATTCTCTTATATATTTAATGGAGTTCATATTTTGTACAAACTAAGAGAAAATATGAAGAAAAGGCTACTAGCCATAGGGTGTCATTATGAGCTTGAGGTGTGGAAGTGAGTATTGTAGGGTGATTTAAGGATTAAAATGAGTTAAGATATATTTAATATGATCATTATATGAAATACATGCTATCATATTATCTTTATGAGAACTATAACAAGATTGGTATGTTTACACCTTGAAGAGCTTGACTAGAATAAAACTAGTGATGAGTAGAATGAAAGGAGATGAAATTAGGAATGGAAATGAGTTGATGTAATGATATTTGAGACCTAATATTTGGGTATAATTATATATAATAATATATACAATGGTTTTGGTAAACAATAAAATAGCAAAGGAGGTCACAAATCTTAGTGATAAGTGGAAAGACATAGATTGAAGACTAAACAAAGCAAAGAAATAAAATGAGATCATTCTAAAGATAGGAACCATGAAGATGTTTTTTATACTTTAAAAATTAACTATTCATAATTTTATATCAGATCCAAGTTAGCTTTTGGTTTGCATTTTTTTGAGCTATGCAAGCTTGTTGATTTTAGTTAGGCATATAATGCTATAAGGAATGTATGAAGTGATATTGCAGGGTGTTTTGGGAGAAGAAAATGTTTTAGATATGGCCTATTGAGGTTATTATAGAGAAATAGTATATTGTTAAAGAGGAGATAAAGCCCCAATGTCTAATGATAAGGACTTGAAGCTATTTGATAGAAGACTAGAAAAAAAGAAGTAAAGAGAGCATTGAAGGTCAAGAGATAAAGAAAGGAAAGACTCCAAGAAAGAGTCTAAAATGGTAAGAGGAGTCATAGATAGATGAATAAAGGAAGAGAAAATATCCAATAGAGGTATAAGAGGCAATATGGGTAAGCTTGATAGTGATAGGTCTATACAAGGCCTAGAAAGTGAAGAATAAATGAGAAGATAGATGTAGAAAAATAAGTGGAGGTTATGATAAGAGATTTGGGGTAGAGTATTGAGAAGGTATATCTCATGGTGAATCTCATGAAAGGTCAAATAATTTAATGGCTTGGCACTAGTGTGAGAAAGAGATTAAAGTGGCTAGTAGAGCTACTTAGGAGAGAGAAAAGGCACAAGATGAGTGTCTTGAGGAATGAGAAGAAGAAAGAGGCTAAAGACCATAGAGGCATGAGGAATGAGGATTTTCCAAGAGAGAAACTAGATAAATATGTGGATAAGAGAGTTATAATTGAGGATAACATGAATGAGATAGAAATGCCAAGAGGAGCACTTGAGAGAAAAGTCAAAGAAAAGAGAATAATGTATATGTAAGAGGCATTCAAGGAGACTATGTGGTCTCTTATTTTATATTATAATATTGCATTTGAGTTTTTTTATGTAGGTATGAAGACAACTTTGATGAAGGCTAAGCATAAAGTCTTAGAGTTTATGAAGGATGGGCCTATAACATCACCCATAAAGTAGAAAGAGGATGACAATGGAAGAGAAAAGATTAAAGAAGACAATATGGTAAACATTGAAGAATCTCATCATGCTAAAGAAGAGATATAATAATAATTTCATGATGCCTTTCCAAGCATTGCAACTAAAATAAGAGAGGAGGTATAAAAGGAAGAAAATATAATAAAACATGAATATATGATTGAAGAAATGACCTCGCATCAGTCATGTATGGAGGTAAATGAATGTTTTATCATTAAATACGATTATACATTTGAATGGAAAGAAGTTAATATGTAGATTGGTCAAGTAAAGATTAAGGCACAAACCTCAAGGAGAGCACAAGGGTATGGGTATATTTGGCCTGAGTGGATCAAGATGATAGGTGATGAAATGAAGAAGGTGAACCTCAAGAAAGAGGTAAAGAAAAATAATAACATAGGTGGAAAACAAAAACAAATATAGAATCAAAGAAAAAAGGGCATAATAACTCAAGTTGACATGATGGGATACCAAACCAATAAACATGAAGAAGGTAAGGAAATAAACCTATCTTAGTCCAAATAAATGCAAAACAATATATGGATAAATAAGAGCATGAAAAGGGTAAAAGATAATAATATTGAAGGTATATCCCAAGGGAGCATTAGAAAAGAGTAATGTTGTAACTCTAAAAAGCCAATAGAAGATATGGTGGAGCCAAAAAGATACCAAGAGATGATGTTGTAGCTAAGTGAGCAAGAGGACAAGTGTGAAAAGGTTAAGTGTTCTCAATATTTGCTTTATAATGTCATTGTTGATTATGTATATTAATATGGTTCAAATAATGAAGATGAATTATATAGTGAAAATATAGCATTGATGGATAGGTTTATGGGAAATCAAAGAGAGAATGAAGCACCTGAAAGAGTGCTTAAAAAACTTGATATACATCCAAAGGAGATTGATTTGAATCTCATGAATGAGGGAGTCCAAGGATAAATAGTGAATCAAGGTACCTAATAAGGTGAAGAACCATATGCTCCAAAATTTGATGAAGGTTATGAAGAGGTGGATGCTCTCAAGTTGAAATAAGAAATAGATATGTTAGAAAATATTTTCAGTCCATCAAAAGGGATTCAAGTAGGTGAAGTACAACAAAAAAATCTCATGGATGAGCTCAAAGAAGAGATAGATATGGAGAAGCATAGAGAAGCATAAGGAGTTGTGCAAATAAGCACAGTAACAAGAAAAAATGGGATCATAATCAAGTTGACAAGCTAATCTATTCCATGGGTGAAGTTTTAGTAGAGTTATTAGTTAAATTTGAAGATTATGGAGAAACTAGAATGTGCCAAACAATATTATACCATGTTGAAGATAACCTGGTTGAGAGACTGTTCTTAAAAGATAGGAAAAGTCATGTGGAATAACATCAAGAAGTAGAGAAGTATAATGAGGAGGAATAAAAAGAGAGTTCATTGGAGAGAGAAAAAAGATAGAGATGCCCATGAGGTCATTATAATAAGGGATCAGCATTGTAAAGAATCTAGGATACCTAAGCAAATAAGAATCAAGTGAGATCCATGAGGAAGGTAGCCATAAAGTAAGTGTAAGTAAGGACAATGAGAACCATTGGTTAGAAACAAGGTTTGATGAAGGAAAAATTTACTTATAAAATATAGAAAACAAGAAGGCACAATAGATGGTAGACCTCATAGAGGTAGAGGAAGAGTTAAGAAGGAGACTAGACAAGTTAAAAAGAAAAAAATACAAAATCCTAGTAAAGAGTAAGGAGAAATAAAGGAGGAAAATCAGTCAAGTGAGCATGGAAGACCCTCAAATACTGAATCATAAGGAAATAAAGAAGATGACACTCAATTTTTCTCCCTCTTAGGGAGTATGATGTAGGAGCATTAAATATAAAAACATCATTTTGTGTTGTTAAGGTGAAATGTCTTAGTTAAGAGTCATGGTTGGTCTAATTGAGGGTTTAAGTGTGTGTGATGGAAATTATAAGGTTCATTTGTGTCTTTGGAGTCATTTTGAGTCATAGGAATTATTTTTATATGTTTTTGGATTTTTCCTTCCAAAACTATAAATTTGAAAATTCAAATATTTGAATTAAGGTTAGGAGGACCAAAAACATGTTTGGAGTGGTTAGGAGAGTGAAAGTGGTGTAAGGGTCCAAAGATTCATGTAGATAGTGTTTTAATACTTAATATGTATGATTCATTAATTCAAATTCATGTTAACTAATCCAAATATCACCCACACATTAAAGTTAGTCATAAAAGAGATTCTTGGTTTGGTAACTACCAAAACCAATGTTGAAGTTGGGTGGAAAAAGGAAGTTGGTAGTTGGAGAATGTTAGGAAGAGAATTTTAGAGAGGATATTTAAGAGATATATCTCTAAGAATTATAAATAGAAATCAAATAAAAAAGATGGTATAACTCTTCAAAAAAGGTAGTAGAGTCCGATGATGGACTAAATATGTAATGTTATGATGATCAAAATAAATAAATAAAGTAATGGTTATATATCTTTATGTTTCCTAAATAGTATTGGATTTTTATGAATCACACATTGTATTTTAAATTACCTTGAGGCCAAGATCATACCAGATTTTGTAATTGTTACAGGTTTGTCATAAGTAACATATGATTATAACCCAATAGAAGATGAGTTGGTGAGTTTCTCAGGCTTACAAGGTAGGAACTTTATGGTTTATTAATCCTGATTATATTGGTATATTTCAAAACTTATTTTGGTGACTTTTAGTATTGTGAAATGAGTAGACTCAGTAAAATACTACTCTTTACCCTCAAACCCTATGTCATGCTTGTGATCATCTAAAACATGGTGATTGACATTTCTACAATAGTTATTATGAAATAACATTGTGGTTTCTAATATTTATAATGATTTTCATATAATATATATTGTATTTCAACCTAAGATTTATGTTTGAATGTCAAACAATTGATAAAGGAATAATACATAGTCACTTGAAAGGAAACCCCTATGTATTTAGACAAATTCCCTATTTTAGAATGATATAGAAAGGAGGTAAGTTGTGAGAGAGAGAATTCATGTCAGGTTTATTGAGTTTTGATAGAGGTTAAAGGATAATTTGGTTTGAAAATAGACATTTTGAAGTCTGATGATTGTTTTTATGAAACAAATAAAAAATTTAGACCCTATCATAGTCCTATATAGTCAAGACCCCTATTTTGCATAGTTAGGTATCAAAAAGGAAGTGTTAAACTCAAAAAAGTGAAAGGTACATTTTATTAGTGAATTTTAAGATGTTAATTAACATGTAAAAACCCATGATGAAGTTTGGATCATTTTTGAAGACAAATAGACTGTCAATAACCCTTACAAAGTCATTCAACATTCACAAAATCCTATGTTTTGATCAATAAAAGCTTTAGTAGGATTGAGTGAGATGTTTAATCCACCTGGAAAGGTGTATAGGATTAATACAGACCTTATAAAGGTCTTGGGGTGGCTTGAAACACTATCAAAATAAAAATAATTATTTATAGTACTCTCAACTTCCACAGTTTAGGATATAAGCCTAATTAGGATTTGATACATCAGTGGCCCATTAATTTTGATTTAACCATTAAAATTGGTTTTAAAATAATATTATTATGTTATTTAATTCCATATATAGTATTTTTAAGTTTATATGTTGATGTCAGGTCTGTATTGTATGAAACTGGTACTATAGGTGTATGGAAGAGCTAGAAAGGCCTAATTGGTAAGGTGCTTTTGAAAGAAGTACCATCTACAAAGGGAGTTGAATATTGAAAATTTATGGAATATTTTAATGAGATATATGGTGGTCTAATATTCTCTTCTATCTTCAAGTAATTTTATATATTTAACAAACCAAGAGAAAATGTAAAAAAAGGTTACTAGCCATAGGGTGTCATTATGAGCTTAAGGTGTGGAAGTGAGTATTAGAGGGTGATTGATGGATTAAAATGAGTTAATACAGATGTAATATGATCATTATATAACATCCATGCTATCATATTATCTATATTATAGCTATAACAAGATTGGTATGTTTACACCTTGAAGAGCTTAACTAGAATAAAACTAGTGATGACTAGAGTGAAAGAAGATGAACTTATGAATGGAAATGAGTTGAATTAATGAGATTTGAGACCTAATATGGGGTATAGTTATATATAATAATGTCTCTAATGTGTTTTTTAAACATTAAACTAATAGAGGTCACAAATCCTAGTGATAATTGGAAAGACATAAATTGAAGACTAAATAAATGAAAGCAATCAAATGGGATCATTATCAAGATAGGAGTCATGAAGATGTTTTTGATACTTTACCAAGTAATTATACATCACATATAATTTTAATGTCCTTGGTGATAGTTAAAATAATCATTTTCATCATATCCTTTGGGTAGAGGTCAATTCATATCAACCTTAATAGGATGAAGGAGAGATTTAAGCTAACACTCTAATAACCATGGGAGTAATGAAGATGGGGAATCAGGCATAATTATAAATTGAATCATTTTTACCTTAGATAATATAATATTCATATGATTTTTTAATAAAATAATATAATTTTTTAATAAAGTTATCTTTGAGTCTAAAGACTGGTGTTGATTTTGTAACTCATGTAGTAACATGATCATATTTTTTAATGGATCTTTTATGGTTTCAAAATTACAATCCCTAGTTATTTCTAATTGAACATTCATATGTGTACCATCAAGTAATGTTTTAAGTTTTTTATGGTTACCCCATTTTTTTATAATATTATGATCCACCTTACCCTTTAAAGAGGGGATAACATGAACCTAATTAGAGGGGTGAAATATGTCATCCTCCTTTGGTTTTGAAAGGGGAATAAAATCATCTTTATCCTTTTGAAATTTTATAAATATATAAATGAGGACCATATATAATATACATACAAACTCGAGGTAAAATTCCATGTTACACATATTTTACGAAAATCAAGGATTAACAACAAAGAACATAAATTAAAAAACCCTAAGTTGTCTAGGGTTTGATGTTCAAAGATTAGGTTCATCAAATGTTTTAACCCTAATTTGGATTAAGGAATCCTAATTGGGTAAATATTTTTAATTATATAGAAATTATAGGTCACAAGGGTGAATATCAAATATATAATAGGCCAATTAATGTGTTGAACTTAAAGGTACCATATGCTGAATTTGTAAAATTAAGATAGGTTATTAATAGAAAGTACAACTATGCTAAATATATAAATGTCATAAATAGAGTACTTGGTTTTTATATAATACAAGTTTGGATTTATTATAGGCAAAAATACATTAGGAAGATAGTTCTAGAATAATTACCACATTCTAGATTTGGTGCTTTTGTCTCTTTGGATAGTTACATCAGCTTGGGATAATTGTGTCGACACTAATATCTAAGTTTAAAACTAGTGTCATGTACATAATATTCATTTAAATATGATGTGAAAACCTTGATTCTTCTAGGTTTGGATTCACCTTTTCTCTAGTGCATTCAAATCTAGGTCATAGACTGTCACTCCTGGTGAAATGGTAAAACCCTAGATTTCCATCTTTAATGTGACCTTAGGGGAAAATGGAATATTGGGAGCATATTATAAATCAAAGCAAAACTTACCCCACTATTAAAGGTCACTACCTACATATACAATAGTCTATATGAGGGCCTTATACTCATTTAATTCTCCACTATGTGTTAGCTTATGTGTGAATCATGTAATGTGTGTAAATCAAGTACAAGAGTGACTTAACTTGTAACTTAGAAAATATGACCTTATGTTTTCTCCTTTATTACTTTATACCTTTATATAGGTTTATATTTTAATTGATATCATAATAGAGAAGAATAGGAAAGCTTTTAGTAACTTGAGTTCTTCTTGAGTGCTATTTTGGCTTGATTGCTAGGTGGTGAATGAATGAGAATCGATATTATATTTATACAAATCCTATTAGGAGATAAATCACATTAAATCACTTAGATAGATAATTTGGATATGTTTCATTTGTAAATTGGATGACTTTAGGGCATTGGAAACTTGCATCAAGATAGGATAGTAACATCAATGTTGTTGTCTAGCCTAAACATTAGTGTCCATGGAGAAGGAGAGCAAGCACAAGCTTAAAACTTGTAGAGGTGTAATATAAATACATTTTAAGAATTTTAGGTAATATGCAATGTCTATTTCATCGATATGATGTGGTTAGACTAATATATTAGCCAAGGGGCACAAAATAGATGAGATGCAAGGTTTATAGAAGTGAGGCATATGTAGACTTTAGGACATATATATATATATTACATTACATAGGGATACATATATATATCCCTTTTATACATTACATATGTACCTCATATATGTAATGTAAAAGAACACCTTAAATTGACATATATATATATATATATATATATATATATATATATATATATATATATATGTATATATATATATATATATGTATATATATATATATATATGTATATATATATATGTATATATATATATATATGTATATATATATATATATGTATATATATATGTATATATATATATATATATATATATATATATATATATATATATATATCCATTTTATACATTACATAGGGATGCAAGGTTTATAGGGATACATTTCATTTGAAAATTTGATGACTTTAGGACACTAGGCACTTAGTTTGGCATAGGGCATTAGTTTCAACATAGACATCTAGTTGGGACACAAGTATCTAGGACATTATAAAATAGGTACAAGTCTAAAAATTTTAGGGGATGATAATAAGCAAGTTTATATAATTTTGATTAGTATATTAGGTTTGGTCATTAAAATAACATATGATTATACTAATAGCTAATAAACAGGCACAAGAGATAAAAGATGTGAGCTTTTCAGCAGTAAGGTCTTATAACTGAAGGTTACAACCATAAGAAGTATTTTAAAAGTATACAAGATTGAGGTGATACATAATTTATATTTATTTTTACATTTCCCCTCCTATTTAATCTATTAATGAAATTACTAGTTTAAAGGAAAATGAATGCATACCTAGGTGTGTATAACACACCTTGTCTGTGTGGGTTCCACTTGAGTTATTTTCTAATGAATAACTTATGTATCAATGAAACCATCTTGACTTTTTATAATTTTATTTGAATACATGATTTATTTTGAAGATTTAAAGTTGATATTAGGACAATAGTAAAACCTACAAGTGTAAGTATTTATAAATATTAGAGAGAAACTTTCCCCTAGCCTTGGAAAAAAGGTGAGTTTCCACTCAATAGTTGATATTAGCTCAAGCATGCAACCCAATCATACATATAAATTTTTGAGTGTAGGTTATCCAAGTTATCTCACACTATAAATCTGGTGTGGGTGGATGATTTGATCACTCCATCCTATAAACTTGGTAAGATTAAGTGATGTAATCAATTTAACCTTTCTAAAAGTGACCCACTGCTATTGTATATTGGCTCAATAATGGTCCATAAAAGTCCATCTTAGTGTATTCCAAGTTCCATATAAGTATTTAAAATCAATAAGCTAATTTAATTTTCAATTTAAGGTGTTCTTTTACATTACATATGTACCTCATATATGTCTCAAGCTGAGACCTGGGTATAATAATGGTATGAATGTATAGAATGTTTTCACAAGTGTGTATCTGAATCATATAACTATGCAAGTTTGGATAATTTTTAAACTATGAAACTGTGGAAGACATGTTCCTATCACATTCCTCTATTTAAATTTGAAACTAAGAATTGTTATAGGTGTGGAGAACATGTTTTCATAACATTCATCCACTATAACCTGAAAATACCAAGTACTAAATAACTATGGAAGTCATGTCTTTTTGGCATGCCCTCACTGAAATCTTAAATTGTGAAAGTGTGAAAGACATAACTCTATGACATGCCCCTACTGATATGCCCCTCTTTTGAGGTGAGGGGAAGTAGAAACTAAAATTTACCTTACCTCAAAAGGATAAGATAACCATATAATCTATGAATATATCATATAACATATAGGAGTAGCACATCTAAGTAGTTATAGCAATGAGGTACATAGTAGGTGATCACATCGAGTCTTGATATGCATGATGTGAATCATAGTAATGTCTAGATATTAAGAGTATAATTTAAACAATCAATCACACATAAAAGAGCACTCAAAAGTAAATAAAAATACAATGGTCCATGGAGACCTAAAACAAGGAACATGCTTAAATGCCACACAATCTAAGGGACAATACTTAGTCAAATATCCATAGATTAAGAAATGGCATATTTAAATGTCAACATACTATAAACTATGACTTATGTGAATGTCATAATAGGAAATAATAGGCACAAGGGCCATAATCAATTGATCATATTCAAATGATCAAAAAAGAAATACAATGCAATACAAGACACTCAAAATCATTGAACATAAGCAACCAACATCAACATATCATATTAGTCATTGGATATATGTGTTAGCAAAAAAATGTTAAGTACATAACATATCATGTACACTATGAAATATGTAAGCATGGATAAAGGCATGTGTAATTATATAATCTCAAACATTATAATGGAAAATTATCATAGGATGATATAACATAGATGTATCATGATCAAATAAGTGGATGCCACTAATGTCCAAAGGACATGAGTAGAGTGAAGGCCTAACATTCGAAAGTTTATAGACCCAACCTATATCACACTTCAAATATGAGTGAAACACACATGTATATATACAAATAAATTCTATATACCAACATGGAACTAAAATAATAGATGTCAAGGAGCTAATGCAACATGTAAAATCTAAAAATATTTTTGGATTTTTTAATTTTTTATTTTATTGGTATTTTTGGAATATTTGGTAGGATCAACAAAGAAGACATGTACAAGGAAAAGTGTTACTATGAGCCAATATACTCATCAAGGAGATTATTATGTGAAGGATTTGTATCATGTGTTCATATTCATATGCTATGTAATCAATATCACTAAGATCATTCCAATTTTTTGAGTTATTAGTATATTAACTATTTAACTTCTTAGGTTGTTCTTGAACTTATGATATATCATTATGAACATCCTATATGAAAAACCAAATTCACTATAAATTGGAATTTTATTCTTGAAATTTTGGTTTCCTTAAGCATGTTCATCATTGTAAAAATTTTGCATCTCATTATGGGATAGAGAATATTTTTGTACTTATGTTTTCACACTAGGAAAATATATAATTTTTCCCTTGGCTTCTTTATTTGAGGATGAAATCATAGACTTTGTATTATTGCACTTAATTGTTTGTTCCTCTATGCACTAAGTATATATGGTGTCTAGATTCTTACCAAACATATTTGTATCATTTGATTTTTTAGGCATGTCTTGTTTTGGAAATTAGTTTGTTAAAACCCCTCTTTTTAGAATGTTTATTTGTTTATCTTGAGTTTGAGTTTGCAAATTATGTTCATTGTAGTTTTGTAACATATATTGTTCTATATTTGTCTTTTTCATTTTTTATTTTTATAATCTTTGAATCTACAATTGTTTGTGTTCTGAATTATCCTTTGGTACCCATACTTGTTATTTTATCACTTACATTTTAGGATAGGTACTCATAATGTGAGTAGCTTTATTGGTTGATGTATCAATGATATGATCACAACTACCTTTATGACTTTGTATTTTTTATTTAATGAAAAAAATAATTTGTATGATGCCCATGCACTCTATGATATGTGCAATAGTATTTGGATTTATTGATAGGATGTGGAGGAGGTAATTTGATCACTGTGTCTTGAATCATTCATCTTAAGATTTCACTTGGTCTATTAGTAACCTTTTGTATAATACTTGAATCAATTATTTTATATTTTTTCTATTGTAAATTTATATTTGGATAAGAAAGGTTGTTTAGCACAACGTTGGTAGATGAAGATGAAAACACATGATTAACACTAGCATGTTTTGGATTTTGCATGTATGTAATCTAATTTTCCAATGATGTGAGCCTTGAACTAAAAAAATAACTTTTATTTTGCAATGCTTATATTATCTTTCCCATAGTGATGTTTTGATTATTTAGGACTTCATAATTGTAAACCCTAGCTACCTTAGATTGAATATGTATACATATACCATCTACCTTACCCATTGAAGGAGTGATAGCATGGACCTGGTAAAGGGATGGTAGTTACCACCCTTATTAGGGTTAGGAGGAATAGGTTCTATAGTATTACAATAATATTGGTAAAGAAAAGTCTGAGTTTTATCCTTATTAGGATCATTTTCTATTTTTTTGGTTTTGAGATTTCTAATAGTGTAAACAAGATAAAAAACAATGACTATAGTGATATATTGGAAGATAACGTGTTCAACATACATATCCATATTCAACATAATTTTTAGGGAAAATAAGGTCTATTTTTTTAAGTTTTAATACTAAAAAAATAGAAATTAGAATGCAAGAAAATAAGAAATCAGGAAACCCTAGGTCAACTAAGGCTTTGAGACCAAAGGTTGGGTTGACCACAATGTCCCAAATAAAGAGAAATAAATATAAAGTGATTGGTTGAAAAATTATATAATATGAAATAGATTTTTAGTAAAAATAAGAAATGAGACAAACCCAAAAAAATAGGGAAACAAAAGTACAATATACAACCTATAAGTCTAAATTTACTAAAAATAGTAAAATGTTAAATTTGCAAAATTAGTATAATATTTTAGAAAACAAAATATCAAATCACTCCAAGATATCTGAACATGATAGATTACATGAAGCCATAGGATAAGGTGATAGTAATATTCAAATAAAAAGTGAGCTTCATTAACTGATTCATTATTCAAAAAGTACAAAGGAGGTACATTATATAGTGAGATGGTAGGTCACCAAAAGGTAACAACTCAACTCACAATTAGATAACATATCAAGTGTATTTCCCTTAATGAGATTAACAACCCTAATCAAGATGACTAATAACCATGTTGGTAAAACTAAAAGTGGGAGAAGGCTTACACTAACATCCCTTGAAGCATAATTTAGGTGGGTAAAATAATTAAGTCTTAAAAATGAGGCCTAATGAGGTACCCAAACACAATACAAATCCCATAAATCAAATAAAAGGAGAAAACCCATAAGAAAAAACTCTTTTTCGAAAGAGAGCAAAGAAGATAAAGTGCATGCTATAAATATGTTGACCACAATTGAAAATGCATCCACAATTGAGAGCAATAGAGTACATAGAGAGGAGAACTAAGAAGTCCCCATATAAGATGTTGAAGCTTCCTCTAGTAGAGCTCATAGAATGACAAATGTCATTGATGATATCCTCTACCTAAATAATGAATAATATCTATCTACATTGAATAATGTTTCTTCCTTTTGCCAAAGGAAAAACATGAATGGTGTACTAGAAGTATGCCCATTCCATAGTAGAAGATGAAGGAGGTAGTAGTACAAATAAATCTAAGGTTTAAAATAGAAGTGTGGTATAAGTTTGACAAGATCATGCACAAGAAAAAATGTAATGCCACTGAAGTTAACCTATCATATATAGGTGTAATGAACATTGGATCACCCTAAAATGTTGAATCAATTCACCAAGCACCTGATCAAACTCCAATCAAGGAACTATGATCCTAATGTATTTTATGAGGGATAACTATTATATTAAATGATGGTGTAATAGAAAGTGATGCTAAAATAGACTATGGAATGCCATGTACCTATGGAATAGACTATCTTACATTTGATGTGTCTTGGATCAATATACCTATACCTTGTAATGTCAGAAGTGGACTAGAGGTAGGTGGATCAAGAACAAACTCCTCAACATATACAATGTGACAAGGAGATGGTGGAGGTGTGTCCCCATAACTACTATAGTCATCTATGTTATAAGAAGAGTCATCAATATTAGAGATGTTTTTAAGATCAAAAGTGTCATCAAGTACAAGTGAGTCTAATGAAAAATAATGGAATGGAACATTTGTTTAATGAATATCCATGTGAAGTGGAGAGTATGACTCAAAAATCCTTGAATTTGAATAAGATACTACAAATAAATCATACTGATCAATAGACTAAATATCCATAGGTAGAGAAGAGTCATAGGTACTCTCACAAGGTGTACTCTCATTGGAAATATTAGAGTTCTCTAAATTACTAATCTATGATGGATTTGTAAGAATATCATGCACATGAATGGAAGTAGAATATACAATGGGATAACTAAGATTAGGTTGAATCTTATCCTATAGTGGTGGCTCAAATAGAAGGATTATTATATTATCCATCATAGATGTGTCATCATAGTAAATAGGAGTAGGAGGAGATAGTACAATAGTCTTAGAAGAGCCTATAGGAAGAGGAGGAATAGGAGTGATATAAATCTCAGTATGATCTTCAAAAAGAGATTGAAGGATGTTCCAAATAGTGTTGGGAAATATGGTGAGTTACACATGGTGATGTAGATCCCATGAAACGTGCAATAGTAAGGTACCATGAACCTTATCACAAGTGTTATCCCACTTAATATAATTATTAGAATTAGTGAAATTATGAATCTAAATGGAACACTATTCTTTCCTTTTTTCATGAAAAGGTGTTCCATGTAAGCACACCAAGAAGCATAGTATTTCTTTCCAAAGAGAACCACTAGTGTAAAATCAACTTTCCTCTATAGTTTTCTCTCGAGGGAAGCCAACATGACTAAGATAAGACACCAAAGAAGTGCAAAACTACACAAAACAAACTGCAATGACCCCTTAGTTACAAGAATAATGCATTCTCATGAAGAGGATGTTGGGCACAACCAAGAATGCATCCAAATGAGTAGTATATATAAGAATCAACATAATGAAAAAGATAGAATGTGTAGAAGAGACATCGAATATACACAATACCCTCTCACAACTATCAATAGTTTCCCCCTCCCCCCATAATGTTTCAAATATAAGCACGCTTGTATAGATGTCAGACATAGCCAAGAATGTGTCTTGAGTAATTTGTGTGTAAGTATGAAATAACTAAAGGGATGTTGAGTTCTAATGATAATGTGTCCAATAGGTACAATATGTGAAAATAGGTAACTATAGATGGCCCAAAAAGGTCACCAATGTGTAGAGCATGAAAAAATAGGAACTTTTCAATAAGATAACACCCAAAAAGGAGTTACTAATCAAATATTATGGTCATTTTAAAATATTCTCCCACATAAAAAATTATGGAGATAATGGTGGAAAATATTTGATCAACTTCTAGAAAATGTTGAGCACCCTTGGACCAAAATTTTGAAAAAATTGTGAATGAATTTCCTATAAAAAACTTATGTCCCTTTGGATCAAAAGTTAATCACTTTTGGGTTGGAAGCAAACAAGGGATTATTTCTCATATGACTCAGGGTTAAGAGATTTTTTGGGTACTCCCACTCCTTATTTTGATTGATGTGATTGATGTAGGAGTGACACCATTCAAAATGCCTCAAATTTTCAAATGAATAATAACACATTTCACCTGATTAAATTTGATGACCTCTTAGATGTCACATCATGAAAAATGGGTGGATGGAACCTATAGTGTGTTTTTGAAATGGTTAAAGTCTGTTGGTTGTTTTTTAGTGGTTAGAACCCATGTGTTCTACATGTAAAAGTGTTAGAGTCTGAAAGGTACTTAAACAAGCATCATAATCCATCAATTATTCTGGTAAGTGTTGGATTTCATAGTGTGTTCATGCACTCATTGTGATTTGATGCTATGTTGAGCACATTGTTGGAGTCTAGATAGTTTCATGAATTTGTTAGGATCTGATGGTGTGTTGAGCACATTATCAAGATTTAATGGTTGTTTGGGAAGGTTTCAATTTATTACATGTGTTTGAGTAACCTAAAATATCTGATGAAGTCTATTTTCTTGCCTACTAAAGTTTTTTGAGCATGAAAATTTTGTCAAAGGGATATTATTTATCCAAGCTTGTAAAATCAAAACCAAAAGTCCAATAAACCTCCAATGCTACCTGCAAGGGTTAAAAACTCTACTGAAATTGGGAAACCTAAAAAACTATAGATTTGGTATGGATGCTCCAAAAATTGGGTCTATTTGAGTCTTCAAAAAACCCATAAATATCTCCTAATTTAAGAATCTCTTTGTACAAAAATGCGTGAAACCACCAAAAAAACCTCAAAACTCTAAAAAAATGGTTGAAAATGGCTATCATAAATCTAGGTCATGTTATAGATAATTCTAGTGTTTTGGCATCTTTTAGATCTAATGGTACTAAATATCTTATGATAGGAGACTCTAGTTGTGTAGTTTGCATGGATTTTCATGAAACCCCACCAAACCTAGGAAAACTCAAAAAATTAAGAAAGCAACTAGGAATACTAGTAGCCAAGATCTCACCAAGGATTTCAAAAATGGCAAAGTGACTGGAAAATTATAGGGAAAAAAGGTATAATTTACCGCTTATAAGTCCAAATTTACTAAAAATAGTAAAATGCTAAATTTGTAAAATTAGTACAATATTTTAGAAAACAAAATATTAAATAACTCCAAGATATCTAAACATCATAGATTACATGAATCCCTAGGATAAGGTGAGAGCAAGATGCAAATCAAAATTTAGATTCATTAACTAATTCATTACTCAAAAAGTAGAAAATATTTACATTATATAGAGAGATATTAGATCACTAAAAAGGTAACAACTCAACTCACAATTAGAAAACACATTAAGTGTATTTACCTTAATGATCTTAATAACCCTAAGCAAGTTGACTAAAAACCATGTAGGTAAAAATAAAAGTGATAAAAAACCTACACTAAGAAAAAATAGGTTTATATAAAAAATGATGAAAATAATTAAGAAAATTTAAATTTGATCTATAATGAATCAGAAATGGGCCAAACAATGTGGAATGATTCACAAGTAAAACCCTAGAATTTTCTCAATAAAGGATCAATAATTGTGATAAAACATAAATTCATTTCAGAGATATATGAGAGTTATTTAAATAAAATATTACTTTTGACTAAACCCATAAATTTATAATAAAATAAGTACACTATTCACCTTGTATATCAATATTTAATCAAAATTGTAAAATGAAAAACTTGCAAATATGTACTAAATTTGGGAAAATAGAAAGATTTTTTTGAGTATACCAACTTGAGTAGAAAATACCTCTAAATAATTTTAAAATGGATCTATTTGGAGTCCTACATGTTCCAATCAAGGATGACAAAATTATAAGCATATGCACATAAAACCCTTATAACTAGATGAGTGTAAAACCTTATGGTAATATTTTAGATCTGAAAATCAATCACAACAAGATGAAACCCTATGAGGTAAAAAACCTTAGATCAAGATATGTTTACAAATCAAGACGCGGATGTTAGTTTCACCAAATATTTAACCCTAAATTAAGATGGTTCAACATAGTATATGGTTAATAATATATAAATGAATAAACATAAGGGTTATAAACATATCTATAACAAGCTAATTAATTTACAAACTTAATTAAATAGTATTCTAAATTTAAATGCTGAGATATGCTAAAAATAGAAATTACATCTATTGACTAATATTTTAATAAATTAGAAAAAAAGTACATAGCTAGTTTATAGTGTGCATGGAGATCTAGGTTGTTATGGACAATAATGTCACTTCTTTTCAGAAGAGTGGGACCCCTATTTAAAGTTTCTCAATTTGAATTTCCTATAATTTTGATATCTCTCTAATCAACATAATTCTTTAAGAGACCTCAAATTTATGTTTCACCTTAGTTTTTCCATACATCAACTATATTCATAATAACATTTGGTCTTTCCTAAAGACCCCTATAGCCTCTGAGTCTTAACCATAGTCGAGTCTTTATCATATCCTAATAAGAATAGAGAAATTTCATACTAAGAATATTTTTTTATTTTTATAACTATCTATCTATAGATTTGGACTTATTTGAAGTTCCTATAGTCTCAATCTCTCAGGGTCATAGTCCCTTAGAGTCCTATGTGGCACCTTATAAAGCTCTTTTGATAGGAAGGTAAGAGTCGTGATTTGTTATGTGGCTTATTATTTTTAATTAGTATTTTTTTCATGGATCTTCATAGGGTGAATGACCAAGTGAGAGAACGATGCATGGCCCTGATGATTATAACTAAGATAACTTGACCAATAAGGTCACCTTAATGATAGAGATAGCAGCCTCCTAGATTTTTCAAAGATTTTAGAGCTTAGAATATCCCTGTATACATCCAATTCCTATCACTCTTATGCTGAGATTGCAAGTTTGAATGACTTTCCTTAATAATTCATAAACTAGACCAAAATCAACAAAAAACTATAATGGTCATACATGTCATGTGTGTGCACCAGTTCATGTTTGTGTATCCCTAATTAGGGCAATGCATTTTACAAAATAACTATCTTATCCTAATTCACTTTGATTAAAATTATGACCAACCAAAATGATGTTTTAGACCAATAAAATACTCTAATTCATCTTCACACATCACATGCATGTGCTAATTGGTGTCTATACTTACCTAATTGGGGTATTAACATGTACGTAATTGACACCTTCCTTTAATTCAACTCTATTTAAATTAAGACTTAGTAAATTGAAACTTTTGACCATTTTAATTACACAACAAACCAATTTCCAAGAATTGTAAAAAGACAAGTAAAATCATTAAGCAAAACAAATCAGATTAAAATCTTAATTGAGAAATCCATGGATTTTTTTTGAATATCTATTATTAAAAATTTATAATTAAAAATATGTGGGCCATTACATCACCCATGACATCATCATATTAGTGTCATCCATAAAGCATTAATGCACATAAATATCAAAATTAGGGCTACCCATGCCTTATTAATGCTCCATTCTTTTAAATATTAATTGCCATATTTATTATTTATCCTCCCATAGTTGAATGGATTTGTGGCCCTCCATCTTGATCTTGAGATGGAGGGCCATAGATCAGTTTCTTCATTTTAGAAAACTATAAATACATGGGCCATTACCATAATCATTAAGCTCTTATTGGTGTAGAAAAACTATGCAAAAATATCTCTAAGGAGCTTCACCCATCCATCCAAATTGATCAATACATGAGCCAAATCCATTAGTGCAAGGAGAAATGTATGGTTACTATAATGAAAAAGACTTGGAGCACCAACTATAGGCACAAACATGATTAATGGACCATTTTTTTAGGAGGGCTAGTTCGGGAGGGAATTGTCCATGTTTTCTTGTCTAAGTTTCTTGACTCATTGATCCACGCCCCTCGAGAGAATAGGCATAACATGCTAGTTATTTATGATTTTTCATTTTTTTTATGTCTTAAATGCATGAACTAATTTTTGTCATAGTATTACTCTACATTTTGGCATTATTGATGGGGTAGTGCACCCCACACTCATCTTAAGAGCATTTTTGGACCTCTTAAGAGCTAATAAAAACTCACCATTGAACATATTTTTAGCTTTTTTGAATAAAAATATTGTGTTTATTATTTGTCTATGTATCGGTAAATTCATCCTTGAGAATGACAAAATTGTCCTTTTTGTTCTATTAATCGATGAAATCATCTTTGTAAGTGATGAAATCATATATCTTCCTCTTCTATTTTTTTTAGTTTCTAGCCAATTAGTGAAATTATTCATTACTTAGGTAATTTTGTCCTAGACTTTGGTGAAATCATAATAACTTTAAATTAATTTATTATTTGTCAAATATAGTCCATTTCTTGAGTTTTGATAAAAAATTTCACGTTACCTTCCTAGATATGTTGTCTTGTTCTTTGGCAAAAATGCTCTGTAGTTTAGTAAAAATGCTTTGCACTTCAATGAAAACACTCTACATTGTGGTGAAAACACTCTACACTTTGGTGAAAATGATCTAGACTTTAATATAACCACTTTTCACTTCAATGAAAATGTTTTAAATTTCAACAAAAATATTATAGGTTTGATTTACTACCTATTGCTAAATTTGTTTTATTTTTCATTGAAATTGTCACTCTATTTAGCAAATTTATCATAACAATAGTGAAATTATATCTAAAAATCAATGAAATCATCCTTGTAATTGGTGAAATCATCTCTATCTTATTTTTTTGTTTTTTGCTTATTTTCTATATAGGTTCCTAAAATAATGAAATCATTCTATTAAACAACAAATTTGCTCTGAGATGAAACCTGAGACTCAAAAAATTCAAAATTTTGATTTGCTTATGAAACATAATCAAGAATTAATCAATCTTATAATGTTTATTACAATGTATTAAGTAAAATATAATGAGTCTAACACATTAACACAGACATTTCACATTGTCTTTTGGTGCTTTAAAAACTTTTACAAATAATTTTCTTTTTGTTATTTCAAAGTTCCAAAAAAGGGCCAAATTTTAATCACACTTCAAACAAGTTCTTAAAAAAACATTCACATTTAAACCTAGAGATATTAAGATCACTTTCCTTTTATATTTTTTTCCAAATCACTTGTGTAGTTTCATTTCTTGTTAGTAAGACTTTGTACCTATGCTTTCCTCTTATCCCCTTTATGAAAATTGAATGACCAAAAATGCATTGTTTTGCTTTTTTATTTGAGTCTAACCAAAGAAATGTTATGTATTATATCTCCTTATTCTTAGGGACTTGGATGACTCATAAATGACCTAATTATTCTTTTTATTTTCTTTTTAAATTATGAGTGCTTTCTCACAAGTTATTTAGGTGGACTTTGACCTAGGATTTCATCTCTTAACATTGTTCCAACCCCACTTATCTAGTGGGTTATATAAAATGAGTGTACTACTCATTGGTACAATGGTTGAGTGGTTAACCTAACCAACTGGAAGGGTTCTTGGTTCAAGTATCAGTATAGACGTAAAAATTTACTAAGAAGTACATGACTGAAGTTGTTGTGAAAGGGATAAGACCCTTTCATAACAAGCTAGGTAGTTTGAATCTATTGACATATATTTATGGTGCTCAATTATTTCTAGGCCCTTGTGGACCATCTATAAATCCAATAGAAAATTTTAGATTAATTGATACCACTTGTCATGGATCATCCCACCAATGCTAAGTTGCTTTGGTGCTCTAACTTATATGTCATGTATCATTTCTTAATAGATAAATGGGAGCTTAAAAAAACTCTACCTTTATGTACTCTTTATTTATTAGATTAATAAATTAATTCCTCTCAAGAACTGGTATATCGATGGAATTTTGGTGTATACTATGCAAATCTTTGTGTCCATTAATATAGGCATGTGTACTTTATTGAGTTTTAAAGTACCATGTTACACAAATAAAATATGTCTTAAATCCTCTCAAACCAAATTAAAAGTCCATTTACTAGTATTCAATCTAAGGACAATTAGTTTACACTTGAGTATTTTACTATTTGTGTTTGGGTTACATCACTTGGATTGGATTTTTTATTTGATTTTATAAACTTACCTAAGTGTGATTCTTGTTTCTATATGTTACACATTGTAATATATTTACACATTGAGGTGTTACACTATTCACATTACCATTTGACATAAGGACATTTTTTGTAATGTTATGTCTATAATTTGAAACAATATCCTTTGTCTCACTTGGTACCATTATGCTACCCATTTTATTTTTGATTTCAAACTTAGGTTTTATTTAATTGACCTAAACCCTAAGTTCTTCGACCATTTACATTTATTTTCTATTATGTAGTTACGTAGCCCATTTTCTTCTAAAGTTTGAACTTACGTGTTCTTTCATTAGCATATGCTCTGAGTTTTTAGACCATTCAACCTATTTTTGATTTTATGGTCGAGACCAACCACTATCTCATTATCCTTTTATATGGTACCAACATATTTTAGACTTAAGTTTTCTTATGTTATCCTACACTCTATGTTCCAAGATTATTCTACCTTATTCTAATTTGCTGATTTTGACCAACCAAGGTCATTAATTACAAAGATTTTAATTATTCTAATTATATGCCATTACATTATCCAAACTAATTCTAAAGTTTTTAAGAACCATTTGATAGTGTTTTCAAATTCCAAATTGAACCAAAGCTACATTTAAAACATTATTCAAATATTGGGTACTATTCTAACAATGTAGAGATATAGTCAAAGTGGGGTCTCATATAGCCCTAGTTATGAGGAGGAAAATGTTCATGATGGAAAAGAACATTCAATCATGTATAAAGGAATCCCTCCCATTTTGGGATCAAACCAAGGTCAATACATTGACAATCAATCAATTAAATGCGAAGATAAGGTTTTCTTAATATTTATAAAATCAGGAGCTTAACTTCCTTAAGATTTTCCAAGAGAAAATTTCCATACACTCATTTGAATATAAGATAAACAATATGAACTAGTTATTAAACAAAAAAAAAATCGTAATCAAGTGCCCAAACCAACCATTTCTTATTCTAACAAAGGGAAGGGTCCATTAGTGGATTCCACCCAAATGGGTCATATTATTATGTCTAATATATACAAAATTAGTTAATGTTATGTAGATCAGCTTGTCACTAACTTAACGAATTCTTTGGTTGTTACCTCATTTAACAATATCACATCTATAGAGTAAAATCTGTTACCTAAACAATTATAACAATAAAAAATTAACCCTACCCATGAGGTAGATCCTTTAGTTCTTCTCAAACAATTCATGCCAAAGAATTCTTTGTACTAATTTCCACTTGATTTGCATCACATATTCTTCAACCATCAAGAAAACATTTCCAATGCATGACATATACTTGATACTTCTCAACAAGTGTCAAATCACTCCCAATAATAAGTTGTTAATAATCCATCACCCTCATAAGTAGTGGATAATTATCAAAATACATTACCAAATTATTCTAATTCATGACAACACATTTTGCTCATGAACCAACAATAACAATGCACTATTCTAAATCAACACTAGGTTCTTCAAAACTAGTAGATTACCTATAACTCGTAACAACATATTCTTTGAAATCAACATCAGATACCTAGGGATCAAAAACAAAATCCTGTAAGTCAAAAACATAATACTTATTCCTATACACCTCTAAAATAATATAAAATGCTTAACCAAACACAAAACTTAAGACATAGGGTACATACTCCCAACATGACCATGTAGGGAAGATCCATTCCTACCTAAGCCAACCTTGACCAAACCTTCAATCTATGAACAATAAAAAAAATTATCTCCTTCCACAAATTGCTACAAATATCCATGAGGGGAATCTAATAAAGGAGGTAATCTCAAGGCTTCAAACAAGTAACCAAACCAAAAATTATAATTTTGAAAAGAAATACCTTTATCTATTTGACATGAGAATCCTTCTAGTATACTTCCTACCTCATTTTGAGGTACTCAAATTCTATAAATATAAATGGAAGGGTGATCCAAAGAACATGTACAAGCCTTCTTTATTATATGTCAAGTGGTAGCCTATAGTAGTGTGTACTTAGTGTACTTGTTTCCATGTAACTTTGGTGGATAAGCCTTAGAGTGGCTTCTTATATTACCTAAAATATTGGTAACAAATTTCAACAATTTTCCATAAAAAATCATTAAACACTTTTATTACAACATCAAACATGAGATGGCAATGGTTGACTTATGTAAATCCAAATAGAGGGAAGGAAAAATCTTTGTGGCCTATCTAAAATGGTGGAGAGCACTATCTAGCTACCTAACACAATCTACCAAATGGATATCTAACTGATATCTTCACACATAATTTACACCTTGAGGCCACTCATAATCTGAGACTCGCTTGTGCTAACACATTCAAATAAATCATTGACAAGGGTGTATATACTAAGAAGGCACATCTTGATAAAGTCTTGGTCAAAATATATTCCTAAGATCAAGCATCACATCAAGCCCAAGCACTTGTTTAAACCAATACTACTAAGAATCTTAAGATATTTAACAAAAAAAAGAACATGTCAAGTAATGGGGTGATCAAATCACTACATGTGAAAATAGTGCAATCACCCCCTTTTCAAAATATGCCATCAAATCCACCATTCACACTATAAAGATCTCCTCCATGCAAAGGATATGTTACAAATAGGTTGTTAAACAACCTAGGGGAGCATTTTGAATTAGTGTTCAAAAAATTAGTTACTACTAGCATGATTATTTGTCCCATGATGAAACCCTTTCTTGAGGACCAGCCTAAACCTGACTGGTATCATGAAGATAAATTTTGTGCTATTCAACATGTTTTTGGCCATGTATTTTATATATGTGTGAAAGTAAGCCACATTATTAAAAAATTGCTATAGAATTAAAATATTGAGTTTGACAATGACCTCCTAATACTAATCATAATATGGGTATGTACAAATATCCCTTTCCCAAGCATAAAGACCAATAATAGAGGAGGAATCAAAACCAAGCATAAGATCAAAATCAATATTACAATTAGAATCAAAATCTAAACAATAACTCTAATCAAGATCATGATACCCAAGCCAATCAAATAAAGTATCATGTTATGTCATATGATTACAACAACATTGTAGTGCATATTACTAGTAATCATGTCACTACCATTAATATCAATCCACATGTACCATCCAACATTAATAAAATATTGGTCACTCTATTTTAGGAACACCATCCCCTAATTTAGGTAATTCCACACTAGGTTCTAGCACTTTTCTTGAACCTTGGTTTTTGTAGGTTACCATTCCTGAACCTCCTCAATCCTCTAATTACAATAACTCCCTCCCAACTCAAAATTATGCAGTCACAACTAGATGGACAAAAGTTATCCTCCATGACCTTTTGCCTTCTTCTAAAACTAATTCTAAACTAAACATTATACCAATTAATACCAATCCTAAACCAAACATTGTAGCAATTAAGACCAATCCTAAACCAAACATTATACTAAATAAGGCCAAATGTACTTATCCCATTATTGAGAAGCCATATAGTATAAGTGAACAACTAAGAGAAACATCTAAGCATATCTCTATTTTGGATATATTATGTACATTTAAAATTCATAAGACCATACCAAATGGTTTCCTTCAACAATCCACTATGCATAATAGCATTAATCCTAACCAATTATACATGCTTGTGGGACATTTATCTCTAGGACAATAGCTTACCTTCAACTATAAATATATGTAATCCCTTGGTCCCTTGCATAAAAATTCCATATACCATAATTTGCTTCTTGTTCCACCTTTGATCTATGAAGTATGATCAATCCCTTACACCCTACATTAATGCATCAAATTAACCCATTATGGTCTAGAGCTAACTATTTATGGTGACTTACAACCATACCAATATTTCAAACATATATAAGCTAAGTATGAAAACTACACCTATTATCCTATCACTAAATTGGTAGGAAAGAAAGGTAAGAGGTGGTTTATGAACATCCCAAGTCCAATTATATTGACCCTAGTGACCTTGCTTCCACAAATAATGATCCATTTCATACTACCATATCCACCTATTTCACTATCAAAGATGATGATATTACCATATATAGCATCCACAACACATTCCACATCAAAAAATTGCCTATGTCTCCTAAGTCCTATGGCCATCCTCAACCTTATAAAAATATTGGAAAGCCCAACATGATTGGGAAAAATAAATCCAAATCCTCTCTATAGGGGCCACTCATATTTTTACCTAATACATCACCCAATCAAGACTGGGACACTAACACCGAGGGGGGTTGGTTGTATGGTGATAGTTTTTATGATTGCTTCTAGAATGCCCAGTACCCTATACCAAACATAATCATGGATAACTTAGATTATAAAGGAAGAGGATTAAGACCAAACATATAATGAATTATTTTAATTATTTTAACTACTATAACTATGAGGAATTTAGGTATTAGATTTACACTATTCAGGGGTGATCCCATTAGTTTTTAGAGTGAATCCACTTCATAAATCGACAAATAAAATCTCAATAGTGATGAATCATCCCATTATAGTGCCTAAGATGAGTTAACAAATAGAATTTATTTGATTTTAATGCCATCACGACCACTTACCCTTCATTATCCTGACCTAGTTGATTGGGACCATCAAGATTATATTATACCATTGGATGGATTTTAAAATGAGGAATCTATTGTCAAGTTCATGGGCATTTGAGATGGATTGATAGTTGGTGATCACAAATAATGATTTTATTTTCATTTTAACCTTGATACCTATTTTATAGATAAGGTGAACTTCCTTAGTCATGATAAAAGTAAAACATTGACATCATTGGGTAAAAACATCTTTGAAGTTCCCTTGGGTCAAGGAAAGAGTAAATATAAAGACAAGTCAATGAGTAAAACCCTATTTTAGGTGATCTTGGATAGGTAAGTTCACCTCTCTCATCAATAATCATAGTGTCCACATAATCTAATATTTACCATTAGTTCTAGCATTAGTTATAAATAACATCATGTTTTTGAGTTCTTTGCTCAAGATTTTCCTAAAGTATTTACTAACTGGGCATTTCCTAGAATAGTTGATTCAAAGTCCTCCTATATGGGTGAATATTGTGATCAACAAGTAGTTGAAGATGATCCATTCTCTTCCTTGCTTACTATTATTTAGGATGGCTCACCATTATTGGTTGAATATGCCATGAAGGTCAACATTGGTACATATGATAATCCCAAGATTGTTTATCTAGGTGCATCCCTAACTAACAAGGAACATGAATTTATTATTTCCATTCTAAGATAATTCATTGATATATTTGTATGGTACTATAGGACATGCCTGGTTTTGACACTTCATTGGTGGTACATCACTTGGTTGTCCATCTAGATGACAAACCAATCAAACATAAAATATGGAAAATACATCCACACATAACCATCTTAGTCAAAAAAGAGTTAAAAACATTATTGGAGGTAGGATTTATTTGACCACTTGATTATTCTAAGTGGATCTCTAACATCATCCCAATCAATAAAAAGATACATAGCATTCACCTATGTACCAATTTTAGATACATTAACAAGGCATACCCTAAAGATGATTTCTCACTACCTAACATTGACATGATAGTCATTTCAATAGCATGATATGAAATGTTATCCCTTATGGATAATTTTTTAGGGTATAACTAGATCAAGACTAAACCATAGGACTAACACAAGACCATTTTTACCACTCCATGAGTAACATTTTATTATTGAATCATGCCATTTGGCTTGAAGAATGTAGGTGTAACCTCTCAATGTGTCATGACTATCATCTTATATGACATGATACATGGCATAATTGAAGATTATGTTGATGATATATTATCTAAATCAAGAACACATTCAATCCACCCTAACATTATATGGACAATCTTTGAGGATTTATAAATACAAGGTACATCTCAATCCTAAGAAGTACATCTTTGGCATTACTTCAGGTAGATTACTAGGGTTCATTATGTCACAAAGAGGTATTGAGGTAGATCTAGATAAGGTTAAGGTTATTGTTTAAATGCCTCCTCCATCCAATTTGAAATAGATCCATAGATTATAGGGAAAAATTCAATCTATACATCATTTCATATCACAATTGGTTGATAAGTGTCATTCATTTACACACCTTTTTAAGATAGGTGTCAAATTTCAATGGGATACAAATTTGAACAGGTATTTATTGAATTAAAGACCTACTTAGCTAATCTATTAGTATTGACTCCACCTACACGAAGTAAGCCATTGCTTTTATACATTTCAACAATAGAAAATGCATTAGGGTAACTTTTGGACCAACATGATAAATAGGGCAAAGAGCATGCAATATACTATCTAAGATGGACATTAATAACTTAGAGCATAACTATACACCTATGTAAATGATTATCTCACAATGGTGTTCACTTCCCAAAAGTTGTGGCACTATATGTTGAATTAAAAACCATTATGATTGTTAATATTGATTTGCTTAAGTACCTATTGTCAAATACCACTCTCATAATACATATGGCCAAATAGGTTATTTTTCTTAGTGAATTAAATTTGGAATACCATAATTAGAAGGCCATCAAGGGGTAAGTCTTACAAAATTATATTATTGAAGCCCCTTTGATCAATACTAAACCTATTTCATTTGATTTTATAGATGAATCAATCATGATCCAAGATGAGGTGACTATTGAGTCCAAACATTGGATGCTATACTTTGATGGCTCATTCACATCTCATAGATCTAGAGATATAATTTTACTAGTCACATCACAAGGGGATTTTATTCCCAAGGCATTTCATGTAGGCTTCTACTATACCAACAACATGGTTAAATATGTATTCCTTGTTGCAGGACTTCATCTTGTAATATAGTGGGATATCAAGAAATTGATGGTATATGGAGATTCTTATCTAATCATCAATCAAGATATAGATTAGTACCAAATAAGACACAAGAAGCTTGTACCTTATAAGCATATAGTAGACAATCTTTAATAGCAATTTTTGTTTCTTTAGCTCAAATAAATACCATGGGTTAATAACTGATTAGTAGATGTCATGGCTACCATTGAGACCATAATACAAGTTACTAGTGATTTCATAGAGTATCAGTTCCTCCTTGAGAATCTCTTATAGCTAGCTCATGTACCACGAAATTTATAAAGAGTATTTAATATTGTTGGTCCCAATCCCCCTTGGTACCAAGATGTATATATTTATCTCCAAGATCAAACTTTCTATTAAACCTTTCAAAGAACCAAACAAAATTATTCCTTCATCAAACATCTCATTATACCATACCTGAAAACACACTCTATTATAGAGGCTATGATGGAATGTTACTTCATTATTTATCTTTGGAGGAATCTTTGTTAGCACTTAAAGAGGTCTCTGAAGTAATTTTTGGGGCTCATACCAACATCATGGTCTTGGATAATAAATTCCTTCACATAAGATATTATTAGCCCAAAATGGAGATAGATGCTTGAAACTATGTCAATAAGTGTGTTTCTTATTAGAAGCATAGCCATTTGAAACACACACCTTCACTATCGCTCCATCCAATCACTATGCCATGGCCATTTTCAACTTGGGGACTTGATCTTTTTGTGAAAATAAACCCTAATTCCTCTGATGTACACAAGCACCTCCTTACTACTATGGAGTATTTCACTAAGTGGATAGAGGCCATGCCCCCACTCATATAACCAATAAGTAGATATCCAAGTTCATTTAATTTCATGTTATATACTACTACAACATCCCCTCTAAAATAATATATGATAATGATAGTCATTTCAATAACAAGGATGTCAAATCCATTTGTACTAAGTTCATTATCAACCATAAATGTTCCACACCATATAACCTACAAGGCAAAAGTCAAGCCAATTTATTTAATAAGACCATTGTTGTAATATTTAAGAATATTGTCAATAACATTGGACATGATTGGCACTTGTAGTTATTCCCCACCCTCTAGGCTTACTAAACTATTCATTAAAAACCTAAAAGAGATAGACCATACTCCTTAGTCTTTAGTTTAGAGGCTATTATTCCCATCGAGATCAATTTGCCTTCATTACATGCCTCATTATAGGAAATTATTGATGATGAAGAATATAGAGTTTACATATTACAAGAGTTAGAGCTTCTATATGAAAATCATTGGGATGACTTAAAATATTTACAAGCTTAACAAAAAAAATTATACCATAGCTATAACAAATGCATTATCCCTATATAATTTAAATTTTTCAACTTGGTCTTGAAATAAAATTAGAAAACACCAACATTGAGCATAAAAAGAATGGCAAATTTGAATCTAATTGGTTGGATCCATTTATGGTCACTACAAATTATGGTTCTAGGGCATATAGGCTAGCTACTCTAGATGGAAAATATATTAAGGAACACATGAACATATTACACTTTAAACATTTCCATGTTAGACTTTTATTCTATTCCATTGTCTATCAGATTCCTTGTTTTGGGGGCACCCATTGCATATTGTTACCTGGACCATTTATATTTTACTACCAAGAGCATTTTTATATTGTTACTTGGACCATTCTATTGTTAATTGGAATATTATATTGTTACCTAGACCATTCTATTATTACTTGGACTTTTTGAATTCTATCAGAAAAAAAAATTTATTTCTTTTGGATTGTTCCTTCTTTCCATTACCTATTCTTCTTGGCCATTCTAATCCTATTACCATTCATGATCTTGATTATGAACTAATAAGTATGCAAAAAAAATTAATGAAAATTTTAGAGGTAATTATAATTGATCAGCATCAACATTAGTAACATATTTTATAGACCAATATCACAGGACATGTCAACATATGGTTTCACCTATTTGGTAGTTAGTTGATATTTATTCCAATTTCTCATTTTATTATTGTTTCCCCATTGTAAGTTGTTTCATTCTTATTTAGTATTGTGTGATATTCCCCTTGACCTAAGATTTTATTATTGGTTCATAAGGCCACCATTACAACTGCTTTAGCTATTGTTTGATCCTCTACCTAGGGACTAGGGTCCTTTGCTCAACAATGTTTTATACATTTGAACATATTATGTTATTTTCCTTATTTCAAAAAACCCCATAACATTATAAAACACTCAAAAAAATACCAAAAGCATTATTTTTTAGAGAATATGAGCTCAAAATCTCCATGAGAGTTATAAAGTTATGTCATATTTTGGGTGGCTTTCTTCTTTATTTTACTCATCATTGTCATTCTTTCATTACACTACCCTTCTTGTGAGAACTATATTGGCCTAAAGTTTCTATGGAGTATGTAGGTAGCACTTGGATGCATGGGCCATCTTAGGTCAACTTAACCACTCTTGTTTTCATGTTATTATACCTTGTACCTTTATGCTCTCATCATTTTATGAGTAATTATAGACCTATATACTCTTGCCTTTTTGTGATCCCATTCCTATTTTCCCTCTATTAATCATTTCTTCTCTACTCGTCATCACATTTATTCTATCTCGATTCCTAATAGAACTACATCAGCCTAAGGTCCCTTTGGACTATGTAGGCATTGCCCATTTTTCAGGAGCACTTATGGGTAACCCGACCACCCCTTCCTTATTCTTCCATTCCCCCTACATTAGGCAACCTATTCATGCTCCAATCATATCACCTTATTCATTATACATGCACAATTATTTAATTCTTACATTGAGTGTCTTTATCTTCATTGCATGGTGTTTTGTGTGTTCTATTTATTGGTTTGTTCACTTGTTTATTTTGAGTGTCATGTTTTAATACATTTCAAAAACCACTTGAGTCTTACCTTAACTTAGGATTGATTTGTTTACTTTCGCATTTACATTGTTTTATTGCTTGTTTATGTTTTGTATATTCTTATTTATGCTTAAGTCTTGATAATTCATATATTTTTCTTAGGTTGGTTACATTTTGTATTTAATTTTGGTTCTTTATTTTTGTTTTATGTTCAAATTTAAATGTTTTAAACTTAGGTTTTGGTAGTTATATCATTATTTTTAGTCTTAATAAACTGGTTCAATCACAATTTGAAATATAATGTTATTATAAGTTGTTCATACTTATGATGCATAATTTCATTTACCATATTAAATAGCAAGTGCTATAGTCTTACAAACAATGTGGTGCCAAACATACATCTCTGAAATCACCACCCTGCATATCCACTACCTAATCAAGATATCATCCTCCAATCATGAGCCAAACATTGGAAACAAGCATGACTTTCTTTGTTACTTTGGGATGTGTATCTCCTAGTTTACACATCTAGTCATGTTATCTATTCATTTACCCAACATCTATGGCTACTTATATATTGATTTAGGTTGTGCATATCCTAAATTAATCTCTAGTATCTAGTCATACATTCATCAAAAATAGGGTTAAATCAACACTCTATATGTTAATTAAGGATGTGAATTTCATAACATTAGCATACATTATCATATCATAATAAGAACAATCATAAATGATAAACATGGAAGATAATAGAATATCTCCATATTCTGATCCAATCTCCCTTTAGACTTATTTTTACATTGATTCTTCACGAGAGGCTCTTTTTAGCCTCATTTATCTATTTCAAGCCATTTTCTTCTAATTATTCTATTTTTTAGCCTCTTTTACTGAATTACATGTTCTTTTCTTTTGATCAAGGGCTAATCCATCAAAATTAAAATTTTGTTTTTCTCCTTTTGAGGGGGATCATATGTCACCCAAATGCTATTGGGGTATTTTCATTAGCACATTTTTCTACAACTCATGTAAAATTTAATAGAAGGCTAGAAAAAAATTTGTTCTAATTATGATCATTTTGAGTGGCCTTTGTGTTCTTTGAAAATATATTATTTCAACCAAATGTCTCACCATGCCTTATCAAATAGGGGCAACATGTAGACATCTGATTCATATCATTGTCATGTTGATATTGTAAGTCTGAACACTTTTTTCAATAACTCACAAATTAGACCAAAATCACCAAAACTCTATAATTTGGTCACACACATCATACATGTGTTGATTCACACCAATGTATCTTTGATTATAGAAATTAATTTTAAAACATCATTACCTTCTCCTAATTCACATTGAGTCATATTACAACTAAGCAAAATGACATTTTATACCACTAAAATGCTCTAATTTATCTGCACATCATGTGTATGTTCCAATTTTCATCTATGCTACCCTAATTGGGGTATACCCCATACACAATTGACACATTCCTCTAATTTAACTCTATTCAAATGAAATGGTTCCATGTGACCCACTGTAAGAACTGTTAGTCTTCCAAACTTGATAGAAATGTTAGAGATCAAAAGATCCCAACCTACCAGACCATTCCGTGTGGTACTTCCATACAGATTGGTAGAGGATTCCTGAGAATCCCAAAGAAGTTAGAGTGAGTTACAATAAAATTTATAAGGGTAATAAAAATATTTCATGTGTCACTTCACTCCTCCAACTAGTGACTCCTGCCATAGGACATGTAAAAGTGAAGTATCAAGTCATGCCTGGCTGGTACCCATTATAGTTAGGATCAATTAGAAATAGACACATGGCATAGAGTAAAAATTATCTAAGATGCCATAGGGATGAAATAACCATGTTCATACCATACTCCTAGAAATAATTAAATAAAAAATTAAGACCTGATTGGATAATTTAGTGTGTCACATCATAATCACCAAATCTACTTGACAACACATATTTGAAATTGTTGAGTTTAAGTCTATATTGGGAAACAAATGAGAAAATATATCCATCAACTCATATTTAAATTCATGTTGAGTGTCTTTTCAAACACCATCAATACATGAGATATGTGTGGATCCTTATAAGTGCCTTAGGATAATCTCATTTACCATTATTTCTACCAATTTCTTAGAGTATACCTTCTCATTTTCTACTCATTCCTATTCCCTCTATGCCTCCATCACTAAAAATTTGATATCATAATAAATAAAATCCTTTCTATAATTTCCACTTTGTCCTCTTCCCCTAAATCTAAACCCAAATATAGGGACACCACGTTCCTAGAAGGACTAACATGATTCAAGAATTATAATGAGATGTTCAATGCAATTGGCTTGGCGCCCAAGTCCTCTTCTAGTGACATGAAGATGAGGCTAAATTTGAATATTCCCTCAAGTCAAATGAGAATTATGTGTTACACAAAGATGTGGCCAAGTTGTAGGTCTTCTTATGTGTAGATTTGTTTAGCAATTTATTACTCACTACCAAATGGGTGAAATATTGTGTTTAAGACTTGATGTGTTCTATGGGTTCCTATCATAGGTTCATGGATATTTTAGGGAGTGTATTAAAAGCTTAATTCAACCTATTAAAGTATATGATCAATTACTATTTCACCATGGTGAGAACATGGACCAACACTTACCAGATATATGATGTCTTAAAGGACTAAGAAGAGAACCTAGATGCTAAATAGGTCAAAAAGACAAACATGGACTCCTACACTATTTACACCTTCAAGGAAGGGGTTTGAATCAAGTTGATATTATTGGATCAACTAACTATTTACACATCAAAATCTTATGGGTGTCCTTACTGCACATAATCCAAAAGGGTGATCAAATCCCAAATGTTGGGGGAATGATTAATTTTAACCTGATCAATGTAGTAAGAGATGCCTTGAAAAGAGTAAAATTATATATGATGAGCTACTTGGTGGATGTAGTCTGCAAAACACTCACATTCAATACTTCCACCTTTATAACATGGGTTCCTAGAGGCAAAGTGGTCCATATAGTTTTTTATAAACTATATGGACACCATTAATAAAATCACATCTGGGATATTTATGAGTCCTACCCGGTGCTCTATATATCCATAAATGAGGCATCCATGCCTTGAATCTTCAAGGAAATAAGGGAATATATTTCCCCCATTGGTGACTATTGGTAATTTATAGATGACACTATCATTCGAGCGGATGTCACCCTCAAGTATCCCCTCCACCTGCCCTATCAATTCCTAGAACATTTAGTAGAGTAAGATATCACCTACCAGGTAGTTGAAGGTGTCTTCAATCACTACATCACCTGCTATAAAAAGGCTTGCTCAATCTTTCCAATTATAATTAAGTTCCATGTTTATAGGATCTTCCACCATTTGTACAAGATGGAAGTGGGAAAGGATTCTTATGCCCTCAGTATGGCCAAACACAAAGACTAAGACCCACACAACATCATTAGGGCCCATGTGGAAAAGTACAAGGATTGATTTAACATCAACTATGGCCATGAACTCCATAAAAATGATGATATATATCTCAACCCTATAGATGACTAGGAGGTGTTCACCTAGATCAAGGCCAATAATAAGAAAAAAAGAAAAAAGGATCTGCCTAGGCCATCCACCCAAGATGGCCTTGCATCCTCTATAAATACATCCTCAAATCTCAATGATAATTTTACAAAGGGTCCCTTATCCTTCTTCCTCAACCTTCTCCTCTTTAAAATTCACCTCCCTGACCCTCTTCTATAACTCCACCACCTCTCATTGCTCATGCATGTCAAGCCTGGATAGCTCAACCCAAAGAAATTCAACCTTAGGCTACATAAGCATTCAGGTTTGACATTAGTAGTAGCCTAGATACAAGCCTAAGATGGGAATAGAAACTAGAAATTATTTAAATCCCTTCCCCTACTCTCACCATTCTTCATCAGCCTAGTGAAACACCCCCTAGTATCTCTTCTCCATAATAACCCACTTTGATTGTGCCTTACCTTTTCCCCATTTCACCCCTTACATAATTCACATAAGTGCCTCTAGATTTGACTATGAATAATATTCTCGCCTCTTAGTTTACAATTGCTTAATCCATTCCATAGGTATGGATATTCATGATGCCCCCATTGGTTCTTCCATATGTTTAACTACTTGTAGGTTCCCCATATCCAACAAGTTCTATTTCATCCCTAGTAATAAGTGAACCCATGTACATAATTCACTTAGCCCCAATCACATTATCCATGCCTATAGTCATCCATCATATTCCCTAATTAGACACCATATCCTCTTCCACTCCAACTCCTTCCACTATAATAGCTTAGGCTGATCTAGGTAAGAGATATAGAAAGAAGCAAAAGGCAACTCATCCTCAAGCTTCTACACCACCTCATGTCACTCCATTCATCACTATTAGTCCTCCCTTTTCCATTATTTTGGGTGCCTAAAGACTTGGTTTTAACCAACTAATTTCTTCCTTTCTATTCAATTCCCCTCTTTCTAGTGTCATTACCCCATAGGTTAACTTGACTTAGAGCTAGTGACAAGTATAGATGTTCTCCTACACCTTTCCTTTTATCCTTCCCTAATTTTCCCCCATGCCTCCTCCTCCTTGATTGATCTCTTCATTTATTACCTCCATTTAATATGTTACTCATCCACCCATACCTCCACCTATCACATTCATCTTTACCATCCCACCAACACCCCCTTCTACCTTGGGAGTAGCCACAGTATCATATTCACTTGAGATGACTATGTAGGGTGATCTCGAAGTGCAATGGGACTTCAACCAAATCATAGGGGACATAAGTAGGATCCTCACCCATAAGTTCATAAAGGGAGGAAACCTTATATCCAAATAAACTTATAAATACCTATTCCCCCTCACTAAAGTGAGGACACTATGGAAGAAGATAATGTGATGGAGGACCCAGTATCTGTGCTCCAAACTACACATGATATGTTAGATAAGATGATGGAAGACATGAAAGAGTAGGTATGGGCACTTGAATAATAAGTAAAGAGATACTTCTTTATAGAGATAATTGGGTGAGTCAAGGATGCCCTCATAAATGTTGATTGATAGCATGGAACATATTCAAAGGGTGCATGCATATTTAAATATAATTGATCTCATGGAGAGTAAGTGCAAAAATATCACCATGATTATTCAAGGGAATGTTAACAAAATTAAAAATAATGCCTACCTCAAACCTGAGCCTCTGTTAGACATATATTAGGAGCATGGGGGTTTCAATTGAAGAGTGATTGAGCTTAACATAAATAATTGTGTGACCTCTAGAAGAAAGCATGGAAAAAAATGTTGACTTAATTCAAAGAGGTCAACATCATTGTGTTATTCGACCTAGATGGAACCCTAAAAAATGATGTGAGTTTGGATTTTACCTAGGTCACTTTAACCAAGCCATGAGGAAGAAAGTGGTTAAAGACAACAAAGATAGAGCCCAAGTAGTGTTATAAATCTCAACATGGTCTATTATGAGCATCAAATAGGTCATATAAGGCAAAGTTTCCCTCGAGGCCCCACTCTAAGTATATAAAATACTATTGGCCCAATCAAAGATGATCTTCCGGGTTCCACCAATGAATTTTTTTAATTGGATTAGGAGTTTGACTTGGTGGCAGTCGTGTTGGATACCAAGGAGGCATAATCCAAGTAGTTAAGGGGTACTTCATCTATAGATCATACATGTATCAACTAAGTGGGCCCTTAGGTATTTTTTAGAGGAGAGTGGGGGATATTATACCCATTATTTAATCTATGTAGTTGTAATAACTTTGAGAGGCCATTATGGTCAAGGATGGGAATCCCATGATACTTGAAGGTGATCCCCATTCTCTATATATTGTAAATTATAATACTTTGTAAAGGTCAAAAAAATTATTCCCAAAGTGCTATTGGAATCAAGCCAAGATTATACCTACTATTCCCTCACTCTTTAGGCTTTAAGTGTTTACCATGGTTGGTATTTTGTAAAGAGACTTTGTTTTAATAAATGTAATTTCCCACTTTTTGTTGAACTAGTTTGTTTATTTTCCAATGTTGTCAATCATTTCCAAATTTGAGTAAGTGTATATGTTAAAGAATTGAATAAGTAATTTATTACTAAAATTAATTCAATATTTATAATGTGTTTTTTGTTCTAACTCATTTGTAAACCCTTCTCTCTTTCTTCATAACACCCATGATCTTGTACTTAAGTTATAAATTATATTTGAGGGATTTGTGTGTTATCTGCTACATACCTTTTTAAGTGTTAATATTTAGTGAAGGATTTATAAATTAAGAATTCATTTATGTTTTCCTTAGAATTATTTACCTATGTAAAGATAACTTAGATCCCTTGGCGAAACTTATTATGCAGTGGTATAATTTTGGTAGGGTACACATAGCTTGGTTCTTAAAGCATTAACATCTTTCAAGCTTGGAATCATTTCTTTTTTTCCCCACCTTGACTTCTTATTTTATGTTTATTTTAGAATCAAAATACTCTCCCTCTTTTAAAAAATTAGTAAAGTATGACTTAGTGTAAAATAATGAGTAAGAGTTTTTTCAGCTGGTAATTAATTCCAAGTGTAACAATACACATCTTGAGCCTTTGATGGTAATAAATTCTGCTCTTTGAGTAAAATAAGGTTAAATTTCTTGATCATTGGAGTGAAAAATAATTATTATTAAAATTAATGAGGGGATATATTCATGCCATTTATTTTCTCCTCCTTTCTTCTTCAAGACACTCAATCTCATGAGTGCCTTTGAATACACAAATATTGGGGCCAACAATAGCTAATGTTAGAATGAGGGTTTTGTTTTATTCAGTATGACTACTTTTCCTCTAATATATTTATATTATTGTCAACTCAAAACCCCACATAAATAAATATAGATCAATGAAAACCCTAATAAGGAAATTTTGACCCATTGGTTTACCCCTAATAAAATATGTAGCCTACTACACATATTACTAGGTCCAAGTCTAGGTGAGGTAGACTGATTATTTCACCCCTGTAAGTGCATTGAAGAGACCAGTCTCATATAAATAGACTTAGACCTATCATTTATTCCACTAGATAATACTCCCATTCTCCCCAAAAAAACTACCCATAATGGTTCTCCTAATATCCTCATTAGTCAATTCATATATCAACATTCCTAGAGTTTTCTATGACTTACCTAAGAACCCAAAAACGTATCATCCATGTTTCACTCTTAGTTTAGGATGAATGACTAAATAACATGTGACCTCATACAATACTTCCCTAAAATTTCTAAATATGGAACACAAAGATGTGCCATGGAAGTTTTTCCTCTTAATTTTGATCGATTCAGCCTATGAATGTGTTTTTAAAAATGTATAGCTGGGTTACCATGCTTTATTAGCCTAACACCCAACTAGCACTTGAGATGTACAAGAATTATTTAAGCCCCTGGATGACCATGTTCCTAAGATGAGACCCCATGATAATAGACTTACCCTTAGCTCATTAGCAATCCATAAATGTTTATAGACAACTAAACCCTCTATTTTAAATGATAACTCCTATTCTTAATGCATTGTTGCATATGCCTAAATTGAAACTTTTACCTAATGCAAACTAAAATATCCAAATGCTCCAACCGCTACCCATAATGAACCAACTTCCTTTAAGTCACACCATACCAAACTAATATTTAGGTTTTATTAACCTAGTGAATAATGTAATGGTTCCTTAGTTACAACTCCAAGTGATGTTATCAGTAGCTAACAACACCCAATCCATACCCTAAGAGTCTAAAAAAAATGCGTTGTATACCATCGAATAAATGGTACAAAAACCATGTAATGACTTCTTTGGCCTACAAAGGAAAATGGGAAGCTCTAATACTAAAATTTTAAACAATAACTTTACTTATCAAAGATAAATAAAAAAATTATAATGATCCCCACATCCAACAAGAGCCCTCCCTCAATAAGCTACTTGAAGTCAAAATCTATGAAATATCTCTACATAAATAGTCTCAAGTGAATAACACTATCATGTATAGGGAACTTAATTATATAAAAAACATTATCTCCTTTGATATCTTCTAGAGAGATATGGAATATGAATTGGTCCCAAATCACCTAGACTCATCCAACATGGGTAGACCACCTAACATGGCCATGGTGTTGGAAACCATGTAATTGTTAGGGAAAAAATACATTATGTGCAAGTAATAAATGTGAAAATAAAAAACCATAATACAATCAAAATAAAATAACACAAAACACAAATATTTACATGTAAACCCTACAATATGCAAAGGAAAAACCATGGGGCAATAGTAGCTACATATTTCTATTTCTTCATCAAATGTGTGTTATTTACAAATCCTCCTCAAGCTTAGCCTACCCAATCCTTTTCTTACATAAAAATCACCTTAGCATGGCCTAATAGAATATTACTTAGAAATACCTATGAAACTGCATATATGTCTTTACAAATATTCCTCAAGTTTGGCCTTCTTACTTGTGGGTTACACACAAAGATCCAAGTATCCAAAGCTCATAGTTTTGATTTCTAAGAATGGATAAAAATTAAGGTTTCCTTAATGCAACTTGCCATAGAATCCAAATTAAAAACACCATAATCTTAAAGAGGGAAAAACCTCTCTTAATTACAAAGTAAAGGACCAACATCCTTTTAAATAGAAATACATGAGAGAAAAGAATCCAAGGAGTTGAAAATTGTGACATACTCCCACATGGATTAATAGTGTGAATAGTGTTAGGTTATCTCCCACATTTTCCAAGGGTCAAAATTATATTCCCCACTTTTGACAAAGATTCACCATCGTGTGACATCAAAAAATGGATCCCCACTCTACATGAGTGAATATTAGTGCATATTAGTCTTTGTTTACCACCTAAATGTACAAGATTTAAAAGGTAATCAATCACCTTTTGAGTTGAGATAACACTCACCATCAAGGATACCCATAATAATTTCATCCCACATCCATACATGTGCACAAATTAAAAGCCTCCATGTTCCTTAGTGGAGAAATGTGCCCCATGCCACCTCATCAGCATGAATAGTGACCATGCCACCTCACCATCATGAATAATTATCATGTCACCTAACCATGCCTAAATAGTGACTTCAACTCCTAACATAATTTCTTAGCCAAGAAGAAAATTGGACTACATAAAGTACAAGTGAGGTTCATTCATTCCAACTCTTCCAAAGGACTAATTATGCCCTTAGGAATAGGCATCAATAGTAGCCCCTCACTACCTTAACTCCCCCAAGTAATGGTGTCATACCACTAGATCATAATGCTAAAAATGACCCTCCACCTCCAAAACCTCATGAACCAAAGGCTCCTATAGATACCCAATCAATCCAAAATAAGGTAGGCTAAAACATAGTAGAATACATGAATAATATTAAATAAAATATCACCCTTCATAAACTTGATTAGATCATAGAACAACATGATCTTCTAATAAAAAATCTAATTAAACCAGTATAAACTAAGCAAAAAGTAACCCATACCAATGTGATCATCCATAAAAATAAGACTAAAGTCCCTCCATTTCTCCTGATAATTAGGTTATTTAGGAAAAACTTACATAATTGACTAATGGATTCAATAACATTGGTAAATGTAATGCCTACAAGCATTAGTGAGAAGTTAGGGTTAGTCCCCATAAATTTAGATAAGGTGGTGGTTCATCTCAATAAATCAGAGGTCAAGGTATTAGGTGAGCTTCTAAATGTCCAATACAACTAGAGTCCAAGACTAAGATTCAGTAGTGCATAGACATCTAGGTGGTAGATATTAATGAGGCCTATAGAATGCTCCTCATTATGGATTAGTCTAAAACCTTTAATGGGTACATGGATACCAAATTCTATCATATGTGGTTACCTTAGAGAGGGGTATCCATTCATATCAAATTAGATAGGGAACCCCACATGAAACATATGATAATTGAGTATAATTGAACCTAGTGTCCTTAAACTTAGGTATTTATTCACTGAGCATAAAACCTAATAAAGACAAAGTTGGAAATGAACTTGAATTTCTAGGCTTGTGTCCCTATATGTAGATGGGGCTCATTATAAATAAGGTAGTATAGAAGGTGTTCTGCTAATAAACCCATAAATAAAGAGATACCTAGCTTCATATAGGTTACAATTCCCCTACACCAATAATCTAGTGGAATATGAGGCATTAATCCTAGGTTTATATAAATAATTGAGAATATTTAATGATTATGAACTGGTAGTCAACCAAGTTAAGAGAATATTTCAATGTGAACTATCATAGCTTAGAAATTATAAGGATAGATCCCAAGATTTAAGAGATATGTTCAATACATTTAATGTCATCCCTATCCCTGGAGAATAAAATTAAGTCACTGACTCACTAGCATCCTCAACCATGAGCTTAACTCCCCTTGATGAAATTAAATTGCAAGATTTCTCTATAGAGTTACTCTCTTATTCCTCTATCCCAAACAATGTGATGAATTTCTAGGTCTTTGAGGATGATCAAAAAATTACCCAATTCTATAATAATTATAGGGTTTTTGAATCCTAAATAATTGATCAAATAGATAGAGATAATCTTAGAGATAAACTTGATAAATGTGTGATTCTCAATATTCAATGGAATCAAATCTCAAATGGGATGATTTCATTGGAAAAGGAATTTGACACATTCATCCCCATACCCCAAATTATTAAGCCCATGTTTTAGAATCATAAGTGTCAAACCATTAATATCGATTCTTTATAAAGGACCCAAATTGTTAATATAGGTCCTAATTATACAAAACTATAACTTGAGTATCTTTGAAATTTTTTGCTAAGATATAAGGATGTGATTGGTTGTGCCTATAGAGACCTCAAAGTCTTTGAACCAAAATTAGTTACTCACACCATTCTTTTAAAACCATATCAAAAGCCTTTGAAATAGAGGTAGATGCCTATGAACCCAACCATGAAACCCTAGATATATAAATAGGTTCACAAATTGATCTCAGTTAGAATGATCTTCCATATGTGCCACTATACTTGGGTAACCAACCTAGTTTTGTGCATAGAAATAACAAAGAAATATATTCATGCATATACTTTTGAAACCTAAACTAAGCTTTAGATAAAGACAAATATCTATTTCCTTCCATTGATGAAGTGATCAAAATAGTGAGTGGATCTAAAATGATGTGCTTTTTGGACATATTATCAGGGTGAAATTAGGTCTTGTTCAATTCAAAGGATTGATCCAAAATTGCTTTCACAACCAAAAAAGGTACATTTTCCTAAAATAAAAAGCCATTTGCATTAATCAATGCTATAGAAACATTTCAAAGGGATATGGATTTTTATTTTGAATGTTTAATTAGAAAATTCATAATATTTTACATGGATGATTTAACTATGTTTTTGAAATATAGATCAGATCACATTCACAATTTGCAGAGGGTATCCAATAGGTAAAATATGTATGACATCTCTTTTAAACATTGAAAAGAGTGATTTCAGTATTATCAAAGGTAAGTTTATCATTGTATCATTAGGAAGGAAGGTATTGTTATTAATACCAAAAGAATTGATTTCATTTCCAAATTATGTATGCCTAATAGCAAGAAAGAGTTAAAATCATTTTTTGAGAAAATCATTTTTGTTCACAAGTTCATTTCTAGATTTCTTGAAATTTTAAATCCTATTAATGATAAAATAGGATGAAAATGTGGAGTGGCATATTGAATTAAAGATACAAGATATTAAAGTTATTATGATGTAAGCACCCATTTTGATTAGTCTAGACTATACAAAGGATTTCCACATTTATCCTTTCACCTTCGAGCACATCATCACTTCTTGTCTCATGAAAATATTGGATGGAGAAGAATACCATGTTGCTTTTATAATCACTAATCTCAAAGATTCAAAACTAAAATATTCCACTCTAGATAAGAATGCATGTACACTTGTCCAGGCTTTAAAAAAGTGTTAAAACTACATTCTTAGGAATAAGGTTCATGCAATCATGCTAGACCTAGCTATCAATCAAATTTTGGATCAGAATGAACTGATAAAATATAAAGGTAGATGGATGACCAAGATAAAGGAGTATAATATAAAAATAAAACTTTACAAGTTAGTTAGAGGGTAAGGACTTATTCAATTGATAAATGAGATTGATCTAAGGATTATTGTGCACTAGTTAAACTAAGAGATAGTACTATAGTAGGATTAGCATACCCTGATCATATATTACCTACTTTATGTGAACACACCTCGTCGACTGAATCAAACATTAAAAAGATACCTTAGATTTAAGGTATCATAGTATATGTTGAATAAAGTATATTTATTTATGAAAAATCATGAAACCATCTATCTTATATGCTTATCAGAAGTTGAAATGAAAGAGTTAATATAAAATTTCCATGAGAAGTTGGGCACTAGCCATCCTGCATCAAAAAATATGATGCACAAGATACTCTAGGTAGGCTACTACTTTCCTACCTTGTTCAAGGACATCCATGCTCATGTCATAACATGCCATCAGTGTCAGACCTTTTCCAAAATAGAAACACACATTGAAATGCCATTTCATCCTATTATAGAAACAACACCATTCACCCAATGGGGACTAAATTTTATGGGATTCATTAAGACCAACTCCTTAACTTGCCATAAGTTTTTTCTTATGGCCATATATTACTACACAAAATGGATTGAAGTGGTGGAAACAAAAAAAGCACTGCAAATGAAATCATCAAACTCATGGAAATAAATGTGACCACTTGATTCAAGAACCATGTCTCATTAGTATCTGATAAGGGTCATACATTATAATCTATAGATTTGACTGAATGGGTGTACATCAAAGGGATAACTTTGAGATTCTCAACCAATTACTACCAACAAAAGAATAAATTGGTATAATTAACTAACAAAAACTTGATCAATGCCATCAAGAAGTCTGTAGAGAAGAACTTGTTGACCAAATGTGACCATATAAGTCAAATTGGGACCCTTATAGGTAAAAAATTTATCTTTAGGTGTTTTTAGGGGTCTAGTATGTCATATGGTGTATTATAAGTATTTTGATGTCATTTCATGTCATATTAGCCTTGGTCTTAGTCATTTTAATCCTTGTCTTTTTTAGCCATTTAAAGGTCATAAAAGGAGCATTTAATGACTTGTATAGCCTCCTTGGGTAAATAAAAGGTGTTAAAAGGTAATTTTATATGCCATGTCTCTTATTATACCTTAATCAACTACTTCTAACTAAAAAATGGTAGGTTCTTTAGGAGAAAGAGTAGTTTTTTTGGAAAAAGGGGAGTTTTCCTTAGGTGTATGAACTTGTATGGCCTCTTATAGCTAATTACACTTCATAATTTCCTTTTATCTTCAAAAAAAAAATTATTGATCAATTTTATTATAAGCTCCCATAAACTAAGAAAATTTATTCTCTCTTCTTCCACTAGGCTTGGCAAGTAAGAATGGCTCTCAGGTTTTTAGATGGTATGGCTAACAAGAGAGGTTTCAATCAAATGCTCCTGGGGGTTACTTCTACACTTAATCATCTTCCATTTTATGTTTGGTTGTATAATAATGGTGGCCTATACTTTATGAACCATTATTAAGAAGTTGGCCTATCTAATTTGCTTGCTAGTTTGTGTACCCTACAATGTTTTGCTCTTGTCTAATCTTTTATATATAATATAGATATTTATATTAAATATATATGATTTTATACCTATCCTCTCATGTTTTCCATGCTCATTCTCATGTTTGGGAAATATATCATGGGCTAATTATTTCAATTTACAAGTTAATGTTCCAAGTGGAAAGGTAGTCAAGTTTACCATTTAAAGAATGATTATTTATATGCAAGGGATTCATATGATATTAATATGATGTGATTAATTTATTTAAAATCATGACCACCTCCTTATTTCTAATCTTACCACCCAAGATCAACATCATGAATAATACACAGTCATAAATGGAAAAGCAATCACTTTTTGCTTGTTCATAACTGTAACCATGGTGCTTTGAGGTGTGAAAATGTCCATGAGGGTGTTTTATAAGTACATAATATGTTTTAAATATTATTACAACATGATCCATAAAAATAATCTCCAAATGGTACAATATTAGACTGTGATGACTAATGCTCCTACACAACACCATAGTTCTGCTTTGCTCAATGCTGAGGTATATCAGTAGGATATAACCCCATGAAATGAATCTATTTTATATTTTTGAGAGGTTAATAAAATTAAAACCAAATAATTTTAGACCTTGAAAATTTATAGGTATATTTTTAGAGATATAAGCATGCATGTGCCCATGTTTTCCCTTCACTGCCAGGTCTGTAACATTACAAGTGTATCCACAACCACCATTCATGAGAAAACATGTGAGAAGGAGATTTAAGACTAGGTTGAGGTATTTAAATTAAAAATAATCCATTTTGAAACTTTTATATGGTTTAGGATGGATTATGAGTAAATTCACATGCACACTATCATATCTCACTCTCACTATCTATGCCATATTTTCATATGCATTCACAGAGGTCTGTAGACAGAAAGGTGAAAGTTTGAACTAGTTTATGAGATTAACCAAGGTTTGGAGAAATTTATAATCACAATAACATCTTTTATATAGGTCTTATATAAATTATGAAACTATTTCACTATAGAAGATACCTCATGCCATATCCTTATAAACCCATTTGTAAATAACCACCTACAAGTGGTGTTAATGGATAACTAAGAATGCTTGATGGAGGAAATTGGAAGATATAATATTCCTTATAGTCTTATCATGTGGTCTTGATCATGGTAAACCTATTTGAAGTGTAAAATTTACAAATGGAAGTCTAAACCACCTTCAAAGATGATGATTGTGGGATTCAAAGACCTTTTCCCTAAAAGGCAAAAATGTAACACTTCACCATTTTTTGGATATATTATAATAGGTTTATAAATAGTTTTGAGGTATCATAATGGTAAAATATTGTAACCTATACATATAATATGAAATATAGAAAATATGAGACAATTATGATCAATGGAAGGCAGTAGTTGGAAGGTTCAAAGTTGCCTATCTGAACACTTCAAATCCTTCATTGACATCTATAGGATTTGAATCTTTAACTGACCTTATTTTCAAAGTTGGTTGTTTAGAACATGAAACCATGATTGAGTGGTTCCACATATTTTAAATTAACATATATAATATAAATTATCATCAAAAGGATATGATATACTATGTTTTGGGTCTTATACTCACCTACAGGTTTCTCTTGCCTAAGAAGTTGACCTACAATTGATTTCAAAGTCTCACAGTCTATAGTGTGTTATTAGGTATGGAGACCTATAAAAATTAGGAAACATATCATATAACACTTATTTTGAAGACTTTATATGGTCCCCATGGTTTTCATGACACAAGTCTCAAGGATAAAATTCACCTACATGATCCTATTTATCCCAACACAATTGATTGTGTTTGACTTTGATAGATAGTAACCAAGTTTGAGGTTGTAAGTGCTGGTGGTGCATAAATATGAGAAAAATGGGCCCAAAAAAGTATAAAATGATCCTATGGGACTTTAATGAGGTTTTTAGACATTGTCCTCAAGCTCAAAAATGTAGGATCACCTACAGGTATGGTGCCTAGGAACAAAAAATAGTCAATAAATGATACTCAGTTTTGACTAAGGAGTATGAAGAATATGTGAGAGGTTGGAGGGATTAATTAAGTTTGTATCACCTTGATAATAATCATAATATTCCCATTACACTCTCATGTTGTATATATAATAGATAAGGGGATTTAAGCAAGCATCATATAGTCTACATCATAAATCTTGCACACAATCTACCTTATAAGAGTCTATTTTGGGTTTTGTAAGAGTTGGAAGGTCAAATGATATGGCCAAGGGTCAAAAATTTGTACAGAGTGTCTTTAAAACATGAATATGTCCCTCCAACATTTTTTTATCTCGACAAATAGAATGAGTTCCCTCTATATTATCTTAGACAAAGGGCACTCCCTTTGTGAGCAAACCCTATAGTCTTGAAGAAAGGGGGATAAAGGAATGGACCAAGAGCTAATTTAACATTTAAATAATGTGTGTAAAGTTTTAAAACACCTAAAAAAATATTATATAACATAAAAAAATTATGAAACTCAATAGGGTACTCTAAACCCTCAAGTATGCAAATAAGCCTGTTAGGTAGGGTTTAAGCTTAGTGCCCAAATCAGAGGTAAATGTTATTTATAGTCTTAGGTGGGAATTAAAACCTATTAGATCATGTTTATAGAGTCATTATAGACATTTTCAAGTTTCCACCTTGCACATAAATCATAGGGAATCCATTTTTGGGCTCAAAGAGAACTTAAGGGTATGTAGAATGAAGGTCAAAGCTTGATAGGATAATTTGAAATGCTTACATATTCTTGGAGGTTATGCATGGAGATCCAAGAAGTTTGGATATTTTGACATGGTTCTTAGACATTTATCTTATGGAAATTTTTTTACAACTCTAACATTTCATTTTTATGAATGAATTTTAAGAGTTTAGAGGACCCAAAACCCTACTAAACCCTTTAAAATGACCCAAATAGTAAAATTAAGATGGAGATATGCCCTAATGGACCAATTTTTCCATAAAATTTATTTGATGATGTAAGGGACTCTCTCATGATACTCCCCATATTTTAATATTGTACAAACTTTTATGGATGGAGTATAAAACAAGATTTTCTTGATAATTTTTGTGTTTTTATAGGTTCTAGGTAGAGTCTAAAGATACTAATCACATGGAAGGAAATATTGAGACTTAATATAACTCCCCATATCCATTTCATGATTTAAAACAACTCCTATGTGCCTTATCAATATCTCTCATCTTAACTAGTTAGAACTAACATAGTGAACATGATAGTGAGAAGGGTGAAAGCTTCAAGTAAGTTTCTTTTAAGGTGTACTTGATCAAGATAAATCCATGGATGGCCTTGAAACATTTAATTCACCAAATTTTATGGATTTTCATGATAATCTAAATTCATTTTGGAAGCCAAGTGTGCAAGGTGTGTGATCAAGGAGTTTATTTTATCATAGGCAATGATGGCTCATTTCTAGAAGATTCTAAATGATTAAGAATGTAGCTAATGCATGGAATAGAATGTACATAACCCCTCCCTATTATTTTTATCATTATACCTATCAATATTCAGTTTTGGGTCATTTTAAAATGGGTGAATGATGAAGATAGTTTTCTTCTATAGAATGAAAACTCCTACACCAAATTTCATGAGTTGCATAGTTTAGAAAGCCATTTGTCCTATTAGACCTTGCATAGTCTATCTCTTACTTAATTATTATTCACACGTAACTCCTCTTATAATCATGAAACTTATCCTTGTGACTTTTGGACTTCTTTATTCTCTTCTCTCTCTCTCAATTTCTATAAGAACTAGTGATTTTAGCTATTATAAGGATGTTCTACTTGAGTATAGTGAAGCCTTGCTCATTTACATATCATGGATCAATAAAGACTAATAGTTTTACCTCTTATATTACTATTCATAGTGTGTTCACTTGAATTATTAATATTTCCTAGTGATTAATATTGTTTCCTTAGCATTGTTGTCTCATTCTCTCACCTATTTATAGCTTTAAAGCTTCTTCTTGCAGGTCATGTGAAGTGTTTTATGAAGTGTCAAGGTTGAGTGAGTTATTATATTCAATAGTGCCATTATAGGCCTATTATATATTCCTCATAGCCTAAACATTCATCACAACCTCATAATGAAATACTAATGTGATAAGATTCAAATTAGAGAAGTGTATGCCTGTTTAATCTCTTGGTCTCACGTGTGACATGCAACTGATTAGTAGTTATCAATTTTTGTGTATCACCACCTTTAGGATATTTTAATTTAATTTTTATCTCCCTTTTCCTTAAAATCATAGGTTTAGTAGTGATCTAAAAGTGGTACATCAATGGAGATATCCCTATCTAGATATATACCTCATTCTTAGGCTACCCACAACCTAGAGGTGTTTTAATTGTGCCACTTGGATGAGGAAAGTTGAGACATCTCATCAAGGGGTGTAAATAAAATTGAAAATGGTTTTTGGAATTCTCGATGGGACTCACTGTCCAAGAAGTTGAAATACTTTTGGTGTTGTCTTTTAACACATCAGCCTTTGGAGGCATCTATCCAAGCATCAATGGTGACTCTAAAGTTACATCAGCTAGTCAAGTAGCCTAGGTTTTCCTTTTGAATATTTTTGGTATTTTTTATTTGTGTTATTACTTCTCAATGAAGTTCCTTGGTTGGTTTTGGTGTTGAATATTTTTTTACACAAGTTGATGATATATCTCAAGATTATGACATTCCCTATCAGCCTTTGTATGATTCTTATTAGCCTTGTCATGATCCTTACCAGCTTCAATATGACACTTATAAACCTTGTCATGAGTTTTATCAATCCTATAACCAGATTTATCAATATATTGTTCCTTCTGGTCAACTTAGTCACTTCTCAAATCAATCTATTTCAACTTTTAAGAAAAATCTCTTAGGATATGAGAGGTACATGATGGATCTTAAAATATAAATGGGGCATGGTTAAAATGTTCCTATTCATCTCATTCATAATGTGAGAGATTCATTAGAGATAGTTAAAAGAAAGTGTGCACCTATTAAGAGAGAAATTTGGCAAAGGCTCACAAATGAGATTCTAGATGTGAGCGACCTTATTTCATCCTTAGAAGATAAGCTAAGAATTCAAGAGTAATAGCCTTACCAAATATATCAGCCATCATATCCACCTCCCAAATATTTATATCAGTCATACTTGACCCCTACTCATGAACCCAATCAAGCTTATCAAATTCATCTTTTTCCCAATCAGCTAGAAGATAGAGTTGGAAAGACAAACATTATTTTTGAAGTAAACCTTAATAGGTAGATTGATTTATAAAATAAGTAGATGCATTAGTCCATATCATCAACAAAGGAAGTGGAATCTAAGCCCTCATTTCCCTCTCCCATTACATCCCCACCTCAAGAAGACACTTTTAGATATGAAATCCCAAGTTGGAGACAAGGTGGAGAATCCAAGCCTAAGGATATCCCAAGTTTTTTGAACACCTCATCTACCCCTCAAATTACATCACTACCTCAAGAAGAGACTCCTAATCCAAATATCCTAAGATGGAATAAGATAGTGGAATCATGGGAAAATAAAGGGGATAAAAGCCTTGATAATGAGTGTGAAGTTGAAAAAGATCTTGATCCTATGTAAGCCCCTCCCACGCTTCCTCAAGAGACCTCTTTTTTTTCATATCAGCCCTCTTGTACTCCTTATCCTCACTAAGATGCCTATAAAATTCAATAGATACTTTTCCAAGAGAACCTAGACAAGCAAATTGAAGAGTTAGAGTCGAGAATGAAATTGTTGAGTCAAGGTGTGATGGAAGGTTTAAAGCCAAAAGAAGATACTATATATAAACACACCCCATCTAACCTTCCTCAAGAGAGTGCTCAAGATAAATCATATTTCAATGAAGTGATTTTAAAATTGAAGGAAGAAAACCAAGCTATTTTAGCCCAATATTTGCCTCCCTTTGCTCAAAAACTCCCAAAAGGATCCCTTACAATTCATTCTCAATCTGATGTTGAGTTCTATGTTCCACCTCCACCAAATAGTTCATCTTTTCCTCACCTTATCACCCTTTTCATTGATGGACCTATGGTTTGGGAACCTAAATATGACTATTTGGTTGACAATAATTCATAACTCTTGCTTGAAGAAAACATAGCTTTGTGGCAGCTTCATTAGGTTAGGTCACCTTATTAAAAAATGCCTAGCATTGGCATCACCAAGAAGGATAAATAAACTGAATATCTTGTAGTCTTTGAGAAATAAAGTCAAGTTATAATAGTTGAGATACAACTTGATATCCTTAAGAGGTTTGAAATGCTAAAGAAGAGGTGATTTCTTCTATTGAATCTTCTGATTGTGTTGATATTTAAGAATGTCTTCCTTGTGTCAAAGAAGAGGAAATTATCATTGGTTCTTCCATCACTATCCAAGATATCATAGATGGGAAAGAACAAGTCTCTAATAAAGATTTGGATGACTTGTTTGCAATCATTGGATCAGGTTATATTCTTCTTCAAGGAGGTTATGATCTACTCAAAAACAGAGAAGATAGCCTTGACACTCAAGTGGGTATACAAAGAAGAAGCAACTTTTCAAATTTGTCCTTTCAAGAGGCATTTGCATTCCATGATGATATGTTTGAAATCATAAAAATGGGTTATCATCCTCTAAACTAGTTGGGAGAAACACATCAACTTTTGAAAGGATAGAAAAAGCTTCTATTAGCCTTAATCTTCCAAGGAACAAGAAACTACTTCTCTTGAATCCATGCCTACCAAGAAGATACAAGTTGATTATGAGATGAAGAGTGGGTAGCAATATGAGGTATGTCTACAAATTCAAGAGGAATACATTTACATTGGAGACCTATTTAAAGATGATCTACTTGAAAGTAGATCAATTGAAGTGCCAAGGAATAGGTCTGATCTACCAAACATCTAATCCAAGGAGCAACATGCTTGTAAATATCATTCATCTCATAAAGAAGAAGATTCAAGGAATTTTCCTTTTGATTAGGGAAATGAAGTATTCTTAATTTCTAGTTGTGCATAGTTATTTTTTTTCTATTTTTTTAAAGTGCTTTGAGCATATGTATGTGTCTTGTTAGTGTGTTTGCTTTGTGTGTCCTTTGCTTTATATGGTTGAGGTAATTAGTTATCTTATCTTGGTCAAAGCCTTATTGTCAAGTGTCAGGTCTTCTGGTTTTGTTTTAGACTTCAAATGACTCCCTAAGCCCATGGATAGGATAAGACTACTGATCTTTAGCATAATAGGCATGCTACCCCTATGAGTCACCAATTTTTGACCAATTTAACCCTATAAGTCAAATTGGGACACCTATAGGTAAAAACGTGATCTTTAGATATTTTTAGGGGTCTATTATTATTTATTAGGGTGTATTATAAGTCTTTTGATGTCATTTCATGTCATATTAGATGATGCAGGAGCATCACCATATGCATGTAAAATTTATGTTGTCAAGATCATAGGAGGTATATTAATTCATAATAAGCCATTCTTGAGGCATTATAAGTTTGTTTTAAGTCATTCAAGGCCTTTGGAGAGTTTCCCTCCAAAACTAGATTTGAATTTTCAAATGTTCCTTATGTAATTACATTAAAAAAATTGTAATGGTTTGAGAGTTATATGAGTTGTGATAGGTCCATAGGAGTTTTAAATGTATAAAATGGTCTTATATAGCTTATTTTAGGTCATGGTCATCTTGAAATCTAGAAAGAGTAAATGTGACAGGTAGTCCATGAGAATAGGGTCAAAATTTGCTATCTTGAGTCTAAGTGGTTGGAGAGAATCTTGAGAAAAATTGGAGCATTATAAACTTGGATAATACTTAAAAAACTTGATTTGAATATATCCTAGCAAGATGGAGGTGTACAAGACCATCCACAAGCCTAAAAGGCAACATTTTTCCATTGTAAAAAAAAATCTCCAGTCTGCCAACACTTTGGCAGAAGTCTGTGTATGTTTTTATAATTTCTTTATTGTGAATAAAGGGGTTTTGTGTTAAATTTTTTTTTATTTAAATTAATTTCATCTTCTTAGACGTGATCCAAGTGTTCTTGAATTGATTTAAAACTTAAGACATAGACTAAGTTCCTGAAACCCTTGAAATTTCTGATTTTTGTATGTACAGTCATATACAGTGGTGTTTTTGCACATGTAAAACGTTGTATGGAAGAAAATTAGATATTGGAGATGTTAGAGGAGTGATTTGAGCTCCTATTACAGGTTTTATACTATAAAAAAAAGTCAACGAGCTCTATGAAAAATCAATTAAAAGCTCTCGGCCTCCCTATTTTCTGTGTAAACCAAAACTCAGATTTTGGTCACTAAAAAGGCCATAACTCCTAAAATACTAATCCAAATGACTTGATTATTTTTGGAAAAGTTAGATAAAATTATTTTTAATTTAATCCAAGTGTTTTTATGCCAAAATGAGCTATATATTATTAGATATAGATGACTGTGTTTTTATCTGCTTGTAGGTGCTCATTTTTCGAAAATTGTCAAAAAGTCAAAGTTGAGTTTTCCTTACTTCTGAGTGCTATAACTTGTTATAAGGCTTGGATCATATTTATTATGTTTGAAATACCTTAATAAATTTGGTTTCATATTTAAGAAGGGGATAATAATGATTTTGACCTATTGGAGGCACAATTAGGCCTAATAAGACCTACAAGCTTTTGAACAAGGTAAGGAGTTTAGAGACGAAATTCAATATCTTAGAGTCTTATATATTATATGAGGATTGAAACATATTAGATACATTGAATCACATTTGTTTAAACTTATTGGAAGCTTTAGATAGATGCATACTATAGATTGAATACCTAAAACTCCATTAAGGCTTGAGAAGCTAGTAAGGGTTTCAAGCATCATAAGGAAGATCAGGAAAGAAGATTTGGTTTCAGATCTAGAAAGAGTATAATATTGCATGGATGGATTATAAAATACTAAATACAGGCTTAATATATAGTGTAACACTTCCTTGAAGAGTAAAAGGGGTATAAACATGTATTATCTCATTCAAGACATTTGATTACTTTGTATAGACGAATGCCTCAATGAATCTTTGTTTGTAAAGTGAGTTTGGTATCTATCATTTTGGTATCAGAGCAAGGTTGATCTTTGTGATCGTTATTTTTTAATTATTTTTCATCAATAAAGAGTTGTTACAAGATTTGGAAAAAGAATCAACAGGACAAAGCACCAGAAGACCCTGATGAGGAAAGGTATGAGTAACCTTTGATATTTGATTTGAGTTTATTTTGTTTGAGAAGAAAACAAGTGAAAAGGAAGTCTTAAATCCATTGAGGCTTGACAAGAGAGAAGAGAAGCTTGGAAAAGCTCAAAAGTAAGGGAGCAAGTGAATGCTCAAGAGGAAGATCCAAAGCAAGGTAAGCTTGGATTTGAGAAATTATTGATATTTGGTGAAAGTAGTGTCATATTGCAGACCATTGACTCAGTGTGAAGCTCAATAAAGCCATTAAGGGGGATCAAAAGACTAGGATGCAAAATGCCTAGGTGAGATGAAGGAGATTGTCAAAAGACCAGTCAAGGAGAAAGGCTTGGGTGAGACAAGTGGACCAAAATACTAGGGTGGAGAAGACCTAGGTGAGGACCTAAAGGGATCAAGAGACCAAGGTGGAAAAGACTTGGGTGAAGATCTCATAAATGGAAATATTTCTGACAAAAGAGCAGAGCAGCAAGGTACATGAGAGTATCAAGGAGAAAACAAGCACCCCAAAGTAGAAAGGTATGAATAATGTTTACTTTGATAAAGAAATTGCTAGTTTGTGGAAAGATTTAGCTAAGATTAAAAGCATGTTTGAGTCTGGGATGCAATCAAATGAGAAAGTGTGGGTATGGCCAATAAAGAAAAGGTTGAAATGGTCAATTGATCTCCTAGTGAAGAGGAGAAGAGAGAAAAATAAGATTGCCATAAGGATTGAAGCCCACAGAAGCAAGAATGTAAGCAGGTTGCCAAGTGAGCAACAAGATGAGAAAGAAGTTGTGAAGAGGGTTCTCATTGTGGAGAACAAGGAAAAAGAACAAAGAGAAACTAAAATCCCAAGAAGAGCACTTGGAAAGATGAGAATGTCCATTAAGAGGACACTCATGGAGACATTATGGTCTCTTGTTTTTATTTCTAATATTGTCTTTGAGTGGGTAAATGCAGGTATGAGCAGCCTTGTGAAGAAGGTCAAGAGAAAGGCCTCAAAAAGTAAAGAAATTGGGGCAATAAAAGCAACCAAGCACATAAAATAATGTCCAAAAATGAGAGAGGAGATTGTTGTTATATACCAAGAAGAAGGATTGCATTGTCAAATGCATGAGAAAGATGTTGGAGGCCTTGTGTAATAAAATGTTGAGATGGAGGAGGAAATTGCAATCCATGATGCCATGGAGTACCTTGAAGAAGCAAGTGAAAAAATATGCACAAAAGAGGATAGTGCAATCAAATAAGCCATGCAAATGAAGAAAACCATGAAGCATCCCATCAAGGAGCTAAAGGTGAATTATAGTATTGATTTTTCTCATCCACTTAATTATGGAACAGCTGTTGAACAGGTTGCAAAATTCCACAAGGAAGTATTAGAAGTCCTTCATCATGCCAATGAAGAAGAGGGTATAGAATACTATGATGACTTGAAAAACATTCAAATAGAACAAAGGAAGGAAACACACCTAAAGAAAGTGAATGCAAGCAAGGAAACTATGAGGAAAAGTATGGCTAAACATCAAGCCATTGAAAAGGTAAAAATAAGTTCAAATTCTGATTTTGCACATGCATATAAGAGTAAGACTACTGATGTACAGATGGAGATGAAGAAGATTAATAAAAAGCCTTCAAATCCAGCAATAGACACTAGCTATGTGGTACCAAAATGGATCAAGGGATCAGAAAATGTAATGAAAGACACAAAGCTCAATCAAGATGATGACTCAAGCAAGAAGCAAATACAAAGCATGAAGGAAGAGGTAGAATGCAAAGTGAGCAAGGCCAGCTATCAAACAAGACAACATGAATATGTCAAAGAGTAGAAATTGGTTGGTAAATTGAACAATTGTCATCCTAAAGCTATGAAGAATGTATGGATGGCTAAAGGTGAGAAAGAAAACTTATCAAAGAATAATGAGGTAGAGCATGAGGATACTGAAAGGTAAGTCAATTGCTTGAAATGAATGGAATAATGATTTTTTTGAATCATTTAATGATATTTTTATGGAAAATGAGGAATGGAAAATGTCTATGAAACCTAATGTGTAGCAAGGAGAGAGTTCTAAGAGGATGGATGATGAAGTGGAGATGTGAAATCAATTCACATGTTTGAAAAGAACAAGGAGAGACAAGGTAATAGTGTCCCTATTGTTTTTGATAAGTATATTGATGTTGATGAAGAAGTTGACTTGTATGAAGAAACCATAGAGTGGATGAATGTATTTATAGAGGATGAAAGACAATTTGGTCCTAAGTTTGATATAGGACATGAAGATTTGGATGAGCTTGTGTTGAGTGAAGAGTTGAAGAGGATAGAAGAGTTGTTGAATCCTCCAAGAGAGTTGTGTAGAGGCACATATCAACATGGTGGCACCATTGATCAGATGGAAAATGAATTGAGGCAAGAACAAAGAAAGATGGTGAAGGAAGATCTGGACAAAGAAGAACATCATGAAGACAATCAAGGGGCCTCATGGCCTCAAGTTTTTTCTACTAAGGTTGCTTTTGATGTTTTGAATGCAGGTATGGAAGTTGTTGAAGTAAATGATAACCATAACTCAATGGATGCACTAATGAACCAAGAAAGCAAATAAAACTTTGGAGACACATATGAAGATGAAACATGGACATGGAAGATTTTAGCTGAGAAAGATATGAGAAGAAGGAAATACAAGAAGAAAAAGAGAAACAAAAGAAAGAAGAAAGATTGGTTTGAGAAAACCAATGATTTTGAAAATGACTTTGCATCATGTGCAGGAATGAACAAGAATTCCAAGAAAAGAACAAAATGTGGTGCTCTTGAACATGTACATCTATATGAGAGACTAGTTGAAGAAGAAGAGACAAGGAAAACTCACTTGTAACTCTGAAAATAAGGGCTCATAAATAGGAGTTTATGGAAATCTTTCACCTTTGGAAGTATGATGCAGGAGCATCACCATATGCATGTAAAATTTATATTTTATAGATCATATGAGGTATATTAATTCATAATAGGCCATTCTTGAGGCATTATAAGTTTGTTTCAAGTCATTCAAGGCCTTTGGAGAGTTTCACTCCAAAACTAGATTTGAATTTTCAAATGTTCCTTATGTAATTACATTAAAAAAATTGTAATGGTTTGAGAGTTATATTAGTTGTGATAGGTCCATAGGAGTTTTCAACATATAAAATGGTCTTATATAACTTATTGGAGGTCATGGTCATCTTTAAATCTAGAAAGAGTAAATGTAACAAGTAGTCCATGAGAATTGGGTCAAAATTTGCTATCTTGTGTCTAAGTGGTTGGAGAGAATATTGAGCAAAATTGGAGAATTATAAACTTGGATAAGACTTCAAAAACTTTATTTGAATATATCCTAGCAATATTGAGGCGTACAAGACCATCCACAAGCCTAAAAGGCAACATTTTTCCATTGTAAAAAAAAATCTCCAGTCCGCCAACACTTTGGCAGAAGTCTGTGTATGTTTTTATAATTTCTTTATTGTGAATAAAGGGGTTTTGTGTTAAAAAATTTTGTATTTAAATTAATTTCATCTTATTATACGTAATCCAAGTGTTATTGAATTGATTTCAAGCTTAAGACATAGACTGAGTTCTTGAAACCCTTGAAATTTCTGATTTTTATATGTACAGTCATATACAGTGGTGTTTTTGCACATGTAAAACATTATATGGAAGAAAATTAGCTATTGGATATGTTAGAGGAGTGAGTTGAGATCCTATTATAGGTGGTATACTATAAAAAAAAGTCAACGAGCTCTATGAAAAATCAATTAAAAGCTCTCGGCCTCCCTATTTTCTGTGTAAACCAAAACTCAGATTTTGGTCACTAAAAAGGCCATAATTCCTAAAATACTAATCCAAATGACTTGATTATTTTTGGAAAAGTTAGATAAAATTATTTTTGATTTAATACAATTGTTTTCATTCCAAAAGGAGCTATATATTTTCAGATATAGATGACTGTGTTTTTATCTACCTGTAGGTGCTCATTTTTCGAAAATTGTCAAAAAGTCAAAGTTGAGTTTTCCTTACTTTTGAGTGCTATAACTTGGTATAAGGCTTGGATCATATTTATTATATTTGAAAGACCTTAATAAATTTGGTTTATATTGAATAAGGGGATAATAATGATTTTGACCTATTGGAGGCACAATTAGGCCTAATAAGACCTACAAGCTTTTGAACAAGGTAAGGAGTTTAGAGACAAAATTCAATATCTTAGAGTCTTATATATTATATGAGGATTTAAACATGTTAGATACATTGAATCACATGTGTTTAAAATTATTGGAATCTTCAGATAGATGCATACTATAGATTGAATACCTAAATCTCCATTAAGGCTTGAGAAGCTAGTAAGGGTTTCAAGCATCATAAGGAAGATCAGGAAAGTAGATTTAGTTGCAAAGATAGAAAGAGTATAATATTGCATGGATGGATTATCAAAGACTAAATGTAGGATTAAGATACAGTGTAACACTTCCTTAAAGATTAAAAGGGGTATAAACATGTATTATCTCATTCAAGACATTTGATTACTTTGTATAGACGAATGCCTCAATGAATCTTTGTTTGTAAAGTGAGTTTGGTATCCATCATTAGCCTTGGTCTTAGTCAGTTCAGTCCTTATGTCTTTTTCAACCATTTAAAGTCATAAAAGGAGAATTTAATGACTTGTATGACCTCCTTGGGTAAATAAAGGTGTAAAAATGTGATTTTATGTTCCATGTATCCTATTATGCCTTATCAATGATTTATAACTGAAAAGTGGAAGGTTCTTAAAAAGAAAGAGTAGTTTTTTTGGAAAAAGGTGAGTTTCCTTAAGGTGTAAAAAATTGTATGGCCTCCTATAGTTGATGAAACTTTAATAGTGTCCTTTTATCTTATAAATAATTTTTTATATGATCATTTTGATCAAAATCTCTAAGAAACTAAGAAAACTACTTCTCTCTTCTTTCACTAGGCTTAGCAAGCAATAATGGCCCTCAGGTTTTGAGATGGTATGGCTAGCAGGAGAGGTTTTAGGTAAAATTATCTTGAAAGTGTCGTCTAAACACAATCAAATTCCATTTTTTTTAGAAGAATGGTGACCTATGATTTATGAACCATTCTTAAGAAGTTGGCCTACCTAATTTGCTTGCCAATCTAAGCACCCTACAAGTTTTTGATCTTGTTTGAAATTTTTAATACAATCTAGCTACTGATATTGAATAAAATTGATGTTGGACCTATACTTTCATGATTTCCATGCTCAGTTTCATCTTTGGTAAATATCTCATGGGCTAATTAGATTAGTTTGCAAGTTAATGTTTCAGGTGGAATGGTAGTCAAGTTCACTATTTGTAGAATGCTTATTTCTCTCCAAGGGATTCATGTGATTGTAATATGATGTGATTAATTTATTTTATCTCATTAATAACTCCTTATTTCCAATCTTACCACCCAAGATTAACATCTTGAAAAATACATAGTCACATATGGAGACACAGTCATCTTTTCACTTGTTCCTAATTGTAACCATGGTGCTTTGAGGTGTGAAAACATTCATGAGGGTGTTTGATAATTACATAATATGTTTTAAATATATTACAACATGAACCATAAAAACAAACATCTCTAAATGGTAAAATATCAGACTATGATGACTAATGCTCCTACATAGCCCCACAGTTCTATTTGCTCAATGTTGAGTTACATCTGCAAGATATAACCTCATGAAATAAAGGTATTTTATATTTTTGAGAGGTTATTCAAGTCCATAATAACTAATTTGAGACCTTGAAAATTTATAGGATTGGTTTCATAGCTATAAGCATGCATGTGTCCATGTTTTCCCTTCACTGCCAGGTTTGCAACATTACAAGTGTATCTACAGGCACCATTCATGAGCAAACGCACGGGAAGGAGGTTTAGGACTGGGTTGAGGTTATTTAAGTTTAAAATAATCCATTTTATAACTTTTATATGGTTTATTATGGATTATTAGTCAATTCACATGCACACTACCATATCTCACTCTCACTATCTATGCCATATTTTCATATCATTCATAGAGGTCTATATATGGAAAGGTGAAAGTTTGAACTAGTTTATGAGCTTCACCAAGGTTTGGAGACATGGATAAGATTAATTAAATTATTTATGGATGTTTGGTATCAATTATGAAACTATTTCATTATAAGAGATACTCCATGCCATATCCTTATAAACCCATCTGCAAATAACCACCTATAGGTGGTGTTAATAGAGAATTGAGAATGCTTAATGGAGAAATTGGAAAGGATAGAATCTTAATTAGAGTCCTATAATGTGGTTTTGATCATGGTATACCTATTTGAAGTGTCAAATTTACAAATTTAAGTGTAAACCACCTTCAAATATGATGATTGTGGGACTCAGGGACCTTTTCACTAAAAAGCAGAAACATAACACTTCATTTTGTGGATATCTTATAATAGGGTTATTCATATTTTTGAGGCATCATAATGGTCAAACCTTGTAAAATACACATAGGATAATAATTTTGAAAAATATGAGAGGATTATGATCAATGGAATGTAGTTATTGGAAGGCTCAAAGTTGCCCATCTGAACACTTCAAATCCTTCATTGACATCTACAGGATTTGAATCTTTGAATGACCTTATTTTCAAATTTGGTAGTTTAGACCATGCCAACATGATTGATTAGTTCCAAATAGTTTAAATTATCATATATTATCTAAATTATCATCAAAATGAGATGATATACTATGTTTTGGGTCCTGTACTCACCTACAGGTTTCTCTTGCCTAAGAAGTTGACCTACAATTGATTTCAAAGTCTCAAAATCCATAGTGTCATCTTAGGTATGGAGATATAAAAAAATTAGGACACATCAGAAAATATTTATTTTTAATACATAATATGATCCCAAAATTCTCAAGGATAATGACACTCACCTACAGGATCCTATTTGTCCCAACATAGTTGACTATGTTTGACTTTGGCAGATAGTGACTAGGTTTGAGGTTGTAAGTGTTGGTAGTATATAAAGATGAGTTAAATGGACCTAAAAAAGTGTAAAATTATCCTATGGTACTATAATGAGGTTTTTATACATTTTCCTTGAGCTCAAACATGCAAGATCACCTATAGGTATGGTGCATAGGAACAAAAATAGTCAAGAAATGACACTCAGTTTTGACTAAGGAGTATGAAGAATATGTGAGAGGTTGGAGAGACTAATGAAGTTTTTAACACCTTAATAATAATAATAATAATAATAATCCCATTACACTCTCATGGTGGATATATAATAGATAAGGGGCTCTAAATAAGCATCATATAGTCTACATCATAAATCCTACACGTAGTCTGCCTTATAGGAGTCTATTTTGGGTTTTGCAAGATTTGGAAGGTCAAATGATATGAAAAAGGGTCAAAAAATTGTACACAATTTATTTAAAACATGAATAATTACCTAAAACTTTTTTTTGTCTAGAAAAATAGAATTACCCTCTATTTTGTCTTAGACAAAGGGCACTCCCTTTGTGAGAAAACTCTACAGTCTTGAAGAAAGGGTGATAAAGAAATGTACTAGGAGATAATTAAACCTTGAAATAAGGTGTGGAAAGTTTGAAAACACCTAAAAAAACATGGTATACCCTATACAAAAGGATGAAACTCAATAGGGTGCTTTAAACCCTCGAGTATGCAAATAGGCTTATTCAATAGGGTTTAAGCCTAGTGCCCAAATGGGAGGTCAATGTTATTTATAGCCTTGGGTGGTAATTATAATCTATTGTATCATGTTTATAGATTCACCATAGACATTTTAAATTTTACACCTTGTAGAGAAAGCATGGGGAATCCATTTTTAGGCTCAGAGACAACTCAAGGGTATACAAAATGAAGGTCGAAGCTTGATAGGCTAGTTTTAAATGCTTACATATTCTTTGAGTTTGTGCAAGTATATCCAAGAAGTTTCAATAATTTGACATGGGTCCTATACATTGATCTTGTGGAATTTTTTTTCAACACCAATGTTCCATCTTTATGAATGAAGCTTAAGATTTTAGAATACCCAAAACCCTACTAAACAGTTAAAAATGACCTAATTGGGAAAATGAAGATGAAGAGATACCCTAATGGACAAATTTTCCCATAAAAGTGATTGGATGATGTATGGGACTCTCTCAGGCTACTCCCCATCCTTTTAGACTATATGAAATTGTAGGGATGGAGTACAAAATAAGGTTTTCTTAATAATTTTTATGTTTTTAAAAGTTCTAGGAAGAGTCTAAAGATGAAAATCACATGGGAGGAAATATTGAGATTTAAGATAACTACCCATGTCTATTTCATGGTTTAGAACAACTCCTATGTGCCTTATCAAGATCTCATCTTAGCAATTCAGAACTAGCATAGTGAACATGATAGTGAGAAGGGTGAAAGCTTTAAGTAAGCTAATTTTAAGGTGTACCTGAGCAATCTAAGGCCATGGATTTCCTTAACACATGTAATTCACCCCCTTGTATAGATTTTCATGAGAAGCTGAAGCCATATTGGAAGCCCAGTATGCAAAGTGTGTGAATAAGGAGTTTCTTTAACTGCAAGCAATGATGGATCATTTCTATAAGATTTTAAATGATTAAGAATACATCCAATGCATAGAAGAGCATGTTTATAACCCATCCTTCTTAGTTTAATCATTATACCTCTCCCTAGCTAGTTTTGGGATGTTGTAAAAGGGGTGAATGATGAAGACATATTTCTAGTGTAAAATTAAAAATCCTATGCCACATTTCATGAGTTACATAGTTTGGAGAGCCATTTGTCCTATCAAACCTTGCATACTCTATCTCCTAATTTATTATTCTACACATGTAACTCCTCTTAGCATGACACTTGTCCTTATGACCTTTGGACTTCTTTATTCTCTTTTCTCTCTCAAGTTCTATAAGAACTAGCCATTTTGGCTATTATAAGGATGCTCCACCTGAGTATGGAAAATCCCTACTCATTTGCCTACCATGGATCAATAAATACTACTAATTTTACCTCTTCTATGATTATTCATAGTGTTCTCACTTGAATTATTAATCTTGCTTAGTGATGATTATTGTTTTGTTAGGATTTTTGTCTCATTATCTCACATATTTATAGCTTGAAAGCTTCTTCTTCCAAGTCATGTGAAGTGTTTTATCAAGTGTCAAGGTTGAGTGAGTTAGTCTATTCAATAGTTCCATTATGGGCATATTGTCTAGTTTTCCTAGCCTAAACATTCATCACAACCTCATAATGAAATACTAATGTGAGAAGATTTAGATTAGAGAAGTGTATGCCTAGTTAGTCTCTTGGTCTCATGTGTGACATGCAGCTAGTTGGTAGTTATCAATTAATTTGGTGCATCACCACCTTTAGGATAGTTTAATTTTAGTTTTCTCTCCATTTTCCTTGTAAACATATGTGTATTAGTGATGTAAAAGTGGTACATCAAGGGAGTTATCCCTATCTAGAGATTCACCTCATTCTTGGGCTACCCACAGCCTAGAGGTGTTTCAATTGTGCCACTTGGATGAAGAGAGTTGAGACATGTCCTCAAGAGGTGAAAATTCAAGTGACAATATAACCCTTGATAATGGCATTTATTACTTAAATTTTATCTATGGGATATCATACCAGGTATAAATAAGCACCTAGAAGCTCACCATTTCTATTAGTCTATGGATTAAAGTTATGTATGCTAGTTACACTCAGACTCCCTACCTAAAATTTTATGTAACAATATATGGATCATGATGATAAAGTTAAATCTAGGATTTTATACATTATCTAGTTAGAAGAAGCCCAAGATGAAGCCTTACTAAACTTTAGTAAGAATTAGATCATTGTCAAGTGATGGTTTGACAAAAGGGCCAAGGTCAAGTCATTTATGATTTATGGTCTTGTACTATTATGGGATAAATCCCATGAAAAGAAGGGCCAAAATGCCAAGTTGGACCCTCTTTGGATTAGCCCTTACCAGATAGTTGAGCCACTCAGTAGAATGCTTTCTTTCTCAAATACCTTGAAGGAAATAACCTCCCACTACCTATGAATAAATAATTCCTGAAGCATTAATTATTGGCTATCCCTTCCAACATAGTTTCAAAATAAATTTAGTGAAGGTGATAATGTATATATTAGATTAATTTGATTTTGCTTGAGTGTTTCCTTTTGGTTGTGTTTTGATCTCTTATCGACCTTTCCTCAATTTCTACCTACATGGGATGATATGATTCATGAAGAAGAACCAATCTCAGAAAAGGGTGGTAATCACTCTAAAGAGTGATGAAACCATGGAAGGTATAGTTAAAGATTTAGAAACCTAAAAGGTGATATTTCATTTTGAAACAATTCAAAGGTTGCAAGTAGTCCTTTATTTTTCAAACCTCGAAGGCCCATGATTCATAAAAAAATAATTGGATTTTAAAATAGTTGTATTTATCATAAAAAAATATCAAACTAATCATAATAAAACATCCTGATGAAGTGTGGGATCACTTAACCAATCTAAGATCTTCTAGGTATTCATATCTTTTTGAACATCCCATCACCCATTGCTTGGTCCCAAACCCTCTATGGATAAAAATTCAAAAGTTTCTCATAATAAAATTCTAAAATAAAATTTAGAATAAAAATACATAATCTAAATTCTAAGTCTTCCTCAAAAGGGTTATTCAGGAAACCTCCATCATAGGATTTCTAACCTAGATGGCATTGGATCAAGGCCTTGAGTGGACTATAAGTATCCTTATCAGGACTATAGACACTTGGATAGTAGCATATAAATTCCCATACCATTCCCATTCAAGCCATTTAGCCAATCAATCCCCTTTCAGAAGATCTATTACCTAACTCGATCTAAACTTGTTTACGTGAAATATAAATATTCTAAGTGGAAATTTATCACCTCACATATATTGCTTAGTATGTCACTTTAATCAAGTGTATTTAGTGCCTTCTTTATTTGTTTACGTCTAAATATTTTTTGATAGTTTATGTTTTATGTAGAGATGAAGGTTTATAATTTGGGTTCTAAGTGCTTAACACCACTTCCCCCATAGAAGTTAGCATTTCTTATGGCCAACACACCTAATTCTTTAGAGAAGTAGGGTGCCCATATTTAAAGTTGCTAAAATTCAAGTTCCTAAAGTTTTGATCTCTCCCTAACCATCATCATTCTTTAAGAGTCCTCAAATTTCCATTTCGCTCTGGTTTTTCCATATGTCACATTTTCATAATAACTTTTGATATCTGCTAAAGACCCATGTGTCCTCTAAGTCTTAAGTATAGTTGATTATTTATCGCATCCTATGAAGAATAGATCAGTTTCACAATTAGAATATTTTTTAATTTTTTTAACTATCTATCTATAGAACTAGATTTGTTTTAAAGTTCTTGAAGTATCAGTCTTCTAGAGTCCTATGTGGCACCTTTTAAAGTTCTATTGACATGAAGGTGGGAGTAATATTTGATTACATGGCTTTTTTTTTCATGGATCTCCATAGGGAGAATGACCAAGAGAGACAGTGTCACATAGCCTCAATGATCTTAAGTGCCAAACATTAACCAATACGGTCACCCCTATGTTAGATTTGTCAGTCTCCCAAAATTATCAAAGATGTTAAATCCTAGTAGAGCCTAAATAATGAAATGGTGCCATGTGGTCCACTATCAGAGTTTTCAATCTCCTAGACCTGATAGAGATGTTATATCCTAGGAGAACTTAACCAATTGAGAGAGTGTTGTGTGGCCCTAATGATCATAAGTGCTAGACTCACCCAATAAGTTCATGGGCTTGATAAAGATGTTAAATCCTAGAATATCTATGCCAAATGAAATGGTGCCACATGGCCTACTGTCAGAGCTATTAACCTCCTAGACTTGACACAAATACCATAGCCCAAGAGAGTTTGACCTACTAGACTATACCATTTGGCACTTCTGTACATATTAGTAGAGGAGGCCTAAGAAGCCCCAATAAATTAGAGTAAGTTATAGTTAGATTTATAAGGATAATAAAAATATGACATGCATCACTTCACTCCTCCAACTCATGACTCCTCCCCCCAAACTTGTAAAGGTGAAGCATTAGGCCATGCCTAGGTGGTATTTGTTATAGTTAGGATCAATCAATGATGGACACATAAAATAGGTTAAAATATGTTTGGGGTTTCATAAGGATGAAATAACCATGTGCCTATGATACTCCTAAAAATAACTAAATTGAAAATTGGGCCTTGATTAGATAATTTAGTATGTCTTGTCACAATCACTAGATATAATAGGCAAAACATATTTGACATCACTGATTTTAATTCTAGATTGGGAAATAAATGAGAAAATCCAACCACCAACTCAGATTTTATTTCATGTTAAAGTGATCTAAAAAATGCCATAAATATAAGAGATATGTGTGGGTCCCAATAAGTGCCCCAAGATAAGCCCATTTACCATTATTATCCCAATTTCTAAGAGTCTATCTTCATATTTTCTTCTCATTCTTATGCCCTCCATGCCTCCCTCACTCAGATTTCACTACCAAAATAAATCCAATCCTTTTTTCAATGGTCACTTCATCCCCTACCCCCAAATCTAAGCCCAAATATAAGGAAACCACATTCTTAGAAGGTCTAATATGCTTCAAACATTATAATAATAATAATTTTAAGGTAATTGACATAATGCCCAAGTCCTCTTCTAGTGATGACAAAGATGAGGCCAAATTTTAATATGCCCTTCAATCATACAATAAGTGTGGGATGCACAAAGCCATGTCTAAGCCAAAGGTATTCTCATGTGCAAATTTGTTTATAAAATTACTACTCACTACCAAATGGGTACAAGATGGTGTTCATGATTAGTGTGCTATGTGGGTTCTATACATAGGTTCATGTATAGTTTTGGTAGTGCATTCAAAGCTTACTATAACCTCATGGAGTATACAATCACTTATGATTTGACCATGATGAGTATATGGACCAACACTTACCAGATATATGATATCTTAATGGATTAGGTAGAGAACCCATATGTTAAATAGATAAACAAGATAGATGTGTACTCATACACCATTTTCACCTTTAGGGAAGGGGTTTTCATTGAGTTGATCTTATTAGATTGACTATTCATGATAACCAAGTGTGTGTATGTTAGCCTCTTGTGGGTGCCCTTACTACACATAATCCTTAAGAGAGATCAAGTCTTGGACCTTGGGGGAGTGATCAATTTCAACTTGATCAAGGTAATAGGATATACTTGGGGAGGATGAAACTTTTATATTATGATCTACTTGGCGGATGAAATCTATGTAACACTCATATTCAATCCTTATTCCTTTTTATCATGGGTTCCTAGAGGCAAAATGGTCCATGTAATTTCTTATAAACTATATGGTTACCGTTACCAGAACCGCATCCAAGATATTTGTGATTCCTTATACCCAATGTTCTATATGGCCATTAATGAGGTAGCCATGCCTCATCTCTCCAAGGAAATAATGGAATCTCTCACCCCCATTGGTGACTACTGGTACTACAAGGATGACACTATCATTTGAGTGGCTAACACCCTCAAGTCTCCCCTTTACCTACAATATCAAGTCCCAAATTGGATAAAATTATAAGAGATCACCTAGAAATTAGTTGAGGGCATCTTCGATCATTGCATCAACCACCAAAAGAATGATTTCCAATCCTTCCTAATCACAATAAGGCACCATATTTATAGGATCCTCCCCCTTTGTATATTATGGTGGCAAGAAGGGATTCCAATACCCTAGGTAGGGAAACATAGATACTAGGACTCATACAAAATTGTCAGGGCCTAGGTGGTAAGGTACCAAGAATGACTTAACATCAACTATGGCCACTATCCCCATGAGGATAATGAGATCTATCTCAACCTTATGGATGATTAGGATGTGTTTACATATATCAAGGCTAATAATAAGAAGTTTGTGCCATGTATTCAAGCTAGCCTTACCTTCTTAATGATAGCTTAGGTCAAAGGATATGTTTAGGCAAATCCTCCCAAAATATCAAGGATATTATTATAAGGGGTCCATACTCCTACTCCTCCTTGACCTTCCCCTCCATGAGTTTCACCTCCTTGACTATATTCTACAACTTCACCACCTCCTATGGCTCATATAGCTTAGCCTTAGATAGCTTAAGACTAGATGTATCAAACCTACCCAACTTGACCTCAAGCTACATATGTGAATAGAATTGACATCACTAATATCCTAGAGACAATCCTAAGATAGGACCAAAAATTGGTGCTCATGTAGATCCCTTCCCCTACTCTCATCATTCCTTAGTAGCCTAGTAAAACAACCCGTAATTTCCCTTATCCATAACAAACCAATTTGGTTGTGCCTCCCCTTCCCAATTTCACCCCTTCCATAATTCACATATGAGCCTCTAACTCTGGATATTCACCTCCCATTTTCCATCTACCCAATCCATTCCATCGGTAGGAATCTCCACAATGCCCCCACTAGTTCTTCCATAGGTTCAGATATTTGTAGGTGCCCCATCTCTAATAAGTTTTATTATTTCCCCATCAATAAATTCACCCATGTACATATTTCACTTGGCCTCAACCATTTCAAAAACACCCACAATCATCCAAAAAATTCCTCAATCATCCCTTGCAGCCTCTACCACTGTAGATCCTTCTACTACACTAGATTAGGATAATCCAAGTAAGAGGCCTAAAAATAAGCAAAAGGAAACTCATCCTTGGCCTACTAAACAACATCCTATTTCCCCCCACACAACTCCTAAACCTCCCTTTTAAATTATCCCAAGTGTTCATGGACTTGTTTTTAACCAACCAATTTCTTCACTTCTATTAAATGCCCCTCTCCCTGGTGTCATTGCACCATAGGTTAACTTGACCTAGAGCTAGTGTCAAGCATAGATGTTCCCTTGAGCCTCTCCTTTTATCCTACCCCCATGCCTCCTCCTCATCCATTTCTCTCTTACTTAATTCCCTAAATTCATCTATTCTTCCTCCACCTAGACCTCTGCTTGTCACACCCATGTCTACCACCCTACCAATACCCTATTTTATGATGTGAATATCCATATTTTTGTAGGCACCTGAGATGATTATGTAGCATGGTGTCTAAGTGTAGTGGGACTTAGACTAGTCCATATGAAACATGTGGAGGATCCTCACATAAAAATTCATATACTAAGGAAACTTCATAATCTAGTAGACTCCTCAAGACCTCTTATCCCTCACCAAAGTGAGGACATCCATGAGAGAATAGAAAGTGGTTGAGTACCCAATATTTTTACTCTCATATATGCATAATATGTTAGATAATATAATGGAGGGCATCCAGGATTAGGTCTGGTCACTTGAATCATAAGTGAAGATATCCTTACCTATAGATTTGATCATGTGAGTCAAGGATGCCCTCATTCAACTTTTCTCAGCATTTGGTGAAGTGGTTAAAATTTTGATCAATAGTAGGCACATCTTCTAAGGATGTAGGCATATTTATAAATAATTACTCTTTTGGAGAGCAAATTCAAAAATATTACCATGGTTATTCACAAGGGCATGATCCCAAAATTAGAAATCATGCATACCTCAGACCTGAGCCTCTATCAGACATATGTTAGGAACATGAGGGATTCAATTTAAAAGTGGTTGAAGTTGGATAAAATAGTTATATAACCTCTATAATAAATTAGTGAAAATATGTTGACCTAATTCAAAGAGGTCAATATTATTATGTTATTCCAACTAAATTAAACATTCCTATACAAATATGAGTTTGAATTTCACCTAGGTCACTTCGATTAGGTCATGAAGAATATAGTGTAAAAATCCAAAAAATATGGAACCCAAGTAGTAATAAAACTCTCAACTTAGTTTACTATGAGCATCATCCAAGTGTCAAAAGTCAAAGTGTCCCTGGAGGCCCCACTCCAAGTATATCAAAGACTAGTGGCCCAATTAGAGATGATATTTATAGAGCCACCCATGAATTTGGCCAAACTATATTAGGAGTTTGACTTGATGGTAGCCATGTTAGTTACTAAGAAGGCATAATCCAAGTAATTAGGGTAAGTTCATCTATAGCTCATCCATGTATCAGCTAAATGGGCCCTCGAGTATATTTTGGATAAAAGTGGTAGATATTCTACCCATTTTTGTATCTATGAAATTGTAACAAATTTGAGAGGCCATCATGGCCAAGGATGGGAATATCATCATACTTGGAGGTGAGACTAGTCCTCTAAATATTTTAGATTACAATCCTTTGTAAAAGTCAATAAATTTGGTCCCAAAGTGTTGTTGGAATCAAGCTAGGATTATACATGTTATTCCCTCACCCTTTTGGGATTTAAGTGTTTACCATGGTTGACATTTTTTAAAGAGACTTTGTTTTAAATAATGCAACTTCCCACTTTTTATTATACTAGTTTGTTTATTTATTGATGTTGTCAATCATTTCCTTCTTTAAGTGTAGATGTTAAAGAATTGAATAAGTGCTTTGTTACTAAAATTAATGTAGTATTTATAATGTGCTCACTATTATAAATCATTTGTGAACCTTTCTCACTTTATTCACAACATTTATGATCTATTTACTTAAGTTATAGATTATATTTGAGGGATTTGTGTGTTATCTACTACATTGCCTTTTAATTGTTGATATTTATTAAAGAATTACAAATAAAGCATTATTTTATGTTTCATTATAATTATTTCCATTTTTAAATATGATTCAAAACCCTTGGTGAAACTCAACACATAGCGATATAACTGTGACATGGAACACACAACTCAATTCTTGAAGCAATAACTTATTTTAACCCTAGAATGTCCCTTTTCTACCCTACATTGCCTTCCTATTTTATGTTTATTTTATAATTGAAATACTCTCCCTTATTTTATAAATAAGTATGAATTAGTGTAAAATATGAGTAAGGTTTTATTTAGTTGGTAATGAATTCCAAGTGTAAAACACACATCTTGATCCTCTAATGGTAATACTACTACTCCGTGAGTAAAAAAAGTTTGAATTTCTTGATCCTTCGAATGAACTAGCATTAGTCCTAAAATTAGAGAGGGGATATATTTATCACATGCATTGTCTCCTACTTTCCTCTTTATAACACTCAATTTCATGAGTGCCTTCAAATTCAAGGATATTGGGGCCAACAACATAGTTTAAAAATAAGTTACAAGTAGACTAGATATAGATTCTAGTTCAATTGTTATATTCTTGAAAAATTTCACTATGTGGCTTCAGACACTTATATGGATCTAGATGGTTGTGGTGATGTTATTATCTAAATTGGATGTAGGTATCTAGTATGGAATATAAATTATATCTTGGTGTGACCACTTGGTGTCTTTTAGGTTTTGTGTCAACTTTATTTTGATGTGTTTGGCTCTCATGTATAGGTTGTCATTATTTTTCAAATAATCAAACCCTAGCATTTTCACCCTTAGAGTGGCCATGATTCAAATGGGTTAGTGGGAACACATTGTCAAGATGGCCTAAGGAAACCTATGTTAATGGGCATTACCTACATAGACAATACTCTGAATATGTCCTTAAACTTATGTAGTTCTCACTATGCATTTTCTTATGTGTGTATCAAGATGCAATGTATTACAAAAAACTACATAGAGTGACCTAATTTATAACTTTATAGATATGGCTCATGGAGTGATCATTTAGTAATTCAAACCTATAGATGAGTTATCCCTATAAATATTATTGAATTAGGAAATAATATGGAATCTTTGTTAACTTGAATTCTTGATTGAGTTCTTTTGCTAAGTTCTCTTGTGAGTTGTTAGGTTTGTTTTAGGTGAGGAATGAATGAGGGTTGATCTTTTTTTTTATGTTTTTGTATTTGTATATCAATCCATTTTTTAAATATATCATGTTAAAACACTTAGGCCAATTATAAGGATATGTTTCATTTTCAAATTTGATAACTTTAGGGAACTATACACTTAGCTTGTCATAGGACACTAGCATCAACATAGGCATCTAGCTGGAATGCAAGTGTATTGGAAGTTGTAAAATAGGTACATGTCCAAAACTTTTAGAGGATGATAATAAGTATATTTATATAATTTTGAGTATTATAGGAGTCTCTATCATCATAATAACATATGGCCATAATAAAAGATGAGAAATAGGCCTAAGAGATAGTAGATGTGGGCGTTTCAGCAATAGGAAAGTCTTATAACTAAAGGGTACAACCATGAGAAGTACTTTCTAATTATACAAGACTGAGGTGTTATATAATTCAAGGTTTTTGTCTACATTTGTTTAGGTTCACTTAATAAAAATTAAGATAAAATAGAAGAGTAAATCATAAATCATATTTGAAAATCAAATCTAAATATATAAATTTGAAACCCTAATGAAAGAAGAATGAAGCCCTAAGGGAACCTAGGATTTTTCAAGGTTAAAGAAAAAAGTAGGCTCACAAATATGTTTTACCTTATATTTTATTTATGTGATCTAATGGATACTATTTTTTACTTATTTGGATTGTTTAATGTATTAAAAGAAAACACAAATCTAAATGCTAAAATAGAATATGATTGACCAATTACAACTTAATACAAGTGAAAATGATTGAAGGGATTTATATAGTTAGCTTATTAATATTGTGTACAAAATTAAGATAGTTTACAAGTGATATGGATAGCTATAATTACACCTTTAGTTTCTCAAATCAAGAATTGGGTGTTTGGAACTAATTGAATAAATACATTGATTTGTAGACACATGTACTAGATGATAGCATCCATTCACTGTCATGTTTGTCTACGTACACTATATCTCTATATTTTGACATAGAATATTATGCCTAATTTTAATATGTCTTTATGTGTGACACCATGGTCTCATTGTGTATGTATTATCCAATGTATCCATATCTTTGAATCCCTAGGTCCACTTTATATACTAGGTTTAGGCCTACAAGGGGAAAGAGATGGGCTCCATTGACCTCAACCAATTCCTAATGAATGGTTGAGTGTTTAATTCATGTCTAATAATCTAAAGAGGTAAGTCAAACCATACGTATTTCTCCTTGTTATGTATATGTGTGCAATGGTGCTCCTTTGAAGAATGAAACCTATAATCTATCCTTCAACACAATAAATAAAAAATTTACTTGGATTAGGTGATTTAGACTTGGCTAGGGCTTGTTCTTTGTGATTGGTGTCTAATTTTTGAATTTTAGGGGATTCCCTTTGAATGTGAAAAAACATATATATAAGTTTCCTTGATGAGTGATAGATGATGTTAGATCATTATTTAGGATCAAACCTATTGTCTATTTATAAGGGACCATTTGGGTACTTTCTCACACTATCTAATTTTAAAATGTAGAGGTTGGCCCATAAATATGTTTTGATTTTAAAAATGATAGTTTTTTAGTAGGGGATGGGTACATCAAAGTTGGATGACTTTAAAATTTTGTAAGAATATAAGTCTAGTAGACTCATTTGAAAAGTAAGAATATTGATTTAATTCTATGAAGATAGTCTAAGTATGATAATGGACAGGTTAGGCATAGATTAGGGAATTGTTATAGGAAATTGGTTTAATATCAGGAAGGTCAAATCCATAAAAAACATGTGGATAGAAGATAAGGGTGTGAAAGATTCATGTGTTTATGAACATGTCATGTAAGGTGAAGGTAGGTCAAAATTGACATTGCCAAGTGTCTAATGCCATATTTTAGTTCTTAAAGTTGGGTTTATCCCCTCTAAGGATTTCCTTAATGCTTGGATTTGACACCTATATAAACCCTTAGGTTTTCAAGTTACTAGCATTTGTAATCTTACTAAGGGATTTTTATTGTTATCCTTTAAGGTACCCTCTCTAGTGTAATCTCTCATCTCTAGGTTGAGCTTCTAGTTCCTTAGGAATATTCTCATAATTATGTCCCATTGGACTCTTATTTTCAAATTTTCTGAATAGGCCTCCATTGAAGTGAATATTTGAGTTGATCTTCTAGGTATTATACCTCATTTATGTGTGTTCTTTGATGATATTTTAAAACCCATAGGGTTGGTAATTGTAATATTTAGTTGTCGTAATTATGGATGTGAATTGTATATGAAATGAGAGAGAACACTCCTATTTATTAAATACCATATGTATTTTGGTTATGAATATAATGAAATCAATACTATTTTATTCTCAGTTTGTGCCCATCTTTTTATGTGATTAGTTAAGAAGGGAATGATTGAAAAATCAAGAGTTAATCATGGAACCAAATATATATTTAAAACTACGTGTCTTTTTTAGCACCCTAGCATAACATACTAAATGAATAGACTATCATGTGACAAAACCAATGGGAACTAGTCTTAGATTGCATGCTTCAAATGAGTGTGTGAGAACCTTTATCTCATGATATGTCAATGCACTAGCTCATTATACCTATTATTCTCTTAGGTACGCAACTAGCAAAAGTTATGCTAAACTAAAGAAAAAAAACACCACATTTTTGTTCTATTTATAGGACCCAATGCACTTATTTTCATGGTGGTGGGAAAATTCTTGAATGATTATCTCTAGAAAATGCCAGGCATTGGGTTACTACTATAGAAGATATTTTTGCACTTCAGTATCTTAAACTAGGATTTTTTTCCATGCATGGGTATAATAACACCTTTATGACTCACTATATGAAGATTTATTTGTATAAGTGCTCATTCACTTACATGTTTAGCTTTTGACATAGGTGCAAGACTATTCAAGTGATTACAGATGGAAGGTCTCTTGGTCACTAGAGTTTCATTTAGCCTTAGCAAGATTGGGAGTGCCATGGATGTGTAGGGTATACATTTGGTGGTGAATAACACTTAATAGTTATATTTTAGAATATGTAGTCTCTACATACTCTTATCTAGAAGAATCCTAGTTTAAATTCCTCTGGGAGCTATGCAAAAGGTATCTCAGGTAGTTTTCATTAGAAATTAAGAAGCTTATAATTGACTTAGGACTTGAAAATTTCCACATGGATGGATAAACTCTCCCTTGTGTGATTAACACAACTGATGGGGAAATGAAGGGGCACATGTTAACATGATATTATTGGTTCAACACGACATCCAGTTAGTGGGAGTTGCATAATCACAAGTATGATGAGGCTAGGTGAAGGGCTATGGTTGGAAATTATCTAGGGAGGGAATGGGAGGACTCTAGAATGATGTGAGGGTATACAAGGAGGAAAAAAGGCATAATGAGTACTCCCCAACCATAGGATTTCACCTTATACTATCATAGGTACACATAAAATAAACAAGTAAAGCATTGGTGATTATAGAACCTAATATAGATAGGCCCAATTCCCTACCCATAGTGCATGCTCATGAATTTGAGTTGTATGAAATTCTTATAATAAATTAGGATATAGATAGTGTTGAATCAGAGTTTGAATCTATAGAAGAAACTTTTGAATTATATAATCAATATAATAGTTTGTTATCAATTTATTTTCCATTACAATTCAACTATATGGCTCACTTTGGAATGTCTAATGGACTTGTTGGGTGAATATTTTGTCAACCAGCTAACTGGTGAGCAAAATAGGTCTCTTCAACCACAGCATAATGAGATTGGTCATCCAAAGTTGCAAGTTTACCACATCCAAAGGGGACAAATCTCTCCTCTCATCAAGGGGAGGTTCCCTATTAAATATGCAGCGCTATATACTATAAATATAAGCTGAAAATAACACATGGGAGTAGGATAAACCATCCATCTCTCTTTTTTTAGAGATGATGCTCAAAGATCAAAGGAGAAATCTTGGGTGATTGGTGAAAGTACTCTTATTTCAGAAGTAACATTCAACCAAGAGCTAGATCCCTTCCTGGATAGTATAAATCCTGGTGAAATGATAGAAGGCACTTCTCTTCTTTTAGAAGTGTTTGTTCTTACAAATAGCAGGAATCTTTCTAGTAAGATAGGTAACTCATAACAAAAGGGTGCAGTAACTAGTAGGATGAAATAAAACACAAAGTTTCCACCTCAACTGCCCAAAGAGTATAAAATAAAGGATAATGGGGGCACAAAGTTGTCCCAGAATCCTCAACATAGAAAGAAAAGAAAAAAACATAGATTGAAAACAATTGTGAAAGCACAAAGTCTTCCCACAGTTGGCGTCAAGACACATTCCTTATTACTCTCACTAATTTTTCTTGTCAAATTAAATAAACAAGAACACATTTAGAAGATAGACATAAGAATAATATCCTAAAATGATACAAGCTAAAACATCACAAAGTCTGTAAACAACTTTCTTTCTCATTCAAATAAAATGAAATGAAATTACAATATGAGCTCAAAGTCTCAATATTCTTCTGTCAACTGGGTAGAGTTTCACTCTCATAAAAATGAAAAGTCTCCTTTACTAATGAGAAAAATTACAATCTTATAGAAACTACGCAAAGCTTGGCATTCTTTCCCATGGGATGGACCATGCTGCAGTCAATGTCTTCAATGGACCTTCAGTTTTTTCTAGAGGGACCATGCTAGAAACAGTGCATTTCCATAACTATGGCATGTCCATTCCTCTAATATGTCTCTTCCTTGGTATGGACTATCTGGTCCTTTCCCTGATGTCTACGTAACTATCCAATTTGTCTTTACTTCATGGAAGAAGAATAGGCTTGCATCCTTAATTTGGTGCGCTTAGAAGTCTACTTGATCCACTATTTCACCTAATATAAATAACTCTTTTGAAGATATTTATGGTCCTTTGGTCTCGCTCCTCTCTTCACTTCTTAAGCACTTCTTTGCTCTCTGGCTGAACCATCGCTTTAATTGAACTTGCCTTTGGAATCGTTCATGTTGCTTCTTTGTCCTTTCTAGCCCTTCTTGTCTAAGTCTTTGGGGGGTCCTTTTTGCATCTTTGATAAGTGGCAAGTTCCGTTGTAATGAAACTCATTAGAAACTTAAAAAAAATGGGGTCCATAACATGTCTTGCCTGAGCAAATTCAAAAGGGGAACATGGATGCAAACACTTGTCACGTTCTGCTGAGTCATAATAGGACACATGACGTATTTTGCTTAACTTATAGAAGCTTTATAAACCTTTTAAGGGTCCTGTGGAAGATGACACATGGCGGCTTCTGCTCTGCTTTATAATAGACATGTGGCAACTTTTGCTACACTTTGTCATTTTCCATTGGGCATTTTTCCATAGGTTTTTCTCTTCAGTCAGGCTTTTCCTTCACTTTCTTCAAGCTCTCTTCCCAGGTGAATTCCTTCAGACAAAATGTTTGAAGGATTTTTGCCTTAGTTATTTTCCCATGGAAAATACCTCCAAAAGAATTATTTTGGCCTCTTTTACCTAGTCATTTCCTTTAGATAAAAATTCTGAAGGAAATGTTCCCTATCGGCCATTGAATAAATCCAAAGGAATTATATCTTTTAGGTTAGTCGCTTGGTTCTCCCTTTAATTTCTAAACTTTATTTGAATTTCAATAGATATTCCCTTACTTTAAATTTGACATCCATGGAGCTGTCAATGGTTGCTAGTCGCTTAAACCATGTTGAACCTTAAACCTTTGAACCCACTAAAAGTACATTGGTTCATTGGTTCATTTTGTCTCTTTTGTTCCATTGCTTCTTGGTTCAATCACTTTCCCACTCCTTGGTTGAAGCATCCATTAAACCATCTATTTGTCACTTCTTTCCTTGATTGAGCCCTCCTTTGAACTGCTTGAACCTATGAACCATTAAACTTTGAACTCTTTTGGTTCAAGGTTCAATCGGTTCATTGATTCTTCTTCTGCCCATTGTTTCCTTGTTCTTTCTAAGCTCTTTGATCTTCATTGCACTAGTTGAACCTGTGAACTCATTGAACCTTTTTGGTTCAACGTTCAATGGTTCAATGGTGCTTAGAAGCTTGCTGATTGAATTCTTTTGAATGTACCAAGGTATCGAGCCAATCTTGGGAATGACTAAGTGTTGGAAACTTATTATTTTGATTGAAATCGCCTACAAAAGCCTTTGAACTTGTTGAACTCGCTAGTCCCTTTACCAAAAAGTTTGAGAAAATGAGGAAATTGAATGCTCAGAATAAATTTTGAAAAGGGGAGAGACAAATTTGGTCATGCAGGACCAAAATAGTTCATATGTTGTCCCAAAAATGAGAAATCTATTTTTGGGGACAACAGCTGGCTCTAGTTGGGGAACTTCTGTTAGATGAAAACTCAAAATAGTTGAGGGGAGTAGAAACTAGAATCTCCAGTGCCCTGAAGTATGCCATTGGGCTATGGAATCATGCTACCCAAAAAGAAAGGCTCCAAAAAATGAAAATGACAATCACAAAATAGAACTAAAAACTATACAAATATACAAATGTATAGGTGAACTTATTTGGTACTTCAAGAATTGAAGTACTTCAGATGTTGCCCCCTGAGAGGTAGTGAAAATGGTGCTCTATCCTGATAAACCGAAAAAAGCCATTTTCTCCCTAGAATCGGTGATGGGTGAATGGATCTCTCCACCAGGAAACCAATTTTTTGTGTCTTCCCTTTGGTTTTCTCCTCTTGCCCCACAGCAAGACTTGACTTTTAATCCAAAAACCATGAATCTTTGCTATCTTGGCAAAGAGTTCCTTTTCTTGATTTTGATGCGTAGTAACATGGTCCATTACCATAATTGGTTGCTCATTCTGGTTCAGTCTAGCATATGATTTGATTATTCCCATTCAACACCTGCCAATGATTGGCCCTATCAGGCATACTTGGTGTTGTTCCATCTGAACCAATTCCTAGATCATCACCTACAGGATTTTCATCTACTAAAACATGAATGTCTTTAGTAGACAAAAAATAATTACCCCTACCTGAAGACTCAAACATGATTTGAGCTTCAAGCCTTGATGTCTGAGTGACAACATATTTTGCCTCCTTCTCAAGAAGCAACCTCTGCATTACACCTTTCATAGGGATTCTTGCCTGAGACAAGTCCATGCTTAATTCCCCTCCAACATCCTTGCAAAATTTTTACCCAAGAAGGATGCCATATGATGCTAGGACATCAGCCACTAGGACAGTCATCTTGATTTGCTTATCTGAAAAGGAAGTAAATGCAAATTGGGTGTCTTTAATTTGCCCCAGCAGTGGCACTTGTTTGTTCTCCATGGAAAAACATCTCCCAAATGTCTTGGTCAGTGTGAGACCTAGAGATTCTGCCACTTTAGCAGGCATAACATTGTCTGAAGCCCTAGAATCAATGATGCAATTGTTGAGCTGGTGACCATTTATCAATAGGGAAACATAGAAAAGCTCTATTTTCCTAGGGGCAGCATGAGGAGAAATGACAAGATTGTTTGGGATGGACATGTTCCTTGGGGGATCATGAGTTACTTTCTTAACATCTTGTCTTGTAGGGATGGTTTGGTTCTTGACACATTGAACCATCTTGTCCAATTGCTTGGGATTGGACTACAAGAACTCAAATTCAGACATTTAAATTTTAGTTTTCTTTATGTGGTCAATTATGTCAAATGTCTGGAATGAGCCAGGAGCAGAGGATGGAAATTCATCCTTGTGATTTTTGGAAGGGGAAGGATTGGACTGTGAATTTGAAGTAGAAGGTGTAAGAGAATTTGAGGTATTTACCTTTCTTGCAATCACCAAATCCTTTGGCTAGAAAGGAAGAGTGGACTCTCGCTTAGCAATTGAAACTACTGGTTGAGGTCACTCCTCTATTTTCTCCTTATTAGCTTGTTGGGCTGCTTGATTCTTGGACTGGGTGAATATAGCATATGACCCCTCAATTTCATTACCTTCACCTTTAGGTTCATCTTGATAATTCAGGAAACCAATGTGGGAGTCACCAGTTGATTCTTCTTGATCCTCCATAAAGAGACCAATGTCATTTCCTTGATCAAACTCAGGTTGGAAAGAGAAATCATGTTCAGTTTCCAAATATCAAACTACTGAGTTGGTTGGAGGTGCTTCAAGGGTGAGGTTCCTCTGTGGGGGAGGAAGATGATTTGGATGCCCTTGATTCCTAGCAGCATTGCCTTGGTATGCCTGATTCTAAAATGTCCTCCTTGGCATATCTTGAATAGGAGTAGTAGACATAACTTAGGCCATTTGTCTTCTGAGGACCAAAAATTCATTTGTTAGGTTCTGCACCATTGAATTAGTGGTGTCTAAAGGGGAGTATTCAAAAGGAGAAGATTTACCTCTATTTAGATCTCTTCTTATCTTTCCAGCCAAGATAAGGTCATCTTCTACCTCAGTAGCCAAGTCCTAAGTAGTATTAAGGTCTATGTGTCTAGCCCATCTCAGCAAGAAACTCACTTCAGGTAGTTGTGAGTTGATGAAGAAACACTTAAGATTATGAGGCGTCGGCTGGGTGACCATGGAAATCATGTGCCTCAGCTTGTCGAACTTGGTAATGAATTCCCTCATATGTTCATGGGGCTCCTTCATCTGTGTGAGATGGGCCAGCAAGGCATGTGCATCTTTTATAGGCTTGAACTTGGCTTCAAATTTATCTTTGAGTGTGTCCCGTTTAGTCATTGATCTAGCTTGTAGATGGTAGAACCAGTCTACAACAGCACCTTGTAGTGTCTCCATGAATATTATGACTACTATGTCTTCAAATTCCACTCCTATTATGCCATAGGCTATGCTGAAGGCCACAATATGTTCATCAAGGTGAACTTTCCCATCCCCAAAGAATTTGAGGAAATTCTTTCTTGAGCTACGTGGAAGTTCATGCAGGGGTGGAGTCAAATTGAGTGGGCCAAATGAGTTACCCTAGGGGCCTTGAGCCATGATTTGATTATGTAAAAGTGGGATCACAAATTTGGGTGGAGAATGTATGGGCAAAGCTCTGCTAGTAGTATAAAAAGAAGCCCTACCTTTTGTTGGTGACCTGGTAGGGCTAGGGGGAAGACTCTTAGTTCGTTGAAGGTGAGCTTGTGGAGGAAACAACTCAAAATTACTCTACTGCACCAACTCAAAAGTAGGGTCAACAACACCTTGAGACTTTTGGCTTTTGGTATAATGTGGAGTTGCTAGATTGTGAAACAAAAATGGAAAAGGACTGGTCTTACTTCAACTTGAAGCTTGAGGCTTCAAACTGCATGTTCTATCCTAGTGGCTCTAGTTTTGCAGACCAGATAATATAATGGAGATGGAGGAATATGGTAAGGCTATAATTATAATGGGTAAGAAATGGAATGGAGTTGCCAGAATATGTAATGGATAAGGGTAGGGACTGCTTCAATCTAAAACTTGAGGCTTCAAACTGCACGTTCATACCCAGCTGAGTCACCAAAAATTATTGGGTGAATATTTTGTCAACCAGCTATCTGGTGAGAAAAATAGGTCTCTTCAACCACAGCATAGGGAGATTGGTCATCCAAAGTTGTAGGTTTACCACATCCAAAGGGGACAAATCTCTCCTCTAATCAAGGGGAGGATTCCTATTAAATATGCAGTGCTATATACTATAAATATAAGCTAAAAATAACACATGGGGGTAGGATAAACCATCCATCTCTCTTTTTTCAAAGATGATGCTCAAAGATCAAAGGAGAAATCTTGGGTGATTGGTGAAGGTACTTCTCTTCTTTCAGAAGTAACATTCAACCAAGAGCCAGATCCCTTCTTGGATAGTAGAAATCTTGGTGAAATGATAGAAGGCACTTCTATTCTTTCATAAGTGCTTGTTCTTGCAAACAGTAGGAATCTTTCTGGTAAGATAGGTAACTAGTAACAAAAGGGCATAGTAACTAGTAGGATGAAACAGAACACAAATTTTCCACCTCAACTGCCCAAAGAGTATAACATAAAGGATAATGGGGGCACAAAGTCATCCCAAAATCCTCAAAACAAAAAGAAAAAAAAACACAGATTGAAAACAATTGTGAAAGCACAAAGTCTTCCCATAGTTGGCTTCAGGACACATTCCTTATTACTCTCACTAATTTTTCTTGTCAAATTAGATAAACAAGAATGCATTCAGAAGATAGACATAAGAATAATCTCCTAAAATGATACAAGCCAAAACAACACAAAGTCTGTAAACAACTTGCTTTCTCATTTAGACAAAATGAAATGAAATTACAATCTGAGCTCAAAGTCTCAGTATTCTTCTTTCAACTGGGTAGAGTTTTGCTCCCATAAAAATTAAAAGTCTCCTTTATTAATGAGATAAATTTCAATCTTATAGCAACTACGCAAGGGTTGGCATTCTTTCCCATGGGACGGTCCATGCTGCAGTCAACATCTTCAATGCACCTTCAATTTTATCTAAAGGGACCATGCTAAAAATAGTGCATTGCCATAACTATGGCGTGTCCATTCCTCTAATATGTCTCTTCCTTGGTATGGACTATCTAGTCCTTTCCTTGATGTCTACACAATTGTCCAATTTGTCTTTACTTCATGGAAGAAAAATAGGCTTGCATCCTTGATTTGGTGTGCTCAGAAGTCTACTTGATCCAATGTTTTACCTACTAGAAGTAACTCTTTTGAAGATATTTTTGGTCCTTTGGTCTCGCTCCTCTCTTCACTACTTAAGTGCTTCTTTGCTCTCTGGTTGAACCATCGCTTTAATTAAACTTGCCTTTGGAATCATCCATGTTGCTTTTTTGTCCTTTCTAGCCCTTCTTGTCTAAGTATTTGGGGGGTCCTTTCTACATCTTTGACAAGTGGCAAGTTCTGTTGTAATGAAACTCATTAGAAACTTACGAAAAATGGGGTCCACAACACGTCTTGCCCGAGCAACTTCAAAAGGGGAACGCAGATGCAAACACTTGTCACATTTTGTTGAGTCATAATAAGACACATGACGTATTCTGCTTAACTTATAAAAGCTTTATAAACCTTTTGAGGGTCCTACAGAATATGACACATGGTGGCTTCCACTCTACTTTATAATGGACATGTGGCAGCTTTCACTGCACTTTGTCTTTTTCCATCAGGCATTTTTCTGTGGGATTTTCTCTTCAGTCAGGATTTTCCTTCACTTTCTTTAGTCTCTCTTCCTAGGTGAATTCCTTCTGACAAAATCTCTGAAGTATTTTTGCCTTATTCATTTTCCCATGGAAAATACCTCTAAAAGAATTATTTCGGCCTCTTTTACCTAGTAACTTCCTTTAGATAAAAAGTCTGAAGGAAATGTTCCCTGTCGACCATTGAACAAATCCAAAGGAATTCTATCTTTTTGATCAGTCACTTGGTTCTTCCTTTAAGTTCTACGCTTTATTTTAATTTCAATAGATATTCCCTTTAAATTTGACGTCCACAGGGCTGTCAATGGTCGCTAGCTTCTTGAACCATGTTGAACTTTAAACCTTTAAACCCGCTGAAAGTACATTGGTTCATCGGTTCATTATGTCTCTTTTATTCCATTGCTTCTTGGTTCAATTACTTTCCCGATCCTTGGTTGAACCATTTGTTTGCCACTTCTTTCCTTGACTGAGGCCGCCTTTGAACTACTTGAACCTGTGAACCATTGAACTTTGAACTCTTTCGGTTTAAGGTTCAATCGGTTCATTGATTCTTCTTCTACCTGTTGCTTCCTTATTCTTTCTAAGCTTTTTGATATCATCACACTAGTTGAACCTGTGAACTCGTTGAACCTTTTTGGTTCAAGTTTCAATGGTTCAATGGTGCTTAGAAGCTTGCTGATTGAATTCTTTTGATTCAACCAAGGTATCGAGCCAATCCTGGGAATGACTAAGTGCTGGAAACTTGTTCTTTTAATTGAACTCACCTATAGAAGCCTTTGAACCTATTGAACCTGCTAGTCCCTTTACCAAAAAGTTTGAGAAAATGAGGATATTGAATGCTCAGAACAAATTTTTAAAAGGGGAGAGAACTTTGGTCATGCAGGGCCAAAATAGTTCATATGTTGTCCCAAAAACGAGAAAGTTATTTTTGGGGACAACAGACTAAATATAGCTATTGGGTAGAGTACAAACCCATTACTAGTTAATAAACCTACTTTTAAACCCAACATATCAGGTGCTTCTATTTTCATAAGAAGCATGGGAGGCAGTACTGATGGTGGTTCAGCTAGAGGATCTAAAGGTGGCATAGGAGGCATTGGTGGACCTCCCCCATAGGGTCTAGGAAGAATTAGAGGGGCATCATAATAAGCTATATTGACAATGCCCAGTCTACCTATAGTCTACTATGAGATGATGTTTCATCTTTTTTAATATTGTGGTGTTGAAAATGAAATGAAAAATGTTCGTAAGTGTGAACTCATTTTATGGGCATGACGCATTACTTCTATTGAATGGAAGGCAAATTAGTTTGCCATTACCATTTTATAACATATGAATAAATCATACCATAAGTTTGATCCACAAAAATCAGTGGTAAACTAGAGCAAATGAAGGTAGATTTTCTTCAAGAAATGGACATTTCAAAGTTTAAACAATAGAGTATTGATGCCCTAAAGGATATTTAAAAGGAACTCATGAGAGTGTGCATGAGTATGTTGCACATTTTAAAACAATTTGTTCCAAGTTATCATTTGAGATAACTGTAACACAACATGCCCAATAGTTTTTAGGAGGCTTATTACTCCCTTTCTAACATGCATTCTCCCATAATACCTTCACTAACCCATATGAGTCATTAGAAGCTACCCTTCATGTTGAATCCATTGAAAGTATATATACATGGATTGGTCCCTTTATATGAGTTTATATTATTTTTATGGTGTCTCAATTAGAGAATATCACTACAAACAATGCTCAAGACACTCACATTGGTTTATGGTGTGTTGACTATGAATTAGAATGTCATAATATAAATAATTATCCCAAGATGAGTATTTTTATAGTGGTAAAGTAGTCCTATGAGATCTATCAAAAATAGCATGATGTGAGATATTTCCACTTGGTTTATCACACTACTCAATCTAAAGTATCATCATAGTATAAAATATGCAATGCATATACACGTGATACAAATGATTTTTGACTTATTAGTGAGATCCATGAGGTGTGCACATGGTACTTGCTAGACCTATGTAGCTAACAACTAGTAAAATGGTGTAGGTTGGTCCTAAAGAGGTCATGGTTATGGATATTAAGGTGGTCATTTTCTACCTAGAACCTACTATAAGTGTAGCTTTACAGAGTATTACCAATGTCATTACATAGTCTATCTAACCTATGCCTTTCATAAGAATAAGCATCATCTAGAAGAATGCCCAGACTTATATGTCACCATCACCAAAAATTAAAATGAGAAGGATGTTATGATGACACAAATTGGAAAAACTCCCACTACTCAATGGATACCATGCCCTACCACTCCGACTAGTCCTAACGTAAATATTACTACATGAAGTGGTGCTCCTTCCTAGTCAGTTTGAAGTTGACACAGTGATAAGGTTTGATGGGAAGATCCTCATGCAAATTTCTACCTGGATGCTCCATAGTATATGTAAGTATTATAGGACACAATGAATTTGGTGTGGGAACAATAAAGTGAAATTGAGTTCCTTAAAGATAGAGATGCTACTATGCACACTAAAATAGAGAAATTCTCAATCCTCATAAAACTGATGTGTGATGATTTTTATGAATTATGAAAATGGATTCTTGATGAAGATAACATTCCCATTTTAAATAAATGGTTGATTCATTAAACACCAAAGCCTACAAAAGATATTTGATTGAACCATGCATGGTAACAAGAGGTTCATGTCTAACCCAGTACAGAGTGTAATAAACAAATCCTAGTAAATGTAGTTATTCATGGTTGGATCATTTGGGATATACTATTGTACACTAGTGTGGAGGTGAATGTATTAACCAAGGATTCTTGGAGAAAGATAGTGAACCCTCTTATGCATACTTTTCCACATGTATTGTTCATGGATAATAAGACTCATGAACTACCCATAGGATTTCTTAAGGATGCCACCATCAAAATTTTGGGTGATAATTTCAAAGATGAATTTGAAGAAATTGATTTGGTTGAAGCTAATGATTTTTAGGCTATTTTAGGCCATCCATGGTGTTATACAAATAATAATGGCTTGAAATTCAATAAGCACTACATAATTTTTGAAATATGATCAACATATCATGATTCCCCTAGATAATACTCAGGGACCTCCTTTTATTGAACTAGTTAACATCAAGGAAGATCTCAATCATATTTATAATGTCACAGCTCAAGGAACTGAGCATATTGATCCTAGTCTAGATGGTATATTATAGTGGGAATATTCATAATCCATTTTTGACAATACCAACAATGCCTATGAACATTGGGCTCACAAATAATATGATCTTATTAGATGAATTTGTGGTGTAGTTGGTAGTTGAGATGATGTTTTACACAAATTTCTTAAGTGACATAAGTTTGTTCACCTAATTGGTGGACATTTGATGGCTAGATCACCCATATAGATAGATCAAACACCTAGGTTTCAAGGTCAAATGGAGGTCTAGGAGTATGTTTAACAATTGGAAACTTTTTATGTGTTTGAAGATGAATGGATGTGCTCACTTATACATGTTCTTTAAGGGATAATTTCTTGATGGTGGCAAAATCACCATTATAATTTGATCACCTAAGACTAAGTGTGCACTACCATGTACTACCATTTTCATCATGATAATCCCATTCATTCTACTCTAATTTATGATGGTTTTAATACTCCAAAATCTCATCTCAAGGCCTATGAAAACCTTTGGAATACTAATGAGACATTTTTCTTGAATATTATGGGTTCATATATTTTATGGTACTCTACACACCTGGGCTAGATCTTGGTACATTAATCAAGAATGATGCCTAGATATGTCTCCTTAGATCAAAATTATAAGTAATATGATTTTAGAACTCTCCTACTCATCCCTTCATATGGATTTATGTTTATCCATGCAAACAATCCATCAAGCTATTAAATGTGATCCAACACCAATTGAAGATCACATATAATATATACATGGTGCGTGTGAGTATAGCTTGTCCATATTTTAAGAACCTAATACTTCCATCCCATCCCCATTATAGATTGACTCTCGATGGGACCATACACTATAGGAAAAGATACAGAATGGAAAGTAGAAGGTTATGTACCAAGTTGAGGAAGGTATCATTTATGACCTGCAAGATTGGTCTATTGATCACTTAGATTTGCACACTAAATATGAGGTATGCAATGTTAGAGATACCATATAGACTAATCAACAATCATATTCTAAGCCACTCTAAAATGTTTACCATAATATTGGAATAAAAGTGTTGGAAATATTATCATTGATGTCAAAGGTCTAGCATTATTGGTGATATAGGCCCCATTGCATTTAATGTTGTTTATCTTGGCTAATGTGAGTTAATATTTATTTAATATTAATGAATATATTTTTGGTTGCATACGAGACAAAAGAAGGGCCCATGGAGAAGTAAAAGAGCCATGGGATAAAGATAAAAGAAGGATGTGATGTAGTTTCCCATGAAGAGTCATCTTGGGGAATTCCAAGAGTCACCAAGTGAAGACAAAAGAGGAAGGGTGCAATTTCTCATGAAGGGAAACTTTAAGGAATATGAAAAGTCACCAAGATGAGGACAAAAGAGGGAAGGACGTTTTTGATCATGAAGGGTCACCACACAACTTTTCAAAGGCTTGAATATGAAGGGTCATACAAGTTTGGCACCATTTTCCATGAGGATTGAAGGGTCACAAAGGGGGAAGGCCAAAGGTCATTTAGAAAGCTATAAATAAAGGCTTGATAAGCCATTTATAATATGAGTAAGAGAGGTTGATTTGATATTGTAATATCTAGCTTAGAAGAGCAATTGTGAGAGATAAATATGATTTGTATTTGTTATATCTACCTTAGAAGAGCAAAGGTGAGAGAGAGGAACGAGATGTTGTATTGAACTATAATTTGTTGATATAACAACATTGAGAGATAGGTGTGTGGCATACACAAAGGGTTTGGTGCTTCTGTGGGTTGGTGCTCAACAAAGGGGTTGGTGCTCATGTGGGTTGGTGCTCGGCAAAGGGGTTGGTGCTCCTATGGGTTGGTGCTCATGAATAGTAGCTAGGTTGGTGCTCGGAAAAGGGGTGTGGTGCTCCTATGGGTTGGTGCTCATGAATAGTTGCTAGGTTGGTGCTCAGCAAAGGGGTTAGTGCTCCTGCAAGCTTGGCTTGTGAAAATTATTTCGGTTGGTGCTCATTCATATACTTGAGATTATTCTCCATGGTTTTTCCCACATTGGGTTTCCACGTTAAATCTGGTGTTTTTATCTTGTGTGGTGTTTATTGTTTAAGTTTTATTGCATTTCTTGAATGTTTGATTAAGTGGAATTTGGTTAAAGGAAAGTTTTATAAGATATATGATATACTGATTCACCCCCCCTCTCAATATATCCTGTGCTTAACAATTGGTATCAGAGTAGGTTCTTTTTTGAAAAGTTTAATAGCTTGAAGGTAGATCAAAGAAAATCATAAGATGGCCAAGTAGCTAAAGAAGGAGAATCAAGAGTTGAAATCTGTGGTTGAGGCTCTTAAGGAAAAGGTGTGTATCTTGGATTCTAAGTTGGCTATAAAAGTAAAAAAAAAATAAGATATTTATTCAGGATCTTAAGAATCAGTTAGAGGTTGCAAATTTAATTTTAACATCAAAAGAAGAAGAGTGTAATTAGTTGAAGGATGAGTTAGGTTCTTTAAAGGATAATCATGAGAAGCTTATAATCAAGGTTGAGAAATATCATGAAATATTGGTCCAAGGAAAGAAGGATGCAAGTTTTGAAGGTAAATCAAAGAAGCCGACCAGGCAGCCCAATGCTTTTAAGTTTTCAAATTCTTTTCATGGCCAGTGTTTTATTTGTCATCATGTTGGTCATAGGGCAAAAGATTGTATGAGGAGAAGCAATCAGTCAAAGGGAGATCTCAGTTACATTCAAGAAAAAGGTATGAGAAATATTGTTTGCTTTTATTGTAATGAGGTTGGACATATTTCTAAATTACGTCAAAATAAAGTAAAGAGATATTCAAGGTATGTCAAAGGATATAGAGCCCATAGAAAATATGAGAAAAGACAAATCCAGGTTTAGAGACCTAAAATAGTAAAGGTTGATCAGATTGAGTTTAAGAGTGAAAATGAACTACTTGCTATAGTAGATAAAGAATCAGATAAGAAGGATTGTGCAAAATCTTTTGTTACATTTGAGCATGAGCTTTGTTAAGATAAGATAGTTGCAAAAGTTGAGAAGATGAAAAATAGCATAAATGTTGAAGTTAGTAAGTCAAAAAGGTTAGACATGCTTAAATGAATTCTAAAAGAAAAACATAAGAACATCAAGGAAGAAACAGAGGAGATGTGGGAATCTCCTGAGATTTATTTCTAGGACCCTTTTGTGTGGGGTGTCTCTTCTAGGCTTCAAGGAGACACTTTTAAGAAAAATTGAAGCATGGTGGATGTTATTGGGTCTTGACTATGTTGCATGATAAGAAGGTGAGTTGGCAAATTAATTTGTATATCTTTTGAGGGAATAGATTTTTGAAGAAAGTTTTGCATCAGTATTAAAGTTTGAGGCTATTAGAATGATTCTTGCATATGCAGTGTTTAAAAGTTTTAAAGTGTTTCAAATGATTATGGTCACAAGAAATTAGAATGTTGAAAAAGAGATAACAGTTTCAAAAAGAAGGAAAAGAATACTCATGTAGATTCAATGAAGAAGGATCAGAGTTTCAAAGCTCCATTCATCAAAAAGAAGGTTCAGACATGTTCATGGCAAAAGAAACAACCTGAAGATTCTATGTTGGTGAAAATAGCTTTGCATGTAAGAAATAAAGATCAGCCATGGTTCATTGATAGTGGATGTTTGAGGCATATGATAGGAGATAAGAGTAAATAATATCAATGGTGGCATAGTGAAATTCAAAGATAAAACCACTACCAGGATAGCTGAAAAAGGTATTTTAAGTTTGGATAGTAGTAGAACCAAAGCTAAGAATGTTTTGTAAGCATAATCTATTGAGTGTAAGTCAAATATGTGTTCAAGGATACACCTTAGTTTCATGCAAATAGTTGTGAGATCATAAGAAAATATTCAAATGAGTTGATTGAGATTCTCAAAGGACAGGCAATGATTTATCAGATATCTTCTCAAAGGCACGATCAAAGGATACATTCAAAGATCTACAAGATGAGTTGGGAGTAATTTCTATCACTTCCTGACATTGATGTTCAACATCAGTTGAGGGGGAGCTAAGTGTTAGCTCTAGGTAGGCCCTTTGCCATTGATGTCAAATGGGGAGAATAATAGGTACAAGTATGGTGCAAAAATAGGTACAAGGAATAGGTACATGTTGCTACAGTAAGGGGGATTTATTATATGTTTTTAGATGATAGTATGTGCAGGTGAGAGGATGTGGTAGTTTCAGGATTGAGGTTTCCATCAATGACAAAGGGGGAGATTGTTGGAAATATTGTCATTGATGTCAAAGGTCTAGCATTATTGGTGATATAGGCCCCATTGCATTCAATGTTGTTTATCTTGGCTAATGTGAGTTAATATTTATTTAATATTAACAAATATATTTTTGGTTTCATATGAGACAAAAGAAGGGCCCATGGAGAAGTCAAAGAGCCACGAGATAAAGACAAAAGAAGGATGGGATGCATTTTCCCATGAAGAGTCATCTTGGGGAATTCCGAGAGTCACCAAGTGAAGACAAAAGAGGAAGGGCACAATTTCTCATGAAGGGACACTTTAAGGAATATGAAAAGTCACCAAAATGAGGACAAAAGAGGGAAAGACATTTTTTATCATGAAGGGTCACCACATGACTTTTCAAAGGCTTGAATATGAAGGGTCATACAAGTTTGGCACCATTTTCCATGAAGATTGAAGGGTCATAAAGGGGGAAGGCCAAAGGTCATTTGGAAAGCTATAAATAAAGGCTTGAGAAGCCATTTGTAATATGAGTAAGAGAGGTTGATTTGATATTGTAATATCTAACTTAGAAGAGAAATTGTGAGAGATAAATATGATTTGTATTTTTTTAATCTAGCTTAGAAGAGCAAAGATGAGAGAGAGGAAAGAGATGTTGTATTGAACTATCATTTGTTGATATAGCAATATTGAGAGATAGGTGTGTGGTATACATAAAGGGGTTGATGCTCCTATGGGTTGGTACTCATGAATTGTTGTTCGATTGGTGCTCGGCAAAGGGGTTGGTGCTCCTATGGGTTAATGCTCATGAATTGTTATTGGGTTAGTGCTCAGCAAATGGGTTATTGCTCCTGTGGGTTGGTGCTCATGAATAGTAGTTGGGTTGGTGCTCGGCAAAGGGGTGTGGTGCTCCTGTGGGTTGGTGCTCATGAATAGTTGTTGGGTTGGTGCTCAGCAAAGGGGTTGGTGCTCCTCCAAGCTTGGCTTGTGAATATTGTTTGGGTTGGTACTCATTCATATACTTGAGATTGTTCTCCATGGTTTTTCCCACATTGGGTTTCCACGTTATATCTGGTGTCTCTCTCTATCTTGTGTGGTGTTTATTGTTTGAGTTTTATTACATATCTTGAATGTTTGATTAAGTATAATTTGGTTAAAGGAAATTTTTATAAGATATATGATATACTAATTCACCCCCCCCTCTCATTATATCCCATACTTAAAAAAAATATGCACTTAATATGTACACTATGGGAATTTATTAGTCTGATTCTAAGGTAACCAAAAAAAATTAACTCTTATAGGAATATCAAGACATTTTCCCACACAATTACATAGAGATGAAGGTAGTGCATCCTTCATTGGGAAATATGCATATTAAGTTAGTTAAAGGTGCTCAAACATTAATAAAAATACCATATTGAATGAATCCTAATTTGTGTACTTGAGTTAAAGAGGAGATTAATATTATGTTACATGCTAGAATTACCATTCTTATTAATGAATCTAAATGGGTGAATCTCATGGTGATTAGTATCAATAAGGATGACCACATTTGCATTTGTGTAGACTATAGGGTACTCAACTCTACTTTTATAACTAGCCATTTTTTAATGCCTTTCACAAAGGAAATTTTAGGAGTTGTTGGGTACAAGATCTACACCTTCATAAATGGTTTTTTGGCTATCATCAGGTCCAAATCATAGAAGAACATAAACAAAAGGCCACCTTTGCAACTGAATGGGGTTCATTCAACTACAATGTAATTCCTTTGGATTTGAAAAATTCTTTGGCTATGTTCTCATGTATTATGGTAAAATATTTTAAGGATTTATTCATAATTTCCTTCAAGTATACTTGGATGACTAGACCATGTATAGTTTAGTGCATGATCACTATGCTAATATTTTCTTCATGATTAAGAATTGTCATCAAATTTATATTTATTTTAATCTAATAAGTATCTCTTTAATACTCCTTTTGGAATTTTTTTGGGTCACATTATTTGTCCTGATGGACTATTCGTAGATCCAGCGAATTTTATAGTCATTATTTGCCTTCCATCACTAACCACCTAACGCAAGGTTTACTATTTAATAGGACACATGGGGTAATATCAAGAATTCATGTAGGGATATTTTAAGATCACATCACCACTAGAGGAACTCCTTAAATAGAATGGCCAATTATTATGGAAAAATGCTCATCTATAGGCATTCATAATACTCATAAATAAACTAAACACTATGCCCATTCTCCAATTTCTAGACTAGACAAAGACATTTCATGTACATGTTGATGCTTTAGGCATGGTAGTGGCACAATATTTTCACAACTTGGTGAGTACAATCTTGATGATCCCATCTACTTTACTAGTTAAAAGCTCACTCTAGCTGAATAGAATTACTCAACGACAAAATGTGAAGCCTTGTCCATGGTATACATGCTCTAGAAGTTTTGAAAATATTTTTTGGCCACCTTATTCACTTTATTTATAGATCATGAATCACTTCATTACCTTATGAATAAGGCAATGTTGAATAGACACATTTGCTAATGGATTATTCCATTTCAGGAATTTTAATTTTTAGTGATGTTTAAATCAGGTAAGACTAAGTGTGGACCAGATCACTTATGTGTTGAATCTAGTGAATAGGCATGGACCATAAAGGATGAATTACCTAATGTAAAACATTTTCAAGTCACATGCATACCCTGAGGAATTAAAATATAATGTAACTTTCTTTAACATAGGTTCAACACCAGCCCACCTCAACACTCAAGATATAAAGTAATTAGTTGTCCACGTTGATCCTTTCCATATAATTAGAGCTGACCTCTATAAACATGGATGGGATGAAGTATTATGAACATGAATGATGCAGCATGATCATTTTGAAGTTCCTTAGTATGTTCAAGAAGGTGTCATCAGATAACACTATGCTAGTGATGATACAACATGGAAGGTTCTATTAGTAGGGTTGTGGTGGCCCACTTTATTCAAGGATGCCAAAGATTACACCTTCAATGTGATATATGTTATTACATGGATAAATTTAATTGGAGGGATGATATTCCCCTTCATCTGATACTTGTTTATGAACCCTTTTTATATTGAATTATTGATTATAAAGTATATGCATCATAGATGCAAAATAGTTTTCAAAAATTTAAAACACCATATAGTATCAATTTAGGAGGCATTCCCCCATAATTAAAAATATAATAATTAATAATATAATATAAAAACTGGTCCTATATAGGTGGCCCAACAAGTAGAAAAAATAACAACACGCATATCTTGCCACCTAGACTACCAGTGGCCCCAATTACCAATAACTACATTTCCTTATCTTTAGGCACCCTCCAGGAAGTGACACAGTCCATTTTAATGTCTTCATCCAATTCCAAACACACAATTCCCTTATCAAATCTCATCTTTGATCCAGGTTCCAACTAATTCAATCCAGTAATAGTTGATAGAGTGTATCAGTCAACCTTGTTTAACAGGTATTTCATGTTATTGGACCAGACATAACACGTCACTTCATCCACTTCATTAAAGCCACCTCTTTCAATAATTTTATCCATTTTCCTAGAAAATACATTAACATTTTCTTGAATTAAATTCCATACCTCACTTTGATCATCAGAACCTTGTACCAAAGCATCCTTTTCATTGCATAACAAATCAATAATTAGGTCAAGATAAGCAATAGATTCCTCAACTTATTTAATCCCACTACTATCTAGACCATCATTCTTCACATCTCTCATTATATCACTATTGTCCATCAGCCAGCTATTTACACCATTCTTAACAAATTTTGAAGAGTTAATCCATTCCTAAACATGGGTTATCTACTTGATCAAAATAAGAGTCCTTAATATGTTCCCATTCATGCTCAGAAATTTTTCCTACACCAACCAATCCATAGAAAACTCCCTAATATAGTTGTGGACTCAACTTGGGATAGTCACCTAAATCAATTAGGTAGTCTAACATGATTTTGAGCATTCTAGATCTCAGGAACTTTTCTAGTTGTACTTATGGCATCTTTAATTGGAGAAAGATCTATAAAGACTTAATACGAAGGATGAATTCAACTATGAAGTAATTAAGCAACCTATCCTTATATTTAAAAACCTCTAACTTCCTTTACTTCTATATATGCCACAAAATCTTAGTTGAAAAAACAAGCCAAAACTTATGAAAAAAAGATGGACTTGTTTCTTAGGACAAATATACCAAAAAGCAATATTCATCCATCCAATAACACAATAAAAAATAATATCACATCCCTTGAGATAAAATTTCCAAATATTAGAAGTAAAAGAATAAGATAATAAAATATGTTCAATAGTTTCAGCATCACTACAGAAGGAACAAAAAGGTTTCCCAAAACCACCTTTAACCAAAACAACACCAATAGCTAATTTATTGTAAATCAAAAGCCAACAAAAATAAGACTTTTAGGTTCAATAAAAGAATCCCTAATAACATCAAACCTAAAGGACTAGGAATGGAGGGGGTCACACACATTCCAAATAGGATTAAGGGTAAGATAGGGAACATTAGAAAAAGAGAGTTTATTGTATAAAATATGAGTAGAAAAATCAAACAGGAGAGGCCTCTTCAAGCACTTAACACTCTCCCATAATTCATCCTCCTCATCCATAAAGGAGATATTATAATTCCTCTGTAGTGATTTTTGAAAAAGAGTATACATTCTATGTTGAGTGGTAGGGATTTGAAATTTGACTCTTAATTCTGACCAGGTGGCCCAATCATTCTATGAAAAAAGATCTTTGAAAACCCTCAAACCTTTAGTGAACCAATCAAAATTAGAACATCCCCTAGTGAGTTCTAGTGGCCTTATATTGACACAGATATTCCATAGTATGGATCTATATCCCTGGTAACATGTCCCAAACTAGTCGAATAAATGTTTGGAAGTGATAAAAGGTTTAACAAAATCCCAAGTAGACCAAATAGAAGTAACCTAACAACTTTAACAGAGAAGGGACCTATAAGAAGAACCACAACATTGGGCCCTTTCTAGTTTGGTTTACCTCTAGGAGAGCCACATAGGATATTATTTCTAACTAATACTTTCCAGGGCTCATCCCCTTTGAATGCTTTGATTATCCATTTAATAACAAGGGTGATTCCCTGGATCCATATATCTTTTAATCCAAGTTTCCAAATATGTTTGGGCTTTGAATAAAATTTCCATGAAATAACATGTCTTTTCCTCCCTTCTTTACCATTAGACTATAGGAAATCCCTTATAATTTTATAAATCAAATTGATCTATGTCTTAATGAAAAGCCAACAAGAATCATAATATATATTGTATGATATAAGAAATTTTTGGTAGACCTGTATTCTTCCATGTAAAGAAAGCAAGTGTCTCTATCATTTTTCAATATTTTTATTAATCTTGACAAAAATCCACTCCTACATTAACTTAAATGAAGGGGTAAGTGCAAAAGTAATACCCAAATATTTAACCAATTCATTTGTCCCTTTCCACACCCATCCAAACTAAGTAAGCCAATTAGGAGGGGTATCCTACCACCCCAACACACAATATTTATGCATGGCAACCTTAGATCTAGAAGAAGAGAAATATATATCAAGCCTTGTGGTAACCTGATGCTTTGTTCTAGTTTTACCAATAGAGTAGTGTCATTAGCAAATAAAACATCAAGTAACTCATCTTCATTGGGAAAAAATATTCCTTTGATAGGAGGACCTACATCTGAGAATCTAAGTAGATAATACAAGGCTTCAACTGCTAGTACAAAAAAAGAAGAGGCAAGGGGATAACCTTATTTGATAAATCATTGAAGCTTGAGTGAACCTATCAATTACCCATTCACTTTGATGACAATAGAGGCATCTTTGAATAGAACATTTATCATCTTGAAAAAAAAAATTAGAAACCAAAGGCTCTAAGTATTCTTTCAATGAAGGGCCATTCAATTATGTCATAGTATTTCTCAAAGTCAAGCACAATCATGCCTACATCTTGATTATATTCATAGGCCCAATACATCCCTTCCTAACTAGTAATCAATTGATCCAAAATGTATCTTGCTTCAACAAAACTATTTTGAGTTCCAGAAACAATAGGGGTAAGAAGAGAAGAGAGTCTCATGGCCAAGATTTTCACCAAAATTTTATAAGATACATTAAGGAAGGTAATTGGCCTCTAATTTTTAACTAAATATGAGCCTCCTACCTTATGGATGGGCTTAATAACACCTCTATTGATTTTAGGGCCCAAGGAACCAGTAATAATATCTTCTTTATAGACCTCATTATAATCTTTGGCCAACCAATCCTTATTACCTTTGTAAAATTAGATAGGGAAACCATCAATACCAGGTGCTTTATCATTATTGAGTGAATCAATAGTCATTTTGATTTCATCAAACATTATATCGTTATAAATGGAATTCACTTGCATATGTGACACTTTTTTAGGAATACAAATATCACAAATAACCCTATTTTTCTCTATGTAATTATTGGAACCATCAAACAAAAACAAGCTAGAGTAGAATTCAAATAAAGCTTCTTTGATCATGCAAGATTCATGCGTAATTTTTCCTTGAAACTCTATACAATGAATTTTTCTCCATTGGTTTTTTGGTTCTCAAGAATTGAAATCAAAGATTAGACCCTTTGTCACCAAGCTTAAGCCATGTAAATCTTGAGTGAATTTGTGCCCCCTAACAAGGTAGCATTGGGATTGCTCATGAACCCTTTAAGAAATTGGCTATTGATTTTGTTGGGCCCATTACTTCTATAGTAAGGCATTCTGGTGCATGCTATATCATTACTACCATTGACTACCTCACCCACTAGGCTGAAGTAGTGCCCATCTAGGATTGTACTACTATAACTACCACCAAGTTTCTTTGGGAAAATATCATTACAAGGTATGGATGTCCTTTAAGTTTAACTAGTGACTGTGAAACTCATTTCCTTAATGAGATAATGTGCATCTTTTTGGTCAAGTTCATGATTGTTCACCATAAGACTACACCATATCACACTTAGACCAATGGTAAAGATGAAGCTTTCAATAAAATATTGGGTCATACATTGAGGAAGATTTACAATATTAGTTGCACTCACTAGGATGATCACATTTTTACATTATTATGGGAATATCAAAATATGTATAAATGGTTGAATAAGAGCACTCCTTTTGAATTGTCTTTTGTGTTGAAATAGATCTCTTAGTTGAGCTCCTTATACCATATTTATGTATTGCACATGTTGGCCGATTGGATGATGAGGAATCTCTGAAAGTATGGTTGGATGATTTACTGCAACTAGATGAAACACATTTTCTCACACATTGGATTCAAGGAGTGGAGAAACAAAAGTAGAAAGCCTAGCATGATAGACATAGTAAGAATAAAAATTTTCTCCTAGTATACATGTGTTGGTCTATGACTTTAAGTTCACATGCCATTTAGGAAAACTTCACATCCATTAGGATGGTCCATTCATCATTCATATAATTTATCCCACAAGCACATGCAAGTTGAAGAGGTTAGATGTCCAATTCCTTCTAGGTCATTTCAATGGTAGTCAGCTTTGACCCTACCATTCTAAGTGATACTTCCTTTTTCTTAATAAGGTGTATACCACTAGATTAGTGTAGGATTTTTGTTTGTTTTTAAATAAAGTGTGGCATTATTTACATGCCTTTTGCTTAGGCTTATATTAACACTTAGTTATCTCTTATTTTTTATGTCATGTCATGGAGGACCAAGGACACATTCTAATATGGGGTAAGTGTGAATGAATTAATCTAGAGAGCATAAAGGAAATAATGGAAGGAAATGCAAGAATAAAAAGGGGATCAAAATTGAAATCACACAAGGATGAGAAGGTACATAAGATGTGACACATACTTTCTATGAAGGGATCAAGATGGAAAAAATAGGTTCCCACCTTGGAAATATAAACTTTTAAATTATTTTTACAATTATCATACACTATGAGAAATATGAGATATGGGATAGATGTTTTGAATGTAATAAGTGTAATGGAAAGCATGCAAATGGACATTGTGGCATATCATTAGAGGCATTAATGAGTGAAATAATGGATGAAGTCATGGAGAAGTAAATATGAGTGAGCCCTTTAAGCTATAAAGGTTAAAAAGTCTTCATTTTAATACTTTAATATTAAAAATTCTCATATTTATAGAGCAAATGAAGTATTTTCAAGATATTATAAGGAACATTCAACGAATTTTAGAAATAAATTCATAGTTTTGAATTAAGGAAATTATCATGAATAGAGAGAGTAGTGAAATTATGATTAGAATAATATGGTTTAAAGAGTTGAAGGCTATAGATGTTGACATCTACCATTAGAGGATACTAAAATAGGAAAGTTAAGGGAGTTTGAAATAATAAACACATATTCTTTTGGGAGGATCAAATGATCATGCCTCAACCTTTGGGCTCCTCATAGGGTGATGTGACCAAAGAATAAGGCCCAGATAAATGATCCTTTACCTTTAATCCATGAAGAGGAAGAATTTGAGGCATGGAAGGATAACTCATTTTGATCAGATAGGAAGTACCTAGTGATTCTGATGTGCAAGTGGAAAACATAGCACAACACACAGAGGGAGCATACATTAAGGAGGAACTAAATATGACACACAAAGTGAATAAGAAAACCCTAACACCTCCTCAACCCCCTATGTTTATCGAAGACATGAAGTACCCTAATTTAATGTTGCATACTAAGAACTAGGAATTTGAGGTCTCAACCTATCAAGTGTTTGATTATAATCATCGATAACCTAGGAATGATACATAATTATAATGTAATTATAGGGTTGAGCACGAAAACACAAGGAATGAGATTATTTATGATCTCATAGTGTTCCAACTCTTAAAATTACCATATTTTTGGAAACTCATGGAGGTCGTAAGATTTCTTATCTCATGCCTCCATGAGGATGAATTTTACTTCACAAGGTTTATAATATGGATCATTGCTTAAAGAATCATCAAGGTCATAGGTTTACAATGCTCAAGAATTGACCTTAATAGGGACCTAGATGACCAAGATTAAATTTAGAAAATGGAGGTGGTGATAGATTATAAGAAGTAAATCCATGCCATGTACATATCTAGTCTTTAGGATCCCACCCTTCGAGTAGCTACACACTTATCCATGACCAAGCTTGGAGGAGTTGATAGATGGAAATAAGTTGATATGGTACACATTTACATTAAAAAATTAGATGGCCTAAGGGATTAAGTATAATTATTCTTAGTATTTTGATGAGATAATTATTGTAGATTTAAAAAAGGCCCATTGCCTATGAAATCAAAATTTCATTTGGGGCATGATTATTATATTATTGATATTTAATGAGATTGGTGTACCTAAATACATCAACTATGAATTAAAGTGGGCCTACCCACCTAAGAATAAGTCCACAACCAAGTGACTCAAACCATTCAGCTATCTTGGAACCATTATCCCCTCCCACAAGTTAAGAATGAAGGGCTATTTTCATGGGATGAAGGAATACTTTGGGAATGAATGACGCATCCCTAAGTAATTGCCTACATAAATGGGGGATCAAGATTAGTTTGTGATGAATCTATTAGTGTAGGTATATATTTTCCCAAATTTATTTATTTGGAAATATTATATTTGATCACATGGATTTTTCTTACATTTGGTGGATATATTTTCTTAGGTGGAGATAGTGTGTCACATATGTCATAGGTTTGACCAGAAGACTAGGATGTAATTCCCTTGACTAGCTATTCTAGGTATGGGAGTTACTCTTCTATTTCGGGTACCTATGACCACCTTTTGTGGAGGAGTTACATTTCTATTATATGAGTGCTTTGACCACTATTAGAGGAGGAGTTACTTGCTCTCTTATATGTATACGCTACTTGAGCCTTATTATCTTAATGAATGATTGGTTTTATCCACTCTGCTTTGTCTCTTGCAATATTCTCATTCTATGTGATTTCTTCTTGCTTCAACAACATAGTGGTGTGCACAAGCTTTAACTCGTGTGATCCTTTCAACTTGATTTCATGCTATCTAAACCTAGTGAAATATTTAATATGGTATTAGAGCCTACCTATGGTAAATGTTAGTATAGTTTTATTTATTGTTAAGCTTTCATTTGAAATCATAAGTTCTTTTTAAGATTATTTAGATTGTGTGTATTATTTTCTCTTCTGATTTCATAGATTGGTTTTGATAAATTTATTTGAAGATAAAATACAAAAGATGCATGCTTATGAAGTATTCATCTAAATTGAGCTTGTTGTATGGTTCTATTTTTTGGCTCCATGCTCTTGAATATTTATAGGAAAGATATTGATTTTCATAATTACTTTTCTATTTGATTGTTCTTTTATAAACTACGCTCTGACCATAAAGAATTGCATCAAACTTTTTTAGGTTTGGTGTGCTTTGGTCTTATCTTTCTGAATCATTTTAAATTTTTAAATTTTGTTAATAAATGCAAAATTAATAATATTTTTAGTAACTACTAAAAAAATCAAAATGTAGAGATTATTGTTATATATTATAGAAGGATTGAATAAGACTTGTAAGTTTCTTGAGGAGGTTTGGAATTTAATTCTATTTTAGTTTGCTAGTTGGAATGCTATGTTCATTTCCTTTCCACGTTTACATTTAGAATTTTACTGAAAAATCATTAAATAGGCCATTATTTATGGGAAATATAATTTTCTATAATGTTTGATTGGCAACTCAAAACTGAGTGTCATCTTTTTCAAAAGTGCATATTTTTTTAATCATATTTCCATTGGTATAATTTATTTTATAAATGCACTAAATTTATAAGTTCCATAATTTGGTGGTTCCCTTCTTGACCCTCTTTTCACACTTGTACACTCTTGGATGCAATATCGATAGAGCCCAACATATTTTTTTGTCTTGCAAATTTTATAATTTGACTCAATGCACTGATTAATATATTTGCATTCTTGATTGTGCTGGACATGTTTTGAGCATGCATCTCATTATTTATAACATTTGGGGTGGGGGGAGAGGGTGGGCAGGGGTTCATCATTTCATAGTTCAGGGGGGTGTACTATTTTTGTTGTCTCTCTCTTTACATTCTATGTTCACTTTTGATCTTGCAACAACTACAACTAAAACTCTTTTTGGCACTAATGAATTCAATATCAATTAGTCCACTAACTCCCTTTAACTATCATGAATAAAAAATCAAGAGGAAAATCATTCTAAGGGGTAAGGATTTATATAGGATAACTATGGGTGATGAAACTAAACCTAACACAGATGTAGAGATAGTTAAGTGGTTTAACCATAGCAAAGAAGACTATGGGCTATTATGTCTTATTGTATCACTTGATCTCCTATTTCACTTAGATCCTACCAAATCACCTCATGATGATGGACCATTTTGGGTAACCTATTTGGAGAGAAAGATGTGATGAGAGGTCAAAAGTTTGAGAATGAACTCATTATCCTATGTCATAGAAAATTTGACACCCTTTAGGATTTCTTCACTAATTTCAAGTCTTTGAGATTGCATTTGAAATAACGTGGGATAAAGAAATAAGATGACCAACTTATTCTTTCTATACCCTCTAAGTTAGGTCTTGACTATTTAGTATTTGTCTTTACTTTCCATGCCACTAAAAGTGATTTGGGCACTGCATGGAAAATGCCCTCTTTAGATGATTTCATTGTTAACTTAACTAGAGAGAAATACAAGTTGATTCAGATAGGTACATTGAATTCCACAAAACATCAAGCCCTAATTGTTGGGAATGGGAAAGTAAAGACTTCAAACAAAGATGATAATAATAATAATAATAATAATAATAATAATAATAATAATAATAATAATAATAATAATAATAATAATAATAATAATAATAATAATAATAATAAAGAGAAGAAGAAAGAATCAACCTCTTCCAAAACCAACACTGAAGCCTTCTCTTCTAATGGAAAATCTAAGAAAGAGAATGTTAAGTGTGCCTAATGTAAGAAAAATAGGCATGATGAAAGAAAGTGCATGAAGAAGCAAATAGATCACCTAACTCATCTCCTAGAGAAGAATAATATACATGTTCCTGAGTCTATCAAGTAGAATTCATCTACCCAAGATTCGACCAAGGCAAAGGGAAAGGGAAAAGAGAAATAAAAGGGCAAGGCTCTTGTAGAATTTGTAGCTTCAACATCTTCATGGCTTATTGACTTGGGTGCTTCTCACCACATGGGCTCTTCACTAGTTGAATTCTCTTCTTTAGAGTCTTGTAGCATGTCTTCCATCAATTTGGGTTATGACACTTATGTACCAATTGTAGGGAGAGGTTATATTGAAATGGAAGGATAATGTTATAACTTCCCCATCTCTTTTAACTATATACATCTAAATTTACTCGCTTCATTTAACATCACTAATATTACTACTAGTTGACACTAATTCCTCTTATCTAATTTATCATCTCTAATTCTTTCCTAATATCACCCCTTTTCTAACCATTTATCTGATATCCCCCGTCATTCCTCTTAAGTTACTAACCTTATTCTTCCCACTTCTTCATTGATTCTTGTAATCATTTCTTAGTCTTATCTTAATCTATCTTAACCATTATTTGGGAATTTTAAATTCCCATGGCCCACCTGCCCACCTACTAAGCCTACTCTTAGGATCTCGTATACCCCTAGTCCCTAATCACCCACCTAATCCTAATTAACCCCTAAGAAGGATTCTAGATTTATCTAATTCTATAATCCTCTCTATTCTCACCCTTCCTCTTTACAAGCCTCTAAATCTAGAGGCTTCCAAGGAATTTTAAATTCCTTGGATAATTTTCCACCCTAGATCTCCACAAGCCAACTTATATTTAAACAACTTCACTCCTCCATGGAAGGTCATTTGTAAGCTATCTAACTAATCCGTGTCCAATTAGCAATTAACAATCATCTTGAATCTCCATGCCAAATCCTTGAATCCATCATCAACAATCCAAGATCATGCCATTATAATGTCAAAATTTTGAGTCTAAGGTAATCTCTATTCAATCCAAATCTTCTTATTTTTTTTCCATTTAATCATAGTTTAGATCAATTAGCTTAGGATTATAATGTTATTTTTAATTTTTCAATCATCAATTTGCATTTAGTTCTAATGGCTCTAGATCTTATTTAGGTATTTTGATGTTTGAGTAGATTTTAGATTAATTCCATGATCTTAAATACATATTTCTCAAATTTCACACTACATTTTGGTGATCATGGTGGTTTCCAAAATGTAGCCTAAATTTAATATACTTTTTTATCACTTGATTGTATATACTTGTGTTTCTCTCACATAGATAACTAGCTGGGAAAATTTAATTGTGTTTGCCTTTTTGTTACCCCTTCCTAAGTATAAGATAACACATGACATGGAATTCATCCCCATACATGGGCTTAGCAATTAGGAGTCGGTGACATGGATTTCATCACCATTCACTAGATAAAACTCCATTTTCTAATGGAGTATATAAATTAGGATAGCTATCATTCAATTCCTAAGTAGAATTCCCCATAAAGGGTTCTGTGAAGTGAGGGGTGATTAAGATCCAATACGTAGGGTAGTTAGATATCATCTTATATGGACTTGGGCCCCACTATACCTTTGAATATATAGGGTATGAACCTATAAACCATTATTCAAATCAATCATAAGACTCTTTATCCATAACAGGCATTTCACTACAAGGGGTAGGATAAACCCCTAAGAAGTTGTTAAGTATGAATGGAGTCAATAGGGTTTGGTTGATTTTGTAGCAGGTCACCAACCTACATTCTCACTCAGGAAACCATCAAATATGTGAAAATTGAGTTATGCACCCTATTATAGTTTAATATTTTAGGGCTTTTCATTGGGTCTATTATTTGAGTGTTGTGTTAAACTCATATTTTTTATAAGCTGAGTCGATCGTACCTCATTTTGTGTGTGACATCTTAGATACCCCTAGGCTAATATCCATTACCATCTCATCATTATAATCCACACTCATCCTACATCTCACATTCATCTCATATACTCCACACCCTAATATTTCAACTTCCTTCTAACCTACTATCCATCCACTCCACTAAATCTACCCTATATCATCTAACCATCTTGTATTATTCACCCATCCCACATTTTCTACTTCTTATCCTAGACAAAATTTAGTATCTAGGCTACATATTCTCCCACCTAGTACTCATCTTACATCTTCCACATCTCTCATATACAATAACATCCATTATTCATTTTTATCCTAAGTAACTTTCTATAATCCCTCTTATCCATCCCATATATTCTATTACTTATCTCACATAACATCCCACATCTTCCATATATTTTCCATCCACCTAATACCCATCCTATATCTTTTAATCATCTCATACCTTCCTATATATTCTATATTCCATACCCCATCCATACTATAATCTCCCACCACCCTTAGATAGTATATTTAGTCTTGGAAGCAAGTTATAGTGGTCACACATCCTTATCACTTCCTAAATCTTTAGACTAGGTATTATCAACATACATAGTCTTATTAACATTCTAATCTAGCACCCATCACTCATCTCTATCTTTGCCTATTCATACCTATCACGCATCCAATCACTATTTTTATAGTATGAAAGGTATTTGATCCCATCATCTCCTAATCTTCTTACTAGATTGGATTCTTATAGGGTTTTGTCTTTTGGTAACCCTTGGTCATCTTATTCATCCTTCTTTGACCACTTTTAGATTTGATTTCTTTATTAAACTAGTATCCAAAATCTCATCATCCTTCATCACATCTAATCATTCTAAATATGAATCCTCCTTATCCTAACAGTAATCTAGGTCCCCAAATCCATATCATCATCATCAATCTATTCTACATCCCTAGTCTATACCATGTCCATACCTTGTCCAACTCCTTATCCTAATCCCAGTCCAAAATCTATCCTTATCTCAATCCCTATCCAATCCTCATCATCACCATTAATCATCCATTCCAAATCCACGTCTATCCTAAGTCCACAATGCCATCATGAGCATCCTATTCTAACCCAATCACTCATTCCATCATTAGACAAGGCATAATGACATTGCATGTAAATACTTGTGTGTTTCTTGTCTATTGTTTGACTTGTTTGAATGCCTTGCATCATGTATATATCTTGTTTGTCTTATGTTTGAATTGTGTCTCTTTTTATCTATTAGGTAATGAATGAGGATGTTATGAGGTCACCAAAACTACAATGATGCTTATAAGTGCCCTCAATGATGCAGAGTTCACTATTTACCCACACACTTTGGAACAATGCCCTCTTGGTCATGCTTATATCATGGGTAAAATTTCCAAGTGATATATTTATTAGATTACTTAGAATATGATGAGCCTTATGATATTTGTGATTTCTTGATCACATATACCCTCATCATTTATCTAATAGTCTCATCATCCTTATTCCCATCACTAATCTAATCCTCTCAATCTACTTGACTAACATCAAATATTTTATCCTTGTCTCATCATCTAAGTCATATCCTCTAATCACTAACATCATCCTCCAATCACTAATCATCATCATCATCATCTTGTACTCCATCAATTGTCATTTATTCTTGAGTTAGAACTACATCAGCCTGAGGTCTTTTCAGATTATGTAGGCATCACTTGGCCACATTTTAGTGCCCAAGGATAGCTCAACCACTATCTCTCTCATCCATACTCATCACCTAGTTTTTCATCAATATAATTTATGAGATATAATATCAATCACCATCCTCAAAATCATCTCCTTAATCTTTTTTTCAATCACCCACACCTATTTATTGGGCTTAAAAAACTCACAACATCCATCTTTTCTTATACCAATCATTGATTGGTTAATGAAGTATCACTCCCTTGCATGTATCCTTGCTAGGGGTATCATGATTAATCACACTATGTCTCATTGATTTGATGAAATGAAATCCAATATTTCTCTACTATCTTTTGTTCACTCAATCATATCATTTCTTCTCTATCATCACATACATCATATTGATCGATTTAGTTTTGATCTACACCCATCATTAATCTTATCATATCCTTGTCATATCCTAGAAAATATCTCTCCCTTGCATGTGTCCTTTCTATGGATACATCTAAATCTTGTGGCCTTTTAATCCTATCATCATCATGTTATGGTTGATTCCCCCTTGTGATGTGTCCACAACCATGACACAATCATCTCTACTCATTGTGCATGTATCTTTGCCAGGGGCATCATCAATCTATATCTCATTGCTCAAATTTAAAATAATATTCTTCATCTTATATCTCAAATTTGACATACCATCCCCTTTTATATTCATTACATCCCACCTCTTGTTTCTTCTTTCAAGTGGCCATCCATCCTATTATTCCCTGCATGTCCCCTTGACAAAGCATCATATCCACTAATGTCATCCATGACATAGTTTTTATTTGAAAAACCATTACTACTTCTACTCCATCCACTTGTAATTCCCTTTCAAAAAGGGGTAAAATGTATGAATATAAATTTTCTCACTTCATTTAATGTCATGAATATTACTATTAATTAACACTAATTCTGCTTATCTAATTTATCACCTCTAATTTTATCCTAATATCACCCCTTTTCTAATCATTTATCTTACATCCCCATTCACTTCTCTTAAATTAATAACCTTATTCTTCCCCACTTATTCATTAATTATTCAAATCATTTCTTAGTCTTATCCTAATGTATCGTATCCACTATTTGGGAATTTTAAATTCCCATGACGCACCTACCCACCTGTTAATCCTACTCTTAGGATCTCCTACACCCCTATTCCCTAATAACCCACCTAATCCCTATCTAATCCCATACCTAATCCTAATTAACACCTAAGAAGAATTATATAATTCTCCAATTCTAGAATCCCCTCTACTTTCACCCTTCCTCTCTAGAAGCCTCTAAATCTAGCGGCTTATAAGGAATTTTAAATTCCTTGGATAATCCTCCACTTTAGATCTCCATAATCCATATTGGAATCTCAACCATTGATCCTTCCTCCACATTATATTTAAACAAATCCTTTCCTCCATGGAAGGGCATTTAGAAGCTATCTAACTAATCCATGTCCAATTAGCAATTAACAATCATCTTGAGTCTCCATGTTAAATCCTTGAATCCATCATCAAAAATCCATGATCATGTCATTATAGTGTCAAAATTATGAGTCTAAGGTAATCTATATTCAATCCAAATCTTCTTTTTTTTTAATCTATTTAATCATGATTTAGAGCAACTAGCTTAGGATTAGAATGTTAATTTGGATTGTTCATTTTATCAATTTGCATTTAGTTCTAAATGTTATAGATCTTATTTAGGTAGTTTGATGTTAGAGTAGATTTTATATTAATTGCATGATCTTAAATCCATATTGTTCAAATTTCACACTACACAACCAATCTTCTATCAATGTATAAAATCACTCATATCAATAAAGTCACGAGGATTGAGTTTTTACTAGATTTAATTAGCATCACAGAGTTGCATAGTGGTTCTACAATAGTAGTGGGTAGGATAGATAACCAACCTAGGTTATACACCTCACATTTTGCACCTAATTCTTCTTCATCTGCATTATTGATTCATTCAGATGGATTTATCAAATTATGGCATGAGTAGTTTATCCACCTTAACTACCACTACCTCATATAAATTAGAAAAAATGACATGGTCATATGCTTGCCTTGAGTAAAATGCTCTAAGGTACTTTGTGAGGTTTTATCTCTTAGAAATAATCTCAAATAAAAATTTGACAAAGGCAAACATGGAGGGTTTCATAAGTAGTGGAGTTATTTCATAGTGATGTATCATGCCATTTCCTAGTCTCTCTTTTACAAGGGCTAAGTACATTCTCACTTTCATTGATGATTTATCAAGATATACATGGGCCTACTTTCTTAATCAAAAGTCTAAAGTGTTTGAATATTTTCAAGACTTCAAGGCTCTTATTGAGAAACAATATGAGAAATCTATCAAGGTTATTTGAATTGACAATAGAGGTGAATATGTTAGCAACATATTTCAAAAAATTTACACCATAGAGGGGATTGATTTGCAGTGGATAGTTACCTATATTCCTTCATAGAATTGAGTTACAAAATGCAAGAATATATCCTTGAAAGAGATGGATAGCTATATGATTCACTTTAGGTTTTTGGCATCTTAGTATTGGGCTAAAGCCATTAATTGTGATTGATATATTCAGAACAAGATTCCTCACAAAGATTTGAAAGGAATAACTCCCTTTAAACCTTTTCATTAAAGTAAACATGAAGTTGAACACTTTAGGTTTTTTGGATCTCCATCTATGGCATGTATACTAAAGAAGAAATGCAAAGTTATGAAACCTTAGTCCAAGTCTTACATCTTTGTAGGTTATCTAGATGGTGTCAAGGGGTAACACCTTTTACATCCAACCACACATGAGTTGTTCATAGAGATAAGTATTCACTTTCAAGAGAGTCCCAATAACTCAAAACTTGACACTTCTTCTCTTTCATTGGATTCATTTAGACTTGATGATTCTTCTTCTGACTCAGATCATCTAGAGTAAGTTCCTGAGTTAGGGTCTTCTTATTTCAATTCTAATAGTGATTGAAATCATGGGGAGTATTCTACATCTACCTATAGTAACTTTTTAGAGGATGAGGATTTAGTACCTAATTTACCCACATCCATGCCCCTTTGGGCTAGACAAAAACTTCAAAGTGAAAGCACTTGCGTAGGGGATCCAATAGATGATAAATGTACTTAAGGAGATTATCAGATTGGTCCACATGCCTTCATTAATTTAGTTTTGGATCCATAGACATTTTGAGAGGCTTCAAGCATACTTGAGTGGGATAGTGCTATGAAAGAAGAATATTCTTCATTGATCAAAAATCACACTTGATATTTGACTTCACTTCCTAAAGGAAGGAAGATGGTTCAATGTAGGTTGATATATCAGACCAAGTTTGTATTAAATGGGTCATTCAATAATTATAAGGCATGATTGGTCACCAAGTATTTTTCTTAGGTAGTTGACATCAACTACTCAGAGATCTTTGTGCATGTTTCAAATATGAATTCGATCTGACACGCACTAGCTATAGCCACAACACATGGATGGGATGTGCATCAAATGGATGTGAAGAGTGTTTTTCTTCATAGAGACCTTGAGGAGGATATCTACATGGAGTAGCCACCTAGGTTTATTCAATATTCATCCTTAGTTTGTAGACTTAGGAAATCCATCTATGGCCTCAAATAAGCCCCTCTAACTTGGTATGCTAAGATGGATTCCTTCCTCCTTACTTCAGGTTTCATCAAGTGCCATTCAGACCTCAATGTATACTTTTTATGGTAGGATGATTCTTTACTGATATTGGTCCTTTATGTTGATGATATTTTCATCATTGGGAGTTCCTTATCATCTATTGCAGTGGTGAAGATAATGCTACAAGATAGATTTGACATGACAAACTTAAGTCTTTTACATTACTTCCCTAGCATAAAGATTTTATAGTCTAATTCATGGATTTCACTTACATAGCCCAAGTATACTCTTGAAATTTTGGGTCAATTTCACATGGTTGATTTTAATCCATCTCTGACTCCCTTTCTATTAGGATTTAAACTTAATGATGACTATTTTACACCTTTGGTTAATTCCACTCAATATTGACAGCTTGTTGGCAGCCTCATCCATATGACTCATACTATACCCAATATTTCATATGCAATGGGACTTATTTCTAGATTCATGCAATAACCCCATGATATGCACTAGAAATAAGCTAAGAGGATCTTGCACTACATTCAGGGCTCTTATAGATTCAGGATTTAGTATAGATTTCGCACAGAGATTGAATTGGTTGGTTTTTTAGGTTCAAATTGGGTTGGTGATGCTCAAAATCACAAGTCCACTTTAGGTTATAGTTTTTATTTGGGTTTTGGTCATATCAATTGGTCTAAAAAGAAGTAAAATGTTATTAATATATCTTCCATAAAGGCAGAGTATAGGGGAGCTATTAATGTAACAAATGAGGCTATTTGGCTTCAGGGGATTTTATCCAAGTTTGGCATTTCTATTAGGTAGCCCACAATCATCTATTGTGACAACTAGAGTACTATACATATATCTAAGAATTTGGTTCAGCACTAGTGCACCAAACACATTGATATTCACATGCATTTTAATCAGGAGCTTATTCATGGTTAGGTCATCAACTTGAGATTTTACCAGTCTTTAGAGTAGGTTATGGATATCTTTACCAAAACCTTCACTAAGAGCAAGTTAATTCATCTATGAGATTTTCTTAGGTTTCAATCTACATCATCATCAACATCATCTTTAGGGGGGGTCTTCTAGCCTCTTCACTTATTTCATGTCTCTCTTTTTTTAGGGGTAGGGGGTGGAATTTTTTCCCTACAATTTTTCTCATTTTTTTCTACTTTATGAGAGATTGCTTTATATTGGGTCCCTCATCAAGCCTTGTTGTTGGGACCCTTTTTTTTATTTCACACTACCTACCTAAGTTGTGCTAATGGGAGGGTGTTAGTATAGGTACTTATTTTCCTAAATTTATTTATTTTAGAATATTATATTTGCTCACATGGAGTTTTACTACATTTGGGGGATATGCTTGCTTAGATGGATATAGTGTGTCATATATGTCATAAGTTTGATCGAAATATTAGGATGTAACTCCTTTGATCAGTTATTCTAGGTATGGGAGTTAATCTTATATTCTAGGTACCTATGACCACCTTTGGTGGAGGAATTACATTTCTATTATAGGGGTGCTTTGACCACCATTTGCATAGGAGTTACTTGATCTTCTATATGTATGCTCTACTGAGCCTTATTCTCTCAATGAATGATCAATTTTCTCCACTCTACTTTATCTCTTTCAATATTCTCATTTTATGTGATTTATTCTTACTTCAACAACATAGTGGTGTGCACAAGCTTCATCTCATGTGATCCTTTCAACTTGCTTTCATGTTATCCAGCCCGGGTGACATCTTTAATAAAATCAAAAATATTCATTCGTGTGTATTTAGATGAGCACACAGATAACTTATTCAGGTATGCCAAGATACCTTATGATTTCATGGCTAGCTATTTCATAAATTTTGTGAATTAGATATATGATGCATGCCCAATGAAAATTGGCATTGGTAATATTGACATTGAGTCACACTCTTCACCAATTATATGTATATCCAAGAAATAAAGCTTATTGAGAGAATCAAGAATTAGATAACACCAATATTAAAGCACATCAAATCTTGGTTGGGGAAAAAGTTCACTTGTTGTACTATATGTTAATGCCCAATAAGAATACATTAGGGAGTAGTGAGGTTATAAAATAAACCATACCACCCCACCAAAAATTAGAAGACATTAGAAGGAGAAGAGGCTGGGACATGATGCCAATTCAAGTGCTCAATAAAAACAAAAAATGTGTAAAATGACTATCCCTTCACCACCATGATATCAAGGGATGATTGTAGGTCAAAAATAATAAGGCCTTGATTCCACCATGTAGACGTATGTTCCTTTAGAACAAGATCTTTTTATTCCAAATGCTAAGGAATATGAATGGAGAGCAAGGAATCCTAAAGCACCACCTAAGGGGGGACCTTCCCCTAAGGATCAAAAGGAAGCCACATTGGAACCATAGAAGCAACCTTCTCTAGTGTATCAAGAAGAGTTTGACCTTAATGACACACAAGTGGACATTAGCAGTCCCATTGGTGAAGAGGGGGATGGCATAGCACAAAGTTTTGGTACTAGTGACCTAGATGCTAGCACAAGTCACCAACAAGATACAATGAATATTAAAGTACTAAATCATGAACCTAATAGAGGGAAAGAGTATATTGATGAATTTATGTAGTAGGGACTAACAACTACTAATAAAACCCCTTCCATTCATGCCCATTTCTAAAAGAATGTCCTAAAGAAGGACCTATTTATGTGGAGTATTTACCTAAAGAGGACTTGACTAATCATACTTAGCAATATATTTCCTTTTATTTGAATGTTTTTAATGAATAAAACTAATTTGAACTACCTTTAGATAGTATTATTTTGGCACCAGGAGAGATAGAGCTTCCTGATACATTTTGGGTTGATCCCTAGTAGTGTATGTCAACTCAGGGAAGCATGGCCCTTCTTAATTTTACTCTCAAAGTGCAAGTCAAAATGTCTTATAGGATTTTGATGTAAATCATCATAAGTACAAGCATAAAGAGGTCACTACCCTATACCATAAGTGTGTGAAATGAATAAAGCTTTAAGAAGAATTATAAGAGCTCAAGTGTCAGCTAGAAGTAGAAATGACATCTAGAATAAAGACTCTAACACTCAACAAGATAATTTTACAATAGGATCCAACCCTTGTTGATGGAATTACCCTTAAAGGAGAAGTCGTTAATAAACTAGGGACCTTAGTATAACTTTTAGTAAAAACTTTAAAGACTAGGTAAATCCTCAACATGAGCAGGCTTGGGTAATAAACCAGTTTGGTGAGGCTATTAAAGTCTGTAAAATATTTTTGACTAGATTTGGTGCTAGGTTTCCCATCCTTTATGGGGTTTGTATCAAATTAGCGTGACCTACTAAAATTTTGAAAGCTAGGCTTCAAATAGAATAACTTCAATGCCAACAATTGGCTAAGAACACACTTATAATAAAGGACAAAGATAAGTGCACCAAATCATTTCAAGATGTGGATACCCTTGAGAATAATATAAGTGCTCATCGACAAGAAATAAACACCAATTTTTTATCATTTTAAGGATAGGTTTTAATAGAGGTCAGAACACTTGAGGACATTCATAAGGATGTTACTACATCACTTGAGCATTTGACAACTCAAGTAGGTGATTTTATGGAACAACCGAGGAGACCAATTGGCTCAAAGAATAAGTAGAAGAGATTATTTCCAAACTCTAGACCACATTGAATCATTAGGAAGAATTAAAGTACCAAGCTGAGCACACATGACTTAAATTTTTGATATATAAGGGACCTAAAGAGGGTGCATAGTCTAGAACAGACTATTGGCTTAGTGTGGGGTGATATTGGGCCCTAAGTTTTGTATCTATTTATGCTAAGTAATTTTTAAATATAGGAGTGCAGAAGTGAGCATAGGTGTAAAAGACCATGGCGTGAAAGAGGCAAGTTATAAATAACAAGGATACATGAAACATGGAAGAACTAAGAACATAGGACTCAGATAATATCAAAAAACTTGGGCAAGGGTGAAGAAAGTAGAGATAGTTAAGGAATGGTTTTCATGGATGTCAGAGATTAATATTCAAGCACAAATCTAGCACCAGTTCATGAGAAATAGGTGCACGACAATGAATATATAGTATAGAGAGAGCATATATGGGCAATTAGGTCTAGGTCATTAGAAATTTAATGTAACAGTTTCCCATGACTCATTACTATTAATGGTCATTAACGAGTCATCACTATGTAATTATTTATTTAACTGAATGGTTGGGGTATAGCCATATATAAATACCCCTAGTTTTACTTAGTGGGTTGGTTGGTAATTTTGATCTTTAGTTTTCATAATTCTAAATGTGACTTATATATGGAGTGAGAGAGAACACTCATGTTGAATAACTACTTTATGTAATCTATTTATGAATATAATGGAATCAATACTATTTTATTCTTAGTTTGCACCCATCTTTTTCTATGATTATTTAAGTAGGGAATGAATGAACAGTCAATATTTAGTCATGGAACCAAGTATATATTTAGAATTAAGTGTCTCTTCAATCAACCTAGCATAAGAAACTAAATGAGTACACCACTACATGATGAAATCAATGGGAACTGGTCTTAGGTTGTGTGCTTCATGTGAGAGCACAAACACCTTTCTCACATGATATGCTGATGTGATAGCTCGCTAGACCTCTTATATCTTAAGCACGCGACTAGGAAAATTCATGCTAAACTAAAAGAAAAGATCCCAACATCAATCATCATACCAAAGGAAATGGGTTTCATTAAAAATATATATACTAGATAATATAATTACAGTTTGGGAAGGAATGTAATGGGCTCATGCCTTTCTCTAGAGGACCATTTTCTCAAGCTTTATTTTATAAAATCTTATGGTTGAATAGACTGGCCCTTTTATCCTCACAATGTGTAAGGCTCTGAGTTCTAGCCCATTCTTTCTTTTGGTAGTTCAAAAAAAAAATTGAAACATCAACTTGCCTTACCATAAATGGGCACAAGTCAAATAGCTTTTAACCTTTTCACTCCATTAGACAAGGCTACCTTCTTTCCCTTGCTTTATATGTTTTGGTTGTTAAAATGTTTTATTATTTTCTCGCTCATATAGTAGATTGAGGGCTTATCTAGGTTATTTCTCTTCATGATTGTTAATCTCAACTCATCAATTAGAATTTTAAAGATGACACCTTTATCATTCTCGATGAGAAAGAAACCCATTTTAAGGAATCACATTTATGCCTTGACATTTTTTTCAAAGCCTCAGGGTCTAGTCTGTTATGGGCCAAAATTCATTGGTATAGATGGATCATGATGCCTTTGCTAGGGTGGATCCATAATTATCAATGGAAGTGGATATAGAAAGGGGAAATATTAATTTTTTTTGGTATTCCTTTTGATTTTGATGGTTTTCCTTTATATCTATGGTATTATGTTATTGATAGATTGGAAAAGAATGTATTTTATTGGATATTTGAGCCTCTCTCTCTAGGAATTAAGTTTCAAGTTTTTACCAAATATTTATAGTCACGCATGTCTAATAATCCTCATGTTGTGTCCCCTCCAAAGCATTGTATGACAAATCAATAAAGGTACTTAGATATTTCCTTTGGGATATTTCTAAGAAAACTCTTGACTTTCATAGAGTTGCTTGGGATATCTATTGCATTCCTCATGATAAAGGAGAATGGGCATCATTGATTTTTATAAGCAAAGCATTTCATTCCATGCCAAATGGGTGGTTATGGAAATTGAAGGTAATGAGACATGGAAAACCCTTCTAAAGTATTACATTTTATATAGGTGCCTTTTATGATAAAATAAGTTGGAAAAACATTAATTTACACACTTTGTTGATTATAATTGTCATCATCAGGATAAAAGGTTATTTTGTGGATAAGAGCATTTGGAAATAATTTGAAGTTGTTAAGCCTTCTCTAAAATAGTTTGGGGATGGTTTTTATAGTGTTATTTCCTTTAGTGACCATAATATTTAATGGTCCCCTATTATGACCAATACTAGTCCTTCTTTAGAATAAATCCCAGGCATAAAAGCTCTGTGGTTATTTAAAAAGGGAATTCACATTATTAAATGTTTGACTTCCTCTTGAGATTGGTCATATGGCAAGTGTTAAAACATAAATAATATCTAATTGATACAAAATCACCTTTTATTTTGTGCATTTAAGAGTTGATTCCTGATCATGCTGCATAAGATGGGATTACAATCTCCATGTGCATGGTGGAAGGACTAGAGATGGAACTATAATACTCATTTTAAAATTATTATCCTGGTCTCATTTACCAAATTATAAGCCCATTTTCTTATGCTTGGGATAAGCTAAATAGGTGATGAAATTTAAACTCTTCATCCAAGACTTAAATCATCATACATAACATAATATAGAATGCCAAGCTTGAGCCTAAACTTGCACATTTTATTGAGTGTTTGGTGTATCAAGACCTTCATTTTGGGCAAAACCTCTTGCACATTAAAATTTCTTAGCCCTAATACCTAGCTTGTTCTAGACTTGAGTTGTTCAAACATCTCTTTTGGACATGTCCAAGAGCCCAATTTATGTGGCAACGTATCAACATCATTTTCCAGCCTTTCCACCCAAAGCCCTTCTCTTGGCACTTGAGTTTGTTAGGGATACAATGCAATGGCCATCATACATTATTTTAATATCAAACTTCTTCAAAGATATTAAGTTGTTTAAGATATGGTAAATTTAGCAATTTAGCACTTTTTAATAATGAAAAACCATCTTTATAGTTATCTATTAATGACAAGGTGATTGTTACTTCATCATATTCTATGCAAATCCAAGCCAAAACTGAAAATATGGTGCTCGAGTTTCAAAATTTGTATGAGTTGATCAACCACTAGGGTAGTGCACTATGAGTCATGCCACCTCGGCTCCCCCATGCCTCCCTTCAGGTACCAACCCCCTCATGGCTCCCCTCATGGGTGACAATGGGCTTCAACTCCTCCTCCTCAACAGAGGGGTTGAAGCCCACCGCTACGTGGGAAGTCCTTCATTGACCTGTCGTGATGGAGCCCACTTGTGCAAGGGATGGTTTGGTTGGTAGTTATGTTCAACCACATTTTTGTTTGGGCATCAGAGTATCATTGTCTCCCCCTCAAACCACTCAAGATGGTTGGGTGGCACCCAATCCTCCTTTTATTGAGCCTTCTACTTGCAGTGCCCAACCTCCCAAGGATTATTTGTATCGACCACCTGCTAGGGTTGTGTCTTGTGCCTAATGATATGTGACTTGTTACATTTATTTTGTTGATGTAATCTTTTAACTCTGGGTTGTCGTGAATAACAAACATTTTTTTGTTATAAGCCATGTCTTCTTACTAATGTGGGTTTTAGGTTGTGCATACCAACCGACCAGTTTTTTTTTAATAACCATATTAGTATTATTATTAATTTTTTTATTAATAATAGTTATATCGATGTGTTCCACTAAAAAATTTAATATTCAAAATATGTGATAGTTCAAATACAAAGAGATAGTCCCAAAATTAATTTAAATTTATTTTAAATGATGAGAATTGAGGAATATGATAATTGAGATTTGTGTGCCTTCAAATACATATAACTCATGTCTCATAAGTAAATCAAAAATATTCTCATTTATTTTATGTAATAATTCATTTTAAAAATCATTATTTTTCCATGCATAAATTGTTTGATCAGTTCTACCAAGTAAGTGTAAGATTTGACCATCAACCCTGCCCCCATGGTAACAATTTTATGATGACTATCCATTCAACCTTATCCTTAAAAAATCATGATTTGTCTTCAAAAAAATATATTTACGTATTTTATTTAGGTTTTAGAAGTTGAAATCTGTAAAATTGATGAAATAAATTTTATTTAACATATTTTTTAATAAAATTTATATTTAATTTATTTTTGTTGGTTAAAATATTTTTACAGCTTTTTTCTCATAAAAAAATTTGATAAATATATATCCTTCAATTTAAAATTAAAACCAACCCTTCAAATTTAATTAACACTAATATTGTTATAATGGCAGTCTTAAGAGATGCAACCCAATTTTAACAAGGTTGCAATCTTTAAATTAAATTTTGTGAAAGAAGAGAAACACATGCGATCCAGAGGTATGAACAGTGACCTGTAGGCAAATCATGAAACATGGAGCTTTGAATGGAGGTATGTATCACTAGTCAATTCCTTGGCAACCTTGGATTCTTTAGAATAAAAAATACATATCAACCAATGAGTTGTGAGCATTCATAGAAATCGTTCAGCGAATGGATTTACAAAATAGAGTTACAAAATGAATTTGTCTCCAAAGTTTTAGTATTTTCATTTCGATAGAATTTTAAATTTATATTTAATAGTCTAAGCACAGTTAGGTGCGGGGAAAAACCCAGTGGACCTTAAAATATAGTTTCCATCTGAATCAGTCAACATCACCCTACAAGGATTCTCCTCCCCTCCTCTAGGCACAGATTAAAGAAGATTTCAAATTTAAATGTTATTTTAAATAAACATTGAACAGTATTAAAGAGAAATACACTTCATACACATTTAATATTGTATGTGAGCGTTACTTATTGGTGGTTGTTATTATTGGCTAGTTTTACATTGTATTGTAACTTGGGATTATTTTTGTAAAGATTTTTCATCTGTGTTTTCTCTCATTTTGATAAAGCATCATAGAAAGTGATTCAAATATCGATTATTTTAAATAATTACAATTATTTTAAAAATTGAGTTTACTTAATATTATGAATTGTGAAAGCTTATATTCTTAAATATAATTTATTCAACAACAATTTACACAGTCACCGATAATTAATTTTCAAAATACTAACAATTGAATCAAATCCAAGTGAATCATTGCCACTTATTTTATCTTAACAATATAAGTGAATAAAATGATACTAATATTTTACTTCAGACTTTCAGGCAACTCCCAACAGCTTCTTGATGTCTTTCTGCAAGCATTAAAGGGAAACTATTAGCAAATATCCATTTTTTTATTCTGCATTATTTTTTACAACCTAAGAGAGTTTTCAAATGTGTTGCAGCTAGCAGGCAATAAACAGACTAAATCATGAAAAACTGATCCGTTCATGCTATAGAGAAATCTACTTATTTACATAAAATTACAATAAAGAAAATCAAATAATGATCGGTAGAGACTATTATAATAGAACAAAATTTTCAATTTATATGAGAGATATTACTTATAAATTATAGTAATGAAAGATATACAAAACATCACAAAATAATAATTATAGACAAGTAAACTACAATAATGAAAGATATATAAAGAATCACAAGATAATAACCACAGGCAAAAGGTGGTCTACAAAACATAACCACGAACCAGGCGACAATATTAATAATGGATGCTTGTGAGTAGGGAGGAGTCGCTAATCATTGCCATTGTCATCATGATGAATATGGTAGACTATGAAGGATGTATTGTTAAGTACCTCAATATTCAATGGAGAAGTAGTGGGTGCATATCGATCAAATACATTTCCATCTTTATCAACCAAAAACTTGGAGAAGTTCCATCTTATGTTCTCATCAAAAATGCCACCTCTGCTTGATTTCAAGAACTTGTAGACAGGGGCTGCATTATCACCATTGACATCGACCTGTCTAACAGTAACATTGGAAATTAAATAACTATTATCCAAGAAAGAAGTAAATAACTTGTTAACCGCATAGAAGAGATCCCTTCCCGTGAACAACCAGAAAAGGCATCTAGGGTATATCTAAGTAGAGTTAAGATGCAGACCTTATCAAATATGGGGAAATTGGCTTTAAAGCGAGCGCATGCAATTTCAACAATCTCTTCATTAGTACCCGGTTCCTGTCCAGCAAACTGATTGCATGGGAAGGCCAATATTTCAAAACCTGGAAAAAGAGAAAAAAAAATCCGTATACAGTGTAAGTTGATTGAAAATTTCAGGACTGAATTTAGGGTTTGATATTTTGTAAGTACCTCGTTTCTTTTCAGCAAACTCATTGGACAGAAAGGCCAGATTTAAAAGTTTATATAATTTATATTGGACCAATCAAACTGATTACAAGCTAAGCAGAATTCAATGAGATTCTCAGTATGATTTCAAAGCAAGCAGCTCCATTCCTTCTAGAGAAACCCGGTCATCTATCAAAACTTACTTCGCATTAATGGGGATTTTGCATAAATTTAGGAGATTTGTTTCCTGCTAGTCCCCTTGCTAAAAATCCCTGTTTGGTCTTTTTGCTCAGGGACCCATATCCACAAGTATAAAGTTATGAATTCCATTCCCTCAGTGACTCAGTTCTTAGGAGTTCATCGCTTTAAAATGCAACCACCCCAACAGCAAGGTTGACATGTGATGTCGGGTACAGATGACTCCCAGGACTTTGAGACACCTAGATATCAACCTGAGATTCGAAAATTGAAGCCTCAAATACATCCCTAGTTTGGATTTCAACTGGATTCAACCTATACTGGAATGAGACCCAGTCATGTTTGGAAGCCTTTTAAGATCGTTTCAAGATGTTATCTTGCCAGCCTTTGAAGAACTATTCAATTTGGGATTTTCCTTAAAAAAATCCATCTGCCAAACACTTTGTTTTTCCTTGCATCGCTATCAAAGCTGTATACGTGAGACTATGTGGGCAAGGTGTGAAACTCAAGGGATGTTTTTGAGAAACTGAATTCGGTAATACACAATTCTTCTAACAATACTATGTCATGCATTCAAGCGATTCTACACCATATTAACCCATTCGCTTTTTTTAAAAATGGTTTCAAATAGTTAGTTGTATTATTGAAGAGTCATTGCTAATATTTTCTTGATGATGAATTATTGGATGATTAAATTTTCTTAAATAGTTTTAATTTTTTCTTTAAAACTTTTTATTCATACAATAGACTTTTAAAGCCTTGCATTTTTTATTGCTATTATTTGTTATCTCCAGCTATATGTGAGATGGATTCACTCTATAACTTATACTCACATAATCAGTAGGTCAGTTGTTGACATGTATTTAGGCTTAAGTTGACGAAGAATTGAAGAATTGTAGTTTGATTGGTGAGAATAATGATTGTTTATATTCATCTACCAAAGAACAAATCTCTCTAAATTTTTAATATGAAGAGTCGAATGGTTAAAGCTAGAATCCTGTCTTAAGTGATTTTGATGGCATGGATGCCCCTTACTCGTAACTACTTAACTAAAAAACTCACTGATTTAGATATATGCTTATTCATATATACTTATTTAGTATTGTTAAAAACAAAAAAAAAAAAAAAAAAAACAAACAATATAACAATATATTTATTACATATAATCACCTTGGTCCTTAAACTTGATAGACAATTCATTCATCTCTTGGTAGTTGATGGTAGTCAGCCCACTGCAAAAACACAAAAAATATGAAGGTATCACTCACTTATGAGGGTGCAAACAAATTCAAAAAAAACATACAGCCATCCCACTTTTCAAAATGCAAAGAATTTCAGAAAACATGTATACAGCCCTGTGTGTTTCAAGAAAAAAATTTAAGTGGAACATTGAAATAAGTTAAAGTATACGATTCATTTTCAAAAATGGTAAAAGTAAAAATTACCAATGAGATGCAACATTGACTATAAGTAAAACTTTGCCCTTGTAAGTGCTGAGACTGACATCATTGCCCCTGATGTCCTGCAATTTGACAGGATCGACTCAGGATTCTTTTAACATAATGTTTTTTGAGATTGTTTGATAAACATCATGATCCTTCTGAATCTTTCAATAGCAGTTAGTATTGAGGCATAAATAATTGACCTTTTTAAGCTTAGTCTCATATCCATTACATAAATTTTGAATCAATAACTCTTCAAAGCAAACAAATTAGTGTGAATTACCTTGACATTGAAGTCATGAACAGAAGTTGGCAATTTTGATGAGTTACTGCCCATGCTGGAGTCTGGACAACTTAGCAAGGATAGAATTTGGACAGAACCCAATACAGTTTTCGATCAAAATATGTATTGGGAAGTAATGAATTGACTAGAAAACAGCAAAATGTTTATGACTTAATCGTGGACATGACTGAAAGTTGAAGGGGATTGAGATTTAACACTCGTAAGGTCGGATGATGACACATTAAAAACGAAAAAATGTCCAACTAAGATTACAATTACAAAGTTTATCTTTTGGAAAAAATTGTGGGGTACCAACGTGGGACAGAATCTAAACAGGTATATGCTTCCGCAAAGAATATATCATGAGATATACTTAACAAGGATGTCTTTGTGCAAGTTTTTTAAGCAGGCAAATGATAATATCGAAGTGGGGAGGTTTCCAACGTACCGATTGGAAGAATTGGATCTTAAAACCAGCTTTGGATCGGATTTTTTTTCTTTAGCCACAGTAAAATTCTATACATAATTTGGGCCTAATTACGTCTCAAAGATAAAATTATTGATATGAAAAACAGATATGTCCTCAACGAATTTTGTATTGTGATTTTATTTTATTTTGTCGATGATTAAGTGTATGACTTCAAACAATTATTGCAACTTTATAAAAACAAAAGTGAGCAAAAAGAAAGAAATCGCGTCTTTTTTAAAGAGATTAAACTAGGTCATATAATTTGGGAGCGAGCCAAGAAGTAGAAATAAACAGTCCAACATAAAAAGACCATTAAACTTGTTGAGACATGGACCAGCTAGGACTCGAACCTAGGACCTTCCATATGCTGCTGGAGTGCTCTACCACTGAGCTACTGTCCCTCTTGGACTAGTCCATCTTCGGTCCGAGTGTGGCTTAACACCAACACCCCCCCTAAAGCCACACCTCTCGTGTGCTTAGGGCTCCTAGCCTGGGCCTGGCTCTGACACCATGTTGAGACATGGACCAGCTAGGACTCGAACCTAGGACCATCCATATGCTTCTGGAGTGCTCTACCACTGAGCCACTGGTCCCTCTTGGACCAGTCCATCTTTGGTCCAAGTGTGGCTTAACACCAACACCCCCCCTTAAGCCACACCTCTCGTGTGCTTGGGCCTCCTAGCTTGGGCCTAGCTTTGATACCATGTTGAGACATGGACCAGCTAAGACTCAAACCTAGGACCATCCATACGCTACTGGAGTGCTCTACCACTGAGCTACTGGCCCCTCTTGGACCAGTCCATCTTTGGTCCGAGTGTGGCTTAACACCAACACCCCCCTTAAGCCACACCTCTCATGTGCTTGGGGCTCCTAGCCTGGGCCTGGCTCTGATACCATGTTGAGACATGGACCAACTAGGACTCGAACCTAGGACCTTCCAATGTTGCTAGAGTGCTCTACCACTAAGCTACCGGTCCCTCTTGGACCAGTCCATCTTCGGTCTAAGTGTGGCTTAACACCAACAAAACTAAGCAGTAACAAGAGCAAGAAATTTAGAAATAGCTGGACCTAGATAATCAAATTTGGTACCCCACCTAAAATCAGGGAGATCGTCACTTTTGTGTATGGGATCCCAATTAGTGTTTGCATTGTTTTATAGATTAACAATTTATATCTTCAGTTGGGCATCAACCTCTTGAGTGTTTTGATCCTTGTGGGGAGAAATGGGTCAGTTTAACCATATGAACTTAGCATCACAAGGTGATAGAGCCCACCCACTACTTTGTGCTGCGGGAGGCGAAGACCTTCGTGGTGGTGACCATGTTGTGCGATTACAAGAGTGTTGATGAGAGTGGTTACAATGATGACCCCTCCACTGCGAAGCCCCATCATGTGGTGGCAAAGAGTATGGAACATAGGGCATAGTACAAAGCACGATTCCTCAATGGTCAAACAAAGTCTAGAGATGAGCTGACTTTAGGGCCACTATGTTGGCTTGAACTTGAATATGAATAAACATACTTAGTTTAACCTTAACTTTGTTATAAGTTGAAAATGTCTATCAAACATAGTGTTAGAAACAATCACTGAATTTCTTTCTTTCCATATAAAAATGGAATTCCCACTTTGTGAGTATGTCAAATTTGTGTGAATTTTACAAGCAATAAACACCAATCCCCAAACAGAACCATATACCATCTAAAGGGTTCTAGCCAAAAGGGTCTAATAGAATAACAAATCCCTATTCAAACCTTTTGAGCTTTAATGCAAACCCAAAATAAATATTTGACATTCTCATCTTGGTCAAAAAAGGATACTTTGGATGAGGAATGCCTAAGTGCAAGAGACAATCTCCCAAGGGCAAGTCATGCTCAAGAAAATACCAAGAAAAGTGAGCAGGCTTGGGCTCAAGAATAACAATTCCACTTGAGTTTAGCAAATAGATAGACTCCTTTCCCATTACTAAGTAATAAAAAGGAAAGAAATGATTGGACTAAACTAGGGCTTCAGGTCGTCAGTGTCTTCCCTCTAGTAGCCAGTAGACATGATTTGGTTGGGTCTTGTTGGTATCAATATTTGGATTGATCCCATGGAAATGGAAACAATATTTCCTTATGGGTTTTGGCCCAAACAATATTTTCCCCTATTTGTCGATATCCATACACGGCCTATGTAATAAGACAAGAATGTAGTCCTAAACTAGAATGAATAGATCTAATTGAGAGGTTGTCATGTCCCTTCTCCCCAATATGAAGAAGATGGGTAATATGTTTATAATGTTGTTCTAATTTGACTAAGTTGACGATAAATCCCAATTTTATTTCGATAGAGGAAGGAGGCAGAAATTTGTTTGTTACTTCTCCACTAAGCATGAGATTTTTGGGATCATCATAAGTTAGTAGCCACCTAAGGAAACTTCAATTCAATCTACCATCTAGAAGGCACCTACCTCATTTTGATCGCAAGGAGATGTTCACCATGATTTTTTTGGGTAAGGAAGAGAGACAACGTCTATTCTAGTTATTGGGAATGTTTCTAATTTACAATAATTTATGCATTACACAAGTTATGCTTATGCAGGGTGTTGCACAAGTGAATTGTGTAAGTTGGTATGGTTGTACAATATTTTTTGAATATTTTATTTGACATTTGTGCAAGGTTTCATTATGCAAAGTGGTTTTGTGCAATGGTAGAGTCACATTAAGGTGATGTGGGGAGCTTAACAACATGTTGAGTTGTGAAAGGTTATCTGAATGTGAACTTACACTTTTCTAACTAAAGTTTTCATACTGAAAAGGTGTTAGTAATTATCTGATGGTGCTTTAACACAGACTTGTTGAGGAGCATTACATTTTCATCACTTGGTACAATTATGGTTGCATGGAGGATTCCTTTGGATGCACATCATTACAAATAAAGTGTTGGCTATAACCATGAGTATTCTCACAAAGACAATGGATTTGATGAAGAAGATCAAACTAGAGTTTTGTGTTGTATATGTATAACAAAGTTTGTTACATTTTGAATATACATGGTTAAGTGTGTGCATGTATACTATATAGTAAGGCACTATATGAAGGTCGCATAACCTTGTAACATGTACTTGAATTTTAAAATGGTTTAGTTTGTGTGAATAACAAGTAGGTTTACGTGCCAGGTTTTGAATTGAAAGTGTTTTCTTGGGGTAAATTTGTCTATGTTTATTTGCATGCTTTTAATTTTATCTTTGTTTTGTTAAGATTCATAATTGCCAATTTACCCTGCCTGTAACCAAGTGTTTTGTATGATCTATTCCAAACATTTGGTATCAGAGCTTGGTTATAAGCTTCGTAGAAGTTGTCATAGCTTGCAACACTCATTTTTCTTAAAGTGGAAGTTGTGCAAAAAATATTGTGTGAGAACATTGACTAGAAGTAATATGATATAATTTGAGAAGTTCAATGGTCAAAATTTTGAACTATAGAAACTCAAGATGGAGGATTTCTTGATTGATAGAGATCAATGGATTGCCATTTTAGAGACACTACCCATTGGTATGAAATAAGAAGTGTGAAACAAGGTTGATAGGATCCAAAGTGCAAAGCTCTATTAGATTATGTTATCCAATTCAGTTCTACTAAATTTATCAGAGGAAAATATTGTGAAGCTTTTGTGGGACAAGTTAGGAAATTTTTACCAAGTCATTGGTGAACAAATTTTCTTGTGAAACAAGTTATATTAATTATGAATGAATGAGAGTGACTTGGTTCCATAGCACCTGAATGCTTATAAATAAACTTATGCATACTAGTTATAGGTAGAATCTAATATTCAGTTGTATTTCCTTCCACATTTAAAATAAAAATATAAAAGAAGGAAGATGAAGAGTCACACATAAACAAGCAAACACAAATCTTATGTATGATAAGAAATATTATAAATGTAGTTTGACAATTTGACAAAGAAAAAAATATTTATTGAGAGTTGAAAGATATGCATTAAACATAGAAATAACACACATCTATAAAGAGAAACTAAAAGACACAAAGTTATGAAAGTTCCTTTTTATTCTCAATGGAAATGTGATCACAAAGTTTATTTCTTTTTCCTTTCAAGAAAAATTACAATGGGCATCAAACAACCATTGCACAATAGTTATTTCTCCTATATATAAATGTAGGAGGGAATGGGCTAACCCTTCCCATTCCCATTTTTGTCTTATTCTATTTATATATTTTTATTTCATATTTTATAAAATAAAATTAGGATTTTAAGAATATGACAAAAATTGGAGGAAAACAACTCAGAAAGGAAATAGAATATTTCTTAAGGAGCTTTACTAGAAGAAGGATTTGTTCTTGATGGATATGGTGGGTGGGTGACCATCTGACCAAAAAAAATCCTTTATTATGTGATGCTTTGAACATTTTAAATATTTTTACCACCTCAAAAATAAAATTTATTTTTGGGAATAATAGTATTCTTGCAACATCCCAGCCATCTGTTAGATGTCATCATCATCATCATCATAATATTGGGAATCCTTACCAAGTTTGCCAACAAGGAATTTGACTCCTATATAGAAGTAAAAAATTTTATGACTATGTTCATGGATGGAACATTGAAGACATCTTTTTTGAATAGCGCTTCTTTGATTATTTTTTTTTTTTAATCCTTTATCTTAGTCACTATATATTGCATGAAACTCTAGACACCTAAATATGGTCATAGGTACCTAAAAATGTTAAATATTTACATATCTTAAAGTCTTAATTTGTGCCCAAATATATGACTATCATTTTCCATTCCTCTAAGTCAACTATCTATATGTGGGATTGACCTTATATTTTCCATCAGTTATACACATGAATTTCCAAATCAATGCTCAAACTATCTTATATCATCTCTAGTTATTCTGAATTCAGCATAGTTTCCCTTGATTCTCCAGGACAGGTCTTCACTAGGTATATAGGTCCACTAAAAAAGATATATCAGCCTAATATGGCCTTATCCCCATCCTAATGAATGAATAATTTCCAAATTTGAAATATTCATTTGGGTCTTCTTGCACATTTTGCAAGGTCAGCTTAATGAAATTATCAAAAGGTTTCACCATATTAAATACAAATAAAAGGTCATTTATTATTCCTAGCTTGGCACTATCTATTGAATAATTATACACTATTACACATTGAATATTTTCCCCTTATCTTTTCAAAACTCAAGATCATTCACTATGATTTGTCTCAATCCAAGTCTAAAGCATTTCAAATCAATTTAAGATTTATTATTGTTAATTATCAAAGCCAAATTTCTAACTACATACATATAGTAAATAATACAATTTCATAATCACTTTATGTCATAGAAGTACATGTGGATTGATTCCCTCCTCAAATTATCTAGATACATATGTGGTGGTTAATAATTAATGGGGTGATTGGGATCAACTCAACCTATTACACTTCCCCTCTCATTTTTGTAGGTCTCTAGCTCTCACAAAACCCCTAGGGTTTCCAAAGAAAATAAAAGAAAATCAATAATATATGAATGGCACAAAAAAAATTGAAACATATGAACCCAGTTAAAAAACATAGGTGTAAAATGCATTATAGTCATTTTTTCATCACAATCAACATGGAAAAGTCTAAAATCAAAATACACGATCAACTTGTGTTACTTTTTTAGAGTGAAAACCTATCCAAAAACATCTTCAAACCCTACTTTTGATCTTGAATAGTCATAGTCCTATCTTATGTTGATTTCCACTTTTAGACATTGGTTGAAGTCAGTCAAAATTTAGAAAAGTTAAGTATCTTGTATTTTGTTGTCCTTACTATTTTTTATCATATGGCACTTGTTAATGTAAATTTTAATTTCAATCAATTCTGATTTACATTTAGATTTATGTTTAAATGTCATATATTACAAAATGAATAGATATATTAAGTTTTATACCTATTAAACAGATATTTAATTGTTAAATAAAAAGGGGTAAAAGATATTGGTGAACATGTATTTATTTAACATTATTTTTTTATTTTTTACTCTAGGGTTTTAGCTTAATTCACAATTCCCACACACTAAAGAGAAATCTGATAGTCATTTACTATATTTGATTGATCATTGCTCTAGGATTTATCTTTGACCTAGGGGTTTCAAATTGAATTCTTGATTTATTTGCACAAAAATATATCCTTCTATTGGATTTCAATTTCTGTTTATTTCTTTTTTTTTCTTTCCAAAGTTGTGTTTCAACCACTGTTAAACTCATAAGATTTGTCAAATCTGTAGTTTTACCTAAGTCATGGTATGAGGGGTACGACTCTAATACTCAAGCCATTAAACAACACTCTATATAAAATTTAGTTTCCATGTACCTCATGGTATATCAAAATAACATAGGGTTTTTACTTTTTAATTTATAAAAAGTCTTTGATCGTTTCATTTTATAGTGTAGTAGTAAGCAGTTATTCCCAAGAAGTTACTCTCAAATGTACCCTAGAGACAAGATAGTGTGGTTATGAGACATAGAAATCCTCTGTAATTAGCACCCTTTGGTCTTTGTTCAAAATTTTATAATTATGATCAATATATATGAGAGGTTACAAATAAAACACACCTTGTCTAATTTTGGGTGAAGAATAAGGCTTATTAAAATCATAGAGTATAGTTGATGAACACATGTATGAATTGATCTATTTTACCTTTTTATACTCTTTCGTATGAATTCGACCTATGTAAGCATAATATTAGTTTTATAATGCAAAGAGTCACTCCTTTTAGGCATATCAATAGGCTAGAATGTGAAGAGGCAGCACTAAGTAAAACTCTCTATATAGCACTCAATTGTAATTATATATGGTTCTGAATGTGATAGAGATTAATACATACTATTTTGAAATGGTTTTTCTAAATATTTTTTATCATTTTTATGTGAAAAATGAGTTCTTTATTATCTTGATATATTAATTATATAAGTACATGCCAACTTTAAGATTATAATAAACCTATGTTCCTATGTGCATCAATCTATTTAATCTATTTAGTGAACACCTTCAGTTGAATATGGTATCGACTATGTATTTTTTTTTATTTCTACATAAGCTATCCTTGAATTATCATGTTATGAAGGGTTTCTAGGAACCTCCACTAACAATGGTGCAATGAGTGTAGAACTTTTTTGAAAAATGTTGAGATGATTGCTAGGACAAAGGGATATAGAGAGATAGATTGATGAAAGAATTAAAAAAAATCCAAAGAAGAAACTATAATAATAGGTAAAACTTCAAAGAAAATTTTTGAGTAGAATATCTAAAATGAAATCTAAAAAATATTTTGGTGTGAATTCCTTGAGCCATTAGCTTCTTGGTTATCCATATTAGATTACTATTGTTTCCAACCACAAAGGATGGAATTCATAAACTGGTCAAAGGAAAATCTAGAAAACCTATGAAACTTTGACACTGATTGGATTCATATAGTATATTACTATACAAATACTACCATTGATGGGTATATTATTATATTTTTTGTCCAAGGATACTTAGTTTTTGAAGTTATGCATGATCAGTTTGTTAGGAGAATCTATAGGAAGTTCTTTCAATGACTACCTACTCTAATTAAGATGTTGGTTGTGGAAAAGGCCATGGTGCCCACTCCTAACAACATGGAGTAACCATTTAGATAATTATGAGGATGCATACAATATAAGAATTAATGATGTAGAAATGAGTAGAGAAACTTGAACCTGAATCTAGAATAATGAAGAATGAAAAAATCTAGAGTGAAAAGAAGATTATGGGATTAGAAAGAGAAATGCAATAACAGTGAAGATGGAATAAATCAATAATCTATACTTAAATATGATTATGAGTAAGAATAAGGTAGAATATGCTAGAGAAAGGGAAGCCTAGAGAGAGGCTTCTCAAGAGAAGTAGAGTAGAGTAGGAAGGAAAAGGGCCCGAAGAGGAAGAAGATACACTTGCAAGTAGTGAGAAGAAGAAGAAGAAGAAGAAGAAGAAGAAGAAGAAGAAGAAGAATAAGAGTTAAAAAAAGTATAATAAAAGTAGAGCAATTAAAAAATATAAGTAGTTCATAGTTAAGAGGAAAAGTGCTTAAAGCAGTGGAAGAATATTCAAAAGAAGAGTTTATAAAAAAGTGCAAAAATATGATAGGTTCAAGATCACATTTAGAAGAAACTAAAGATAAATATTATTCATTTCTAGAGTATGCACCCCCCCAACCCAATTTTTATTTATTTAAAACACCAAGAGAAAAATAAGGGATATGAGGAAGTTGGTTTGAGTGACTCATATATAAGTTTGGAGAGCTTAGTGCATAGACAAAGAAGTCCTTTGATAATATGAGGTTGGAAGAAGTTGGATTTAATTTTGAATCCAATTTTAAAATGCTAGTAAAAAGTGCATAGAATCCTATAGTCATAGTGATCAATGCACAAAAACCAATAATCTGAATCACAAGTACACAACAACAGTCAATGTTAGCCCTTAAAAGTTAATTAAATATGCCATTCTAGGAATGTTTGCTGTGTTGATGCCATATGATGTGTCTATAGACCTTGAGTAGTATATGTTATCCTATGACATGAAGTGATAGGTTAGAAGAATAATTATTGATGATGTAAGTAAGTGCGAGATCGTAGGATCTTTAGCAAGTCACACTTTAGAATAAATGAGAAAAATAGATGTTAATAGTTTAGATCTATAACAAGTTAAAGCACAGTTAGTGGAAAATTTTTAAATGAAGATGTGTGCAACCCAAACTATTCAAGACTTGAAGGAGATCAAACAACATAGTAGATAATTTATGTGGTACTATGACCAAATATTCTTAGATGTGATGAATAAAATTTATTTTGTCATTGTGGATAAGGATAAAGTTACCTAGTTTTTAAAAGGATTGCACTCAAAATTTGGATTTATTATTGTGCAGTCTCAGTTCGTAACAAAGGATAATGCTCAATCCACTACACTAAGAGTAAAACAAATTGAAGTTTATGGAGATGCTCTAGTCAATGGACCTAAATTAGAAGCAAAGATAGATGATTTCATGAAGAGGGTCGATGAGATGCATGAAAGCAATAAACCTAAATTGGGTCTATGTTGCATGGAGTGTGGTCGAGAGGGACATCATAGAATGATTGTCCTAAGCTCAAGCCAAAATTCTATGAACTTTGTAGAGAAGTAGGGCACATAACTACAAAATGTCATCTGTTAATATAATACATAAAAAAGTCTCAGAGTTTATACTTTAGTTTTTATGAATCAACCAACCATGACAAAAATATTTGTTGAGCCTTACAATAATCAAAGGAAGATATTAATAATAATGTCTTCTATAGTGTAAAAATTACCTACTTCGAAGCAAGAAATCCTAAACCTAGAGGTAAAAATAGAGAGTATGACACAAGGTAGTCCCACATGGGTACCTTCATTACCTCAATATCAATATCAACCCTAGGGTCTAGCTAGTTGGACACCATAATTTCCATAATACCAATACAAATCTTCATGGAATAATTTGAGCTCACAATAATAATAATAATAAAATTAGGATTCTAAATCACCTTAGCATCAGTATAATGGATACAATGCAGAACAACATCAGTAAGGAGGATTTGGTGGACATTAGTCACATGATTGGGGATATAAGTATAATAAAGGAGGTAATAGAGGAGGATATATACGGGGATACTAAGGAGGCTATCAAGGTGGTCACAACAACAATAATTGATAAGTTTACCATCCCATTCAATGCTATTCATGTGGTGAGTATAATCATTTTTTGTGAAATTATACTACTAACCCCAAAGGCAAGTATAATTCATGTATTACATAGTGTAAAGGAAACATCAAATGGAAGATTGATCAATATTGGAGAAATAAAGAAAAGAAAAACTAGTTTTTAATGTGAACATGATTAAATGCACAACCTAAATAAAATGCATTTTTACAAGAAGTTACTAGATAGTAACATGCAGAGTAAGGACTACCTACATTAGAGATGCCATAGGGTTAGGGAATCAAAAAGGTGTAATGTGACAAATATCCTAACCTTATGACAAAGAAGGTCTTGATGTATCAAGCTACATAATTCATCCAAGACATATAAGATCAAAGTGCATTAGGAGATGCCAAAGCCATTGACACACAGATGTATGGATAAATTATGCAAATTATGAAGTAGGAAGGTGTTATGACAACACTCAAAAAAAATTTAAAATTGCTCACTATGCTATGAAATGAAGATATCTCCCAAAATATTACAAATAAATTGCATAATATTTTGGAGTGTTCACAGAAGGGACAAAAACATATTGACAAGGTGGTATGGTATATTAAAATAAAGAAACCATGGGATGTAGACTCATAAATGGATATTGAGCTTGTAGGATATGAAGTCCATAATACATTATTTGAATTTAAGAGTATTGTTAATATGATCTTGAGATCAACATGGGAATCCATTGGTAGGCAACACTTGAGCTATAGTCATAGCACCCTTAGCCTCATAAACTATGAGCAGGTAGAATCAATTGGTTTTCTTGAGGATGTGGATATTAGAGTGGCTAAGTTAAGTTTGCATGGTAATTTTTAAGTAAACAACATGAATATAGATTATACCCATTACCCTACCTTAACTAGGAATAAATGGGCTTAATATGGTCAAATGACTATTAATACACTGCTAAACCAACTAGAGTCTCTCAAAGGAGACAAGATAGTTATCATCCCTTTGAATACAATAGAGCAGAAGCCTTATATGATTCTAAAGGAACTAGAGTAGCCATATGCCAATGGTGGTAATAGTTATTTCAAATTTGGCATAGATACACAAAATATTACACTACACACTATCGAGTGTCAATTTTTGAACCCATAGATGGAGTAACCATGGATAACAAAGCATCCACTTTATAAGCTAGTACTAATAAAATCTCTAGCAGCCTAGTTTCAACTTGAAGGTTATACCTTTCCATAGATATGATATCATAATAAGTCAGAGGTGTATTTCCTATATAATAAAAGTGTAATAATAATGGATTATACAAAACCTACTCTAGAGACTTTTTTATCTTAGGAAACAACATCATCTATATACGGTGATTTAGACACCCATATGTTGAATTAGGCTAGGGGATATCATGAGATACAGCCTTTGTGCATGGTGTTCACTAATGAACATTCATTACCTCCATACTTTATGACATAATATCTTAATCCATTCATTTTGAGGTTATAACACCATGTGTCAAAGGTGGATCAAAGAGTTAGCACACTTAGTTATGTGTTGAAAGGAACTGTTGCCCATTGGTGGGTAGTGCATAGAGATTTAGAGATAGACTAGGAGGAATCATGTGAATTTTTATGCACATGGTTTCAGTTACCACCTAATATGAAATCAAAATGGCCATTATTTCAATAAATCTAATGTCTTAAGATGCACATTCATCAATGTGTAGATATATGGTCTATGCAAGGAGTGGAGACAAGGTATTGAGCACACATTTTTAGTCACATATTAGCACCACTCCCAACTACTTGGTACATGCATCAAGAATGTATAATAGAAAGAAAACATTGGGTACAATTATATACTATTACTTTATTCAAACCTTTGTGTTTGAGGATGACAATCCATTGGTACACAATGCATTAAAATTTTGAAAACCTTTTTATGCTATGGTCGAATAGAAGATTTGGGAGCTGCAACAAATTCATCATCACAATACAAAACAACTCATGATTTTAATTTTGTGCCTTAAAATTACAAGTCCAGTCAACAATAATAAGCTATTATTAAGCCTTGTAATAGAATAATAGATGAGCTAATAGAATCCAGTTATAGTGACAGAGACCTAGATTTAGAAGGCTTATTTGAACTAGAACAAGAAGCTGAACCAACACCTGTCCAAAGTGTATAACAAGTTTAAGAGGAAATATTGTGCAAAGTAAACATTCCAAAGTAGGAAGGGGTGGCACTCTATGAGAGGATCTACCTGATGGATCAAATAAACTGTATCAAGAGCCACTAAAAAAATTGAATAAAACATTAGAATAGATTCAGTCCCTAAGCTTGTGATTGTGGGAGACTATTAGGGGAAATAAAAAATATTAAGGCATTATAGATACTAAAATACTATTAGGATGTCTTTCTAACCAAATTATCAGAAGTAAAAGGTGTAAATCTATTGTTGGGGGAGATGCGCATAGAGTTGACATAATGCATCCAATCCTTTGAAAAGTGTCCATATAAACTAAACCCCAACATGAAGATAAAAGTAATCATTGAATTAGATCACATGAAAGACACATGGGTCATTTATCTAGTTTTAAAAATAGACTGGGTGAGTCCCACAGTGATACAACCAAGGAAGTCCAAGTAGATTCAGGTTTGTGGAAACTAACATGCATTAAATGATGGTTGCATCAATGATCTATTTCTAATACCATTCATGGATGAAGTCCTCAAATTATTCATAATTAAATAGGTATACTCATTCATAGATGGATTTAATGGATATCATAAGATTCTGATCACAGAGGAGGACCAAGCTAAAACAACCTTTGAAAAAAATGGGGGTCATTTGCATATAAGGTAATGCCTTTTGTTTTGAATAATGCACTAGCATGTTTCTTTAGAGTTGTAGTAATTGAATTTAAAGACTTTATTCATGATTTTTTGGAATTATATTTGGATGACAGGGTTATCTTCTCCTTATTTAAAGAACATATTTCAAAACTATAATTTATGCTAGAATTATGTTGAGCTTTACACATTTCTCTAAATTTAAACAAGTGCTTATTTTTCACACCTTTTCATGTTCTTCTGAGCCATGTTGTATGTAGTGATGGAATCTTGGTTAACCAAGCTAATATTTCACTAGTAGTTTGGATGCCACCCCCAACCATCTCTACAAATTTGTACACTTTTTTGGGTCATACAAGATACTATAGGAAATTTATAAAAGGATACACAGTTATATCTGCACCAATGGAAAAAAAATTATGCAAAGATAGAAAGTTTGAGTGGACATAAAAATGCCAAAAAAAATTTATTGATCTCAAACAAAGGTTGGTAATAACACCTATTTTAGTTTTTCTTGACTGGAAGAAGCCATTCCACATACATGTGGATGCTTTTGGTCTTGTAGTAGGGGTTGTCTTAAGGCAACTAGGAGATGGTGGGTTAGATCATTCCATACATTTTACTAGTAGGAAGTTATTGTTAGTAGAGAATAAATATATGACTACAAAAAAATAGGCCTTAGCTATGGTATTTGCATTGCAAAAGTTTCAACATTATCTGTTGGCCACATCATTGAGATTTTCACATGTCACCAGCCATTGTGATACCTAGTTAACCATACGATGTTGGAAGGATGGATGGATATCTACGTGGCTAATGTTATTTAAATAGTTTTAGTTCTAAATAAATGTGAAACTACATTGACAAAATTTTGAACTAAATCATCTAATCAAGTTACAAAATGGTAAAGAACTAGAATAAATAGAGGATGAGTCCCCAGATGCACACTTATTTAGGTATGTGGTGATAATGAATAATATGGAATATATTAGAAAATCATTGGAGCAAGGAAATTTTCTTGTGCATTATATTGAAAGGGATAAAAATCAAATGGTCACATTAGTTATTCCTTATAGTCTCACATTAGAGCATGAATGACCATAGTTTCTCCAATAAGCACATAATGATTTACAAGGGGTCACTTCACAGGAAAAGCCACTATAATAAAAAAAATTATAGAGTGGTATTTGGTGGTAGAACTTGTTTCAAGATGTGCATAGAATGGACAAACATTGTGATGTCTGCCAAAGAATGGGAAAATCTAATCATCAGGATGAGATGTCATTGGTCACAATGATAGAATAACAACCATTTAAACAATGGGGAATTGAGTTTTTTGGACCTATAAGTCCCCTAAGTAAATTAAGTCATGTGTGGTATATTATTACTATGATTAATTACTTCACCAAGTGGGTAGAAGCTACTACGACACCAAATTCTAATGCAAAAGATGTCAAATTCTTATATGAAAATATCATTACAATATTTGGATGCCCAATCAAGATGGTCAATGACAAAGGAACTCAATTCCTAAATAAAATATAAATAATATCACTTAGGATTTTATGATCTTGCACCACAAGATCATGAATTATCACCCCCAAGTAAATAGACAAGCTGAAGCATTGAACAAGCATTGGGAAAAATGTTAATGAAAATATACAATGTTCAAAGGGATAATTGGGAAGATTGCATTCCTATGACTATTTAGGTGTACAAAAAAAATTACAAGTGCACCACAAGCTTCACTCCCTTTCATATCATTTATGTTCTTGAAGCAGTGATGCCTATGGAGTACATTGTTTTTAGTTTGCATATTACAGTGGTTACGAGGTTGGGCAACAAAGACTCTCTAAAACAAATATTTATATATCTAGTTAAAATGGAAGAAATTTAATAAAGGGCATAGTGGACATAATAGATCCATAAGTTAACTCAGAAGGCATGACATGATCATAATTTGGATCTAAGCAATTTCATCTAGAACAAGTGGTACTAATGCATGATAGTAGGTTTAAGGAATTCCTAAGAAAACTATGCATCAAATGGAAAGGACCCTAAATTATTTATGAAGTCTCACAATATGGAACCATTATGTTAAGAGATCTATAGAGATCCATATTTTTAGGACATGTTAATGGTTTTAAGCCTGAGCCTTACCATTGTTAGTCTATATCATTCTTTGTTAAAAATGAGAGATGATGCTAAGTAGCACCATGTAGTTAGGAATTTTCTTTAATGTTGTTTTATTTTTTTGTTTGTTTTTTTAGGTTTGTAGTTTTTTTACAGTATGATCTTTTGATCACAACACATTAAAATGGAGTTTAATAGTTGATAGTTCAGACTACAATCTATTCATAGGGATAGCCTAAAGGAAAGATAGGTGGTAAGGACTACACGATAGTCATAAAATAAGTCTGAGAAAATGGTGCTAAAAAAAAAATATGAAAAAAGGATAGAAAATGGTCATTAAATATTGTTAATGATAACGTACTTGAATAGATTACATCTTTCCTAAAGTAAATCACATGGAAGGATAGGTGGGGTCATAAAATAAAGGGATAGGTGAAAGGACACTGAGTCACATCAGCTACCTAACAATGAATGAATCAAAGAACCTAGATGGAAAAGGGTAACCATCATATCAAATAGCATATGGTTGATACTAATTTGTGAGGTATGTACATGCATAATTAGTGAAACACATTTAAACTAGAGGGATAAATAGATTTTCATTGCCAAAATATATATAACAAAGAGCATGGAAACACAAGTACATTATACACTTCTACCAACAAGTGAGCTTTGTGATCTACCATCAAAACACCTTCTTACACATGGATTACATTCTAGAGTTGGACCAAACAAAGCAAGCATTACAATCAGCCCAATACAACAACCATAGAGAGAGCTCAATTATTGATCCCATTTTCATATGCACAAAAAGAGAAAATGGAGATTGGCCTAGGTCTAATAAAAATGAAATATGAGTATATATACCCATTTGACTTCATTAATGTAACAGAATCCACTTTATTTGTGTAAAATCCATAAGAAGTAGCATAGGTAGGAGACCTTGTTCTTCAACATCATTATGAGCTCAGATACAAAATGATTGATTAAAATACCTACTTATAGATAATTAGATGAGGTAATACTCACCCTGATTAGTAGGTATAAATATGGAGGTATTAATTTATCCTAAGATGTCACAATCTAGATCACTCCTCAGACCATGGCACAAGCAACATACCTCCTAACTTGCATAAAATCCCTCCTGCCTTACAAGTCCTTCACTCTACAAATTCACTCTAACACTACAGAGAAATATACGAAAAGGGAAGGGAGAGTAATACCCATTGATTTTATAGATGATTTTTTAGTGCACATCCTAGTTGAATGCATTACCAAGTGGTTTTAGTAAATAACAAAGGAGGCAAAGTAGGTGACAAAATGTGTTATCAACATTATGTATTTCATGATACACCTCCATAAAAACTTCAACTAGCCTAATTTTCTCATATCTAAGATAAACACAAAAATTTAAAAGATCCTCATAGGAACCTCACAAAATTTTCAATACTAGTTTTTATATTTTTTGATTCTTTACTTCACATAGTGTAAATTGCTAGAAGGACTGGTCAACCCTGCTACTGTTTTATGGCCTACTACTACATTCACAAATATCGCATGCACAAAAATAAGGTAATATGATGATCAATTGGGGAGGTTCGATACATGGTCTCTATAATCCCTAGACATGTTTAATTTTTACCCTATAATCCCCCAAGATGTCATGTAATATATTGGATAACATGTTTCAATTACAAAGTACACAATGGCATCCAAATAAAAGTACACAAGTTTTCCAAAGCAATTGTGACTTCATTATCATTATTCATTACTATGATAGATGCCAAGGTAGAAGTATTAAGGTAGAAATACCTAGGGTAAGAGGATGATACCACCACTATAATCCATTTCCTCAAGTGTAAAAAAAATAATGCAATAAAAATCACAACCTCAAGCACAACCAAAATCATAACAACAAGTGTAACCATAGGTACTATCATAGCCAATAGTGGATCTAGCATATCCAAATAAATGAAAGATAAAATCACCAATATGATGAACTTCACCACCACCATGAAGAAGAAGATGTGATAAACAAAGTTCTAGCTGGAAAATATTCATGTTCCTAAAATAGTATCTAATTGTGACTTACTAGAGTTTGGATTTGAGGAGTAGGAAGTCTTAAAATCTATGCTGAAATACATTGGTGATGATGTATGAGCATAAAAAATAGAAGGAATTATTTTTATGGAAATCAGTGTGCACCTATCAAGTACACAATTAAATAAGATAAGACCTTTGGATCGATAATACTCAAGCTCCCCCCTCTATCATTTTTGACACTGTAAGGCAAGAAGGAGCTCATGAAAATTTGGTGGTCAAAATATTCCAAAAATATCCATCTATGCAATCCTCTATTGTGTAGCAATAATTACCAACACAATAAATCTCACCACCACCATTGTTACACATAATTCAGATGCATGCCAAAGTCTGACCTTTTCCAATGATCAAGGACAAAATGGTGTCCTTTAGATAACTAGTAGAGGTGAGTGCAGTGCAACAAGAACAAGAGTTTCATCAATAGGTGCAATTCCAAACTATGAAGAGGCAAAAATAGAGGCACAAACCCCTTCCAACATATATAAAAAATATGATTGTGCATCAAGGTGATATTATGTAATCTTCCACTTCAGAGGATTCATAATAAATTACAATATTGGATTATCCAACCCCCATGGAAGAACCAAAATAAAATTATGTACCATAGCTAAAGCCCCAACCAAACGCTACACATGAACATGGGGATCCCATAGAATCACAATTGGAGGTTGAAAGGAGGGTGAAAATGAAGGGTAAAAGAGAAAGAGAAAAGAGGAAAATCAAAAGGTATCTATTGAATAAGAACATTGTAATTAATACACAATTATGCAAGAGAAACAACATAGACAATAAGTTGTAGAGGAATAATGAAAATAACAAGCCAATGAAGTAGAGGCTCACAAAAAAAGATCTATATAAGTAGAGGATACAAATAAACAAGCCAAAGATGTAGAGGCTCACAAGAAACAAGCAGGAGAAATGAAGGTGAAGTAAAAGGAACAAGAAGAGGTAGCAAAAACTATCAAATAGTTTAAGCTGCACAATAGAAGAAGTTTCTAAAGTAAAGGTAATAATAAAGGATCAAAAAGAGAAAATATACAAATAAGATTGGTGCATCAAATAATAATAAGCTAAGTGTGCAGATAAGGAATAGATATCTAGAGACAAAACCAAGGCCAACACATAAGCTAAAGTTAAGGCTAAGATAGAAGCCAAACTTAAAGTTGAAATTGAATCTAATGTTAAGGCTAAGATTCAAACCAAATCCCAAGCCAATGTATATGCTAAGTATAAGGCTGAATTTGAGGCTAAACCCAAAGAAGAAACAGAGGCCAAAGTTAAGGAAGAAATAGAGCATGTAGAACAATAAAAATTATCACCATTAAGAGGTGCACAAGAGGAGGATTCACAGTAAAAACCTAAAATCACTAACTAGTAGCTATTATATTTTATTGTTATAAATCTAAATTTTCACCCCTAAGAAGGTTGTTTAAGCCTTCTTATTTATATGGTAGCATGGAACCACTTTTACACTGTGGGTAGCCTAAATGATGAAGTGAATCTCTAGATTGGACTAGTTCTTGTTATAGACTTAATTTACACCCTTGGATAGGGTTGTTTAGGATCCCTCCATCTAAGCTATAACATTGGGACAACCCTAGGATATGGGTATCCTATGATGGGGTTGAACCTCTAGATAAGGTTGCAATCCTCTTGATGCTCACCTAAAACTAATGCTAAACTAATACTTCATGGGGAAAAGGGTTAGAAAGATGGTAAGGGATCCGAAGAAATCTAAAAGGATGATACACCAAAGTTAAATGGACACTCACATAAGCTTGAACACATAATGGATCAATCAAAGGCAACTATGGCTTACTCAATCTCACTAGTTGCATAAATATTTCATAGAAGAGGTTCTAAGTTAAACATTAATCTAGAACTACGAGTTAGTTTGAAAACACCTTTAAAGAGAAAAGTAAAAGGACAATAACCTAGGAAGAATTTTCTTCAAAAATTCACCATGCACAAACATACTAAGCACTGATTAAAGACAATTTATAGGCAAAGAGTCGATCCTATTAATTCAAAAGGCATTTCTTAAAATATGATGCTAGGGTTTAACCATATCAAATGAGCACACTTTTGTAAGTGTCAATGAGTATCTTTGTCTTTGAGAAGAAAATACTAAATTCTAAAAGCTAAGAAAATAACCCCTTCAATGGGAATGAGACCAAGATATATATAAGAAGAGAGACTAAAAGAAAAGATGTGTGAGTATGCTATTATAAAAACAACACCTTAACTTGGGTCATTAAATGAACCTAAGTTGCCACCTTTTTTATCAATCAAAACATTGCCCATGCCTTATTGAGTGAGAAATTCCTCAAAAATTATGAGGACACATTCAATGATACTAGATTTAATTCCCAATAGTAGACCTTTTTCATTGTTCCTTTACACCATCTCTTATTTGATGACAAAACCACATGATCATGGCTTTTTACGTTTTAGGTAGCTGCTTGTCAAGACTATGATCATGATAAAGGATGAAAACCTTTTGCATTAATCACATGTCTGCTCCACTTTCATATTTAGATCATAGGTCTCACCTATAGATGGAAAACCAATCTAAGGACATTGGTTTTCCTATAGTTATATATATTAAAATAGACCTATAGGCCATATAACAGCTTATGAATCCCACTTTATTTTTTCAAGAGCCAAGAATTCATTATACATGGATCCTTTTTTAACTCGATGAACCAGTCTCAGCAGTGAACCCTATAATCTCTAACTTATTGAACTAGAGATAAATATTAGCTCCAACGGTAGTCACTTTATATTCTTTATATCCTAATACATTAGTTAGACCACTCCAAGGCATTTGAACCAACTGTAATGGAATTAGGAAGACCCTACAAAACAATATGTTCATGGTTTAAAATAGATTCTCAACCTCCATCAAGAATCTTAGGTTCATATTTAATCTAATTGGTTTTCAAAATTGACTCAATTTATTGACATGTTGACTCAACTCACTCCATCGATTTTAATCTATACAAAGGCCCATGGACCATCGATCCTTTACCAATTGAATGCATCATTGACACTTATCATGCACATATTCCCCCTTAAGATTCATTGACCCTTTGACCTTCACTCTTCATTAGATCTAAATGTATAATCCATCACAAACCGTTAAATCAACTAGGACCCATTGTTTGAAATCCAATGGCTAGTTTATGATTTTAAAATTGATGTCCTGACTCCCATCAAATGATGTCATCATGACCATAATTGATGGTCATGTGACTATCAAATTTAATCTCAAATAGATTTCATTTTCTCTATTTAAAACTCGATGTCTATGTGAACATCTTATACTTTTTGACAAACTTTTAAGGCTTGGATCTTGAAGTGTAAGAAACATAACGACACTAAACTTGTAGGATATGTTCTTGAGGTCAAAATTAATAAATCCACTTGATCCATTAGTCCCAAGAACTTTTTAGGTGAATATATTTAATACACAAGTTGGCTGGTTCAACTATTTCTATGTGATGTCCTGGTGATGGTCGAGCTGAAATGGCTAAGTATGGAAAACTTAGCAAAATATGATCGAGGATGCAACTTTGCACATGTATAACTTAATTTACACTTTGGTACAGGATCTGGAACTCGATGCATAGCAACTAGGGACCAAGATAACAAACCCATTTGACCAATTTCCCTTGTAATTACCACATGTGTGAGATATGGTCTTGTGAAGATGCTCACTTGGCTCTGATTGAATTTCCTACAAATTGGCTAAGTATGGAAATTTAGCATAATTTGGTTGAGAATCCAAATTTGGATCTTCATAAATTTTGATGTTATTTGGTAGAGGATATGAGACTTGGTGCATATGATCTAGGCATAAATGTGAATAAACCCATATGACCAATTCCCTCTTACTCATCCATATGTGTCAATGGTGATGTTAGGAAAGTGCCTACTCAAAATTCTATTACTAAGCCCAAGTTTCTCAATGAACACAATGAAGAACCAAAAAGGTCCCATGCACTTCTACGTTATTCTAGGAACTCTTAACATCCCATAATATCTCTTTAACCTGATCTATTTGGGCATAAGCTTGGTATGTGGGCCAAAAATGGCCAACATCTTTGGTGATTCATAGGGAAGCATACATGTTACACTTTAAGAACCTAGACCATTTAACTTATCTAGTCCATTAGGCATGGAGTCATTATCCATTTTAATTAAGCTAAACCTCTCTTGAATAAACAAATATAAAAATAAACAAAACAAAATAAAGTGCCCAAGGTAATTTGGAAAAGGAAACAACACAATAGAAAATAAAAGTGCACAAGGCACTTAGAGGAAAGCATAAAGCTATTATAACATGTACAATATGTTATAATGGATGAAATTTTATTCAATAACATGGATTTAAATGAATTTCATTGATTGGGATTGTTAATACCTCTCCATCCCATTGGGTAAGCTAAAAATCATTGTATTGTTTGCATCCATGGACTAAATAGGGAGCACTCAACAAGTTGTCAAACTTGGTATAGTTGTCTAGTTTGGCCTTATTCTAGCCCAATTTTAGGATTATTCATCAAATTTCCTTATTGTATCTCTCTTATCAAAGGCCCTTTTGACTTTAGCTTGATGTGACTCTAGCATTTTCATAGTAAGGTCTCTAGTTTCTTCCAGTTCTATGAGCTCCATCATCCTTACATAAATGGGATCATCCTCCATCAACTCAAGATTATGGAAAATTTATGATGTAGGTAACTCAAGGGAGATAGGAAATTTAGATTCCCTTCTATACATAAGAACATATGGAAAATTACCAATGGCAATTTTAGGAGTCACCCTATCAACCCACAAGGTTGTCTTTATCTTGGTGTGCCATGTTCTCTAATTCTCTTCCATGGTCCTCTTGGTGATCCTCAAAACATTCTTGTTTATGGACTCTACCAGTCCATTTATTTAAGAATAGTATCTGGAAGAGCTGCTAAGGTAGATGCCCATTTTGAGATACCACACACTTCTCTTCATACTAAAGAATGCTAATCCATTATCTAAAATTATGGTGGTTGGGACACCAAATCTAGTCACAAGGCTGTCATAGAAATCTTAGAATACAATTTCACTAGCCTACTTCAAATCAATGGATTCCACCCACCTAGTGAAATTTTTAGTTATAATGAGCACCCATTTATGCCCTGTACTTGATGGTGGATTGATCATCCCTATGAAGTCTAACCCCCATTTCATGAAGGTTTGTGCCACCTGTATAAGGTTGAGTGGAAGGGCTTCGAGTTTTTGTTTTCCTATAAAGAGGGCACACTTCTAGAATTTTATAATCCATGCATGAACATCCTTGAAAATATTAGTCCATTAATAACTAGCCCTCATTACTTTTATTGTAGTGGTTTTAAGTGTAAAATACCCCCTACAAGTCCATCATGGAACTACTCTAATATTTTGGACACCTGGTCATCATCTATGCATCTAAGGACTACCCCATTGGGGTCCTTTTTAAAAATAAAACCATAAAATAATGCATAAGGTATAGATTTAAGCTTAAAATACCTAATTTTGACTCTATCCAAACCTTGGGGTCATTCTTTTGTTTCCAAGAAGTGAGCCATATCTTGAATCTAACTCTCTTGAAGTGGAAGTGTACCTGCTTGTGAGTTCTCTTAGATCACCAAAACAACTTCCTTGTCTCCTTGGAGGTCATTCACCATGTTTTCACACAATCCTTTTCCCTTAACCAACTTGGTGACCTTGATCTCTATGTCATATTTAATGACCTTTGTGATCTAGCCTACTCTCTTCTCATTCAAATCTTATTTAAGGAGGAAATCCCTAACTCTAGGATGAAACACCATAAGATGGATCCTATTGTTGGAAAGCATGGGCCTAAACTTCATGAATATTCTTAAGGTTATAAGAGCTTGATTCTCAATGAAAGTGTACCTCACCTTATATCCTTCTAGTCCTTGACTAAAAAAGGTAATTAGCTACTCTATTGCTTCATTGTTCTTCTACATTAGCATAGTTGATATGTTTGCAATGTTAGTAAAGGTGTATAATATGAATTATTTTGAGGAATTAGGATTCAAGAGTGAGGTTACTTGGGCAATAGCCTACTTGATAGATTCAAAAGCTGCCTTGCCTTCATCAAACCAAGTAAACACTTGGCTCTTCTTTGTCATGGCAGTGATAGGCTTGACTAGTATAAGTTCATTACTATGATAATGAAGAAATTAAGAATGAAGTTCATAAGTAAGTTCATTATCTTAGATCAAAACAAGTTGATAAAATCCTATTTTTACTATTTACCTACTTATACTAAAGGAGTTTATAATATTGTTATTTTCTATTAAACGTGGTAAATATTAAATCTTACAAGATTTTATAATATTTTTATTTTCTAATAAATGTAGTAAATAGATTTAGGTTTTCAAAACCAGGTATGAACCTTCTCACAAATTTGATCTTTCCAAAGAAGCTATGGATCCCATTTTTATGCTTTGGCAAGGAAAAGGCTAAGATAACACTTACTTTATCTGCATCAATGGATAATCCCTCTTTTGAGATAATATGACTAAGTAATTTGCCCTCATGCATAGATAACACATGTTTTGGGGGATTTAAATAGATATTATACTCTTTGCATCTTTGTAAAATTACCGTAGATGGTCTATGTGCTAACTAGCATTCTTAGAAAAGATTATGATGGCATCCAAGTAAATCAACACAATTTGATTTAGCAACCCTTGGAAGGCCATGTCTTCTTTGAAAGGTTCTCCTAGCATTGGATAGTCTAAAAGGAATATTATAATAAGTAAATGTCCCCCACTTGGTGGTAAAGCTAGTCTTGTACTAGTCCTCTTGTCTTACTAGCACTTAGTTATAACCTAAATATCTATCGAAGAGAGAGAAGCATTTTGAACCATAAACTACTTGTAGGAGTTGCTCCATGGATGGTACAGGGTAATGATCCTTTAAAGAGACCCTATTAAGATACCTAAAGTCCATATATAGTCTGATCTCCCCACTCTTCTTTTTGACAAGTACTAGATTAACTACCCATGAGGAGTTCTTGATTGGTAAGATGATCTTGGATTTAATGAGCTTGGTCAACTCCTTTATCTCTTTAATCTTGGTATTTATGGGCCTCTACTTCTACCTGATAGTTTTGTCATTATTCTCTATATCTATTATGTGTTGGGATAGATTAGGATCAAAACCCTTTAGGTCACTATATTACCAAGCAAAGATGTCTGCATATTCCTTACAAAACTCTATGAAAGCATGCCTTTCAACTTTAGTGCTTACTATATGCAATCAAAAATACATCATGTCTATAAATTGATCTTAGCTTGGAGAAGATATAGCATACCTACACTTATGATTGGGAATACATTTATTAAGCAAGAGCATGACCAATATGGGGATCTACTAGACCTGATTAAGGGATCACCTGTCACAATACACCATGTGAGGCAGAGTTCCAAAGCCTATAATATAACACAATCATGCAACAACCCTAAAAGAGTCCTAAGATTTGATATTTCACCTATGCTAATAACAAGAAAGTAAATCTAATCTAGTGCACACTAAATCGTGTGGCACTATAAAAAGGGTTAGTAAAGTAATCAAAACATGTATAGGAGAATCTCAATCAAGCTAAGTATGAGTAATACCCTAATACATGAAATATGAAGAGTAATATTATTCAATACAACACTTATTCTACTTTTATCTACTAAAGAGAAGAGAAAAAAGTTAGAATATACTTATTTGAATGTAAACCCATTGAGAATCAATCTCTCCCTTGGCCAAACAGACTTCACAAGAGGTTGTTATAGTTTATAAGGATCACTAAGAAAGGCCAAATCATCTAAGACTTATCCACAAGACTATATTCTCCAAGTAGAAACCCTAAGCTAAGACTCCTCAAGTATAATGGTGGAAGAGTACATTATGAAGAAGCACGAGTGAATAATAACTCTTGATTACATATTAAAATAATGATAAAATGATCTTGTATTTATAGGTGGATATTGCCCTGAATCCTCTTATAAATTTTGACTATATAGGGTTGGTCATGGTTGACCTTGTATGTTTTTAAAAAAAATTCACTATATTTGAGTTAGGTCAGTCAAAATTCTAACAAGCCCAAAAAGTGAAAAATACCCCTAAAATGTATGGGGTCAAACATGGTCAACCTAGTATAACCAATATTTTAAAATGGAATTAAGGAAAGAAAAGGAGGATGGAAAGAGGAAAAATACTAGAGTGTGCAAGGGAGGATTAATATCTTAGGAAATGGTTTTAAGAGCTAGTTGGATTGGTAATAATGTGGTAATAAGGGATAACAATCCTACGAAGCACCAAAAGTCTTCCCACCCCTTTTTTGGTGTACCCTTAGGGCATGCACTTAGAGAGATTGAATCTTGATGGGTTCCTACAAAATGTAAAGTGTCATTATTTGATAAAAGTTAAAAATATTATGTGTATACATCTACCCCACTCAAATCTCATCATGTGTCACTAAGGTGTAATAGGGGATGGTGCTTCTAGAAAGAACATAGTAACACACAACATTGATGCTAAAAGAAATTGTAGTATTTTATAGCAAAAATAACTGAAAGTAAATGAGTAAAAATTAAATAACTAAAAAGTAAATGTGATGTGTAATTTTACTTACCTTTATCATAGGATGGTTGTATGTTATGTTGTTAGTTTTAATTGTGTAGGGTGCAGAGATTACTTTTGACAAACCCAAGAATATAAAAATAAGGAGAAAAAACAAACAAATACAAGAAAATCCAAGATAGTTGGTGCTATGAGGATGATATGTACTTAGAAAATTTAGAAATTTGGGGTGAAAAATGTTATGATAGATCAAATGACTAAGTCAAAAACAAGAGTAAATTAGGTAACCAAAAATCCAAGGCTACTAAAGACTAAAAAACTCAAAACAAACTATGCTTAAGTAAGAAAGGAAAACTCACCAAGTCAAACCAAGGATACATGTCAAACAAGATGGTAAAAAAAAATAAATCAATGGTAAAAGACTAAATAAAATGGTAAAACAACATTGATGAATGATAAGTAACAATCCTTACCTCACATAACAATGGAAAAAGGTGCATAAAAAGGGAACACAACATTTTTGAGTGAGAAGTAACAAACCAACATCAATCAACAATGGAAAAAGGGTATGAACTTAGGTTTCTATAACAACAAGATAGTAAAATAATGAGTAATGGTAAAAGGAAAGTAAAGTAAGTGTATAAATGCAAAATCATAGTGTAAAAAAGGTAATCCATAGTTACTCAAACATGTTGTTTCACTCTAAGGATAGATAAAAGTGAAACAAAGTAGTGCTAGTATATTTTTAAGAGATGAAAAATAAGGAAGTAAAGAAGAAAGAAAAATATATTTGAAATCGTAGTTTGTCTATCAAGTGGGGAAATGAAATGGGTGGAGGGGAGAATGAAGGAAAAACCAAGGTAGAGGAACTCTTTATCGAAGTCAAGACACTCAAATTAGGTTTGTCAAAACAAGAAGGCTTTCAACCTTAGGGACTCTGAATAAATTCTCTTAGTCACACAAGTCTTAATTCAACAAATGGATGAAAATAAAAATTGACCTACCTTCCCATAACGTTTTCCCCATTCCTCAGGACCCCTTAAAGAGTCATTGATCTAATACAAAGATTGGGTACTTTCATGAGAAAGTAGGTAACACCATATAGTTTTTTGAATTCCCCTATTTCAATCTACTAGCCTACCACACCCCAAAGGACATCGGCTCTATGTGAGGCCAATTGTGGAGTTTGAGATTTGATTAGAGATAGGATATGTTCTTGTAATCATGTCCTTTTTGGTGTGATTTTGACTTTTGAGATTTGTATGTTGCCTTTTAGATATCATAGCCTTTTAAGTTTCTTGATGGATTTTTCTATTCCTCTTCCATATGGATTTGGAAGACCAAACATGGATGATAAATATGAATTTAATTTGAATAATTGGGACAAGGTTGCTAAGAGAGAGAACTTCAAATATCATGGTGTCTAAGAGCCTCATAAATCTAGGTGAAATAAAAATGCTATCTTGACTTTGACCTTGTTTTATCTAATGTGGAGATGAAAGGAAGGGGAAATCAAGAGGAATGGCACATAGAACAATTTGAATTAATTCAAATTGTAAAAAATGTGATAAAGGTAAAAAGGGATAGAATCATATTAAAGTGTGATTCCATATCATGAGAATGCAGGAAATGGAAGAAAACATGCTAACATAAATTGGTGTGCAGATTTCATCTAACAAAATAAGCAAAAGCTAAAGTTGAGAACAAGGTGAATAACATGAAAAGGTGGTAATATTATGAGGAGGGCCAGGTCCTATCCATGGTCTTGCACTGCAACTTCATAAAATAATAAAAATATAAAACAAAGAGATGGTAGTTTTGTGAGGGATGTCAGGTCCTATCGGTGGTCTTACAAAGCAATTCACAAAATAAAAAACCCAAGGGGTGATAAAAAAAATTAGCAAGAAAAAAATAGGTGAAAAATAACTCAAATATGTTGGTTTTTTTGGGAATGTTGGGTCCTATCCATGGTCTTATACTACAACTCACGAAATAAAAACCCAAGGGTATAAAGAATAAGAAAAAAAATGCAAGAAGATAAAGAAGACTATGGTACATCAAGAAACCAAAAGACCAAAAGGGAGAACTAAAGGTGTGTGAAAAGAAGGAACTTGATATAGAGGGAGAGGCCCATGCTTAATTAACCTGTAAAAAGTGTTAGATAGATGTAGATAGAAATCATGAAAAGAAGGAAATGTTTAGGCAAAGTACTTTTTGAGGAATTGTTAATTGGTGGGCTCTTTGAAAACATGACCTTCATTGGTTTGAAGGTGGTAGTTATTTGGACCAAGAATGTCTTTAACTAAATATGGGCCCCACCATATTTGGGTTTATTTACCTTCTTTTTCATGTGTTTAGTCTAAATTAAAGACAATATCACCAAAATTAAAAGTACAGACCTTAACACGTTTGTTATGTTGTCTGGCAATGCAAGCCTTGTATTGGTGGTTATGTTATAAAGTAGAAATATGATGTTCATCAAGAAAATCAAGGGCATGAAGATGTAATACATGCAATTATTCATTAATAATAATGCCATGAAGAGATATACAAAGATATGGAAGCTCAACTTCTAAAGGAAGAACTAACTTAGAACCATAGACTAGAGAGAATGGAGTTACCCAGTGGCAATACATATGCTAGTCTGATACACCCAAAGTGTAGGGTAAAGATGAAGATGACAATCTATGTAGGTTTCACAATTTATTGGATAATTTCTTAAGAATTTCATTAGTGTTCTTTGCTTGGCCATTGAATTGTAGATGATAAGGCATGAAAAATTTATGATTGATCTTGAATTTGTTCCAAAGTTATTTAACATGTTTATTTTTTAAGTTATCACCATTATCTAAAATGATGGTATGGGGAACACCAAAGTGAAAAATGATTTGATTAAGAATAAATTTTGAAATGGTGGGACTAGTGACATTAACAAGGGGCATGGCTTCTACCCACTTGGTAAAATATTTAGTAGAGGTGATGATAAAAACATGTCCATTATGGGAACGAGGAAGTGTACCAATGAGATCAAATCCCCATGTGGAAAAATTCCAAGGAGATTCGATGGTTTGAAGTTTAGCTAGAGTTAAATGGATTATATCATCATAAAGATGAGAAGAATTACATTTTTTATCATATTCAATTGCATCCTTTTTGAGAGTAGGCCAAAATTAACCCATATGTATGCATTTGTGTGATGTAACATGTTCACTACAGTGACCACCATAAATTCCCCCATGTACTTTTTCAAGAAGAGGAAGGACCTTATCTTGCATAACAAAATAGAGCAAGGTACCTTTAACATTATGATAATAAAGGATGTTGTGTCTAAATACATACTTGAAAGCTTGTTTATGAATGCATGTCTTTTCATGAGAATCTAAATTAAGAGGATAATTTTGGTGTTCTAAAAATTGAATGATGTCTTAGTACCACAAGCTTTGTTGAATGGTAACAGCCTTGATGTGGTAGATAAGTGAATCTATTGGTTAAGTTGAAGATGGGTATTTTCTTATTTGTATAAGAAAATCAGGATCGAAAAAAACTTGATGAGGATAAAATAGAGATGTTGATAAGGCAAGAGAGTCAGCAATGGAGTTTTGATCTCTAAGAATAGGCTCAATAGTGAAAGAGATAAAATCCTTAGCAAGAGTGGTTATAATTTGATGGTATGTGATTATATTTTCACTTTTATATTTATAATCACCACTTATTTAATGACAAATAAGTTTAAAATCACCTAAAGCATGAAGGTATTGAATGTCTAAATTAAGAGCAACTTTCATGCCTAAGATAAGAGCTTTGTATTTGGACATATTATTCATGACATCAAAGGTGAAGTGAAAAGATAAAGGAATGATCTTGAAAGGAGGACTTATGAGAATGAAACATACCCTAGCTCCTTGAAGGCATTTATCACCATCAAACTAGAGGGTCTAAGTATCTTCATGCAAATCAACATTAATTTCAGGAAGCTCCTTGATAATTACTTTTGGTTTAGTAGTACCAAAGGGAGTGGAAGATTCATCAAGTTGATTGGCTTTAAGATCAATGGTAAATATATGAAAGTAATCATTGAGAGATATAGATTAAGACCTTTAATGTAAAGGATATTGTCATCTAGAAGATCATCTTGAAGGGAAGAAGTGTTAGAATGGGAGTTGTGGCAAGTTGATTAGCTATGACTATCCCTTTAACATCTTTTTGAGTGACAATGTGGAGATCAAATTCCATAAAGAGGACCATCCATTTACCAATTCTATCTCTAGGAAGAAAGGTTTTGGAGAAGAAATGATGAAGGGGGTTGGAATGAACAATGACATATGTAGTTTGGTAAAGCATATAGTGACAAAGTTTTTCAGCTGTAAAATAAATGGCAAGGAAATCACACACAATTTCGGTATAACATGTTTCATATTCAATGAGGCCTCAACTAATATAGTAGATAACATACTCTCTTCCAGCACTATCTTATTGGGCAAACATTGCCCCAACTGAAATAGGTGTGGAAGAAGTATATAGAATCAAGGGTTTGTCATTGGAAGGAGGATGAAGTGTAGGTGGGTGAAGTAAAGACTCTTTCATGTTATCAAAGGCTTTTTTTCATAGATCCATCCATTCTAAACTAGTACCTTTCTTGAGAATGGAATTGAAGTGGATGTGATAAGCCATTTTGGGGACAAATCATTTAATTTCCCCAAGTTTTCCTAAATAAGTATGAATGTCAAGAATAGAATGAAGATTGGGCATGTTGATGATATCACTAATTTTGGTAGGGTCAACATCAATGTCACAGAGAGAGATTAATAATCCTAAAAAATTTCCAAATGTGATGCCAAAGACACATTTGTAAGGATTAAGTCTAGCTTTATATTTAAGAAGATGGTCAAAGATGATAGCAAGATAAGATAGATGATTGTTACGATGTTTGATTTAGAAATAAGATCATCCACATAGGTTTCAAAAATTTTGTGAATGAGATCATGAAAAATGTGAGTCATTGCTCATTGGTAAGTGACTTTGAAATTTTTGAGGTTGAATAGCATTTTTGACATAGCAATAGGTGCCCCATTCTATGGTGAAAGTAGTCTTATGTTGGTCCTCAAATGCAATATGAATCTGATTATATCTTGAGAAGCCATTTATAAGAGATAAAATTTTGTAACCAGTTGTGGAATCAACAATGGCATCTATTGAATGTAAATAGAAGTTTTCTTTGGGACATGCAAGATTAAAATTGTGAAAATCAATAAAAATGTGAATGACCATAGTAACTTTCTTTCAAATGGGAACAGTGTTGGAAACCCATTCAGAATAATCCATTAGTTTGATAAATTTAGCATTAAGTAATTTGATGATTTCTTTACGACATAAATTTGAAACTTCAAGTGGAAATTTTCTTTATTTTTGACACATAGGCTTGGCATCAGGATACATAATGATGTTATGAACCATAATGTTAGGGTTAATGCCAAGCATGTCCTCATAAGACCAATCAAAAGCCTCATGATATTTGTTAAAGAATAAGCTAAAGTTATCATGCTCATAATGTGATAGTTTTTGGGAAACTGTGATAGGTCGATGACAAGATGGAGCACCATATTCAATGCAAGTGGTTTCTTTGATAAGCATGGCATTATTATTTTGAGAGTGGTATGGTGCATTCAGTAAGGTAGAAATTAGATTTGTTTTAGGATCAATGCTAGCGATGAAGTTTTTAAAGCAAGGAGTTTTAGTCTTAAAATTTCCAAGTTTATGATTTTGTCAAGGAAGTTGAGGTTTTCGAGTATAAAGTAACTCAACGATAGCTTCATCACTAGGCAAGGTAGGAAGAGGACCATAATACTCAACATCTATTTCAAGATCTAAAATTTCATTGCATGGCGATTATACTTAAAATGTATCTGACAAACATCGGTGGCATTGACATCTAATGTAATTTTAGGAGTAGAAAAAGTAGATGGAGTAGAAGAGATGGGTGTGATGGGAAAAGGATCAGATGTAATGATTGGATCCAAAGGTGGTAAAGGAGGTGTAGGAACTTTTGAATATTTAGAAGACAATTTATTCTACCACACAAGGAGTATTGATAAGAGGATAATTTATAGAAGATACATGACCTTTAGGATCTAAGGTATGATCCACATAAATGGTATGAACATCATGATTAAAATCATGAATTTGATCCAAGGTTTTTTGATAATGTTGGACATCCAAGTCTCTAGATTGGGTTTGGGCCATGATATATTTATCATCAGATGTTGAATAAACCATACATGCTTGAGAATTTGGGGGAGTTTTAAAGGATGAAATCCTAATATTACTGAATGTATGAGGATACATGATGAGAGGGTCTAATTTAGCCACTCCAAAACCATTGAAAGTGAAGGCATGTTCTAGTAAAGAAGGCTCCTAAGCATTACATCAAGGGGGAAATCAGTAATCTCATGCATGAAAGGAATAGTATGGTCTCTAGGTAAGAGAGAAAGAGGAAGCCATTGTGAAATGTAGGGAGGTAACTTGGTGGTATTGCAAGTATATTGCAACACATTGGGATCATCATCATCTAAATCTACGAGAGTAAATTGTAAATTAGGATGCATATTAATGAACTCAAGTAAAGGAGTATTATTGATCTTAAGAATTGTAGGAACATGATATTGTGATTTAGGATTAGGTAGTTGGATACTCCATGTGTTAGGATGCACTTCATGCTTATATCATTTTACATTATGTAATAATTTAATACATTGACTATCGGAAGAAGTAATGTCCCGCATTTGATGAGTCCATGAATGACCAAGGAGTATGTTATAAGATAAATGAGGAGTAAGGACCATAATCTTGGTTTGAATTATTTTAGGTCTAATGGTTAATGGAAGCTAAATACAACCAAGTGGTTTTTTATTAATCTTATTAAAACCATGATAAGTAACATGAGTTTGATTGAGATGATCCTTATTATAAATAAGTTGTTGTATAAGCCATAAAAATGTCACATTAATACTAGAGCCTTCATCAACTAGAATTTTTTGGTTAAGAGTGGTATTAATGGATACTTTGATAAAGAGTGGTGGATCATCATCACAAACAATGATTTCATCATTGATCATGTACTCTTCAAGGAATTCAATAGAGGGTTTGGAAGAAGGACACATAGTTTCAATGGTATTGACATTGGTAGGTTGAGATTCAATAGAAGGTGGTTCTTCATCTATGGAAGATGGATCTTCAATCTCTTAAATCTATTGCATAAGGAATTTACAATGATAGGATGAAGTATGAACCAAATCCATAAGTGGAATCTTACAAGGCATAGAGTTAAGTTCTTCAAGAAAGTTCCAATGAGATTTAGATGAACTAACATGAGGTTTGAGAGGTGAATTAGACTTTGGAGGAATAGATGTGGTTGGAGGATAAAAAGGAGGGAGTTGTTCCTTAGGTGCTTCTAAATCAGGATTAGTATTGTTAGTATCTTTAAGAATTTATTCCTCCAAAGATGGACTTTTAAGCTTGGTAACGAGATCTTTGTGACCTAGTTTGCAATGATAGTTGACCTTAGTAGTGTTAATATATTGAGAATTGTTAAAGTATTGGTCATAATCAGCATCAATGGTAAAAACATATTTATAAGTTGATTCATTATTTGAATATTATTTCTGATTGTTAGAGGTAGAAACTTGAGAGTTTATCATTTTTTAAAAGCACTGATATACTCTCGATGATGAAGATTGATCATAGCTTCATGGTTGAATGAATCACCAAGAACATAAGAGATAACAAATTTAGTGATCCTTCTACAAAATTCATGAGAATGCCCAATGTTAGCATGGAACCAAAAAAATAGATTGGGGTCATACCACTTAGGAGGAGCATTGGGATAGATGAAAGGTTTTGAGGGTAGTAAAAATTATTTCAATTGTTGAACCATAAGAAGTGTATGAAAAGGTGAAGGAATATCAGTTTTAGCAACTCCTTGTTTAGTTTATGGAGTATCACTAGTGATAACATTAGATGTTTTGAAATATCCTTTAATAAGTTAAGGATTAGGTTCAATTTTTTTCATAATAAAGTCTTGACACTTAGCTTGATCAAGAGATTCATTAAGTATTTGGGGAGTAAAGGTTTGAACCATATATTAGAGAGTGGGAGTCAAAGCAGTGATAAAAAGTTTGAATAAATTATCATCATTCATGTTATGGTCAGCTTTATGAGCTAAATATTTCCATCTTTTGATAAAGTCATGAGTTGATTCATTAGGAGATTGCTTAGCATTGATGAAGTGACTAAGACAATATTTAAGAAGATCATTGTGTTGAAACTCTTTAACTAAAAGATTAACAAAATATTCAAGTTGCCAAATAGAATGTTAGGATAATTGATTAGACCATTCTAATACATCATCGATAAAAAAATTTACTAAGAGTTTAGTTATGGCAAAGGTATTAGTTTGGACCCAATCTTTTTAAAGGTTGCCAAAGGCTTTAATAAATAAGGTAGGGTCTTTAGTCCCATCATATTTTATATTTGGAGATATGTTACCAATAACAATAGATACAATAAAGGGGGATAAAGGCTCATTTTCAATAGTTTGAAGCATCTTGTTATTCATTATGGGTTGAGGATTAACATTACCTAAGGCATCTAGAAGAGTTTGAGGAATGAAATTGGGATTAGATTGAGGATACATAATTGCAGGTTGATTAGCCACATTCATTCGATGTTGTTGAAGTTGCATCATTTGATGGGTGTTAGAATTTTACATAATTTTCATTTGTCTAATAACTTGGGATAAAATTTGGGTTGTATCAGGATGTGGGTTGGTGTTGGTAGGAACACTCCCCAAATTGGTATTAGGGGGAGGATTGCTAGAAGAAGGATTACTAGTGGGATTATTAATTAAACTTGTATCAATTACTCCCACATTAGTTTGAATATTTTGAAGATGAGAATTTTTTTGATAAGGAAAGGGTTAGATCCATCAACTTCATCTTGAGGTGTTATTTTCACCATAATGTAGTTCATGGATGAAGGAGGATAATAGGTTATGCAAGAGTAATGGTGCTCTTGGGAGGAAAAGAGAGGAAGAAATGAACATCCCATATAGTATCTAAATGGATTTAGGCTATCCAAGAAGATTTCAATACGATATTTCATTCTGACTAAAGAGAGATGAACAAAATGTAGAGAAATAAATATAAAGAATTAGATTGATAAATAGGAAAAGTAAGAAATAGTATAGGGTCAACTAGGTTGACATAGCATAGAAAATATGGCCTAAAAATAGTACAAGGTTGAATAGGTCAATCTGGTATAGTGAAAAGTGATAGGAATAAGAGAAAATAGGGTCTAAAAACTATATAGGGTCAACTACATCGAACTAGTATATTGGATAGGGGTTAAAAAGGGACAGGGTTGACTGGGTTGGCCTAGTATAATAAATAGGGAAAATGAGAAGGTTGATAACAAGTTATGCACTGAAATAAGACAATTTTTGAATCTAATCTAGGAAAGTAAGAGCTAAAGGGAAACAAACAGTTAATTATATCAACATTAGCCAATCTAATTAAAGAACATAATACAAAACCTTACACTAAAGATGGCTAATGCAAGTTTTTTCACACAATTGATCAAAGAGCAAGCAATCAACTTGAAAAGTAAAGAGCTAACTAAGTGGTCAACCTAAGATTTTTTATTAGATTATTAATAAATGATTTTAAACTTGATGGGAAGTTGGCTATAAAAAAATAACTAGATAACAATCTAAAGATGGTTTCATATAGTTTAGCTAAAAGGGACTGTAGTGGAAATGATATAGGCTTGGTATTGGGGCCTAACCCCTCACTTCACACACCACAATGATAACGGTGTCAGGTGTTTATCTATAATATACCATTAATCATTATTTATACTTGACCAAATTATCAAGTTAGATTTTCCCTTGGTGATAAAATCTAAGTAGGTTGGCCTTGGGTAGACAAATGTTAAAGTGCTTGTTTAGATTTTGTGATTTGGTCATGTGTGCATAAAATATAAATAGTGAAACTAAATGGTTAATTAAAAACCCCCTAATTAGATTATGTGAACTATTCTAAGCGTGAAAGAAATAATAAAAGAAAGGTGTGAGCTAATTACTAGCATATAAAGACTAATTCTAACTTCAAACAAGGTATAGTGTTGACACTATACGCACAAAATATAGAATAGGGTCGACAGGTTTGAATCTGTATTATGGAAGGAAAGTCTAAAAATGAATAGGGTCAGCCATGGTCAACCTAGTTATTTAGTTAGCACACAAAACATAAAACTAGATTAACAAGGTCGATCTAATTAACTATATAGGGGTAGTTTTGAAGACTATAAATGATGAAAGGAAATATAGAAAAGAGAGAGAGAGAGAGAGAGAGAGAGAGAGAGAGAGAGAGAGAGAGAGAGAGAGAGAGAGAGAGAGAGAGAGAGAGAGAGAGAGAGAGAGAGAGATAAAAAGGAACATTGGTGGATAAAAGATGCTGAGAATGAATATTTCTATTCAAGAACCTTGGAATATGGTTGAAACTCTATTGACTAGATAAACTAGGTTGATCAAGATTTACATAATCCTGAGGCTTAGTGCCTAGAATGTACAAGCTCAATTGGGTTGACCTAGTAGTCTGAATTGGAATCCTAAAAGTGTACAGGGTCAACTGGGTAGACCTAGTAGTCTAAACTAGAAGTTTGGAAACCTATACTAGGTAATCTGAGTCAATCCAGTTACTTGTTCCTAAAAACTTACACATAGAGATTAGAACTGGGTCAATAGAGTCAATCCATTATGATAGATATATGGTAAAAATAATACTAAAAAGAATGAAATAAATTGAAATAAATCCTATAAGGGTTAGTTTCACATTGGGTTCCCCAAAATGTATGCAATTAGAAATGAATCATGTCTATAAATCGATCATGGCTTGGAGAAGGTAGAGCATAGCTACACTTCTGATTGGGAATACATTTGTTAAGTGGGAGTATGACCAATATGGGGATCTGCTAGACTAGATTAGGAGATCACTTATCATAATACACCATGTGAGGTTGGGTTTCAAAGCCTACAATATAACACAATCATGCAATAACCCTAAAATAGTCCTAAGGTTTGTTATTCTACCATTGATAATAAGAAGAAAACAAATCTATTCTAGTACACACCAAAGCTTGTGGCATAATAAAAGAGGTTAGTAAATTAATCAAAACATGTATAGGAGAATCTCAATTAAGTATGAGTAAGACCCTAATACATGGAATATGAAGAGTAATATTATTCTATCCAACACTTATGATAATTCTATCTACTAAAGAGAGGAGAACAAACTTAGAATATACTTACCTAAATGTGAAACCATCGAGACTCAATCTCTCCCTTGGAAAAAGTGGATTTGTAAGAGGTTGTTGTGGTTTGTAAGGATCACTAAGAAAGGCCAAATCATTCAATACTTATCCATTAGACTAGATTCTCCAAGTAGAAACTCTAAGCTAAGACTCTTCAAGTAGAATGGTGAAAGAGAAGATTGTGAATAAGTGCGATAGAATAATAACTCTTGATTACATATTGAAATAATGATGAAATTATCTTTTATTTATAGGTGGATATTTCCCTAAATCCTCCTATAAATTTTGACTTTACAGAGTTGGCCATGGTCGACCTTTTATGTTTTAAGGGATAATTCACTAGATCTAAGCTAGGTCGACCGAAAGGCTAATAAACCCAAAAAGTGAAAAACACCCCTAAACTATACATGATCAACCATGGTTGACCTAGTATAGTTGATGTTTAAAAATGGAATTAAGTCAAGAAAATGAGGATGGAAAGAGGAAAAATACTAGAGGAGTGTGCAAAGGAGGATTAATAGCTTAGGGAATTGTTTTAAGATCTGGGTGGATTGGTAATAATGTGGCAATAAGGGTCAATAATCATGTGAATCACCAAATTTCTACCCACTCCTTTCCCAATGCACCCCTTAGGGTATGAACTTAGAGATATTGAGTCTTGATGGGTTCCTATAAGATGTAAAGCATCTTTATTTGATCAAATTTAAAAATATTATGTGTATACAATTACCTTTCCAAGCTTAAGGAGCTTGCCTTCAAAGATAAGAACTCTCTCATAGTTCTCTTCATTAGTTGACATCACTAATTTATCCTTCTTTAAATGGTCCCCATCATGAAAGATACATTCTAGGGTTACTATCCCTTTAGGAACCTTATTGGACCTTAATTGAACAATCTAGTCCCCATAATGTTGTTACAATTTGCCTTGGTTGAGGGAGGAGAAATCTACTTCTTACTACAAGAAACATGCAATCTATTTTTCATTTTCAAAGACATACTAGTGAGTTTTTTTATCTAGCACTAATGATCTTAATACCACTTTGACATGTGGTGGAACCTTGGTCCTTTTAAATTCATTAGGGATGTCAAAATGAGTCCCCATAGCTGTTAGCCTATTACCATGTTGATTTTGGCCTCTTGGCACTAATTAGATGTTAAAAGCCTTAAATTATTCTATGAGGTCCCACACTCTATGCCTGTAGGGATTCATTAGAGGGTTATTATTAGAATTCTAACCTCTAACCTAGTTTATAAATAATTCATTATCCTCATATACTTGCAACTACTTGATCTTTCTCTTATTAGCTCATTGATGGCCATGGATGAGACCCTCATATTCTGTTACATTACAGGAGAAACTAAATTGGAACCTGTATGAAGAGAAGTACTTATCATTTGAAGGGGATATTAACATGACACCTGAACCCACCCTATGATTTCTCTTTGAGTTATTAAATAAAAACTTTTATATACCACTAGGATCTTTTTGAGGCCTCATGATGGATGGCATAGGCTAGATTTCTTCATATAAATAGTAGACACCCAAGTCCCTTTCTTAAATACCCTCTAAGGGGTCTACCAATTGGTTGTCATTCTATATCTCAACCAGGATCATGTTTGGTACCTCTTCTAGATGAGTGTTTAGCTCTTACCTCATTACAAATTCATCTTCATCAATGATGGTGTAATTGATGTTGACATTATCTATACCATAGGGATCTATATGGAATTGTGTAATGAGATCATCTTTGATTGACACTTTGGCCTTATAACTTGTCCTAAATGCCATATATAACCAATATAATGTAAGATAGCCTCCTATGTTTTCTTTGAACTCTCTAAATAAGTATAGTGTAAAGTGAGGAGGCACATCTAAGATAAATACATCTTGAGCCATAGAAACACTTAGACAAGCATGCAAGGTCATATTGAGGTCCCTAATTATGATAGATTTCTTGGGAGAAGAACCATAAAGTTAAATCACTCCTTTATACTGTGGCTCATATTTCAGACCAAGCTGATCAACTATGGAATTTGGCATCACTAAGGTATTTCCCCACTGTCCACTAGGCAATTGTCCACTAGAGAGTTGCCAATTATTACTAAAATATAAAAGGGAGGAGGTTTGAATTATTTACCTGATTGTCCTTCACTTGTCCCTTTGGCTACAATGGTTATAACTTCATTCACCTTGCTTGGTGGCTTTTTTACAACATTAATATTTGACTATCCTTCTTGAAGGATGTCTACTTGACCAGGTATAAAGAGCATATCCCACATAGGCACACTCACATTTAACTTCTTCATTTGTTCAATAATGTTTATGATTGAACTAATAACCTTTACTTATGATTTGGGAGCCACCACTAATTTTTATTAAACTTGTGAGCCTTAGGGCATAAAAATATTCCCTTGGTTTTGACTTTTTTGAGGTATTAGAACATTTGGGGTGACAGTAGGTTCACTTGGCTTTGTAGGAATCTCTTTAACTACTTCTTGATTATCATCCATGTTCCTTATTTTAAATCTTGTGTTTGTTGCCATTGGGATATAGGCCTGGCTAGAACTATCCTAATAGTTGGCTACATAGCACTCTTCTTATTCATAGTTCATCATTATAGCATCCAACTGATTTGGTCTTTGATTAGACCCTTGACCTTGTGGAGGCTCCTTTGTCTTGGTCATCATAGGTAACTATGCATTTTGGGCTATGAGAGCTTGGTTGTATCCAAAATTAGTAGATTATTTCCATTAATCATTGAAGGCCTAGTTAAGGTCAATATTTGGGGCCATATGTTGACTAAAGGATTGATTTCAAGGCATGGTACCCTTTTTTTCTTGAGCTACATTATTTTTATCAAGTACAAAGCTGTTGTAAGTACTAGAAAATTTAGGGTTTTAAGTATTTTTCCTATTTTATCCATGTTGCTCTTGTCCTTAGTTTTGACCTTGGCCCTAGCTTTGGTAGTTTCCCTTATATGGTGGCCTATTTGCTTGATAAGCCTATTTTGGGGTTGATATGAAATTTTATAAGGCCTATTGAAACCCTATTGCCTTTTGACATTTACTAGCTCATTACCCAAAGATTAAAACATGATTTTGAGCTCTTGAAAGTTCTTTTGCTCTATTGAATCATTAGATCCACTAGTAGAATCTTTATATTATTTTGGTACTAGAATTTCAGCAATCATTGGTGCATAAGGAATGACATCCAATAGAGGGATAGAAATAGGAGGTGGTCTAATTTTAGGAAATAAAGGCTTTGGTGGTCTGGGTGTAAGCTTTCCAGCTTGAACCAAATAATTTTTTACTTTGATTGCCACCTCATAAGCATCTAGAAGTATATTTCCTCCATTAGATTAGATCATTACTACTATATCACTATTCAAAACCTTTAGATAATATAGGAAAACAAAGTTAGGGGTTGGTCTAACTATGAATGATTCTATCCCAAGTTTTTTGGAACCTTGTGTTGAAGTCTTGCATGACTTCATGGGGAACTCTCCTAATGGTAGTTAGTTTCTCTGCAAGTGATAAATGGTCACTTTTTTCCTCAAATATTTGACACAAATATTCCCCTAATTGGTCCTATGTTTAAATAAAATTGGTAGAAAGACCTTTATACTAATCTAGGGCCTTTACTTCGAAAAAAATAGTTATATTCTCCTAAGTGACATTATGTATATTTAAAAATTCGGTTATGTCCATGAGGTGCTCAGAGGATGTTATAGCTTGGTCTCCAGTGTAATAAGGAACACTTTTAAGGAATGTAACTAGGATAGGATCATAGTGAGTAATAGCTAGATGGATTTGGCCATTAAAAGTCTCAAAATATCTAGGGACTATCATGGCTATGCAAGAGGTTAATAAAGGGCTTCTTGTTTCAGGGGTAGGCCTTAAAAATTACCTAGGAGAAAAAATTCCCTGATATAGATGTGTATTTATAAACCTTAATATTTTTGCTAAATTTAAAGGTAGTTTGACAAATTCTAAAGGAATATGTTTTGAGGCTAACCTTATCATTACCTTTGGCATGAGATGAAGCTATTGTTTTACACTACAGTGTTGATTCTTCCTTTTGGAGTTTTTAGATGCTATTGTTTGGGAGTCTAACTATTGTAAATTTTGATCAGACTAGCATCAAATTTGATCAATCCTCCTATTAAAATAAGTGAATCCCATTGGGTGTGCCAAAAACTATTATAGAATTAATTTACACCCTTGGAGAGGGTTGTTTAGGATCCCTCCAACTAAGCTATAATATTGGTACAACCCTAGGCTATGGGTATCCTATGATGGGGTTGAACCTCTAGAGAAGATCAGCTTCCTCTTGATACTCACTTAAAACTAATGCTAAATGAATAGTTCATAGGTTAAAGGGTTATAAATATGGTAAGGGATCCCAAGAAAGATAAAAGGGTGATAAACCAAAGTTAAATGGACACTCACATAAGATTGAACATGCATTGGATCATCAAATGGAAACTATGGCTTACTCAATCTCACTAATTGCATAAATATTTCATAAAAGAGGTTCCAATTTGAACACTAATCTAAACTTGTAAGTTAGTTTGAAAACACCTTTAAAGAGGCAAGTATAATGAAACCAAACTAGGAAGAATTTCTTTCACAAATTCACCATATACAAGCATACTAGGCACTAATTAAAGATAAGAGATAGGCAAAGAGTTAAGCCTATTAATTCAAAAGGTAGTTCTTACAATATTATGATAGGGTTTAACCATTTCAAATGATCACACATTTTTAAGAGTGTCGATGAGTATCCTTGTTTCAAATAATAAAATTCTAAATTTTAAAAATGAGAAAACAACCCCTTCAATGGGAATAAGACTAGGATATATAGAATAACAGAGATCAAAAGAAAAGATGTGTGAGTACACTATCATAAAAAGAAAACCTTGTCCTAGGTCATAAAATGAAACTGAGCTGACACCTTTTTCATTAACTAGAACACTACTCATGGCTTATTGAGTGAGAAAATCCCCAAATTTTTTGAGAATGCGTTGAATGCTCCTAGCTGTAATTCCCAATACTAGATCTTTTTCATTTATCCTTTATACCATCTCTCGTTTGAAGACAAAACCTCATGCTCATGGCTTTGTGCCATTTAGGAAACTACTTATCAAGACTATGTCCATGCTGAAGGATAAAAACCTTTTGCATTAATCACCTGTTTGCTCTACTTTCATATCTGGATCATAAGTCTCTCCTATAAATGGAAAACCAATCTAAGGACATTATATTTCCTATAGTTCTCTATATTAAAATAGACCTATAGAACATATGGCACATTCTAAACCCCACTTTATTTTTGTAAGAGCTAGGAATTAATTATACATGGATCCTTTTTTAACTCAGTGAACCAATCTCAAAAGCAAACCATGTAATCTCTAACTTATTAAACCAGAGATCAATATTAGATCCAATGGTGTTCCCTTTGTATTCTTTATATTCTATTGCATTATTTAGACCATTCCAAGGCATTTGAACCAGATCTAATTGCATTGGGAAGACCTTTTAAAACCCTTTATTTATGGTCAAAAATATCTTCTCAACTTTCATCAAGAATCTTGGTTTCATCTTTAATATAATTGGTTGTCAAAATCTTACATGCCTTATTGATATGTTGACTCAAATCACTCCATCGATTTCAATCTATATAAAGGGTCATAGACCATCTATCCTCTACCAATTAAACACAACATTAACACTTGTTATGCACACATTTTCCCCTGAGATTCACTCACCATAATATTTTATTGTATGATGCATCGTGGACTGTTATATCAACTAGGACCCAATATTTGAAAGCCAATGGCTAGTTTGTGATTTTAAAATTAACATCTTTACTCCTGTCAAATGATGTTCATGTGATTATCATTGATGATTGTGTGACCATAAAATTTAATCTCAAATGGATTTCCTTTTCTCTATCTAAAACTTGACATCTTCATGAATGTATTATATTTTTTGACCAACTTTGAAGGCTTGGATCTCGAAGTGTAAGAAACATGGAGACACCAAACTTGTAGGAGATGTTTCTGAGGTTAAAATGAATAAACCCGCTTGATCTATTAGTATTATAAAAAATTTAGGTGAAGATATTTAATTCATAAGTTGGAAATTTCAACTACTTCTATGTGACTTCCGAGTGATGGTTGAGCTCAAATGGCTAAGTATGGAAAACTTAGTAAAATCTGATTGAGGAGCCAACTTTGCACATGTATAACTTCATTTTCACTTTGGTTAAGGACCTATAAACTAGTGCATAGAAATTAGGAACCAATATGAATAAACCCATGTGACCACTTTCCCCTATAATCATTACATGTGTGATATATGGTCTTGTGAATATGCTCACTTGGATCTAATTGAATTTCTAGAAAATTAGCTATGGAAATTTAGCAAAATTTGGATAAGAAGCCAACTTTGAATATTCATAACTTTTGATGTGACATGGAGGAGGACCTAATACTTGGTGTATATGATCTAGGCATAAATTTTAACAAACCCATATGACCAATTCCCTCTTACTCATCCATATGTGGCAATGGTGACATTATCATAGTGCCTACTCAGAATTTTGTTACTAGGACCAAGTGTCTCAATGAACCAAATAAATAACCAAAATGATCCCATGCACTTCTAAGCCATTCCAATAATTTTTCACATCCCATAGTATCTTTTCAACTTTATCTATCTAGGTACAAGCTTGGTATGTGGGCCAAAAATGGCGAACAGTTCCCTTGATGCTTCACCCAAAAATACTCACTAACCTACTTAGTTTTCAAGTAAAAGGGGTAAAATAAAATGAAAACCAGAAATAAAACATAGAGGTCATGTACCAAATGTATTTTTATCTACTTTCATATGATTTCACTATGAATGAAAAGATTACAACCTAAATTTCACAAATCCAAAATAGTTTTTCCCCCATAATTATTTATATATGAAGGATATGGTTAATAAAACAACCAAGGTGAATGATCAAGATGTCTTAGAAAGGACACTAATGACACTTATATAATTGAACTCATAAAAACCATTTGATACACATCATATGACTTTTGAAAATATGACTAAGTCATATAGAGGCATGAACGAAAGGATGAATGCAAGGAAGTAAGATAATTATGACTAACATCTATCAATAATCCATCTCAAAATCACTAGATAAAAGATGAAAAAAGTATAACCTAGCTTTAATTCATTTAAAATGAAATAAAAAGTATTAAATTTCATAGGTATTTTCCGTACACTCATTTTTTATGCATAAAATGCCTTTCAAAGCTTCATTTATAGCAAAAAGAAGAGAAAATAGAGAGATAGGATAATGAGAAGGATCATCAATTGTCTTCCATCATTAAAATAATTAAAAAATAGAGGTATTATGTACAAAGGTTATAATTAATGAGTTTTCTTCTTGTTCTCAACATTCTAGGCTAAGTTTTGATGGAACTCTTTGTGAAGAATGGCATGGAAGATCAGCTTGACATGTTTAATCCTTCTTAAAGCTAACTCTTTTTATTAGAGTTACACCTTCACTTATTTGGGGGATAGTTACAAGTTGATCCTATGACACCTGGCCTACTTGGGAACCTTTTATGCCAACCTATCTCTTACAATACTTCTCTACCATGTGAGGGTTGAACTTGAACCTCAAACCTCTTTCTTCAACTAGTCTTTATCTATATAACCTTACCATTCCTTGTCAAAGTCTATTTTTTCAAAGAAGGTGACATAGACTATCCTATCTCTTAAGTAAGGTCTAATCTTATGATTCAAATACTATCACTATAGAGTATGATACATGGAAGTATTATAGTATGTCATAGAATCTAGATATAAGCATTAGAGATCACCTTAAGGCCAAGTCTTTGCACTTGTTTGACAAGAAGGTAGAAAGAGGCTTTCATGCCATAAAAGCTTCAATTAGCCTTTAGAGATAATAAGGGTTCTTGTCTCTATTTCAAGACCTAAAAAACTTGCATATATGACATTATATTCCCACCAAGATGCTCTGAGAGTTCTTTGATATTTAAAACTTTGAAACAGGATTGAAATTCCATTTTATTAATGTAAGAGTGATCACACTCTTCATTGAGTCCTATTTAGTGAATTTCCACATGTATTATCATTATGAATACCTTTTGAATGAGTGGTAAGAGATGTTTAATTTTTTGGCTAAGCTTGAAGAGCCTCTTCAAATGGTTAGGAAGGCTTTATTCACCCAAAATCCTATAAATAAGCTCAAAAGGAGAGATTCTCAAGCCATTTTCCATAATTTTAACTCACACATTATAGTTAGTGGATCTATCGAAGTATTAAGGAATGTATAATTATCATAAAAAAATAGATCATATAAATCCATTTTAGGCAATTAGAAAACCAAACTACTCCATTGGGATTCTTTTGGGGTTTTAGCAGGGTTTTAGGTGTCAAATTTGTTAAGGATTGTTCATAAAGAATAGATTTTTAATCTTATGAATAATTAAACAAGATTTAATTAGGGGGAACTTATTAACATCTCCAATATCCATTTGAACCCATGCAACTCCTCATGCAAGTTCACACATAATGAAGACTACCTTCTCGAGTAAAACAAGTCTATTAATGCACTCAAGAGAGTTGATTTGGCAAAATAAAGCATGAATGTGCTTGATTTTAGTTATAAAGTACCTTTTTAGGTATTTTAATCATAAAATGAGGTGTGAAGGTAGTATTTTCAACTCATTCATTCCTCAAACTCACTCAAACTTGTATTATCCCATTATTAGGGTTTATAAGTAGTCTTGTGAGAATGACCCTAACATCCCTTATTGGGAACTTTATCTTCATTTCAATGAGTCAAAAACCTATGGGACTTTTTTCTAATGTATTATACATCTCTTAATTTCCTTCATTCCTTTAATTTTCCCAAAACTTTCTTATCTTCTTCATGTTCCATGTGCAAGCCTATATGTGCACTTTTAGGCTTCTTGACTACTATGCATTAAGAATGGGTTATCCTAAGTTATTTTTGGCCTTTATAGTGATTTTATCAAGGATAAAGACCTTATTCATAATATTTATAAGGTAATACAACATCTCAACACCTCATCTAATCACAACATTTGTGTTCTCCCTCATTTTACTTGTGACAAGCTTGTAGGTGCCTATTTGATCAAGTGTGCCACTATAGATAATGTCTCCCATGATTTAATATTTCTTTCATCTATCTTTAGTTATGAAAATCAACTTTATCAATTCATTGTCTTTAACATGATAAGTATAGTTCACTAGGTTCCTATACACAACTAAGTGTGTTGTTGTTCCATTAAGAAGGCTCTTGAAAGTTTTGGAAAAGATTATTTATAATATTACCTAAGATTAGATATACTATCTTCCATCATGAGAAACCAATATCACATTAGTTTCTTGAGGTTCCAGCTTTAAATATATAGAAATCCTTTCTAGGTCTTACAAGCCTATTAGAGCTTTATCTCAAATAACTTTGACCATATGATGTTCTCATTACTTTATACATAGTCTCAATAGTTCTAATATTTCCTCTAAGATATCTCAAACTCTATATGGATTCTTAAACTCCTTACCTAACACAAAAGTTGCCTCCTTTAGCTTATTTTATAGGCAAACTTGTAGGTGCCTTTTTTAGGCTTAACACCTTCTTCACTCACTATGTGATTGACCTTATTACTTTTTATGATCTAATGAAGGGCAAGGTGAAGATAATTATCCCATTTAAAAATATTTCCAGTGAAGAAACATATAAATTTTATCAATAATTCTCACATCTCTTTTGTATACCTATAGGCTATTGGTATGTATATGGATATATTAGTCCTTTATAACCTCTATTCTCCACCATCTTGGAGGAATTTTGGTGGTTTTATTGAGATTAATCACCAACATGGACATCCCAATGTGTATTAGTTCTTAATCATTAGTATAGTCACTCCAAAATGCATTGAAATCTTGTTCATTAGTCACAAGCATGTATTCACTCTTTCACACTTGGAGACTTGTTGAGAATCACTAAGACCAATAGATCCCATGATATTTTAGATTATAATTTATTATATTGATATAATGAGTATGATATTTTTATATATTTTGTAAGAGTCACTTGAGATAATAAAACATCCAAAATTAACCAAAACCTTCTCATATAGGTTTGCAAGTCATCCAATATGAAGGTTTTGCTCAACTATTGATGTAACATGAAAAATGGATAATAAGAGACATATGGGAGGACTTTTATGATATTTCATGATCTCACACAATCCTCCATTTACACCAATGATCTAAAAAATGTTCTAAAACTTCCTAAAATTAGGCTTTGGGGTTTTATGAAGGTTTTAGACACTTTAATGTGTTAAGGATGATTCATAAAGCTTAAGGCCTAAATATCTTAGCTCATAATTTTAATTGGAAGTTAATATGGGTCCCCTCCTTTACCTAATATCATTTGCCATTATATTCTCTCTCATTTGTGTACCAACATCAAACCATTGACCCTTCTTGAGCTTGTCTAGCAAACCTATAAACCTCATGAAGAAATGGAATAGGTTTTTACCTTTTATGGGCCTACCACTTCTTCTCAAGCATGGATTTGGGTTTAAGGATACTAGAGAGATCCTTGGAGAGGCTTAGTATTTTTTCTTCAATGGAATCCTCTTTCAAAGAGACCTATAAAGGCCCTTTTTCCTTAAGAAACTACTTGTCCTTCTTTTTTACCCTATTAGAACAAATGAATTAGGTAGCTATGGAGTCTCTCTTGACGTTATAGTGGTGGATTAACATACTAAAGCATGTTCCACATTTATTTCCCTAAAAATTCTTCATTATTCTTTGTTTGAACATTATAAATGATAAGTAGGTAGTTACAAAAGTGTTCCAACAATAAAAGAGGGACTTTAAGACACCTTTGGAAATATGTACAGTCAAGGTATATATATAATGACTTTTAACAAGTGATAAATGACATGGAAAAATCTTATACTATGACATTTAAACCATCATGTTTGATCTCTCATAGCAAGTCTTATTAAAACATGTCATAGAACTAAAAAAAATGAATACCTTGAACTTTAGAAAATTAGCTTAACTTTTCCAAAATGATTGAAATTTCCATGTTATTAACTCATTATTTCTACTCCTTGGTCTATTTACCTAGCTTTTAATACATTTTTTCTTGGAGAGTCCTTATCTTATTGTCTAACAATGGCTCAAGCTTTACCTTGACTTTCATAATCACACCTTAACATTTTCAAAGTTATATTAGTTTATGCTAAACACTTTAGAGATGACCACATTGACTGACTTTGATGACAAGACTAGGTGTTTTGACTCCACCTCTAACTAAACTTCCCAAAGGTACTCTTAAAGCTAATATAAATAATACAATGCGAGATCAATCATGACAAAAACAAGATCCTTCATATGGATATGAACAAAATTAAGAGCACATGGGAAAATTTTGAAATTATAATACCTAATGGTGTCTAATTTTAAATAACATATTTGGTGACCTCCTGGATTGCATGGTTGCTATGCATCTAGACTAGTGGCCTTGATAGTCAAATGGGATATGGGGCAAGGAATTTTTCTTAAAATGAAAACATACTGAACTTCGAAAATGATAAAAAAAAATTTATAAATAAACTAAAAATTGGGGAAAACAATCAAAACACACACATGTATTATAAGACACTTAGAGGAAGGACAATAATAAAAACAAGTGTTATAAGTACTTTGGTAAAATAAATACTTATTATACTATGTACAAGACTAAAAACTAACTTTAATAATTTTTTTAAAAATGTATCCCATTTACTGGGATGCTCAACTCTTCTCCACTCAGCTTTCAGATCAAAAAATCATTATGTTGTTTGTAGCTAGTGTTAACATAGGGCCCATTCCACAATGTATCAAACTTATATGCCTATCAAGTTTGGCCCTATCCTCATCCCACTTTAACATAGGGTCTCCTTTGTATGATCTTGAAACAATTATCTTATCAAATGTCTTATTGACTTGGGTCTGATTACACTCCATGGTATACATGGCATGGTCTCTTATCTCCTCTAATGCCATTAGCTCTGTCAACCTTATTACCATGGTATCACTCTCCATCATTTCAAGTTGATGTGTTAACTCTAGGGCTAGTAATTCAAGATATATAGATAGCATGGCCTCTCTACCATAAAAAATAATGTATGTTGAGTTACTAATATCCCTCTTGGGGATAATCCTATCATTCCATAAGGTTGTCTTCAACTTAGTGTGTCTAGCTATTTGATTTTCTTCCACTATCCTCTTAATGATTCTAATCAAATTCTCATTTGTGGATTCTATTAGTCCATTTCCTTGAGGATAGTATTTAGAAGGGATTAGGTAGATGTCATGTCTAAGAGCCCATTCACTTGTCTTTGCACCACTAAATGCCATTACATTATCATAAATTATTGTGGAAGGGACTTCAAATCTAGTTAATAGGCCTTCATATAAGTTAAGGACTAAACTTTCATTGGCCTCCTTGAGGTGTATTACCTCCACCCATATTCTAAAATAGTTAGTAGATGTAAGCACCCACTTATGTCTTGCACTTAAAGAAGGGTTTATCATACCAATGAAATCAAGACCTCATTGCATAAATGGTTGATCTACTTGAATGGGATTGAGAGGGAGAGCTGAAATCTTTTGTTTCCCTATGAAAAATGAACACTTTTGACACCTCTTTACCCATGCATAAGAGTCCTTGAATGAGCTAGAATAATAATACACAACTCTCATAACTTTTTATAGATGTGGACTTGGGTGTAAAGTGACCTCTTGTAGGCCCATCATAAAATTATTCTAAAGGCCTAAAAATATGATTAGTTCCAACACATATCAATAGCATACCATTAAAATATCTTGTAAAGAGGATTCCATCCATAAGAACATAGGGTATGGACTGCAATCTAAAGTACCTTCATTTTTATTTATCCAAACTTGTAGGACACTCACATGTTTGAATAAATATTACCATATATTATGTCTAAATTGGGGGTATGAAGGTATAGCTATAGAAGGATAATATTGTAAGTCCAAAATAGATTATTCATTTTCTTTAAGGTCTGATGCCAAATACTCACATAGTTCTCTTCCTCTTACCAATTTGGTAGCTTTAATCTCCATGTCATAATCCATGACCTTGGTTATCCAACCAACCCTTTTTTCATTCAATTCATTATTCAAAATTAAGTCTCTTATGCTTGGATGTGACAACATGATATGTATTTTGTTATTGGAAACCATATTCCTAAACTTATTATGGCTCCTTATGATTTCTAACACTTGATTCTATATAAAGGTATATCTCTCCTCATAATCCTTTAGCCCTTGGCTAAATAAATCAATAGGTTGCTCAACACCTTCACCATTATGATGCATCAATAAGGCTGAGAAGGTCTTAACGTTAGATAAATCATACAAGAAGAAATATTTTGAAAAATAAGGATTGATCAATGTAGGTACTTGGGATATAGCTTTCTTAATAGCTTCAAAATTGATCTTCCATTCCTTATTCCAAATGAAAGATTGATGTTTATTCAACATGGACGTTATAGGTTTTACAAGGTTAGAAAAACTAGGTATTAACCTTATAAAAAAATTATTTTTCTCAATAAAACTTTGCAAACATTTATTATGCTTGCTAAAAGACAAAACTAATATAACACTTACTCTTTTAGGATCTATGGCAAGCCCATCCTTAGATATAATATGGCATAACATCTTGACTTAATGGACTAAAAAACACAATTCTTGGGATTTATAGAGATCCCATACTACCTACACCTTTCAAAACTTAGCTTGAGATGAACTAAATGATCACTAGTGTGCTTTGAAAAAAATATTTATGTCATTAAGATAGATTAACACCATTTCATGAATCAAGCCTTGAAAATCTATATCCATGGATCTTTGGAAAGTACCCCCTACATTATATATCCCAAATAGAATCCTTTTGTAGGCATATTTGCCCCATTTAGTAGTAAATGGTGTTTTGTATTGATCTTCCTCCTTCACCAAGACTTGATTATATCTAAAGTAGACATCTAAGAGAGGGAAGTGTTGAGAACCTGAATCTATTTGAATAATTTTCTCCATAGATGGTAAGGGATAATGATCCTTTAATGATACCCTATTTATATCTATGAAATCTACATATAATCTAATTTTTCTTTTCTTTTTCCTCATAGTGATTAGATTAGCAACCCATGAAGAGTGCTTAATAGGGAATATGATGCTTGATTCTATCAACTTAGTTAACTCTTTTCTCATTAAGAGATAAATATTTGGATTTACATGTCTTTGTATTTGCCTTGCAAGCTTGGCATGTAGATCAAACTCTATGGTATGTTGGGATAGTCTAGGATCAAACCCCTTAAGTTCACTATATTCCCAAGCAAATATATCAAAACATTATTTACATAACTCGAAAAATACAATCATTTCATCTTTAGTGCATACCCTTCTAATCTTAAAAAGCTTATCCTTGAAGATAGTAACCATTTCATGATGTTTTTCTTTGTTAGACATACTCACCTTCTCCCTCTTAATTTGATCATTCTCATTGGAGATGTTCTCAAGAGTTACCAACCCTTTGGGTAGACTATTGGATCTTAGCTGCATAATTATTTCTATATATTGTGTTTGTAACTTACATTGGTTTATTGAATAAAACTCAACTTCTTGTTGAAGGAAATAGTGATTTTTTTATCACCTTAAAAAACATGCCAACTTACATCATTATTTCTAATAGATGATCTTACTACTACCTTGAAATGTGGATAGTTTTTAGAGTTATTCACATAATTAAGAATATCAAATTGAGCTCCTACTATATCTAGCCTATTAGCATGCTAATTCTCTACTCTTGTGATTGATTATATGTTGAAGGCTTCAAATCCTTCAAAAAGGTCCTATGCCCTATGTTTTAAAGACTTCACCAATGTGCTCCTAGAAACATTTTTACCCTTTACTTGATGGACTACTAACATACTATCACCAAAAACTTGTAATTTCACTCCTTTCTTGCCCCTTGAATTCCATGAATAAGTACATCATATTCATTTAAATTTCAAGTGCATCTAAATATAAATATAATAGCATAATAATACCTTTAGTTTTAGGGAGAAACTAGCATCACACATATCCCTGCTCCATTCTTACTTCTTGAACCATTAAAGAATAACTCCCATAGACCATCACTATCTTCATTTGACTTGGAAAGAGATAATATAGTTGCACCTTCTTCATGAAAATAGTAAACACTTAGATCATCTTCTTCAATACTTTCATATGGATCATATTCATGATTTTATGTTCCCCACTCATCAAGAAAAATGTCTGATATGCCTTCAAGAGTTACAATCAATTCTTGATCATTAGGATGATCTCTTTCATCAATGATAATGTAATTCACATTTGAGATATCTATTTTTTATAGTTCAAGATGGAACCTAGAAACAGGTTCAGACCTAATTGTAACCTTAGTACCATATCTAATTCTAAAATCTATATATGACCAATTAGATGAAAAATACCCCCCAATATTAGTAGTGAAGTCTCTTAAAAAACTAAGGTGGAAAATCCACTAAAGTAACATCTGATTGAAATTTCTCCCCATTAGTCATTTCATGATTAGGAACTTTAACTTGTGTCATTAAGGGCATTGTTCCATTGTGTCATAAAAAATTGATTGAACACCTCATTTTTATTGGTAATTTGATTATGAGGTTGAGCCCATTAAGAATACCAATCATGCTCTTTCATAAGGTTGTTTTGAATAGGTACTAAATCTTTAGAGGTAGAGGTAACATTTGGATTATGACTGTTATATGGTTTAGCATTAGTAATCTACCCTTGTCCTTTGAAATTTGGATTAAAAAGGTGGGGTATTGGGATGATAGGACTGATATGGACCTTTATAAGGTCTATGAGGATGATTTATATATCTATTCTAAGATACCATATCATTTTATTGGGATTTGATTAGGTTCTTTAAATCTTGCATTTCATTTGATTAACTAGGGGTAGCTTGCTCATGACCGTTTAGTGTGGAAATGGGAGCAAGAGTTGGTGTAGGGGATTGTATATCAAGGAACAATGAAATGGATGGTTTTAGATAAATATTTATATATTTTATGTGGTTATTTTCAACCTTGATGGAAAAAGCATAGGCCTCAGGTAAGGTTTCTCCTCTAGTAGATTATATAATCATAGCTATGTCATTATTTAAGGATTTGAGATAGTAAATGAAGGCATAGTTTACAATGGGTCTCATAAGAGTTAGAATCCTATCCCATGTTTTTTGATATATAGAATTGAAATCTTGAATAAAATCTTATGGGGCTCTCTTGATAGTGGTAAATTTCTCAACCAAATACAAGTGATCACTCTTATCCTCAAACCTTTTACTCAATTTCTCTCCTAGTTATTCCCATGAATCAATAGAATTTAGAGCCAATGTCCTACAAAAATATAGATTCATGCCCTTAAATGAAATTTCTAACAATCTAATGGCCATATTCTCTTGATTAATATTATGAATATTACATAAGTTGGCCATAGCTCTAATGTGCTCAATGAGGGTAACGGTGTTTTATCCACTAAAGTATGAGACACTTTTAAGAGATGTCACAAGGATGCCATCATATCTTGAAATATTTAGATGGGATATATGATTGAAATCAATAAATGGAATGTTTACATCCATATTAATATCTTTAGGAGAACTTGGAGTATAATATAAATGGATCTTCCTTCTAGGAGTTTTAGTATAAGGATTATAATGAAGGAATATCTTTATTTTGGCTAAAAATGGAGGTAACTCAACAAACTCAAAATAATTACCTTTGGACCTTGACCTTTTGGTCACATTTGGCATGAAATTTACATACTAGTCTATAACAAAGAGCTAAAAACTTATTTGAGTCACCAAATATTGCATGAAGGAGACTAACATAGCTACAAATTTCTCAAGACCAACATCAATCTTGAACAACCTTGTTGAAATTGGGTCCCACCAAGCATGCTAGAATGTTATCAATCTAAATTTTCACCCTTTAGAAGGTTATTTAATCTATCTTATTTAAAATATAGCATGGAATCACTTATAGGCCTCTGGGTATCCTAATTGATGAAATGAATCTCTAGATTGGGCTAGCTACCTTGATGATTCACCAAAAACTACTCACTAACCTACTTAAATTGTAAGGAAAAAGGGAAAATGAAGAATAAAACCTAAAAGAAAACATGGAGGTAATGCACCAAATGTATTTTTCTCTACTTGCCTATGATTGCACTATGAAATGACAAGATTACAACTTAATTTTCAAAACTCCAAAATAGTTCTTCCCACACAAGTGTTTCTATATGAAGTTTATGGATAATATAATAGCCAAGGTGAATGATCAAGAAGCATTATAAAGGATACTAATGACACTTTTACAATTGAGATCATAAAAACCATTTGATACACATCATATGGCCTATGGAAAGATGAATAACTCACATAGAGGCATGAATGAAAAGGATAAATGCAAGGAAGTAAAACAACTATCACTAACATCCATCAACAATCCATGTCAAAATCACTAGATGCAAGATGAAGAAAGTATAAATCAACTTAAATTTATTTCAAAGGCAATAACAAGTATTAAATTTGGTAGGCTTTTTCCATACACATTTTGAAGATGCATTCAATGCCTTTCAAGGCTTCATATATATCATAAAGAAGATAAGAGAGAGAGATAAGATAATGAGAAAGATCATAAATTATTCTCCACCATCAAAATAGTTTCACAATAGAGGTATTATGCCACTAAGTCTATAAGGAATGAGTTTTATTCTTGTTATCAACACTGTAGGCCAAGTATTGATAGAGCTCTTCATGAAGAGTGGTGTGGAATATCACCTTGGTAGGTTTGATGCTTATTGAATCTAACTCCCTTTTTTAGAGTTATACCTTCACTTATTTGAGGGATAGTTACAATTTGATCCTCTAATAACTATCCTACTTTGGAACCTTCTATGCAAAATTAACTCTTAAAATAATTCTCTACAATGTGATGGTTAAACTTGAACTTGAAACCTCTTTCTTTAATTTCTCTTTATCTCTAGACCCTTGCCATTCATTGTCAAAGGTTACTTGTCCAAAGAAGGTGAAATAGACCAAACTACTTCTCAATAAATGTCTAATATTGTGATTTGAAAACTATCACCATAACATGTTGCTTCATGGAAGTATTTTAATAGATCATAAAATCTTGGTAAAATCATTAGAAATCACTTTAAGGTTGAGTCTTTGCACTTGTTTGATAAGAAGATAACAAGAGGATTTCAAGCCATAAAAGCTTCAAGTAGCCTTGAGAGCTAAAAAGGGTTCTTGTGTCTATTTCATGACCTAAAATACCTTGTATATATGATATTATATTCCCATTAAGATTCTTTGAGAGTTATTTGATCCTTGAAACTTTTAAATAGGTTTGCAATTCCATTCATTGAATGTAAGAGTGATCACACTCTTCATTGAGGCCTAGTTAGTGACTTTCCACCTATATTATCATCATTAGGACATTTTAAATGAGTTATAATAGATTTAAAATCCTCTACCCAAGCTGGAATAACCTTTTCAAATGGTTAGGAAGGCTTTGTTCACCCAAAATCCTATAAATAGAATCAAAATGAGAGATTTTTAGGCCAATTTTCTATACTTTTACCTCACACATGATAGCTAGTGGATCTATAAAATGACCAGGTGATTTGTGAAGATAATATGAATGGTTTTAGATACATTTCAATCCATTTGGGGCACTTATAAAACCAAACTTCTCCATCAGGCTTCTTTTGGGGTTTTAATGGGGTTTTAGGTGTTAAATTTATTAAGGATGTTCATAAAGAATAAATATTTTAATCTTATAAATAATGACAAAATATTGAATTAGGAGTAAATTATTAACCTCTCCAATAACCATTGGAACCCATGCAACTCCTCATGCAATTTCACATGTAATGAAGACTACCTTCTCAGGCAAAATAGGTCTATTAGTGCATGAGAGAGAGCTGACTTAGTAAAATAAAGCATGAATGTACTTTATTTTAGTTTTAAATGTCCATTTCAGGTATTTTAAATATAACATGAGGTTTTTAAGTGGTCTTATTAACTCATTGGTTCCTCAAAATCACTCAAACTTTCATTAGCCCATTATTAAGGTTTATAGGTAGTCTTGTGTGAATGACCCTAACAGCCCTTATTAGTCACTTTATCTTAATTTAAATGAATGAAATCCATATGGAAATTTTTTCCAATGTCTTATACATCTATTAATATCCTTCATTCCTTAAATTTTCCAAAAACTTGCATATTTTCTTCATGTTTCATGTGCAGGCCTGTAGCTGCACTTTTAGCTTTCTTAACTACTAAGCATTGAGAATGGGTTCTTAGTTGTTTTTGACCTTTTTAGTGATCATATCAAGGATAAATACCTTACTCATAATATTTTTGAGATAATACAACCTCTCAACACCTCATCCAAATTCAACATGTCTGTTTTTCATCATTATACCTTTGACAGGCCTATAGGTGCCTATTTGATCATTTATGCCACTGTAAATAATGTCTCCCATGTTTCATAATTTCCTTCATCTACCTTGAGTTATTATAATTGACCTGATAAATTAATTTTTATCTTAAACATAACAAACATAGCTAACTAGGTGCCTATACATAGTTAAGTGCACTGTTGTTCCATTAAGAAGGCCCGTGAAAGATTTGGAAAAACTTGTTTATAATCTTCCCCAAGATTGGATATATTGTTTGTTGTGGCCAAAATTTCCCCCTTTCTTCAAAATGGGGAACTCATTTAAAAATTTCATGAAGTAGAGCTTCAGGGTCTGTTCTTTTATTCTCATCAACAACACTTGCTTAAATCCTTGGAATGTACATCACTTTGATTTCCCCTAGCAACAACATGCCTCTTTTATTTTAGAAATAATGAGTGTTTATTATTTTTATAAATCATGACACTAACATTGTAGGTTAAATTTTTCCAAAATATCCCAAAGTCTCATTTAATTCTTGAAATCAACAGACTCATCACTATTCACAACAAATCAAAATCTATGTAATTGACAAGTTTTTCATATATTGTATTCCTTTTCATTTTTTTACTTAGTATTTTTTGTGAATTTCATAGATCTTGGAGAGCCAAGTTGAATGAGAAGGTGCCACATTACCATGTGTTAAAGTGTCTAGTCCCCTAGACCTGTTAGATATATTAGAGCCTAGAAGAGCCTGACCAAATGAGAACATGTCATGCTAACACAAGTCAAAGTGACTAGTCATTAGGACCTATTATAGATGTCAGAGCCTAAAAAATCCTAATATAATAAGAAGACACCACATCCCCAGATGTCAAAGTGGCTAGTCCCTCAAACCATTCATAGATGTCAGAGCCTAAGAGAGCCTATTTGAATGGGAAGGCACCACATCACCATGAGTCATAATGTCTAATCCCTAGACTTGTTAAAGATGTTAGAGCTTGAGAGAGCCCAACCAAATGGGAAGGAACTACATCACCACAAGTCAAAATGGTTAGTCTTTAGACCTACAAAGATGTTAGATGGTGGGAGAGATTGATCAAATGGGAAGGTACCACATTGCCAAAATTTAGAGTGGTCAGTCCCTTGAACCTATTAGAGATGTCAGAGCCTAGGAGAATCAGATCAAATGGGAAGGTGCCACATCAATAGATGCCAGAGTGGCCACTCCCCTAGACCTATTAGAGATGTTATATCCTAGAAGATCATAGCCAAATGAGAAGGTTCCATGTCACCATATGTTAGAATGGCTAGTCCCCTAGACCTATCAAATATTTAGGGCTTGTGAGAGCCTTAGAAAATGAGGTGTCACATCACCACATATCAAAGTGACCAGTCCCCTAGATCTATCAAAAATGTCAAAGCCTGGGAGATCTTGGTCGAAGGAGAAAGTGCCAAGTCGCCTACTATGTAGATGAACTATAATCCACCTAAGGCCCTAAGAAAGTCAAAATAAGGTAAAAAAATATCAAAGAGATAATTAAGATGTCCCACATGTCCTTAGGTGACACATCACCCTTATTAAGGGAATGATGTGGAGTATGAATCCATGCCTAGGTGGAAACTATTATTGGGAAGACTAATGAGTAGATGACATGTTAGAAAGTGGGAGATAATGGAAAAACCTCTAAGACATGTGACTATGTGCCTACAATGCACTAAGTATACATATAATGGGAATTTGCACCCAATTAGATAGTTTTAAACATTCAATCACCATTACCTTATCTAACTGGTGGTAGAGAATCATGGGATACAAATTTAATTCTATATTTATAATTAAAGGGATAAAATCTAGTCACCAAATCAAATTCAATTTTATAGCAAGTGAGCTACTAAATTCCGTTAATGTAGGTGGGTTATATGCATGTAATATTAAAATCCTCAAATAAGATCACTAACAATTACCATTGTTACCTTCAAATATATCTCTAACTCTTTGCTTTAAAAATTCCACATAGCCCCTGTATCTCATGCCTTCTACACTTAAAACTTCCTAGTTACCCCTTCTCCTACTCCAATGGTTACATCATCCTTGAACCCAAAGTTTAAACCTAAATATGGGGATACCACATTCCTAGCTAGCTTGACCAAGTTCAAGTGCTATAATGATATATTCAAAGTGTTCAAGTAAGTCCTGAGGGATTCAGGATTAAATGATGACTAGTAGGAAGAGTATGAGGATACCCTCAAATCCTAAAAGAAGTGTGGATTCCATAGAGCTACAGACAAACTACAAGTGTTCTCCTGCACTGACCTATTGAGAAACATCCTTCACAATTCCATCTGCATGTAAGATAGGGTCAATGACTGGGTATTCTCACCCAAATCTTGGCACCAAATTATTGATATCTCTAAGAAGGACTTCAAAGAATACTTCTCCCTCTTAGACTTCACTTTATCCTATGATATAATAGTGGTAATTTGTTGGATGGGGATGTGCCATATATATGATGTCCTTCATGATTGGGCTAAGAACTTAGATTCTAGGTGGGTTAACAAGGAAGATATCAATAACTACATAGTCCAAACCTTCCAAGAGTAATTCTAGTTAGGCATGATCCTACTAAACTAAATATTTAGGGGCTAGGATTTCTAGCACATCAATGAGTTATGGTTACCTCTCCTTCACATGATCCTTACATGTTTAGAGGTACTAAACATGGGGGGATTGATCAAATTCAAGTTGGTATACACCATCACAGATGCCTAAGCTAAGGGAAATTTCTACATGATGAGCTACCTATTAGATGTGAATTGGGGGATGCTCTCTTTCAAGCCTTCAACCCTTCTTGCATGTGTTCCTAAGGGTTTAATGGTCCATTTGGTCTTTTAAAAACTATATGGCCACTAGTTATACCATCACATATAGGACATGTGATCACGTCTACCTAGTGGTCTATTAAGACATCAATGAAGTCGTAATGCCCCAGATCTTGAAGGTAATTAGAGATCATATCATAGCCATCAAGGACTATTGGTTATATAAGGATGACATTTTTATCTAAATTATGGGTTTCCTCAAAGATCCCCTCTACCTTCTATATTACATTCCTAACCACCTATAAGAATAAGAGATCACCTATAAAATAGTAGAAAGCATCTTTAGTTTTTGGGTACAGTGTCAATAGAAGGCATCCCCATAACTCTCGATCACCATAATTCACCATGTATACAATACCTTCCCTTTAATTTAGAAGATGGACATTGATAGAGACTCCTTCCCCCTTATAAAGTGCAAGGTCTAAAAAAGGGACCCTAAAGGGGTAATTCTAACTCACTTATCATGGTACTCAACTTGCCTTTAAGCTAGAAGATGGACATTGATAGAGACTCCTTCCCCCTTATAAAGTGCAAGGTCTAAAAAAGGGACCCTAAAGGGGTAATTCTAACTCACTTATCATGGTACTCAACTTGCCTCAACATCAACTACAAACATCAGGCTAAAGATGATTATGAGCTATATTTTTATTTTTTTATGACTAAGATGTACTATCCTAGATCATGGCCAAGAAGGATAAAAATGGAAAGAAATCTTACTCAATCCCCTTTGAACCTCCTCCAACTCTCACTTAGTCTATAAAGGGCCCAACTTTGACAGCTCTAGCTATCTCTTGAATGATCTTGTAAGGCATTCCTCCACCTTCTCCTCTTTGAGCTCCTAGTATAACTCTACTTCTTCCAATAGCTCTTGATCTGTGTGCCTTGACTCCTCCACATCCTCTATTTTTTCTTTTCACTCTACCTCTACTTCCTCTGATAGCTCTAATAACTAGGATACAATAGATCCAATCTTAGATTACTTGATGTTAAGCATCCTAGGCATATCTCACTCAACCACTAGTACCTCAACCCCAAGGTGCACAACCCCTAAGGTTTGATGTGGATGAAAACCCAAGATTGGTCCCATAATAAGGATCCTAACATGAATCCATCTAGGTTCACCCTCTCATACCTATATCTCCTCTCATTTCCCTTCCACCCCTCACTATCACTAATTTCCAACTCCCAATTCCAACACCCATTAATTTTGTTCTACCCTCATAAATCCCCCAAGTGGTGCCTCATCTATTTTATATTTATCCTCCTCCATATTTCACTCAAGTTTCTTTGGCCTAGGTCATTCTAATCATCCTTTCCTTTTTATTCCCTTCTACTCCCTCCATCTCACAACCTAGAGTCCTCTTAGTACCTCCCTTGGGTATGCCTTTAAAAACATGCATGACTATAAATTTCAAAATCATACACTTTCAACATTGACCCTCTCAATTCCTAATCCATTTAGTTTAACACTCCCATCAGTACTTCCAATTCCTTTACCATCATCTCTTATATCTCCTATCATTTGGTTGAACCATATACTACAACATCTAGAGCCAACCAAGGTAAGAAACTAAATAAGAATCAGAAGGTAGCCCATGCTCTAACTCTAGCATGGAGGCACTCTACTCTGATTCAACCTCCTTTGCATCTCTTAGTATCTCCTTTGTCCGTAGCAACAAAATCTTAGTGCCTAGCTCCTTAGTCCCATCTTTCCATTACCCAAGGCACCACGAGACTAAATTTTAACCATCCCATCTCTTCCTTGTTATTCAATAACCTATTCTTGAGGTAAATTTCACCTCAGATCAGCCTAACTCAAGAAAAATATTGGGTGAAAATGTTCCCTTGATCCTCCCTTTTCATTCTCCCTCTTTTCACCCTATTACCCCCTCTACTTCCATAACTTTCCTTATTCACTCTTTCCACTTCCTCCATCTCCCTTCCACCTCATCTTTTGCCCTTCACTACCATTTCATCCACCCCTCCTACACCCCCTAAAACCTATGAGATGGTCCCAAGGTCACATGTTTTATAAATGACTATCTAGGGTGACCCGATATGTAATAAATTTTTGACTGAGCCTCTTAAAGCATGAATAAAATAGTCACACAAAGGTTTATCTAGGAGGGGAACCTGATGGTATGGTAGACCCATTAGGATTTGTTATCCCTCACCAAGGTGAGAAATTCTACTAGGGAATAAAATATTGTTGAGGACCCATTGTCAATTATATGGGATACCCATGATATGTTTGAGAAGCTCTTAGAGTACATGCAAATCCAAATCTAAACTTTAAAAGCCTGTGTGAAGAATTCTTTTCTATTCAATCCAATTAGGTAGTTCAAGGATACTCTCTTAATACTATTCTCAATCCTTGGGAAAGTAGTGGAGACTTTGGATGACATTGGTGCACTTATATAATAGACTCAGGCCTACATGGAGAGGATTTCATAGATTAATGTAAAATATTAGAAGTTACAAGTGGTGGTCAAAAAAAGGATGTTCCCAAATCTAAAACTCATGTTGACCTTAAACTTGGGGTTTTACTAGACATACATTGGGAACATGAGAGATATAGTGGAGGAGTGGTTAGCCTTGGATTGCACTATAATTGGACCCTTGGAAGATGGAAAGAAGAAGATATCGATCTACTTCAAGGAGTTTAATATATCTATGTTATTTCACCCAGATGGAACCTTACTCAAACAAGGGGAATTTATAGCTCACTTAGGTTAATTCAATCAAGTTATGAGGGATAAAATTTCTAAGGAAAACTAGGAAGGGGTACAAGTGGTGTTGGACCTATCAACACAGTCCATAGTGAGAATCAACTAGGTCTATAGAGTCCAAGCATTAGTATAATATCCCTTTCATGTCTCTTAGAGACTGGTAGCTCAAGGTGAGGTAATCTTTAAGGATCCCCTAATTAATCTTTCTAAGATAAACAATGCATTTGACCTCGTGGTAACCATTTTGGAAGCTAGTAGCACCTAGTCAAATGAGTTAGGTGCTACTCCTTCTTAATTGCCTCTTCATGTCAATTAATTGGTCCCCAAAAATTTGTTGTAGGTTTGTATGGATTATTTTATTTAAATTTTTAAATATTATTGTAATTTTAATCAATGGCCATCATGGCCTAAGATGGGATTCTCATGTTATATAGAGGTGACCCATATCCTTATCTATATAAGGAAGATTCATATTGTATTATGTGGTTGAATAGGAATTGTTCAAAAGTACTATCAAATTATAACCAATATTTCACCTAATTTTCCTTCATCACTCTAGACTATAAAATCAAATCAATTCAATTGTTGTAGAAACATTTACTCTTTTTAATGAATATAAGATCTATTTTCTATAAGAGGGTCTATTCTATGTTTTAATTTTATTTCTTCTCTATGTTTGAATGATTATTAGTGCTAGGTTAATTGTATTACACTTTGTTACTTTATGTATGTTGTGATTATGATGTGGTTCGATATTATGATCACTGTGTGAGTTATTTCATTTCCCCTTTAATTATGTTGATAATTTGTGTCAAATTATAAGTTTTCATATAGATTTATGTGTTTTTGACAATAAACTCATAGTTCTCATCATTAGTGAGAAATCATATTAAAGGCATACTCTCATTTCCCTTAGAATCTTCCCCTTGTATGTTCTTAGAGGTATAATTTTAGTGAAACCCATTATATTGTGGTATAACTATGGCAGAGTCACTTGGCTCAATGACCAATGCATTGAGATGATTTAGACTTGGAGGATCCCCTTTTTCGCCTTAAATTTCCCTCTCTTTTGTGTTTTTTCTTTGGCATTAAAATACCCTTTCCCCTTGTGTGCAAAAATTATAAGTGCAATACTCAAATTATCATAACAATCTTTAACTTGTGTGTAAGACATTAGATTAAACTTTTAGTGGTGATAGTGCATCTCTTAGAGATTATTCACATAGACTCTATTTTTGAAATTAAATACCTATAGTTGTACCCTGGGCTAATCTTAGATCATTCCTAAAATGGAGGATTAAATTCCATAGTTTTGCCCACCTTCCCCTCTTTAAAGAATGCCCAATCTCATGGGCATTTTATGAGGAGTAGATTAGATCGAACAACAATTGGCACTAGAAGGAAGGCCTATTTAAAAATAATTCATGATTTCCAATAATTCATTTTAATAATATGTTGATTTTGGATTAATGATAACCATGTGATAACTACTATTTGATTATGAAGCATCTTGAATACTAGTTTGTCTATTATCAAGGCTAGGTCCCACTAAGGTTGATTGGTAATTTCACCTTATTTTCCATAAAAAACCTAGATCCAACCAACCTAGACCTACCATGATTCCTATTAGCTCATCACCATAACCGACCCTAAATTTGTAGACCAAGATGCCCTAGTTAGCTGACTCAACCATTAACATTCCAGGAATTTCTCATGATTTACCCAAGAATCCTAAGAGGTATCTCCTTCATTTCACCCTTGGCATGGGATGAACTATGTAGGAACACATAACCTCCTATAAAACCAGCCTAAGACTCCTAAATGTCTAACATGAGGATGTGTTGTGCAATATTTTGCCCTTTACCTTAATGGACTCTACATATGATCGGTTCCTCAACCTTCCCAAAGACTTTATCCAAAGTTTGGACCATTTTAGTTCTACTTTTCTTGCCTAATTTGGGCAAGTGATAGACCAATTATTCTATAACAATATTTTTCTTGTATCAAGAGAGATCCTAATGAGCCCATTAGTAACTTTAATGATAGTTTTCAAAAGATATATAGTTGGATAACCATGATTTATCAACCTAACCCTAAACTATTACTTGAAATGTATAAGAATGGTCTAGACCCTTAGAAAACCATGTTCTTAAGGAAGGAAATAACCATAATATACCTATCCTCAACTTATGAAAGGGTCATCAAAGTGGATAGGAAACTAAACCCTCAAAGTCACATAATGAACCCCACTCCTAGTATGTTACCATAAATGTTAGCATTGAACTACTTGCCCAACATTAATCAGAATGTATCTATGCCTCAACCTCTCCCTTTAATGCATCAATTCCCACTAAGTCATCCCACTTCAAACTAACAACTAGATTTCCTAAAGCTAGGAATCCAAGAACTAATTTCCCATACTCAACATCAAATAATGTTAACTATAGCTAAAAATACTCAAACCACACCTCAAGAGTATACTAAACCTGAGCTATATTTCATTCAATGGATGGTACAAAAACTCAATAATGAATTATTAGGGATACAAAGATAGGTGAGTAAATCTAATGTAAAAAATTCCAACAAAAAATTTACATATCAAAGACCAAACAAGAACTATAACCATCCTCACAACCCCCTATAACCTTCACCCAATATGTTCCTTGAGATAAATATCTTTGAGATAGCCTTATTAATTGGTGTCGAGTACATAACACAATGGCACATGGGGAACTAGACTACATAGAGTTTAGTTCTTCTTTTAAGATATTCCATAAAGAGATATAAGAATACAAGGTGGTCTCCAATCATCCTAAATCCTCTAACTCAGGTAAATTCCCTAGTACTACTATGGTGTTAGAAACTATGGATTTCCCTAGCCAAAAAGATAATGAGCTACATGATGGTATTAGTGAGGTGCAAGAATTTCAGTAGTTTTAAAGGAGTAAATTTTCCCTTAGGAATAGCCACCAACAATAACCCATTACTACGTCAATCCCCTCAATAATGGTGTAAACCCACCAGACCAAAACTCTAAGAATGATCCCCCACCTCCAAGACCTCAATAACTTAAGGCACCTATGGAAACCCCACCTATCTAAAATAAAAGAGGTTAAATATTTGAGGATATGAAAAATATCAAGGCTAACATTACCCTTCATGAGCTTTCTCAAATCATAGAGTAATGATATCTCTTGCTAAAATATCTAACTTAAAATCCAACCCTATAGGCCCAACCAAAATCAAAAGTATCCCAAACTAATGTGCTCATTCACAAGAATAAGATATTAGTACCTCCTTTCCTTTGAACCATCTAGTTATTCAGAAATAATTTGCATAACTACTTAGTAAATTTAAGAGCCTCAATTAATGTAATTCTTCTAGGCATATGTGAAAAACTCATCCTAACCCCCATAAAATTGGATAAGGTAGTGGTACAGTTAGACAAGTCAAAGGTGAAAGTGATAGGTGAGTTTCTAAACATCCACATCTAGTTAGAATATAATCCTAGGATTCAACACTTTATAGACATCCAAGTGGTGGATATCCTAGAAGCCTATGAAGTGCTCCTCAATAGAGATTAGTCCAAAGCCATGAATGGGTATATGGTCATAGCCATGCGGTTTCCATGGAGAGGATTAGATAGAAAAATAAGGGTATAAAAATAACCATGCATGGAGCATATGATAAAAAAATACAATTCGATTAATGAGAGGATAAACTTGGTCTCCTTAGACCTAGGCATCTACACACTAAGCACAAAGCCTCCCAAAAACCAAACTAGTCACATCCTAGGTTTGCTTGGCCTATGGTCTCTTTATATAGATGAAACTCACTCCAAACAAGGTAGTAGATCTAATGTTCTACTTAAATACCCCTTAGGGATGAAACATCTAGCATAATATAGGTTTTAGTTTATTTGCATGAATAATCTAGTAGAATATGAAGCTCTAATCCTGAGATTACAATCTACATTAAGACACGACGCAAATGAACTAAGACTATTTAACAACTTTAAACTGGTGGTCAACCATATCAAGACCTAGTTTAAATGCAAACTATCATAACTCATAAGGTATAATCATAGCTATTTTGACCTAATCAAAAATTTTAATGCATTCAATATCATCTTGATTCCTTGAGAGGAAAACCAAGTAGCCAACTCACTAGTGTCGGTGATAAAAAACCTAACTCCCTTAGATGATATTGAATTACAAGGGTTATCTATAAAACTATTATGATGTCCATCTATCCCAGAAAACATGACAAAATTCCAAGTCTTTGAATATTACCAACAAATCATCTAGTTTTTTAATAATGAGGAGATATTCAAGGCCCAAATCATATATGAGAAAGATAAAGACAACCTAGAGAATGAGTTGGATAATGATGGGATCCTAAATATTCATGTTAAATAAATCTCAAAGGGGATGATATCCTTAGAAACAACATTTGATTCATTATGCCCCACCTTTTAGGTGAAAACACCAATTTTTAGGACCAAAAGTGTCAACTCATTAATCTCAATCTTGCAGAGAATTGCCAAACAGTTAATGTGGGTCTTTATTAGATGGACCACAAATTAAAACAATTATGGAGGTTCCTTCTTAAATGTAAAAACATAATTTTATAGGCTTATGGAGACCTTGAGGTCTTCAACTTGAGAGCAATCACTCATACTATCCTCTTAAAACCTAGCTGAAAACCCTTCAAGCAAAGGTAGAGGTTAGTGAACCTAATACTAGAGCCCTTAATACATAATGAAGTATATAAGTTACTATCTGCAAGGATAATTTTCCTGGTCTGCCATTCCACTTGGGTGGCTTACTTAGACTCGATGTAAAATAATAATGGATAAATATACTTATGCATGGAATTATGAAACTTGAACTGGGCCTTAGATAAAGATAACTACCCATTACCCTCCCTTGTTGATGTGATCTAGATCATGTTCAAGTCTCAAATGATATCCTTCTTGGATGGATTATCAGGATACAACCATGTCTTGGTCAACCCCAAAGATAGAATAAAGACTACTTTCACGATCAAGTGGGGCACATTCACTTATAAATAGATGCCTTTCGAGTTAATAAACATTGGTGCCAATTTTTAAAGGGCAATAAACTTTACTTTTGAGGGCCTAATAGGTAAGTGTATAATAATATATATGGATGAGCTAACTATGTTTTCAAAATACAAGTCAAACCATTTGCACTACTTTAAAATGGTATTTAAAATATGTATAAGGTATGACAATTCCTTAAACCCAAAGAATAACATGTTTGGTGTATGTGTTAAAATATGTTCATCTTGCTAATTTCAATAATTCCTACTAATTTATCCTAATTCTTATATTTATTATCTATACTAACCTTTGTCCCAATACTCATACCCATTTTTACATCACATAAAACCTTTACCCCTTCCTAAAACCAATTAATCCCTTCATTGAACCTCTAATAGATCTTATTACCTACTAACCTACTCTCTAAACCCACTAGCCAATTCTAAATTCAAAAATATTTTAACCACCCACCTACCACCCTACACTAGCCTTCCCTAAACCCCTAAACCCTATGGGGAGATTTATAAAATTGGAAGATTATATAAATCTCTCCAATTTATCCCCCTTCATCAAGAATTTTCCTATTATAGATATTTCATGGAATTAAAAATTCCATGGAAATTCCTTAACCATAGATCTTAATGGCCCAAATTTAAATTTGGACAATAGATCTTCCCCCCATATGTATATAAAACTAAACCACTTCTCCCCTCTCAAAACTAATGAAGAAGAGAATTAAAATCCACTAAGCAAGCCAATTAGCACTCTCATCAATCATCCATACTAGTATTTAAGCACTCATAAAACCATTTTCCAACATCCATAGTCTTCTTGGAAGCCATTGTCAAGCAACTACAAGCAATCCAACAATCAAGTCTTAAATCTCAATCATACAAGTTTTAATCCTATAATGGAGACATGAGAAGGTAAAATGCATGGTAAGCAAGCTCTGTTGATTCTAATTTACTTTCTCTATCATTTCTTATTGGTGTCATTGATTTTGGGTGTGTGTTTCCATTTGATAATATTTCAAAGAATCCTAATTTTGGTGCATATTTTAGCAACCTCAATGGGACAATCCCTCCCAATATAACCAATCCAAGAATTGTTGTTTGCAGCTTGTAGGTTAGACTGAAGCAAATTTGATGGCTTTTGATTTTTTAAAATTCACATTATTTTGGTAAAAATGTGCTCTAGTTTTTTATAAACTGCTAATTGTTTATAGATAAATTCATAAAACAAATTCTAGGTTCTAAGTGTCTCACTCCCATATTTTTAGATCATTTTATGATTTCAAATTTTGTTATGTATTGAATAAGTCATGGTTGTTTTACTATCCCTATTCTAAGCATAGTTTTATTTTATTTTTAAAACAAATAACCAAAACAAATAAAAAACAAGAACATGGTTTTTTATTTTTTTAATACTCTTGAGGAATCTATTATAATCATTACCTTCCATTAGCCATCATTTAATCCTCTAAAGTCATTATTTGATGTCCTCTCCTCCCAAATACCAATGATATTCATCAAATTTTTTTCCAATATAGATTACTCTATTAAATGACATATATCTCAACATTGGACTGTGATCATCCATGGTTGACAGGGCAAAGGTGCAGGAGGAGCAAAAAAGGGCTAACATTTAGGGGTGTCCATATTGCAAAACTCAAATTTTAAGGGGATCATAAATATGGATGGAAAGGGAATTAGTGTGTAAAGGTAAGCCTTTAATGTTTTTCTCTTCCTATCCCTTTGAAATATTCTATTAGAATAGTCATACCTGAGTCCATGAGACTGGTGAATCCATTCTAAAGTCCCCACATCTAGCATAGAGAGCAGCGCATAGCTACCACAACTCATAACTGCAAATCTAGTTAAAATTTTAGTTTTGAGTTTTTGTAAATAATTTTATATCTATTTTCTAACCATATTCATTTAATCTTATCATTTGAAACATGTTAATTTTTAAATTTTTTATTTTATATGTATTTGTAGACTAATCTTAATATAATATGCTAAAATTTGTTTTAGAGTAGAGTTAAAAAAATGGTTTGAATTTTTATTAAAAAAATTAAATAATAATAATAAATAAATAATAATAATAATAATAAAATCTAGTTTTGTAATTTCATAATCATAAGTTTTTATTAGAGTAATTATAATTTAGATATTAATAAGTATGGGTGATGTTTTTTACAACATGTACGTAATCCGATCGGTCAAAGACAAACTAATCAAAACTACTAATCTTTATTTTTTAGGTTACCTCTCTTCAGTGCCATCATAAGACTACTAACCCATGTGTTTGTAGGCTACCAGTCAAAGATCCATTTTGGTACTCTTAAAATTGTTTTGGAATCATTTTAATCCATTTCATCTTATCACCTTGTTTTGTGTATATATCTTTGTTGAATTTCTCCTTGTATATAATTTATTACATGTGTGTCAACTTGTAAATAATTGTTGCATCATGTTAGTGACACATAGGTAATTAAATTGGTTAATTAATCATATCATGTGTTTTACCTATTTGTTAACCCTTCCCCCTAGGATAGCACATGACATGGAATTGATCTCCATGCATGAGCTTAGTCTATAGAGGTTAGTGTCATGGATTTCACCACTATACTCTAACCAAGCTCCGTGTTCTGATGGAGTATAACAATCAAGGATAGTTGTCCTTAAGCTAAACGGTTGACCCCATATAGGTCATCTATGAAGGGGAAGAGTTAACTCTCTAAACCAGGAATTAGATCAAAACCTATATAAACTTGGGCCCCAATATACCTTTTTCTATATAGGGGATACCCCTAGAGAGCCCATTTAGCCTAGTAAAGGACCTTCTAGCCATAATAGGTGTTTTACTGTAGGCATCAATATCAGTACCAAAGTAGCCTTTGAGTGCAAGTAGGGTTAAGAGGGTTTAGTTGATTTCATAATGGGTCATCGGCCTATAGCCTCACCTATAGAGCCATTGGATGGTGTGGGCATCAAGTTACACACCCATTAGTTTATTAATTAGAGGTTGTGGCTTGTTTGATTTGGTGTGTGTTGTGTTAGACCCATACTATTTGTGAGTTAAATTAGCCTTTACCTATATATGCCTATATAAGTCCTTTGTACATATCATCTTGTATATTTTATCCTCATCATTATATCAATTTGTACATATCTCCCCCATCTTCCTCTTTTATACATCCTTATCATCATCCTCATCTTGATCTACATCCCCATTACCCACATTTCATCTTGTGTATCTTAATCATCATTGTACATAGTCTCTTTGTTCATCCTTGTATTTTTCATACCCACTCATCCTTAGTCATACACTTATCACCTTCACACCCCAATCACATCTTATATTCTTACTCAAGTCCACATCATCTCCCACTTACCTTCACATAGTTACCTCATCTTTTCCTAGTCTCACCATATCCCATTATCCTTGATCATCACCCTATTATCTTATGCGTTATTTCTTAATCACCATCTTGTCCATCTCCCCCTAATCTAACCATATCTACCCATCACCTCCTCTACTCACATATCTTAATCACCATATTGTATCCATTATCTAATCCTATACACCATCTTAGCATAACCATATCCCCTATCATTGATCATCCTAATCATCATATTATATATCCTAGTCTCATCTCCTTGTATATATATTATTCTCTTATACGTCTTACTTGTCATATCCCATCCTCGTTAACCTTATCATTCATCTTTCCATCTATCACCTATCCTAATCACATCTTGTCTCATTATCCATATCCTATCCGAATTCCATCTCATCCCTGGTCCTCATATTATCTTATCTTCATTTCATCTTAGTCATACCCCATCATCTTGTACATCATGACCTAATCATTATCTTGTATATTTTTATCACCCTTTTCCTTGTATATCCTTTTCATTATCACATGTCTTATCTTAGGTTATTCACACCTTATCATAAGACCACCTCATCCGTAATCAATCATACCTCACTTTTCCTTTGCCTTATCATTAATCACACCATATTCTTGATCATTCCCATATCATTTTATTAACACCACCCAATTACATATTTAATCATAACCCATCACCTACCCTAATCCCATCTTGCCTCACCATCCATATTCTATCCTACTTTGGCCTCATCCATAGTCCTAATCATTCCCATCTCCCATCTTGTTTCATTATCACATCACCATGTACATCTTTGTTTTACCTCCTTGTACATAATTTACTCTTTTATACATATTTTTAATCACACCTTATTTCTAGACCCATACGTATTAGTCATCCCCTAATCACATCTCACCATCCACACCTTATCCTAAATCCATACCCAATCACTTGTCTTGAAATTGCCTTCATCACCCATCTAGTCATCACCTCAACTTATCTTAGTTGGCTTTTTGGTCACATACGGGTCTAAATCATCCCCATCTCATTTGCATCATCTGTCACCATTATCTTATCCTAATCACCTCCATCACATAATCACTTACCATCCTATCTTGAGAAAATTAGTCCAAGATTTGTGATTTAGTCCCATCATCCACATCATCCTATCATCCTAATCCACTATCATTCATCCTTTGGTCACATTTCATACCCTAGTCAATATCTTGTTAGCATCTTGTCACTCTATCAATATCAATTTAATAACTCATCAAATATTAATCTCTCTAGTCTAATCATTTTTCCGTTTTAATAACTAGTTCCCATCATATCATCCTCTTGCTAGTTTGAATCTAGGCACAAATCACATCTCCTAATCCTCTTTGCTAGCTTGAAAACTAGGCATTATTGATAGGTTGTTAGTACCTATTGCACTATCATTTGAAAATTTACCCTAGTCTGATACCATCTTAATCACATTTGTCCTCCCTCATCCTCATCATCATCCATCATACTATCTCAGTCCTTTGGCTTTACTTTATTCAAACAAATCCTTCATCAATAAGCCCCCATTATCATCCATCTTTTATCCATTATCATCATGGATTTAGACCTAGTTATTGTAGACCAATACATCTTGGCCTATAAGGATGAAGTCCTAATATCACTAGAGATGGGTGCCCACCTACCTTTTGGCCTTGATCCCAATCACCCCAAACCAACAACCCATCCACAATCCCCTAGATCATCAAAATTAGTCTTATCCCTCTTTGATGTGGTCACCCTAATCAATCAATACATCATACATAATAAAGATGAATTCCTCTTATGGCTATGGAATATGGGTGCCCATATTGATGATTTTGACCTCACAAACCCAAAATCACCTCCCAAACAAATCCAACATCAACCCTTATTCTCATCCCATTCCATTCCACCACCCACTAAAACCCCTTTATCCCCAATTCATACTTGTCCACAATCAACTCCTCCATATACCAATCATAGTCCATCATCACCCCTTAATCTTACTTATAAATGTAAACCCAACTTTTTACCCTCATCATCCCCCAATTACATGACACCCCTACCATTTCTTTCCAAATCTAATGCTCTAGTCAAACAAGTCCCCCGTCCTTTATCATCCACTACCATGAACCTCAACCCCACTTTTATAGATCAATACATAGCCATAAAAAAGGATGAGACCCTCTTTAATTTCATTTCAATGGGTGTCCCACTTCCTAAATGTGTTGATCCCCTTTCACTCATTGCACCCCCAACACAAACCCATCCATGTCAGTCCCCTCTGATCTAAAATATAATGCTTCCAAATCTAAGAGTGAAGTGGTTCCTTATACTCCCCTTCCTATATCCTTGGAATCCCTTTTTTAACAACTAGTCACCACTAACATGATGGTCTATCCACCCATACAACATCTGGATCCCACCAAGTTAAATCCCTCTTGGTATAAATAAAATTGATATGGTATATATCAATGAACTTGGAGGCATTCTATTAAATGATGTCAAAACTTCTAAGAGTATTTCCAAGACCTCATCAATAGTGGTGATATAGTAATCAAGGATGAATCAAATAAATTTAAGTCCCTGGGTGAACAAGAAGAGGAACGCTAAGATTTTATTCCCAATCACAATCATGACCTTCCTCTTCCAAGCCAAGGTCAAGACATCCTATCCATCCTCCGAGATCCCCTCATCTCTGATTACCCATCTATTCAAAACAAGTCCACTCCCTATAAACTAGCCCTTTTATATCCCATTATTCCTTTTATGGACCTATCTTTTCCCAATCCATTATCTCTCCATCATCTTCCTCTCACCCATCATACCAAAAAACCCATGTTGAGAGGACAATCACGAATAAACCATCCTCTACTAGCAATATGTACATCAAAGTCAAAATTCAAGTTAGAACAAGTTTCATCTATATCAGGATCATATGCAGAACCAGCATCTGAATCAAATTCCTTATTAGAATCATCATCCCTTGTCAATATTACAATAGATAATCACTATGCCTTCCCTTTTGAAGATACCTTCAATTTGGATGATGATCAATCATTAGGCATATCTCTTAATCTTACTCAGGATGATGAAGTCATAACTAAATTTTTGAATCATTTATCTATTAAATATTTTTAAAGTGTATTTGATCCTACCTTGGATACATCTCCTAATAATCATTTTGATATTCTTGAGGACACTTTCTCCAATGTTGAGGATAGAGCTCCTAATGACCTTTATGAGGACTATGCTACCCATTATCCCCTTAGTCCATCCAATCACGTTGATCCTCCATCTTTCATCCATCATCCCTCTATCTCATCCATGAAGGGAACAAATAGGAACATACATCATTGGACTCCCCTTTGCATGCAATATCATGTGCCAAAAATATAAAAGTCCAAGACCATATTCCTAAATTCATAAATCATGATCAAGTCATCTTTGATCCCCTAAATCATAATCAATAAAATCTAAATCATTGGCCTAATTAAAAAATGTATTCTCCTAGTGAAGCCTAATATCAAGCACTAGGGGACCATCAGAGTAAAAATTAATCATTGTATATCAAGTCAAAAATTAATCTCCTTTAGTGAAGCCAAAAAAAGAGCACCAGGGGGCAATAAAGTCAAAAATCATATGGTCAACCATCCTCTTATAGTTTAGATCAAATAATCAATAAATAAAAAGGTATTGGATCCCATAATCTCATGGCACCAATCTCAATAATCCCCTCCACCATGTCCAATGGTGTATGATACTTTTGAACCCCATCCCATCATATCATTTGTGATCACGTCCCTCCTTCCCTTCTTATATCCCATCATCATAATCATGACATCCTCATATCCACATCACATCTCAAATACATGGGAAACACTATCCCTCATAAGGGTTATAAATATACCTAGTTAAAACATCCAAAAGATGCTAAATCAAGAATAAATAAAGGTCACCATTACATGGTCCTAACATCACATATCCCTATAATAGGTATTGAATAACATCTCCATCTAACATCTGCATTCCTTCATCTCATACCCATATCCAACAAATTAATAGGCCCAATAAAGAGTTAAAAATTTGAGAGAGAGAGAGAGAGAGAAATCATCCATCAAATGGTGAAAACTAGTCTCTTGGTGCCTTGGGAAAGTATCATGGTGAAAATTGATTTTTGACATCATGGTAGAATAATATATTATCCACATTGTTCCTTAAACACTTTGGGGTAAATATGTCTATTTCATATCCTCATCCATCCATACCATTTATCACATCCCTTGTCCACCTTGTCTATATCACCCATCATCTTATCCCTTGATCCATTGTTCCTATACATCAGTCACCATTATATCATGCATCCTATCTCTTCTTTTTTCATGTCTTAACCTTTGTAAGGAAGAAAAATGTGCCTTCATAACATCCCAAAACTATCTTGGCATATCCTCTAATGGACTCTTGGGAAACTAACCATCTAGTTCTTTCATGATGTGTTCATTCTCTATCTCTAGTCCACTTGTCTTTAGTCCCCATCATCATCATCATCTTTTATTATCCCATCCATCATCCCTCCATCCTTCTCCTAGTTATTAGGCTTGTTATTCCCTTTTTTAGTAACCCTAATTTGTAAATTATACATAAATATCCTAAAAATCCTTATAAAATTTTAAAAATCATAAAAACCCTAAAAATCATAAAACTTGAAAAAGCCAAAAATAGTCCATCATGTCTTGTCTTATGTCTAATACCCTAGTTGCATGCATCTCATATTTTTACCCATATTTGGCTACCACATTCTATCTTGAGAAAAAATTAGTGTAGTCATCCATCCCTCAGGTCTTACCAACATACATCACCTTGAAAAATATTTTAAGCTAACACCCATCATTCCATATCAAGGCCTTTGCATATTTGGTACCCATCCAATTACCCTTTTCTGATATGGAAGGTACTTGATCCCATCACTATCCTTATCATTACCTTTTCATTTCTATCACCCATCTAATCACTTTTTATAGCATGAAAATTATTTGATCCCATCATCATCTCCTAGTCTACTTGCTAGATTGGATCTTTGTAGGGCCTTGTCTATTAGTAATCCTTAGTCATCACTCATTTAATTATCATCCTTGGCCACTTTTCAATTCACTTTTGAGACCAAATCAGTATTCAAATACCTTCTCACATCATCTATCCATATATCCTAAACTAGGGGAAATATCTTTACTTAATCCTAATCATGATCACCCTATCCAAATCCAAGTCTATCTTAGGTCCATAATCACATCATGATCAACCAACCCATCACCTAGTCACTCATCCAATCATTAGGCAAGACATTGTGACATTACATGTAGATACTTGTCTATTTTTTAATCTTATTTTCATGTCATGTATATATATTATTTGTCTTTGTATTTTGAGTCATGTCTCTTTTTGTCTTGTAGGTAATGAATGAGGATGTTAGAGGACATCAAAAGTGCCCTCTAAGATGTAGAGTTCACCATTTGACCATACACTTTAGCATAATTTCCTCTTGGTCATGTTTATATCATGGGGCATATTATCAAGTGATATATTTACTAGATTACTTAGACTATGATGAACTTTATGACATTTGTGATGGCTTGATCTCATCATCCTTCTCCCCATCACAACCCATCTAGATAACATCCAATCTTTTAGCCTCATCCCATCATCTAATTCATATCCTATCATCACTAATATCATATTTTAATCCCTAATCATCATCTCCTATTTATAACTAAATCATCTTGAGGTCTTTTAAGACTATTTAGGTATCACTTGGCCACTTTTCAGTGCCCAAAGATAACTCAGCCACTATTTTCTCTCTCAGTCCTTTACATGTCTCTTTATTAGGGGAATCATCCCAATCCTTTTGGTCACTCAATCATCCCATTTCTTCTCTATCATCAGAAAAATAATATTAATCAATTTAGCTTTGAGTTATACCCATCACTAATCTAATCAAATCATGTCTTATTTTGGCCTACAATTCTCCCTTCCATGCATCCTTGCTTGAGATATGTCTAAAGATTGTGGTATTTTAATCCTATAATCATCATTTTACATTTTATTCCCCCTTGGGATGTGTCCATAACCATGACACCATCATATTTCCTCCCTATGCATGTGTCCTTGCTAGGGGCATCATCGATCTGTAGCTCACTACTTAAGTCAAATTCATCTTCTTCTTCATCTATCTCACATCCCATCCCCTCATCTCTCCATCGCATCCCACCCTTAATTTCTTTTTTTTAGTATCCATCTATCTCATTCTTCCCATCATGACACTTAAGGGGGCATCATATCCCCTATCATCATCTTTTAACATTCATCTATGACATGGTTTTTCTTTAAAAGACCATTACTCCTTCCACTTCACTCCACTAGCCATTCTTACATCCCTATGAGCCCTAATCATTATTAAGTCCTATATAATCCCCCTCATTATCCCCTAAACCTATGGATAATCCTATAGAAGTATAGAATCTCCTTCAAGTGTCTAGAAGTCTCCAAACTAGAGACTTCTAATAATTTAAAATTCTTCAAATTTCCCTATATTTTTCCTATAAAAGACCATGCTTGGGCAATGGAAAACTAATAAGAATTGTCATAACATTATCATGATAATATAATATTTCAACAAGCATTATCATATCCAATCCATCATTTCATCTATTATCAAGATCCAACATCAAGCCATCATGTTGTCCAAATTTTGAGTCAAAGTCTAAATCCTAGAATGAAACTATAGCGAGTTAAGGTGATGGTAAGGAGTTTATTATATTTATAATTACCTTTATTATTAATTATTATTGGTGTGATTATGACTCTAGGTTTCTATTATTAAAATTTAATAATATATATTTAATCCAAAATTTTGATCACCCTAACCCTGGTCTCAAAGTGGGAATCTATCAGTAAGGTAGTATCATTGTTTCAATAAGTGGAGAAGATAAGACTAGTCAAGAGACATTTATTGGAGGGTTCCTCTTGAGTCATTTATCAACAAATTGGATAAATTTTATATATCCCCAAGACCCATCCATGTCCACATTGTCTCTATCATCCCCCCATAAGTCTTATTTGATAAATATGTCTACCCTTAGCCTTAGCTAGTCCACAACGCACTTTATCATTCCCTATTATCATTAAGCCTTAAGTACATCCCTTCCCACTATCATCATGGAGGGTCATCATAACATGTGATCATTATTTCCCAATGTTCCTAACAATCACTATTATATTTATTCTTAAAGGATTTTCATGACCCCTATCATTGTAACTTAGCTTGAGTTTTCACTAAAGACATAATTTTTAGGTGTCATAGTTCCCACCTCACTTAACCCTTGTACATATCTAATCATGATCATGCCATTTCCTAATCACTACCAAGTCTCCTAATATATGACATCATTATTTCCTAATCACTAATATATTTATCCTCATCATCATCATTCATTAGTCATTGATTATCATCATCATCATCTTCTATCCACTAGTACATCACCTTGAGGTCTTTTTAGACTATGTAGGTAGTACTTGGCCACATTTCCATGACCAAAAATAGCTCAGCCACTACCTTCATCATCATATCCTATTTTCACTATCATCATCACCATCGTTATCCATCCTATCTTGTTCCCATTCATTATCATTTTTATCCTCATTCCTCTTTGTCTTATACTTTGTTTTATGTGAATATGTGTGTTCATATGTGTCTGTATGCTACATGTATCATAGTAAGGTGTTTTCTTTAAAATAGTTTTCATATATTTGATTTTTATATTATAATATTCTCTCATGGGAATGAGGATGGCTCAAATGACCTTTGGACATTCATTTCCAAAAAAGGGTCATCCCTTAAAATGGAGTTCCCCAAAGCATCATTACTATGATGGCAAGGCCCTGTCATGACCTTGGCACAATGCATAAATATGTAACATTGAAATGGATTTATAATTTTATGACTTAAGATCTTTCCAATAAGGCTAATCCCCATCCTAAACTAACCTCTCCCATACCTAACCTTATCCTAAGCCCACATCTAACCCATCCAACCTACCCACCCTATCTCTATGGTGCAGGAGGATTACTATTTTGGTCATTCACTACTCTAACTAAGGGATTAATATATTTCTACACAAAAAAAATCATAACATCACATCAAAATGAACATCTAATCATAAAATAAGCCATCACATCCATAATCTCATATAACCAATAAAAAAACATCCATGTATTAAAACATAAGAACAATGATATATCAATGTATCATTACATTGATGCATCCATTAATCCATCTAACATGAACATGTACCATACATCATGAAGAAACAATGGCCCATAATATCTGAAATTTAACCATCACATGTCCTTATGCATCATAACATACATCACTAATATCTATCACCATATCTAAATCCAAAATCATCACATGTCAATATCTATCATCTATTCATCATACAAATAACATCAAACACATGCTCATAAATCAATAATGTAAATAACACATGAATATACAATCACAAATCATCATCATATATATGTCATCATCATCAAATAAAATACAACATCCACATGGGATCCATACTAAAAGATATAATATAGTTACATGTACCCATGGGGAAAGAATGAGCTATATTACAATAATCCCCTAAACATATACAAAAGAATGAGAAAATACAATCATGGTTGTGGTGAGGGAGGCGATCTCAGTGTTCCACTCCTTGAGGAATGTCTCACTAGTGATTGGCTCACATAGAAAGATCCTTCATGTTGCTCTATAGGTACGGTGCCCTCATACAATGTATGGTAATACTTAGCCTCTTGAGTAGGCATCATAATTTGGCTCATCATCCCCATCATACCTTGCCCCCATAGACCCTTATCAACTACATCTCTAACCCTCTCATATATAGCTATCTGGCTCTACAAATATTAAATCTATGCCTACATCTATGTGATATGTCCTAGGAATCCATCCACCGAACTCTATAATGTGGCAATCTATGTTTGCACCTACCCTAGCTATGTATCTCTCTGAATAACTTGGGACTGAAGGGCAGTAATTTAGGTGTCCCTCTATTATACCTATGTCTAAAGAGTCACTACCTATGCCTATATTTAAGCTACCTCCCTATCTCTCTAAGTAATATGGGCCTATAATACTACACTCTCTCCCTGTACCTATATCAGATAACCATCCTCTTACATCCTCAAGCTCTATAGGTAGGCATGAAGCTAATCCCTCTCTCAAGTAATCCTTAAAATATCTACTAGTCATGCCTAAATATTTTTCTAAAGTTAGGTCACTAAGGTTTCATCCTTTACTGATCTAGGAGGTTGTAATGGAATTATAACCCCATCATCACATGTCTATACTTTTGGGCCTTATATGAGTTCCTACAATATCAATAATGCATGTATTGTAACCTAAACTACAAGTACCTATGGTATCGGAACTTGGGAGACTACCTATGCTGCTACCTATGCCTAGGCTCCCCCTTGTCCCTATTTTTATGCACCCTAACCATCTTGCCCATCATCTCCATCCACCTCCATCACATCTTGATCTCCTCAGTCATATTTTACCTCTTGAGTTGGTACTTACCTCTTCTACTAAATCCTCCATTGAATCCTCATGTGTACCTCTACAACTCATTATACTACACCCCTCAATACCACCCATATTTAATTCAAAAGATTAGGAACTCATTCCTACCACCAAATGGTATACATGACTATAACCCCTAGCTCTGACATCAGTGTGTATAAGTCCCACTATCATAGTGCCACCTATTCATAATCAAAAGTCACATCCAATCAAATCATAGGTCTCCCCCAATGAGGTCTCTCATGCTCATGACATGTAAATAGGTGGGAACATCCTATTTAAAACCAAATTGGTGTTATACTTAGTCTAGTATATATCTCTCAATGATATAGTCCCTCCAACCAATAATGTAACAAGGTGTCAACATAAATTAAGTGCATAGCTCATCATTGACCTAGCCTAATCTACTCCCTCTATAGGGAATCTAGATGATATGGTCAAGGTGTTATCTATCAAAAATCTCCTTATAATAATGCATGTCTCCTACATGGCCTAATGACATGCCCAGAACTACCTACCATCTAAGTACCATCAACTATCTTATTTCTAAGCTTGCTAAGGTACCCAATAGTTGTTAGATCATAACATGCTACTAGCTCCATATCTAAATAAGTGAAGGACCAAAATTGTAGGCTCTCTTATATGCTCCCAAATACAACTCTCTATATAAGTGGACCAAAACATGGGTCCTTAGGCAAAAACTCTACAATCATGGATCATGTCAATGACAACATCTCCTAGGCCTAAGTGAAACCAACATCTGCTCTTGTCTCAAAATAAGATGCTAAACATAAGATCCATTATAACTAGTGTCAATCTATCTAGGGTCCCCTCCCACTAACACTAATCCAAATCAATGTAGCCATCATGTAGCCATATCTACAAAATACCACTAGCCACTAAAACATTCGATTCAATGTCTATGATATCTAATATATCATATCCCCCTATATCAGCAAATGAAATATCTTGTAAACATCCTCAAGAGTCATGGTCATCTCACCAATCATGAAGTGGAAGGTAATAATCTCTGAGTACCATCTCCCCACAAATATGGTAATTAGTGTTTGATCAATTTGGATTAGTGGAATTATAGCCACGTCATCAAGTCCCACTAGATCTCACACACTATACTCCTCAAGAGTCACTCACCACATCTCATGCAAGATCTCTAGATGCCATGATTGTGATGCCAATATCCCTAATCACTCTTTCACCAAATAAACCAACTCATTATTATCCCCATCACTTGAAAACTTCATCCTCATCACTCACCTACTCTAACCAAGACCATCTTATCCTTACCCTCTTTCTATCTCCACTCATTCACTAGCTCACTATCTAACCTATCCTTACTCTCTACCTATCCTCAACCATCATAAGTCATTCCCTTTCCACCATCCATCTAATTAACCCCCTCACTCAATCCCGATTAACTAACCTACAAAATCACTATCCCTAACTAACTAAACCTCCCCCTTAACTCTCCCATCTAATCTCCTATCCTATTAACTACCTAATTTAACCCACATAAATCCTAGGCTAAGCCTTTTTACCGATAACCACAATCCCACTATTCACATGTTATAGGATTAAAATATCATTATTCCCTAATTGTGGGATTGCAATCTCATTATTTAAAACCTATAAAATTATAATCCCATGATTTCTTAGTAGTGAGATTAAAATCCCACCATTTTCTCATTGTGAGATTGTAATCTTACCACTAACCTTGACAACCCCATGACTATGGGCATAATTCCTAGTCACAAGATTATAAGACCATAATAGATGGCATTTTCCTTCACAAAAATCCATCTAAAAATATACTAAAACTAATAAAAATCACAAATTTTATAGAGTTAGGGGTTTTTTTACTCACTGAAGGTCTATCCTCAGCCTCTCTCTAGTGCTCCCATACCCTTTCACTATGATGAGAATCTCAATCCTATCCATTTTTCTATCCAAGAGCTCTAAATATCCAATAAAAAAGGGTGAAAATGAGCCTCTCAATATCCCCTTTAGTCTCTATCACACCCCCCAACCCCCACTAACACCCCTAACCCATATTAACACCCCCTATCCATTTCTCCACTAAAAATTTACTTCCATCAATTCTCCCAAGTTCATTACTAATACCCTAGGGCATGGCATGCCCGTCACTATTAAAATCTCTACAATCATGTATCCCAAGTCATATTGACCCAGGTCCTCTTTAGCCCTGGAAACATTAATGGGCTCTATTATCAGTATCTTGAGATCATTTACCCTTCTTGCCATCTTGTAAGTAGATTTATCATTAATCATTTAAAAGCCTCAAATTTTATAGAAAGTGGCTCTTTATCACTACAAGTCAATCAAGACCCCTGTTATCCTTTTTTGAGCTTCCCATAACATGTATCCTTACTACTAGACCCATCATTATCTTGAACCCATCATATTTTTAAACCCAATCAACTCTTTTATCACATAATCACCTTCTAGGCAAATTGTCTATTGTCTAAACCCATCACTTGAGACACTTCTTTATTGATACTAGGGAATCCATTATATCGACTTAGGGGTATCCCACCCCTAACCAACATGACCATCTTATCCCACCCCAAGATTTTTGATCGAGGGACCATCTGGTTCAGTTCACCTCCCCGTATGCTCCCTCAAGGGGGCATCATATCATACTAATGAATAAAATCCTACTAACAACCAACATATCCCACATCAAAGTTTTTATTTTAAATACCGTTACTTTGCTCCACTCATAACACCCTTTCAAAGAGGGGGAAAATATATGCATTAAAATATGCTTGCCCTGCTAATTTTAATAATTCTCATTAATTTATCCTAATTCCTGTATTTCCTAGCTATACTAACCTTTGACCCAATACTCATACCCATTCCTACATCCCATAAAACCTTTACCCCTTTCTAATATCAATTAATCCCTTCATTAAACCTCTAATAGATCCTATTACCTACTAACCTACTCTCTAAATCCACTAGCCAATTCCAAATTCAAAAATATTCTAACCACCCACCTACCACCCTACACTAGCCTTCCCTAAACCCCTAAACCCTTTGGGGAGATTTTTAAAACTGGAGTATTCTAGGAATCTCTCCAATTTATCCCCCTTCCTCTAGAATTTTCCTATTCTAGATATTTCCATGGAATTAAAATTCTAGAGATTTCCATGGAATTAAGAATTCCATGAAAATTCCTCAACTTTAGATCTTAATGGCCCAAAATTAAATTTGGATCATAGATCTTCCCCCCATATGCCTATAAAACTAAACAACTCCTCCCCTCTCAAAAATAATTAAGAAGTGAATGAAAATCCTCTAAGTAATCCATTTATCACTCTCATCAATCATTTATACCAGAATTCAAACACTCATAAATCCATTGTCCAACATCCATAGTCATCTTGGAAGCCATTGTCAAGAAACTACAAGCAATCCAATAATCAAGTCTTCAAGCTCAATCATACAAATTTTAATCTTGGAATGGAGACATGATAAGGTAAAAAGTATGGTAAGAAATCTCTATTGATTCTAATTTACTTTCTCTATCTTTTCTTATTGGTGTCATTGATTTTGGGTGTGTATTTCCATTTGACAATATTTTAAAGAATCCTAATGTTGGTGAATATTTGGTTTCACCAAAGGTAATCTTCTTGATCACATTATCATAAAATAAGGTATTACTATCAACCCCAAAAGTATGGATGTAATTTCTAAACTACCTTTATCTAGTAGTAAGAAGGACCTAAAATATTTACTTAGGAAAATCAACTTTGTATATAGATTTATTTTTGGATTTGCTAAAATAGTGAAGAATTTGAATGCAATGTTGAAACAAGATGCCAATTTGGATTGGAACACATAATCAAACAAATATTTCCATGATATCAAATATGCAATCATTCAAGCTCTAGTCCTCATTAGCTGGACTATACACATAAATTTTATGTCTATCCCTTTGCCTTAGAGCACACCATTGTCATTTGCCTCACCCAAATGTTAGAAGGAGAAGAACACCATGTGTATTTTATGATAAATAATCTTAAATATGTCAAGCTTAGATATTTTACCCTAGACAAGCACGCCTACACCCTAGTCAAGGTAGTAAAGAAATTCAAGCATTATATTCTCTAAAATAAAGTACATGCCATTATTCTAGACCCAGTATTAAAACAAATGATGGGGTAAAATGTGCTAGGAAAAGGAAAAGTCTGATGAATGATGAAATTATAAGAGTATGACTTAGAAATCATGCTAACCAAACTAGTTATAAGATAAGGCCTTACTCAGTGAATAATTGAGATAGATCCAAGGATTATAGTGCACTAGCTAGACCAATAAAGGGTACTACAATCAGATTGGTATGCCCTGATCATGCATTTTTTACTCTATATAAATGCACCCCTAGGACTCAACCACACATAGATAAGAGCCCTCTACTTTAAGGATACACAATATATGCTGAAGAAAGGAGTTATCCTTAGAATAAACCATGAGGTAATCTACCTCTAATGTGTATCACAAGAAAAGGCCAAAGTGATCATGGCAAGTTTATATGAAAACCTGAGAGCTATCCATCTTGTAGTAAATTCCATGGCTCACAATGTTATTTGGATAGGTTACTACTGACCCATGTTTTTTAGAGATGGTCATGCCCATGTTCACTTCTGCTACTAGTATCAGACCTTTACTAAAAGAGAAATACACATAGTAATGCCACTATAGCTTATTGTAGTGTCCACACTATTTGCATAATGGGGGATAGATTTTATAGGGGTCATCAACCCTAATTCATTATTTATTTTTAAATTCATTATTATTGTCATATAATACTACACTAGATGGTCTAAGGTAGTTTTAACCAAAAGAATCACCACTCCAATGTTACCAAATTCCTTGAGAATACCATAACCACCCATTTTGGGGTCCCCATTTCTATAGTATGTGATAATAGTCCTACCTTTTAATCCATATAATTTATAAAATGGACCTAGGAGAATGGGATCACACTAAATTCTCATCTAATCACTACCCATAAGGGAATAATTTGGTAGAGTACACCAACAAAAACTTGATCAACTCCATCAAGAAATACAATAGAGATAAGACTTGAGAATGACACTTATTACTAATGTTTTCCCTATAAACAAAAGGTACTAGGTATAAACAATCCCTAAAAATCTATCCATTCCTTCTAGTTTATGGATTATAACCAATCATGTTGGTCACACTCAAGCTACCAACTTACAAGTTCATGTAACAATTCATGGAACTAGATGACAAAGTAAATTCCAAACTCCTTGACCTAATTCAGTTAGAATAATCTCAAGATGAAGTTATATTGAGATTTAGCAAACATCAAGATATAGTTAAAATGTGGTTCAATAAGAGGGAAAAGATCAAGATCTCTATAATCTCTAACTTGGTCCTAATGTTAGATAAGACCCATGAAAAGAAAGGCTAGCATTCAAAATTTGATCCCCTTTGGATTGAATTGTACCAAATAGTCAAAATCTTAGGTCTGAATGCCTTTTATCTAAAATATCCTAAGGTAAATAAGCTACCACTTTTTAGTAATGGGTAGTTATTAAATCACTATTTCTCAACTATCCCATCTAGTATAGTTTCTGAGTAGCCCAAGTAGGAAGTGGTAATGTATATATTAGATAGGTTTGATTTAATTATGTGTTTATTTCTACTGTGTTTTTTTTCCTTTATTTTGTGTTTTTCCATCTTTTTTCCTTTTTTTTTTGATATGATTCTCTAAATCCTAACCCTTTTTAGTAACTAATTCATGTGATGATTGAATCCCAAAATCATTTTTGAGAAGTAGGAAGACCTATGTTGAAACCTTTAATCTAAGAAATTTTAGGATAGTAACAAAAAATTTTGACATTATAGATATAAGAGGCCAATTATTATAAGAGAAATAGGTGAATTTTAGAATAACCTACACCCCAATAGATTCACCAAGCTACACTTAAAATAATGACTCAAGGAAATATCAAATTATTCGAGTTGATCAAAGACTAGTTGGTTATTCATAACTTCTTCTTTATCCATTTACCCTTGCCTTGGTCATAAAAAATTAATGGATAAGACTAATAAATGATGATTTTTTCATAGGAATATTGTAAAATAATAAATAAAGCATTTAAAATCTAAATGTTAATTTTACCTCAAAAGGGTTATATGGTAAATCTCCATCATGGGCTTTCTAACCTGGCTAGTAATGGAAAAAGGCCATGAATAGGACTAGTGGCATCTCTATCAAGTCTATAGATGCTCATCTAGAAATAGATCAATGATGATATTTTTAAAATAATATTAGAAAATAATAAATAAAACATTCAAAATCTAAATGTTAATTTTACCTCAAAAGGGTTATATAATAAATCTCCACCGTGGGCTTTTTGACCTAGCTAGTAATGCAGTAAGGCCATGAATGGGACCAATGACATCTCTATCAAGGCTATATATGATTGTTAGGCATCATAATAATGCCCCAACTATTTCCTCCCAAGCCATCAAGCTAATAATGCCCCTGATGAAGCCTGATAATTGGTTTAGCCTTGATTATTCAAATAAAATCTTGTTGGGGATCAACCAACAATAGATTACACTTGTGAAAGCAATAAACGTCGAAATAAATTAGATAGACAAGTAACTAGAATGATAAACAGCAAGTACAAGAGATACAAGAAACCACCCTAAAAACTTGTATTAACAAACTCTTTACAAAAGGAATACAATTAAAGAAACTTCTTTCTTCCACACCTCTCCTAGATGTATAGATCTCTCAATAGATCTCTATTCCTCAAGATCTCTCTCTCTCAAGAACAATCAACTCCAACAAACCTGGATTGATTCAATTCTGTACTATTCTTCACATACAATGAATTACTACAATAATCCACTACAAAGCTAAGAAGATCTAATTCTACATATAGAATTAGGAGACTTGAGCATGCACTTCCAAAAAATAGTTAAGCCACTTGAACAAGGGCTCTAAAAATAATATTGCTAATAATAGAGACGCGAGCTTAAGACTACAACTTAAACTCATCATGCAAACACTCGCATCTATCCTCGGAAATAGCTTTTTGGATGCACAGGTAACCAACGTCGGTTCCTGCTGCTTGCCTATGACCGCTGTCAGCCGACCTACTGCCGATGTCAGCGTCTCCTCAACTGCATCTGACCGACGTCAGTCACTCCTGATCGATGCTGGTGTCTGTGTAGACCCGAAACTGATAAGGTATGTTCCTTGGTGAAGCTTTTAGCTCCACACCCTAACAATCTCCAACTTGGAGATAAACAGCTGCACCAGTACCTGTACAGCAACATCTTCTAGCTCCTCCATCTTCAACTCAATCATGAAGACCAACAAAAGTTGAATGAAGATTCAACTTCTCCTTTGTAACCAGCTTGGTTAACATATCAACAGGATTCCTATCTGTATGGATCTTCTCCAGCTTCAACTCACCATCTTCCAATACCTATCGTATGAAATGATACCTTAGCTGTATGTGCTTTGTTTTTGAATGAAAGGCTGAATTTTTAGCCAAATGGATTTCACTTTGACTGTCACTATACAATCTTCAACTCTCATGCTCCCTACCAAGCTCATCCATGAACTGTGTCATCCATATCGTCTCTTTGCTAGCCTCTGTGGCTGCAATATACTCTGCTTTTGTAGTTGACAAGGCAACAACCTTCTGCAACTTAGATATCCAGCTAACTGTCGTTCCACCTACAATGCAAACATAACCTGTAGTGCTCCTCCTACCATCCAAATCACCTACCATATCTGAATCTACATAACCATGTAGAGAAGTATCTGAACCTCCATAGCACAAGTGCCTACTGTTGGTTCCTCGCAGATATCTAAGGATCCACTGAACTGCTTTCCAATGTTCCTTACCTGGATTGGCCATATACTTACTTACAACTCCCACTGCTTGGGCAATATCTGGTCTAGTACACACCATTGCATACATCAAACTCCCTATTGCGAAAGAATATGGAAACTTACTCATGTACTCTACCTCATCATATGAATTAGGACATTGTTCTTTACTCAACTTAAAATGTCTAGCCAAAGGTGTGCTTACCGGTTTAGCATCCTGCATATTGAACCGTTTCAACACCTTGTCCACATAATCTTCTTGAAACAATATAAACCTGTGATTTTTCCTATCTCTCGTAATGCTCATGCCAAGGATTTTCTTTACTGCTCCCAAATCCTTCATAGCAAACGTTTGAGCTAATTTCACTTTAAGCTCAGAGATATCATGCATGTGTGATCCTGCAACCAGCATATCATCTACATACAACAATAAAATAATATATCTACCATTATCAAATCTCTTGAAATACACGCAATGGTCAGATTGACACTTATTGTAGCCATGTTCAGTCATAAACCTGTCAAATTTTAGATACCATTGCCTAGGAGCTTGCTTGAGGCCATACAAGTTTTTCTTCAATCTGCACACAAACTTCTCCTTACCCTTGACCTCGAATCCTTCTGGCTGTTCCATATAAATTTCATCATCCAAGTCTCCATGAAGAAACATTGTCTTAACATCTAGCTGCTCAAGATGTAAATCCTCAAAAGCAACCAAAGACAATACAACCCTTATAGAAGTCATTTTAACAACAGGAGAAAAAATCTCACCAAAGTCAATACCTAGCTTTTGTGTAAATCCTTTCATGACCAATCTAGCCTTATATCTCATCTATCCATTCTCACCATCTTTCAACCTGTAGGTCCATCTGTTCTTGAGTGTTCTCTTACCAGCTAGCAATTCAACCAAATCCCATGTTTGGTTCTCTCTTAAGGACTCCAACTCCTCAACCATGCCATGCTCCCACTGACTCTTGGACTCCACCTGTATTGCTTCTTCAAAACTCTCTGGTTCTCCACCATCAATTAGCAATAAATAGAATAAAGAAGGAGAATATGTAATTGGAGGCTTACTCACCCTTTCTGACCTCCTGATGGGTGTTTGAGACTCGTTCACAACACGCCGTCCACCCAAATTCTCTGATAGTGACTGACCTCAGTCACCTCCAGACTTGTTACTGGCTGACATCAGTTCTGTATGACCAACCTCGGTGTCCGTCCTGCCAACGTCGGTCTCTGTACGACCGACACCGATTTCTGTACTATCGATGCCGGTTCCTAACCTGCCGACGTCGGTCTCTATGTTTTCCTACAAGTGATTATTTCTTTTTCTCGCGAGCTCATATTGGACTTTCACCTCATCCAATTCACCATTGCTCTGCTCAGATTGATTCAGCTTCCTTAGTTGATCACAATACATCACTCTTTCGATGAAAACAACATTGCGGCTCCTGATTACCTTGTTAGTTTCTAGATTCCACAATCTGTAACCAAAATCATCTGAGCCATAGCCAATAAATGTGCACCTCATAGACTTATCATCAAGCTTCTTTCTATTTTCTTTATCTATGTGCACAAAGGCTTCACAACCAAAAACTTTGAGATATGAGAGATCAACCTTTTTACCTGTCCATGCCTCTTCTAGAATACCACCATCCAGAGCTGTAGAGGGTCCTCTGTTAATCAGGTATACTGCAGTGTCAACAGCTTGTACCCAGAACTGTAAGGGCAAATCGGCATGTAATCTCATACATCTTGCACGCTCCATTATTGTCCTATTCATTCTTTTAGCAATTCCATTCTACTGAGGTGTCCTTGGAACCATCATTTGCCTATGGATTCCATGCATATAACAATAATCTCTGAACTTATGACTACAGAACTCACTGCCATTGTCAGATCTCAGGCACTTCAATCTTTTACCTGTTTCATTCTCAACCATAGCTTTCCAAATCTTAAAAGTCTCAAATACATCAGATTTTCTTCTAATACAATAGATCCATACCTTCCTTGTAGCATCATCTATGAAAGATACATAGTACTGTGATCCTCCAATGGAAGCAACCTAATCTGGTCCCCACACGTTTGTGTGAACAAGCTATAACTTATGCCTCTTCTTAGTAGACCCAGTCTTGAGAAAACTAACCCTTTTTTGTTTTCCAAATACACAGTGCTCACAAAACTCTAGATCTATGCCTTTTAAATCTGAAAGCATACATTTGGACTTAAGAATTGACATCCCCTTCTCACTCATGTGGCCAAGCCTTGAGTGCCACAATTTAGCATCCACATCTGAAGTAGATAGTACAGAAGGAGATTTGTTAGTAACACAATTACACAAATAGAGAGTACCTTCTCTCTTACCTCTGGCCATAACAAGTGCACCCTTGGTCACCTTCCAAGATTCTACTGTGAGAATTACTGTACAACCCTCATCCCCTAACTTTCCTGTAGAAATCAAATTTCTCTTCAAGCTAAGAACATGCATCACATCTCTCAACACCCATGTGTTGCTATTATGCATCTTCAGCTGCACTTTACCTTTGCCAATAATTTTATAGGGCTCATCATCCCCTAGATACACTATTCCAAAATCTCCATGGATATAGTCACTAAAATATTCCCTGTTAGGAGTAGCATGAAAAGATGCACCAAAATCTAATACCCAAGATTCTATATTATTATGTAGAGAGAAAATTAAAGCATCTTGTGCAATACCTGCAACCTTGGCTTCTTCCTTTCCTTCATGTTGATTGTCCTCCTTAGGCTTTGACCAACAATCTCTGCTTATGTGCCCCATCTTTCCACAATTCTAGCATTGTGGCCTTCTGCCATTTCTGGATTTAGATCTGACTTTCCCCTTAGATTTGGATCTTGATCTGCCTTTCTTGCTCTTCTCTTTCTGCCTTCCCCTACTCTCAAAACTTAAAGCGTTCCCAGATGCCTCTTCTATGCTTTTCTTGCGTATTTCCTCATTCAAGATAACACTATCAACATCCTCTACTTTCAAAATATTTGATGCAGATGCAGTATTACTTACTGCCATTACTAAGCCATGCTAGCTTTTAGGCAAAGAACATAATATTAAAAGAGCTTTTATTTCATAATCAAACACTATATTGACTGAACTCAATTGATTCATAATTCCATTGAAATCATTTAGATGAGTAGAAACAGATCCACCTTCATTCATATGCAAATTAAATAATTGCTTCATAAGATATACCTTATTAGAAGCTGAGGGTTTTTCATACAAATTTGCTAACGTAGTCATCAACTCTACCGTAGACTTTGCCTGTGATAGATTAGATATCACAGTGGATGATAGACTCAGTCTTATAGACCCCAGATCCTTTCTGTCAAGAACTTCCCATTCTTCATCCTCCATGTCTTTGGGCTTCTTTGCAACCCCTCCTAACGGTAAGTAGAGATCTTTCTGATATAGATAATCCTCTATCTGCATTCTCCAATGTTGGTAATTTTTGCCATTAAAATTTTCCATTCTGAGTTTACTTTCATCTGCCATTGCTTCTCCCACTCAAATAGAAATCCCTACAAAAACCCCTATGAGAACCTGTAATCAATACACACTACACAAATTTGAACCACCTGTTAGTGCACCTGAGCTCTCATACCACTTGTTGGTATCAGCTCTTGAACCTACAACCAAGGCTCTGATACCACTTGTTGGGGATCAACCAATAATAGATTACACTTGTGAAAGTAATAAACGTGGAAATAAATCAGATAGACAAGTAACTAGAATGATAAACAACAAAAACAAGAGATACAAGAAACCACCCTAAAAACTTGTATTAACAAACTCTTTACAAAAGGAATACAATTGAAGAAACTTCTTTCTTCCACACCTCTCCTAGATGTATAGATCTCTCAATAGATCTCTATTCCTCAAGAGCTCTCTCTCTCAAGAACAATCAACTCCAACAAACCTGGATTGATTCAATTCTATACTGTTCTTCACATACAATGAATTACTACAATAATCCACTACAAAGCTAAGAAGATCTAATTCTACATATAGAATTAGGAGACTTGAGCATGCACTTCCAACAAATAGTTAAGCCACTTGAACAAGGGCTCTAAAAATAATATTGCTAATAATAGAGATGCGAGCTTAAGACTACAACTTAAACTCATCATGCAAACACTCGCTTCTGTCCTCAAAAATAGCTTTCTAGACGCACAGGTAACCGACATCGGTTCCTGCTGCTTGCCTATGACCGCCGCCGGCTGACCTACTACCGACGTCGGCGTCTCCTCAACTGCATTTGACCGACGTCGGTCGCTCCTGACCGACGTCAGTGTCTGTGTAGACCCGAAACTGATAAGGTATGTTCCTTGGTGAAGCTTTTAGCTACACACCCTAACAAATCTGATTTGAAATGGAAAATAAAAATTACTTCTTACAGACACTGGTGGCCATATACAAGGTGGAAGCTCAGTATGCCACTTGTTATTATGAGACTTTGGTTATTCATATTTTATGTGGTCAATATAGATCTCTTTTATAATCTCTATGTTGAGTAAGGAAAGAAAAATAAACTAGTCAAATTCTAAGTGCTTCTCATCACTTTCCTCATAGAAGTCACCATTTGTTATGGCCAACACACCCCATTTTTTTCAAAATGGAAGACCCTTCTAAAATTTTATAAACTAGAGATCTAGGTTCCTTTATTTTATTCTCATCAATAACAACTACTTAAATCCTTGGAATGTACATTATTTTGATTTCCCCAAGTATCAACAGGCTTCTTTTATTTAATAACTAAGGAGTGTTTATTATTTTTATGAATCATGGTGCTTATGTTGCAGGTTAATTTTGGCAAAATTTTCCTAGAGTCTCATTCCATTCCTAGAGAAATGGACTCATCACTATTCACAATAATTTAAAAACTCTGATAACTGACAAGTATGTTTTACTATATTATGTTCCTTTTCATTTTATTACTTAGTCTTTTTTATGAATTTTGTAGAGTCTACGAGAGCCCAATCAAATGAGATGGTGCCATGTCACAATGCATTAGAGTGAGCAGTCCCCTAGACCTGTCAGAGATGTTAGAGCTTGGGAGAGCTAACTAAATGAGAAGGTGCCATATCACCACAAGTCATAGTGGATAATCCCCTAGACTTGTTAGAGATGTCAAAGTTTGATAGATTCTAACTAAATGAGAAGGTATGATGTCATTAGATGTCAGAGTGGCCAATCCCCTAGACCTATCAAAGATGTCAAATCCTAGGAGAGCCTAACTAAATGGGAAGGTGCCACATCATCATGAGTCAGAATGGCTAGTCCCAAAACTTGACATAGATATTAGAGCCTAAGAGAGCCTAGTTAAATGGGAAGGTGCCATGTCTCTATGATTCAAAATGGCAAGTCCCCAAACTTGTTAGATATATCAGATCCTCAAAGAGCTTGATCAAATGGGAAGGCACCACATCACCATGAGTCAAAGTAGAAATTCCCTTAAAATTTTTAAAGATGTTAGAGCCTAGGAGATCCTATCTAAATGAGAGGGCACCACATCATTAGATTTTAGAGTGGCTTATCCTCTAAACCTATCAGAGATGTCAAAGCCTAAGAAATCCCATCAAATGAGAAGGTGCCATGTCACCATATGTCAGAGTGGTTAGTCCCCCATACCTATCATATATGTCAAACCGTAAGAGAGCCTAGTTTAATGATAAGGCACCACTTTACCAAGTGTTGTAGTGGTTAATCATTTATACTTGTCAGAGATGTCAGAGCTTGGGAGAGCTCAACTGAATGAGATGGTTCCATGTCACCCACTATGTAGATGAATTAGAATCAACCTATGGCCCTAAGAAGGTTAGAATAAAGTATAGATGAGACCAAAGAGATACTCAAGATGTGTTACATATCCTTAAGTGACACATCACCCTTCCTAAAAGAGTGATGTAGAGTATAGAGCCATGCCTAGGTTTTGACCATTATTAAGAAGACTAATGAGTAGACAAAACATGTCATAAAGTAGGAGTTAATGGAAAAACCTTTAAGATATGTGATTTCATGCCTACCATGTGTTGGGTATTAATAGAATGGGAAGCTATGCCTAATTAGATAGTTTTAAAACATATCATTTCCATTGTTATATCTAGATGGTAATGAAGGATCATGGGCTATAAATTTAATTCTATATTTAGAAATAAAAGGAAAACTTTAGCCACCAACTCAAATTCAAATTCCTAGCAAGTAAGCCACCAAATGCCATTAATATATGGGGTAGTATACATACACTTATAAAATCATAAGATAAGCTCACTAATGATTACTATTATAGGTTTCAAATAAATATTTGAAACCTTACTTTCAAAATTCCATAAATCCCCTATATTATGTTCCTTATACACTTAAATCCTCCTAATTTCCCCTTCTTTTCACTCCAATGGTTACATCATCTTTGAACCCATAGGTCAAATCCAAATACAAGGACACCACATTCTCGATTGGTTTAACCAAGTTTAATCACTACAATGATATATTCAAAGTGATCAAACAAGTCCCTAGGGATTTAGGCTTTGATGATAAGTAACAAGAAGAGTATGAGGATACCCTTAGATCTAAAAAGAATTTCAAACTCAACATAGCTATGGACAAACTAGAGGTGTTCTCATGCCAACCTATTGAAATAAATCCTTCATAACATCATCTATGTGCAAGATGGGGTCAATGGCTAGGTATGCTCACCCAACTCTTATCACTAGATTAATGATATCTCTAGGAATACCTTAAAGGAGTATTACTCCCTCTTGAACTTTACTTTATCTTATGATGCAGCAATAGTAATGGTTTATATGGAGATTTACCATATATATGATATCCTTCATGACTAGGTTGAGAACCCAAATTATAAGTAGGTTAACAAGGAGGATATCAATGCCTACATAGTTTGCACCTTTTTGGAAGAGGTCTAGGTAGGCATGATCTTACTGAATAGGTTATTTAGGGACCAAGACTACCACCACATCAATAAGTTGCAGGTGCCTCTCTTACACATGATCCTTACACATTCAAAGACCTTGAACATGGGGGGATTGATCAACTTCAAGTTGGTCCATGCCATCATAGATTCCTGAGCCAGGGAAAAAATTTACATGATAAGATGTCTACTAGACATGGTTTGTGAGAAACTCTCTTTAAAAATTTTAGCCATTCCTACATGGGTTCCCAAGGGCTCAACAATGCACGTGGTATTTTAAAAACTATATGGCCACTAGTTCTACCATCAAATATAGGACATATACGAGCACTTATACCCAGTGGTCTACCAAGAATTCAATGAAGCTTTGATGCCTTGGTTCTCGAATGCAATTATGGATTCTATCATAGCCATTGAAGACCACTAGTTGTATAAGGACAACATTATGGTCTAAATCATGGGTTTCTTCAAGGACCCACTCCACTTGCCATATTACATTATTAACAACCAATTAGAATAAGAGAAAACCTATAGATTGGTGGAAGGCATCTTTGGGTTCTATGTAAATCATCATTAAAAGGCATGCTCATAGCTCCTGATCACCATAAGGCATCACATCTAAAATAACTTCCCTTTAATTTAGAAGATAGTAACTAGATGAGACTCCTTCCCCATTGCAATGTGTAATGTCTAGAAATGGGACCCTAAGGGGTAATCTGAGCTCAATTTTAATGGTATTCAACTCACCTCAACATAAACTATAGTCATCAAAATGAAGATGATGATGAGCTATATCTAAATATTATCAATGACTAAGAGGTGTTATCTTGAATCATGACTAAGAAGAAGAACAAGAAAGGAAAGAAATATCAATCAAGCCCCTCTATGCCTCCTCCTACTCTCATTCAATCCATGGAGTACCTAACTTGAATAGTTCTATCCATCTCTTGAAGGATCCTATAAGGCATTTCTCCACCTTCTCCTCTTTAATCTCTAAGTCTAGCTTCACTTTGGCTAATAGATCCTACTCTTCATGCTTTAGCTCCTCCTCTACCTCCTCTAGTTATTAATTTCACTCTACATCCTCCAATTGTTACTTTCACTCTACCTCCACCTCCTCTAGTAACTATAGTAACTAGGTCATGATAGATCTAGTCCTAAACTACTCGATGTTAGGCTACCCATGTATAACCCATTCAACCACCACCACCTCAACCTTAGGATACACAGCCATTAAAGTTTGATGTGAATCACAACACAAGATTGATCCTAGAGTAAGGCTCCAAATAGTCACCCATATAGTTTTCCCATCTCACACCTCCATATCATCTCATTTTCCTTACACCCCTCACTCCCACCACTTTTCAACTCCTAGTTTTGACACCCAATAACTCTACTCCATCCCCATAAATCCATCAAGTGGTGACTCCTTTATTTACCATTACTTCACCTTTGTATTTAACTCAAGTACCTTTATCCTTGATCCTTTTGAGCATCCTTACCTCTTTGTTCTCTTTCAATCCCTCTATCTCACAACTTAAAATCCTCTCAGTGCCTCCCTTGGGTATGCCTTTAGCAACAAGCATGACTATAAATTTTAAGAACATACCACTTGTAGTAGGGACCCTCCCGATGTGTACATAAATTAGTCTAGTTCTCCCCTTAGCATTTATAATTCCTATTCTATCATCTCAGTTGAACCATCTACTATAACATATAAATCTAAACCAGGGAAGAGGTTGAAGAAGAAGTAGAAAGCAACCCACACTTAAAATCTAGTATAGAATCCCTATGATCTAATTTAACCTCCTCTATAGCCCTTAGTTGCTCCTCTAGCCCCAAAAATAGCATCTTGGTGTCTATCTCCTCGTCTCCCTTTATCCATTACCCAGGGCACCATGAGACACCTTTACACAGCCAATCCCTTCCTTGATATTCAACAACCCATTATTAGGGGTAATTATACCTCATGTGAACCTAACTAGAGAATAATGGTGAGCATAAATTTTCCTTTGGTCCTCCCCTTTCATTCTCCCTCCTTTCACCTCTATGCCCCCTCTGACTCTATTACTTTCCTCTTTCACTCCTTCCATTTCCTCCATCTCCCCTTCACATCATCCTTTGCCCTTCACTACCATTTTATCCACCCCTCCTACACCCATCAAAACCTATGGGATGGTTCCAAGGCCATAGGCACCATAAATGACTATCTAGGGTGAACCAAACATGTAATGGGGTTTTTATTGAGCCTCTAAAATCATGAAGAGAACACTCACATAGAGGTTTGTGTAGGAGGGGAACCTGGTGGTATGGTAGACCCATTAGGATCCTTTCTCCCTCACCAAGGTGAGGACTTATACTAGGGTATAAAGGATTTACATGGACACATTATTAGTTCTCTAAGCTTCACATGATATGTCCAAGAATATCCTCAAAGACATATAGAGCCAAGTTCAAACTTTAGAATCCCAAGTGAAGATCACTTTTCTAGTCAGGTTAATTGGGTAGGTAAAGGACACCCTCCTACTACTTTTCTAAATATTTAGGAAAGTAATAGAGACTTTGGTTGATATTGACATACTTATCTAATGGACTTAGGCCTACATGGAGAGGATTACAAAGACTAATAGAAAATGTCAAAATTTACAAGTGGTGGTCAATAAAAAGATGATCCTAGAGTTAAAACTCATTATGACCTTAGACTTGGGGTCCTAATGGACATACGCTAGAAACATGAGAGTTGCAATGAAGGAGTGGTTAGCCTTGTATTTCACTTCAAGGAGGCTAATATCTCTATGTTAATCCACCTAGATGGCACCTTACTCGACCAAGGTGAATTTAGAGTCCACCTAGGTCAATTCAACTAGGTTATAAAGGATAAAGTTTCCAAGTCAAACTAAGAGGGGGAGTAGGAAATTTTAACCTTATCAACATAGTCCATGATGAGCATCAACTAGGTCTTTGGATTCCAAGCATCAATAGAAGCACCCTTCCAAGTCTCTTCAAGACTAGTAGTTCAGGCTGAGATAATCCTTAAGGAACTCCCAATGAACCTTGCCAAGCTAAATAAGGAGTTTGACCTCATGGTAAATGCATTAGAATATATGATCACCTATTCAAATTATTTAGGAGATAATCCTTCTCAGCTACCTCTTTGTGTTAATTAAATGGTCCCCCATAGATCTATAATGGGTTTGTATGGATTATTTTATTTAAATTTTCAAATACATTTATAATTTTAATGAGTGGCCATCATGGCCCAGGATGGGATCCTCATACTATCTAGAGGTGAGCCCCATTATTATCTATATAAGGAAAATCCATATTATATTATGGGGTTGACAATAAATTACTTGAAAGTGTTCTTGGATTATAATTGGGATTTCACCTATTTTTCTTTTATCACTCTATACTACAAAATTAGCCTAGATTAGTTATTGTAGCAATATTTACTCTTTTTAATGAATACAATCTCTATTTTTTTAAAAGTTTCTATTATGTGTTTTAATTTTATTTCATCTCCATTTTTGAATGATTATCAATGCTAGGTTAACTGGATTAACACTTTTCTACTTTATGTACATCATGGTTATGTTGTGCTTAGTTATTATGATCATAGTGTGAGTTCTTTCGTTTCTAATTTGGTAGTGCTGATAATTTATGTGTAAATTTAAAAATTTCTTTGGTTTTTATGTGTTTTTGACAATAAAATCCTTGTACTCATCATTAGTGAGAACTCATATTAAAGGCATACTCTTGGCTCCCTTAAACTCTTCGCACTATATGTTCTTGGAAGTAGAACTTTAGTGAAACTCGATATATAATTTAATAATTGTGGTTGTGTCACTTGGTTTAGTGACTAATGTATTGAGCTAATTTTAGACCTAGAGGCTTCCCTTTTTTCCCTTACCCTTCCATTTCTTTTACATTTATTCTTTGTCATTGAAATACCCCTTCCCCTTGTGTTTAGAAATGATAAGCACAATACTAAAATTATCATAACAATTTTTGACTTGTGTGTAAGACATTAGATTGAAATTTTAGTGGTTATAGTGCATATATTAGATATTATCCATGTAAACTCCATTTTTGAAATCAAATCCTAGTAGGCATGCCTTGGGATGATCTTAGATCGGTCCTAAAATGGAGGATGAAAGTTCATAGTTGTTCCCAACTTCCCCTCTTTAGGGAAAACCCAATCTCATGGGTGTTTAATGAGGAGAATATTAGATCAAAAAACACTATCTATCATCATGAGAAACCAATATCACATTGGTTTCTTGAGGTTCTAACATCAAATATATATATAAAACTTTTCTAGGTCCTACAAGCTTATTAGAGTTTTATCTCATATGACCCTGACCATCTAATATTATATTTGATTTATACATATTCTCAACATTTTGAATCTTCCTATAAGATGTCTCACATTTTATGTGGCTTCTCAAACTCTCTACTTAACACAAAACTTGCCTCCTTTAGCCCATTTTATAGGCAGACCCTTAGGTGCCTATTTTGGTCTTAACACCTTATTCACTCACTATGTGATTGATATTATTAGTTTGGATGATCCAATTAATGGAAAGGTGAATATAACTATCCCATTTTAATGAGGAAACATACAGAGTTTGTTAATAATTCTCACATCTAATCTGTAGACCTATAAGCTATTGGTATGTACATGACTACATTAGTCCTTTGTCACCTCTATTCTTTACCATCTTGGGGGAAGTTTGGTGGTTTGATTTATATTACTAAAAAACATGGACATTCCAAGGTGTATTAGGACTTGATCATTAGTATAGATACTCCAAAATGCATTGATAACTTGTTCATTAGTCATAGGCCTGTATTCGCTCTTTCACACTTGGAGATTTTTCGAAAAGCACTAAGATAAATGACTGCCATGATATGTTATTTACCACTTAAGGATATTTATATAATGATTATGATATGGTGAATATAACTATCCCATTTTTAAAAAATTCCAATGAGGAAACATACAAAGTTTGTTAATAATTCTCACATCTAATTTGTAGACCTATAAGCTATTGGTATGTACATGACTACATTAGTCCTTTGTCACCTCTATTCTTTACCATCTTGGGGGAAGTTTGGTGGTTTGATTTATATTACTAAAAAACATGGACATTCCAAGGTGTATTAGGACTTGATCATTAGTATAGATACTCCAAAATGCATTGATAACTTGTTCATTAGTCATAGGCTTGTATTCGCTCTTTCACACTTGGAGATTTTTCGAAAAGCACTAAGATAAATGACTCCCATGATATGTTATTTACCACTTAAGGATATTTATATAATGATTATGATATTTATATATATTTCTTGAGGGTCACTTGAGATAATAAAACATCCAAAACCATAACTGTAACCTTTAATATTGGTCTGTAACTCATCCAATATGAAGGTTTTTCTCAATTGTTACTTACTTGTGCCAAATGGATAATGATAGAAATGTGGAAGGATTATTAGGATATTTCATAAACACGCACATTTATTAATTTTCACTAATGATCTAAAAAAATCTCTAAAACTACCCAAAACCAAGATTTTAGGGTTTTGAGAGGGTTTTAGACACCTTATTTTGGTTAGGATTATTCGTAAAGCTCAAGGCCTAAATATCTTAAATATTGTTATGAATTAGAAGGTAATATGGGTCCCCTCCTTCCCTTAATACAATTGGACCTAAAATTCTCTCTCTTTTGTGTACTAACATCAGACTATTGACCTTTTTGAGATTGTCTAGCAGACCTATAAATACGATAAAGAAATGGAATAGGTTTTTTCCTTTTCTAGGCTTTCCACTTCTTCTCAAGCATATATTTAATTATGAAGAGACTAGATATATCCTTTGAGAGGCTTAGTAATTTTTATTCAATGGAATCCTCTTGAAAAGAGTCCTCCACAGGCCCTTTTTCCTTAAAAAATTGATTGTCTTACTTTCTTACATTGTTGGAGCTGATGAACTAGGTAGCTATGGAGTCTCTATTAAATTGTATGGTGGTGGAGTAATGTAACAAATAATTTACCACATTTATTTCCCTGTAACTTATTCATCATTCCTTGTTTGAATTTTAAAAATGATAAGTAGGTAGTTATAAAAGTGTTCCAATGTTAGAAGAGGTAATTTAAGACACCATGGGAAAGATGTATGGTCAAGGTATATATATCATGACTTTAAACAAGTGCTAAATGACATTTATATCCTCATGTTTGATCTCTCATAGTAAATCTTATTACAACATTAAAACATGTCATAGAACTAAAATAAATGAAAAACCTAAACTTTTCAAAAGTACCTTAACTTCTCCAAAATGATTGAAATTACCATGTTGTTGACTCATTAGATCTACTCCTTGGTCTATTTGCTCAACTTGGAACACATTTATTCTTGGAGAGTCCCTATCTTATTGTCTAACAATGGCTCAATATTTACCTTGACTTTTAAAATCAAACCTTAACATTGTCAAAGTTACCTTAATCTATGCTAAGTACTTTGGAGATGACCACATTAAGTGACTTTGATGACAAGACTAGGTGTTTTGACTCCACCTCTAACTATACCACCCTAAGGTACTATGAAAATTACTAGGAAAAACATAATTCTTAACACAATGAGATCAATCATGAGTAAAACAAGATCCTTCAAATGGACATTAACAAAGTTAAGAGTATGGTGGGAAATTTTTGAAATGTTATTAAACAATAGTGTCTGATTTTGGCTAATAGTTCCCACATCATTCGCCTGGTGCACCACATTTTATCTTTCTTTGTCACAATTAATGTTGGCTCTTGTAATTAATTTGACCACATATATGGCCCTTTATACCACTATGTTTGAAACATCTTTAGATGTATCCTAGTTAACATTGACTAAAAAAATTGAAGATGGAGTTGTGTTTCAAGAATCAATATCACATAATACTTAGACCTTAGAAAAAGAGGTTTCCTAATTATGTGATAATAATTTATAATTGAGAATCTAGCTTATGAATGCATGACAACTGATTAATAGAAACTGCCCCACATTGGTTACATAATTTATAGGTTTAGACACTTAGTTTTGGCCACTTTCATACCTAAACTAGGATTTTGTTTAATTTCTAGTAAATGACACAATTTAAGCCTAGAAATCCCTAGAATTGTCCAAATTCATCTGCATAATGGATTTAATTTTGTATAAACATGATAAGGCTAGATTATTTGGTGTATTACCCTACATGCACCAAAAACCTAATTCAATTTTAACCCTAGTCTAACTACGACCTAGTAATTTGACACTTTTAGTCTATCAATCTATTAATTCATAACATTTAAAACAACTACCAAAAGACAAAAAAAACTAATATTAGTCACATTGTAAATCTTAATTAACTTTCCTAAATAAAAATTCTATATTAAATTAGTGAATTTCATTTACCAAAAAAGGAATTTTTTGCCAAATATGAAGTCAAAGGTTAAAGGAGCTAATAAAGTGATTTCTTATTTCTTAAATATTCAAAAATTATGAGTTATACTTCACAAATATCTAAAACTTAGGTGTCAAGATTTCATGAGTGCTTTGACCTAGCCCAAGGTTAACCTAACTTAACCTAGGTCATTTTAAACTCAACTAAAGCTAGAATTTGGCCTAACCTCCTCAGGGTTAGAGTTAGTTCTTTGAGCTATAAATATAAGTTCCCACACCATATACCAACAAACTTTTGTGTGTAAGGTTATTCAACTAGAATACATTCTTGAAGCCTTTGAGAGTAGTGATATAATGCCCAATGTATGCCATGCTTCACAAAAATCCAAAAATGCCTATGGGAGAGGTGTTACCCCCATGGAAGATAATTGCTAGAAGACTCAAATCATCATAAGATGAGCATAAAAATCCTTATGCCAATAAATAAGCATCAAATTTGATAAAGGAAGTAAGAAATTTGTATTGTATTTATCTCTATTTTGTGATCTTCCCTCCCTCATTTTTAGGAAAGAGTGTTTAGTCTTAGTGTATTATTATGCTTGTTTTTTATCATTTGGACTAACAAGGCACTAATAAACATTTTTTTACTCTTCAAACCCATAAAGTACATAATGGCATGCCTAGTATGACTATGCATACCATATGGCTAAGGAGAATCATATGCTAACCTTAGTTTTATTTAAAAATGCATTTAATTTTTCAATATTAAAGGTTTATCCTTGAAATATACGTCATTCTATTTTTTTAGTTATCGACAGCTTCACCTTGTGTAATGGTACCTTTGCTAGTCCCATGCTTGTTTTTTATATTTATTTATTCAAAAATAATAACTTCATAATGGTTATTTTTACTTACTAAATAGTGAATTCACTCTATAAAATCAGTGACTTTGACCCTATTAAATAAAAGCTTTACTAGGTAAACTTATACTTTGTTTTCTTATTTTTCAGCTTATTTCAATGGCTTTGCCTGACCTGATCAAATACTTCACCTTACTAAATAGAATATTCACCAAAGTTTATCTTTGTTTCTATGTTTTCATGAAATTAGTAGATTCACCCTACTAAATGGTGGCTTAGCTCTATGTCTTTCCAAAACTAGAGAGCTCAAAATGGATTGTTGTTTACTCTCTTACTTTTTATCTTTTAGGCAAGCAAACCCCCTAACATTTTGTAGGACCTAAGGTGGAGAGATATAAGCTTAAAAAATTTTAAAATCTCACATATATTTTAATTTGGTGCTTAAAATCCACTTAATCACATTTGTCTTGTATTTTTTTAATCTTTCATAAATGCAAATAAGGATAAAGGGCCAAAATTTCAATCATATCTTTATTTGGTATTAAAAGGAATATAAATTTTAGTTAGAGATCTTAAGATATTTTTCACATTATGTTTATTTTTTGTTATTAGTTAAATTTAAAAGTTCATAGTTATATTTATTTATTTGTGTCAAATTAAAAGATATTGAATGTATGCTCTCCTTTGTCCTCTTTAGGGAACTTGGGTGACTAAAAATACTTAGTTTATTACCTTATTGATTTTATCTTATCAAAAAAAATGTCGCATATGCTCTCCCCAAACTCCAAGTGACTTAGGTGACCCAAAAATAACCTCTAAAGTCTTTCCATTTTATTTTATTGCGTTTGGCTTGTGGGTAGGAACCCATTTCTCCCTCATAAGTTCTTTAAGGGTGTGTTGACATAGGGTTTCATCTCCCAACATCATACTAACCTCAATCCATAGTGGGGTATATAGATTAGGCATGTGATACTAGGATTTTCAAGGGGCTGAGTGGCTAGTCTCTCTAATCCTAAATAAAATCTAGGTGAGGCCTTGTTAAACATCAAACTCTACTAAGCAATAGATGATTGGATTTGTTAAGGAAAGGAATATACCCTTTCATAGTAATTTATTAGGTATGAACCTGACTGACTTGATTTTACCTTTGTGTTAGCCACACTTGGGACAATTTAACACATTAAAGATTTATATATTTTTATTCAACCCCACTTGCCTTAAAACTTCTTTCCAAATGTCAAGTCTTCTCACTCTAAGTTTATTCCATGTATCAATTCTTAAGACACAAAGGGGGCATAAAAACTCTAACTAAACATTAATTTAATTTTTGGATTAACACTTAAATCCTCAAAAGTAATGGCATATCGATGTAAACTTTAGCATAAGCTATGCACACCCATGTTAGTTTTAGATATAGGACAAACCATTAGTGTTACTTATATTTTCTTTGATTTACATGTTTTTTCAGAATAAAATTATTATTTTGTATTCTTCCATCAAAATAATTCCAAAACATCATGTTATTTTGACCCCCCTCTAGCCTAATAGGTGTCACTCTATCCTTTTTATGTCATACTTTTTTCCTTTGAGATTTATTACAAAACCATTTATGTATCACTTGTTTAAATGGGGTGTCATTATGCTACCCATTTCATCTCAAACATTTACATTGGATTTTTTAGTCCAAAATTATTTTTATGTCATTTTCTTGAAGGAGTGTCATTACAATACCTAAATCATTCCAAATCTCTTGTCACTTTTGAAATAAAGTTCTAAACCATTGTTGTACCTCTATTATTTAAAATTCATAGTTACCTTGCCCATTTTGGTCTAGCCCATTTTTCCTTAAAACATTTGAATCCTTTTACATTAAAATTTAAACTCAACCTTTCAAAGTGAAAATCATAAACTAATCAAGTTTAATCCAAATCCTCATCTAATTTGAGCTTAGGTTGTCTAAATTTTTTGTTTGGATTGTGTTACTTGGGTTGATTTCCTTTTTTTTTAAATACCCCTTTGCCTAGACCTAGTGATTGTTTTTTTTTGTTGTGCCTTGTTTGGAGATTTTTTTGAGCCAATTTGTTGCCACATGCCTTATTTGAAGTTTTTTGCACTGAATTCCAAGTATCCTAGATCATTTGTTCCAAATTTTTATTGTGAATCAAATATCGAGTCTTAGTGAGCTAATTACCGAATGTCATTCAAGCCAATTGCCTTAGTTTAGTTTGTTTTCAAGTTTTTGTTTGAGTTCTATGTTTCTGATTATATCCTTGTTTTTTTGCTAATGATTATAATTGGCTCTGGGTAAATCATTGTTATTTTTTTATCCTAGTTCACAATTATTCTAATTTATCTAGATAATTTTGTCACTGATTATAACTAGATTTAGAAAATCATTTCCATAGATAGAAATGATTTTTAAGCTTTTATGTAGTCTTTTTCTACTAATTATAACCTTCTTTGGGAAAATCAATATCATTTGTTACACTGGTTTCAATTTTGTTTTGTCCTAACTTTTCCTAGTCTAACTGATTTACCCTTTGCACCTATTTCATAGAGTTAAAGGTTCTTTGTTTTTATACCTCAGTTGTTTGTTACCTTTGTACTATTTCTATTCATAAGACATATCTCTAGATCTGAACATGTATCGTTACATATATAATGGGACCATGTATAATATAGACTATAAAAAAAATCTAACCAATGACCCTTTGGTTCAAGAGTCATATGATGATGTAGTTTATGAGATGGAACCCTATCCATATTATAAAATTTCATATTTTGAACAAAGGCATGACCCTTTAGTAGTATTTTGTGACTATACCTCCTTATCCAATTTGAGATCTAGAGCAAATAGCACAGTGCCTTGATCAAATGATGCCTAACATTAAATAAATCCAACAATAATATCCCTACTGTGTTATGCCACCAACATAGAAAAACTATGATACATAATTTTTTAAACATCATTTTTTAGAGAAAAAATATGAAGTGCTCATTAGAGATATCAAATGTAGGAACCAAATTTGTTCCAGACTTCCCACATGAAAGTCTGAATAGTTTGATTAGAAGTCCTAGTAATGTGCCTCGAATCTAACTATTCAAACAAACATCAGCTTTAGTCTAAATTCCATAGCAAGACCAAAATATGATTACAAAAGGGAAATTCACTATGGATGAACAAATATAATAGGTACAACAAGCATATCAAAACTATCTCAACCTAGCTCATAATCTTAATACAAGGGTTATTTCAAACATGCAACTTATTGAGATAGATCCATCAATAGGGAAATAAATGGATGCTTCAAACTATGTAATATGAAATGTAAACCCATTTAGCCAAAGCACATTAGTTGGCAACATGTATAAATTCTCTATTTTGATAGAAGAGACTTATACTCAAATGTAATACCTCACTCAAAACATTGCGAATATCACGTAAGTGTATTCTAATTTAAAACAAAGTGGGTCTAGTTTATCATCAAAAAATACATAGAAAATTCCTCTAAACAATGCTATGAGTGGATTAAAATATCAAGGGATAGGTACACCTTTTTTCCAAAATCAACAAGTAACCTCCACTCCTTAACCAGCTACTTCCTTGAGCATGAAACAGGGGAAATGAACCAATAACAAACCAACTTGCCATTACAACAAATGTAAAACATTATGCCACCTCAATAAGTGATAATGAATGTTCCACCATAACAAGCATAAAATAATATGCCTCATTAATCATAAATGTTACCTAACCAACAATGTGTTCCTATTAGTCATAAAGTGTCAGTTGGTCAACAACAAATACCAAACACCCAATAGTTTTCTAAAAAATAACAAGTGCCTATTTAACAAGTATCAGTCTAACAACAAGTGTTCAACCAACAACAAGGTCCTTATGTATATCAGTTACTAAGTGCTAGGAAAAAATTACCTTTCACCCAATAGGTATCACATGTGTAATAAGTATACAACTATCAACACCTCCAATAGCAAGGATATATTCAAAAACATGTTCACTATATATAATAGGGTTCAATAAGTAGGCATCAAGTTCCCTTTCAAACCCAATAATACCAACACATCCCATAGAGTCAAATGTCATTACTTTAGCCATAATTTAATAGCTAGGGTTATATAGCCAATCTAAACTATAATGTGCTTCAACATTAGTGTATTATGTATCTATAATATAATCCAATTACACAAATATGCATATCTAGTCATCCATTCAATTCAACCAACATTTCACAATATGTGTACTCCAGTCAAGGTAATCTACCTTTGACCATGTAACCTTAACAACAATAGGCCACTCAATCTAATTTCCTTGCCCAAGAGTTATAATAGATGAAGGATACAATTCAATCTATACATATTGGAAAACAAACAAATAAATTCAAACTAGATGAAATATGCTCTTATTCATTTAACATGGAGTATCTAAAAATACCATTTCCTCTGGGTTATAAGCCACCTAAATTTGACAATTATAAAGTCAAAGGTGACCCTAAATATCAATTGAAATAATTATTTATTGCATGTTATCCAGTGGCATATAGTGATATATACTTAATTTTACTCTTTCCAAGGAGTCTAGCTGGACAATCCTTGGAATGGTTGTTGAAATTACCAAAGAATTATGTACCTAACTTTGATGATCTTTCAGATAAGTTTATACAAAACTTCTCATATAATCTCAAGCATGAGATTAATATTATAAATTTAGGCTAAGATAAATAGAATATTGGTGAAAGCTTCTTTAGATATATGTAATTTTGGAGAATAATAGCAAGTTATTATACTCATAATCTACTAGATACATAATTGGCTGTGATATTTACTAGGAGCCTACATAGTGAGATATCTTGTTATTTTGAGTTGCAATGTGATCATAAATTTGAAGAGATTATATAGAAAGGAATACATTTTGAGAAATATCTTGTCAAAAAAAGGATAATCAAGTTATCCTCTTTTAATCAGAGTCAGAATTAGAATCAAGACTAGAAAAACTAGAACAAAAACCAAGACCAGAATAATAATCAGAACCTAATTCATATACTAGCTTTAGTGCAACCTCAAGATAACAACAATGAGAGAAAAAAACCCTAAAACCATAATACTATTTTTTAGTAACAAGGTTATTAAATCATGCCATGTTTAGATGGTGAAAACACCAGCTATCTATTTACCCCCACCCTCTCATCAACCACCTCCTCCATACATTCAACCAAGACATCCACAAAACCAACCACCACAGAATCAAAATCAAAACCAATTACAAGCCCCTCCTTCAAGGAGAAGACCAACCATAACTTTAAAATTCATTGACCTTGGTGAGGCTATTGAATTTATGTTCTAAATATTGGTTTAAGTAAATATTATTAGTTGACTTATACCAAATTTGTATCGTGAATGGATTCCTTTTCTTGATTGGTACAAAGAACATGAATTTTTTGAGCACCATCATGTCAAAGGACATTCCATAAGATAGTGTATCCAACTCAATAATTTGATTGAGAATATGCCAAAAAATAAATAGATGTAAATAGACACCGCTCCTATGACTAACCATAACTTGGGTATCTACCAAAGTTCATTTCCCCAACATAACAACAACAATACCAACAACAAGAATAATAATGGTAGAGAACTCAAATGAAAAATAAATATAAAAAATACCAACCATAATAACAATATAAACATAGTCTAAACCAAGGGAAAAACAACCAAACCAACCAAGGAGTGTTGAGCATTGTTTCTATTATTGAGGTTTGGCATTGAAATTGTCATTGATGTCAAAGGTTATTCATGAGGTCATTGAACAATGTTTTTATTTGGTTGCATCCTTGAAAGGCATGAAATTAGTTGAGAAACATATAAAGTATGTGATAAAGGTGTGTAATCATCAAAGAGAGTTTTAAGATCAGTTTCCAATGTTATCAAGTGTTTGAACCTAGTAAGAAACTTAAGAAGGCTTATGCATAGGATGCTTAGTCTTATGCATGAAGGAGCATGGTGGCCTAATGATATGAATTCATAGAGGCGTAATATGTTGTATGATTTTTTTTTATCATTAATATGAGTCATTGTAACACTCATTAGTATTTTGGAGTAAGCCTACAAGGGTAAGACCCATAGATCTAGCATGCAATTAGACTAGTTCTAAACTATGCCTGACCCAATAAGGGGTCATGAGGTATTGTCAAGACCTATGAAGGATTAAAAATAGTGTTATATCATGTTATTTATTTATTTATCATGTGAGTGAGGTGGAGAGTGCATGGACAATGGCTATAAGGTCAGTTTCAAGGCCTAATATGACTTGCAGGTCAAAAGTATAGATATCAAAGAGAGAGATGGTAGCCTACTAGGAAATTAGGATCAATTTCTAAGGTAAGAATGAACATGTGAGAATTTTTAGTGGTTTTCTAGGTTTTCATATGTGTGTTTACCAAGTATGAGGTTAAATTTTGTAATAAAAGGTAAGAAAAAGTGTTTCAAGGTCTCTTGATTGTACAAAATGAAGGGTTCTCAACCCATGAAGGACTTTCATGTGTTCATTGGCATGTGTAACCTCCACATGATAACCTAAGGAATTCATGGAATATGGGGAAGTTTCATATCTCAAATTTTAATTAATTGGTTTCTATAATAAATTGATAAGATTTATGAATGCTCGTTAAGACTGTAAGGTGGTTTAAACCTCTCTAAAACCCTAACTTTGACCTGATGAGAAAGATCTTGATCATTATATACTAGAATGATTTGGAATGGATATGTAAATAATTTTAAGTTGTATTAAACTCTCTCAATAATCTCTAGGTGTGATTTTTTTGAAAAGAGAGTGAGTAGACCTTATAGGAAAGGCCTTTTTTATCAAAAAATTGATGTAGCAGGTAGACTTGATTGAGTCAAGGTCACTAGTTGGATGAAGGTTGAAGCTTGAGACTTGTATGTTATGTCTATAATTATTCCTTATCATTTTATATCCATTATTGGTTTTAAAAAAATCATATAATTTGACCTGTCACTAAAAGGCCTAATGGTGTAGATAGTGAGAAAACCAAGCAAGAGTGAGAAGTTATTTAGGGATGTATTATCATGGATTAGGGATCGATCCAAATGCATTGATAAGTTTTTCAAGATGTGAAATATATTTCCATATTGGATATAATATTTTTATATGATTGTATATAGCAAAAAATTTCTCTAAAATTAATGTATCTAAGTCAGTGAGGTTTGTGTATAATGCAGTCATGAGATTAGTTTGTGAGACTAATATTGATATTATAGCTTATGATATATTTGTTTTATGTTTTTATAATTTTGTTTTAATACCATATTCATGAATTTTAATTTCTTAATAATTCCCTTTCATGTATCATAAATTCATGTTTCCATGATTGTGTTTTGAAGCTAGTTGACAGTTTTAAGTGGGCTACTTGTAGAGAAGGGTGTATCCTTTTACCCTATGGAATGAAGTATAATTAACTTTATGAATTATTTTATGTCTTTAAGGTTATTTTTATATAATTTTTTTCCATGGTTATTTGACAATATTGTGTTTTTGGTTCAATTTTTCAAGATAGACTTGTTAGGTATGCACAGGCTTAATTGTGAACATGCTAATGGCATGCTTCAAGTGGTGATTGGAGATAAAAGGTGTCATGGACCCAAGATGAGATTTTTATGGGTATATTAAAGTGAAATATGATATTTTCCTACCATGTGATAAGTCTGAGAGTGCTCCAAGGTGTTCAAAGGATAATGTGTGTTAATGAAGGTTTAATTGAATTAGGTCTCCTTAAGGCTTAAAAGGGGTTTTGGTCCTATATGATATGAAAAAAAATTTAATGATTGGTTAATGTTTATTTCATGTCATAATTACCATTTTATTTTAAAAACTAAGTGATTGTGTATGTCTAACCAATATGTGTATGATCAAGAGCCTAGTATAAGAACAAGGCCTAGTAGGTATAATTATCTAGAGAGAGAGTATGTTGAATCAAATGAGATAGAACTTTGAAGAGATGAAGGAGGTCATGTATAAAATTATGAGGGTACATATAAACCATCATTAATAACTGATATAGGTAATATTGATGATTATAAAGGTTATATGACCTAACAAAGTCTTGAAGAGACCTAATTGAACGAAGAAGGCTAGTGACCAGTTTGTGAAGTATATGTGTGTATGAAGAGCTGAAGATGGATATCATCATATTTTGTATAATAAAAATAGGTTTATGAAGGTGATCAAAGGTTTGATGTGGCTAAGCTGGTGTTGAGTCATCTAGGGGGTTGGTACCTCCTTACAAGTGGGCGCTTGCTAAATCCTAGTCAAGTTGGTGTTTGGTTAGTTGGGGTTGGTGATCTAAGGGAAGTTGGTGCTTCACTAAATATTGGTGTTTAAATTATAATAAATTCATCCATTTTCATCATCAGTGGGTTTTCTTCCTCTTCATAGTTTCCCACTCAAGTCAGTGTTTTATGTGTTATGTTCTTCTCTCATGCTCATGACTTTTAATGTGTTGCTAGCTTACTATATTGTTTTGGTAGCTCATGAATGTTAAGGTAACCCTCTTAGTCATTTTTTTTTCCAAAAGTTTATATTAGATCATGGTCCTTTGATGAAATTTTAACTTCTTTAAGGTAATATTAAGAAACATGAGAATGTCTTGTGATTAACAAGAAGAAGACAACATGTATGATGAAGTATACTATGATAGTAAAGAAAGAGAAGCTAAATTATCCCTTGAAGTTGAGCTCATGAATACCCTTGATTATTTAAAACACAAAAATAAGACTATCAAGGATCTCAGGAGTTAGTTAGAAGAGGTCAAAATAAGGTGTAAGTCAAATGAATTTGAGTATGACTAGTTAAAGATAGAGATAGATTCTTTGAAGGTTGAGCATGAAAAGCTCATAAAAAAATTGAGTAAGTTTGAGAAAGAGTATGAAAATTTAGAACCAATCAATAATATTAAATTTTAAAATATCAATTAGACAACCAATGCTATAAAAGATCTGTCAACATGGAACCATGGTAAGTACAAAAATGTTGTTTGGTACATCTATCACAATATAGGACACATTGTGATATTATTCTCTAAAAAAGTTATAAGTTTCACAAGATTAATCAAGACATATAAAGCTCATATAATGCATAATAAGGATCAAACATTGGTATGGAAGCCAAAGCAAGATAAGATGGATCAAATTGAGCTGAAGAAGCAAAATGGACTATTTACCAAGGAGGAATATAATACCAAAGAGGATTCTATGCTTACTTAGACGGCCTTTCACATTCAATATGAAAGCATGAAATGGTATATAGATATTATTTGATCAAGCCACATGACAAGAGATATAAATAAGTTTATCTCATTAAATAAATAAGTTGTATAAATGGTGAGGTTTAGAGACAACACAACTACCAATATAGTTGGCAAGGGTGTCTTGAGTTTGGAAAATGGAAAGATCAAGACACAAAATGTGTTATATGTGGAAGGTCAAAAACATATCCTAATTAGTGTGATTCAAATGTGAAATCAAGGATACATACTAACCTTTTATGATAGAGGATGTGAGATAAGAAGAGCCAAATCAAGAAGGCTAATTGCTAATGCCAAGAGGACTGAGAACAACCTATATGTATTGAATGAAATCAAGAAGGAGATATGTTTCATTATAAAGATATATGAAATTTGGATATGGCATAGAAGGCTTAGCCACCTAAACTTTGACAACCTAGTTAGGATTAGTACTAATAATTCTATAAAAAACATGCCTAAGATCATCAAACTTACAAACATACTTTACAAGGCATGTCAACATGGTTAGCAGATTAGAAGAAGGTTCAAGTATAAAGAATACTCTACTACAATACCCTTAAACTTAATCCACACTTATCATTATGGTCCTCCAAGAATTATAAGAACTCAAGGAGATAGTTACTTCATGTTACTCATTGATGATTACATAAGAATGAATTGGGTTACATTCCTAAAAGAGAAATTAGAATCTCTTGACAAGTTCAAGGCATTCCAGGATCTTGTTGAGAATGAGAAGAATGGGAAGATAAAGTGCTTAATATATGATAGAGAAGGAGATTTTTGGTCCAATTTTTTTTATGACTTCTATGAGGTTCTTGGAATAAGGATACAATTCTCAACAGCTAGGACACCTTAGCAAAATGGGGTAGTGGAAAGGAAGAATAAGATAGTTTAAGAGATGGATAGAACTATTTTGAATGATTTTATATTATCTAATGGATATTGGATAGATGAAGTAAGAACTTTTGTCTACATTTCTAATAGAAGATATATAAGGACTAATGGAAATAAGACTCTTTATGAACTATGGAAGGACAGACCTATAAATGTAGAACACTTGAGAGTGTTTGGGAGAAAATGTTTCATCAAAAGAGATGATGAAGACTTGGGTAAGTTTAACTCTAGACCTAATGAAGGAATATTATTAGGATACTCATCAATGAGCTCATCCTATAGATTTTATAATAAGAGACTAAAAAATAGAGCCTAAAGCACCAATGTGAGGATTGATGAGATAATGTAATCTCACTCACGGTCAAATAAAACTTTTCATAATGTGGAATTAAAGAATGAATAGGATAATATAGATGTTGATGAGGAAGAATAATAATTTGAAGAGAGATAGGACTCAAAAAGACCCTCAGGAATGATTCAAAGAGACTACCCTAAATCTCAAATCATTGGAAATAAGAATGCATATATGCAAACTAGGAGAAGACATGTAAGTAATCTAAATCAAGAGAATGCTCTATTATCCAATATTTAACCTAAGATTCTTATAGAAGAAAGCAAAGACAAAATTTGAATAGGTTCTAGGAATGAGGAGCTAGATCAAATATAGAAGAATGAAACTTGGGAACTAGTTCCTAGACCTAAAGACAAGATTGTCATTGGCACAAAATGGATGTTCAGAAATAAGTTGAATGAAGATGGAGAATTCACTAAGAATAAGGCTAGATTTGTATGAAAAGTATATGTAAAAGTTGAAGGAATAGAATTTTAGGAGACATTTACACCAGTAGTAAGATTAGAGACCATCATATTATTTCTATCTTATATAGGATTCAAAAGATTCAAGCTATACCAGATGGATGTAAAATATACCTTTTTGAATGGAAATTTGGAAGAAGTGCACATTGAGAAAACTTAAGGGTTCTCACTATCAAATGAGAAAGACTAAGTTTGTATATTTAATAAGGCTCTCTATGATCTAAATCAATCTCTTAGAGCTTGGTATGCTAGGTTGGACAAGTATCTATTGGATCAAAGATTCAAAAGAGGAGTTATAGACAATAATATATACATCAACATAGAAGATGATAATCAATTAATAGTAGTTTTCTATGTGGATGACATCATATTTTGTGGAAACAATGAGAACATAAAAAATCCATTTGTAGAGGTGAGGAAGAAAGAGTTTGAGATGTCCATGCTAGGAGAACTATTATTCTTTCTTGGTTTACAAATCAGTCAATCTAAAAAAGGTATATTCATCTCACAAGCCAAGTACATAAGAGAGATGTTGAAGAAGTTAGAGATGGAGGATTGTAAGATAGTTAATACACCCATGATCATAGGTTGTAAGTTGAGTGAGGAAGATGAGTCTTCAAATGTCAATTAGACATTATATAGGTCAATGATTGGAAGTTTTTTGTATGCCATTACCTATAGACCTAACATCATGCAAGCAATAGGTCTTGTGAGAAGGTTTCAAGTAAATCCATAGGAGAATAATCTACAAGTATTCAAAATGATACTTAGATATCTCAAAGGGACTATGGAGTATGGATTGTGGTATCTAATAATCAAAGAGTTCAATTTGATAGCCTACACAGATGTAGATTGGGTAGGAAATATAGATGATAGGAAGAGTACTAATGGAGGAGCCTTCTTCCTGAGTGGGTGCCTAGTCTCAAAGATAAGCAATAAGAAACCATCAACATATTTGTCCACTTTTGAGATTGAACAAATTGTTGAATCTTCATGTTACGCTCAGGTCTTATGGATGAGATAGACCCTAAAAGACTACAAGGTGGAGTATGATGGTCCTAACACTATCTATTGTGATAAGATAAGTGTTATAAGTGTCTCAAAGAACCCTATCATGCATTCAAGGACCAAAAAAATTATCATCAAGGATCATTTTCTAAGAGATAAGGAGAGTGAACAAAGTGTCAAACTTGAATATGTTTCTACATAGGATCAAATTATAGATATCTTGACCAAACCACTTTTAAAAGTAACTTTTGAACACCTAAGATAGAAATTATGTGTAATTCATACCCATAGTAATAATTGAAGAATCCAAATACTTAGGGGGATATAATCATGATATTTAATCTCTAATAGTAGGTTAGTTTCTATAAGAAGCTATGCAAGGAGTATTGTGGTTCTCATTAAACTCATAGTTATGTGTGTTGAGTATTTTAGTTGCAAGGAGTGTGATTTAAGGAATTGCAAACATCACTTTGTCATTTATGTTAAAGGGGGAGAAAGAAAAGAATAGGGAGATAAGTATGATGAATTTTTAGTTTGGTTTTCCATCAATGATGAAGGGGGATATTTTTTAGCATTGTTTCTATTGTTGAGGTTCGGCATTGAAATTGTCATTGATGTTAAAGGTTATTCATGAGGTCATTGAGTAATTTATTTGTTTTATTGCATCCTTGAGAGGAATGAAATTGGTTGATAAAAATATAAGTCATGTGATTAAGTTGTATAATAATCAAAAAGAGTTTTAATATTAGTTGCTAAAGTTGTCAAGTATATGAACCTAGCAAGAGACTTGAGAAGGCTTGTGCATAAGATGCCTAGTCTTGTGAATGAAGAAGCATGGTGGCCTAATGAGATGGATGAAAAAAGGTATAATATGTTGTATGAGGTTGTTTTATCATTCATATCAGGCATTGTAACACTCATTTGTATTTTAGAGTAAGCCTACAAGGGTAAGACCTATAGATCTAGCATGTAATTAGACTAGTTCTAAACTCTACTTGACCAAATAAGGGGTCATGAGGTGTTTTCAAGACATATGAAGGATGAAAATTAGTGTTATATCATTTTAAAATTTTATTTATCATGTGATTGAAGTGTAGATTGTATGGACAGTGTCTATAAGTTTAGTTTCAAGGTCTAATGTGACTTGTAGGTCAAAATCCTAGAGAGTAAAGAGAGAGATGGTAGCCTAATGGGGTATCAAGATCAGTTTACAAGGAAAGAATGAACATGTGAAAATTTTTTATTGTGTGATAGTTTTTTCAAAGTGTTTTGACCAAGTTTAAGGTCAAATTTTGAAATAAAAGGTTAAAAAAAGTGTTTCAAGGTCTCTTAAGTGCATAGAATGAAGGGTTCTCAACCTAAGGACTTTCATGTGTTTATTGGCACATTTAACATTTGAATGAGAAAATAATCCATTAATGGTATATGTTGAAACATCATAGATCAAATTTAAAATCATTTGTTTCTATAATAAGGGGATAAGCTTAATGATTGATCGTTAAGACTGTAAGGTGCTTTAAACCTCTTTAAAACCCTAACTTTGACTTGATGAGAAAGATATTGATAAAACCAACTGAGAATGGTTTGGAAAGGATATTTGAGTTATTGGAGGTTGTATTCAACTCTCTCAGGCATCTCCAAGTATTATTTTTTGATAGGAGAGTGAGTTGACCCTATAAGAAAGGCCTTATTTCTTAGAAATTTATTGTAATAGGCAGAGTTAACCGAGTCAAAGTTGATAATTAGATGAAGGTTGAAGTTTGATATCATATAGTATGTCCATGGTAGTCCTTGATTAGGTTATATCCCTTAAGGGTTATAAACTAGTCATACATGTTGACCTATTTCTAAAAGGCCTAATGGTGTAGACAATGAAAAAACCAGGCAGGAGTAAGAAGTTGTTTAGGGATATACTATCATGGATTAGGGATGGATCAAAATACATGGATATGTTTCTAAAGACATTTAATACATGTCCATATTGGATATAATATTTTAATATTAATTTGTATGGCATAAATTTTCTCCAAAATTGACGTATCTAACTCAGTGAGGTCTGTATACAATGAAGTCATTAGATTAGTCTATAAGACCAATATTACTATTAGAGATTATGATCTATTTATTTTAAGTTATTCCAAAGTTTTTTTAAGACCATATTAATTCATTGGAAGTTATTAATAATTTCATTTCATGTATCATAAATTCATGTATCCATGATTGTGTTTTGAAGCAAGTTGGTAGTTCAGAGTGGGCTACTTATAGAGAAGGGTTTGAGTCCTTTTGCCATATGGAATGAATTATAATGAACTTGGTAAAGTATTGGAAGGTTATATATATATATATATATATATATATATATATATATATATATATATATATATATATATATATATATATATATATATATATATATATGTATATATATATATATATATATATATGTATATATATATATATATATATATATATATATATATATATATATGTATATATATATATATATATATTCCATGTTTATTTGATAATATTGTGTTTTTGATTCAATTATTAAAGATGGATTTTTTGGGTATGCATATGCCTAATTGTGAACAATGCTAATGGTGTGCTTCAAGTGGTGGTTGGAGATAAAAGGTGTCATGGACCCAATATGAGTTTGGTATGGTTATAATAAAGTTAAATATGATATTTTCATACCATGTAAAAATTATGAGAGTGTTCCAAGGTTTTCAAAGGATAACGTGTGCTAATGAAGGCCTAATTGAATTCAGTCTCCTTAAGGCCTAAAACGGGTTTTGGTCTTATATGTTATGACTAGCCTATTGTAATAATTTTTTCATGTTTATTTCATGTCCTAAGTCCTATTGTATTTTAAAAATAAATGATTAAGTATGTATGGTCAACCAAGAGGTGTGTGAGCAAGAGACTAGTATAAGAACAAGGACTAATAGGCCTAATTGTCTAGAGAGAGAGAGAGAGTGTGTGTGTGTGTGTGTGCGTGTGTGCGCGTGCGTGTTGAAGCAAATGAGATAGAAATTTGAAGAGCTAAATGAGGTCTTTTAGGCCATTAAGATGGTACATAGAAACCATCATGAATATTTTTTAGAGGTACTGTAGATTATTATAAAGGTCATATGATCTAACCAAGTCATGAAGAGACCCAATTGAGCGAAGAAGGCTAGTAACCAATTTGAGAAGGATAGGTATGTGTGAAGAGCTGAAAATGGAGATCATCATCTATTTATGAGAAATAAAAGTTTATGAATGTGATCAAATTTTTTAGTTGGTTGAGTTGGTGTTGAGTCATCTAGGAGGTTGGTGCCTCCTTACAAGTGGGTGCTTGCTAAAGCCTAGTCAAGTTGGTACTTGGCTAAATGGGGTTGGTGATCCTAAGGAAGTTGGTGATTCACTTAATCTTGATGTTTGAATTATATAAAATTAGTCCATTTGCATCATCAGTGGGTTTTATTCCCCTTGAAGATTTTCCACTTAAATTAATGTTATGGGTGTTATGTTCTTCTCTCATTCTCATGACTCTTAATGTGTTTCTAGCTTACTATATTATTTTGATAGCTCATGAATGTTAAGGTAAATATTTTAAAAGTTTTGAAGACTGATTCACCCCCCCTCTCATTCATTATATTTCTAACAAAGATGTCATCATGTCATTGTGTATACCTATAACAATGTTGTGGGGTATGTTTCAAGCGGTCATATTTCCACTATCACTATTAATCCTAGGATAATTACCAACATACCTAGACCTTCACCAAATAATGCCTATTTACCAATAAATTATTACCAATCTCCTTATTTCAATGATTATTTTATGGGCCATGTTGATAATCAGGGTCAATACCATCCTAGAATTATCATTTTAGGTCTCTTTTCCTACCCATCCAACTACCAAATCCAAGTTATAGATTGTGATTGTGAAATTACAACTTGATGAGATAGGTTCACTATGAAAGGAATACAACCAAATACTATAAGTGAGTCAGATCAGCCTTCCATGCCTATCATAAGTAAACCAATTGATAAAATGGAGGGGAGAACCTATGATATTGTGGAACAACTGAAGAAGACACTTGTGCACATATCCATCATGGATTTGTTGTGTACATATAACATTCACAAAGACATACTGAATGAGTACTTGAACCAATCCCTTATTCCAAATGACATCACTCTATACAAAATCCAAGCCATGGTAGGACACTTGGCCCCTAGCCAACATCTTACCTTTGACCAATATGACATGTCATCTTTAGGGCCTCTGCATAATAACCCATTATACATTGAGGTCGGTATAATGAACCATAGATTTAAATAAGTCCTTATAGATAATGGTTCAATTCTCAACATTATGTCCTTGAAGTTAGTCAACCATCTTGGATATAAAAACTAACTTACAACCAAATACCATCATTATCAAGGCATATGATAATGAATAATGGGATTCTCAAGGTACTATTAGCTTGCTAGTGGTCATTGGGTCATTGACGCATGATACTCTATTACATGTTTTGGACCTATAACTATCTTAAAATATATTATTGGGTTGACCCTGGATCCATAAAATTAGGTCTATACATTCTACATTGCATCAATGTATAAAATTTCCATATTCAAGAATGTAAGTGAGTATACCATCTAACCTTCAACCATATCAGTATTGTAAACACCTTGAGGTCAAATATAAAATATATAACTACTAATTTTGGATGAATCCTATGCCAAAATTAAACAAACAAAGAGTTTATAAAGGAAACACCATTTAATCAAGCCCAAAATCTAACTACATTAACCCAGATAGTTAAGCTTCAACCTCAACCATGCCTCCACTAGACATTTCTAACCACTTATATATAACTAACAAAGTTTTTGAATAATATAGTACCAACAATGCATTTCAAATTACCAAATTGTCAAAAAATCCAAAAGCTTATGGGAGACCTAATGCCAAAACTACTCACATGGAGTGGCAAACCAAAGGAAAATATCAGTTAAACAAATCCATTATTTTCAAACCAATCTCTAGCCTAGAATAAGACCCATTGGCCAAATATAATTCATGGATATACACTAATGAGTTATTTAAATTTTTCCAAAGTCTAAAGTATCATATCAATAACTAGATCATGGAACACCTATATTATGAATGAAGAGGCCTAGGGTTACATCAACAAGGCATGATTGAATGAGTCTCAATTAACAAATACAAGGGAACCCAAGGTATTAGATTTAAACCATATGGGGGTGACCCCATAGAATTTATTCACATTCCAACACTAATGACTAACAACAATAATGTTAGTAATCATGTAGGGTCTAATTATAGAATCTACAATGACCTTATTGCTACAAATATGTTTTAACCTCCATGCCATTTATATTGTTATCCCTATTTATCAACCATTGCATTTGACCCTTTTCCATCCACAATAGATAGACTAAGACAAATAAGAGTCAAAAATGCCATGAGATGAGTTTGAAAATGATGAGGCCATATACGAATTTCTAAGATTAAGGAGACACATTCCTCTTTGAGACCACAAGAATCTCTTTGCTATTATATTGGATCCTACTACCTACTTAAGAGAGTGAGTGAACTTATCTAGCCAAAAACAAAGAAAAAATCAAATATTGAGGTCAGAAAGTGAAAAACTCTTCAAGGCACTTTTTGACCAAGGAAAAAGTAAAGAAAAAGGTAAGTCTCTTGGTGAAAATTGATTTTTGGCACCATTAGATGGGGATGTTCACCCCTCTTCCTATGAAGCACATGAGACCTATATCCTAAATCCTATTTATGGATTAGATATCATTACTAAGGAGTGAAAAAAATTGGCATAGATTGTTTAAGAGTGCCCTAAGGTATTTGTTTCATGGTTAATGCCAACATTAGGAGCTTATGATTTGTCCTACTTAGGAGAATTAGATGAGCCAGTACATTTGAAAGAATTTTATATTTATAATAAATTCAATTATTTATTAATTATTAAGATTATGGTTATATACTTATTGTGGAGGATACTTTAGAGGTGAATATTAGGACTCGAAAGGATCCAAGTAGATTAAACTAGGTGCATCCCTCACTGAGGAGGAACATGAAATTTTTATAGCCCTTTTAAGGTAATTTTTTGACATATTCACAACATCTTATTCAGACATGTTAGGTTTATACCCTACCTTGGTTCTAAACTATCTTAATGCATACCCTAATGCCAAGCACATTAAATAGAAGTTGCACAAGATGCATCCTCGTATTGATGTGGTAGTCAAGAAAGATTTGGAAAAAATCTTAGACATGAAATCCATCAAGCCAATTGACTATTCAAAGTGGATTTGAAACATTATGACAATGATTAAGAAATTAGAATGTATTAAAATCTACTTGGATTTAAAAGATACAAACAAGGCCTACCCGAAAGATGATTTTCTTTGACCTAATATTGACATGATAGTTGACTCAATGGCTAGTTATGAAATGCTCTCTCTAATGGATGGTTTTTTAGGTTATAATAAGATTAGAATAACACTAGAATACCAACACAAGACAAAATTCACCATTATATGGGGAACATTTTGTTGTCAGGTGATATCATTTAGACTTAAGAATGCTAAGGCCACTTACCAAAGATCCATGATAGTATTTTTTTATGACATGATGCACAAAATGATTGAGAAAAATATCAATATATCTTGGGTAAGTCAAAGACCCATCCTAATCATCTAGTCATACTGCAAAGACTCTTTGAGACTTTACAAGTATAATTTTAGGCTTAATTTGAATAAGTTTGTATTTTTCATAACTTTTAGAAAATTATTAGGTGTTATTATCTCTCATAGGGGGATTGAAGTCAACTCAACCAAAGTTCATGAAATTATAAACATGCCACCACCATCTACCTGAAATAAGTTTCATAGTTTTTAGGGTAAAATTCAATCTATCAGATGCTTCATCTCATAATTAGCTAACAAATGCCATCCATTCATGCACTTGTTGAAAGAAGGTGTTACATTATCTTTTAATGAAGAGTGTCAAAAATAATTTGATTAGCTTAAATAATATCATGCCAACCCACCTATTTTATTTCCAAAAACATCAAATAAGCCATTATTGCTTTACCTATCTGTAATTGACAATTCCCTAAGGTCAATTTTGGGATAGCATGATGAATACGGAAAAGATCATGTTGTGTATTATCTAAGTTTAATATTGGTCTCATAGGAAGACAACTATATGCTAATTGAAAAGGCATATTTATCAATGGTTTTCATAGCCCAAAATTTATGGCATTATGATAAACAACAAGACCATTATTATTGCCAAAGGAGATCCACTCAAGTGTCTACTTTTTAAAACAGCTCTACAGGGTCATATGGCAAAATGGATCATGATATTAAGTGAGTTTAAAATTTAATATGCCAATTAGAAGGCCATTAAGGGGAAAGTACTCTTAGATCAGCTTTTAGAATCTCTTCTTCAAGATACTCAACCTCTTACATTTGGATTTCTAGTTGAGGCCATTATGACCACTGAAGAAGTACATGCCCCTCTTGAGGTAGAATATTGTAAGATGTAATTTGATGGATCACTCATGACATGTGGATCATGGGCCAAAATATTATTTTTTATGCCATAAGGGGATCTCATTATGTATGAGTATGAAACACTCATTATAGGGCTTTGTCAAGTAGTATAGTGAAACATTCAATATTTACTAATGTATGGTGATTCATAGTTAATCATCAATCAAGTCACAAACTAGTACCATACCAAGGATGAGAATTTGGTACCCTATAAATATGTGGTTTATACTCTCAAGTATAAGATTAACAACATTCAATTTAAATAAACCTTGGGCTATTATTGAATAGCTGATGATATGGAACTATTGGTTTCATGATCCAAATCACACATAGAGCAAGGGATTATTAATTTCTTGTTGAACATCTCTTACCATCGACACATGAATAATTATCCATTGAGATGGTTTGTGACATTATTGGTCCCACGTCTCCCTGGTACTCAAACATATATGCTTGTATTCAAGACTAAACCATGCCTCTCAATTTATCACATAAAAAAAACCTTTACTTACAAATTCTCTTGATATACCCTACTTGGATCAACCTTGTATCATATAATATATGATGGAACTTGCTTCATTATTTACCTTCAATTGAATCTGGACTAACCTTGATACAAGCCCATGGAGTATGTAGAACCCATACTAGCAAGGCAATCTTAGCCAAAAAGTTATTGTGTACTATTTATCACTAGCCAATGATGGAATTAGATGAAATTGCATATGTGAAGAGGTGTGTTAAGTTTCATAAGTATTCCAATCTAATTCATGATCCAACCAAGACACTCAAACCATTGACAATACCGTCGCTATTCTCAACATGGGGATTTGACCTCATCGAGAAGATCAATCTAACATCTCTTGACTACTACCTAATACTTCACTAAGTGGGTGGAAGCCATTCCCCTCACTTATGTCTTGGATAAGATTGTCTCCAAGTTCATATTCAACCATATCATCTACTGCTATAACATCCCCTCTGCATTATATCTGATAATAGTAGATCATTTAAGAAAAAAGATGTGAAAACACTTTGTTTTCAAAACCACATCAAAAAACATTTATCTACCACATACTTTCTATAGGGCAATGGCCAAGCTAAGGCTTCTAATAAAACCATTGTTAACATTCTAAAGAAGATTATCAATGACGTTTGTCATAATTAGAACTTATAGCTATTTAATTCCCTTTAGGCATATCGTACCACATTTTATACTCCAACAAGAAATACACCTTCTTCACTTGTTTATAAAATTGAAGCCATTTTTCCCATCGAGGTTTCTAAATTTCATTACATCACATCATGAATGAAAAAGACTATAGAGTAGCTCACTTACAAGATCTATATCTCCTTGATGGTAAATGTTTGGCTATCTTGAATAATATTTAGGCATATTAGAATTGACTAAAGGTTGATATAATAGGAATGTTAAGCATAGTGAATTCAAGCTTGATGACCTATTGTTAAAAAATACAAAAATTTGAATACTGAAACAAAGAAAAAAGGAAAGTTCCAACCAAACTGGTTAGGGCCCTATGTAGTTGTTGTCAGCTATGGTTCTAAAGCATACAAGCTCGCTACATCATAGGAAGATGAACTTCATGAACTAATGAACATAATGCACCTTAAAAAAAATTATGCTTGAGGGACTCAGATTATTGTCTATAATAATCATGTAATTTGTACTACCTTATACCTATGCTTTGTACTATACCCCTTACCATTTTACTATTCCCGTAACCCTTTGCTAGCTAGATATTTTTACCTAACGTTACCTATCACATTTAGCCTTGGTTTAGATTCATTTATACATCAAGCATGTTATACGGTTGATGAATAGATTTAGTTGAGTAGTTTTTTTACAATTACACATTCGAATGGTAGTATATGAAAGTAGTATGATATCAGTCCTGGTAATTACATCTTTCATTTATTGTTACATTCTCACCTTGTACTACTAATTATAACCACCTATGTGCAAAGTATTTCCACTAACCCTTTTTTGTTATTTCCTATTTATAACCTCCTATGGTAAAATTAGGGACAACACCTTTACCATACATTGTTGCATTACCTTTTCATTATTGTTACCATTTTCCTTTATCTATAACTTAATGGTATTTAATCAGATGCCTTTCTATGAAGGTGGAAATATAGTGACTTGAGGTCTTGTAGGAATATTTACACAACATTTGATTCACATTGAGATTAGCTAAGTCACCCCTTTACCACACTCTCATCATTTTGTGAGTTTGGACCATGTTATATCTCATAATTATCTATTGAGTTGAGATACTAAAAAAATCAAAACATTGGAAGCAATTTACCACCTTCACCACTAAAGGCAGAACTATAGTGACTTGAGGTCCTATGGGACTATGTAAGTAGTGCTCGATTCACATTGAGGTCAACTTAGTTACCCCTTTGCCACACTCTCACCATTTTGCAATAATTTTTAGTTTGAATGATCTCATTATTTTATGATCAACATAAACCATGCTCTCACCATTTTATGATTTAGATCATTCTATATCTTATAATTCTTAATTGAGTTGAGATGCCAAGAAAATTTCAAAAATATTTGAAACAATTTAAAAACCCCTAAACATTTGCAAAGATCTATAAAATCCTAAAAATCATAAATCATGAAAATTGGCTTAGAACTTCCATGTGAGATATAAAGCCATTAAAAATTTTTGGGATGGACCATCATGTTTGTTCAATTTCATTTCTAGACCACCTTAGTATTTTTCCTCCAATTTTTGAGAGAACTACATTGGCCTCAGGTCCGTACAAACTATGTAAAAATTACTTGGATACATGGGGCATCTCAAGTTAGCTCAACTGCATCTTCTTTTCATTTTTGACCATTTATTTTATTTAAAGATCCTCATACTCAAATATTTCATGAGAAAACACTTTTCATTTAGTTTCCCCATCCTTATTAGCCTAAGCCATATGCTCTTGGTGTTTTGTGAGTTCATGTTTTGAGCATTATTTATTCAACTTTGATACACTAATGACCACTTGGATTTTATTACGCTTTATCCATTTTGTGATTAATTTTTATTTGAAAACTCTCACCATTTTTTAAGCAACCACTACCTACACACTCATTATTTTGTGATCTCATTCTCATTCAAAGCCTTAGATGTAGTAAACACTATGAATTACCATTTTAGTTCATTAGTAGATACATATTTCTTGACTTTTAGTGTGTTTTAACTTAATTATATTCTCCCACACTTATATGATTTGTTTATGTTGACATTTTCATGACTGTGAAATGTCACCCCCTCTTTTCTCATGCACTCATCATTTTATGAGACCATTCCCATTTTCCTCTACACATTAATATTGATTTCTTATCAACCATTTTTTTCTATCCCATATCTTGAAAGAATTACATTTGGCCTCAAGTTCACATTAGATCTTGTGTATATGAAACTATGTAGGAAATGTCTACTTTCTTAGTGTATCTAGAATCAACTCAACTACCCTTTCCTTTTCTTCTATTCCCTCCATTTTTATTTTTTTTTGTTGTTTTGTTATCTCCTATGACCTAGGGGAAATGTTTGTGTTATCCTTATTTGTGTCATTATTTCCCTATAGCTTATGGGAAACATTTTGAACTTTTTGTTCCTATGTTATTTTACCTATGTTGTTACCTAGCTTAAGGGTCACCCTATCACCAAGATTAACACCTCTATTACACACACATAAACAATTTGTTTCTATTTGCACTAACATTGTGATTAACAATTATTTATGTATTGTTGTTTTTTTAACCTAGTTTGTTTATGTTTATGTGTTTAGAGTAGTTTGCTTACTACACTTTTATTTTCTTTGGATTGTTTAGTTCTTTTTATTATTTAGTTTACCTTATTTTTTGTGTGGTTTTCTTGTTTTATTTGTTTGTTTGTTTGTTTGTTTATAGTTGTAATTTTGTTTAGTTGTTTTATTTGTCCATTTGTTTATTTTATCTATCTTTATTTTATTTGTATTGTTTATTTGTGTAGGTATTGTGTTTTTTTGTGTCATGTTTTTTATTTATTTATTTTTGTTTATCAGATTGTTTGTGTGTTTTTATTTTTTTGTTTGTTTATTGAATTTTTTTTTTTTTTTTTTGTGTGTTTTGTTTATATTTATTATCATAATTTTTTGGATCTTGTTTGTTTTGTTTATTGGTGTTTTATTGTTTGTTTTTATTGGTGTTTTGTTGTGTTTTATTTATTAATTTTTTTGTTAGTTTATAAAGTTAGTTTGTATTTTGTTATTTGTGTTTATTTATTCCATTTGTTTGTATTTATTTTATTTGTTTTTATCTGTTTGTTTGTTTTATTATTATTTATTTTGTTTTTATTGTTTCCTTTTTCACCTTTTTATTCCTCATTGTCATACTATTATTACATTTTTTCACACTTCAGTCTTGATTATCCATATCATGTACTTAGGTTGTGAATTTTTGTATTTAGTCTTACACTTAATTTATTTTTTATATTCATACTTGAGATTTGATTATTCGTATCTTATTCCTTAGCTATTTATATTTACATTTAAATTAAGTTTTACATGTGTAGAGTATATAATGTTGTTTTAGTTATCCATAACTATCACAAGCTAAAGCAAAAATGTGCACACAAAGCCTATTCTAGTAATGCAATGGTAGTATTTATCCAATATATCAAAAATCAGCCAAATATCCAAACACATACCTGAATCCATGAGTAATAAATAAGAGCAATAGATAATTTATTATGTGTTTATATAGATGTGCATCTCTAAACAAGCATCTATATGAGTCATACAACATAATAAAATGATAACATAAACAAGGCATACACAATTAATGAATAGAGCATACATAAGCATAAACATTAATAATGTTCAATACCCATAATGTTAATCAATGTTAATCAATGTTAAACATGAGATATTTAATATAATAATCATGGCATCATATATATATCAAAAAATATCATATCCATGTACATCAGCCTCAACAAACCCAAAAATGAATGTCATTATGTCTCACATGTCATATACATAAAGGGATATATACATATCATGATGGTGTCTCAAAAAAATATAAATATGTCAATATAATGAGCATAATGCCAAACTATGACAAAATGCCAAAATATTAGAGTCCCTATGATTAACTATAGCTCTGTATGTCCATGGGGCCTATAGTTGGAGGAGGTCCTAATGGCCCTAGTGTTGGTGGTCATGGTTGATGAATAGACTAGACCGAGGCACCTTTAACATGAGTTTTGGTCTAAGACCCACCAGATCTACTCCTTACCCTCTAGGCATCATAGATCTAAAACATAACAACATGTTGATCCCTAAGTATGATAAACTCATAGGATTTCATGTAATAAAATGCCTCATCTTTAGCTTGAAGGCTCTCTAAAATCATCTATAAAAATTTAGCTTGTGTATTGGCTCCTCGATGTACATCCCACTCTCATTTTAGCCTATCCATAATGGTTAATACCTGATCCTGCTCACTAATGGCCTAATTTTTCTTTACTATAATTTAACCTTCAACCTACACCATTCTAGCTATCTTGGCCTTCAACCAAGTGATCTCTATCTTTAGCTAAGTCATATCATCATCCCTCATATCTAGGGTGCTCAATAAATTAGATAGTTGTGTTGTAACCCTACAACCTCTTGTAACCAATCAATGATCTCCTACTCAAGCATTCAAGTGTCCCTACTTACTGTGGTTTTACTATGAGACCTTTCCTAGCCTAGATCCACTTGTGTGATTGAAGGACCTACCTGGCCTAAGCTAACTTGTCTAACTACCACCACTATCAAGCTAGGATCTAGTATGATTACATATTTCCCCTATTTCCATATCCTCTTCCATCTCCTTTATCAAATTCATCATCATCATCATCATCATCATCATCATCCTCATCATCATCCATAGCCTCATTAACACTCTCCTACCAGGTGCCATTGCTAATGTTTGAGGTTTCAACATCCATATCCTTGATATCTATAGGAACTTGACCCCCTAGTGATACTAGAGTTATCATCCTCAAAGGTCACACTTGTACCCATAATGTATGTAAGCTAAAGTGACCCATACATTGGTGGATAGTCTTGCATAAGTCCAGACAACCCATGGCATGTTGATATATCTCATTGTGGCCTTTCCCCTCAATATTTAAAGAGTATCCCAACTGATCTCTCATGTCACATGTGTAAACCACTATTCCCCTTAGGTATATCCTATATAAAGTTAAATTTCTTAAGTACATGATTAACGTGGTATTCATATATGATGTGGGATTTCCACCTAATCAAAAAACATTTGTTAGTAATGAAGCCCATATACCATCCATCTCTAAACTATTATAATTGATAGGTGAGGTATGACCTCCAAATGAATAATTATGGTGTCAAATCATCGCACATTCAATGATAAAAAGGGATGTCCAATATGTGCCCATGCCTATCAACTCCTATCTAAGCCCAATCATAAGATATTATATCCTTAGGATCTCATATCTTGCACATTTTGATTGGTCACTTGATCATGATATGCTACCATCTCTAGAACATGAGAAGCATGCAAGCCCTAATGTTTCATCTACCTCAATATGTTATCATGTGCAGGTCTCTATACAACTATGCTAGAGTAGATGGTCCCCAAGTAAATCATGTTGATTTCTCTAGCATGCTTCTAATAATGTCACCCATGCCCATATGAAAGTATTGACCACTCTTGTTAGGTATTAAAATGTTGCTAATAATAGCCATAAGAACAACAACCTCCCACTAAATCAAAGTTAGTGGTGAAAGACCCCAAAAAAGTAGATCATCTGAATAAATGTTTATATAAGTCTCAACCAGGTTTATATCAACCTTATCCTAAACCATGGGGATACCTTGATAGCTAAATATATCATCAAGAACTACCTACTATTGTGTTAGTAGTTTCCATAATAGTCATCATCTATGTATCAGTAGCTTGAGGATATGTTAGGTATCCTTAAGTGTGACAATAGCCTCCCTAGTTAGTAAGTGAAAGGTTAACATCTCACTATGCCATCGCTCTACTAGTGCACTCAAATAATCCACTACTACAGTGTGATCATCTCTTGGAATAGGTAAAAATAGTCAATAGCTCCTATAATCAAAATATTTAGCATCAACTTAACTACATACCATTACTAGAGTCTAAGCCTAGCCTACTCAGCCTAATTGACCCTCTTCCATAGGTTAGACCACTTTCAGACCCTCAAAATTAATTATTTTTTACTTCTATAGCAAATTTGTTTTCTCTAAGTCAAAGATACTATTTTGGTGATATTGCACATTTTTAGGTAAAAGCACCATTTTCATTTTCATGAAAACAATGACTTCACCTAAAAATGGGTGAAATCACTATTTCAATGATTTCTACCCTTTTTTTCATTACTACCATTTTTAGGAATGGAGACTTCGATCGAAGTTGTCATTTTCCTTAGTGAAGCTATTATTTTCCCTACCATGTAAATGTTGACTTCACTAATTTTTAACCTACCTAGTATAATAAATGCTAATTAATGACCAAGTTGATGTTACTTATCAGTGCCCCATTATGTGATGGCTTCATATGCTCCCTTACTCAGTCTGATGCATATTTTCAAGCTCTTCTACAAACCATTTTCTCTCAGTAATGCACACAAAAAACTAGAGCTCTAATTCTCAAAGGGCTAGGGTGAAAATGAATTATTTTTCATCCCATGAGTGAATATATAGCCACAGATTTGAATTTTACCCTCAATTCCTATAGTTCATTTTTCATGCTTTAGGAAGTGTATTTTACACATATGTGGTCTATTTTGCACACTGTTTGATCCTACGCAACTTATTTTTTGGTCGTATTATAACTAGACCATTTTTTTGGGCCTCCACTATGACCTATTTAATAATGATATTTTTCAACCTATATCCCATGTTTGTTTGAACATGCATCTTTGAACTCAAATTTAGGTTATAAATTTTTTTATCCTTTTTTAACTCATCATAAATCTATTTTATGGATTTTTCACATAAGCTACCCAATTTACCCTAGTTTGGCAAATTATTTTTCGATCGATCAACAATATATCTTGCCTTTTTGGGGCATTCTCATTTTTAATCATGTAATTTCAACATGTCATTCATTATAATTGCCTTTGGGAAAATCATTATTTTTACCCGCTTCACCCACCTTTATGGGGAAAATGACTGCATTCCTAATTATAATTGCCTTTGGGCAAATTAGTGTTTCTTATTTTTTGAAACTGATTATAACCACCTTTTGTCAAATTAGTGTTTCTATTTTTTCATTCATAATTATAACCATATTTAGAAAGATCAGTATTTCCCATTTTTCATTCTTGATTATATTTTCCTTCAGGCAAATCAATGTTTCTTATTTCATTACTAATTATAACCACCTTTAGACAAATTAGTATCCATCCCACCACCCTACTAGATCAACTATATGTGCCACAACATATAAATACCTTTGGGAAAATTAGTGCCACACCCTATGTTATTGATTATAACCACCTTTGGTAAAATTAGTGACTTTGTAGACATTACTGTTTATAACTACCTTTGTGTAATTTACTAATCCTACCCTATTACCACTAGATCATGTTGTGTTCTTCATTTTTAGGGAGCGTTTAATTAATTTTAATTTGATGCCCACTCTCATGAGGGTTTATCAAGGGCTTATCGATCACCCTTTGAGCATGAAACATTCATATTAATGAATTTTTCATTCTTTGAAGAGACATTACTATACATGTGTCTCATAACACTTTTACAAACATGCACAAACTATAGACACTTAGTTCTAGCCACTATCATGCCTAAATTAGGGTTCAATTCAGTTTATATCAAATGACACAATTTAAGCCTATAAATCACTTGAATTATCCAAATTCATCCATATAATATATTATATTATCTAAAAATGTGATGAGGCTAGCATATTTGGCATATTACCCTGTATGCACCAAAAACCTAGTTCATTTTTAATCCAATTCAAATTATGACCTAGTAATTTGATACTTTTGGCTTGTCATGCTATGAATTCATAACATTTAAAACAACTATCAAAATCCATAAAGCACTAAGCAATATTAATTACATTTCAAATCTTAATTAACTTTTTAAACAAAAATTCCAAATCAAATTAGCGACTTTCATTTACTAAAAAAAGATTTTTTAACCAAATATGAAGTCAAAGGTCAAAGGAGCTAATAAAGTGATTTATTATTTCCTAAATATTCCAAAATTATGAATCACACCTCAAAAATATCTAAAGTGAGTTGTCATGCCCCACAAATATCTTAAACTGAGGTGTCAATATTTCATGAGTGATTTGACCCAACCCAGGGTTAGCCTCACTCAGCCTAAGTTGATTTAGACTCAACCAATGTGAGAATTTAACCTAACCTCCCTAGGGTTAGAGTTAGTTCTTTGAGATATAAATACAATTTTGCACACATTATGCCAACAATCTTTTTCATGTAAGGTTATTATGATGGAATACCTTTTTAAAGCCTTTTAGAGTAGTGTTATAATGCCCAATTTATGTGAAGCTTCACACCAAGTCACAAGTGATTACTGGAGAGATGTTACCACCATGGAAGAGCATTGCTAAAAAATTCAAATTTTCATAGGCCAAGCATGAATATATTTATGCTAAAAACTAAGTATCAAATTTGATAAAAGAGATAAGAAATTATCTTACTTATTATGTTATGCTCTCCCTAGTTCTTAAGCAAGAGTGTTTAGTCCTAGTGTATTGTTATGCTTGATTTTTTATCATTTAGACTAACAAAGGACTAATCTACATTTTTTTTACTCTTTGAACACCTAAGGTACACTAGATGAATAGGTGATGTCTAAATAAAATAAAGTCACCCCTTTACTAAAATAACTCATAAAGGACTAGATGGTTACATAATATCTACAAATACTACGAGCTCAAAGGAAGAATATAAATCATAAATAGAGGTAATTTAATAATTTCTCAAATAATATGAATAGGTTTTGGATACCACTATTTATAAATCAAATTAGATAGGATAAGGCATGCTAAATTGGAGGTAGCGCCTTAGTAATTTGTTGGTTGTCATTAAACCTAGGTTTGTAACAACAAACAATGCCAAAGTTCTCATGGATAATGAAATGACCACTTATGATGTAATGAGTATCACCTTTAAAAAATTGTTAGATTCAAGGGATTGTACCATATAAAAAACTTTAGACTTACAAAAATAGGACTTTGTGCACTACATTTGTGTTACTCTTAATTTTTGCTCATTTCTTAATTTGGAAACAAGTAAGAAATTACTAAAAGAAGTGTGTAAAGGAGTACCTAATTAAAATGTGTACATGATCTAGATGATGATGGGAAATCCTATTTGGCTTGGAAGGAATAACCTATAGATAAGAAAGGCACTAGAATAAGGGTTTTTAGTAAAATAATTGAGTGGACTACCTAACGTGAGCTATATCCATGAAGTGTATGCTTGCTGAGAGTTTGTCAATCCACTATTTATAACACTTAAGTTGATGTAGATGAAAAGAATGAATAGTTGCATTCAAAAACATGGAATTAAATACATACAAGAGGAATAAAGCAAATATTTATTCAAATAAAATGTCTAAATGTAGTAAAAGTGGGTTAATACCTATGCTAAAATAGTTGGGGTCAGGTTCGTAAAATCATATGAATCTTTGTGAACAAGTAGAAACACAAAATGTAGGGATTGGTTGAGGTAGGGGGACTGAAAGTGACTTGTTATTATTTTGACATAGTGACTATCGATAGTTGGGGGACTGTTAATGATTGGGATGACTATCATTAGTTTCATGACCATCAACAGTTGAGGTGATTGTCAGTGGTTAGGCTAACTATCAATGATTACCTATGAAATGTAAGAAATGTTCAAAAAGGGAATCATAGATTGGATACATGGTTATGTGAGGGTTGGAATATGAGTTTGGTAATAAATAGAAGGATAGAAGATGAGTTTGGATTAGGTATGGGTATTTTAAAATGAAATGAAATGAAAAAATAAGTAAAAAGTTACCTATAACTTACTAGATAGCTGAAGAAATTTGGCCAGAGTGATAATAATTTAGCCTTAAAAAGTAATTTGGATAAAGGTTTGAGTCTCTAAAGTTGTTACTTACTTGTTGAAGGGATGATAGATACCTATGTAAAAATATTTGATAGCTTAGATTTAGATTTATGGATTTATGTATCCTTTTTACTTCCTACTTCTCTCTTTTTATAGGATGACATTGCTAATTGTGTATGAGGAAGTTGTTAATCAAGATGGAAGATAAAGTTGCCTATTATGACGTTTCAAATCTTGTTAGCACTGCATAAGGAATGTTACTAAATTATGTCATGTTTATCTCATACACAGCTATAAATAGCTTTAAATTAAGATGCTGACCTGACCATCGATGGTCAGGCTAACTGTTGATGATTAGGCTAACTATCAACATTCAATTTCATAGGGAAAAATAGTTGAAGATAGGTTTTAAAAGTGGTCAATTAAAGGGTTATTTAAAGGTTAAGTTAAAGGTGTTGAGTTAATATTTTGATAGGTTTAAGTTAGCAAATGAGTTTGGTTAACTATACTCAAAGTCAAATGAGGGTTAAGGTGCTTCAACATCCAAAACTATCATGTTTAATTTTTGAGTATCTACATTTTTCCCTTTTTATTATGTGGTTTTGATATTAAAAGTGGAAAAATAAAAATGAATGGATTGTTAGTCATGGTCTGTTTACCTTAAGTATGGGAGGAGGTGTTCCCCCTCAAACTAGGAATTGATTATGCGAAACTAAAATTGGGTCAGGGTTTAAGAAAAGGTAAATGGTGAGTCATGATGTAGGTGACCCAAAAGGGTTGGGCATTTGAAATGTAAACACGTGCACAAAATGTGATTAAGTGAGATAGTCAAGATCATGCCAAGACTAAAGTTACCAATGTTGGTAAAAATAAGGTTGATTCTAGATGGATTGATTATAGGGGTAACCACTCCATAGCATTGGTCATAGTTGATCAGTCATTCCTAGCAAGTTTGTTAGATAGGGTTAATTTTTGTCATAGGTATCTAGGATAAGAAGTGTTCTTTTTTAAAAAATGGTCAGGTCATGCATGATGTGGTAAAGAAAATTCAAAAGTTTAACATGGAAAGTTTGGTTAATGTAGTCAACAAGACCATGGCAAGGTCATCACAAAACATTTGAATGTCTGGGTAAAAATTGAGTGGCATTGAGTTGGACACGGTCAAATAGGTTGTTGGAAAAGGGTAATATTTGAACACTCAAGTTATGGTGTGGTGAGATTAGGTGATCTCTCAAATTCTATCACTAGGGTTGGGTATTAAAAAGGTTAGAAAATGTTGAAAACCCTTACGATTGATAGTCGAGTGTTCATAGGGTCGATCATCAATAGTCACCCTGACTATCGATGGTCAAGTAAAACTATAAAAATTTGAGATAAAAAAATTAAAAAGGTAAAATCATTGTTACAGTTTGACATTTATGAGTTGGTCTCATTTGATTTTTTGTTTTTTGGCATTTTGAGTTGAGTTGCTTAATCATGTTGAGGTGGAGTATTGTGAGTGGTTTATAGGATGTGTTCAAGGAGATCAAGTTTTGACCAAATAGAGGGTGGATGAAGCTATAATCAAGTAGCTAGTCAAGGGCTTTGACAATGCCAATGATCATGAAATAAGATAGGCATTATTTTTAAATTGATAGTATAGCTTAATTTATGTGGTATTTGAGTTGTTTTGATTAGTTTGAAGTGAGGTGGATAAGGGTTTAGAAATTATTCTAGGCCAAGATGCCCTAGGTTTAGGTTTTTGTTATTTTTTAGCAAATTAATGGGGGAAATATAGATTTTAAGGGCGTGTTATGAGTGTAATGGGTGAGGGAATAATGTTAAGTAGTTTAAGTTTTGATTTGAGGTGTGTTTATTGAGGTTTGTGGGGTCTAGGGTTTGAGGGTTGTGCCACTGATGGTCACACACAGTGACCATCGACAGTTTAACCTAACCATTGATAGTTGAACCCAAAGGTAAGAAGATCCTAAGGGAATGTTGATGATTCAATAAACTATCAGTGGTTGAATGTTGTGGGTAGTTAAAAAGGTGTAATGTGGTTAAATTTTGAATTTCGTGAGAGTTTTGTTAAAGTAGGTTTTAAAGCTTGTGTTAAATGGTAAATGTTAAAGTGTTAAAGTCTCTTTATAGTTTGTAAAATTTTTAAAGTGTTTTAAATGTTAAATTTTTTAAAGGTTTTAAATTATTGTGAAGTGGGAAAGTGGAAGAATTTGTTAAAGTGAGATAAAGGTTGAAAAAATTATGTAAATTGTGTAAAAGGTGTTGAAATGGTTACAAGTTGTAAGAGGTGCTTATAGGGTGTTGAAAAAGGTCAATTATAGGCTAGATAGAAGGAGGTGTCAGTGGGTATAAGTTAGCTAATAGAAGTATTTAGGTTTTTAAAATGAAATGCTAGGGTCAGTGTTGGATAGAGGTAGAGGTTGGTTTGATTGCAAGAGGTAAATAGGGAAAATGCAATGGTTTCAATTGGAATAAGTTGAAAAAGAGTAGGTAGAGGTTGGTATAGAGCTCAATTATGGAAAACTAAGGGAGCATGCTAATTAGATTATTTTATAGGCATGTGACTAGATTTATATGAGGGACCAAGTCCCTAAGATCTTTATTAAGGTTCATGATGTGATGACTGATGATGAGTGGATACACATGGAAGAGGTTGGCCTAAGGGCCATGAGACACTATTAGAAACTATTTCATGATATATCTATGATCATGGCCCTTATCAAGAAATGGGACTTGGTGATGAACATGTTTTTGTTGTTGACTAGGGATATGAGCATCCTACTAGAGGATGTGACCAAGATTACATGGCTACCCAATTGGGGGAAGCCAATTTATCACATAGAGAGTGAGGAGAGGGACTACCACATGGATCTGATATATGAAATGGATCATGTCTAGGCCAGGTATCATATAGGTGGTATTTTTTATGGACCACTATACCAAAGGTCTTCAAGGGATAGATGTTTACTAATGATGATGATGTATGTATCTTGCTTCATGCTACTAGATTTGAGAAGTGAATTATTTCCATACTTATTATTAGGGGTGATGGTGGAGATGTTACTAGGGAAGAAAGACTATGTTTGGGTGGGCCTTAGTGTTATTTGTCTAGATCTATAGAGAGCCTTGGGTATTTAGAGTATGTAGGAAATATGGGATCAGCATTGGATTTATTCTTCATTACTAGGTGTATGAGCATATTCAAGTGGTGAGACCATTAGGGATACCATGGGATGGATTTACATCAATGGACTATAGAGTGGGTTTCATGAGATAGAGATGGGATTATGCATTAATAGGGGAAAGTGGTGGTGCAAGGGTTATAGATTAGTTCAAGTATACTTTAGAGGGTTTGATGGTAGGTGATATAGTGTAGAGGTCATATGTGCGTTGGTTGAGGTGGGAAAGGTATAGATACCACACACTATCATTGTAGAGTTAGCATTGGATATATGGGAGACAGGATGTTGAGATTGAGTTTATTCCATTTAACCAATTTTGGAGGTAATTTAGCTTCATGCAGAGGATCCCACCATATTTTCCATGATACAAGAGGGAGGATGTTGAGTTCTTACTCCTAGATCCATAGCCATAGGACATTGTTTTAGACCACAAAGATCTATTGATGAGAGTCACCATTGATGATGTGAGTATTATGGATGGTTATGAAACATGGTATCAGGTCTGATATATAGTGACCAATTTGGTATGGGGTGATAGGGGGTATTATCCCATAGATGTGGATCTTTCTAAGTCACTAGCATATGATAGATAGGTGGTAGTATCACTGGTAGTAGCATAGGCCTAAATTATTAGGTTATAAGGATAGGTGGCCACTTTATAGGGCCAGATTATCATTTTATATGGTCAAGTGGTGATGCTAACTAGAGAGCAATATGAAACAAGGATATCTCTTGGGTTAGTGACTTAGGAGTGAGATTCCTTGAGATAGAGTGTAGTAGTGGTTATAGTGGTAGTGGGAGGACCACCTGATATAGTTTCAAAGACATGATACTTAGCCATCATTAAGGAGTTGAGATATTATGAGGTGATAGTCTTGGTGTAGTTGTTATTACAGATAAGGTATGGAGAGTACAAGGCTAGCTTGGTAAGTGGTCCATCTATAACTACTCTAGGATAATGGACCTCTACAGTGGGTTAGGTAGGGATATCAAGGGGACCACCACCAGATAGTAGTGTAGGTATAGGTTCAAGTTCAAGTGTAGGTGCAAATAGGGCCAGTAGTAGTGGTGTCTTAGGGGACTAATATAAGATATTATATGATGTTTATTGTTGTGAAAATGATATCAGCCTACGTATCGATGATGTGAGATGTATATATGAGAGATAGAGATTTATACATTGTGACATGTATTGTTTATTGGATTTGTATACTTATTGTCATGTCGTAATTTTATTATGATGTATATGATGATGAGGTTTTATGATGATTATGGATGTTTATTAATGTCGATGGTTTTTATTAATGTTATGCTTATTTGATTTTTATGAAATATGTGTGGATGATGCTTATGAATTTTATGGTTCATTAGTTTAGTTATGTGATAATTTTTTATGGATGTTCATGATGTATGTTTATGATTAAATAATAGGTTGCTCGTGCCCCCTGCTCTATGAGATGATATGCAGACTCATAGTTTTAGGCATGTGATTTTTGTGCATTAATGGATGTGAAGTTCATGATCATGGATGATTTTATTATGTTATATGATGATGTCATGATAGTGATGAGATGATTGATTTTATGATGAATATCATAGGTTTATACATTGTGGATGATGTGTTAGTGCATGGATATGTTTGTGTACATGTGATTAATGGTTTTGTTTATGGTTTGTTTGATGGTGTTCACTTATATGATGATGTGGTTCATTGAGAGGAGTTAGATATGTGATAAGTGATTTGGTCATGTTTATTTAGGATGTGGTATGCTGATGTTTTGAATTATTGTTATGTTTATAAGAAGTAGCAATATGACATGGTCTATGATGTTTATTGATATGATGTGGTTTATGTTTTTTATGTTATGATAAATTATTATTATTTTGATGATAATGATGTGATGATGGGATTGTTGATGTTTTATAGTTTTGATGTTTTGTTCATGGATAGGATATGGTGTATGGACATGGGTTATAATGGTATGATATATATGGATTATTGAGTTAATAAGAATGATTTTTGTAATGTTTTGATATGGGGATATGATAAAATCACCTAAAGTAGGTTTAGATAACACACAAAATGTGGAAAAGAGAGAAGAATCATGAGACATATGTCCACTTGAACTAATGAATAGAGGATAAGAAAAAGGCATGATGTGTTCATTGGTAAGGGCCTAAAACAACCCTAGTTAGATTGACTTAATGAAAATAAGCCTTTTGAATGCTTTACATGAGCATGCTTTGATTGAAAAAATAAGGTATCTTGATCATTTTAGGTCAAGTAAGCTCATAGTCCCATGATTTTAAAGAGGTATGAAGGGAAAGTAGGTGATAAGTTGAATGGGAAAATGGGTGATATGGTAACCTGATATGGGTTAGCTTTCCCCTTCTATACGTAACCAAAGAACCATAATATACAAGTCCATGCCTTAATATAATGTGTAAACTAATTGATGTGAGAATTATAGTAATGCCATATGTAAATGTTGATTGCCACGTCCTTGCTTTGATTTTGACATAGGGGCATTTGTTAATTTTATTGTTTTGATAGGTTAGTGAAGCTGATCAATGTAAGAAGCTTCAAATGTTTGTTTTTGAAAAACTTAACTTAGACATCCTTCAAGGGAGTGGTCTAAAGTTGGATTTTGATAGTTGTCCTTCAAGGGAGTAGTTTATATTTAAGAAATTTAGTTGTTATGCAACTATCCTTTAGGGGAGCAGTCTATAATTCTATAGATATGGACCCAAGTGATATGTTAGTATCGTAATTTCATTTTGAATGTTAGGTTTAGACATGGACCAATCTATTTAGGCTTAAAGGTCTAATGTTATGGAGGCAAGAGTTTTTGCACAAAAGTTTAATGATAGATGAAGAAAATTGGTTTGAGATACAACTAATCATGGGATTCCATTTGATGAGAGATGAAAAGTATCCATGAGAACCATGCCATGGGTAGAGCCATGATATCCATGCTTAGGATTAGGCTATAACTATGATGGATAATCACATGGTATTCTGTAGTAATCAATTATCCCTAAGAGGAATAGGGTGAATGTATAAGTAAAATGAAAGGCACATAAACCAAGTGATGAGCTTGATTTAGACACAAAGGTGAATGTGATCCTAATTTTTTTTTTTTAAGGATGTAAATTTGAAGCATTAAGAGGCTTAGGTTCTATTTTTCCTTTGAGAGAAGACAAATGATAAGCTCTTAATCCATACTTATGGTTTATGATGTAGGGTCCAAGATAATTAAAAGAAAACTTGTCTCTTGCTTTTTCTCCATATTAGTCACATGTTAGTTTTATACATATTAGTCACATGATAATCACTCTTAAAAAGGATCTCGTGCAAATATTTATGAAGAGAAAGAATCTAGACTTTGAAAGGAAAGATTGCCTCTACCTTGAATACAAGAGATAAAGGGGTAGCACCTGTAGAGGTTTGAAGTCTAGTGTGATAGGCCCATATAGTGAAAGCGATGTGCAAGTACCAATCCCAACCTAAAGCATTGACTACTTTGGTTAACATTTTATTGAGGATTTTTTTAGAGGCTTCCACCTATCCATTTACATGCAGATGATAAGGCAAGGAAAAGCTTAATTTAATGCTAAAATCATTGTAAAGACCTTGGACTTTCTTATTTTTAAAGGATTTTCCATTATTAGTGATGATCTTATGTGGAACACTGAAGTGGTAGATGATATGGTGATTAATGAAATCGATAATCTTTTTAGCTTTGGCTGAGATAAGATAGATGGATTCCACCCACTTGGTGAAACATTCAGTAGCAGTAATGATAGATTAGTGTTATTGTGAGGAATGAGGATTTATTTCCCCAATAAGGTTAAGACCCCATTGTGATAAGGGCCAATAGTCTTTGGATACCCGAAGGCCATGAGTAGGTGCATGATGTAAGTTAGTGTGTTGTTGATATTTGGCACACTTCTTTACATAATCACAACAATCCTAATTAAGGGTGGGCCAATAGTAGCCAAGGTGAAGGATATGTTTAGTGAAAACTAGGCCACTAAAGTGTCCTCCATAGATTTTGTCATGTGTTTCCTTGATAACATGGGAAGCTTCATGACCATGAAAACAATAGAGAAGGAGGCCATCAAAGCCATGTTTATAAATTATTCCCCCTAGTATGTTATAATGAGAGGTAATCTAAATAAAGGCACTTTTTGCATTCCTTGATATGTTGGTAAGAACAATTTTGAGGTTAAGGTAGTTAAAATTTTGCTCATACCAAATGTTAGAAGGAGATGCTTGTACACTATAAATGGTAGGAAGGTCAGAAATAATATATGAGTGTGTCATAAAATTATGTATGCTGAAAAATAGTTTAGATTTGATAGGTTGAGATGAGATTTGGGAAGTTATGGAAGCCATTGTATCTATGAACTTGTTGGTAGATCGAGAAACTAACTAGATAAGGTAATGATCAAATAATGCTAAGAGTACATATATGAGTTGTTTTTACTTTAATAAGACATAATTTTTACATTGATAAGATCCATTAACCTAATTGATGATAAGTTTGGATTCACCAAAAATAATGATTATCTTGACCCCTAGGGCTAGAGTAGTTTGGAGACTTATGACCAGGGTTTCATACTTAGCCACATTTTTGGTGTATTCCAAGTCAAGTTTAAATAAAAGGAGAAGATGTTCACCATTAAGGGGAATGAGAATAACTCCAACACACCCACCATGTTGTCATTTGGAGCCATCAAAAAATAGAGTGATTTCATAGGTCGGTTCATCTTGGGAAAGAGTTATAATGGACTCATCTAAAAAAGCAAGAGGAAGTAGTTGATTGTCTAGTAGAAGAGATTCAACCAATTAGTTGGAAATGACATGGCCTTTAATGGACTCTTTTTGAATGAACTCAAGATCAAACTCAGTGGGGAGCATGAGCCACTTAGCCATACACTAATTTTGGTATGGTTAAGAGTGCATGTACTTGAGTGGGTCAGTGTTAGCGATGACATAGGTTTTATGATTAATAAGATAGTGATGGAGTTTGGAGGCCACAAAGACTAAGGCGAGATAATTTTTTTCAAGATGAGTATACTAAGTCTCATATTCTATAAGGGTTCAGCTAATGTAGTAGACGGCTTGATCTTTGTTATGTTCATCATGATGAGCTAGCATTGCCCCTAAGGAATGGTCCATGGTGGATATATAAAGGTAAAAGGGATAGTCTTCCCTAGAAGGGATGAGGATAGGTGGAGAGAGAAGGTACTCCTTGATTGAATCAAAGGCTTGTTGATATTCCTTGGTCCATTTAAAAGAGGTGTCTTTCTTTAGGAGATGGTGAAAGGGTTGACATCTATCTGATAATTGGGAGATGAAGTGATCAATGGATCGGAGCATCCCCTATAGGTTGTGAAGTTACATAAGGTTAGTAGGAGGAGGCATCTCCAAGATTAATCTGACTTTGGTGGTGTCTATTTCAATTCCTTAAAGAGAGATAATAAAACCAATAAGATTTCTAGATAAGAGCCCAAAAATGCATTTCTTTGGGTTGAGCTTGACGTGGTAATGGATTAGTCAGTCAAAGATGACTATGAGAATGGCTAGGTGATCTTTTAAATGTTTGGATTTCCTAAGGAGATCATCCACATAGTCCTCTGTAATTTTATGGATGAGATCATGAAAAATGTAGGTCCTTACATGCTAATAGGTTGGTCTGGCATTCTTCAAACCAAAAATCATGACCATATAATAGAAGGTTCCCCATGGAGTGATAAAGGAAGTTTTATGTTGATCTTTGAGGGCAATCAAGATCTGAGTATATCATGATAAACCATTCATGAGAGATAAAATTTCATGTCTAGCTATAAGATCAACAAGTTAGTCAATGTTTGACAAAGGAAAGTCATCCTTTGGTAAATTGATGTTGAGGTCACAAAATTTGATGCAGAGGTGAAGTCCCCTTGTGGGTTTCATGATAAGAATGATGTTAGAAACCCATTATAGATAGTCGATGGGTTGAATTAAGTCAATGGATAAGAGATGCTAAAGTTCTTATTTGATAAGAAGGGCTATGTAAGGATACATCCTACAAAGCTTCTATCAAATCATCCTAACCTCAGGATGGGTGACAATGTTATGGAAGGAAATAGAAGGGTTAATTTTGGGCATATCACCAAGAAAATTTTATGCTAGTCACAAGGGAAAGAAGGGTAATCTTGTTGCTCCATGGAATTTAAGGACTGGTTGATTTTGATGATGTGGGGCTTGTTCTAAATACCCAAGTTGATATCAATAGTGGATTCATTTAACATATTTTGGTTCTTAAGAGGAAGGGATTTATAGATAGGAAATTCACCCACACTAAGGTAGGTGAGAATGGAATCATCATCCTGATGTTGGATGGTGTTTATGGAAGGAGAATCTCTTTCTATCATTTTAGGATGGATGAGAGGAAGGATTTTAGTTTAGCCATCATTGTAATAGGTCAAGGGGCCCAAACTAATGGTATTAATAAGAAAAAAAGTTAGATGGGATGATATCAAAGTCTTCAGTCTTTGAGGGAGATGGGGTTGGTGAGGATGGAACATCCTCATCTATGGTGGCAATGGGTTTTGGTGAGATGAGTTCTTCTAGTGGTACGAACCCAAGGCCAAATAACTCATGAGTTTTTTGGGTTTTGATTATGGGTAGTTCATGAGGCCCCCATTCATAAAGGTTGAGACTAAACCCCTTCCAATCACACCTATAAATGTACGCTTTAGTAAAGGTTAGTTTTTTGAGGTAAGAGAAGTTGAATGTGAATGATCAGATGGATGAGATAATGGTAGGAGTAATAAGTGGTTGATTAAGTCCCTCTTAAATGAAATTTGTTTGATTATTGGGGAGTCTAAAAGGGATGATGGTTCTGATGTTAAGATTATAGGAAGGGTCAAGTTTAAGGTTCTCATACTCTTGTAGAGTATGGAAAGCATACAAGGATTAAAGAGGATACTCCCCAAGTGAGAGAGATTAGAACTTGGCTTCCAAGGGGTCCTCTACAAGGATCTAGGAAGAAGGGATAAATGATCTAGTTGAAGCTTCATCACTATTATGGGTGGGAGTACTATGGGTTTTGGTTAGTGGTGAGGTAGTGTTGTTAGTAATTGATGGTGAGGTGGATGAGGAAGGAAGAAGAACATCATTAGGCTGATATGTCATATTTCAAGAGGGAAAAGGATTAGGGTAAGATTTGATGGTAATAACTTGACATTTATGTTTAAATTTAACACATTGATGTAAGGTAGAATAGACATAGCTTATGGCATGGATCTAAGGGTATCTGAGTAACACATCATATTGGAACTTGCCTTATATAATGTCAAATAGTGGGTTTTATTGTTGTACATAGTGATGAAGAGGGAAGGATCAGGATCCTCAGTATGAATAAGAGGTATTTCAAAATCTTGAAATATGATGAAGGTAGAAAGTTAAAGGGCTCTAATAAAGGGTATAAGAGGTTGAGGGTAATCTAGTCGAACCTTTATAGATCATAGAGCCTCTATCAGTGCTTGATAATGGTGGGTCAAGGTGTTGATTAGTTCATAAAGGCTCATTTTCACCAGTGTTTGGTGAAGGTGTTTTAAAATGATACATTGGATGGAGTCATAAGGGTCAGAGGGAGAGGCTCCCAAAATGGATAATTTAGGTTTTGGTGGTGGGATAGGCGAAGGTGTAGGTGTAGGTGTGTGGGTTTGGTTATAATACTGAGGGGTTGAAGGGTATGTCCAATGAATGGAGACTTTAGCTTTTCCCTTGTCCTTCTATTGGGCCTGATATTGGGTAACCATATGAATAGTGTGGATGGGGGGATTTGATGGTTGCTTTAGTTCCTTCTCCTTACTCTTGGGTGAGAGTGGGGGATTAGATACATGTTTGATAGGTCATTTTTATGGTTGGATTGATAATAGGGGTAAGAGATGTTTATCTAAAAATAATCCATCATCATCATATAGGATATGAACAAGTGCTTTGCTTATGTCATGTCACAGTGCCCTATGGTATGCACAAATCAACTTATCATTGAACCAGGGGTGTTTGGTATTGGAAGGATATAACAGTTTGATAGGTGGTAGGATAATGGAAGAAGCTTGTAAAAACATTTATATGATGGTTGAATAATATTCATTCAAAGGTGTTGGAGGTGATGGGTTTATAGTTTTAGGGATGGTAGCCTTCTTAGAAGCAATTTTCACCTTAAAAGTTATCGGTGGTAGAATGGTTTTATTTGGTGGTTGGGATTGCTTAGTTATGGTTGGATTCGGGGTGAATGATTTGAGAGTGGAAGATTTAGATGATGAGGAGTTTGATATAGGTGGGAAAGTGGAGGTAGATAGGTTAGTTAAGAATGATAGAGAACTAGGTGGTCTGATAGGTGTAGGCATAGGTAGAGAAAAAGGGGATGGTTTACTAGAGGAAGAATAAGTAATTGGGATGGTAGAAGGATGGGGTCCTAAGATAGAAGGAAAGTGGGAAGGAGGTGGTATGGGTCTAGTTTGAGGTTGAGGTTTGGGCAACTCTACCTTCTTAATTGGTTTGGTTGGGGGTTTCTTTGGTGGACTAGATGGAGTTAATTCTAAATTCAAAGAGGGGTGAGTTTGACATTGGTGAGGGAAGGATTCCTAAATTCTTGATAGGTTTGGTGAGAAAGGCATAAGCTGATTTGGAAATGTTAGATAGAGGTGGTTGGGATGGTTCACCTATGGTTTTGGAGGAAGAAGATCTAATAATGGGTTTAAGGGTGGATTCAAGTTAGGTTGAGGATTTAGATTTATTTTGGTAAGGGAGCCCAGATGATGCCAAAAGGTGGCTCTATTAAAGTTGGGTTGAGAATTGAACTCTAGACTTTGGGCTATTCTATAAAAGGGCTTGTAGATGGGTTTGGTTCCTTGGTCATTGGTTTCAAAAATTAATCCCTTAGGTAGAGAAGAGGGAATGGTTCCTTCATCCTTGTTTTTAATAGAATGTTACAAAATTGGTGGCTGGGTGGATGAGGTAATCTCCTCTTGTGGGATGGTTTCCAAAGAGAGAACAAATGGTTCTATGATGGGGGAGGTAGGTTTGGTGTCCTCAAGTGAAGGTATAGGTATGGTTTCTTCCTTTATTTGATTATCCAAAGGAATGGAAGGCATTTCTATCACTTAAATGAGTGGGATGGAGGAAGAAAAAATGTTTAAAGAAAATGTTGTCTCCTTTGGTGTTTCCATCAAAGGAGAGGTAGATAAAGCTAAGGTCTCATCAATTGAAGAGAGAGGGGTGGTTGATTCCTTTGTTTGGGTATCCAAAGGAATGGAAGGTGAGTCCACTAGTTCCATGAGTGAAATGGATGAAGATTTGGTTAAGGTAATGGTCTCCTCAATGATGGGCTCACTAATAACAATGTTGATTATATGTGCCTCATGACAGTGAGATGATTCTGATTGGTTGTCATGGCAATGGGTAGAAATAGCATGATTGGGAAAAGGTTTGTGGAAGATATCAATGGACTAATTAGGAGGTGCATTGGGATTATCAAATATAAGTTATCCACTATCAATTATGCTTTAGACAAGACTTTTGAAGGTATTACACCTACTAAAGTCATGTCCAATAACTTGATGAAAGGCATAATGGTCATTCTTGTTGTACTAACTAGGCACTGGGTGAGTAGCATCAAATTATTGTTGTGGTTTGATAGGTGGAAGTTGGATGAGGTTATCTTTGAGAATTTTTTCTAAAATTGAAGCATAAGACTCCCCTATGGGGGTATATTATTTTGGAGGATCTTGGCTTTGGTTTCATTTTTATTGGTAGGAAGGGTTAGAGGAATTGGTTTGATGGGGTTGGTTGATCATTAGTGGTGGAGTAGTTTTTTGGACCACTGAGTTTTCAAATGTTTTTGTATTGGTATTGGGATGGTTAGATTGGTTAGTGGTTTTGGTGGATGGAGGGTCCTTTGATTTAAATTTAGAATTCATGTTCCATGGTTTCAATTTCCCTTTGTCAATGCCTTAGCTTTCAACTTTACATGCCATGGTAAATGCGTCATCAAAAGTTATAAAAATTTGAACTTGAAGAGTGGGGGCAATATGTTTGGCACAACCCCAAGAGAAGAGTTCAATTAACAAGGGTTGGGGTAAGGGGAAATAAATTTTGTTGATGATACCTATCCATCTAGCTATGAAATTAGTAATTGATTCATCATCAAATTACCTCATAAAATAGAGGTTAGTAATAGAAACCCCTTTAGATATATTTACTGAGAAGTGGTCTAAAATAATTTGAGCTAGTTGGGAGAAGGGAAAGATAAAGTGATTAGTGAGAGCATTATAACAATGGAGGGTTGGTCCTGATAAAAACATGGGGAAGGTATGAAGGAGGATAGCATCGTCATATGCAATCAAATAACAAGAATGATGAAATGCTCTCAAATGTTGTTTGGAGTCTTCCTTGCCTTGTAATTTGGAAAAATTAGGTAATTCCCATTAACGGGGATAAGAATGGATAGTAATGGATGGATAGTAATGGATGGATGGATGGGTTCATTACAGATTTGATCATTAGATAAAAGGTTATGAGACCCAAAAATAGATGACTCTAAGTTGGTCATTTTGTCGATTAACATTTTGACCAAATCTATTTGAGGTTGGGAAGCTGCATAATTAATTGGTAAATGATTTTGAGGTTGGGTGGCAACAATGTATGGATAAGTGGTAGAAAGTGTTGAAGAAGCCATATATTGATAAGTGGTCATAGGAGGTTGGGATGGTGCCACATAAGGGTTGATTGGCACAAATGGTTGGGTAGAAGGTGGTATATATCCTTGTGGGTTAGAAGCATATGGGTAAGAAATCATGAGTACTTGTTGGGGGACTGATATGGGTTGGTTTATAGGGTTGGAGGTATGAAAGTGATAGTTGGTTTGTGGTGGGTGGTAACTATATTACTAATAAGTGGGAGTGTTTAAGGTATGAAAAGTACCAAACTCTAAGGAGGGGTAGAAATTGGTGGATTGGTTAAACTAAGGGTAATGGTATAAATAGTGGTAGAAGATACCCACATGATAGGAGTATAGGTGACAAGAGGTAAGGTTGATCCAATGGTGGAGGTATTGGTTGGGGTAGTAGGTGTTTGGTTACTAGTGGGGATGTTGGATGGAGTTTGGGGAGTGGTAGTAGGTGTGATATTGGAAGAAGAAGAGGCTTTGGCAAGCATGGGTTGGGTTGAGATGGCACCCACTAAAAGATGGGAAGGCATACTATAGGGAGGATCTGTAGGAAGAACTAAAGTAAAAGGGGTATAATTAAATAAGGTGTTTAGGTAATGCTGAAGAGACATGAGGTTGTTATCTAAGAAGGAATAAAAATCTAGATCACCCTCAACAATAATCAAAGCCTAGTAGGATGGGGAGAAAAATCAAGGGAACCTTCAACATTAGAAATATACTCCATGCAGGAAGAAGAAGGTGGTTGTTGGTTGGTTTGATTCCTCAATTGTTATCTAGTAAAGACCATGAGAGGAAATAGGAAATAAAATGATGAAACTTACACCTCAAACAACAATCAAAGAAAAAGAAAATAACTCAAAGCAATTCAAACATATACTACAAGTGTGTTTAAATTTAGGGTCCTTTTTAGATCATTGTTGGCTTATGCCTTAGAAAGTGTGAAAAATAAATTTAGCTTGTAGATCAGGTACTAAAGAGGAAATATAAGGTTGATTTTAGGTTATGTTTAGGTGCTCAAGAGAGAAATTTGTATTGAAATTCAATATGTGGCTTGGTATTAGGGCCTACCCCCTCACTTCACACACCACAGTGATAAGGGTGTTAGGTGCTTAGCCAAAATATATTGAATTTTAGAGTTTATACTCAACCAAAGAGTTTAGTTATTTATCCTCTTAGTAATGACATCCAATTGGGATTTCCAGGAAATGATAAGGTTTACCACAAGGTGATGAAATCCTAGATGAGCCTTGTCTCAAATTTGTTTTGATGTGTTAATTGGTTATGTGGTTTGGGAAAAGTGTATGATAACAAGAGTGAAAGCTATGATTAATTACTTTACTTTTAAGTTACTAGATGAATTAAATCAAACAAGAAATAAATGTATGTAGAAGGTTTATTTTAAGACTAAAATAAATTTTAGATTTCATTGGATGAGCATAGAATAAAGAAAGAAAAAAGGATGCTATGTCCCACTGGGTGTGCCAAAATGTTTCTCTTAATTTTAGCTCTTTTTTTAATTTATAAGAAAGTAAGAAACTAGTAAAAGAGGTATGTAAAGGAATATCTAATAAAAGTGCATGCATGATCCAGATGATGATGGGAACTCCTCTTTGGCTTAAAAGGAATAACTTATAGATGAGAAAGACACTATAAGAGGGGTTGTTAGCAAAATAGTTGGTGGATTTCCTAGCATGAACTAGATCCAAGAAGAGTATGATTTTTAGGAGTCTATCAATCCATTATTTATAAAAATTAAGTTGATGTAGATGAAAAAAATGAATACTTGCATTCAATAACATGAAAGTAAAAGCATGCAAGAAGAAGGTAAATGCTTGTTCAAAGAAAATTACTAAATATAGCAAAAGTGGGTAAATACCTATACTAAAATAGTTGGGGTTAGGTTTGGAAAATCATATGAGTCTCTATGAACAAGAAAGAACACAAAAATTAGGGTTTGGTTGAGGTAGGGGGACTAAAAGTGACTTGTTGTTATTTTGACATAGTGACCATTGATATTTGGGGGAACCATCAATGGTTGGGCTAATCATCAATGTTTGGGTGACCATTGACAGTTGAGGTGACCATCAGTGGTTGGGCTAACTATCAGAAATTGCCTATGAAATTATAGAAATGTTCTAAAAGGGAATTTTAGATTTGGTAGATGGTCAGGTGAGGGTTGGATTATGAATTTGGTTAGAAATAGAAGGCTAGAAGATGAGTTTAGATCAAATCTGGGTAGTTGGAAATGAAATGAAATGAAGAAATAAGTATAAAATTACCTATAACTTGCTAGATAGTTAAATAAATTTGGCCAAAGTGATAGTAATTTGGCCTTCAAAAGTGATTTGCATAGAGGTTCAAGTCTTCATTGCTACTGCTTGTTTACTAAAGGGATGTTGGATACCTTTGCAAGAAGATTTGATAGCTTGGACATAAATTTATAGATTTTTGGATCCTTTCACTTCTTACTTCTCTCCTTTTATAGGATGAGGTTGTTAATTATGTAGGAGGAAGTTGTTAGTTAGGATGGAAGATAAAGTTGCCTATTACGATGCTTTAAATCTTGTTAGCACCGCATACGGGAAGTTGTTAAATTATGTCATGTTTATCTTGTACATAGCTAGAAAAGGCTTTAAATTAGGCTGATGACCTGACCATTGATGGTCAAGTGAACCATCGATGGTTAGGCTAATCATCAGTGGTTGAGTTCCTAGGGAAAAATGGGTGAAGATAGGTTTTTGAAAAAAATGATTAAAGGGGTGTTCAAAGGTTAAGTTAAGGGTGTTAATTTAGTGTTTTGATAGGTTTAAGTTAGCAAGCAAGTTTGGTTAATTAGGTGGTCAACTAGAATCGAGGTTGAATGAGGGTCAAGGTGCTTTGACATTAAAAAATTTCATGTGCAATTTTCAAGTGTCTATAATTTGCTAGCCTATAAGCTTAAAAGCATGTAGATTGATTATATGAGTTGGTCTTAGACATCTAGCTCAAGGTATCAAATGTTAAAGTGCTAATCAACATCATAAAAGATGAATACATTCAAAACTTGATGGTGATTCAAATCACATTTTTATATTACTTACTATGGTATGAAAAGTGTTATAAAAAAACTATAAGATGCTCAAGCAATATCTCTCCTAGATTTATCCATCTATTTCCCAACTTGTGTATGAGCCTCAATTCATATTATTACAACAACTACAATATGTGCTATAATAGAAGAAGTTAGTTACAAATTTTCAATTAGATATCTAGCAATAGCAACTTTTACCATCAAATTCTACATAACTAAGTGATTCATCTACAACACACATAAAACCAACATAATATTAGCCTATTGTCCAACCACTTTAAATTACATCACCAGTTACTCAATAGGGTAATGTGCACTCCAATTTTGAAAGTTTTGAAAGTTTTGTGTAGTTTTTTAGAATAGCCTTAAAAATTATGAGTGGGGCTAGGCTGGTTGAAAACCTATAAAGGGTGGCCACTTGGTTATGATAGTCTATTGAAAACTCAAAAGGGAAGTAGGCTAGTATGCTACTTAGTTGAAAATCTAAAAAGATGACTAAGTAGTGTACAAAGGGTGAAAACCAATAAATGGCACCTAGAGTGATAACCATGAATCTTGTTTCTAGTTTATTCCTTTATCTTCATAAAAAAATATTTTGTTGTGACTTTGTATTGGGATGATAAAATGGTTTAAGCTTGATAAAGTGTAGGGTGAAGAATGAGGCTTATTAAAATTGCAAAGTATAGTTGATGAACATGTGTGAAAATTAATATATTCTATTTTTTTTTATAATATTTTATATGAATTTGACCTATGTAAACATAAGGTTAGTCAATAGAATAAAAATATTCACTCCTTTTAAGCATATAAAATGGCTATAATGTGAAATGGTAACACTAAGTAAAACTCTATATATAACACTCAAATGTAATTGTATATAGTTTTGAATGTGATAGATATTAATACATATTGTTTTGAAATGGTTTTCCTGAATATATTTTATCATTTTTATGTGTAGAGTACTTTCAATCTTTTAAATATATTTAATGAATAACTTTAGTTTGAATATGGTATCAATATGTCCTTTTGTTATTTTTGTGCAAGCTATCCCTAAATTAGCATTTTTAGAAGGGTTTCCAAAAACTTCTACTAATATCTAATTATATTTCTAATCCCCCTTTACAATTACAAATCAAAATCATGGTAGTAATGAATGAAATTTTTTTCTAACTTTTGATTTGGTTCATAAGGTTTATCATAACATTTCATGTTGCTTTCCAAAGTGTTATTTGGATTCACAATATATTGGCATGCATCAAACTCAAATACAAAAAAATGGTCAAAATTAATCATTTACAATCTCAAACCTTATGCAATTCACATTGTTCCAATAATTCTATGAGGATATAAGCATCATTAAGGAAAGTCTTTGTAAAATCAAGTATGAATTAGGAAAATGAACATTTATAAATTCATAATGTTCTGCATACTACACAGCCTATTGATAAATTTATCATCACTATTGACACTGATAAAGCTAATATAGAGAAATAAAATGAAATTAATGACAAATAATTCATGGAATATCTTCAACTCAATCCATAAACAATGGACACACTACTACACATTGCAAGAGATGAAGAAAAGAAATTGGCTCAAGCTTTTACATCAAGAGAACAATCATATCCATTCTAAGTTAATACTTCCAATTTAGGTGTTCTAATATATATTATTGACTTTATTCCTATATCAACACCTCCAGCGACATATGTGACATCATCCCTAGGTATTGGGACATTATAAAGTTTACAATAGATTAATATGCCTATTTATACATAAAAATCAAACACACTTCTTTTGATTACTACATGTGGTTCATCACCAACCTCACATTATTTAAACTATTTTGAACAAATTTTTATAGCATTACATGTTAAGTTATTGTAATTAGAGCAATGTGTCTCTATAGATATTCATTGTATGGACTCCCATACTTTTATCCTCATTCCTTTGCCACCTAAGATAACCTCTTACCTCCTATCAATATAATTTTTAGCTCTTAAAATTCCACTTTATGAAGGTAAAGGTGATCCTAAACAACATATTCAATCATTTCATGCAAAAATTTTGGATCATGCATATAATGAAAAATATTAACAAATATATTCCAAATAATCCTTAAAGAATATGCTTCACGATGGTTCTATGATCTTCCACTTCAATCAACTACGACTTTCAACCCTTTAGCAAATCAGTTTTAGTAGACTTATATATCAAAATTGGTGAGAAAATATCTAAAAAAATTCAAATATTTAATTAAATTCTCCATCTACTTGATATACTAAGTTTCAAATCAAACCAATATAGAAGTGTAGTTTTATTGAAAGCAAGAAAGAATAAAAAGTAACAATCAATTTAATATCACAACCAATGAAAAAGCTTCAATTAGAAAATCCACTAAGGAGGAAATTTCCAAGGTTACTATAACATATTCATGTCTTATTATATAAATTAATAGAATGCAATCTCAAATCTCTCCCTCTACCATTAGAGGTTGATATAAACAAACATTAACATAACGACTTAAATAATAATGCATTTTGTGACTACCATAGATGTGTTATAAATTATAAAAACCAATGTTACTATTGTGGGCTTAATTTACACCTTGGGAGGGGGGTTTTTAGGCTCCCTCCAACCAAGCCACAAAATTTTAAAAACCCCAAGATGTGGGTATCCTGTAGTGTGGTTGCTCTGGATGGATCACCTAGACTAATATTATTATAGGGAAAAGGGATGGGGGGGTAAATGGTTACTAAGAGAGATAAAAATATGATGCACCAAATTAAATGAGAACTCACACAAGCATGAAATAAACATTGATGAAGCATAAGACAATACTAGCTCACACAACCTCACAGACTAGTTGATTGCATAAGTGTTTCATAAACTAGGCTTAAAAGCCATGAATGAAGAAAAGAGGAATTCTAAGATTCACACCAAGCATATATTAATGGAATAAATATAATGAGTTTATACCTACAAAAATCTTGAAAACACCTAAAAATAGACAAGAAAGAAGGAAAATGGACATGGAAGAAATTCCTTCATAATGCCATCATGCACAAGCTTACTAGACATTATTTAGAAGCAAGATATAGGTAAAGAAAGTCTTTATTACTTCAAGAGGTATTTCATAGAAATTTTTTATAGGGTCTAGCTTTATCAAATGAGAGTCTCTTGATACTCCCAAAAATGTGAGTATATATTGTCAATGGGGAAGAAAATGGGAGATATAGAGAAAAGGGAAAGAGAAAGAGAAGGATCGAGTAGACAAAATTCAATAAATGAGGTCCAAATACTTTGATGGATACCTAACAATATTTTAATCAATTAACATTAATCCTACATCCAAATTAACCATTCATTATCTTCAGATGATCCTTAAACCCCCTAATTGGCTTAGAAATGCACTAGAAGACAAGAGCTTGTTGAAGGTGTTGAGTCATGATCCATAAAAATGGGAAATACCCAAAGACTTTGAAACTTGAGAAATTCTCCATTTTCTTTCTCAACCTCCAAAATTTCCATCTTCTTAATGAGATTACAACACCATGCTCCAACTTGATCAGTTTTTTACGTTATCAGACAATCACTTGAACCCATTCCTCTAGTGTTTCTTCTAACATTGATTTCACAATCACCATTCTTTTACCATTAATCCAAACCTTGAAACTAGGTCCATTGTAGATGAAAACCAATTCCCTTATTGGTTTTCATATATCCATAATTCAATGAAGATACATAAGCTACCTAATCTCTTGATCATGAACAAGCCATAAAAATTATGTTTAAAGGATTTTAAGAGGTCTAGCTGAGCTTTAATGGTGTTATAGGATCTACAATGTTTTCTCTGATAACATAGATTGCATTTTGATCTTTTGTTCATGAATTTATAGGCTTGTGTCTATGAAATCTTTTGATCTAATGTGTATGCCTATGTGGCACCTCCTTTGGGTTGTTGTTCATTTAAAATATATAACCGCTATAAATTCAAACATGTGAGATCATATCATGCCCCCTAAGACTTGATCAAATATACCCCATCAATCGCCTCAAGAGTCTCCTAGATTTGAACTTCATCATTATCATTGATCCTTGATCTGCATTCAAAATTAAGCCACTTGTAAGTCCCACATTGATTTTTATCTCAGCTTTAAAAATGTGACACTTAGCAGTAATGTATGCCTCTTGTGGACCCTATTGTCATCCTTCATCTAGCTAATGTTTTTACACCATGTGGTGGCCTCATGTGCAATATTAGCGCATTGAATTTTTGAACTTACTCACACTGTTAATCTCTTTAGCATGATTAAATGGGCTTCATCAATGTTTGGTCTAGATGATCAAATATGGACCATTGATCTCCTTGGGATGGTTAAATGTGTGTCATTAATCTTTGATTTAGATGAACAAACATGGACCATTTATCTCCATATAAATAATATGATCGAACACGGGCCATCAATTTTCTCAAAAGTCACCATGATTGAGAAACTTGGTACCTTCATGTTCAAACTCAAGATCCACTAACTTATAAACCTCTTGCTCACTGTTGATCTTTGATTACATGATTGAACATGCATTATTGGTTCTTTATTGAATTATTGACATGGATGATCACCCACATGCCATTAATATTTAATATGATCGATCAAGGATTTGACACTTGATGTCTCTACATTCAATTTTAAGATCTTATTAAAGATTTTAAACCCAAACAGCTACTTTATGTGGCCTTAAATTGACATCCCTAAGCACATTCCATACTACTAAATCATCTTTAAAGGATTATATATTGAGATATAAAACTCATCAAGACATCAAACTTATAGGGGATGACCTTGGCACAAACTAAACCCTTTTTGTGTAACCCTTTAGCTTTGGTTGACTTCTCAAGTATACTTGTCAAATATATAACAAAACTAATTTGTTCATTCCTACATGATGTGTCATGATGATATGGCTCCTTAAAATCACCAAATTCACACTTTAAGCTTGATAATGAAGTTTGTCTACTCCTTCCACCATTAGATCACTCCCAACCAAAACTTTGCTCAACTTTTCACGTCCCATCCAGGCAAAGTTTTATATGTGGGCCAATTTTGGCCAACAGTTACAAGATAAGTCATAAGATACAATATCTTATAAATCATAATACTATTGTGCTAAGCATAGCCATAAAGGAGGCTAGGACACAACAAAATGACAATGCAAAATTCAAAATATATAATATTCTTTTTCCAAATCATATTGTAATAAAAATAATAGATTATTCTTAGTTACATGATGTGTACAATGTGAAGCATCCTTCTTTGACATATGGACATCTAATAGATGGTATTATTGGTATATTTTTTACGCACATTAGCATCATGTCCCATGATCATATTTTATGACAATGAGATTGTTGATGATGATTCAGATAAACATGAACTCTTCATTCAAGTTTATATCAACAAAAAACCCATCTAAAATGTTATGATCAATAATGGGTCAAGTAAAAATACATGAACAATGACACTTATTTTCACTCTTGGGTAAACATAATAATATTTATAAGTTACATCAAAATTATTCAAATAATTTGATGAAAATACACATAAAACTCTTGGGCATATAGTGTTACCTCTTCAATTTAGATCAAGAACATTGGCTACTCCATTTAAAGTATTACCAAGCACATGAATATTTAATATTTTATTTGAACACCCTTGGATATAGAAGCTCTTTGCAGTGCCATCCATAATGCATCATTGTCTTAAAAATATAATTGTAATCAAGTGTTCAAATGTTTAGGAATTCAATATGAGTACCATGTATAATCAATGGTCACTCCTCATCCCCTACCAACACTATAGTTGGTTGTTGCACCTATTCAAGAGCATAGTATATAGACAATCATTAAACCTATTCAAGAGAATAATATAGAGATAATTATTTCACATATGCAAAATATTTATATAGATTTATTTCAAAATATAGTATTATACCCTCCTATATAAAAAACTTCACATCACAAATTTATTCAAAGATCAAAGAGATCTTCATCTTCTAGAACATGTCTTAGGGTAACATCTCAGATAATTTAACATGCTCTATAGTGAACATAGATATCCAAACCTTCTCCTAATATATAATAGACTACACCAATTCATCCACCCTTTATAGTTACACAATTTTATAATATATTCTATGATAAATTATTAAGATAATTTATTACAGCACTAGATTCCTTTTTAGCTTTTGATTCATCTATGCATTGCACTTTTTGTTCATGAAAATTCACCCTCAAACTATATTAACAAGCATGCTCTATGGTCATCCAATTGATGGGAACATAGGTTAGTTTCTTTCAAATATTTCCAAAAAATTAGAAAAATCAAATATGTCAAAAAATATAAATAAAAAATAAATATCTAAAAAAATTTAAAAAAAATCAAAATATCCTCAAAAACAAAAAATGAGGCCTTGAGCATGACTTGAGTTACTAATTTATTTTTTTTAAATATTATTTATCACATATTTTAGGTAGACATCATACTATTTTTCATATACAAATGCATTTTATGAGGTTTAAGAGTGTGATTTAGGACATACATATTATACATGAATTCCTATACATTGGTCTCCTTTGTACTAGTGGTCATGCCTATGCTAAGGTCATAGTATTCTATAGGTTACATAATCATAGGTTATATCTATCTATGACATCTCTACCATGTTGAGCTACATATATTACAAGTATCTTGATAATTCCTCATATCATATATTATGTTACTTTTATATGATGTGACATTGATATATATGGATAGTGTAAACTAGTTTTCACTAGCTCTATGTTCATTCAATGATGCTAATTCTTTGCATGATAGGATATACATTGCTTGCTTATTGTGTGTGGCCCTTGGCCTCATATGTGTAATATTTTATTGGTATTTATGACATTATAACATGTCTATTTTCTTTTGAACCTTGTCCCTACGTGTGTTTGGTCTATGTAATGTTTGAGAATGTTTATTGCTTGTTCCCCTTAACTCTATATGTGTAATGTTAGTAATTATGTTTTAAATTTGAATATTTCCCTTGTATGCAGACCTTGTCCTGATATATGGCATTATGTGTTTTTTTTTGTGCTTATTGAGCTTGATTAGTGGTGTCATAATACATATCATACACTTTTACTATATAATCTTATTTAGAGATGATTACTTTATTTCATGATATATTGATACATTTATCTATACATGATACTTGTATGTATCACATTACATATGTTTTATAATTCCTAAATGGCAATTACATACACCATGATAATATACTCTTGACATATTGACATAATGCTACATGATCGTATATTTATATTGTGATACAATTAACTTTTCTTTTGAGATGAGTGACTTGTAGGCTACATCCCTCATCTCAAAAGGGAGACATTACAATAGGCTTGTCTTATATTTTTAATTATCCATGAGCATAAAAATTATATTAGGATAAAATATAGGTTTCAAATATTCAAAGATTTTAAGTAATTCAAAAATAAGATTTTATGAAAAATTACATGTTTCAAATATTCATAATAACTCAAAAATTAGTTACATAACAAATATTGGCACACCAATACATATAATTGGGGCATATGGCATGCATATGCATTCAATTTATAAAGAAACAAATTATAGATTCATACACACTTGAATGTATATGTAAAATAATTAAAATATAAAAATTACATGGTTGACATACAATTGAATATGTAGATGCATAAAATTCTATATCTTTTGGCCCAAATTTAGGGGGCATGATATGATTTCATTCACAAAAATACATTTTTAAAAGTCAAAAGGCATTATATGGGTTCATACACATATTTACTACAATAAATGTTACAAATTCAAAGGCAAATAGCTATTATTTCAATTAAAATCTATCTATGGTCATGATGGAGGCATGAATATTATTCACTCTTTTAATCATGAAAACAAAATCTAGATCCATTTGTAGTTGTGTGATTTGTTATGCAATGGGTAATGTAAGTTTAACTCTAGTGACAATGACATTGGAATTACTTCTAGTGAACCCATTGTGTGGTTTCATATTTTGTTATGGGTGATGTATGTTTGAGTCTACTAACAGTCAAAATCCTTGGCATCACTTCTATAAAACCCATCATGGTTCCACCTTATTTTGAATTAGTACATTGTGTAATTTTACCCTTTCATGAGAGTTGAAGCATGCATTTTTCCAACTCAAGGGCTTGATTATTATTTAAAATTTAGACTTGATCATTCTTAAATTTATAATGGTTAAACATAAGGGACCTTCTCTACAAGTGCTTCTAAAAGGGGGCATATTTCTCCAATGCTTCATCATGATTTTATAGGTTACAACAAAATAGGGTTTCATATATTTATAGGTTTACTCTGTATATAAAATAAAATTCAATTGACTTATTGATCAATCCTACCTCAGATAATATAAATCATACTTACACTTTTGTTTGTTGATATATTAGATACTCATGGTCATGACCAAGATGGATCTTATAGACTTAACAAGGGATCTCTTACCACAATAACATCACTAGAGAGGGTTCCAAAGCCTCTAGGCAAGCAACACCATGTAATAATCCTATCTATGTCATATTTTTTCATATTCATTAAGTATATGACAAGTAAAGCAAAATCTAATCTAGTGCTCACCAAAGCTTGTGGAATAAAGTGGGGGTAATAAACATAAAAATTAAACATGCATACAATATATATAATCAAGTTTATGTATAGAAAATCTTAATGCATGGAAGAGAAGTAAAAATCCAAATATATGTACTTTAACAAATGAAGAACAAAGTTAAGAATGCTTGCCTTTGAAAACGAACCCGCTGAGCCTCAATCTCTCCCTTGGCCAAGGTGATTCATAAGAGTTCATTATGTTATGTAAGTATAACAAATATAAGTCATCTCTAAGATATATAACTTCTCTATGTATCCAAAATACTTCCCCACAAGACAATATATGTATTTATAAAGAAAGTATTGAAACCATAAGCATTGTTCCTCAAGTAGAATGGTGGATAAGTAGATGCATAATATATTCTTCTTCTTCTCTTCATTTTAAATTATGGAAAGAGATGTGTATATATAGCTAAATATAAACCTAAACCTTTCTAAAAATTTATCTGATAGGGTCATCCCAATTCAAATTTGTATTATTATTTGATAAAAACAAGCTAAGTCAATATCAAATTAAATAAAGGGTCGGCCCAAACTAATAGTGTATGTTAAATATCAAAAAACATTTTTTTGGCTTAGATAGGGGATAAGTAAGGTAGTGAATTAATTGGAGGATTGTGTAAGAGAAGAGGCAAATATTAGTGTTTAGCATGTTCATTGATGTCTTAGGTTATCATTAATGTCAAAGAGAGCATTTGGTACTAATGCATTAATGACAAAGTGATCGATTTGATAGCTTGGAGAGATATGGCACTTATAAAAGTTTGTAAGGACAAAGAAGAGGTTATGAGGCATCCATAAATGTTTTGATAAGTCTTTTTTATGTTTTTTGAGCATTTCGAATGAGAAAAATGCATATTCTATCTTAAGAGAAGCTAGACCGTCACTACATGTCATGCAAATATGTATGAATTAGTAAGTTTGTGAATTTAATTTAGGTACCAAAAAAGTCATTTTTTGATCAAATTTTTACATGGAGATGTTGTCTATAGTGCCAAGAATCTACCTTAAAAATTTAGAGTCTTGAAGTGATTTCTAGCTCAAGTTATAAAGCTTCAAAATTACTCTAGTAGACTATGATGGGCCAGAGACCGTCAAGTTTAATCACATTGAAGTCTAAGGTCATTGGTGTAGAAGATCCAATTCTGAGTGCTTAATCATATATATTGAGATCAATGGTGCGTATGAAGTCAACATATTAAAGGTTGTATGTGCTAGTGACATGTGTCACATTCATAGAGCTTAGATAGAAGATCAATGGTTCATGATTGATCATGCAGTCAGAAGATTGATGGTGTGGGTTGAGTCAAAGAGTTAATGTGTGTAGAAGGCATGTATAAATACCAAGTAGCATAATCATGAGAGCTTTGATCTAGATCTAATAGTGAGTGTTTCTTGATAAATATTGAGATATTGATAGGATATCGATAGTGTGTATTTGTTCCAAATTGTCAAGAAGCAATGAGATGATAACAATTGTTTGGTGTTTAACTATGACCATTGGAATTTGAATATTAAAATTAATGAAGGAAAAAAAAAGCCTAGTTTTTAAACCATAACTTTTGATATAGGATAAATTAAAATGTGAAGTAAAAAGAAAAAATTATATAAGACTTCGAGGTGCATCTAGAGAACCTAGTTCGAAGGTCTGAATGTTTGTAAGACAAAATTATGAAGCTTCAAAGTTGCCTATGTATGTGTTCATACTCTGAAAGTAACCTAAGAGGATTAATTGAGTTGTTCTTCATGGTATTTTGATGTTTAAAGATTAAATATGTGTTGGAGTATGTTATAGACTTCATGAGGACCATTTATGTATATTATGGAGGTTTGACCAATCCAGATTCTATATGATCAAAGGCTTAGAATTTGATAGTGTGTTCATTATTATTGATTATATATACAGGTTGATGTTTGGGATAATTATGTTGTAGCAAAAGGGTGTTGTGATGTATGTTATCACTTAAGGTGGACCTATATATTGAGTGGTATGGATCTATGTATTTTTAAAGTGTTTTTATGTTTTAAGTTTTCTCAAAGAAGTGTCAAAAAGATGAATGGGTCTTCATAGGACCTAAAAAGACACTTAGGCCCATTTGAGAGAGTGTACTACTTAAAGGTGACCCATGTAAATTCCTTAAGAGTGAAGTCATGTATTGTGTCCAACAAGGAAGGTTGTGAACATGATATTCATGAAGACCCTATAAAATGTGAAACCAAACATGATGGTTTAAAGACTAGTAGAATATATGTTGAGAGACTAGTAATGACATGTATGAGTAGACTATGTGTTGAGAGTGTAGAAGATAGAGAAAAGAGGTAGGTCAGAGTGAGGACTATGTATTGACCTTTTGGTCATGTCTCTATTATGATTATAGACTTATTTCATGTTTTCTATTGAGGATGAGCAAAGAATCTTAGGGTGATCTAAAAGGGTGCTTTGGATGCATTGATTATATAAGCAAGGTTGAGAAAGTGAGAAGGGTGAAAGAGAGGTGTTATACATTTTGTCTCCATTAGATTTAAGTGTAATCAAAGTTATAATTTTTTTGATTTCGTTGGTCTTACGTGGGTGCTCAACATCTAAAGCAAGTGAGTGTTTGTTCATACTTATGGTTGGATGCTTCACTAAAAGGGTCTCTTTTTTGTGATCATCTTATAGGACAATTAGTCCATATGTTTACAGGCTTGAGAGTGGGTTTTATTTCCCATGGGGATTTCCCATATGAATCATGTATTATGTGGTTGATCTTATGTTTGCTTTGAATGTATGATCTTTTTTGTTTATGTTACTTGATCAAGTTGATATATTATGTTTGATTAAGAGTTTGAAAGGATATAAATTTAAGATTGAAATATATGGCATCACCGATTCACCCCCTCCTTAGTGATTGTACCTCCAACAATTGGTATTAAATATAGTACCTTCATTGTAAGTTTAACCACTTAAAGGTGATCCAAAGTATAATATGAAAAGTCAATAGATGTAGGGTTTCTCTACAAAGCAAGTACCATTGTTCATTGGGTTAAATTATGCTTTCTAGAGTGTAAGGATGAGGACATACATCATGTCTCTAAGATTTTATATTTGATAATCTATCATGGATGGTTACACTACACCAACTACACCTCTAACTAATGTTTCTAACAAGAAGTTGAGTGAGAATAATTCTAACTCTATGAATTCTATCATTTGTGGTTTATTTTAGGTTGAGTTAACCAAAGTGATCAATTGAAAATCTACCAAGAAAATTTGGGTCAAATTATAGACTATTTATGGAAGGATACTCTAAGGTAAAACTATCTAAGTTACAGACCCACCAAAAATAATTTGAAGGTATCAAAATGAAGGAAGAAGATATTGTGGCATCTTATCTTCTAAGGGTTGATGAGGTAGTAAACATGATTAGATGTCTTGGAGAGGAGATTGATGAAGCTACTATAGTACAAAATATATTGAAGACTCTTACACTAAAGTTTGATTCAAAAGTTTCTACTGCAGAAGAAAGTCATGATCTCACTAAGTTGAAGATGGATGAATTGCATGGCAATCATGCTTCCTATGGGATGAGAGTTGATGAGGACAAACCTCCTAAGAAGGAAGTTTCCTTCAAGGTGATTAAGGATACAAAAGATAAGAAGAACAAGTTAAGTCTTGAAGATTTTGTTCTTAATGAAGATCAACATAAATCCCTAATTACAAGAAAATTGAATGTAAGATGAGGTAAGTATGAAGGAAGACTTCCTTTCAAACATTTTTCATGTGGTAAAGTTTATCATTTTACAGCTAGATGTCTAGGTATAGATAAGTTTGAACACAAGGAAGCTTCTAATAAATCTCATGAGGATGAACACAACAAATTAAAGGGTCCTAGAAAGTATAGAAAGTTCTTCAGTAATAAAAATGGAAATAAGGAATCATACAAAGGTATTAAGAGTCTTTATCATAAAGAAGATATTAACTCATCTACATAAGAAAAATTAAACACATATGACAGTGATGATTCTTTTCATAATGAGGATAATGAGATATTTTTCATGGCTTTTAGTGATGATGAAGGTGAATGTTTTTTAAACAAATATTTCTTTGGCAAAGATAGATCAAAGGAAGAAGATGATAAAGTCACTCTTGATAGATCAGAGGAAGAAGATGAGAAAGTCACTCTTGAAGACAAATATATAGATATTATAGAATAAATGAAGTTTCTACAAAAGAAGAACAAAAAATAAGATGTCTTGATCAAATCTTATGAGTAAATTGGACTGTTTAAAGGATGGTTGAGAAATGAATTCAAGGAGCATGATGAGATCACATAAGATCTTGAAACTCATGTTTTTACTCTTGATTAAGAAGTAAAGAATAATAATGAAGAGTGTATCATGTATCAAATAGAGATAGAGTCTTTACTGATGAAACTAGGTCAATCTATAAGTAAAGATATAGATGATGAAAAAGATAAGGAGGACTATGGGACTGAACTAAGGAATGATCTTGAAGATATAAAAATTAATAATAAAAATAATAAGAAGATGATGTCATAAATCAAGGACTATGAAAATCAATTTAGTGTGTTTGAGGCAAGAATGATTGAAGACACTAAAGAGCATGAAGACATAGTCAAGCATCTAAGTTATCAACTAGAAATCATATCTACAAGCCTGAAAGCTAAATAAGATGAGTGTTCAAGGTATGTATTTTAAAATGAGTCATTAAAATCTAAGTCAAAGAATACTTCAATATAAGTTAATTCATTTATGAAGTTTGAAAAGAGATAAAATGATCTTGATAATATTCTGAGTAATCAAAATCATGTTAGTGATAGATTTGGTCTTGGATACAAAGAATAAAAAAAGCATGTAACTCAAGACATGATTGATATGAACAAGGATAATTAGAATTTGAAGATCAATCATCAATCAAGGAATGAATGCATTTATAGAATGAAGACAAACCAAATCAAATAACCAAATGCTATGAGGTTTACAAATTTCAATGTCCATTGCTACTCCTACAATCAATTTGGTCATAGGTCAAAAGATTGTAAAAGATATTTACAGAATTAATTTGCATGGAATTATGTCAAGATAATGGAAAGAATGTATAAAAACATCACTCAATATAATCAATTGATTCACAAGGAAACAATGACATCATTTGCTACAAGTGTCAAGGATTTGGCCATATTATAAAGTTTTATAATATCTTCATCAAGAGACCTAATGATCAAATTCATGAAAATTTAAGTAATCATCATATATCTCAAGAAAAAGGTATGTACACTTTTATAAATCTCATTTGTTTCAAATGTCATGAGAGAGGTCACATAGCAAGGTTATGTAAGAATAATCAGTGTTTTACTTCAAAAACTACCGATCTTGACACAAAGAGAAGGAGCCATAGGGAATGGAGGCATAATAAAGTAAATGGAAAATAAGATCAAGGTAGACTATTTACGATGACAAAATAAGGAACAAGGTCAAGTATCAAGGAATAAGCCTTATCTTACCTATATGGATAAAGAAATCAAGCATGATCCTAAGATAAAAGAAGAGAATAAAGTTGAGAACTCATTAAAATTTTATCTAAATATGAGGAAGGACTATAAGTCAGGTAAGATCATGGATATATGGGAGTCTCCTAATTTTTGATATCTTTTATCCCTCTGTGATAAATGGGTGTCTCTACCTATGCTTATTAAGAGACATCTTTCATGTGTGGAAGCAAGTGTGTGTGCTCTAGGTTATGATCAATGGGATAATCAGTACAAAGAAGTGTGAAGAATTTAGTTAAAGTTGTATATTTAAATAAAATTGATAAGATGACTTGATCAAACCAAGTCATGTGTTTTGATAAGGTGTTGAATCCTCTTGCATAAGCAAGAGGAAGCATGGTGGATACCAGATGAGCTTTGGTTGATATTGCAGGACAAGAATATCATTTGAAGATATTATTTGCTAAGGGGGCATATGAGTGTACTCTAAATATGAAATTTCAAGCCATGAAAGTTCATACACAAAATGTTATGGGTTTTGCAAGGTCCAGGTAGGGCTACAAGGCCTCTAAACAAGTCTAGTATGAAGAAGTGTATTTTTCTCAAAAAAAACCAAGATGGTCTGAAGATTCTCAAGGAGTACCTAAAGTCATATGATCTAGGGTAGTCCCTCTCAATGTTCTCAAGTTGCGTTTAAGTTATTTTATATGTTCTAGTGTATTTGATCTTCATAAGAGAAGAGTATGATCAAAGAAGAGTGTAGTCATGGAACACATTTGAGATTTTCAAGGTAAGAAGTGGTATGCACAATGTTAGGTTATTTTTTATCATCTGTCAGAGGTGGTCATTTCCTATTGTTGGTCTTAAAATCCTTTTCAAGTCCTTAGGATCAGAAGATAGGGCCTTTATCATTAATGTAGAAGGGGAGAAAGATCATAATGAAGTTTGATGAGGATTTTCAAATATTAAGAATACATTCTAAGGGTGTTTTTCTTGAGGGGAAGATTATTGAGCATGGTCATTGATGTCTTAAGTTTTCATTGATGTCAAAGAGAGCATGTGGTAGTAATGCATTAATAATAAAGTGATCTATTTGATAACTTAGAGAGATATGGCACTTGTGCAGGTCTATAAGGATAAATAATAGGTTTTTAGGCATCCAAAAATGTTTTGACAAAGCTCCAGTATTTTTTTGAGCATTTTGAATGAGCAAAATGCATATTCTAGCTTAAGAGAAGCCAAATCATCACTGTATGTCATGCAGATATTTATGAACTAGTAAGTGTGCACATTTAATTTAGTTTTGAATAAAGTCATTTTTTGATCAAATGTTTATATGGAGATGTTATCTATAGTGCCAAAAAACTACCCTAAAAATTTGAACTCTTGAAGTGATTTCTAACTCAATTTATAAAGCTTCAAAAATACTCTATTCGACTATGATGGGCAAGAGACCATCAAGTTTAATCACTTTAAAGTCTAAGGTCATTGGTATAGAAGATTCAATGGTGAGAACTTAATTTTACATATTGAGATCAATGGTGCATATGAAGTCAACATGTCAAAAGTTGCACATGCTAGCGACATGTGTCATATTCACAGAGCTTGGACAAAAGATCAATGGTTCATGATTGATCATGAAGTTAGAAGATCAATCATGTGGGTCATGTCAAAGAGTCAATTTGTGTAGAAGGAAGGTAGATATACCAAGTGGCATAATCATAGGATCTCTAATCTATATCTAACAATGAGCATTGCTTGATAAAGACTTATTGGCTATATATTTTGTAGGATAGCAAAAGTACCTAGGTAGTCATAGGATTAAATCCCCTACATTTAATGGTGAATCTATTGTATGTTTAATTTTATCTATTCTAACTATTCATACTTTTAGTTATTCATAGTATATACAAATTATTCACAAGATATGCACAAGTTATCATATTTTGGGGTATTACTTTAATCACAAAGTTCGTGAACCATAACAGAGTGATTTTGTATCAAGTAAGTAGCTGATTCAAAGAATATGTAAAGAAGTTATGAGAAATATAGAATGATACAACTAAAATATGTAAGAATAAATAATTTGTACTTCATAACAAGTAGTTTTATAGAGTTTATAGTATCCGTACAAATAGATAAACATATAAGATATGATAATTCTTTTAGCAAATGATTAAAAAAAATTGGAATTCATGCTCAGACTTAAGGATAACAAAAAAATTATTTATTTAATCTTAAAAAATACACCAAAATATCTCCTTGGATGTAATTTTCCATAGAAATCAACTTTTTTTTATTCACTTTGAACAAAGTCCATACAAAAAACATGGATAAATCTAAACATAAAGTTTTAGATTGTTTAAACTTTCTTGTAACATAATTACTATTATTTTTTAAAAATTATCATCCCTCCAACATGTAGGCCTTCACTCATACTTATACTATTTTAGATATAAAAATCAATTAGAAGACAACTCCTTAAATTCCCATGTACTACGCTAAATTTTTAAAACTGTTGAGAGACGTACTCCTAAAAAAAATCTTATGTGGCATGCAACGGTTGATGACATCTAGTGTTTCTTGGTTTCACTATTTGGATCGAATATAATTTCTTTGCATACTATGTAGATTTCACTTAAGTAATTTTTTTTTAATAAAATGACTTCAAGTAATGACATCTAGCCAAGTTACTTGAGTCTTACACTTTACAAAGCAACTTACTTTTACAAGTAACTCCTCTAAGTGACATTAATTAAAAAGTAATTACTTAAAACAACATTACTTCAAAAACATTTCTAGAGAAAATAGAAAAAAATAGAAGAAATTGTTGAGAAGAGAAGAAATAACAATCATTCCAATTCATGAACTTATGATCTACACTTTTCTTTGTACTTGATGTGTTGAGACATCATGAACTAGATGGTTACATCATCTAACTTGTCAACTAATTGCCTTTCTATTTCCATTCTCAGTAGTTCTTTTTATAACTTCTTGTAATAGCCTTTCACCTGATCAAACCTAGTTTCCAACCTCTTGACCTCTAGATGACTTTTTATTAACTCCTTTATAGATTTTGTTGTGAAAAGATTTGTGGCCTTTTCAATTAATTGCTTGAATTACTGATGTAATTTATCATGTGTCCTTGGCATTTTCTCAAACCAAAAACTTGTGAGGTAGAAGATGCAATCCTCTAGATCTACTTTTATGTTGAAATCATCCTCTTCTAGAGTCTTCATTTCTTCAAGCATTGCTCCAAGAATGCACGTGCAAAAAAATATGATGTACTCTTATTATTTTTCTTTCTTTATTGATCCCTCTAGAATAATCTTTTCTTCAATCAAAATCTTTTCACTCAGATTATTTACTCATTGGAGTCTTTCCTAATGTAATTTAGATATTCCATTCTCACTTTCAATCTCTTTCATCACTATTTTTAGTTGTATCAATTTATTCTCAATATCAATGAAAGTGCATGGGACCTTAGGAAACCATTTTTGTGTAGTTTGTAACATTTTATCTATGCATTCATCAACTACTTTAGCCTTGTCACTAGTTAACTCTACCTCTATTAATTTTTATTGATCAAAAATATCTACAGAAAGTAATGGCTACTAAGAATTAGATCTTTTCACTTTGGTAATTATTTCACACAATTTACAAATTGGTTCCTTTAACGTGGCTTTATTAGCCTTCTATTCATCAAGCTTTTGAAAAAGAATGTTGATAAGGGTATGTGTGTCCTACTTTATGACCTCTATAGTACCTTATCCAAGGGATACCATTGTAATTACTAAGTCTTCTTCAATGACTTCACCTTTATGCTTACCCTATTGAGGAACTGACATTTCTAAAAATTTCTAACCTAAAGGTTCAATTATCAACTTCAAAGTCACTTTGGCACTCTTGGATTTTTTACCCTTATGATCAAGACTTCTCAAAAGTTGTAAGTCTATATCCTCCAATTTAATTTCCTCCTTTGACTCAAGAGTTGTTTGCAATGTCAATCATGAATAAAAATCTATACCAGTGGAAGTGGCTAAATGAATTACCATTTGTTGATTATTTCTCACCACTATCTCCTAAGAAATAACTTCATCTATATCCAAATCACATTGAAAAACATTGTAGATTACTTGTTCATAGTTTTCTTTCTCTACTTCTTTCTCTTTCTCTATCTCTACCTCTTTTTCTATCTTTGTTTCTTTCTCTTTATCCACTGTTACCTAATACTATGATACTTCCTATGATGAGACCACTTCTCTCATAGTTACCTGCTCTAGTTTTTGTTGGGTAAAAATAAGAGGAATTGTGGGCTGATCCTCAAGATAAGGTGGAGGAGGAGTATTAGGTGAAGAATATGAAGGTGGAGGAGAAGGAACATTAGTCTCATCTCATTTTAAATAGGTTTCTTAGGAGTTTTAAAACTAGGAGACTTTAAAGGTGGCATGAGTTTGGATGGATCTACATCTTTCATTCTTGGTTTTATGTTTTTCATTAGTAATGAAGATGAAGATGTAGTGGGTATAGTATAAATAGGAGTGGTATAAGTAGGAATAGTTATGGAAGAGACCAGTAGAGATGTAGGGGTAAGTAGCTAAATTGGCTCTTTTTATTGCACCAAAGAGTATGTATCATCAACATTCTTATTCAATTTCAACTTATTTTTGGGTTCTTGACTACTTTATTCTTGTATTGATTTCCTCTTACGACTTACTTGACCCATTTCTATCATTATTAGCTCTTTCATGCAGTAGCCCTTACCAAGAAGCCATGTTGAAGTCATAGTGAGAACCACTAATGTTCTCTCAAAAATAGTATGTACTTTATTCTTCTTGAAGTCAATTTTTAGGAGTGGAGCATTATCTCCCCCCATTGCATGATAATAATCATGGATCACTTATCCATCATCTTCCATGTATTCAAGAATGGTAGCTAAATCAAAAGAATGAATCTGATCAATAGTCAACCTATTGTTGTCTTTTCTTCTCCCTTCAAACTCATCTCTGTAATAAATCCATAAGTCCTTTAGGATAGGAATATGCATTTACTCAAGAGAAACTATGTTTTGATCTATGCCTCTGTAATTAAAATTTCCTCTAAATTCAAAATGTGATTGATTGTAGTTATGGTACATCTTTGTTTGTATATTCTTGGCCTTATAAACTTACACAATGATAATTGCTAATACTACTAGGAAAACTAATTGAAAAATGATGAACTTTAAATTGAAGATCATGTAACCCTACCAACTGGCTACATAGTTCCATAAGAATCCATTTGTCACTAGGGTATCTTAGTAATTTCACAGGTGTCCCTATGAAACCACCAACTTTGATATATGTGAAATTCATGATTTGAATGAAAATACACCCAAAATCAAAAACTACCTTTCAAGTTATCAAATACTATTTTAGCTTGCATAGAAACATTCAATTTACAAATGAATTTATAAAAGAATGCATAATTTACCCTTATATAATGATTAAAATATTCAAAAATAGTCAATTAAAGGTAATATTCATAGATGGGCTCTATTTCCAACATCCCTTTTATAGTTAGCCTAGAAAAGGATCCATTGGATGCTACAACATATACTAAATGTGAAGTCATTTTGAAATCAAGAGTCTATAATACATTGCTCAATTGATAATCAATGTTTTCACTTCTCATCCTTGACCATTCAATCATTGCATAGCTCCTATTAACATCAACATCCCTTATGTAAGCATATATTCAAGTGGAAAAGATCTTGGCATTATTCTTTCCATTGATTCTACACAATAATTATGTGATGTCATCCACTTCTTAGACCAAGCCAAATCTCACTATTTGCTTTGGAAAAATTGAGGGTTATTTTAGTTTATTTAAATAAGTTATATTCATTAACTTGATGTAATATGATGTCTTATTCTCCCATTGATACATTGAGCACTTTAGATCTTCCTAGGATCTTCGAATAATAGTCAAAATAGTGAACATCTAATCTAAGCACCACATTTCTTACAATATATTTTATCGTCCTAGTTAGAGAATCATAATATTTAGAAATTCTACGACAAACTCATAAAATTGTGTAAAGTTCAAGAAATCTATAGCTTTCAAGATTCCATTATTTTTCATTGCTTGTATGAGTGGTTTTTTGACTGTGGCTTTATATATTTCCAATAACTCATTTATGGAAACATGTCCCATGTCATTATCACTGATTTCAAACAATTTGAAAGCAATGTAGGACATAATGGGATATATTTTTTATTCATACTTCATCTTTTCTTCTTTTGGCTTCTCAACTCTCTTTGCTTTTGTTTTCCTTTTCCTACTTAGACCTGGAACTTCTTCTAGTGAAATCTTAGAAACTTCTTCAATCAAAGTTATTTCTTCTTCTACTCCTAGAATTTTTTGTGACTAACACTTGGAAGACTTGGCATATGCTCTTAAAAACTCAGTAATTATTCCTACTAGTTTGGAAAAGGTTGAACAACTAAGTTAAGTTATTGTCTTACATAATAGTCCTAAGCAAGGTTTAGGTATAAATAGTAGTAAACCTTGAAAAAACTCTAGGAAACTGATTCTAAATAATAGGGTGTTATAATTCTAGGAAGGTCTAGGTATTTCTCAAGTATTTGAGGTTGAAAATCCTAAGTGGCAAGTTACAACTCTGATTTTATTTGGGCAAGTTACTGGGCTTCTGTGAGAAAGTTACTTGGGTTTGGGACTCTGAGTGAGCAATAAGTTATTCAAAATTTGGGTAATATGATCTAGGTCAAATGTTAGGGATTTGTAGAAAAAATCAATTTTTGGTATTTTGTTTGAGGTTTTCACATGCAAAATATTTATGAATAATTTACAAGGTTTTAATCAACACTATGCATTCAAAAATGACAGACAATTGCAAGTAAAATAGGAAATGATAGAGAAATATTTCAAAGTGGTAAATGAAGTTTACCAAAGGGAAAATAAGATAAAATCCTAAAATGGAAACATGAAATCATAGGGTAAATAATCTAAATACCTTGACTACAAATGGGTTGTGAATAAATTGCTCCAAAATCATTCTAGAAACTCAAACGGTGTCACTCAAGATTTATAGGGGTAGCAACTATGTTAAACAACTTGAAAGCTAGGTATAAAATGAGGTGTAATTTTATAATATTTATATTATCCCATGTATTAATGACAACTAAGTGACATGTGAGATGGTGGCCACGTAATCATTTTTTTGATTATCAAGTTTCATAAACTACATTACTTATTTTGGTCTACAAAGTCAAGTAATCCTACAATCCTTATTTGGTCTAAGCTTGTGAATACTTCAGACTTGAAAAATCTTATTGATTTTAATTTTAACTTTGAGCAAGTGAAGTAACTTCAAAACTTTGGGTTATTATGATTAGTGCTTTGTGGTTTATGAAACTACTTTACTCAGGTGTTTATAAGAAGCAAACTCGTTACTCAATTTTGTTTTAAACTAGATGGTGTAATTTGGGTTTATGATGACAACTTACTTCAAAGGTTTTAAGTAAAGTAACTTTGGAAACCTAAGTTATCCTAGAGATGAACTTGACCACTTATTTTTTTAATCTCTTAGAAAGATAGAGAAATGGGTTTTATGATGATGACCTAGGCAAACATTTTCTAACCTTCTAGAGAAATTTGAAGTAAATTTTGGAATGAAAGCAATCATAATAAAAACTAATAAAATGCAAGTCTTATTTAGGGTATTGAATTTTGGCAAGGCTAACTAACTCACATAGAAAAAATGACAAAAATTTCAATAGGGGTAACAAAAAATTTCCAAGTGTGAAATTTCGGGGACACTAGCTAGTTCTGACTAAGGATATCTTTGTTTATATCAAAAAGAATGAAACAAGGATGAGATCCCAGTATCTCTGGTTTTGAGTCTTGTCTACTATGTATGGATTAATGCAAAAACTCAATCACAAAAAATTACAAAACAAGTAGAAAAATAAAAATAACTATATAAAAGAGAAACTAAGATCTTATTTATATACATATAGGTGTTACCCTACTACTCAGTTCTTTTAAAGCTTTAAGTGTTGTCCATTGTAAGGCAATGACAGTTTAATTCCATCTCGATAAGCTAAGATGAAGCTATCTTTTCCAATAATGTTATTTATTGTGAAAGATCCATTCCATAGTGAATCAAATTTTCCATGCGTCCCTTTTAGTTCATTTTGCTTATCCCACAACAAGACCAAGTCACCAACTTCAAAATTCCTTTCTTTAGCCTTTTTGTCAAAAAAAATTTACTTTCATCTGATAATTAGTTAAATGGTCAAAAAATTGAGCACAAACTTCTTGTAACTCAGATAAAAACATAATCTCTTATCAAGTTAATCTTGATAAGTTACATCTTCAATGGCCTTAGATAGTTGTAAAGCAGGAAACTCTATGGTGATGGGTATTTTAGAATCTATTCCATACAACAACTAAAATTGTGACATGCCAATGGACTTATTTAGATTCATTCTATCGATTCACAATGAATGAAATAGATTCTTGTGATAGGTACATTAATTATCATCCACTAGCTTAGGAATAATACTCATCAAGTTCTTGTTACTTGATTTAGCTTGGCCATTCCCCTGAGGATAGTAATTTGAAGGGTTTACTAATTCTATCTTGTGTAAAAAAAAAAAATGAGTTAATTGAGTTGAATAAAATTTAGTTACATTATATGTTACTATCTTGTTGGTAACTCCAAACCTCACTTAATGTTTACTTTGATAAAATCACATACAACTTTAGAAGTGGCATGCTTGATAGGAATGAGTTCTACTCACTTGTTGAAGTAATCAGTGGTGGTTAATACATAACAATGGCTAGCACTTGAAAAGGGATTCAACATGCCAATAAAATAAATGTCCCACTGGTGGAATGGTTCATTAATTATGACTGATTTTAAAGGCAATGCTAGAAAATTTAAATGTCCCACAAAATGCTAACAAGCTTGACATTTAGAAACCCAATCCAAAATATCTTGGAAAAGAGTGGGTCAATGGTACCTTTCTCATAAGATTTTATGTGTTGTAACTCATGTTAAAAAGTGACTTTCACATGCTCTATCATGTAATTATTCCAGTGGTCTCTTTTGTTGTTCTTTATCCACGTAATAGAGGAAGACAACATCAATTCCTCTTTTTTACAAACCATTGTCCCAAAGGACATAATCTTTTAACTTCAGCTTGATGGTTTGTTTTTCCTTATGTGTAAGATGAGTTATACATTATCGATAAGTTATAAATAAATCAATCTTATTATACCATTCATCAACAAGATCAACAAAAAAACCATGGGAAATTTTTCATCTAATTCATCTTGAAATAAAGACACCAATGTATATGTGTCATCTAGTTTACTTTCTATCATTAGTTGGTACAAGCCTCTTCTTCTCAATAGCTTTGAGGGTTTTATATCAAGATTAAACTCTTGAACCTTAGCTATCTAGTTACCTCTTAGCAATCCCAGCTCTTATTTTTTTTTAATATATTTTACTACAATGTTAGGTACATATACTTTAGAGTATAAGGATAAGATATAGTACCTTAAGACTTTACATGCTTTGACTACAACAAAGGCATACTCATCCATCTATATATATACTTTAGTTCATAAATTTTTAATGTATAGCTCATGAAATCTATAGGAGATTCAATATTTTCATCATTCTTTTGTAGAAGTATGGCTAACATAGGATGCTCAGAAGAATAACAATAGAGAATGAATTCCTTACTAAAATATAGATAAACCAGCACTGGAACTTGAGCTATGACTACTTTAATCTTTTCAAATTCCATCTTACCTTTAGCATTCCACTTAAAGTCTTGCTTCTTTTTCATCATGTCAAAAATGTGGTGAGTCAACTCAACAAAATTAGGAATGAATCTTCTGAGGAAGTTAACCTTACCAAAGAATGAATGTACTCCTTTCTTAGATGTAGGCATAGTAAACTTTGAATGGCTTTCACCCTTTATATATCAATTTTTTTCCTTCCTTTGAGATGATGTGACAAAAAATCTTCCCTTTAGTCATGGCAAATATTAATTTCTTAGGATTCAATGAGATCTCATATTTCCTACACTGGATGAGAACTTATTCTAAATCATTCATATGATTACCTCTTTTCTTGAAAAAGATTATCAAGTGGTCAAGATGTATAACTATACTCTTTTAATTCAAATGTGAAAATACTAAATCCTTCACTCATTAAAAATTTTCTCCAGTATTAACCAACCCAAAGGGCATTCTTTGATAGGCAAATGTCCCCCATGGTATTGTGAAAGATGTCTTGTATTGATCTTCTTCCACCACTTTAATCTGATTATATCCTAAAAATCCATCTAATATGGATAACATTTATGAGCCTGTAACTACTTTCAAGGTATGATTCATGATGGGCAATGGATATTTATCCTTCAAAGAAGCTTGATTGAGATTACAAAAATCAACACACAAATGTATTTATTCATTCTTCTTTCTTACTAGTACAATATTAGCTAACCATTCTAAATGATGAATGGGATAAATGATCTTAGCATAAATTAGCTTCTATATTTTGGCAAATATAATCCCTGAGATGGTTGGTTTATAATGATGAAGCTTTTGTCTAAAAGGCTTTACTTCTGGATAGAGAGGAATGTAATGTTGTACCTCCTTCAGATGAAAGGTCTTCAGGCCTTTGTAAGACCAAGAAAACACATGAATTTATTTCTTAAGAAGCTTAATGAATGTTTCCTTTTCCTCTTGGGAACAACACTTTCTAATTTTGACCCTCTTAGCCTCTTCCTCAGTACTAAAATTAACTTATTGTGATTCTAGAGAACTCTCACCATACTCTTTTTTTCTTCATAAATTGATCATGCTTATCAAAAATTTATTCTAAAGAAACTAACCCATTGGGAACTTTATTTCCCTTCAATTGAATCACATCTTTATTATCATCATGTTCAGAGTCAATATTACCTTTTGTTGTCTGGCATGAAAGTGAACCAATTTCTTTAAAATCAAATTCCTTAAAATTATCTTGTTGCTCAAGGAAAGTAGCTATATTTTTGTCATCATTAAATACTTGCAACCTATTGACATTATTTGGAACCTTTGGACACAAAACCATCTCTACTCTATAGTCACTTTCTTAAAAAAGTGTGGGCTACTAGTTTGGCTTGAGCAGAACTGTAGTAACTTCAAGAGAATCAGCTTTAGACTTCTAATCATGAGGAACATAATTTATTGAAAAATATGTAAAATCAAGTTTTTCACTTAGGACTCGATCACAGTAGTATCATAGCTTATCTTTCTTTACTTAATATTGGCCACAAATTTTTTTTACAATCAACTCAGCATCTCCTTGTACTTTTAGAAGTTTTACTCCATTTTATTTTTCTTGTTCTAATCCTAACAATATCACTTCATAATCTATTGTACTATTAGTGTTTTCAAACATAAGTGTTTAAGAGTAAGGATATACCTTACCATCTAGTGATATCAATACAACTCCAGCACCCAAACTAAGAGAATAGCAGTTGCCATCAAATTATAGAATCCATATTTTTTCTTCTTCTTGTCTCTCTCATTCTTATATTTTCTTTCCCAATTCAAGGTAATAGACTCCATGATCTATTTTTTCAAAAAGGATATGTGATCTTAGATATCTAACTTGGAAACTGTATACTTGGATTTCTTCTCAAGATCAATTTTCTAATTTACACTTTTGATAGGAGTATGAGCACAAGAGCAATCCATCTTGACTTCTCCTTTGATATATTTTTAAAAAAAATTACTCAACAACATCTCATATGAAACAGGAATGTTTGCTACCAAAATTATCATTTTAAGCCTCTTGTCTAGAAAAACTGCTAGAATAGCTTGAGCATATTTGATTTTTACAATGAAAAGAACTTGTCTTTCCATTAAATAACATCTCCATATTGACTTAGTTAAGTGAGGCCAAGGACGTTGTCTACTTTAGATGGCATGACATTATCAGAAGCTCTAAAATTTAGGATATAATTTCTCAACTTGAACTCATTGATCAAGAGTGACATATAGAATGGATTTATTCTTTTGGATGTGGAAGAAGTAGTTGTATCATTTTTTTGGAAAGAGACATGTTTTAGAGTAGGCAAGATACCTTTTGAAGTATTGGTTATATTATTTGATCCTTTACTTTGAACATACTTAAGTAGTCTATTCAGCTTATCTAGATAGGACCTCAAGTATTTAATATTTGACATTTGGATGTTGGTTTTCTTGATGTGGTCAATAATGTCAAAAGAAGGGATAGACATAGATAAAGTAGGATTAGCTTCATAAGTATGAGTGACTAGATTATGAGGTTGAGAAAATGATATATTTTTATATTTTGGAGTAAGAGAAGCAGGTAAAGGACTACTTCTTTTGAGAATGCTAACATTTGATCTGGGGTCTTCTTTCTCTTTCCCTTGTTCTTTGGAAGACTTTTCACTAGCTTGTTGAGTTTATGACCTTATAAATACTATAAAGAGTGACTATGATTTATTTAAGAATTTATTCATAATCACTTTTTGATTGATATTCAAGGTAGCTTATGTTGGAGTCACCAGTAGGATATACAAAGTCATCTTTCTTAATAAATATTTGATCAAGATCAGTAGTCATATGATCTTCTTCATTTATTTTAACATGATTCTTTAGAGAATCTTCAATTTTTAGTATTTATGGAGGTTCATAAATATGATTCTAGTTTTGATTATTGAAATTATGTGTAGGTGCATTCTTGATAAGAGCAGCATGAGCACCTTGACTAATTTGTCTTTTAACTTTTAGCAAGTCATTAACTAGTTTTTGCAACAGTGGATCAGTAGTGGTTTGTGAGGTAGTCAAAGCAAAACCATCAACCTTGGAAGTTGTATTATTAATATTTTTAGCCATAATAAGTTCATCTTCAACATTTTTATCAATATTTTAAGTTGTTTCTAAATTAATAGGATGTGCTCCACACAGCTGATAGCTCACCTCTAGTAACTGAGCATTGATGAAAAATCACTTCTAGTTATCACTAGTGGGTTGAGTAGCTTGAGGTATTTTGTAGAGTATTCTATTAAATTTAGAAATGAAATCTTACATGTGTTCATGTAGCTCTTTTTTAAGCTAAGTCAATTAGGTGAGCAATACATGTGAGTCTTCGGTAGCTTTAAACCTTTTTCAAAATTGCTCATGCATAGTGGCCTAAATGGTTATGGTGCCAGAGCCAAATGGTAGAATCATTATGTAGCTAAGTCATATAAGGTTTTAATGAAGAGTTTAACTAATGCATCTTCATGTTCAATATCCGTCACTCTACATTTTACAAATAAAGCAACTAAGTGCTCATATAGACTTTACTTTCTATCCCCTGTGAACTTAGAAAAGTTGTTTCTTAACCCCTTAGGTAAGTTGTGGAGAGGAAGAGTTAAATTCAATGGGCCAATCACTACCCTCCAAGGGATAGAAGGTTGTTATGTTATTATTCTAGGCATAAGGAATTGAAGATTAGCAGGTTGGATTATTTCTAAGGAATTATGTTACAGCTGATCTATAAGAGTTTTCACTTGTCTCACAAGTGAAACACTTGCTCTTATTATTATGGTTTAGGGATAAAAGTTGAAATGAAACCATTCTTACAATTGAAAGAAGTCATCCATTTGTATTTGAGCTCTCCTTTCCCTTGTGAAAGTTTAATTTACTAGACTGAAATGCATGTGCTTCTCTAGGATTTATTTAAGTTATTTTATATTTATAAGCAAAGACTCAAGAAGTGATTACTTGACATGTAACAACTTAGGATAAACAAAAAAAATTGTTTGAAATGCAAAAACTCAAGCAAAGTGTATCTAACATGTATCAACTCAAGAAAAGCAAAGCATACCAAATCAAAATTGTGCCTTCATTTTGCATGTAGCTTCTTATATGGTAGTGTAGAAACATGCAATTTTGGAGAACTAATCACTAGTCTATATCTATCTCACCCTTGAGTGGATAATCTAATTTAGATCTGGTTAAGTTAAGTTCATGTTCCACAGTGGAGTCAATAGAAACTATTTGCTAGATATTTTATAGGCTAGCAAAAATATCTAAGCAGTCATGGGATTAAATCCACTTCATTTAATGGTGAAGCTCCTATATGTTTAAGTTTATATATTCTAACTATTCACATTTTTAGTTATTCATAGTTTATACAAATTATTCACAAGATATGCACACGTTATCTTATTTTGGGGTATTAATTTAATCATAAATTTCATGAACCATAATAGAGTGATTTCGTAGCAAGTAAGCAGCTGATTCAAAGAATATGTAAATAAGTTCTGAGAAATAGATAATGAAATGACTAGAATATGTCACAAGAAAGAAGTTGTATTTCACAACAAGTAGTTTATAAAGCTTATTATATCTATACAAATAGACAAACATATAATATATGATAATTATTTCAGCAAATGATTAAGAAAAATTAGAATTCATGCTTAAACTTAAAGATAATACAAATTTTACCATTTTAATCATCACAAATGCACTAAAAATCTCCTTAGACATAAAGTTACATAGAAATAAACTTTCTTCTTATTCACTTTCAACAAAGTTCATACAAAAAACATAGAGAAATCTAAACACAAATTTTTAGTTTGCTTAAACTTTTTTGTATCATAGTTACAATTACATTCCAAAAATCACCATCCCTCTGGCATGCAAGACTTCACTCATACTTATACTATTTTCACTCATACTTATACTATTTTAGATATCAAAATCAATTAGGAGATAACTCCTTGAATTCCCATGTACTACACTAAATTTTAAAAATTATTGAGATACATTCTCCTAGAATTTCTCTTGTGTGGCATGCAATCGCTGATGATAGTGTTTCTTTGTTTCACGATTTGGATTAAATAAAATTTCCTTGCATGTTACGTAAAGTTAGCTCAAGTGATTTGTTTTTACAAAGTGACTTCAATTAATAAAATTGAGCCAAGTTACTTGGGTCTTACACTTTACAAAGCAACTTACTTTTACAAGCAACTCCTTTGAGTGACATTACTTACAAAGTAATTACTTAAAATAAAATTACTTCAAAAATATTTCTAAATAAATTATAATAAATTGTTGAGAAGAGAAGGAATAACAAGCATTCCAATTCGTGAACTTCTAATTTGCATTTTTCCTTATACTTGATATGTTGAGACATCATGAACTAGATGGTGGCATCATATGACTTGATAATTGATTACCTTTTTGTTTCCATTCTTAGTAGTTCCCTTTCTAGCTTATTGTAATAACCGTTCACTTTCTCAAGCCTAGGTTCCAACCTCTTGACCTCTTGATGACTTTTTATTAACTCTTTCATATATTTTTCTATGAAAGGAGTCGTGACCTTTTTAATTAATTACTTGAATTGCTGATGCAATTGATCATGTGTCCTTGGCATTTTCTCAGATCAAACTTTTGTGAGGTAGAAGATGAAATCCTCTATATTTACTTTTATGTTATAAGCATCTTATTCTAGAGTCTCTATTTCTTCAATAATTACTTCAAGAATGCGCATGAAAAAAAATATGATGTACTCTTCTTATTTTGCTTCCTCATTGATCCCTATAAAACATTTTTTTTTAAATCAAACTCTTTTCACTCAAAGAATTTATTTGCTAGAGGCTTTCCTGTTATAATTCAGAGACCTCAAAAAATCATTTATGTATAGTTTTTAACATTTTATCTATCCATTCATCAACTATGTTAGCCTTTTCACTAGTTTTCTCTACATCAGTTATTATTATCTAATTAAAAACATCTCCAAAAAGTAATGGTTGTTGAGAAGCATATCTTACTACTTTGGCAATTATTTCACATAATTTAGAAATATGTTTTTTTAACTTCTCTTTATCAGCTTTCTCTTCATCAATCTTTTAAAAAAGAGTGTTGATAACGGTATACCTCTCCTCCTTCAAGCCCTCTATAGTAACTTATACAAGGGATACCTTTATAACTACTAAGTCTTCTTTAGTGACTTTACCTTTATGCTTACCTTGTGAAGGAACTGATATTTCTACAATTTTTTGACTTGAAGGTTCAATTATTAGGTTTGAAGTCACTTTGTCACTCTTGGGATTTTTACCTTTATGATCAAGACTTATTAAAAAAATTAAGTCTATCTCCTCCAAGTTAATTTCCTCCTTTGACTTGAGCGTGGTTTGCAATGCCAACCATGAATAAAAAACCATAACAATGGAAGTTGCTGAATGAATTACTATTTTCTATTGATTATTTCTCACCACTCTTAAGAAGGAACTTCATCTACATTCAAAGCACTTTGAAAAACATTAGAAATTATTTATTCATATTTTTATTTTTCTACTTCTTTCTCTTTCTTTACATCTACCTATTTTTATATCTCTTTCTCCTCTATTACCTATTGCTATGATACTTCTTATGATGAGACCAATTCTTTAGTATTTACCTACTCTAGATTTTTTTGGGTAGAAATAAGAGGAATGGTGGGATGATCCTCAAAAAGAGGTAGACGAAGAGTAATAGGTTGAGAGGATGAAGGTGGAGGAGGAGGAACATTAGTTTCCTTTTGAATAGATTTTTTAGGAGTTTTGAAACTAGGAGACTTTGTAAGTGGCATGAATTTGGATGGATCTACATCTTTCATTAGTGGTTGTATTTTTTCATCAGTAATGAAGATGAAAATTTGGTGGGTATGGTATAAATAAGAGTGATAGAAGTAGGAATAGTTGTGGAAGAAACTAGTGAAGATACAGGGTTAACTAGCTGAATTGGCTCTTTGTCTTTTACCAAGGAGTATGTATCATCAACATTCTTCTTCAATTTCAACTTATTCTTGGGATCTTAACTACTTTTTCCTTATATTATTTTTGTTTTATTACTTACTTGACCCATTCCTATCATTATTGGCTCTTTCATGCAATAGGCCTTATCAAGAAGCCATGTTGAAGGCATAGCAAGAACCACTAAAGTTCTCTCAATAATAGTCTTTACTTGATTCTTCCTAAAGTCAATTTCTAGGAGTGGAGCATTATTTTCTCCCATTGTATGACAATAATCATGGATCACTTGTCCATCATCTTCCATGTCTTCAATAGTGGTAGCTAAATCAAAAAAATAAATCTGTTCAATAGTCATCCTACTATTGTCTCTTCTTCTCACTTCAAACTCATCTCTACAATCAATTCATAAGTCCTCTAGGGTAGGGATATGTATATACTCAAGAGAAACTATATTTTGAGTTATGCCTCTACAATCAAAATTTTCTCTAGCTTAAAAATGTGATTTATTGTAGTTATGACACATCTATGTTTTTATATTCTTGGCCTTATAAATACTTACACAATGATAATGGCCAATAACAATAGAAAAACTAACTGAAGAATGATGAAATTTAGATTGAAGATAATTTAAATCTAGCAATTTCTTATAGAATTCCATAATAATCCATTTGTCACTAAGGTACCTTGGCAATTTGATTGGTGTCCTTGTGAAACCAACTCTGATATATGTGAAATTCAAGAATTGAAAGAAAATACACCCAAAATGGAAAATTGCCTCTCAAACTACATCAAATATTCTTTTGGCTTTCAAATCAACATTCAATTTACAAATAAATTCTTAAAATAATGCATCATTTACCCTTCTATAGTGCTTTAAATATGCAAAAAGAGTCAATTGAGGGTAATATTCATAGATGGGCTATGTTGTCAACATCCCTTTTGTAGTCAACCTAGAAAATGATCCATTAGATATTTTTGCATATACTAAATATGAAGTTATTTTTAGGTCAAGAGTCTATAATACATTACTCAACTGATGATCAATGTTGTCACTTGTCATCCTTAACCATTCAATCATTGTATAGCTCTTATTGACATAAGTAGCCCTTATATAAGCATACTTCTAGGTGGAAAAGCTTTTGGCATTCTTTTCTCCATTGATTCTACACAATAATTAGGTGATGTCATCCACTTCTTAGACCAAGTCAAATCTCACTATTTTCTTTGGAAACATTGACGGTTATTTTAGTTTCTTTAGATAAGTTGTACTCATTATCTTGATGCAATCTACTATTTTATTCTCCCATTAATTTTTTGCTTTTGTCATTGATATGTCGAGCACTTTATATCTTATTTGGATCTAAATAGTAGTTAAAATATTGAACATCTAATCTAATCACCACATTTCTTATAGTATCTTTTACCATCCTAGTGAGATAGTCATCATATTTAGCACATTTTTAGGATAAACTCAAGAAGTTATCCAAATCTTGAGAAAGTTGCAACTTGTAAGATTCCTTTATTTGTCATTGCTTGCATGAGTGGTGTTTTGACTGTGGCTTTGGATCTTTCCAATAAATTATTTATGAAAGCATATCCCATGTTAGTGTCATTGATTTTAGATAATTTTGAAGCAATGCAGGACTCAATGGGATATCCCTTGTATTCATACTTCATCTTTGTTTATCAACTATCTTTATTTTTGTCTTCCCTTTCCTAATTGGCTCTATAACTTCTTCAATGAGAATGTTTTCTTATTTTACTCCTAACATTGGTTGTGATTAACACTTGGAAGACTTGGTATATGCTCTTGAAAACTTAGTAATTACTTATGTTGGTTTAGAAAAGGTTGAACAACTGAGTTAAGTTATTGTCTTATGTAGCAGTCCTAAGAAAGCTTCAGGTATAATTAATAGTAAACCTTGAAAACTCTAGGAAATTAATTTTAATTAACAAAGTATTGTATTTTTGAAAAGGTGTGGGTATTTCTCAAGTCTTCAGGGTTGAAAACCCCAAGTAAGTGGCAAGCATTTATAATTTTAAGTTTCTTTGGGAAAGTTACCAAGTTTTTATGAGAAAGTTACTTGGGTTCGAGACTTCGAGTGAGCAATAAATTGTTCAAAATCTAGGCAAATGATCTAGGTCAAATGCTAGGGATTTGAAAAAAATTCAATGTTTTGGGATTTTGTTTGATGTTTTTGCATGTAAAATGTTAATGAAGAATATATAAGGTTTTACTCAACACTATGCATGTAAAAAAGACAAACAAATACAAGTAAAATAAAAAATGATAAAGAAATCTTTCAAAGTTGTAAATGAAGTTTACTAGAGGAAAAATGAGATAAACGCCAAAAAGAAAACATGAAACTACAAGGAAAACAATCTAAATACCTTGACTGTGAATGGGTTATGAAGAAATTACTCCAAAATCACTCTAGAAGCTCAAATAGTGTCGCTCAAGATTCTTAAGGGTAGCAGCTAGGTTAAACAACTTGAAATTTAGGTAGGAAATGAGGTGTAATTTTCAAATATTTATATTAACCCATACATTAATGATAACTAAGTGACATGTGAGATGGTGGCCACATAAGAATTTTGTCTATTATTGAGTTTCATGAACTACTTTTCTTATTGTGGTATACAAAGTGAAGTAATTTCATAATCCCAATTTGGTCTAAGCTTTGAATACTTCAGACTTATGAACTCCTATTTTTTTTACTTACAACTTTGAGCAAATGAAGTAACTTTGAAACCCCGTGTTACTATAATTAGTAATTTGTGGTTTATGAAACTTCTTTATTCAACTTTTTGTAAGAAGTAAAGTCATTACTCAATTTTAGTTTAAACTGAATGGTGTAATTTTGGTATGTGATGACAACTTACTTCAAAAGGAATAAGTAAAGTAACTTTTAGAACCTGAGTTGGCCTAGAAATGAACCTAAACACTTAGTTTTTTGAATCTCTTGGAAAGACGGAGAAATGGGTTTTATGATGATGACCCATGAAAATGTTTTTTATCCTTATAAAGAAATTTGAAACAAATTTTTAAATGAAATCAATCACAATAAAAAATACTAGAATCTAAGTCTTATTAGGGGACTACGTTATGGCAAGGCTAACTGACTATTCATGAAATCAATGAGATCTTAACAAATGTTCATTATTTATTTGTCACCATTGGAATTTGAATATTCAAATTAATGATGGAAAACTAATGCTTAGTTTTAGTGTCATAAATTTTGGTCTAAGAAAAATTTGAAGGTGTAGTAAAAAGCAATGTTGTAGAATACTTAAAGTCACATCAATATAATCTAGTTAGAATATTTAAATGTTTGTATAGACAAAGTTATGGGGCTTCAAATTTGACTGTGTATGTGTTCATATTTTGCAAGTAACCTGAGAAGGGTAATTGAGTTGTTCTTGATGCTATTTTGATGTTTTAATATGAACTAAGTATTGGATCATGTTGTAAACTTCATGAGGACCATTTATGTAGATTATAGAGGTTTGACCAATCTATATTTTGTATGGACAAAGACTTATAAGTTGATTGTGTGTTCATTCCTAATGATCGTATGTACAGAATGATGTTTAGGTTGATTGTGTTATAGTAGAAGGGTGTTGTGATGGATGTTATCACTTAAGGTGTAATTATAGATCAATTAGCATGGGTCTATGTATTTTTAAAATTTTATTTTATTCTAAGTTTGCTCATAGAAGTGTCAAAGAGGTGAATGGGTCTCCATGGGACCTAAAAGGACACTTAGGCCTATTTGAAAGAGGGTATTACTTAAAGATGACCCATGTAGATGCCTTAATATTAAAGGCATGTGTTGTGGCTAACAAAGAAGGTTGTGAACATGGTATTCATGAAGACTCTATAAAAGGTGAAACCAAACATTATGGTTTGAATACTAGTGGAATATCTGTTGAGAGACTAGCAGTAATATGTGTGAGCAGAGCATGTGTTAAGAGTGCAAAAGATAGAGAAAAGAGCTAGGTCAAAGTGAGGACTATGTGTATGACATTGTTTTCATGTCTCTATTATGATTACAAATTTACTTTAGGTTTCTATTTGAGGATGATCAAATAATCTTAGGGTGATCAAAAAGGGTGTTTTGGATGCATTACTTATGTGATCAAAGTTGATAAAGTGTGAAGGGTGAAAGAGAGGTGTTATATAGTATGTCTCTATCAGATTTAAGTAAAATAAAAGCTATGGATATATTTATTTCATAGGTTTTATGTGGGTGTTTGTTCATACGTAGGGGTGGTTTCTCCTTGTGAAGTGGGTACTTAACTAAAAGGGTCTCTTATTTGTGATCATCCTATAGGACAATTAGTCCATGTGTTTACAAGCTTGAGAGTGGGTTTTATTCCCTATGAGGGTTTCCCACAAGAATCATGCATTATGTGTTTAATCTTTTCTATGCTTTAAATGTATGACTCTCTTGTTTATGTTGCTTGATCAAGTTGATATATGTTTCTTGAATAAGAGTTTGAAAGGGTCTAAATTGAAGATGTAAATATTTGGCATCATTGATTCACCCCCCTCTTAGTGATTGTAACTCCAACACTTAGGGTACTATATAGGAGAAGGATATGTAGATATAAATTGGTGGTATAGGGGACAATAATCTGGAAAAACACCAATGGTCTTCCTACCTCTTTACCAATGCACCCTTTAAGGTGTGAACTCATAGAGATTAAGAATCAATGGATTCCTACAAGAGAGAAAGATTCAATAATTGATAAAAATTTAAAATATTATATGTATACATGTGCTCCACTCGAAGCTCATCACATGTCATGTAGGTGCAACATGGGATAGTGATTTGGGAAAAGAATATAACAACACACAATACTGAATCTAAATAAATTTTAGTAAGAAGTAAAATAAGATAAATAAAATAACAAAATTAAAAAACACATACCCTTACTTACCTTAGTGTTATAGATAAGAAATGAAGTGAAAGAAATGTGAAGGTGTCCAATGTAGGAAAAATTAGGTGAACCTATATAAATTAGAGAAAAAAATGATTTTTTATAAAATATACATGTAATATATGAAATATTAACTACAATGTCAAGATTTTAGAACATATGGTTCAGAAAAAGAAATAGTAGAAATAAAGATATGATTAAAAATGGAATCTAATAATAAATATTTGACATGTAAATATTGTTGAATATTAAATATAAATAGGGTGAAAAATAATTCATTTCTTATTTTTACTATTTTGAGAAAACATTACTCTGAGAGACCTAATTTGAGCCTAGAGAGTGACCATGGTGAGGAGATGACAATTACAATATGCAGGATGTATAATGGTCATAGAGAATGCAGCACAATTAAGAAAACATGAATTTCAAATTTTTGAATAATTTTATTTGAAATTGAACTAAATATAGAAAATTGAATGGTAGAAAAAATCTAAACACCAAAACTAACCCTAGGAAATTTTTAGGTAGAGTAAGGGTAGAACAAGGTACCGAGTAGGAAAAGATTAGACCAATAAATACCAATGGCATTTATGGTAAATAGTCAAAAAAAATAATAGATAAAGAACAAAGTTGACCCTATTGACTCAATTAGTAAGGTAGGAGAGGAATAGGGGGCAATTGCATAACAGTGGGATGATATAGTATTATTGAAGATGGTTGACTATGTAGCTAGTGGTCAACATTGTTTGAAATGGGAAGATAGTTGTCATAGTTCCTTTTGGCTGATGTAGTTGGTAATGTATAGCTGATATAGTTTGCTAAAAGGGGTCGACTATGTACCATATAGCCAATGTATTATATTAAAAATAGAAATGGGCTGATTTTGTATTAAATAGGTTGATACAGTTTGAAAGAAAAGAGCCAACTATGTACTAGTGGGCTAATACAGTATAATAATACTATGATAGGGTTAATTAAGTATTGAATGGGTTAATGGTGCAAAAAAAAGAAAGACTAGAAAACTAAATTAAACAATCTGATTAATTAGTTAATTTTTAAATTTTGAGAATGTATTTGAATTATTATGACATTGATATCTAATAAATCCTTTATTGTTTGATATTTTATAGAAACACTAGATATTTTGGTGCCTAATGGAAGCATCATAGCTACCATATCTATTAGAGTGATTAGCTGATGTAGACAGGGCTCGACTTGTCACTTTAAACTTCAGTAGAATTATGGAGATGAGACAATTCCATTTGAATATTGATCTCATTATCATGTTCTTAAGATCATGGGAATGCTTGATAAACACTTTTTGATGGGAGGTGGAGGAGTAAATGATTAAGGTGGATATCACTTTGGAGGATGTCCATGCATTTCTTAGACTTATGATAAGTGAGACATCGGTTATTACAGATACACCAGAGTCAAAGGATAAAAGATGAGCCTTAGCCTAGTGGGCAATAACATCAGAAATGATCTACATTAGGTTGTAGGTGAGCTTGTTTGATTTATATATTGCATCCATTTTTAAAATTTATAAGGCTATGATAGGACATATGATAGCATGAGTGTTGTGTCATAAGTGATATAATAAGGTACCACTATATGTGATAGCCTTTTGCCAACCAATTTTAGATCAAGGAGTGTTGTATGATTTTGGTTCTATCATTTAGGCCCATCTCATACATGATATGTATGGGATGATGTTCCAATAATATAAGATGATGAGATCGGTTATACTTTTGAGTGCATGGATATATGATAGGTTCCCTATGTATCAGTCAACTAGGTTGCCCCATGCAATTGATGACACATTGCCTCTAGTCATTTAATATAATAAGGACCATGTAATGTGGGTCATGACCCATGTTCCATCATTACAAACTATCACATGGTGGAAGATAGTGTGTTAGCCATACACTCATATAACTACCATATGGCCTAGTTTGGATATCATTGATATAGGTTTGGCACATGGGAAAGTCATGGGCTACTATACTTCATGGGTGTAGCCTCATCTAATGGTTCACATACCTAGATAATTAAGAATTCCTCATCTGGCATCTCCTCTAGTAGTGATTTCTTATTAGACATGTCATGCTAGAGAGATGAGAGGGAGAGGAGACAGAGGGGAACCTATGGAGATATTGATGATTAGGCCTTAGTAGACTAGACCATGGGCTAGTCAAATGTGATAACAAGAGGTAATGGGGATAAGAGGAGATGATGTAATGGATTTAGATGTAGGGGATGAGGGATAATAATTGGCACCATAGCAGAGGTGGCAATAGCCATAATGAGATCATCATAGATGGAGGCACCATCAATGTGAGAAGATGCAAGTGCTAGCTATAATGTAAGGGGATCTTACAATAGTTCATGGACATAGTTGGTCCATAGAGAGACCACTAAAGAGAGTACCATAGCAGGAGCAAGTGGTGACTCTTAGATTTACCTTAATACAAAGGTAGCCAATAGAAGAGGTACTGAGTGAGTGAGAAGATGGTGAGACCATGGTCGATGAGACCAACACTGGTGAGAAATGTTTTAAATTTATTTTAAGTTTTGGATATATACTGCTAGTTGTAATTTTGATTATTATAGATAGATGATTTTAGTTATGTATATATGTGTGTGATTTGATGTTTATCTAGTTTTTAGTTTTGTAAATACTATGACAGAGGAGGTCAGATGGGGAGCCTTGATTATGGTTTCACATCATATCATTTTAGATAGAGTGTTGGCACCATACAACCCTACCACTTTAAATGATCATTTGGTTCTATCTACCCCAGTCTAGGTGGGTTTGTTTAGACTAGTAGGAGAGGCTATGAGAAAAATATAGGTACGTGGTGATGGGTTATAGCTACCAATAAGGGTTAGAGCTAGAGAGGCTCAAGCTTGGTAGGCCTTAGCATAGGAATGATTTACACACATGGTGACTACCATCTAGCTCAGATAGGTACAAGCCTAGGTGGAAAATCTACAGGGACAAATTTTTTATTTGAGATATCAAATTATCTCTTTATAGTGCATTATTTAGAGGTCAATCATAGGCATCCATGGGTATCATAGTGAAACCATAGGATATACATGATGTATCACAACCTTAGAGATTTAGTTATTGTATTTTTTACTTTGTATTATATAAAACACATGATATATATATATATATATATATATATATATATATATATATATGTATGTATGTATATATCATGTGTGTGTGTGTGTGTGTGTGTGTGTGTGTGTGTGTGTGTGTGTGTGTGTGTGTATATGTTGGCAGTTTCATTGATCTCATCACTTGTACTTAGATTTGGATGTGGATGTATAGATATATTTCCTTTCGGCCATATGTATTTAGCATTTGTTTTATATGCTATGGGAAATATATGATGTGTGTTTTATTTTCTAGCATTATGTGAGACACATGCATGGTTAAAAATAAAAAGGCAAAATGATTTTGAAAATTATAATTAATCAAAATAAATGTATCACAATGAGAAATGTGTAAAAATAAAATATGAATAAATACAATAAACCAAAAATGGTAACAAATGTTTTCAAACCATGTAAAGATTTGTAACAAATTAAAATAAATAAAAAATCACACTATATCACATTGAGAAGTATGAAAATATTTTAATAAAATGGAAGGCACATGAAAAACTAATGGTATAAAAAAAAATTAAGTCAATCAATCATACTGAATCAAGCTGGGAAGTACAAAAAGAAAGACAAAGTGTAAAAGGTAATAAAATTAGTCACACTAAATCAATTTGGGAATTATTAAAAATTTCATAAAATGGTTATAAGCATACACGCAATTAGAAAATAACAATATAAAAGTGAAAGATTCATGAAATAAGTATAAAACATAATAATTCAAGATGGGAATTATGTCAATGACGTGTAACTCATAATTTAACACTACTTATCTCAAATTTGATGCATTTAATTTCATTGTAACTTAGTTATAGTATAAACTAGGTATTGGAATATTTTATGAAGAGGGTTTGGTCCTATCTATGGTCTTATACTACAACTCATAAAGGGGACACTAATGAGGTGGAAACAAATGTGGGAATGATTTTAAAAGATGTTTTTAATGTAGTACTTTATGATGAGGGTCTGGTTCTATCCATGGTCTTACACTACAACTCACAAAGGGAACACCAGTGAGGTGAATGGTAATAAATAAATATTTCATTATGGTAATTTGTGAGGAGAGTCTGGTCCTATCCATGGTCTTACACTATAACTCACAAAAGGAAACCCTATGGGAGATTATCAATTAAAAAAACAATATTTATCAAGGGAAAATATTAGTAATGTTGTCATGAAAAGAGGGAATGTAAAAAGTGTGACATAGGTATCTATGATAATATCTTAGGGAACATGAGGCATACTAGGTACAAAACAAAGACACTAAGAGTCTAAAGACCATCAAAATACAAAGGAAACCTACTCACAATAAGCATAAAGTTGTATAGGTAAATAGGTGAGATATGAAGATCAAATCATGTTGGTTATATGAACAAGAAAAGTAAAATGGACTACCTTCCCACAACATGTTCCCCATTCCTTAGGACCTTTTACAGAGTCATCAGTCTATTATAAAGATTGGGAACTTGTGTGATAAATTAGGTATCTCTAAAATATTTTGTTATACTCCTATCTCAATCTACTAGGATATTGCACCACAATGGACCTTGAATATATCATGAGGCTAACTTTAGATTTTGAGCTTTGATTGAAACTAGGAGATGTGTTATGAATCATGTCTTTTAGTTTCATTTGATTTTTGAATTTGTATGTTTCCTTTTGTATCATTTCATTTTGTTTAAATGATTTGGTTCTTAACCTTTTTATGGATTTTATGATTCCTCTTCCATATGGATTTGGAATAAATAGCATGAGTGATAGAAGTGATATACATAAATGAGATTTAGACTTTGGTTAAATGAACTTAAGTATCTAAAGATATGATTGACTAAACACTTAGGCGTATCTATGAACCAATATGTAATCTCTTTTTTTAACCATATGTATACTTAGTATGTGAAAGGAATATAGAGGATTAAAGGGATATCCAAATTAGATCATTAAAATAGAAATACAATGAGACATATTATTTGCTAACTAGTCATATGTTAAATAAAGATTACTAGGGGGGTCATGGTTTGTATAACTAAGTCACAATAATAATGATCTAGGTTTGAATTGAGATAAGGTAGAAAATAATCATTGTAAAAGGAAAAGAAGCCATGAAAGAAGTGAAGTCATAAATATAAGTGTGAAATCATTAAAATAACATTAATAATCCATAGGAAATGAGGAAAGTAAATGAAACCATATAAAACACATAAAGTATAATATAAAAATCCATGTAAAATAGATAGGTGAAACTAAATTTGACACATAGTCAAGTGTATAAGATACCTAAAAATGGATCACAAATCTAAACCAAAATTATGATGAATAAAAATGTGAAAGAACACCATCTTGTGTTCACAAATATTGATAAATTTATCCACAAATATTATCCATGACATCTGAAATATCTCTATAAATTTAGATCTTTACGACAACTAGAGTCTCATCAATCCTCATGGTTGAAAGTTGTGTAAAGACTTCTCTCTAAATATCTTGATTAGAAAATGTACGTGTAGATGAATAATCACGTTCATGAGGAATCTCCTGCATAGGATACTCAAGGAGAAGGATATGTGCTTGAATAGGAATGGCATCTGAAGGATGAGAAGGATTCACCATAGGTAGAGAAAAAAGAGCCACAGGTGGGGAATGAGGTACCATCGAAGAAGGAGGAGACTTATTATATGGGAGACCTATGGAAGGAGGAATAACTAGTAAAAGTGTTGACTCAAGGTGATCATAAAGGTATTACTATAGAATATAATAATGATTAGTATGATGTGTATTACATTGGTGCCAAATATAGTATACCTCCACATATTTAGGGATATACTCAGGTAACAACTTGGGAGGAGATATGGCCTTATTTTTGGGCTAATAAATGATGGGATGGAATTTATAGTATTGGTTAAAACTAAAATTATATTATTGATAGGAGGTTAATGGGATCAAGGTTGTAAATAGGGAGTAAGTTGGGTGACGATATGAGGGGATAAATAGGAAGTTTTGATCTTGAGACTAATCTCATATAGCTCATCAGAATCTAGGAGGTTAGGTGGTATGTTCCTAATGATTTTGGGGTGACCATTATAAATTTGGGTAGAATTACTAGGATAATTAAAGAGTTGAGATTCCCTAAATGGGATACTAAGAAAAGGTTCAAGGGTAGGAATTTTAAAGACACCACATTTCTAGAATTGTTTGCAATTATAAGGGTTTGTGTCTCCTTGAATCCTGTAAATAACACCATTATGAGAGAATTTGATGAATTATCACATGGATGAGGAGAAAACCCTCATATGATGAGTCCAAGTTCTACCAAACAAGATGTTATAAGATAATGGAATGTTAAATATCATAACTTTCACGTAAACGATGATAGGAAGGATGGTAATGGGAAGCCACATGTAACCTAGAGGAGGTATTTACCTTCTATCATAACCTTGACATGTACTACATGTGGATTTGAGATTACATTCATAATATCCAAAAAAATTAATGAAATCAAGGGAAGTAATGCAAGTACCTGAGCTCTCATCAATTAAGTAGTGCTTAAATTGGATATCACCAATTTGGATGTTAATGAATAGAGGAGGATCATTTGTACAAAGAAAATCTCATTTGGAATCATGGAAGTGATAGTAAAATTAAGGTAAAGATAAGTGTTCATCATGTCATCAACATGTATGGACATCACTTCACATTGTTGAAGGATATTGTCTTCGAATCCAAACAAGGTAACTTTGAATCCTGCTAAATGAAGATGAGGGATGTTCATTTCAAACAAAAATGCCATTTGATGGTTTTGATGATGGGGGGAAGTTATAATTAATTTTAATAAAATTATTTGATATAGGAGATGATAAATTTCTACAGTGGGGTCCCATTTATCATAACCGATGGGGGAATTATTAGATATAGTTGCTTAATGTTGTAAGAGCTCCTATTAAAGAGGTTTAGAAGTGAAATTAAACTTTTTTTGATAAGGTGTAGTTAGTTTAGTTTGAGGAAAAATACATTGATTGAATTTAGGTGGTGGTATGGTTGATTGAAGTAATTCTTATGGTTGGGGTGAAGAAATGTTACTAGAACATTGGGGAACGTTGTCTAGGTGTGTAGATGTTGGGGAAAAAGTAGAGACAGTGTGAGAGGTATGATCAAGTTGAGTTGTTGAAAGTGGTTCTTAGAAGGTTATAAGGTCCTCTTATCCCAACTCTATTATGTGAGATGGTGAGGTGTCTTGAAAAACATGGAATTTTTAAGGGGTTTATTGTGTGGGTGTTGGATTAGAGTCGATAAAAGAAACTACTCTTCACATGTAAGTCATATTTACTAGATTTTATTCATTAGTAGTAAGTTATATAAGACTATCAACATTATTTTTAGGAGTAGTCGTGTCATTGGTATCTTAATGGTTGGGAAGAGGATCATTTTAAATTGCAAGATGATCATTAGCTTGATTTGAATCTTGATTTTTTTTTGTTTCATGAGATTTAAATGATATGTAATATGTCTGTTGATGCTTTTAAATGAGTGATTCATGATCAAATTTTTGGCCAAGAATAAAATACATAGATAAATTGCATAATTGTCTACAAGTCTCATGAGAATGGCCCCAGCTAGCATGAAACCAACAAAATTTGTTCAGCTCATACCATGATTTCATTGGATGAGTGTGGTCAATATCTTATGGTAGAGGTCTTAGAAGATGCTTTTGAAGCTTGGATAAGGATAATGGTTTGTGGATATTGGTGTTTTTTATTTGTAAATATGTAAGATTAGTAGTGTTGTTTAGAGTGAGAGCATGCTCTATAATTTTATTTGGAGTGATTGATTGAATGTTGTGAATAGTATCATAAGTATCAATACTGTCATAATTGGTTGCATGATGGTTTTTATTTTTAATGAGTATATGAGTTCCCATTGTAGGTGGATATGGTTCAAATTTACGCATGAGAAAGTCTTGTCACTGATATTATTCAAGGGCTTCTTCCAAAGTTCTTAGGGAGAGAGTCTTAACCGGATATTGTAACTTAGGGTAGAGAGAATTATTCAATAGGTAGAATAGGTTTTCATCCACCATATTATGCTCAAATTTGTTATACAAGTTATTACATCTTAAAGTGAGCTAATTTATTCTCAAGAAGATTACTAGTTTGAAATTCTTGTACTAGTGAGTTAACCAAGTCTTCAAGGCTAGTGATAGAATGGTTTTTTAGTTGATTGTACCAATCTAAAGCATCTCTTGATAGTGTTTTAGCTAATAGTTTGGTAGTATAAAATGTATTAATTTAGACCTAATATTTATAAAGGTTACAAAATGTCCTTAAGTACAATGTGGGATCAGTAGACCCTTTATAGGTGATGATAGGTGTCATATGTCCTATGTCAACAATAGAAATTTGAGGTATAAGAGGTTTATTTTGGAGATGTTTGATCATTTTATCAATAAGGGGTGGTTGAGGAGTAAGGTTACCATGGAAATCCCTAAAATGTGGTGGGGGGGTATTTAAATTTTGCACTCCCCATAAAACTTGTTGGTTGGTTTTGAAGGTTAATGATATGGTTTTGCATCTGCATCATTTGATTGTGTTATTGGTTTGAAAAGTATGCATTTGATTAAGTGTTTATAATAAAATTTAGTGAGCTTGGGTAGTATTTTCAATATTGTACACAACATGTGATGCATTGGTATTGGTATTAGTGGCTTGGGTTTCACTATGAGTAATAGCATGTGTCACACTAGTGGCATGAGAAGAATTGGTAGAAAAAGAAGCACTAGTATCATGATTAGAATTAGTAGCTAAATATGCACTAGTGGTATGATTAGCATTGGTATAAAAAGATGCACTAATGGAATGATTAAGGAGAAGGGTCTTTGGAAAACGCCCACTAGAAGTTGAACCTACCATGTGAGTGGAGATACTTGGCATGGAGGTTGAAGAAGTGTCATGGTGTGTGAAGGAGACATAATAGATGAAAGAGTTTGAGAGGCAAAGAAAGTGTTTCCCCCAAATCTGTGAGAGAAAGTAGGGGAGGGTAAAAGAGGTTATTCTACTTGAGAACCTATCATAATATTATAAATGGTTGAAGGGTCCTTCCGTTGATGTTGAGTAAATTCATTAATGAAGAAGAGCATATAAATTTTGTACTCTAAATCACACTCATCTTCTAAGGAGAATAAAATATTATGAACTGAGGACGAATGGGGAGTCCCATAATTGGTAGTATGAGTGGAAATATGAACATTACTTTAATCCAAGGTGGGAGCTATAAGCTATGTCTTGGAAAACCTATTAGAATTGGTAATACTCATCATGTTTGTCTAATTTAACTCTGTATGATCCTCAAATAGTAAATTCATGGTGAATAAAAGAGGCTAAAGATTTGATGGAAGGGATAATTAGTTTTTAGGATGTAAAATCAAATAAATTGATAGTGTTTTATAAAATAGGGAACAAGAAGACATAGTTGTACAATTTGACAATTTATCGCTATATAGGAAATATATCAGGAGGATAAGATACATAGTTAGATAGGTTGATTATGTGTTCTAGATAAGTGATAATAGGTTGATAAAGATATATGGTCAAATAGGGTGACTGTGTACTGAAGCAAAATAAGATGAACATTATGTAAAAGATTGTGTCAATAGGGATAATAGTGTTTTAGAAATAGAGAAGAATTTATCAAGATAATAGCTAAGCAAATGAAATAAATCACACAAGTAATTGGAGAAATGTGATTGATTCAATTGAAACACATATCACAAACCTTATGCTAATGCTAGCTAATGCAATTTTTGAAATACAAAATAAAATGACCAAAGAGTAAGAAATAACTTAAATGTAAATGCTAACTAATTGGTCATTCTTGAATATTGTTAAGTTATAATAAAAATTTGAAATTAATGTGATGGAGAGTTGGTTGTAAGAAGGAACTATAAAGTAATCTATGGATGGTTTTAGGTAGTTTAGGCTAAAAAGGATTTATATTAGTGATGATAATGGGTTGGTATTAGGGCCACCCTCTCACTTCAAACTCCTATAGTGTTAAGTGTGTTGGGTAATTTTCCAATAGACACCATCAACCATGGGTTTATACTTAGCTAAAAAACCAAGTTGGATTCCACCTTGGTGATGAAATCCAAGTAGATAAGCATTGGGAAGAAAAATATATAATGTTTTTTGTGTAAATTGATTTAGAAGTGTGTGAAAAATAGAAAAATAGTGTGACTAAATTGATAAATTGAAAATTTTCCTAATTAATCTATGTTTATTACTCTAAGCATGCAAGCAACTCAAATGAAAAGTAAAATAATTACTAGAAAACTTAGGTTGATTCCTTTGACTATGAAGAGTACAAAGTTAGTTCAAATGACATTGTATGTAAATAATATAGAATAGAGTCAACAAGGTCACTATTATTCTATAGAAACAAGATCCAAAAGAACATAGTCAAATAGGTCATGTAAAGATATTACTTCATCAAATAAGTAGAATAATAGCAATAGATCACAATGATATGGAAATATAGTATAAAATATGAATAATAGCTAAGCCACTTCGAGGGGGAAACTTTCCAAATATTTGAAATAAGAAATGAATACTTTGATATGATGATAAACAAATACCCAATACCTCCTATATATAGTCTACCTAGGCCATGGTTACTCCATAGGCTAACCTACTAACCCAATGAAAGCATAGAGAAATGTGATATAACATCAAAGAGGGATAGGTAAGCCATAAGTCAGTTATTCCTATCTTGATACATGTGATAGATTAGTAGCATAGCATGACCTTCTCCTTGTAACCAATGTTGTCCTCAACATTAAACAACTCTAGATGTTTTTTCAAAAAATCGTCACCCTCTCAATTTGCATCCTCACTACTCAAGTTCTTTCACTTGATCAGATATTCCTTAATCTCTCTATTTCTAAACCTCTTAGTACATGTTTGTAGGATATTCTATGGTTCCAAAATGACTCATCCTTATTCATATAGTTTTGGCAGATTTGTTTAGGCTAAAAATTTCTATTCAATGACCTTATTGAAGTAGGAAACATGAAATACTGGGTGTATGCAAGATGAATGACACAACTCTAGATTGTAAGCCACACTTATAATTTTTTACATAACCTAATAAGGGCCATAATACTTAGGAGCAAGTTTTTTGTCCTTATTTTATTACTTTAAGGACATCTGCTTACAAGACTAAAAACATATAAAGACCTAGTCACCCACAACAAAATGTTGCTCACTATGGTGTTGATTTGTTTGTTGCTTCATTCTATTTTGTACTAATGCCAAATTATTTCTCAAACTATTTAAAACCTCTTGTTGATGTTTAATGTGCTCTTCCACATCACAAACTTTGATTTTAACCCTTAAGAAAGAAGTGATGTAAGGTGGATGGTAACCATATAGTGTTATAAATATGTACTTTTTAGAAGACGTATGGAAAGATGTGGTATACCACCATTCTACAAGTGATAGCCATTTAACTCAATGTTCTTGCTTGTCTGATACAAAATAATAGAAATACCCCTCTACACATTTGTTGAACACTTATGTTTGTCCATCAAATTAGGGGTGGTAATATGAGCTATGAGCTAGCTAAGTACCCAAATAGGAAAATAGTTCAGTCCAAAAATTACTAGTGAAAATAAGATCATGATCACTTACAATTATTTTTGGGGTTCTATGTAATTTTAGAACTACCTCAAAAAAATAGTTGGTACTATACTTCTTGTAAATGGGTGTGAGAGGGCACAAAAATGAGCATATTTTGTAAGCCTATCCACAATTACCAAGAGAACATTTTTACATTTAGAATAAGGCAACCCTATGATGAAATCCATGGAAACCTCCTCCCACCTTTGACTAGGAATTGTTAAAGATTGTAACATACCTAGGGTTTTAACTATCTCACCTTTGTTCTATTATCATATTAGGCATTATGCCACAAAATTTTATACATATCCTTGAGTCTTTCCAAAAATACTTCACACTTAATTCTATGATAAGTTTTCAAGAACCTAGAGTGTCCCCCAATTGGAGATGCATGTAACTCTGCAAGAATCTTATGCTTCAACTTTGAATCTTTGCACAAGTATGACCTATCCTTATACCATAGGGCATTACCTTTCCATTCAAATTTTTCAAAGGTTATCGAACCTTACTAGATATTGTAAGTCAAAACTTGTGTATCTTTTCCCTGCCCCCACTCTAACCTAGTTTCATCTACCCAATCTTTTTAGAATATGGACATTACACAAAGTAATACTTCTATGAATGTATCCCATCTAGATAATGCATCTACTACTACATTATCTTTACCCTTCTTGTATATGATTTCAAAATAATAACCCAACATTTTTATTACCCACTCTTGTTGTTCCTCAAATGATCATCTTTGATCCAAAAAATATTTGAGACTATCATGATCTATTTTCACCTTAAAATGTGTACCCATCAGATAGGGCCTCCATTATTTTACTACATGAAGAATAACCATCATTTATTTCACATATAAAAAAAAATTGATATTTTTACCTTTGAATTGACAACTCTCAAATGCAAGGGGTCTTCCTTTTTGCATTAGTATTTCTCCCAACCCTAATTTGGAATCATCACATTCAATAATGAACTTCTTTCAGAAGTTTAGGTAGTAAAAATTGGGGCAATAAACATAGTTTCTTTCAATTGCTCAAATGCTTTAGTGGATGCATCATTCCAATAAAAGGAATCCTTGTTTATCAATGCAGTGATTGGAGCTTCTATGCTGACATAACCTTTCAAAAATATTTGGTAGTAACCTATTAGTCCTTGGAACCCTCAAAAGATTTTGAAAGTTTTAGGCATTGGCCAATCCACCATAGCTTTGATATTAGGAGGATCAAATTTGACACCTTCATGGAATACAATGTAACCCAAGTACTCTACCTCATATAGTACAAAAGCACATTTGAATGGCTTCACATAAATATGATGTTGTTCCAGATATATCAACACTTGTTTCACATGTTGCAAGTATTCTTCCCATGTCTTACTATAAATCAATATGTCATCAAAGAAAACCAACACAAACTTATTTAAAAAGTCTTAAAAACATTTTTCATGAAGCTCTAAAAAGTATATGGTGAATTTTTAAGACTAAAGGGAATTACCAAAAACTCATCATGGCCTTCATGAGTTTTGAAAGTAGTTTCATGAACATCCTCATCCCTGATTCTAATTTGATGGTACCCCGAATGAAAATCTCATTTCATGAAATAAATAGCACCATGCAATTCATCAAGTAAATCATCAATTACTGGAATAGAAAACTTATTATTGATGTTGTACTTGTTTATTTCCCTATAATATGGGCACATCTTCCATGTGTCATCCTTCTTATGCACCATGACAACTGGGGATGAATATGCACTCTAGCTATGCTTGATGATCCTTGCCTCCAGCATCTCATGGACCATCTTTCTGATTTCATTCTTTTGAACATATGCATATCTATATGGTCTAAAATTTGTTGCTTGACTCCTTGGAATTAGTTCAATGACATGATCATGTTCTCTTTTTAGTGGTAGTCCTTTTGACATGGCCTAAAAAATAGATGGGTGGTCATCAAGAATGATATGTAGATTAGGATGTGGAGATGACTTTATAGTTGGACTTCTATAGAAAATAATCATGTTATACATCCTTCTACCCCATTTTTTATAATTTTTATCATTTGATGTGAACTAACCAATTGTGGAGATTTTGATCGTAATCCTTGTAGTTAAATTTTTCTACCTTTATAATGAAAGTGCATAAATAGTTCTTAAAATTTCATCTCAATTGTACCCAAGGTTGTGATCCATTGGACTCCAAAAATAATGCCTACACCACCCATAGGAATATTAAACATAGGAGAATCTATATATTACTCACCCATAACAAGCTTAATACTCTAGCATTTCTTTGAACAATTGACTATGCCACCATCTACAATCATGACCTAAAATTTTGGTGTTGGGTAAATGAAATAATGTAATCAAGTGGCCAAATTATGGTTGATGAAATTATGTTTGCTCTCTAAGTCAATCAACACTATCACATTCTATTTATTGAGGAAACCCACCACCTTAAGTGCTTGAGGAGTGATAATATTTGAAAGTGCATGATAAGAGATTATAGGTTTGAAATCTTAAGGTACCTCCTCAACCTCTTCCTCATCATCAAAGGATGCATCATCCTCTTAATCATATTCATTGGATCCCTCAATCTATAATAACTTCTTCTCATCACATCTATGTCCTTTATTTCACTTTCTCTCACAATCAAAACATAATCCTTTTGCACACTTCTCTTCAATTTGTTGAGGTGTCAATCTAGCAGGTGGAGGAAATGATGGTGTCGATATGCTATGATATATAAAGTGAGTGAATGAATGATTCTTTTTAGCTATGAGCTTTTCCTTAGACCTACATGCCATGATAATAGAATCATAAACCTTAAGTGGATTAAACATGTGTACCTAATGTTGAATATGGTCCTTGAGGCTTCCCAAAAAAAGGTCATTCATGTTCTCATAATAAATTGTCTCCACACGTAAAGATAGGTTATAAAAATTATGAATATAATCCTTTATTAAACCAATCTATCATAATTTTCCAATTAGTTAAATTAATTCCTTGTCACACTATTACTAAAGTGTAATTGCAACTCCTCTGTAAAAACTAACTAGGTGACACTAAGAGTCATATTTTTTTAATCACACAACCATCGATACCAAATTAATTGTTCAGGTTATATATATAAGGATTCCATAACAACCTCTTATCCACATGGGATTTGATTTAGATCAAAAAATCTCCATTTATTTGATCCAATTGAGTGGATTCTTTCCATCAAATTTATGCATATCAACCTTTTGTAATAGGTTTTGTTATGGCAAGGTACTTGTATTTGGATTAGGTGGTTGGGAGATCCACCTAAGTGGGGTTGTGTAATAGTGATAGATAGCTTATTTGACTAATTATTTTGTAAATTTATCATGATATTTTCCAAATTAGATTATATGGATTTTGAATTACATTTTATGCCTTGCATCTCACTTTGAATGCCTTACACATTGTAGTCAAGCTAGCTCATTTTGTGCTCTATCTTAGAGAACCCTAGTATAAAATATTTAGTTACTCCCCCTTATGACTCCATCTCTTCCTTGTGATGAGTTTTATCTAGGGTTTTGGCACCCTTTTCTTGGCCCCTAGTTTGTGATCTTACCATAAAATAGCTTGATAATGTCGACCTTGATTGGTACTTTTGACCTAATTTTGACCAAGAGATTTTGTACTTATATCAGCTTCAAAAAATAAACTACAAAGGACATACCCCAGCTATATTTTTATATTATTTCCAAAAATGTAAATAGATCTAAAAAATTCCTTAAATTGTGCACTATAGAGAGAATTTATGAAAAACACTAAAATGGTGATAACTTTTATAAACCAAATCCAATTGAGCTAAAATTTGAATGGAATCTTACTTGAATGATTTATCACATCCAATAAAAACATTTTAGAGAAATTAAAAACCATTTGTGAGATATATATAAATTATAAGATCTAATATTTTTGACTTGATTATGGCCTAAATCAAAGCTCTAATACCACTTTTAAAGATATTACTTCACCAAATAAGTAGAATAACAAAAATAGATCATAAAGATATAAAAATATAATAGAAAATATGAATAATATATAAGCCATTTTGAGGGGATAAGTTCCAAAATGCTCGCAATAAGAAATGAATACTTTGATATAATGATAAACAACTATCCACTGCCTCCTGGATATAGTCTACCTAGGCTATGGTTACTCCATAGACCAACCTACTAACCTAATTAAAGCATAGATAAATGTGATATAACATCAAAGAGGGATAATTAAGCCACAATTTGGCTATTTCTATTATGATACACATGATAGGTTAGGGTCATATCATGTTGACTATATCTTTTAGATAGAATACAAGCTACATATTTGTGTTGACCTAGTTCACTGTAAGGTTGCAGTTTTATAGACTAAAATAATTGTAAAAAATAGTACTATAAATGAAAAATATAAATTATAGAGAAGGTAAGAATGAACTTTGGTTGTTTTTTAAGATGTTTAGTTTGTAAAGTTTTATGTTGTGGTCTTCAAGTGCAGAATTAAATATTTTATGAATAGATTCAAATGGATCGATAAAGTTTGTAAAACCTATGTGCTAAAAAATAATCTATGAATAGAGTCGATTAGCTTGACTATGTATAGAAATTTTTATGTTAAAAATAATAACTACGAATAGATTCAATTGGCTTGACTATGTATGCAGTCTTGTAATTAAAAAAGAAGACTGTGTCTATCTAATTTTTCTAGTCACCTATATTTGTAGAATGCTTGCATCAACAAAATAGAGTCATTTTCAAGTGACTATGTGTTAAACCTATGCACATACTATTAGAACTATATATAGAGTCTCAATACACTACTACAAAAATGAACATATATAATACTATGATGAAATGAATGTGTGAAAGAAAACTTACAAGAGTTTGATTCACATTAGGTTAGCTAAAATTTATACAAAGGAAAATGTAGCTAGCTTATTAATCAATCCTAGCTCAAAGAATATAAATCCTACTTATACTTCCATTTGTTGATACATTATATATTTAAGATCATGACTAAGTTAGATCTGCTATACCTAACCAAGGGATCTCTTACCATAATAACATCACTAGAGAGTGTTCCAAAGCCTCTAGTCAAGAAACACTATGCATTAACTCTAGCTAGGTCCTATGTTTTCATATTCACTAAGTAAATGATAAGTAAATCAAAATCTAATCTAGTTTTCACCAAAACTTGTGGCACAAAGTGGGGGTAATAAAAATAAAAATTAAACATGTATAGAAGATATATACTCAATTCAATGTTTAAAAATTCTTAATGCATGGAAGAGCAGTAAAAGTACAAATATATATACTTTAATAAAAGAAGAATAAAGTTAGGAATACTTACCTTTGAAGATGAACCCACTGAGCCTCAATCTCTCCCTTGACCAAGGTGTTTTACAAGAGGTTGTTGCGGTATATAAGGATAACAAGGATAAGTCATTTCTATGCTACAAAACTTCTCTATATATCCAAAAGACTTCTCCACAAGACAATATATGTATGTCCAAAGGAAGTATTGAAACCCTAATCAATGTTCCTCAATTAGAATGGTGGATAAGCATATGTGTAATATATTATTATTCTTCTTCCCTTATTTTTAAATAGATAGTATAAGGTTATATAGATATCAAGTGGTGATACACGGGACAACAATCTTGCAAAGAAATAATGGTCTGTCCACCCCTTTCTTGGTGTACCTTTTAAGGTGTGCACTTAGAAAAATTGAGACTCAATGGGTTCTTGCAAGAGATATACCATTAGTAATTTATAAAGTTTGAAAATAGTATGTGTATACATACTCTTTCATTACTCTCTTTTTAGTTTTAAGATTTTAGATTCATAGATTTTTTTAATTTTAAATATGAATAATGAGTACTTCATATGTTATTGTAGGGTTTGTTAAAATGAGTTCCCTCTACAATTAAAGTATCATATCAAAATATAGCATGTTGTAAATACTCAATTTTATCTATTTCTCATTTACTTTGGTAATTCCATTTACTATAATAAAGGGTGGGGAAATGTGGACACCTAAATGTAGTCATGGGTAATTGATAATGTTAATTCTTGATATATATTAAACCACTTGACTTACACCTAAATACATGACTCTTATTCACCATTACTCTAATCCATTTATCTATATGTGAGATTTAACATCAATTCACCATAATTTCTATGCATGAACTTTTAGGTCACTATTCAAGTTGTATTATATCATCTCTCATAGTATTCCAATTTTAGGATAACTATCTTTAATTTTCTAGGATAGGTTCATACTAGGCAGATAGGTTTGGTACTGTATATTGATTCCACCTAGTATAACCTTGTCCCCATGCCAATTAATTGTTAGTTTCTAGTTTTGAAATATTTATTTGGGTCTTCTCACATTATTTACAAGATTGGTTAAATGATATTGTCAAAAACTTTCACTATAAATAAAAATCAAAGGTCATTTATTATTCTTAGCTTGGTACTATCTATTGATCACTTATATGCTACTGCATAATGAGAAAATTTTCCCTATTATTTTCAAATTTAATATCATTCATTAAGATCATTAAAATTTTATGTCTACAACAATTCAAATCAAGTTATCATTTTCATTTATCAAATCAAAATTTATAGTTGCATACAAATAGTCAAAGAGACAATTACACAATCATTCTAGGAGAAATACATGTGGCTTGATTCCCTCCTTAGAGTATCTATATATGTAGGTAGTGGGCATTCATCAACAGGGTTAATTGGGACCATCTCACACTCCATTACACTTCATCTCTTTTTTTGTAGGTTTCTATCTCTCACAAAACCCCTAGGGTTTCCAAAGAAAAGTGAAGGGAAATATAAATATGCAGGATGTTGGTTGATTATTTTGTCGATTAGTGTACTGATAAATAAAATAGGTCTAATCAGCCAAAGTAGGAATATTGGTCATCTAAACGTGTAGGTTTACCACATAAAAAGGGGACTAATCTCTCCTCTCATCAAGGGGAGGTTCCCTATAGATATTTTATATATATAAATAGAAAATAATATTCAAGGGTAGGATAAACCATCCATCTCTCTTTCTTCAGAGATGATGCATGCAAATCAAAGGAAAAGTCTTAATGGAAATGATAGAAAACACTCCTCTTATTTTAGACGTACTATTTAGCAAATCACAAGAATACTCCTAATAGTAATTGCAAAATGTAACCAAGGACGTAGTAACTAGCAAATTGAGATATAGCACAAAGTCTCCACCTGAATTGCCCAAGAGTGAGATACGAAGGACAATGAGGGCACAAAGTCATCCCAAGGTCCTTTACATAGAAACAAAAATAAAACACACTAAAGGCAATTATGGGGGCACAAAGTCTCTCCACAGTTGACTTTAGGACACCTTCCTGACTATTTTCACTAATTCTGCTTGTTAAATTAAAGGAACAGAAAATATATTAAGGAAAAAGACATAAGAATAGTTTCCCCAACAATAAAGATATCATAGCACAAAGTCTAAAAAGTCACTTGCTTTCTTATTCCAATAATAAAATATGATCAACAATCTAAGCTCAAAGTCTTAGTAATGCCTTCCAATTTGGGCAAAGTTTTCTTTTTGATTGTCAGAGAGATCATTTTACACTAAAAAGAGAGTCCCTTATATAGCCTCTTCAAGATGGACTTGGGAATAGTAACACATCATGTTGCATTGAATTTTGTTAAGAAGACAGGCTGAAATTTAGCGGCATCTACCCATTTGCTTTTCTCAATGCAGAGAAACAAGTCACGTTATTAAAAGTTTACATCTTTCAATGTCTACCTGGCGATCTAATCCTTCATTGTTCCTCTTTTTTTGGTTAATTAAATCAAGTCCTTGATTCAATTTGATGACTTTGTCCTTAGTCACTTCCTATTGATCTTGGCCTTAAAGCCTTTGAATGCATTCGAGTCCATAGATTAAAACTTACAAGGATCAATGGATGTTCCATCATTATGACTTTGATGTGCATGAGCACATCACTTTCCTTGGCAATTCCTTCAACTTTATCATTTGAGCTTTCCTAGAAGGGACTTGCCCTTCAAGCCTTGAGAAATGATCTACTTTAGATCAGGAAGATCTCCCTACAAGGGTATCTACCCTTTGGGTGATCTTGAAATGGCCTTCAGGCTTCTTTCTTTCGGTGGGTCACTAAATTCTTTGGCTCTTCTTTAAGGCTTTTCAAAATCAATGGCTATTTTATGAACCTTAAAATTGATGTTTGCATACCCATCACTACATTTGAATTTCCAACGGCTAGTTCATTGTTCTTAAATTTGACGTCTTTGGGCACATCACCCCTTGGGCTTTCTTCGACTTTCTCTTGATTTGGCCTTTTTTGCTACTTGCTTCCTTCAAATTTCTTGTTTTGCATCCTCTCGAAGGGAAGGTGACCCTTCAGCTTTGGGGAAGTGTCCTTTAATTTGGCAGTTAAGAGTCCCCCGCAAGGTCACCTACCCTTCGGGGTCCTTCAGCGGCCTTTTGTCTTCGGAGTCCTTTAGAGCTTTTCTATGAAAATTTTCCTATAGATAAAAAGCTCACAAAAATTGTTTCAGTCACTTTTGTCTTTGGCCTTTGAAAATTCTTTCAAGCTTTTCTCCCACAAACTTTCTCGAATTCCTTCAGACTTTTTGTCTGAAGGAATTCCTTCAGACAAAAAGTCTAAAGGAATTATGCCTTTGTCTTTTGACTATCTTAAACAAAATTCCAAAAGAAATTACCTTTGTGGCTTCCTTGAAAATGACCCTTTTAAAGGGTGCTTTTATCGACAAAGTGCCCTCTGCAAGGGCACTTGTCCTTTAGGAGGCTCTCTTGAACTTTTGCATTGAATCGCTCCTTTAGACCAAGCTAATGAACCCTTTGATTGAACCAAAATCCATTGAACCATTTGATGAAGTGATTGAGTGAACCAAAGCATTGAACCAACTAAATTAAACCAATTTTGGTTCAACGGTTCAATGGCTCATTCCCTTTGATTTGGATAAGTCTTTTTGATCCTCTTTGAACAAAATGCATTGAACCTATTGAACCTTGAACCCAAGTGGTTCAATGGTTCAATGATTCAATGGTTCAATCCTCAAATACTTGTTCTTTTGATTAAACCTGCTTGTAGAAGCCTTTGAACCTAACTGTAGAAGCCTTTGAACCTTATTGTAGAAGCCTTTGAACTTGGAAGTGATTAAACTCTTGTTGTTGATGTTAAACCTTTAAACCTATTGAGCCTATTGAACCAAAATGGTTCAAGGTTCAACGATTCAATCCTTGCTTAGAAGCTTGTCGATGAACTCTTTTGGTTAAACCTAGTCATTGAACCAACTTTGAGATTGCCTAAGTGTTGAGAGCTTGCTTCTTTCCTTTAGAGTCCATAGAAATCAACCTGTGAAGCCCATTGAACTTGGCCTACAGAGTCCATAGATTTTATTTTTCTATAGAGTCCATAGATTTCTCTTCTTACTAAGTCCGTAAATTTCTCTTCCTGCTGAGTCCATAGATTCAAGCCTGTAGAGTCCATAGATTCAAGCCTGCAGAGTCCGTAGATTTTTGAGAAGCTTGAAAAATGAGGAATTTGAATGCCCAAGACAAATTTTGAAAAGGGAAGAGACAATTTTAGTTTGTAGGACCAAAATAGTAAAAATATTGTCCCAAAAATGAGTGATATTTTTGGGGGACAACAGCTAGCTCTAGTTGGGGAACTTCTATCAATTATAAAAAGAATTGAAGGGAGTAGAATCTATAATTTCCAGTGTCTTCATGTGTACCATTGGGCTACAAAGTCACATTACCCAGAAATAAAAGGCATCAAAAATGGAAACAAACAACACAAAATAGAATTAAAAACTATACAAATATACATATATATAGATGTAATGATATGATACTTCAAGAGCTGAAGTGTTTTAGATGTTGCCCATTATGAGGCAAAGAAAAGAGTGTGCCATCTTGATATTTTAGTAAAATCTATTTTCACCATTATGTTGATGAATTATAAATGGGCCTCTCCAAAGGGAGTCAAACTTTCCATGCATCCCTTTTGGTTCTCTCCTTTTATCCCATAGCAGGACTTGATCCCCAATCTGGAAATCATGATTTTTAGCCTTCTAGTCAAGGATTTTCTTTACCAAACTTTGATGAGCAGAAATTCGGTCCACCACCATAGTTCTCTATTCATCCAGCTCAGTCAGGCACATGATTCTTTTATCAAGAGAGCTTTCATATGTCTGATCTTCAATTGCCTTTGCCAATTTCAAGGCTGGCAATTCTAAGGTGATTGGTATTTTAGCATTTATACCATTAAAATTTTGAAAGGAGACATACCAATTGCCATCTTTGGTGTGATTTTGTCTACCCACAGAGCATCAATCAATGCTTTATGCCATGTCCTTTGATTATCATTTGCTAGCTTCTTGATGATAGTTACCAAGTTTTTATTGCTTGATTCAGCTTGTCCATTCCCTTGTGGAAAATAATCAAAAGAGTGAGAGAGTGTAATTCCATGATGAAAACAAAATTGTTTAATCTCTTGGGAGGTGAAACAAGCTACATTATTAGTAACAATTTTGGTTGAAAATCCAAACCTGAAAATGATATTTTCCTTGAAAAAATTGCATACAACTTTTGAAGTAGCATGCTTAGTTGGGATTGCTTCTACCCACTTGGTGAAATAGTCAATTGTTATAATGACATAATCATGTCCAGCACTTGAAGATAGATTTATAGTCTTAATAAAATCAATCCCTCATTGCTAAAAAGGTTCTTTTATAATCACTGGCTTGAGAGGCAGGGCAACTAACTTGGGTCTTCCAACAAATTGTTGGTAGAGTTCACATTTTCTCACCCACTTATATGCATCTTGAAATAGAGTTAGCCAGTAATACCTAGCTCGTAGAATCTTGTGAGAAGTTATAGGAGCAAAAAAATGTCCTCCACAAGTTAGATTGTGGAAGGATTTCAAAATTTGACTTTATTGCTCTTTGTCTACACAGTGAAGGAATACTCCATCTATGCTTCTCTTGTACAAGTCGTTGTCTTCAAAGGACAAAATTGGTAGCTTTCAACTTGATAGTCCTCCTTTTTTTATAAGATAAATGAGCAAGACATTCACCACAAGTAAGAAAATGAGTAATACCTGAATACCACTCATTAGTAGTAGAGATAAAAAGGACTGTTGGTGTATCTTCCACTTCAGCTTCTTCATGTTGTGTATTTTCTAGCTTATTGTCAGCAATTAATTGGCATAGACATTTTCTTCTGACCAACTTTGTTGGCTTGATGTCTAAATAAAACTCTTAGATATCTATAATCCAATTACCTCTTTTTGTGTCAAACTCCTATTGAGTTAATATGGACTTGGCTGTGCTATCAGGAACTAAGGTAGTAGTGTATGAATTTAGGATATAAAAGCAAAAATATTTGACTACTTTCACTAATGCATAAGCATACTTTTCTACATTTGAATACTTCATCTCATGGGTTTTGAGAGGACAACTCATGAAAGAAATAGGAGATTCCATACTTTCCTTGTCTTGTTAAATAAGAATTGCTAAAAGTGTGTGTTTAGAAGCATAGCTATATATGATAAAATCTTTGTTGTAATCTAGACAAACCAAGGTAGGGGCATGGGCAATGGCAGTCTTGATATCTTGAAATGCTAACTTGCCTTCTTTAGTCTAGTTGAAGGTGGTCTTTCCTTTCATTATGTTCATAATGTTCTAGTCTTCTCAGCAAATTTAGGGATGAACCTTCGTAAGAAATTCATTTTTTCAAAGAAAGAGTGAACAGCATTTTTACTTGTAGGCAAATTAAGCTCTTGAATAGACTTGACTCTATCTAAGTCAATCTTTATGCCTTTTTTAGACACAATGTGTATGAAGAGTTTCCCCTCTGTTACTCCAAAAATAGACTTCTTGGGGTTCAAGGAAATACCATTTTGGCAGTAACATTCTAGCACATATTGTAAGTGGCGTACATGATCAGAATGGTTCTTTGAAAAGATGGTTAAATCATCCAATTATACCACTATGAATTTACCTATCTCATCTTTGAAAGCTAGATCCATTGCTCTCTGAAAGGTGGCACCAGTATTTATCAAGCCAAAAGGCATCCTTCTATATGCAAATGTACCCCAAGGTGTGGTGAATGTAGTCTTGTGTTGGTCTGCTTCACCAACTTCAACTTGATTATATCCTGAGAAGCCATCTAGCATTGATAACATTTCTGAAGCTGTCACTGTTTGAAGCACTTGATCCATAATTGGTAAAAGGTAATTATCTTTCAAAGATGACTGATTCAGATTCCTAAAATCTACATAAATGCAAATTTTTCCACTCTTCTTCCTCACAAGCACTATGTTTGAAATCCATGTGGAATGATGGATTGGGAAGATGATTCTAGCATTTAACATTTTTTTATCTCAGACAAAATAGTACCTGATATTTTTGGATTATACTGTCTAAATTTTTTCTTATAGGGCATTGAGTCAGCCTTGAGAGAAATGTCATGGCAGATTTCATCAGGTCTGAGAGACTTCAGATCTTCATAAGAATATACTAAGACATCCATGTATTGATCAAGTAAAAAGGTGAATTTGAATCTTTTTTTAGGGGTGCAATAGTTACCAATGTTAACCATCTTGAGATTTTCTTTAGTAGTCAGATTTACTTGATCGAATCCCTACGAGAAAATTGAATCTATTTGTTATTGTTTGATGAATCTATCATGCTTATCAATAGTTTCTCAAGAAAAAAAAATATTTTAGAAAAAAAAAATTCTTTTAGCTGTAAGAATTCTTCATTTATATTTGAACTAGATTCAGAGGCTGGTTCATACTTCTGAGGTTCACTACCTTCAAAACATAGTTATTCAAAATTATTTTTTCATTCTAGGAAGGCAATGATTTTATGATCATCATTGAATACTTGCCAATGATCAGCATTATTAGGAACACTTAGTCTACAAACTAGCTCAATAATATACCTGTCTTCTTTGAAATCTGAGTGAGGAACTAAGAGAGTTCTTGAAATAACAAGTGTATCAGCTCTATCATTAGATTCTCTAGGTATGACAAAAATATTGAAAGCATCAAAGCTTTCAATTTAGTCTCAAATCAGGTTGCGATAGTGTTGTAATCTTTCATTTTTGGTTTGGTATATATTTCTCACTTGACAAACCACTAATTCAGCATCTCTTTTGGCATGAAAAAACTTGATGCCTTTGTCTTGAGCAGCCTTCAATCCAAGCAATAGAGATTCATATTCAATTGTATTGTTAGTGTTGCTAAATTATAATTTGTAAGATGAAGGAAACAAATCTATTTGAGGAGATATCAACTCAATCCCAGCCCTGAATCGATAGAGAAACAGCTGCCATCAAATTCTAGAGTCTATACCTCATTAGATATTGATTTTTCTTTAAACTTTCCTTCATTAGAGAGGGAGGATCCTTCTTCATTTGTATTGTAACCTACTAGTTCTTCTGCTATTCTAGTTAAACTAATTTTTGGGTTGACACTTTCAAAAAAATTATCAGATGCTTCATGCATTTCATCTATAGATAGAAAGTAGTTACCCATACCTGAGGATTCAAAAAAAAATTGAGCTTTAGGGGCTGATTTTTGGATGACCACATATTTCACCTCCTTTTTAGAGAGCATCCTCTTCATTACACCTTGGACAGGGATCCTTGCCTCAAATAGGTCCATTCTTAGTTCTCCTCCCACGTATTTACAAAAAAATTATCTAAGCAAAATGCCATAAAATGTTGGGATGTCAGCCACCAAGACAGTCACCTTGATTCTCTTGTCTGGAAAGGCTGCAAATGCAAATTAGGCATCTTTGATTTTCCCTAGTAATGGTACTTGCATGCTTTTCATGGAAAAACATCTCCCAAATGTCTTGGTCAGTGTGAGGCCAAGAGATTTAGCTAATTTCATAGGCATGACATTGTCAGATACACCTGAGTCTATAATATAATTACTTAGCTTGTGACCATTTATTAACAGGGAAACTTAGAAAGGTTCTATTTTTTTAGGGTCAACTGGAGGGGTAATGACAAGATTATTTGGAATGGGCATGTTCTTTGGTGAATCAAGAGTTACCTTTTTAGCTTCTTGTCTTGCAGGGATAGTTTCATTTTTGACACATTGGACCAACTTATCTAATTGATCAAGGTTGAACTATAAATATTTGAATTCAAACATCTATATTTTTGTCTTTTTGACATGATCTATTATGTCAAATTGCTGAATTAAGCTAGGTACAGAGGAAGGTATTTGAACCTTTTGAGTTTTATGAGGGATGGGAGGAGGGCTGGTTTGTGAAATTGAAGTAGAAGGTGAAGGCGAAATTGATGTACTTGTCTTTTAGGTGATCACCAGATTCTTTGATTGGAAAGGTAGAGTGGCTCCATGCTTAGCAATTGTAATTGTTGGTTGAAGTTGCCCCTCTATCTTTTTTTATCAGTTTACTAGGCTAATTGGTTCTTGGATGTGGTAAAAAATGCATATGATCCATCAAAAGCTTCTCCTTCACTTTTGGGTTCATCTTAATAGTTTAAAAAATTAATGTGAGAGTCGTCAGCTTATTCTTCTTGATTTTCTACAAAGAGATCAGTGTCATTTTCTTGATTTAATTCAGACTGGAAAGAAAACTCTAATTTTGCTTCAAGATATCCCATTGTTGAATTGATTGAAGGAGCTTTCAGGGCAAGTTTCCCTTATGGGGGAGGAAGGAAATTGTGTTACCCTTGATTCTTGGCAGCATTACTTTGATATGACTAATTTGAAATTGTCTTTCTTGGCATATCTCTGTATGAAAGAGCAATAGACATTCCTTGCGCCATTTGCTTTTTGAGAGCAAGAAACTCATTTGCCAACTTTTGCACCATTGGATCTATGGTGCTTGTAGATGAATATTCAGAAGATGATGAAGGTTTATTTCTATTTGGATCTCTTCTTATCTTCCCTGCTAAGATGAGATCATCTTCTACCTCAATGGCCAAATTTTGAGTTGCAGCAAGATTTATTTGACCAGTACATCTCAAAAAAAAACTTACTTTAGGTAACTAAGAATTAATGAAGAAGAATTTGAGATTCTTAGTTGTAAGTTGAGCAATTATAAGAATTTTGTTTGTCAAATTTGGTATGAAGTCTCTCATTGATTCATGAGGCTCTTTCTTCATCTATGTAAGTTGAGCCAGAAGGGCATGTGCATCTTCTGTAGGTTTGAATTTAGATTTAAACTTATCTTTGAGGGTATTCTAATCAATTACTGACTGAGCTTGTAGATGATAAAACCAATCTACAGTAGCACCTTGTAATGTTTCTACAAATAGCCTGACTACTACATCTTAAAATTCTACTCCAATTACTCCATAGGCTATGTTGAAGGTTACAATGTGTTTATCAAGATGAACTTTCCCATCACCATAGAATTTGAGGAAATTCTTCCTTAAACTGCATGGAAGCTCATGTAGAGGTGGAGTAAAATTGAGAGGACCAAAAGCATTACCCCATGGGCCTTGAACCGCCATTATATGACTATGAAAAAGAGGAATAACAAATCTCAAAAGAGTAATTATTGGCACAGCTTTATCAACAGTAGAAGTTGATGCTTCGTTTGGAAATGGAGATATGACTGTAGTAGGAGGAAAGCTATTGGTTCATTGGAGGTGAGATGGTGAAGGAAATAGATCAAAATTACTTTGCTATACCAACTCAAATACAAGGTCAACAATACCTTTAGCCCTTTGGCTTTGTGTATACCTTGAATCTACCAGATTGTGAAATAAAAATGGAAAAGAATTGACATTACTTCAGTTTGAAACTTCAGGCTTTAAACTGCGCATTCTTCCCTAGTTAGTGTGGAGGTGAATGGATAGGTTATAACAATAATGGATAAAACATAGAAATATAATGGAGTCTATAATGGATAATGATAGAGGTTGATTCGATCTAAAACTTGAGATTTCAGAATGCACATAACTATATCCAAGCGGAGTCACCAAAAATTGTTGGTTGATTATTTTGTTGATCAGTGTACTGATAAACAAAATAGGTCTGATCAGCCAAAGTAAGAAGATTGGTCATCCAAATGTGTAGGTTTACCACATAAAAAAGGGACTAATCTCTCCTCTCATCAAGGGGAGGTTCCCTATAGATATGATATATATATATAGATAGATAGAAAATAATACTCAAGGGTAGGATAAACCATCCATCTCTCTTTATTTAGAGATGATGCATGCAAATCAAAGGAAAAGTCTCAAGGGAAATGAAAGAAAGCACTCCTCTTTTTTCAAAAGTACTATTTAGCAAACCACAAGAATACTCCTGGTAGTAATTGCAAAATGTAACCAAGGACGTAGTAACCAGCAAATTGAGATGTAGCACAAAGTCTCCACCTGAATTGCCCAAGAGTGAGATATGAAGGACAATGAGGGCACAAATTCATCCCAAGGTCCTTTACACAGAAACCAAAAAAAAACACACTAAAATAAATTATGGGGGCATAAAATCTCTCCATAATTGACTTCAGGACACCTTCCTGACTACTTTCACTAATTCTGCTTGTTGAATTAAAGGAACAGAAAATATATTAAGGAAAAAGACATAAGAAAATTTTTCCCAACAATAAAGATATCACAGCACAAAGTCTAAAAAATCACTTGCTTTCTTATTCCAATAACAAAATATGATCAACAATCTGAGCTCAAAGTCTCAATGATGCCTTCCAATTTGGGCAGAGTTTTGTTTCTAATTGTCAGAGAGAGATCCTTTTAAACTAATAAGAGATTCCCTTATATAGCCTCTTCAAGACTGACTTGGGAATAGTGACACATCATGTTGCATTGAATTTTGTTAAGAAGATAGGCTGGAATTTAGGTGCATCTACCCATTTGCTTTTTTCAATGCAGAGAAATAAGTCACGCTATTGAAAGTTTACATCTTTCAATGTCCACCTAGCGATCTGATCCTTCTTCATCATTCCTCCTTTTTTGGTTAATTGAATCAAGTCTTTGATTCAATTTGATGCTCTGTTCTTTAGTCACTTCCTGTTGATCTTGGCCTTAAAGCCTTTGAATGCATTTGGGTCCATAGATTTAAACCTAAAAGATCAATGGCTATTCTATCATCATGACTTTGACGTCCTTGGTTACATTTTGCAATTACTACCAGGAGTATTCTTGTGGTTTGCTGAATAGTACTTTTGAAAGAAGAGGAGTGCTTTATATCATTTCCCTTGAGACTTTTCCTTTGATTCGCATGCATCATCTTTGAAGAAAGAGAGATGGATGGTTTATCCTACCCTTGAGTATTATTTTTTGTTTATATATATAAAATATCTATAGGGAACCTCCCCTTGATGAGAGGAGAGATTAGTCCCCTTTAGATGTGGTAAACCTACACATTTAGATGACCAATCTTCCTACTTTGGCTGATCAGACCAATTTTGTTTATCAGTATGCTGATCAACAAAATAATCAACCAACACATGACACAAAAAAAATAATACATCTCAACTTACTTAGCAGACATAGGGTTAAAAGGTGTAATAGTCATTATTTCCTTATAGTCAATATGGACAAATTTGTATTTAAATGACACAACTAGATTGCACTACCATCTAGGGAGAATAGAACTATTTAGAAACATCTTCAAACCCTGATTCTAATATTAAACAACTAGAGTCCTATCTTATTCTGATTTCCATTATTAGATATTAGTTACATTCAATTAGACTTTATAAAAACTAAGTATATTATATTTGGTTATACCTACTATTTTTAGCATATGGCATTTCTCAATTTCAATTTTAGTCAATTTATTCATAAATATCATATATTAAAATTATGAATAGATCTATCAAGTTTTATATATATTAAAAAATACATTTAACTGTTAAATAAAAAAATAGGGTAAAATAGAAACCATGTTCTTTGATAAAATGACAATGTAATCCCCCTATCTTTGAGTATATTCTATCATCTTCTCTCTGATATTTTTTTGCTTCCTCAAATATTTCATTGCTTTATTCAACACTTCCATCTTGTGTATAATGCTTTCCAACCAATCATATAAGATATTATTTTCTCTCTTAGAAAAAATTATTATTTTAACTAGTAATTGAACATCTTTGGCTGACATCTCATATATATCCCCTTTCATAAATTTCATCAAGTTGAACTCTTTTTTATGACATTGAATTTTTTGATTGATCTTCTTTTGTTTTGACTCAAATTTTTCATAAAATTTTGTCATCTCTTTAATATATTTTAAACCATCTAGAAACAACTGCTCAACCTAAGCCCTAATATTTGTTTCCATATTTTTTTATCAAATTATAGTTGAGATGGTGTCTCAATTAGTCTTGAGTAATTGAGTTGAAGTGTCTACCTAGGGAACTATTTGAGCCTCTACTAGACTAAAAAGGTAGTTCACATAATCTATGAGTTTTCGTACTTGATATTTCAATTGTCATTGGGTCAACTCATATTGCTCATACATTTTGATAATTCTCTCAATATTTTCTCTAAGGTTGCATCACTCTCATGAGTGGATACACCCAATGAAATTATATTCATGTTATAATCTGACATGGTCATTTCCTCATTATTTGAAACATCTAGCTTGGTAATTTCTATGAGTTAGGATCCAAATGAATTAGAAACTAATCTTAAAGTGATCTTGTCCTTATTTAGAGGAGGATTCTTTAGGAGGTTTTCCATAAAATCAAATTCATGCAATTATACATTAAATACTTTCTTATTCCTTCAAATTAGTGGCTACATCCACTAGAAGGTAGTGTCATTGAAACTTACCATATATGCTCATGAGTCAATCAGAGTGGATAATGATATAGGTACCTTGGAGATGTAGAATGTGGTAGAAAAGGAATTTGATGAGAATAAAAAATAAGAGGATATGTGATTCCTATGCTATAGAAATTTAAATAAATATTATATCTATTTTCTGATCTAATGCCTAATTGAAAGTGATGTATTATTATGTGGTCTTATCAATCAACAAAGAGGTATTACCTCCCATAAAGGAGGATGATTGTAGTTGCATTGAATTTTGGGATTGAAAACATTTAACTATATAAAATCCTTCCCCACAACTCTATCTGTATGCTTTGGATTATTTTATCTTCCCCAGCTCCTACAATAGTCATTGGGTGAGATATAATTCCAATGTTTCTTCTATTAGTTACCTTAGAGTCTGATGCAAACTTTTGCCTTAGCAAGGAAATGGTTCTAGTTATTTTTGAGCTACTGATTCCTATGAATTTTTTAAGATTCTCATTTAACCATTTCATTAATACTTTTCACACTATCTTTGTTTGAAGTTACACATCAATCAACTCTTTTGCAGACCAATTTATCACTGACAAAGGAGAGGATATGACCATGTTAGTATAATATGGATCAAACAATTTATTCATACCCTCTATCATCCAAGTGGTAGTGAAGTTTTTGATTTGATTCAAACATAGTTGACCCCAATCGTGACTCTAGACTTCATTTTCATCTACATAATTAGCCCATAATCCTCCAAATCTGGTTTGTATATATGATGGACCTATCTTGAGATGAGATCTTACATATCCTTTATTGTCAAAAGAATATTTAATTATTTGAGGGTGAATTATGAACCAATAAATTTAATATTAAATATTTTGATCATATATGTCATTCTTATAAGTGTAATGGTAAAAGGTTATTAGGAATACTACACCCACAACACAATTCTACCTACATATCTTATGTATGTTTTTGAGTTGTCCACATATTTTAATTAACATTATTTTTTTATTTTCCAACCTTAGGCATCTCAATGGATATCCTTAAAATCATCTTACTCTAATATATGAGAATTTTTAGAAATTAATAAAGTATATTCCATATTTGGATATGCATTTAGTTATTTTCTCATATATCCTAGCTCACCAATCTTTATTTAATACATGAAAAATTCTCATGTTGAATGCATTATTGGCCCATTTAAAGTGTTTTTTTCTTTATTATAGGGTTAATTTCATGTATAAATTATATATCTTTCTCACAAAACTTGCATTGTCCATTTAGGTGAGAGTAGGGTAGTATTTGTGCACTTTCAATGAGTATACCAAGTATGAAGTCATAGAGAATGTCTTTTTAACTCATACATTGATGATTTTTTTTATGTAGTACATCGATGATGATTTTATGCCAGTCAATATATTTCTTGCTATAGCATATGATGTCCATAGCCATGAACATTCAATGATGAAAATTCATAGTTTTATTGTTACCCACCACCATATTAAAAAGGGTGACCATGTATGAAAATTATTATTTGAAATTTTACTTATATAAGTTATTCCAAAGTTTTGAACAACCTCTTATGTTTTATAGAACAACCCATTATTGATGGCTATGGGATGTTTTTTAGGGTTTTGTCCTATAAAAATTATCCAAATTTAATGCTTATTTTAGCATATGTTTCCTTTAATGGAATCATTAGAGTCATGTCCATTTTCTTGGCCATCAATATACCTCCTAACCATATCTCCATAGTATTTATATTATAATTTTATAGACATGTAAACACTAGATTTGATCATTGTGAAAAGATGGGAAAAATAGCCACCTCTAGTAATATGCTCATTGAAAATAGGTTAGCCACATGAGTTAGAGAATATACATTAGTTTTATTATGGAATTATTCTAGGTCCACATGTCCAATATGATATCCAACAATCTTTGGGATTTAATTATTCAAAACATACATGGGATTCTAACCCATGTACTTGAACTTTGTTTTGGTTGATATAATAATAATAATAAAAAGTTAACTCAATGAGTGCATAAATATTCCCACTCATAATTAGAGATAGAAAGTGTTTATGTGGCTATGAAGAGTAGGCCACGGTGGTCATGAAAATGTTCATTTCACCTTTAGATTCTTCATTATGAGGATACATGAGCCAATCATAACTTTGGTGTACTTATGTACCATGATATTCCTTCAAATCAAAAAACACCTAAAACTTGCTTTAAATTCTTTAAATCTTATACTATAATGAATTACTTAGAGAAACAAATATTTTAACTATATTTTTCTATTTTTTATTTCATAGAGATAAATGGTTCAAGAACAAAACTTTGTTATTATGTGAGTAATATATTAGAAAACATTCTAGATATTCAAAACTTTTTACCCAAATGGGTATTGATGTAATATTTTAGTAGGCACAATGGATTATTTGGCATGCTAGGGATTTAAAATTATCTACACATGTGTGATGTGCCTCCATGACTTGGTTTTATAGGCCACACAAGTGTGATAGATATGACACTACAACCTAATTAAATTTGGTCATGGCTTCACATTTTCCCCACCCACAAGGTCAAGATAACCTAAACATGTGGGCATAGTAGACATGAAGTCACACACTTTACATATAATATATTATTTCACATCTAATGTGCCTAGGAGGTCAAGCTATCATAACCTTATTGGTGTGTGATGTGTGAAAGTATGGTGCGGAACACCAAAAATGACTAAGTAATTTTTAGTGGGAAATATTAGGATGTAGACTTAACAACTAACCCTTTATGTTGATACCAATCAATAAAATTTAACCATGGGAATTTTGGGAACAATGATATGAATTTAATTTATGTGATAAAAAATTAATAATGATCATGTCCATGTGTCATTTAGAAAATATTGGTTAAATATGGTGCATCGATGGATGGTGTTGGAAAGGGGCATGTTTGAGGACACTTTATTCTAACTTGATATAATTATAGTTAATATAACATGTAATAGTTATATTTTTTATAAAACCAAGGTTGAATTTGGAATGTGTGTATTGGATTTAACAAAGGACATAATGATCTAGCATTAGAGACTAGATCATATCAGAGATGAAGGTATACACATGCTACAAACCAAAGATATGGTGGGATGGAGAAGTGTCCATTGGACATAGAATTCTATGAGCTCTACTTCTATGGAATTTATAGTAAATTAAATATACAAAAAAGTGTTGCATGAACTAGTGTAATCATGCAAGTGATCCATAGTGATGTGTTTGGACCGATTGAGTTTTCATCACTGATAAAGTTAATCTACTATATGATCTTCATAAATTATTGCACTTATAAGACCTGTGTATACTTTTTTATGATTAAATCATAAGCTACATATAAATTCAAAGAGTTTAAATCCATTATAGATAAATAGATAGAGAAAGGGATCAAGTTATTTCACACAGACAATGAGGTGAGTACTTCTTGAAGGAGTTTGATGAATTTTTAATACAAAATAGTATTAAAAGACATAACAAAATCCATATACTCTAAAGCATAATGGAGTCACATAACATACGAATGGGAAGCTAATGTAAAAATCTTAGATTATTCTCAAATGTGCACATTTGGATCATAAATTTTAGGTTGATGTAATGAATATTGCTTGTTACTTAGTCCATCAATTCCCAAATCAACACAAGTTGACAATACTCTAAAGGAAGATGGACTAGAAAGAAGTTGTGCTTGAAATGTTTATGTATTTTAATTTGTGATGAATTCTCTAATATTGTAAAGGAAAATAAGTTGAATCTTAGAATTAATTATATAAGGTGTATCTTTATTTGATATGGGGGTAGTGTCAAAGGGTATAAGTTGTGTAATCCTAAGATGAATATAATGGTCTATATCTAAGACATAATCTTCTGGAAGGTGAAAAAGGTTATTACATAAGAAGAACCAAATAAGTATCTAAAGGAGCAAACAAAAAAGGAAAAGGTTGATGAAGATGATAAAGAGTGTGCATCTGAGAATGGTGTGACAAATGATAAATCATAAGAGTCATAAAAATAAGAGGACCTATCTATTCCTACATGGAGGAAATCAAAATAGGAGTAGAGAATGTTTGAAAGGTATAACTTACTATAATTAATTTTTGGATACATATTATAAATTATTATTATTGCCCAAGATAGTGAAGGAGTATCTAGGTTGAGCATAGAAAAAGTATTAGAAGAAATATATGAAGGAAGAGATGCGGTCTCTGGATAAGAATGAGACTTGGGATCTAGTAAAGCTACCTCCTAGATAAAAACCAAGAAGCTTCAAGTGGGTTTTAAAAAGGAAATAAAATGTGAAATGGAAATTGGATAGGTATAAGGATAAATTGGTGGAAAAATGATTCTCTCATTTTAAGGGAATTGACTTTGGTGAGACCTTTGCTCCTATTGAGAAACTAACATCAATTAGATTCCTTTTAGCTAATATTGCTCTATTTAATCTAGAGATTAAGAATATGGATGTGAATACAACATTATAGCATGATGAGATTCAATATGAAATATACATGTTTAACCATGGTGAGTTCAAGGCAAAGAGGAAAGAGGACTTGGTTTATAGGTTTAAAAAGTCCTTTAATAGCTTGAAGCAATCACCTAGAATGTGGAATCATAAATTTGACAATTATGCAATTTGACTAAGGAATGTGTGCTATAATGATGATCCTTATGTTTACTGCAAGTAAGAGTGTGATCAATTTTTCATCATAGTTCTGCATTTGGATGACATGCTACTGATCATAAATGATATGGTCATAATCAAGTAGGTAAAGTATAAATTATCTATGTAGTTTAACTTGAAGGACCTCGATACTATGAGATTTATCTCAGGTATGGAAATAAAATGGGATTGTATGAATAGGAATATCTATCATGACCAAAGGAACTATGTTAAGATGATTTTGGAAAAATTTTAGATGTGAGATAGCAATCTAGTGTGTACCACTTTCCCAATTGGTCAATGTAGATATTAAAATATGGTATTAATTACTTGACAATGACTATCTTGACATACATTTACCACACATGACTTGTGCAAATAAATATGTTCCTAACTCACCATTTCACCCTATCCTAGTGCTTTGTATGGGTCTAAACCTTCTATTATGTTGTCACACCTAAAATAACCCAACTATATGTTTCAAACCTACATTATTATCCTTCATATACATGCTTAAATTATCAATTTATTCCGCTTATGCATAGGTCACTACCATCATACTGGGTTAATATTTCTGGTTGACACTGACCTAAGCTTGATAGTATATACCCTCTCCCAATAATGACTAATTCTTAAAATCAATTATTTCCTTAGGGTTGGCCCATCTACCTATTGTTTTGGTGGCATGATAAATTACCCCATTGAACTCATTAATATATATATATATATATATATATATATATATGTATATATATATCAAGCTCTCACTTGATAGGGAACTTTGAAAATTATCTGGTAAACATATATATATAATATTCACATTAAAAAAAACTATCATATTTCTCTAAAATTTAAAACCAATAACTATGAGCAATCATAACCCAAGCATGGAGCATAAAAAGCCAAGTCAAAGTAAGCATTATCAAGTATCAAATCCAAATCATTAGTTTCATTCATATAGTGAAGGGACACACTTGCACAATCACACTGGGTGGAAGAACTACATGTGGTTTGATTTACCTCCTTAGAGTATCAAATATTTAGGTAGCAATCAATCACCAATGAGGGTGATTCGGGTCAATTCATCTCATTAAAATTTCCTAATTGTATAGGTTTATATCCCTCAAAATAATACCTAAGGTTTTAAGGTGAAGGAGGGTGATTTCTAGAGTTTCATGTATCATCAAGGTATAGAATCACACATACAAAGCTTTCAAAAACATGTAAAGGGGACCATATGGTCACATAACCCTCTTCTAGAATATGTCACTATCGAAAACTATAGGTCAATATCAATAGTCAATACTAACCCAAATATAATAAAACTTATAAACACCTAAATCTTATTGTCATAATGTCTCAATTAATCTACTAAGTAGTGACATTCATCATTCACCATTTAGCCCTTACTAACCCGTATGGTCATATATATATATATATATATATATATATATATTATAAAATGACCAATTTTTCCACATAACATTACCCTTTTAATTAATTAACTAATTAATTCATATTAGTTAAGTTGATTAATCACTAATTAATACATCCACATAAAATCCCAAATAAATAAATAAAAAATGATATTAAAATTAGCCAAGTCATATCATCATTCCACTCAAGCAACCTCATTGTATCCATTTAACCTCCTCATTTAAACATTAACAAACTTACTCAATCATATTTAAGACATTAAAATATATTCAAACACCCCCATTTAGGACATTCAACTTCCAACAAACTTTTTTAATACATTTAAATACCCAGATTTAATATATTCAACTCTATTTAAGACATTCAAATCATTCAACAGCTAATTAACAAACTCATTAATCATTTGACCACTTCCTCCAACTAAGTCATAAATTATCAACCAATCCATTGGATGCTGACCTATATATTGAATATACACCACCAAATTCAAAAATATTAGATCTATATGGATTAGATTTTATCATCCATTTTCCCTCCAAAATATTTATAAATTGAAATGCATTCCTCCATTATAAGATGGATCGTAAGATTCATAAAAATTATCATCTAAATTAACATCATAATTATCTTATTACATCATCATAATCATATTTGTGTATCCATTTGAGATCATAAACAATCAATCCATCATAACATTGTTTAACTATCTTGCATAGAAGTTTCATTTGAGCAACCATATATCAAGCAATCAAGATCAAATCCAATTTAATGAAAAATAGGTCTTCATTATTGGTAAGTGAAGGTAATTCTTGTTTTTCCTATTTAAATATATATCATAAGTTTATATTGTTGGGTGAATCTTTTGTCACCAACGTACTGATGAGAAAAATAGGTCTAATCATCCACAGCAAGGGGGATTGGTCAGCCAAAGTTGTAGGTTTACCACATCCAAAGGGGACAAATCTCTCCTCTCATCAAGGGGAGGTTCCCTATAAGTATAAAGGGGCTTCAAATACTATAGATATAAGTATAAAATAACACTCAGGGGTAGGGCAACGTCATCCATCTCTCTTATTTCAAAGATAATGCTCATAAATGAAGGAGAAAATCTTAGTGAAAACACTGAAGTCACTTCTCTTCTTTCAGAAGTGGTCTTGCAGGAAAAAGTATGAGTTCTTTCAGGTAGTGACAAGAAACTGGTAATAAAGGGTAGTAACCAGCAAGATAAAATAAAACACAAAGTTTCCACTTTAACTACCCAAAGAGTGAAATATAAAGGATAATGGGGGCACAAAGTCAGCCAAGAATCCTTGACATAGGAAGAAACTAAAAACACACACTAAAGACAATTATAACAACACAAAGTCTGAAAGTAACTGACTTTAGAATATCCTCCTTATCACTTCCATTAGTTCTACTAGTTAGATTAAATCAACAAGAATACATCTAGAAGACAAACGTAAGAATAATCTCCTAAAATGGCACAAGCTATAACAGTACAAAGTCTACAAGTAACTTGTTTTCTCATTCAGATAAAATCATATGAACAATCTGAGCTCAAAGTCTCAGTGTTTTCCTTTAAATTTGGGCAAAGTCTTGCTTCTGTGATCAAAAATATTTATTTTGCGTAGAATAAGAGATTACATTATATAGTAGCCAAGAAAGGCTTGGAACTTTATTCCATGGAACGGCCCATGCTACATTCAATGCTTTGAATGCATTTTAGTTTTGTCAAGGGACCATGCTAGAATAGGGCAGCTACCTTAACTGTGGCATGCCAATTCATCTCAAATGTCTTCTCCTAGGCCTGGGTCATCTGGTTTGTCCCCTGATGTCTATGCAGTTGTCCACTTCACCTTTACTTCATGGAGAAAAATAGGCCACACCTTTAATGTTTGTGAGATCAAATATCTACTTGGTGGACTATTCCACCTATTGGAATAACTCCTGCATAGATATTTTTGGAAATCCCTCTTTCTTATTGTAATTTGAGCTCTCAAGCTATATTTTCCCCTTTCTACTAGCCTTTCGACTCCTCCTTCAGCTGGTCGCTGAGTTTGTTTTCAAGTTATGTGCCACTTTCAAAAATCAATGGACATTTCATTACCCTGAATTTGACATATATAGGGATGTCATTGGTCCACTATTTCAATGGTTTGGGTGGCCTCCTTTGTTCCTTGGTTCTATCACATATTTGGTTCATTCGCTTCTTTACCTTCTTGTTTGATCCTTCCTGAAGGGGACCTGCCCTTTGGGGTTTTGAAAAAGGTCCATTTTGCTCATCACCTACCCTCTGCAAGGGTTGTTTGATCTCCAAGATTTCCTTTTAGAAAAGTTACAAGGGTCCTTTTGGCTCCTAAGTGTCATCTGTAAGGGCACTTTGTCTTGGAACATTTTCTACAAGGGCACTTGATCTCTTCACTTTGGGGCACTCCTTTGAACTGGTTGATTGAACTGATAGATTAAAACAACTTTGGTTCAACGGTTCAATAGTTCAATCTTGTGTTCCACTCATTCACTTGACCGCTTGAACTAACCATGTTGAACCTTTGAACCATTGAACCCATTAAACCTTTGAACCATTTTGGTTCAAGGTTCAAAGGTTCAACGGTTCAAGCCTTCTTCTTTTCACTAAGTCTTTTTAAGCCGTTGAACTTGCTAGAGCGATTGAACTTTAAACTTATGTCGAAGCGCTTAACTTCTTTAAGCTTGCTGATGTCATTGAACCTTTGAACCCGTTGAACCTTTGAACCTTTTGGAAGCGGGGTTCAATGGTTCAATAGTTCAATCCTTTGTTTGAAGCTTGGCGATTAACATTTTTAGTTGAACCTATCTTGAAATTGCCTAAGTGTTGTAAACTTGTTCCTTTCTTGCAAAGTCTGTAGAAATTAGTCTGCAGAGTCCATAGAAATTAGCCTACATAGTCTATAGAAATGAGCCTGCAGAGTCTGTAGAAATGAGCTTGCAGAGTCTGTTAGCTAAAAAAGCTTGAAAAATGGAGAATTTGAATGCCCAGAACAATTTTTGAGAAGGGAAGAGGGAATTTTTGCTTGCAAGACCAAAATAGTTCAAATTTTGTCCCAAAATATGAGTGACAAATATTGGAAATAACAGCTAGTTCCAGTTAGAGAACCTCCTTTAGTTGAAATTTTGAAACAACTGAGGGGAGTAGAAACTAGAATCTTCAGTGCCTTTGAGTATGCCATTGGGCTACGGATTCATGCTACCCAAAAATGAAAGGTGATAAAAATAAAAATGAAAAGCACAAAATAGAACTAAAGACTATACAAATATACATATGTATAGTTGATCGTATCTGATACTTTAAGAGTTGAAGTACTTCAGATGTCGCCCATTGTGAGACAGTGAAAATGGCATTCCATCCTGATAAATTAGTAAGAAACTATTTTCTCCCCAGAATTAGTGATGGGCAAATGGAACTCTCCACCAAAAATCACATTTTTTGTGCATTCCTCTTGGTTCTCTCTTCTTACCCCATGGCAAGGTATGGTCTCCAATTTGAAAACCATAAATCATTGCTCTCTTGGTGAAGATTTCATTTTCTTGACTTTGACATGAAGTAGTATGGTCCACTACCATAGCTTGTTGCTCTTCTTGTTCAGTCCAGCACATGATTTGATTGTCAGCATCAAACACCTGCCAATGGTTAGCTTTATCAGGCACACCTGGTCATAAGACCAATTTGATAGTGTACCTATTATCTTTGAAATCAGGTGATGAACCATGAAGGTTGTAGGGATAGTCAATGAATTTACACAATTATGAGGCTCTATGGGCAATACAGAAATATTGAAAGCTTTAAAACTTTCAATATAGTCCTATATTAGATTGTGGTAGTGGTGCAATCTTTTGCTCTTGGTTTGACATAGGTTATTTACCTGACAAACCATCAGTGCAGCATCTCCTTTACCATGAAGGAGTTTAACACCTCTATCTTGAGCAGCCTTCAACCTGAGTAATAGAGATTCATAATTGGTAGTGTTGTTGGTGTTGATAAGCTATAACTTTTATGAGGAAGAAAAAATATCTCCTTGAGGAGATATCAACACAATCCTAGCTCCAGCACTGGTAGAGGAATTGCTACCATGAAATTACATGATCCAAACATCATCAAAAATTGATCTTCTATCAGATTTTTCTTCATTAGAGAGGGAAGATCTTTTTTCATCTATACTATGCCCTACCAATTCTTCTGATGTCTTATTTGAATCAATTTCTAGATCATCACCTATAGGAATTTCATTGATTGAAACATAAAATCCTCTATAGATAGGAAAAAGTTACCCATTCTTGAAGACTCAAACAAAATTTGAGCTTCAAGCGCTAATGTTTGGGTAACAACATATTTTGCCTCTTTTTCAAGGAGTAGCCTATTCATGATGCCTTTGATAGGGATCCTCACCTCAGATAGGTCCATGCTCAGTTCTCCTCCAACATCTTTGCAAAAATTTCATCCAAGAAGGATGCTATATGAGGCTAGGATGTCAGCCACCAGGACTGTCATCTTGATTCTCTTTTCTAGAAAGGTGGAAAATGCAAATTGGGCATACATGATTTGTCCTAGCAGTGGCACTTATTTTTTCTCCATGGAGAAACATCTCTTAAATGTCTTGGCCAGTGTGAGACAAAGATATTTTTCCACTTTGGAAAGCATGAAATTGTCTGAAGCTCTAGAATCAATGATGCAATTGCTCAGCTTGTGACCGTTTATCAAAAAAGAAACATAGAAAGGCTCTATTTTCTTAGGGGTAGCAGGAGGAGTAATGAAAAGATTTTTTGGGATGGACATGTTCCTTGGGAGATCATGAGTTACCTTTTTAACATCTTGTCCTATAGGGATGGCTTTATTCTTCACACACTCAACCAACCTATCCAACTGTTGAGGATTAAATTATAGGAATTCAAATTCAGACATTTGAATTTTAGTTTTCTTTACATGGTCAATTATGTCAAATGTCTAAAATGAACTAAAAATAGAGGATGGGAGTTCATCCTTTTAGTTTTTGAGAGGGGGAGGATTGGTTTGTGAAATTAAAGTTAAAGGTGCATAAATTTTTGGGGTGCTTACTTTTTTAGCAATCACTGGTCCTTTGGCTGAAAAGGTAGAGAAGTTTCTCATTTGAGAATTGAAATTATAGGTTGAGGTCACTCCTTTATTTTTTCTTTATTAACTTGCTAGGTTGACTAATTCTTAGACTAGGTGAACAGAGCATATGATCCCTCAACTGTTTTACCTTCACTTCTAGGTTCATCTTAGTAATTCAGGAAACTAATGTTGGAGTTTTCAGCTAATTCTTCTTGGTTTATTGTAAAGAGATTAGCATTATTTTCTTGATCAAACTCAAGATGAAAAGAGAAATCATGTTTAATTTCTAGATATCCAACTACTGAGTTGGGTGGTGCTACTTCAATGGCAAGTTTCCCCTATGGGGGCGGCAGATGATTTGGTTGCCCTTGACTTCTGGTAGCATTGCCTTGATATGGCTGGTTTTGAAATGTCCTCCTTAGCATATCATGATAAGGAGCAGACATACCTTAGGCCACTTGTCTTTTCAAGGCTAGTAATTCATTCACCAAATTTTACACTATTTGATTAATGGTGCCTGTAAATGAATTCTCATAAGATAAAAAATATTTGCCTCTGTTATGATCTCTTCTTATCTTCCCTACCAAGATGAGATCATCTTCCACCTCAATGGTGAAATCTTGAACAGCAGTGAGGTCTATGTGGCCAGCCCATCTCAACAAGAAACTCACTTCAAGTAGTTGTGAGTTGATGAAGAAACATTTAAGATTCTCAGTTGTTGGCTGAGCAATGGTAGGAATCTAGTTTCTTAGCTTGTCAAACTTGGCTATGAAGTCCATCATAGGTTCATGAGGCTCTTTTTTCATCTATGTGAGCTAGGCTAGCAAGGCATGTGCATCTTCTGTAAGCTTGAACCTAGCATCAAATTTGGCTTTGAGAGTGTCTCAAATAGTCACTGACTGAGCTTGTAGATGGTAGAACCAGTCTACAGTAGTGCCTTGTAGTGTTTTCACAAATAGCCTGATTACTAAGTCTTCATACTCCATGCCTATCACACTGTAGGCTATGTTGAAGGCTGTAATGTGTTCATCAAGGTGAACTCTCCCATCACCAAAGAATTTGGGGAAATTCTTCTTTAAAATATGTGGTAGCTCTTGTAGGGGTGGAGTTAGATTGAGTGGGCCAAAAGAGTTACCCCAGGGGCCTTGAACTACCATTATATGGCTATAAAAAGGGGGGATAACAAATCTTGGTGGGGTATGTATGGGCAAAGCTCTGCTAATAGCAAAAAAAAAAGCTTTGCCTTGTATTAGTGACTTGGTATTAGTAGGAAGGAGACTCTTAGTTAATTGAAGGTGAGGTTATGGAGGAAACAAATCAAAATTGCCTTACTGCATCAACTCAAAAAATGGGTCAACAACACCTTGGGTTCTCTAGCTTCTTGTATAGCATGGAGTTGCCAGATTGTAAAATAAAAATGAAAAATAACTAGTCTTGCTTCAGATTGAAAGTTGAGGCTTCAAACTGTTTGTTCTTCCCCAGTAGAGTCACTAAAAACTATTGGGTGAATATTTTGTCACTAGCATATTGATGAGCAAAGTAGGTCTAATCATCCATAGCAAGGGAGATTGGTCAGCCAAAATTGTAGGTTTACCACATCTAAAGCGGACAAATCTCTCCTCTCATCAAGGGGAGGTTCCCTATAGGTATAAAGGGGCTTCAAATACTATAGATATAAGTAGAAAATAACACTCAGGGGTAGGGAAATGTCATCCATCTCTCTTATTTCAGAGATGATGCTCACAAGTGAGGAGAAAATTCTAGTGAAAACACTGAAGGCACTTCTCTTCTTTCAGAAGTGGTCATGCAAGAAATAGCAAGAGTTCTTTCAGGTAGTGACAAGAAATTGGTAACAAAGGGTAGAAATCAGCAGGATGAAATAGAACACAAATTTTTCACCTCAACTGCCCAAAGAGTGAAATACAAAGGATAATGGGGGCACAAAGTTGTCCCAGAATCCTTGAAATAGGAAGAAACTAAAAACACACACTGAAGACAACTATAACAACACAAAGTCTAAAATTAACTGACTTCAGGACATCTTTCTTATCACTTCCACTAGTTTTGCTTATTAAATTAAATAAACAAGAATACATCTAGAAGATAGATGTAAGAACAATCTCCTAAAATGGCACAAGCTATAATAGCACAAAGTCTACAAGTAACTTGTTTTCTCATTTAGATAAATAATATGAACAACAATTTGAGCTCAAAGTCTCAGTGTTTACCTTTCAACTTGGGTAAAGTCTTGCTTTTGTGATCAAAAATATCTCTTTTGCATAAAATAAGATATTACATTATCTAGTAGCTAAGAAATGCTTGGCACTTTGTTCCATGGAATGGCCCATGCTACATTCAATACCTCGAATGCATTTTAGTTTTGTCAAGGGACTATGATAAAACAGGGTGGCTGCCTTAACTATGGCATGTCAATTCATTTCAAATGTCTTCTCTTGGGCTTGGGTCATCTAGTCTATCCCCTAATGTATATGTAGCTATCCACTTCACTTTTACTTCATGGAGAAAAATACGCTGCACCTTTAATGTTTGCAAGATCAAATATCTACTTGGCAGACTGTTCCACCTACTGGAATAACTCCTACATAGATATTTCTAGAAAGCCTTTTTTCCTATTGCAATTTGAGCTCTAAGGCTATCTTTTTTCCTTTCTGATGGCCTTTTGGCTCCCCCTTCAGCTGGTCATTGAGTTTGTTTTTAAGTTTCACACCACTTTCAAAAATCAATGAACATTTTGTTACCCTAAATTTGACGTATGTAGGGACGTCATTGGTCAACTATTTCAATGGTTCAAGTGGCCTCCTTGGTTCCTTGGTTTCATCATGTCTTTGGTTCATTCACTTCTTTGCCTTCTTGTTTGATCCTTCCTGAAGGGGACCTACCCTTTAAGGTCTTGAGAAAGGTCCATTTTACTCGTCGCCTACACTCTGCAAGGGTTGTTTGATCTCCAAGATTACCTTTCAAAAAAGTTGCAAGGATCCTTTTGGCTCCTAAGTGTCCTCCACAAGGGCACTTGATCTTGGTTCATTGCCTTCCGCAAGGGCACTTGGTCTCTTCGCTTTGGGGCACTCCTTTGAACTGGCTAATTGAATTGACCAATTGAACTAACTTTAGTTCAACGGTTCAATCTTTTGTTCTGGTCATTCACTTGACCGCTTGAACCAACCACGTTGAACCAGCCACATGTTAGAATCTAGGAGCACAAAGCTCTGATACCACTTGTCAGGATCCTACTCCTTAAGAGCATAATTTATTACCTTTGTATAAGCAACTAAACACATAATTAAACTAGAAGAAATATGTAACTAGAATTCAAAAACAGCATAAAATATGAGAGAGAATACAATCTTGTATTAACACTCTTCCAGAAGGAAATACAATGAAGAAATCACACTCTTCCCACACCTCTTTGGTGTACAGTAATTCTCTCTCAAGAGCTCTTTCTCTCAATCAATTACAAACACAACTCAACACTGAGTTGTTCCCTCCACCAGTCAGTGACAATCAACCCAATGGTTGTTGTTGCCTACTACCAGTCCACCAAGTACTCAAAGTACTCCAACTAGATCTCCTTGATCTTGATCCTTGTTATGTTACAGATCTCCTTGATCTTGCTACCCTATAGATCTAAGTGACTTTGCACACACACACATGTAGATCTAACTAATCTTACTTACCATGTAGATCTCCCTGATCTTGCTACCTGCAGATCAACTGATCTTACACACCTTGAGACAACTAACCCAATTGTTGTTCTTGCCTTCAAGTGAAGGATCTAATCTTTTAGTCCTTGATTACAATATATCCCTATGGGTCTATTAAATAGATCCCAAACTAAACAATAATTAGAAATGTAGACTCAAGACTAAAATTAGTCTTTACATGCAAACTGACTGTCCATCTAAAATTAGACTAGTTTTAGAATGCACAGATGATCGACGTCGGTCTCTATCTGTCTGGAGATGATCAACGTTAGTTCCTGTCTAATTGATGTTGGCCAACACCTAACCGATGCTGGTTTCTCTATACACTGAATATGAATGACGTCGATTACTGTGACACTCAACAACCTCCTCTATTTACATACTTGTGAAGCTTTTAGCTCCACAACCTAACACCACATTAAACCTTTAAACTATTGAACCCATTGAACCTTTGAACCATTTTGGTTCAAGGTCCAATGGTTCAAGACTTATTCTTTTCTCTAAGTCTTTTGAAGCCGTTGAACTTGCTGGAGCGGTTGAAATTTGAACTTCTTCCGAAGCGCTTAACTTCTTTAAGCTTGCCAACGTCGTTTAGCCTTTGAACATGTTGAACCTTTGAAACTTTTGGAAGTGAGGTTCAATGGTTCAATGGTTTAATCTTTTTTTTGAATCTTGGTGATGAATATTTTTGGTTGAACCTGTCTTGAAATTGCCTAAGTGTTGGAAACGTGTTCCTTTCCTACAGAGTCTGTATAAATCAGCCTGTGGAGTCTATAGAAATCAGCTTATAGAATCTATAGAAATGAGCCTGTAGAGTTTGTATAAATGAGCCTGTAGAGTCTGTTAGCTGAAAAAGCTTGAAAATAGAGAATTTGAATGCCCAGAACAATTTTTGAGAAGGGAAGAGGGAATTTTGGCCTGCAGGACCAAAATAGTTCAAATGTTGTCCCAAAAAATGAGTGACAAATTTTGAGAACAACATATATTAGTTTTATATGTTATAATCAAAATCACTAAGAGGGGATGTGAATCAGTGTCTTTAAAACATTCATTCAATTCTACTTAAGGATACATGAACCATTCATAAAAACATTAACATCTAGCAAAGCATAAGCAACCATACAAGATCACGAAATAAGATAACACATTACATATGTGAGAAACCCTCAAGGAGAAGAAAACCCATTGATATCTACAAATGGACTACATTCCTATAATACAAAAACTAATCTTTAGTGAAGCACCAACTCTACATAGAGCACCAACCCCAACTAGTCAAGCACCCACTCAACTAGGCTTTAATAAGCATTAACCTGTAAGGAGGCACTAACCCTATAGATGACTCAACACCAACGCATCCACCTATATATTTTTATCACCTTTATAAAAATAAAATCTCACATAAAATATGATGATCACATTCTTTATCTCTTCTCACTCTTTTATCTCTCTCAAACTGCCTTATAAGCTTCTTCGCTCAACTAGGTCTCTTCAAGATAGATTAGGTCATATAACCTTGATATTAATATATATTACCCATTTTATATCTTAATTATAGTTTCTTTACATCCATTTATTTGTCTACAAAACCTCTTTTAGCTATTCAATGTGTTATTTCCTTTGCTTGCACTCTCAATTTCACTAACTAGCCAATTAAGCCTATTAGGCCTTGTTCTTATACAATCCTCTAACTCACACACCTTTTGGTCAGCCAAATTCACTTTCACAATTGTATTACCCTTAAAATATGTCTTATATCATGTTTAATAAATTAATCAATCATCATAATGGGTTGGCCACAACTTAAAATACCAAAACCTCTTTTAGGCCTTAAAGAGACCTAATTCAATTAGGCCTTCATTAGTACACATTACCCTTTGATATATTTAGAACATTTTAAAACTACACACATGGTATAAAAAATTCATATATCACTCAAATATATCCCAAATAATCTAATATTATGTCCATGAAACTTTTTAACTCTAACCACTACTTGAAGTACACCATTAGTACTATTTGCATTAGGCCTTCACATACAAAGAAAGGTTTGTCTTGAACAACTAAAGATAGCACATTATTTATCCACAAAAACATAAACATAAATAACATAAAAAAATCCTCAAATACCTAAATAACTTCACTAAGTGCATTATACTTCATCACACAGGGCAAAAAGACTCAGAAACACTCCTACAACTTGCTCACTCATAACTACCAATTTTCCTCAAAGACCAATCATGGTGACTCAAACCTCAAAAACCTATATATACATATTAAATTAATTATTATACATGTATATTTACCTCTAACATCTCCAAACCATCTTAAAATATAAACATCATATGGTCTACTAGTAACCATTGGTCTTACATACCAATTTGTTAACCTCACTACACATAGACCTCACTGTGTCAAATAAGCCATTTTGGATTCATCATTTTCACCACTATACCTGAATTAAAATATTTATACCAAGAATTAATAGGACATAAGATTCACAAAAAACATCTTCATCCACTTGGTTTCATCACTCTATCATGATAACATGTTCATATTCATCTTCTCACTACTGCCAAGATTTTTCACTATTTACACCATTTGGCATGTTAGCAATTGGCCAACTTGGATGAAAAATTTAACAAATTTGAGGGTTATAACCTATCCAAAAAAACTAATGGACATGAAACATTAGTATCTACCTTATTCCTCTATCTATTTTCTTACTATGTCTTATATAACTTTTGATAGCTACAACTTCTTCAAAAATAAGCTTGTAACTTAACATTTTATCTCTCCTCTCTCTAAAAAATACCATATAGAGGTACCTGGGAGAGTCCAATATAATATCCAATGGCTTACTTAAGCATATCAATCCATTATATGTACTTTTGATCAACATCACATCCTTATTAGGGTTCTAAGAGAGTTTAAACATGTTTTCATTCTTAACAATCATTCATAAAGCATAGCCCCTCAATCCAAAAATGAATGCCTAAAATTTTTATATAAGACCCTTATCCATCTACCATGAATATATCAGGTTCCCATGAAAATTTTATATGAGATAATGAGCATAAGAAAATCCTTCTCAGGTTGAGAACCCTTCATTCTAAGCACTCAAGAGACCTCCCAATAACTTTTCATGCCTTGTCCTTCATACTATGACCTAAAATTGCATGAACATACTTAAAACAACATATCTTACCTCTAAAAATTATTACATAAACTCAAACACTATGAAATCTGATCATGACCCCTCCTTAATCCACATTTTCTCTCTTTATTCTCTAAACCTTGACCTTCAAACCACATTAGGTCTTAAAACTGATCTTCATGCCTCTTTCCATGCACTCTCCACCTCACTCGCATACTCAAGAAACCTCTCTCATTCTTAAGCACTACCATACATTATTCACATGCCTTGACAATAGATCATGATATTTCATTAGGCTAGGTAGGGTCTAGAAGTGGTTTAGGTGTAGAATTGGTTTGAAGGTCCTACCTCTATAGGCTCACTCTGATACTATCATGAGTGTTCCAATGCCTCACGTACATTCTCAAGCAACCTCATACAACCAGTCATGCATGTGTCCACTCATCTCACCAAGCCATCAAGCTCATAACTTCTCACAAGGTTTCTCCATGCCATGAATAGGCTTAGGTTACTCAAAGACATGTACCTTTTGTCAGAAATCCAAGAACAACAAACATCTCTGATTCCACTATTAAGACCCAGAAGCAAAAATTGATTACCATGTACAAGCAACTTAAAATATGCGGAATTAATCAGAAGTAACAAATAACTAGAATTTAGAAATAACACAGAATATGAGAGACAATACCCAATTATATTAATACTCTTATAGAAAAGAATTACAACTGAAGAGATGCCACACTCTTCACACCTTACAGGCTTCCCACACTAAGTGTTCAGTAATTCACCTTCAAGAGCTCACTCTCTCTCTTACGGTCCCAACACACAACTCAAACATAGAGTTGGTGTTCACCTCCAACTAGTCGGTATCCACTACTGCCAGTACACTGAGTATACACAGATACTCAATTGAGTGCACAACACACTCCAAGTAGATCTCCCATGAACTACAATAACTTGCAACCCAAATGATCTTACTTTAGAAGGAACTTCCTTGCCTTCCTCTTTGCTCTCTATCTGAGTACACACTATACTCCAAGTAGATCCTGTCTGATCTTACTCCCTATTGTGTTGCTATCACTTTGATCTTGCTGCCACCTAAAAATCAACTTGGTTCTGCACACCTGTAAACCTAGACCATGCACACACATACACCTGCAAGTCAATGATCTTATTTACCCATGTAGATCTCCTAACGTAGCCATGCACACCTCCTGACCAAGATCATACATACATGAAGAAACCTTTTGATTCTCCAAACCAGTACCCACACTTGGTACTATGGCACTAGGAGGAACACACCATGCTCTCTTCAATTTGAAGGAGCTTATTTTGCTCTCTTACTCTCTAGCACAAGTTTACAATACAACTCATGAGTCTATTATATAGATCTCATGCAAACAATAATTAGACATCTAATTACAATAATTAGATCCACAGATTTCAATCTAAAATTGGCCCTTAACATGCAAACACTTGGTTTATTAACTAACTGTCCATGAAATTGGCAATTCTGAACCGCACAGGCGACCGACGTCGATCCCTGTCTGCCTGGAGGTGATCGATGCCAGCCGATCCCCGACCAACGTCAATTGTTTTTTCCACTAAATATGACTGACATCAGTTAATCAGACTGATGCCAGTTGCTCTGCAACTCAGCAACCTCCTCTATGTCTACATCAGTGAAGTTTTTAGCTCCACAACATAACAATCTCTCACTTGGAGATAAATAGCTGCATTATACCTGTACCTGTACCCTATCTAATCTATTTCCTGGCTTGTATCCCTCTTCAAGATCAATCTTGAAGACCAACCACCACACAACCTGTGGTGTACCTCCTATCATCCAAGAAACCTACCACATCCGCATCTACAAACCCATGTAGAAAAGAACTTGAACTTGCATAGCATGTCGACCTGTTGTTGGTCCCTCTCAAATACCTGAGAATCTACTGAACTGTGCTCCAGTGTTTTTTTCTCAAATTAGCTCCAAACTTTATGATAGCACCCACTACGTGGGCAACCCAAGTCCAATACACATGTACTTAACCTCATCATGTGAATTAGGACCCTATTTTGTGAATTGTCTAACCATCGGCATGTTAACCGGTATTACACAATCATCCAGAGATAAAATCAACCTGTGATCTTCCATGTCTCTAGAACACACTTATGCTAAAGAATTTCACTGCTACAAATTCTTCATGACATGCTACTGAACTAACCTTACCCTTAACTCAGCAAAACTTTGTATGCGTAACCCTGCATCAAGTAAACACACAACATACAGTAATAGGATAATGTTGTGACCATCATCCACCTAGTAAGACAAACACAATGGTTACACTGACATTAACTAAAGCCCTGCTTTGTCATCCACGTGGTACCACCTGTCAGACCTGTACCACTATCCTGCAGCTACCTCAAGACCATATGACTTGGCCTTCCATCTCATGTGTCCATTCACTCTATTATTCAACTAAGGAATCCATTCATCTTGCAGTGATTTCATACCGGCTGGCAACCCTACCAAATCTTTCGTTTGGTTTTGCATCATATTCCTGCCATGCTTCCACTATTTTTTGGATCCTTCCTGCTCTGCTGTGAGTAACGAGTATAAAGAAGAGGAACAATGAATTTGAGGCTTACTTACTCCTTCAGTCCTTCATATGGATGTTTGAGACTCCATGACAGCTTGCTATCTACCCAAAATCTATTATAGTGACTGACCTTGGTCACCATACAGTCTGCATCTAAATGACATCAGTTTCATGCACCTATTCTGACTACCAACCCCACCGACATTGGTGTCTACCTTCTGCCGACGTCGGTCCTCCTGACCGACATCAGTCTTACTATTATCAATGTCGGTCCTCATGACCGGCATCGATCTTACCCTACCCGACACCACTGGCTTCGATCTGCACATGACCAACATTAGCACCTGTCTGTTCGATGATGGTTCCTCCTAATGATACCTGTGTTCTCCTATGAGTGATGACTTTTTACCTGTGAGCTTTTTTTAAACCAAATCCCTGTCTAAACTGCTCTACTTAGAGTTACTCAGCCTTCGTTACTGATCTCTGTCTGCCATCTCCTCCATAAACACCAACGCTTTCCAGTTCTTAAGTCTATCAAAGGCATCTGACTTCCTCTTAAGAATATGCATCTCCTTTTTTCTCATATGACCAAGCCTACAAAGCCACGTCTCTGCAATAGAAGAAGAAATAGTAATATAAGCAAGTAGATAAAGAGTACCTGTTTTCTTACCACCAGCTAATTTAAGTGCATCTACTGTGAGATTTCTTGTGCATCTCTCATCACCTAATTTTCCTAAAAAAATTAGCCACAACTTCAAGACTTGGACCTGCATGACCTCCTTCAACACCCATGTGTTGTCCGCCTACAATTTTAGCTTCACTTCCTTTTTTCTAAGTCTTTGGCAAGGCACACTAGCCCCTAAATAAATCTTTTCAAAGTCTCCAAAGACCTTAACATGGAAAAATACTCTACTTTGGACTGCATGAAAAGAGGCAATAAAATCTATAAAACAAGATTCTACTTTATCCAAGAAACATACCAGAGCATCCTGTGAAACCACATCTGCAACATCTACTTCTTCAGTTCTTTCATGCTGATCTTCTACCAACCAATAATATTTTTTACCTACTCTTTCTTTCCATAACACCATAATTGACCATTCGTGCTTTTCAATTTCTATATTTTTAGCTTACTTTCTTCTGTCGTTGCTATACTCCCACTCAAATAGAAACCCCTGTGAGTAACCTGTAATCAACACAAACTTACTTTCTGCAACCTTAGCTCTAATACCACTTGTCAGGAGTCCAAGAATAACAAACAGCTCTGATTCCACTATTAAGACCCAAAAGCAACAATTGATTACCATGTACAAGCAACTTAAAATATGCAAAATTAACCAGAAGTAATAAGTAACTAAAATTTAGAAATAACACAGAATATGAGAGACAATACGCAATTGTATTAATACTCTTACAGAAAATAATTACAACTGAAGAGATGCCACACTCTTCACACCTTACAAGCTTCCCACACCAAATGTTTAGTAATTCACCTTCAAGAGCTCACTCTCTCTCTTACGGTCCCAACACATAATTCAAACACAGAGTTGGTGTTTACCTCCAACAAGTTAGTATCCACTACTGCCAGTACACCGAGTATACACAGATACTCAACCGAGTGCACAACACACTCCAAGTAGATCTCCCATGAACTGCAACAACTTGTAACCCAAATGATCTTACTTTAGAAGGAACTTTTTTGTCTTTCTCTTTGCTTTATGTTCGAGTACACACTATACTCCAAGTAGATCCTGTCTGATCTTGCTCCTTCTTGTGTTTTTGTCACCTTGATCTTGTTACCACTTATAAATCAATTTGGTTCTGCACACCTACAAATCTAGACCATGCACACACATACACCTGCAAGTCAATGATCTTACTTACCCATGCAGATCTCCTAACGTAACCATGCACACCTACTGACCAAGATCATACATACATGAAGAACCCTTTTGATTCTCCAAACTAACACCCACACTTGGTACTGTGGCACTAGGAGGAACACACCATGCTCTCTTCAATCTGAAGGAGCTTATTTTTCTATCTTACTCTCTAACACAAGTTTACAATACAGCCCATGAGTCTATTATATAGATATCATGCAAACAATAATTAGATCCACAGCTTCTAGTCTAAAATTGGCCCTTAACATGCAAACACTCAGTTCGTTAACTAATTGTTTGTGAAACTAGCAGTTCTGAACTGCACAGGTGACCAACATCAGTCCCTATCTACCTGGAGGTGACTGATGGCAGCCGATCTCTGACTGACATCGATTGCTTTTCCTACTGAATATGACTGATGTCGATTGATCAGACTGACGTTGATTGCTCTACAACTCAGCAACCTCCTCCATGTCTGCATCAGTGAAGCTTTTAGCTCCACATCCTAACACCTTTATACAACCATAAATCATTTTTTGCCTTCAAATTATCTTTCATGACAACATCCTTAAATAACAATTCCTATCTTAGGTGTTCAAATGTTGCTTTTGGAAGTGGCTTGGTCAAAATGTCTACAATATGATCCTGTGTAGAAACATATTCAATATTGACACTTTATTCACTTACCTATTCTCTTAGTAAATGATACTTGATAGGAATGTGATTAGTCCTTGAGTTCAAGATAGGGTTCTTTGAGACACTTATAACACTTATATTGTCATAATATATAGGGCAAGGACCATCATACTCCACCTTATAGTATTTTAAGATCTATCTCATCCATAAGACTTAAGTGCAACATGATGTTGCTGAAAGTTACTCAGATTCATAAGTAGATAATGTTAATGATGGTTGATTTTTTCTTATCCATGAAACTAGGCACCCACCTAAGAAGAAATCTCCTCCACTAGTACTCTTCTTATCATCTAGACTTCCTTCCTAGTATGCATCTGTATAGGCTATTTAATTGAACTCCTTGATCCGTAGATACCACAACCAAAACTCCATAGTCCCCTTGAGATACTTGAGTATCCTTTTGACTACTTGAAAATTATTTTCATTTGAATCTACTTGAAAACTTCTCACAATACCTACTACTTACATCATGTCAGGTCTAAAGGCAGTGGTGTATAATAAACTTCCAATCATTGATCTATATGACATATAATTAACCTTTGAATACTCATCTTCCTTGCTCAACTTACACCCTATGATCATAGGTGTACTAAATACATTGAAATATTTCATCTCAAACTTCTTCAACATCTCTCTTATGTACTTGGCTTGTGAAATGAATATACATTTTTATATTGAGTGACTTACAACCCAAGAAAGAATGATAGTTATCCTAGCATGGATCTCTCAAACTCTTCCTTCATCACCTCTATAAATACCTTGGTCATGTTCTCATTATTTACTCCAAATATGATGTCATCCACATAGACAACTACTATCAATTGATGGTCATATTCTATCCTTATGTATATATTACTATTTGCAACTTCTCTTTTGAATCTTTGATCCAATACATACCTATCCAACCTATCATACCAATCTATGGGAGCTTGATTTAAACCATAAAAATATTGCTTTAGACCATAAAAATCCTTTTTAAATATGCAAACACAATCCTTGTCACCTGATAGTGATAACCCCTCAAGTTGATCTATGTACACCTCCTCTTCCGAAATCCCATTCAAAAAGGAAATTTTGATATCCATCTTGTATACCTTGAAACCTTTGAATCCTACATATGCTAGAAATAATTCGATGGACTCCAATCTTGCTACTGGTGAAAATTTATCCTCAAAGTCTACCCCTTTGACTTATGCATATCCATTACATACCAATCTAGCCTTATTCTTTATGAATTATCCATCTTCATTCAACTTGTTTCTAAACACCCATTTTGTGCCAATAACATTATTGTATATAGGACTAGGAACTGGTTCCCAAGTCTCATTCTTCTCCATTTGTTCTAACTCCTCATTCATATCACCTATCCAAAAAAATTATTTGCTTAATTCTATAAGATTATTAGGTTTAATATTAGATAATAGAGTATCATCCTCTTGATTTAGATTACTTACCAATCTTTTCCTTATTTGTGTACTTGCATTGTTATTGCCAATGATTTGAGATTCAAGATGATCTATTTGAACCTATTTTGAGGGGACTTTTTAGTCCTATCTCTCCTTAACTTATTCTTCTTCCTCATCAACCTCTATAATTTCCTCTTCATTATTGAAGTCCAAATTATCTAAAGTATCATTTGACTATCAATGTGATTTCCTTGTCTTGTCAATATTCACATTGGTACTTTCCACTATCTTATATAACCTCTTATTATAAAATTTATAGGTTTTGCTCATTAATGAGTATCCTAAGAATATACCATCATCAAAACTAGAATAAAACTTTCCTAAGTTTTCATCATCTCTTTTGATTAAGCATTTTCTCCCAAACACTTTAAAGTGTTCTATATTATCAGGTCTACCTTTCCATAGTTCATAAGGAGTCTTGTTGTTGTCATTAGTCCTTATCTATCCTCTATTAAATTTGTAGATTTTAATGATTATTTATTCTCTCCAATATCCATAAAATAATATAGACTCATTTATCATATTTATATCCATCTCTTGAACTATTTTATTCTTTATTTTGATTACCCCATTCTATGGAGGTGTCTTGGCTACTGAGAACTATCTTTTTATTCTATAAACCTCACAGAAGTCATCAAAATCATTAGATAAAAACTCTCCTCCTTTATTATATCTTAGGCACCTAATCTTCTAATTCTTTTCATTCTCAATAAGAGCCTTGAATGCCTTGAACTTGTCAAGAGCTTTTGACTTCTATTCAAAGAATGTTACCTAAGTCATTCTTGTGTAGTCATATATGAGTAACATGAAGTAGCTATCTCATTGAATGCTTTGAATTCTTGTAGGCCCATAGAGATCAGTGTGTATTAACTCCAAGGGTTTTTTGTAGATTACTCCTTGGACTTGAACCTTATTCTAGTGTACTTATCATGTTGACATGCCTTGCAAAGTATGTTTGTAGGTTTGGTGATCTAAGGCATGTTCTTCACAAACTTCTTACTATTTATCTTGACCAAATTATCAAAATTTAGGTGGCCTAACCTTCTATTATATAGCCAAATTTCATCCATGTTTCTCATAAATAATTTCTCTTTTTTGATCTCATTCAAGACATATAGATTGTTCTCAGTCTTCTTATCATTGGAATTAGTTTTCCTAATTTGGCTCTCCTTATCTCAAACCCTCTGTCATGAAAGGTTAGTGTGTGTCATTTACTGTACATTTGACTTACACTAAGTAGGTTATATTTCAAACCTTCCACATAAAACATATTTTTTGTGTTGGTATTCCCATTATACAAACTCAAGATACCCTTGCCAACTATATCGGTAGTTGTGTTGTCTCCAAATCTCATTGTTCTTATAGCATTCTTCTTCAATGTGATAAACTTATTTTTGACTCCTATCATGTGGCTTGAGAAACAACTATCTATATACCATTTCATTCCTTCATATTGAATGTGAAAGGAAGTCTAAGCTAGCAAATAATCATATTTAGTCTTATGTTCCTTCTTAGTAAATAATCCATCTTGACTCTTGGACTAAATATGATTAGTCTTAACTTGATTTGGCTCCCATACCAATTTTTGACCCTTCTCATGCACTCTAGGAGCTTCATATATCTTTTTAAATATTGATATATTTATAAATATATTATAACATAATATTTTAATGTGTCCCATATTATGACAACTGTAGCAAACAATATTTCTATACTTACCTCTTGATTGATCACTCATTTTCCCATGGTCCCATGATAATTTATCCCTTTTAAATTGGGATACCTAATTGGTATTTTCATGTTGGTACTATTCACTTGTCATAACTTCTCATGCTCTTTCTCAAACTTGATCATCTTGTCTCTGAGATGCTCATACTCGACCTTCAAGGAATCTAGCTCTGTCTTCAACTGATCATACTCAACTATCTTTGACCTAAACTTTGTATTGATACCTTCTAATTGATTCCTGAGATCCTTGATAGTCTTATTTTTATGATTAAAATCATTTAGGGAACATATGAACTAAGATTCAAGGTCTACTTTAGCTTCTCATTCTTCACTGTCATAGAATACTTCTTCATCATACATGTTATCTTCTTTTTTATCACTAGGCATCTTATGCTTCTTAGAATCACCTTCAAGCTATTAGGCTTGCTTAAAAGGAATAGGATCTAATAAAAATTATTAGAATCATAATCATTGAGAGGGAGGGTGAATTAGTGTATTCAAAACATTCATTCAATTCCACTTAAGCATACATGAACCATTCATATAAACATGAATATCTAGCAAAGCATATGCAACCATACAAGATCATGAAACAAGATAACACATTACAATGTAGAAAACCCTTAAAGAAAAGAAAAAACACTAATATCTACAAATTTAATTCATTCCTATAATACAAAAACCAATCTTTAGTGAATCACTAACTCCATATGGAGCACCAACCCCAACTAGTCAAGCACCCACTCAACTAGGCTTTAACAAGCACTAACCTGCAATGAGGCACCAACCCCCTAGATAAATCAGTGCCAAATTAGCCACATAAAAAAATTTATCACCTTAAAAAAACTTTTTTTATCACATAATTTATTATTATCATATTATTTATCTATTCTCACTCTTATATCTCTCTCAAACCACCTTCTAGGCTTCTTCTCTCAACTAGGTCTCTTCAAAATAGATTAGGTCATATGACCTTAATATTCATATATATCACCCCTATTAAATATTAATTATAGTTTATATACACCCATATGATTATCTAAAATACCTCCTTCATCTCTTCAATGTGTTATTTATTTTGCTTGCACTCTCTATTTTACTAACCAGCCAATTAGGCCTCTTAAGCCTTGTTGTTATACAATCCTCTAGCTCACACATCTATTGGTCATACACACTCACACACTTTTATTACCCTTAAAATATGTATTATAACATGTTTCATACATGAATAAATCATTACAATGGGTTAGACACAACTTAAAATACCAAAACCTCTTTTAGGCCTTAAGGAGACCTAATTAAAGTAGGCCTTCATTAGTACACACTACCTTTTGATCTCCTTGAAACACTTTAAAACTCCAAACATGGAAATGACACTTAATATAAAAATAAAAAATACCCCCACTAATCTCATATTAGTTTCATGACACTTTTTATCTCTAACCACCACTTGAAGCACACCATTAGTATTGTTTACATTAGGCCTTCACACACACAAAAAGGTTTGTCTTGAATAAATGAAAATAACACATTATTTAGCCACACAACCATGAAAATAAATCACATACACAAAACCTTTAAGACCTCAATAAATTCACCAAGTGAATTATACTTCATCACATAGGGAAAAAGTACTCAAAAACACTCCCATAACTTGCTCACTCAGAATTGCCAATTTTTCTCAAAGATAAGTCATGGTGACTCAAACCACCAACACCTATATATACATTTTCAATTAATTATTATTAATGTATATAAACCTATGACATATCCATACCATATTAAAATATATACATCATATGGTCTAGTGGAACCTGTTGATCTTACAGACCAATTTGTTAACCTCACTACACATAGACCTCACTAAATCAGACAAGACATTTTGGATTTATTATTTTCACCACCATACCTAACTTTCAATATTTATACCAAGAATTAATAAAAACACCAATCCAAAAAAAATCTCCATGCACTTGGTTTTGTGACTCTATTACTATAACACATTCTTATTCATCTTCTCACTGTTGCCTAGATTTTTCATTATTTGCACCATTTGGCTTATTAGCAACTGGCTAACTTGGATGACTAATTTAGAATACTTAATGGATATAACCTATCTAAAAACATTCATGTAAATTAAACATGATTCTCTACCTTCTTCCTCTATCCATTTGCTTACTATGTCTAATATAACTTTTGATAGCTACAACTTCTTTAGGAATAAGCCTGTAATTCAACATTTTATCATTCCTCTCTCTAAATAATACCACCTAGAAGTACCAAGGATATTACAATACAAGATAAAATACATTACCTAAGTATACCAATCCATTTTAGGCACTTTTGATCAACATCTTCAACATCATGTCCTTATTAGGGTTTTAAGAGGGTTTAAACCTGTTTCCATTCTTAACAATCATTCATAAAGCATATCCCCTCAATACAAAAACTAATGCCAAAATTTTTGAGATAGAAACTCTCCCCATCTACCATGAATATATTATGTTTCCATGTAAAAATTTTATGAGCTAATGATCATAATAAAATACTCTCAATTTGAGAACCCTTCATTCTGAGCACTTGAGAGACCTTTAAACAACTCTTCATGCCTTTTCCTTCATAAGATGACCTTAAACTACATGAACATACTTGAAAAAACATACCTCACCTCTGAAAATGCTTACATAATCTCAAACACTTTGAAATCTAATCATCACCCCTCATTAGGCTATATTTTCTCTCTTGCTCTCTAGACCTTAACTTGCAAACTACATTAGGTCTTAAAACTAACCTTCATGCCTATTTTCATGAGCTCTCCACCTTACTCACATACTCAATCAACCTCTCTCATGCTTAATCACTATCATACATTCTTCACATGCCTTGACAATAGATCAAGATACCTCATTAGGCCAGGAAGGGTCTAGAAGTCTTCTAGGTGCAGACTTGGCCTGAAGGTCCTACCCCTGTAGGCTCACCATAATACTCTCATGATTTATCCAATTCTTCACATACATGATAAATTAACCTCATACAACCACTCATGCTTATGTTCACTCATCTCACTAAGACATCAAACTCATACCTTATCACAAAGTCTCTTTATGTCATGACTAGGCTCAGGCTACTCAAAGACTTGTACCTTCATGAAACCATAAGGTATTTAGTGCCTTAAATTTTTATTTCATAATAAAATCCTTAAATTACAACACTCCATCAATTCCCCTTGTCATATCAACATACTACCAACTAGGCACACTCTCTCAATGACATTAACCTCATGCAAAATGCACCATTGACATCAATGACAATCCTCAACATTAGATTAGGATTTAATTTTTATTATTTATTATTAAGTTCTAAATTATATCATTTAAATTTTGGCACACCAAGTGGAATAGTTTCTCCATTTCATTTTCTAAATATTTTTAATTGTTTTTTAAGATTTTTTCATTATTTATATTGTTTGATTGGTGTTAGAATAATTATTTATATTGTTTGATTGGTGTTATAATAATTATGGTATAATTAGTTGTGTTAATTTTTATTTACTTTTGTCATATTCTATGAGCATCGGTGATTCTATAATTATTAATGATGATTTTGTGCTACTAATCAGTGATTTCAACCCATCAAGTTATATGTTTATTTTTAGGATCTTTTGTACAAGTCTAAGTTTTAATGATTTCACACTATGTTTTGATTATTATGCACTAAGTTTTGATTAATTCACTTAGGTATCCACTATTTCTTTATACCATATTTTTATTTTTTACATTAAACATTGATTATGCACTGATCATCGGTAATTTTCCACTGTGTTTCTATGATTTTACACTAATTTTCATCAAATGTGTTCAAGTAATTTTTTTGTGTTATTTATTTTTATTTTAAATGGTGATTTTTCTCTAGTTAACATAAATTTCACTCTGTCAATTGGTGATTTTATTTTTATGTCTTCATTTTTCTATTTTCTAGTTTTTCTACTTTTTGTTTTTGTTTAACCTATAGATTTCGCTTGTCAAAGGCTCTATCAAAAACTACTAACTAGTTTTCTTTCAACACTGTTGGTCAAAGGATTTAAATTTAAAAATATGTTGCTAATATTTTAAATCATATTTTGATTTACTTTCATTAGTAATGTTTGTATCTATTTTGTGTCACTATAAGTTGTGTATGTTTTTCACTTGCACTATAAGGTGATATAGAGAATAAAAAACAACCCTAATGACTTATGTATCCAAGGATTAGATTGCATATGCTCTTTCTTTGCACCACAAGGTGATATTGGAATCAAAAATAGTTTGAACCATATTTATTTTTCTTTGTTATGGGTTCTACCAACCTTGGATATCAATACCAAGTGTTAGGCCAAAGCCCATGTTTTGGTACACTATATAATTTTATTAGGATGGATGTTATCAATGGATACATATTTTACCAACACCATGATGGGAGGTAGCTTCATCCCACCAATACCTAGGATTTCAATGACAACCTTGTCTCACATATTTTGGCCTCAATGTATTGAAAGTTATATAGAGGACTCCTTGAGATAAGATTGTAGACACTAACTTAAGAAATTTTGACTATAATTAAGTAGTGGTGTTGGGAAAATAGCATTCCCTAAGATCACCCATAACATACTTTTCTAGGTAATATTGATGGTCCACTACTTAGTTACACAACTACTTGATTAGATTAGGTTGTCTTGTTTATGTGTTTTATTTATCCCCTTTGAGATAAATTAGTAATTGAGTCATTCAAACAAAGACCAAACTTTTTTTACAAACTTCAACCAAAAAAACATTTAAACTATGGCACCAATCATTAGGAAACAACTTAGAATGAATCCAAACCCTAAAATTGAAAGACTTTTTGGTAGATATCCTTTTCACTTTCAAAATCCCAATGAAAATATAGATATCCATGATAATGATACTAATAGACTCTTTAATAAAAGATAGTATAACCGTAATACCAATGATCTATTTAAGTTAGAATAAACCCAGACCCAAATAATCCACTACCATTTTGATAACAAATATGATGTCTTATTACAACTTATAGAAATAGGGCTAGGTTACCTTCAGACTTTAACCTAGAAAATTTGAGTCACATCATTAGTATGAGGGACCAAACCCATCCAAATCATGACCAAAATTCATGTAGAAATTCCATTGGTAGGAATAAATCAATATTAAAACCCACCAATGATAATCCCCATCCTGTATCCCATGTCCATATTGACAAATGGAAATTGGTTCTAAACAAACAAGCTTACCAAGACCAAAAACAAGTTGTGTTGGAGCAAATCTAAAGATTAAGCCAAGAGTTGGTTGATATAAAATCCTATGTTATTAATTCCATCACAAATCCTTCAAATCTAAAATAAAATAACCAAACATCAAACAATAGACAAATAATTTACGATCAGACCCTTACGTTACCATACTCACCATTTAAGGGCACATCATTTGCCCAAGAATGGAAATACAGGAAGGATGTTATCCAAGGATCAAAAGATGAGATTCAAACCTATAATAGAATGTATAAGTTATAATAATTGTGTCCTTACCCTTTTGATATAAACATGTTGAGAATACATTTTCCATCCCACTTCAAACCTTCAAATTTTAACAAGTATAAAAGAAAATGTGACCCTAGAGAACACATTATATAAATCTTTGTATATTTCTGAGAGATAGCTTATAGTGACAAAACATTTCTTAGGATTTTCCCATAAAACATAGGCATCCAAGCCCTAAAGTGGTTCTTATGTCTACCTAAAGGATCCATTAGTACCTTTGCAGATCTCTCTAAGAGATTTGTGAAACATTTTTTATATAACATAGGATATAAAATCAGTATGTTATACTTGCATAATGCCAAAAAAATAAATGGGGAAATTTTTTCGTCCTTACAAATGTGGTGAGGCCTAGCTAATATTTTTCCTTGGCCAATCCTCAAAAAAAAATGATTACCATCTTCAAAACCAACCTCAATGCCGAGATGTATTTCCACCTATTAGTCCATTACATGAACTCTTTTGATGAAATTATTGAAAAGGGGGTCTAAATCAAAAGGGAACTTATGGCCAAAGGACTTTTCAAAATTTTCCATAAAGATAACCAAGGATAGACACAATCTGATAAGCCCAAATTATTCAATAAGAACATGAACATATTAGATGATGGGGTAAGTGATGCTAAACATGTCTAAAACATCCAAAATATCCTAAACATTACCATCCCTAAGGGTCAACCAAATAAAAAAATTAAATGTATAACTTATACTCTTTATGTTAATCCTTTAAATAACTATTTCACAAGTTAGTTATTGCAAACATGATAGTGTTCCCAAAAACCAAATCATTTGAGAAAAATATGTTAAAACCAACATAGTATAAGGAACGTGAATATTGTTACTTTCATAAGATAAAATGTCACTCCATAAATAGATGCATGAAATCATATAACTTTTTCCAAGACCTAATTGATCATGAAGATAATTAAATAGAAGAAAATGCATCCACGTCAAAATACCAACACTTATGGACATACCAAGATCTCTTTCCTAAACATGACCAACCTTGTTCACAAATGAACCAAAGTCAAAATTAGACAAATAACATCAATTATGCTAAGCCTACCCATCCATTAGATGTAATCATTAGTCATATCAAACACATGGATAATCACATCACAACCATCAAAATCAAAACCTGATATTACATTATTACAACTAGGAAAACAAAAAACACTATCTAAAGGCCTCCTCTACCTACTTTTAAAGGCAAATAGAACATCAACAAGCAACTTGAGAAAACACCTACCAAGATATCCATTCTAGACCTTCTTAAAACATCAAATGCTTATAAATATATCTTATATAAAACCTTATAGTATTCAAGAGTCCCAAATGACATTGACCCATCCAAATTACAAGAACTCATTGGGTACTTGTCCTCAACCCATCAAATCAATTTTGACTAAAATGGCATCTCTCTTATGGTTCCATCTCATAACTTACACATATACATTGAATCCATCACTATAAAACACCAAGTAAATAGGGTAATTATATGTAATGGATCTAATCTAAATATTTTCACTTTAACCTTGATCTAACATTTATGTTATTCAAAAATAGCATTAGAGTATAACACCATCACCATAAAAGCTTATGAAAATGTAGAACAAAAATTATCTATAAAAATACATCTTCTAATCATGGTAGGATGTGTCACACATCAAACCTTATTACATGTCATTGATTTTGACCTTCCATATAACATTATCCTTGGTTATCATGGATTCATTCCATGAACATAATTCCATATAAACTTTAACAATGCATCAAATTCCCTCATTTCGGTAGGGAAGTTACAATTCCTAGTGACCCTCAACCCTTTCAATATTTTAAATTATTGTGAGGGTGATATAAAAATTAATTTATTATCCCATAAAATATTATGCATGTGAGGAAAACAAATCCACAACCTTAGAACCACCAAATCTTCCAAAATATATTCATCTAGATGATTTACCATCCACATTTGAAAACCCACCTTCCAAAACAATGTCTAAATCCCCATCTTCAAAATCCAAGATCAAGATCATTAACAAAGATATGGGATAATATGATATCCAGGATGCCTTCCATTTAGGCAAACTATACATTTATCCCAAAATTTGTGGCAGGCCTAGTTCAAACAAAAAGAAATTAAAAGTATCTTATTAGTTTGGTAAATCATCTTTTTTTAAAGGAGGACTTATTCCAGATGGGAAGATTGACAATTCAAATGATTTCTAACTATACAATGATGGTCTAGCTACTTATTTTAGAAAGAATGAGTATCTTATGGAAAAATAAACTAGGTGTAACATATACAAAGGTAAAGGCCTCAGTCTCCATGAATATGGCATCATATACCCTGTACTTTCCCAAGAAAACAATTCACACTGTGGCATTAGTTACAAACTTCATTAGTGGTGATCCATACGATTACATCAATGATTTTTCCACAATTTCTAAGGAGTCATGTTCTGACATTGAACTAGGTTTAGTTCATAGCCTTTATGAATACCTTGAATCTATAAACCTCTTCAATGACATAATCATTCTCACCCTTGAACTAAATTAGCTTGGTCTCATAGATTAGGACCAACATGATCCCATACCACTAAAACTTTTCCAAAATGACAAGGTAATTACATAATTCATGGGAATTAGAGACAAAATTATTTGGGAGACCATAAAAATGGATTTGAAATCATTTTTTACACATAAACATACTTTGGTGAGAAATAAGATTTCCTTAGTCACCAAAATTGAAAAATATAAAAAATCTAAGTCCCTTAGTGAAAACATCCCTGAAGCTCTATGGCAAGGAAAAAAATAAAGAAAAAAAGATGAATATCTTGGTGAAAATCTCTTTAAGGTGTTAATAGATTAGGAAATCAACCTTCCCCTTGCACCAACATAGTTTCAATATGGTTCCACGTTGTTCATTAAAGAAATTATTGATGTAAGCATTGGTACAAAGGAAAAGCCCAAACTTTTTAACCTTGTAACCACCCTTAGTCTTGAAGAATGGGAAATACTTGTCATTCTCTTAATAAAATTTGTAGAGTTTTTCACTTTGTCCTATGCAAACATGATAGGATTAGATTCATATCTTGTATTACATCACTTAGTTGTTCATGCAAATGTGAAACCTATCAAGCAAAAACTTAACAAAATGCATCTCAAAGTGGCATTACTTATCAAAGAATATTTGCAAAAATAACTGGAGGTTGGATTTAATAGGAATATTGATTACTTAGTTTGGATATAAAATATTATTCTAGTAAAAAAATGAATAAGGATTAGAGTGTATGCTGATTTTTTGGACATCAATAAAGCATGCCTAAAATACTATTTCCCTCTCCCTAGCATTGACATGATAGTAGGTTCAACTGTAGGACATGATATTTTGTCTCTTATAGAAGGTTTTTTGGGCTATAATTAAATTAAAAATGCACTTGAGGACCAACATAAAATAACATTTATCATTCCATGGGGCACCTTTTGCTACTAAGTCATACCATTTGGATTACAAAATATAGGTGCAACCTATCAATGAGTAATGATCTTGACATCTTCCATGACATGCTCCATGATATTGAAGACTATGTGAATGATATATTGGCTAATATAAAACTAGGGTAGTGTTTTGAAATTAATTTGCACCCTAGGAGGGGGTTATTTAGGCTCCCTCCAACCAAGACATAAAATGGGATCAACCTCAGGTCATGGTTATCCTATTATAGGTTTGAACCTCTAGATAAGGCTGAATTCCTCTTGATGGATCACCTAGACTAATGCTTCTACTTGGAAAATGGGATAGAGAGGGGGTAAAGGGTTACTAAGAGAGATAAAAATTTGATGCACCAAATTAAATGATAACTCACATAAGCATGAAATAAACACTGATGAAACATAAGAGAATGCTAGCTCACACAATCTCACAAACTAGCTAGTTTGCATGAGTGTTTCATAAACTAGGCTCACAAAGCAATGAATGAAGCAAAGAGGGACTCTAATATTCACACAAAATATCCATTAATGGAAGAAATATCATAATTTTAGACCTAAAAATAGCATTAAAACACCTAAAAATAGGGAAAAAAATAAGGATAATGGACATGGAAGACAATCCTTCACAATGCCATCATGCACAAGCTTACTAAACATAATTAAGAGGTAACAGATAGGTAAAGAAAATATTTATTACTTTAAGAGGTCTTTCATACAAATTTTTGATATGGTATATCCTTATCAAATGATATTCTCTTGATACACCCAAAATAATGTGAGTATATATTTCCAATGGGGAAAAAAGGGAGATGTAGAGAAAAGGGGAAGAGAGAGAGAAGGAGCGAGCAGACATAATTCAATAAATGAGGTCCAATCACTTTGATGGAGTCTCAACCACCTTTGGATCAATTAGAATTAATATTTCTTCCCAATTAACCATTAATTATCTCCAAATGATCTTTAATCCCCATGATTGGTTTAGAAACATACTAGAAGACAAGAGCCATGCTAAGGATGATGAGTCATGATCTAATAAAAAGGAAGAGCCTCTAAAGACTCTTAAAATTCATTTAATGCTCCACCTTCACTCTCCAACCACTAGATCTCTCTCTTAGATTTTTATGCCATCCTCCACTTGCCTTCATTATAAAGACAAAATTCTCATATCCATAGACTTGACTAAGCCATGATTATGTATGTTTTAAGTAGTTGCATGTACCTAATGAAAGTGGATGATAGCAATATGTCAAAAGATAAGACACTCCTTTCATAATCAAAACTTTGCCCCTACCTCAAACCCTAAACATAGGTTTACTATAGATGAAAACCAATCCCCTTATTGGTTTTCATATAGCTATAATTTCAAATGAAGATCTATAGGCTAGGGTTTTTTATCATGAACAAGATGTAAAACTTATGTTTGAGGGATTTTGAGAGGTTAAATTAATCTTTAATGGCATCCTACAATTCTATAGGGTTTGCTTTGGTAAAAAAATCATATTTGATCTCGCATTTATACATTTTCCTACCTTGGTGGTGAAATCTTTTGATCTGACATGTCCTCCCGTGTAGCATTTCCTTGGTATTATCATTTTTTTAAAACCTAACTATTATCACCTTGGACACATGTCTTTATCCTATGTCTCACTAGAACTCAATTGATTTTGATCCATTGATCTCTTCAGGAGTCTCATATGCTTGACTTCATTGTTGTTCATCAATCTTTGATTTGCATTTGAGATTATGACACATGTCAAATCCACATTGATCTTTATCTCATCTTTCAAAAATGTGACATTTGGCAGTCCCATATTGATCATTGATTTGTATTTTGAGATCATGCCACTTGGTAGTCTCACATGCCATTTAGGTTCATTGAAATTATTAACCTCATGTGCACCATCGATCTCTTCAACATGGTTGAATGTGACTATGACACTTAGAAATCATGCATGATTTTTGTAGACCCTACTATCAGTTTATGTGATCAAACATGCTTATGCCATGTGGTGACCTTGTGTGCCATTGATATTTTTTTAAATAATATAATCAAATATGGTCCATTTATATGCTTGAAAGTCACCATGATTAAGATACTTGGCACCAATGGATTTATTCTCATGATCTTCTAACTTGTTTACTTTGTGTTTGCCATCGATCTCCTCAACATAGTTGAATGTGACTATGACACTTGGAAGTCACATGTGGCTTTTGTGGAACCTCACCATCAATTCATGTGATCAAATGTGCTTACACCACATGGTGACCTTGTGCATAATTTAGACTCATTAATTTTTTGACCTCATGCGCATGCCCGTGTACCATTGATCTTTGATGTTGGCCTCCAAGATTACACCACTTGGCAGCCATGCATTCAACTTTAGACTGTTGAATATTTTTGAATCCAAATGGCTATTTTTTGTGTCTTTAACTTGACGTCCTTAGGAATGTCCCACACTGCTAGATCATTTTTAAGGCATATTCTTAGCTCAAACATGTGAATTATTTTTCTCAAATGAACCAGGTAGATTGTGATTGAACTTAGACCTTTGAAGGTCATTGATTATGAACTTAGTTCATTATCTTGTCTATAAAAACCAATTCCTTTATTTATTTTTTATATATTTTTACTCATTGAGAAAAGACAAATGAGCCAAAACCCTAAAGGGAGTCATTCATTCCTTTGATCCTCAAACCATGGTTACAGATGGAGATGCCCAAGCTATACTAGCAAAATCTTTATATGCAGGCTAATTTTGGCCAACATTTTTGGTGACCTCTTAGGATTGCATACCTGTTATGCAATAGATTAATTGTCTTGTATGATCTATTGGGCATACAAGGGCATAAGTCTTTCTTCCCCACTGATATGAAACTAATATAAGGCTTCCCTTTTATGAATACCTCTTGTTGAAGAAACAAGACCAACAAGAAACAAATCTAATAAATGTGCCCAAGGCACTTATGGAAAGGGAAACACACAATTGAAAAGAAATTACATAAGGCACTTAGAGGAAAACATAAAAAATTGCTCTAATATATACAATGGTCGTAACTTTTAAGTACCTTCCTCCTGAATCAAATGGGAAACTTTTAGCATTCTTCACTTGTAATAGACCAGGATGGAAATACCTTATTTTGGAGGCACCAAAATTGGTGAACCAAGTTTCTTGATTGCCAATCCTTTTAACGTGCTCTCTAATAAATTAAATGGGATAAACATGTCTCCAATGTAAACATACCGGTCCTAATCTTCAAAGCTTGCTTCATTTTGGACAATAAAAATTCTTGCAATCTTCTCACTTGATAGATCTTGATTTAACCAATCTTCTTCAACCCTAAAAATATCAGTACTACCTTTAAGTGATACTTCATTTTGTGATTGATAAACTATGACAACCTTATTCACAAATGGCTAATCAAAGTGTCATATTTAGCTCTTAGTAGCCTCTTGAGGAGTCTCCACTTGTTCATCCACCACTTGTAACTCATTTACTAAGTTACCAAGACTACTTCCAATTACCTTAGTTAACTCATAATTACCTAGTAGCAACATATAGATTGCTTCAAAAAATTCAAACAAGTCATCATATTTGTCTTATTCAACCCCTTCATTCACATTTGAAGCATCATTGAGGACATCAAGTTGTAAGTCAACTACTGCAAGCTCTTCAATCTCATCAAGATCTAATCTATGGTAGTTAGATTGCACTTATTCTTTTGTAAATAAGGGAGGCTCATTATTGTAGGCCAAGTCCAACTCATCATCATCTTGATGCTCTCCATTATTATGCTTCTCAAATTGTATCTCTTATTCACTTGAGATGTCTCCATCATCAACCTCACTCAATATTTCATCTTGTTCTTCAACTATAAATGAGGGTTGATGTGACCATCCAAGGTCCAAAACATCACACTTGTCTTTCTTAAGGTCTAATTTACATTCCTCTCACTCCAATCTATCAAGGATACCTTCATTTGACACCTCATCCTAAAGTGGACTAACCTCTAGTACTTGCTTTTGATCCTCTTTTTTGCCTATGTATAATAAACAATGATTAGTCCATTCAAGATCTCCCCCATATTCAACTTGAGGATTGTCCTTTTCAAGCTCTAATTAGTTGGTGACAAAGCCATTCTAAGAAGGTTGGTCCAAACCTAATTTTTCATATTCTAAATGAAATAGAATTCCTATCATGATCCCTTCCTCATAGACACTTTTATTGTCTTCTAGTGGCTCACCTATGACTGTAAGTTCCTCCTCTATTCTTTGTAAAATAGGATCTTTCACTGAGAGGGAGATGGTGGGAGGATGAAAAATTTCACCTTGCTTATAGATTAGGAGAGTATCCTTCCAACTAGGTACTTTGAAGGTTCTTTTAGGTGGTTCTTGATGAAAGGAAGAATAGTCTCATAACTCTTGTAGGGTAAGTTCATTGAGTTGAGCTCACACCTCTTTTTCTTGAATTGGTTCCTAGCTACCATAACTAGCACTTTATCTTTCTTCTTTATTCCTTCCTTGACTAATTTACATAAGTGGAATGTGTAAGATGCAACCAAATTTTCCTCTTCCTAAATGAGTATAGGAGAAGGTTTTTTCACAAGAGAGGGTATGACATAGTCAGGGTCATTGGTGTAGGAGAATATCCATGATGGGATGGCTTCATGTTCTTCAACTAAATGGTCTTTAATGATTTGCTTGACTCTTGAAAAAGGTGAGCTCTAACAAAGTGGACCAAGAGGTTGGGTTTGAACATAAACAAGAGTAGGAGAGGGTAATTGAGTTCTAGGGCTAGTTATTCTCATTCTCAAGAACAATTAATAGTCATTTTCTTTCCTGGCTTGGTCTTGCCTAACCAAGAACTCTTCTTGAAACCTCAACTCTTGCTCCTGAACAAAAAATTGGTGTTTAATATTTCCTTACTACCTATAACACTATTCTACCCTATTAATCTCTCTTATTTCCTTATAAATATCAAATTTTATCTCCATAAGACTCTTTTCTAGATGACTAGAGAGAGATAAACTCTGACAAGGTTGATACACTAAATCTTGAGAGCCACTTGGGGTGAAACCATAAACATTTCGAATTTGATATTAAGGATAAGGAATGAAAGAATGTGTATTATGATCAAATGAGTGAAGATACATACCAAAAAATGATAATTATGCACTTCGGCTACTTAAACTAGTAGATAAATACTTGGAGTAGCCATTAATGTTTGCACACATGCCTCCAAATGCTGATTAGGTGAAGAAAACACCAAAACTCTCCACTTAGTGAACAATGTAGTCCCATCAGGTATGATATAAACTATTATGGACTTAATTTTGACCCTAAGATGGGGTGTTTTAGGCACCCTCCAACCAAGCCATAAAATGGGAACAACCCTAAGCTGTGGGTATCCTATTATGGGGTTGAATCTCCAGAGAAGGTTGACTTCCTCTTGATGGATCACCTAGACTAATGCTTCTACTGGGAAAAAGGATAGAGAGGGGGTAAATGGTTACTAAAAGAGATAAAAATTTGAAGCACCAAATTAAATTATAACTCACATAAGCATGAAATAAACACTAATGAAACATAAGATAATGTTAGCTCACACGATCTCACAAACTAGCTAATTTGCATAAGTGTTTCATAAACTAGGTGCATGAAAAAATGAATGAATCAAAGATGAATTCTAAGATTCACACCAAGTGTCCATTAATGTTATAAATATCACAATTTTAGACCTATAAATAGCTTTAAAACACCTAAAAATAGGCAATAAATAATGACAATGGACATGGAAGACACTCCTTCACAATGCCATCATACACAAGCTTATTAAACACAATTCAGAGGTAAGAGATAGGTAAATAAAATATTTATTTCTTCAATAGGTATTTCATAAAAAATTGATAAGGTTGAGCCTTATCAAATGAGAGTCCCCTGATACTCCCAAAAAAATATGAGTATATATTGCCAATGGGGAAGAAAATGGGAGATATAGAGAAAAGGGGAAGAGAGAGAAAAGGAAAAAGTAGACAAAGAATAATAAATGAGGTCTAATCACTTTGATGGAGTCCCAACCACCTTTTAATTGATTAGCATTAATTCTACCTCCCAATTAACCATTCATTAGCTCCAAATGATCCTTAATCCCCTTAATTAGTTTAGAAACATACTAGAAGATAAGAGCCATGTTGAGTATGATGACTCATTATCTACTAAGAAGGAAGAGCCTCCAAAGACTCTAAAAATTCATTTAATGCTCCACCTGCACTCTCCAACCATCAGATCTCTCTCTTAGATATTTATGCCATCCTCTACTTACCTTCATTATAAAGACAAAATCCTCATATCCATGGACTTGACTGAGCCATGGCTATATCTATTTTAAGTGGTTGTATGTACATGTTGAAAGTGGATGATATGACTTAATCAAAAGATAAGACACTCCTTTCATAATCACAACTCTGCCCCTACCTCAAACCCTAAACATAGGTATACTATAGATGAAAACTAATCCCCTTATTGGTTTTCATATAGTTATAATTTCAAATGGGGATCCATAGGCTAGGGTTTCTTGATCATGAACAAGACGTAAAATTTACATCTAAGGGATTTTGAGAGGTTCAACTAAGCTTTAATGACATCTTATAATTCTATAGGGTTTACTCTAGGAACCTAGATCATATTCAATCTTTAATTTATATATTTTCCTACCTAGGTGGCAAAATATTTTGATCTGACATTTTCACCCATGTGGCATTTCCTTGTGCTACTCATTTCATTTTAAAACTTGACCATTATCACCTTAGACACACATCTTCATCTTGTGTCTCACTAGAACTTGATTAATTTTACTATGTTGATCTCCTTAGGAGTCTCCTAGCCTTGACTTCAGTATTAGCCATCGATCTTTGATTTTCAATTGAGATTATGACACTTGGTAGTCCCACATTAATCTTTATCTCAACTTTAAAAAATTTGACAATTGGCAATCTTATGTTGAACTTTGATTCAGCTGTCAAGAGTGTGTCACTTGTAAATCTCATGTGCCATTTAGGCTCATTGACTTCTTAACCTCATGTGCATGATTGATCTCTTTATCATGGTTTAACATGAATATGACACTTGGTAGTTTTGCATGGTTTATATGGATCATGTTGTCAGTTCATGCAATTAAACACACTTATGCCATGTAGCAACCTCACATGCCATTGATCTTTGTCTAAATAATATGATCAAACATATTTTGTCAATATAATTTAAAGTTACTGTGATTGAGACATTTGGTACCAATGCATTTATTTTTTATATCTTTGAACTTGTTGACATTATGCTCATCCTTGATCTCTTCAGCATGATTAAACGTGACTATCACACTTGGTAATTACACATGGCTTCTATGAACCCTTGTTTTTAGTTCATATGATCAAACACATTTAATCCACATGGTAACCTCATACATAATTTAGGCTCATTGACTTCTTAACCTCGTGTGCACGCCCACATGCCATTGATCTTTGATGTTTGCCTTTGAGATAGTGCCATTTGGTAGACTTGCATTCAACTTCAGCCTATTGAAGATTTTTGAATTCAAATGGTTATTTCTCATGGCTTTAAATTGACATCATTAGGCATGTCCCACACTCTAGATCATTTTTAAGGCATATACATAGCTCAAACTTGTGAATTATTTTGCTCAAATGAACCAGGCAGATAATGTTTGAACTTAGGCCTTTGATGGTCATTGATTATGAACTTAATTCATTATCTTGTCTGTGAAAACCAATTCCTTTATTGGTTTTCCATATAGTTACACTCATTAATAAAAGGCAAATGAGCCAAAACCTTGAAGGGATTAATTCCTTCCCTTTATCCTTAAACCATGGTTGTATATGGAGATGCCCAAGATATACTAGAAAAAGCTTTGTATGTAGGCTAATTTTATCCAACAGGTAGACCATCCTCCATTTTTACACAAAATCTTTGAAAGGTTAAGGGAGTATAAATTATGTTTGAATCCTAAGAAAAGTATTTTTTTATCATGTCAGGAAAACTATTAGGATTCATTAAATCTAAAATAATCATTGATGTTGATCCATATTAATTAATAGCCATAACAAAAATACCTCCCATAACAAATATCAAATAGCTTCACAGTTTTTAGGCAAAATCCAAGCCATCAAAAGTTTCATATCACAAATTATAGATAAATGTCAACCATTCACACATATTCTCAAAAACGATACTATATTTAACTAGAATGAAGGATGTTGATAGGAATTTGAAATTTTCAAACAATATGTTTCCAATCCACCAATATTAATGCCACCCATTCTTAGGAAACCATTGATACTATACATATTAACAACTTAGTATACCTTGGGAGCTCTTCTAGCATAACATGATGAATAGGGGATCGTAATAGCCATATAAATTTCCATTTGAATTAACATCATAATTATCTTATTTCATCATCATAATCATATTATTGCATCCTTTTGACATCAAATCCATCAATAAATCCATTATAACATCATCAAACTATCTTGCATAGAATTTTCATTTGAGTAACCACATATCAAGCAATGAAGAGTGAATCCAAGTCAATGAAAGATAGGCCTTCATTATTGGTAAGTGAAGATACATATTATTTTTCCTCTTTCAAGCCCTATCAAAATTTTATGATATATTTAAAATAGGATTTAATTATAATTATTGATTTCTTGTTAAATTAAAAATTATGTCATTTACAAAACCAACCCTGTGTAGATAGATATATGGTTCTTGAAATTGATGAATCACACGTCGACTTCAAACCTTTTTCCGCTATCACAAGTCAGTGAGAGTCAAACATTAAATTATAAAATCTAATTACTTGTTCCTTTATTGTAATTACTATATTTAGTATATGCCACTTATCAAATCATTGTAAGTTATTTCAAGCTTTTACTTTAAAAATCATGCTTAAATACCAAATTTAGTAATTTGAATTTGCATAATAGTTTATATCTTAATTAGATTACATAATTCATCTTAATCCAAGTTAGGAGAAAAAATTCATAACCTATCAAATTTATAGTGTCCAAATATTCATATGAGGAGTTGGAGGACATGTCTCAAATTCTATATGCAAGTATGTTGGGAAGTCTAATATATGCAATGGTCTATATAATGCCTTAAATTTTACAAGTAGTGGGAGTAATTATAAGGTACATGTCCAATCCAAGCAAGAAGAATTAGACAATAGTGGAGAGGCTCTTCATGTATCTAAGAGGAAAATATGATCATGTGATTTTCTATTAAGCGATGCCTAATGGAAGTATGAATTTGAGTCTACATGAGTTTATGTATTTTGATTAGGTTGGAGATCTTGAATGTTGTAAGTATAATAGTGGATATGTATTCAACTTGTTTGGTGGAGTTATATGTTGGATGAGAATAAATTAGTCCAATTTTATGATATCTAACATCAAACCTAAATATATTGTAGTGACTCATGCAAGAAAGGAAATAATTTGGATTCAAAGGTTGTGTTCTAATATTGGGTTGTCTCAAAAGCATGTAAAGATAGGATTTGATAATCAAATTGAAATATTTATCTAAAATAACCATAAGTTTCATTCTCTAATAAATCACATTAACATGTAATATCATTTTGTTATGGAAAATGTGGAAAATAGAAAGATAACTCTAGAGAAAGTGGACACAAAGGAAAATGTTGTAGATTCATTAACAAAGGCAATGAGTGTTGAGAAATTATATTGATGTTTAAAATAAATGGGTATGGATACCTATAACTACTAAGGTATGAGTATTTGATCCCTTATGCAAAGTGTTCAACAAGTGGGAGATTTTTTGTAATGTTTCAAATCTACATGAATCTATGCATTGTGAAAGATATACTTGTGTAGGGTGTTATGCAGGTGAATGACATAAGCTGGTATAGCTATGCAATGTTTTGTGGATATTATGTTTGATAGTTACACAAGGTTTTTATCATGTGATTTTTTTTAAATGTTTGAGTTGCTATAAGGTATTATGAGGAGTTGTGCAACACGTTGAGTTATGAAAGTTTATCTGAAGGTGAATTTACACTTATCTAACTAAAGTTGTTAGAATGAAGAGGTGTTAGTAACTATATATTGGAGGTTTAACATAGACCTATTTAAGATCATTACATGTTCATCACATGGTACAATGGTGGTTGCATGAAATATTCATTTGCATGCACAAAGTTACAAACAAAGTATTGGTGATAAGCATGATTATTCTCACAAAGACAATGGATCTGACGTAGAAGATCTAACTAGATTTTATTGTATATGTGGAATAAAGGTTGTTATGTGATACATTTTCATGATTAACTATGTGTATGTATAATATATATAAAAACATTGTATTAAGGTCTTAGAACCTTATAACTTATATTTTCACTGTAAGACCATTCATTTTGTGTGAATAAAAAGTAGGTTTATGTGTTAGGTTTCTTAATTAACATGGTTTTCCATGATAAATGTGTCAATATGTATATATGTATTCTTGCCAAATTATCTTTTTGTTGTTAAGATTCGTAATTGTAAATTTACCCCTTATGAAACTCTTTGTTATGTACGGGTTATTCCCAACACTTGGTGGGGCATACGTACACCCAACCTCTCCAATATGGACAAAATTAAATACTAAGGATATTGAGGTCCTTGACTTCCTCAATTTGATTGATTTCCTTTCCCATTGGTGGAGTGTATATTTAGTCACCCTCAAAGTCATCCCCCTCATCCCATCGGATGAAAACTGACTAAAGCCACCCTTACCCCTCTTTATTAAGAAGAGGGAGTAAAGAGATTATATGGGTAGAGGCATCATGAGAGGGTCTCTCTCTCTCTCTCTCTCTCTCTCTCTCTCTCTCTCTATATATATATATATATATATATATATATATATATATATATATATATATATATATATATATATATATATATATATATATATATATGTATGTATGTATGTATGTATGTATGTATGTATGTATGTATGTATAGTTGGTGATTGGGGTTGAGTTGGAAACTACAAATATTCACCCTTAATCAACTTTAGGGCCACATGACCCTACCCACCGAGATATCTATAGATGGGTTTGAGGGGGAAATTGGGGTCAAAAAAATTGAGGGAGACTATCTATAGTCACCAACTCTATCTCTTTCTCTCACTATATGTGTGTGCGTGTGCATGTGTGTGTGTGTGTGTGTGCGTGTGTGTGTGTGTGTGTGTGTATTTGAGTGCCCTTTCTTGATGTCATTATTTATAAAGCACTCATATCCCTTACTTTATACCTGAATATATATATATAAGAAGAAAAGTGTCAGCGTCTTTTATTCCATCATGAAGAGGTGAAAAGATACAATAAGAAAGCCAATTAAAAAATTGGTTAAAAAAGAGGAAGTACAGAAGCACCAACAATAACAAAATAGTGGTATAAAATAAATAAAATATAGAAAAGTCTCCCAAGGAAGTGAATGCCTTGACCTGATAGAGGAAACATAGAAATATAACCAATACTTAACAAGAGAGAAAATCACCAGATTAAGTGAGAGGGATATCACTCATAATGAGAGGGCCACTTTTTCACTTACCTAAAGGTGTACCACTCCAACCATGAAATCACAAGCACTTTTATCAAGATCATCTACCTCAAAATTATGTTCCTGATAGACGTGTGTGAAGGTGGCCTGCTAAAAGTGAGTGATCCGTTCCTTGGATCTATTGTAGAGATGAGTTAATTTAGTGTGGTTGCATTTTTACCTTCTATTCATCCAATTATAGACAAGCTGAGAATCCAAAAAAATGTTGATTACATGGAGGCCCCTTTCCAAAGCTAAGTTTAATGTTGTTAAGATGGATTTTAGCTCCACATAATTATTAGTTTGTATCCCTGCCCCTTGTTGGAAAAGGATGACAATGGATTGAAAATGAAGAATTCCCCCAATGCCACTAGGACTAGGATTCCCATGTAAAGCATCGTCTATGAATACATGTGGGAGAGAGTTTTCAAATAGGAAGGGGAGAATGGAATGCCTAGGGGAAACCACCACCTTGTGTTGAGGCTCTAAGGAGTATCATACCTTGAACAATGTGGTAATAACCAAAGGAGAAATGCCATTGAAAATAGCCTCATTTCAAGTGAGCTAGATGATCCAACACATTTAAAGGGACAAGCATTTATGAGTTTATGAAAGGCCCCTACAATGTGACCAATTATGACATACTTCCAAGAGAGTCTCTCTGGTCCAAATGTGTGGGATTTACAATTTGTATATAGCACTGTAGACTTCCTTTGTGAAGGAGTAGTTTAAAAACAAGTGATAAGCATTTTCAACATGATTTTTGCATAGGTGACACAAACCAGAGCCCTACCATCCCCTCTTCCATAAATTATCCCAAGTGAGTAATTTATTACTCAGAGCTAACCAAAAATGTAAAATAGTTTTTGGAGGAGCCTAAATATGCCAAAGGCCCTTCCACCACCATTGATGATTTTATTGGCCCTGATAGATTCTTAAATCCCTATAACCAAGCTTGACAACATATTGGCCTCCTTCTTGGTTATAATCCCATGAGAGCTAGTCTTGTTTCATAGAAAGAAAAATAGAGTAAGATATTAAGCTCAGGCGATATATAGTCTAAATAATGTTATCCTCACCAGTCAATCCAATCTCAAATGCTAATTTCTATCCTTCTATCTAATTGGTGCACTTGCCCCTATCATTAAGATCTATAAGAAAAAACAAGGAAATCCTACTCAAGGAATTTTGAAAAGAAATTGGAAATAAGTGATCTACAGTAAAGTTGACTATAGCATCACTGCTAATAAGAACCTTTGAACCATTCCTAAGATCCCATGTTAACTAATTCCTAATGAGATTAAAGCTAAGGATGATTGCTTTCCAGAGATTATAAGATCTAGCATATGTCTTAGGTAAGGTTCTAATCCACTCCTCAATGGAAAGAGGGAAAGTGTACTTTTGTTGTAGAATCCATTGCCAAAGACTATTTTTAGTAATGAGACTCTAGACCCCATTGGTTGTTAGAGCAGTGAAGAAGAGAGATAAATCTTTGATGCCCCATCTACCTTCACTTTTTGGCTAAGTTTTAGTGTGTCATTCAATAAGAGGAATGCTCCTATGTTCCTTGTTTCTTGACCAAAGGAAATGAATACATAAACTACAGATCTTGTTGAGGATCATCGAGGGAAGAAAAGCAAGGGAGAGCCAATAAATAAGGATGGCTTCCAATACACTCTTGATCAAAACCAACCTCCCCACCATGGGTATCCACCTATTGCACCATAGATAGATTCTCTTTTTTATTTTATCAACAAGCCAAAACCAATCTTGTTTTTAATAGTCATTTGCTTTTATAGTGAACCCCAAATATTTTATGCCTTCAACAAGATCAAGATCATTGAAAGGTAGCACTATGATAATGTGTTCCATAATAACATTATCAATGTGAAAGAAGTATTAGTAGATTTTTGAGCATTTATAACCATACCAGTAGTTAAGGAGAACAACTTTAGAATTTGATCTAGGCATTTTTCTTCTTGTATAGATCCATTCTCAAAAATGAGAATATCATCTGCAAAAAAAAATGAGTAATATGAGTGTTTCTGGCAATCTTGACTCCCCTTAAAAGTTCAAAGCTGATATCTCTAGTAATATGCCAACTAATAGCTTTAGCCACTAGCAAGAATAAAAGTGGGGAGAGAGATAGCCATATCTAAGACCATGGGAAAGGGAAAAAAAGGGGAGGCAGATCCATTTATGAGAACATAAGTGGTCAACTGATAATAGTCCTCTATCCAGTTAATGAAGGCTAGATTAAGACCAATTTGGGTGAGAATGAGCCTGATATAGAGCCAATTGATGTGATCAAAAGCTTTAAATAGGTCAAATTTAAGGAGAAATGTATGCTATAATTTTGTCTTGATAGTATGGATAGCCTCTTATGTAGAACCAATGGCTTCATGAATGAGGAAATTATCAAGAAAACCAAATTGCTCGAGACAGATGTGCATGGATAGAATAGGTTTAAGATGAGCACCAATGATTTTGGTTATGAGCTTGTATATGTAATTACACAAGGAAATAGGGCAAAAGTGATCAAAGCTTATGAGATTATCACCTTTTCAGATTTTTACAATAAAAGTCAAGGAGAAAGGTGTATGTAATCTATTAGTCATGTGTGATTCCTCCACTACATATAATAGATGACTGGCAATAAGATCCCAGAAGCCAAGTTAAAATTCCATCATCCATCCATCTAGACCTAGATCCTTCCCAACCTGAAAATATTTGAGTGTCATGAGAAGCTCCTCTATCAATATGGGACTAAAAAGAAGTTGATGTTGTTGTTCCTCCACCCATCCATCAAAGGAGGATACATCCATAATGTCCCAAATACTTTCCTTCATCTTCTTGGTATAAATGTTTTGATAATGAGAGATATCTACCCTCAAGATTGAGACAAAATTAGTGTAATCAGCTCCAGTGTTGTCATTTATGTTCTAGATCATGTTCTTAGCCCTACATGCCATAGCTTTCTAATGAAAAAAGTTAATATTGTCATCTCCTTCATTGATCTAGGTTGAGCAACTCTTCATTCTCCACTTTACTTCCTACCAAGCCATAATTCTGGTCTTTTCCTATTCCAAAGTGTCTAGTTCTCTTAGATTTTCTTCCTAAAAGACATCCTATTGGTGTGAGGCAAGATAAATATTGATATTTTCTTCCACTTGAATGATTTTTTTTCTCATTGTCTTCAAAGAGTTCCTTTGACTAGGTCTTGGCCACATCCTTGACCTTGATGATATTTATCTATAAGCTGACCATGGCATGTTCACCAACCCTTAGAATGAAGGGGGTCTAAGAATCTTGAATAAGCTTGTGAAAGTCCTCATATCTAAGCTATTTGGGATTAAATTTAAAAGGAGTAAGGGGATTCTTTAGACCATGAAATAGCTCCAATTTTATGGGGCAATGATTAGAAGTAAATTGTTTTAAATTGGAAACCTTATAAGCTTTCAAATGCAATGAGAGCTCTTCCTTAAGCATGAATCTATCTAATATTTTTGATATGCCTTGTGAGCTTGTGTGGTGATTAGACCATGTAGGTTCCATTTTATATGGTATAGCATTAATTAAGTAGTATGAATCCATGAAATGTAGAAAATAATCAGTAAGTGGGTCCTACCTTGTTATCTAGCCCCAAACTTCATTGTATTATGTAGTAAAATTCAAATAACACCCTATTATGAGATGGGGCATTTGTAAGATTCGAGAGCCAGCTAGTGATTCCTAGAAGTCCTTATGATTTGAGGGTGCATAGACATTAAGGATATCCAAATCTTGGTTGAGAACAAGATAATGGAGAGAGACCAACATGTATTTTGGTGTTAACTAGATGGAATTGTATGCTAGTGAGGAATCCTAGTCGAGAGCCAACCCTCCCAAGTTACCTGTAGAGCTACTAACCTAAAAGGTCTATTCAAGACAGAGTTTTTTAAGAATTTTGCTTGTCACCACCTCTAAGAGCATAGTTTCCTAGATGAGCAAGATATTTGGTTTGTGTTTCTGAACCAGTCTTTTTAGCGACCATTTTTTACTAGCCATCCTAATGCCTTTAGCATTAAAAGATGTAAGGATCATCTAGTCACCTTCCTTTGGGATGCATTGTTAAGGGCCCAATTAATGGTGTGTTGTTTTTCAACGAGAACCTCACGTTTAGAATCCATTTTTTCATTGAAAATTTTTGAGTGCCTACCTATGATGATCTATTGAGAAGTTACTTTATGGGTTCCCAAGCCTCCAGCATGTCGATTGCCTTCATGTGGCTTTTAAAGGGCCTTTTGTGTGAGACCTAGTTTGGTATCAATGATCACTAGAATGCTCTAAGTTGAAAGAGGAAGTAGGAGGTGTGTAATTTGTAATGGCCACATTCATTAGTATCTTTTAAGCATAAGGAGAGAAGCTTGAAATAATCTCTACTACAAATAGAACCTCTAAAATATTTTGACCTTGAGTTGGAACATTCATATTATATCCCAAAACATGTGTGGGGATCTCCTTTAAACTATCCTCTTGTCCTTGGATGACACCACCACAAACTTACAAGATGTGAGATATATCTTTCAAGGATTCAACTGAAAGTAAATATTCCTATCTGAGGACTTATGTAATGGTGACATAGGAGTGAATAAACCATCTTCAAAGACTAGTATTTCCTAGAGGCTTGAGTTTGGTTATTGAGAGCTAGAATGGGACTGGTGAAAACTTGGTGAAGCCTGCAAAATTCCTTTTGTATCAACAATCTCTATTGACCTTCTCATCGTCTCCTACCCTATAGACTTACCTTTAATTTCTTGTTTCTATAGAGAGTCCTCTACCCATTGGACCAATTGATGGGAGTACAAGAAAGCATACTGAATGTGTCCATATGTGTGACATAGATAGAATTTAAATGGAACATTCTTATAGTCTAATGTTTGTAGAATATGGGCTTCCCCTGATGTAATCTCCATGGAATCCGATAATCCACTAGAGATATCCATTTCTACACAGATTTGAGCCACTATTGTATTTTGGTTCAATAGAGTGTTGGGATCCATTTTGATATGTTTTCCAAGGGAATATCTAATTTTTTTAAGATTTTAGGCTCCCCTAACTCAATATGAAGTCTTGGTAACTTTTCCCATATAGAGAGGGGTTTTATGTACTCCCTATTTGGGTCAAATCTAGCTTACCATCTGGATATATGGAGTGTTGAGTGACCCTAGAACCATGGCCCTTCCATTTTGATCATCTCCCTATCTTTTACAAACTAAAAAATGAAGATGATGAATCATTTTTCCCCTTTATGGATGGTGGGATTATATTCTATCATTACTTCCCATGTGTTTTTTGTCTAGCTAAGAAGATTTGTGTCCTTATAATATCTACTATGGAATCAGCTGATGAGTGCCTACTCTATGTATTTGATCACAATTTCCATATAGTGCCTAGGATTGATGAATGTGGGTGTGGGAATTAAATCAAGCTTAATACATTTATGTTTATTCCTTTTGATGTAGCATCGCTATGTTCTGGCTAAATGGTCTGAAGGATCTATAGATCTATAAGAGAGATTGGGATTTTTGTTAGGGTTACCTCCATCTGAAGCCTATGAGGAGAAGAGAATAGGATCATTGGTCTATCCCAACTAGTGGAAAAGTCCCTTGTCCCCATCACCTATATCATCTTCTACAAGATGCTCTACCATGTTTGTGAAGGGAACTTACATTGTTTCATATGTAAAACTCTATGGAAAACCCTAGAAACTACTCCATGCATCCACTCCTCATTCTCCACCTTCAAAAGTATATATCACCCTAAATATATATATATATGAGATGCCATTATATATATATATATATATATATATATATATATAAGTAATGGCATAAATATATATATATACCTATCTTTATGCCATTACTTATGAATTAAGTGATATGAGTGAGAGATAATTAACCACTCGAATGATGACCTAATATATCTAGTTGTGGGAGAGGAGTGATAAATATTGAACCAAGCAACTAATGGCCTACTATATATAGCTAGGGGAGAGAAGTGAGAGATAGTGAACCACTCGACTGATAAAAGAGGTAGATGGACTTAGTTGGGGTTGACAGCATATATAATTTAGTTGGCACTCTAACTAGAAGATAATAGGTGTCTTATTATATATCACTAGGCTCAACCATAAGGATATGATTATATACGAAGGGGATCCATAAAATGAGTTTAAGGGAAATTATAGTTAGGCTCTCAACAAAAAAATGGTGACTCTTTATAGTTGATCCTATAGAAAGGTAAATGCCCCATCCTTATATATTTGTTCATTTCATATGGTCTAAAACATCTTACCCTAAGAGTGAGTAAAAAATTGAAGATATCATTATTGGTTAATCTTATAAAACATGGGTACTTGAGGATAAATCCACTTAGGATCCTTTATAAGAGTATAATGTAAAAATGAGGTTTCAACAAAACACTTCTAATATTTCCACCACTAGAGTGAATTCAATACAATTTTATCCAAATGTTTTATAGGTAAATTTAAATAACTTATTTAAAGGATTCTTGGTCATTAATGTGGAGATTTAACTTTGGATTTTAGTCAAAATAAATCACTAGTGGCTCTAGATAAAATATCCTAAATATTAAAAATCATTTTATTGAATAATTTGAGGGCATGAAACCATGATTCTTAAACAGAAGTGACATCATGAAATTTGCTAACTAATGATCACCATACTAAGTTTTATTGATAGTAATCCTATCACTATATTTATTTCCATTTCATAAAATACAAGGCTTGATAGAATCTTATACATTCCAAATACTCTTATCCATAAAATTCACCTCAATATTAATTGTAACTCAAGTGATAATAAGGGTTTCAAATCCCAAGGCTTTCCATAGATCTTCTATAAGGATCTCCAACAGAAATATAATACCGTAGAAGTATATTCCAAGCTAGGTTTCCTTTTACATCTTAGGCTATATATTGAATACAAAGCAATGCCTTATATTTGGACATCAAATAACCCCATACAACCAGCTTCTCTTGGAAATCAATAATATTCCCAAGCCACACAGTGAAAACTACTACCATTTTCATAATTTGCCTATAATAAGTCTATAATAATATTTTTGAAGATTTTTCCAAGTTTCCTTAGAAGGCACCCACCTCAAGGATTAGTAAACATGGATTGCAATGATAAATTTGGAGCATATTTGAAACTTAATATTGAAAAAGAGTAACTTAATAATCTAGTAAGAAATATTATTTTATACCCTATTGATGACATAATTCCATAACTTGAAAGGAAAAAAAGATACCAAGAAAATGAAATATTTCATCATGTTGTATCCATTTCCATGAATTTTATTTGGAACCATAGAGAAAGGGGATCAAAGGATTTCTTATAAAAATGTGTTTTCTTTCATGTAATGCTAGAACTAGAGGCTAAATTAAATGTATCAATACAATACATTACATCTCTAATAGACTCTTATTTTAAACTAAAGTGAGAAAGGATTCATTATAAAAATGATCACTCACTAGCTGAGAATAATATTTAACATGAAGGGATATTCATTTTACAAGCCCTTGGAAAATAAAATTAGTAATATGATATCCAAATCCTTCAACAACAATCACATAAAGTGGATTAGAAAGAGGATATATCTGATAAATAGATCAAAAATGCCAAATTTAATAGAATACACAACATTAATAGCTAAACAAGTTCAAACATTAATAAATAACATCTTAATTTAATTAAGAAAATTGGGTGAAAACTGTATCTTGTATCATAGAAAAAAAAGAATGGCCATATATGAAATCACAAGCCATTTTAAAATGTAAGTTAGTGAAAATAAATTATTTATTGGACTTATAAGCCCATTCCATCCCTTCCAAAAAATAACTATATTATCCTTAATGTATCTAATTTTGATGAAACCTATATGTTCAAGCCTAAAAATTAGCAAGAGAATATTGTTGATGTGCATAGCCAAATATTTAGTAATGGTATTAGAAGAGAATTTAACAACATGATGGGCTGCTAATTTATAATCAAAGTGGGATCACCAACCTTAGGTATGATTTGATATACCCTCTTTTAATAATACTTCCCAAGGTTTTGGTTTGAAATACTTCCAACTAAACTTAATAAAAATCATTACGTACTATCCCGAATAGTTTTTAAAAATTTGGAAATCCATCACATCCAAGTTCTTTGTCATTTTCCATGTTCATAAAAACTTCATGGAGGTCATAAAAAATTAAAAATTAAACATAAATAATGTGTTGATATTGAAAAATATGACAAGGCACAACATCTAAGCATTATCTAAGGGCTTCCTCTTGTGTTGGAGAAGGTTCTTTTTCTTTGAAAACTTTCTTGTGTAAATACATAAATTTGGTCTTTGACACTTTGGAAACATAAATCTAACATAGTTTGACATATTTTTAAAATGTATATATATTTTAATATTGTATTCACTAAAAACCTCATCCACAAGGTTATATGGTATTAATGAACAAAATATAAATCCTATACTAGTTGCATGTTAGTTAAGTTTCACCTATAACTAAGTATGACTAATAGAAAAATATAATTGTAAGTTTACACACACACACACACACACACAAATATGTATGTATGCATGTATATATGCATGTGTGTGTGTGTGTGTGTGTGTGTGTGTGTGTGTGTGTGTGTGTGTGTGTGTGTGTGTGTGTGTGTGTGTGTGTGTGTGTGTGTGTGTGTCATGTATAAATTTCTATAGTGATTTTAATTTGACAAGAAAGAAGCTTTAGAGTAATTCTAAATCATGTATATTTGAGAAAAGTGATTTCTTTGTTAAACAACTTCAAAAACCTTGTCTTAACATAAATAACCATCAAACTAGGGATGTATTGGTGAGGTTTCTCTTCAAAATTAATCTATCCACACACATCAATTATTAAATTTAACATAGGTTTGTTCTAAGATAGCTAACTAACTACATAATTTTGAATTTTAGACAATTAATAAAAAAAAATATAATTCTTGTGTTTGGAAGAAGAAAAAAGAAGTCCTCATTAGGCAACTTTTTTTATAATTAAAAATTGTATAAAATGAAATGTTTCCTAATTACATCTTACATGAACTCAAAGTTCCCTCTTTTCTAAAAAATAAGTAGTTTTTTTTATTTTCCCTATCATAGCATGTTTTATTTTTTTCTACTTTTTCCATGCATGCAAAAAAACACAAGCATCCATGCATGAAACTCCAACAAATAGCATGCATGCCTATTTTTTAGTATAATTTGCATGCATCCTTTCTATATAAAATGCATGCATATTTTTTACAATTATTCTAAAAATTAAGAAAAAGACTGATGAAGTCATTAATGTTGTATTTATTTTTCCATTTGAGTTATTGGGATGATTTGAAGCTGAAAATCTTGTCCCTCTTCTAAATTTGAGATTCGTTGAATTTTATTTAGAGAAGATATTTTGTGATCTTTTTTCCTCTTCATTTTTGATTTTTGTCTTTCTTCCATGGGAAATTTTATTTTTCCATCCATGTTATTCAAAGTGATCTCTCTTTCCTATGAACTTTTTGACTCTTCTATTTTTTCAAGTGAGTATTTGATAGCACTTCTTCCTCATATTCTTTCTTTTGATCCCTCACTTCAATTTATGTGTGGTCCAATGTGGCTCCCTTCCACTAGGTAGATTTTTGTTTTATATTTCTTTGAAACACTTGAAAACTATTGTCACCTAAGATATAACTCTTATCTAATATATTTTAACTTCGAACATGCAACAGCTAAGTGGCCATATTCAAAACATTGTCTACATCTAAAATCAATATTTTCATAGTCTACTTTTTGGGTTATTATTTAACAACCCAAAACTAAGGAAAAATCAACAAGGAGCCCTTTTCTCAAATCTATAAACACACAAATACAAGAACACATTGATTTTAATATATCATCTATTGAGGAATCTTGTCTATAGAAAACACTTATAGCATCTTCTATCCTTTTCAAGGTTGGTAGGGTCCAAAAATGAAAAGGCAAATTTGGTGGCCTCAACCAAATTAAAACATGAGAGAGGTCTTTATTCAAGAAGTTAAAGTTTGGAAACAAAGGATTCATAAACAATCCTGACCCCTTATGAAACCAGAGCCTCTTTTCAAAAATTTCATCTCATTCTGACTAGTCTCAAAATAATGCAATGAAGAACCCTTGGGTACAAGGGAATATTTACACCTTTCCTACTATGATAGGAGCCCATTGTTTTCTTATCCACTCATGTATATTAGGAAAATTAGGTCAAAATCCATTAAACCTAAAAATGAACCCTCTTTCACTAAATATAGATGCAATCAAATGCCTCATCATTATCTCGAAAAATCTTGATAGGTGTAGTTGATTTATCAATAATAAAGTCTTGCTAAAGAAAAGAAATGGGAACATTACTCGGTCCATGATATTTATTTGTAGCTTCTTCATGTCCTTCTTTTCACAATTTTATATTATTTATGTTTGTCATATGAATGGGATTCAAAATAACCTCTTTGAATAAGGCTTTTTCATGAGTCCTTTCCTCACCAAATCTCCTGCTTGCACTTTAGGAGGTTGTATTGGGTTCTTACTCTAGGTGACCCTCCTACAGTGTATTTGAATTTCCTTATTTTCTCTTTCATGCACTCTCAAGGACATACTTGGGACTTTTTACCAATGGAACCCCCATCAATAGGGAAGAAACCTCTCTATAACTCTTGCATGCATCCTTGGATTTTGATCTTAAGGATTTCCCCATTTCTCTTCCACTCTATCCTCATCCAATATTATTGAAAAATCTTCCTCACTATAAAACTTAAAACATGTTATCTTAGTACATACTAATATCCAACTCAAGATGTATTGGTGACACTTATTTTCAAAATTAATACATCCCCACATACCAATTATTGACTTCAAGAGATGTGTGTGTGCCAAGATATCCATTTTAAAACTATCATCTCAAAGTTCTTGAGTTTATTCATATTCAAGTAGTTAAGTTTCACCTATAACTAATTATGACCAATATTAAAATGAAACTCTTATATTAATTATGTATTATTTTTCATTTGAGAAAATTAATTTCCTTGTTATGTGACTTAAAAGACCTTGTCTTGGTATAGATTACCATATGAAACTAAGAATGTATTGGTGAGGTTTCTCTTAAAATTTAATCCATTTATGCACCCTGACTTAGCTTGAAACAAATGCTTGAGTAAAATAAATGATAGTAATATGTATAAATGTATTTTCAATAAACAGGAAGGTAAAATGGCAACTGATACCAAGGTAAGATAAATAATCAATTTTAAAAAAAAAATGGAAGAAAAAGGTAATAATAAATGGGGATTTGACAGGTGAATACCCAAAAATATTTAATTAATTGATAGATACATTAATAATAATTAATTACTTAAGGTCCTCTTCCCCCTAATTCATTGAAAGAGGTAAGACCAAAACCCTCTTTACTACCTTTGTCTTATATTTTATACCCTACTACTTACCTTACCCTTGTCTTTCAAAAAGCATATTTATAAAAATTAATGTCATTTTCTATCATTTCTTTTGCTTAACTAATGACTTCAAACTTATCCTCAGCGATGGGTCCTTTAGAGATCAAAATTTATAATCAATTATAAAAACTCACATTGTCTCATATTGTCAACTGTCACTTAAAAAATAAGGTCATGTTATTGTAAATCATACATAAGTTGATGAATTTTAGTAAATGAAAATAAAACATTACATGTGGGGTATGAAGATGATAATTGGGTATGCAAGTACGAGGGTAGGGGTGTTGAGAGGTTAATCCATGCATAGTTAACCAATGAATTAAATATAATTGTATAATATTATAAAATTATATTATTAATATGCATGAGTTACTATTTGTATACACATAATGTTTTTCACTTTATCATTTACTAACACTTTCTCTTGTAGTGACTTAACAAGCAGTGGTCTCCCTAAGTGCACGCCTTAAAGGGTGCACCAAGAAAGGGGTGGGAAAGGATCATGGTGTTTTACCATAAATGTTGATATTATATCATGATTACACCATTCCTACTATTATTTTGGCTTCCTCCTAGTGTATTTCCATCTTACCTCTTCCATCTAATCTGTTCAATTGTGTAGTTTCCCTTATATCCTATGACATTAGGCAGGCTAATATCATTTATTTAGTATATTTTGCCCTTATTGTACTATATTGGCCAACTTGGTATAGTTTTGAGCCTATCTTATAAAATTTGTATTATAATATCCTAGCTGATACTTTTTTGTGTCAATATACTTCTTTCAACTATATCGATTGGGCCAATACTATCGACTTAAAATTAGGGTTGGTTTTTGGTATTGGACATATATATATATCATTTCAATCATGTAATTTACACTCTATTCTCTTATTTCACTCGCACTTCTACCCTAAGTAATATTTGGAGGACTTAGTAGTCTAGAACCTTATCTTGAGGAAGCTTGTGTTATGGTGTCTTTAAATTTCAATAAGAAGAGTCATTGGGAGTTCCTAGTTGAGGATACATTAGGTATTCATCCAACCATTTTAAATCTTCAACCCAAAAAGTATATTTCAAATCTCCACTTGAGCTAAAGGTGGATATTAATGCTCCATGGTTGCACCCCAAGTTAAGTATTTCTAACTCTATATTCTCTCATTTATTTACTTAGTATGTTATATGTTGTTTGTTGATTAGTTAATGAATGTGTGTGTATCTTTTCTTAGGCTTTATTTGTATATGATGGTGTGGTTATAGTATTGCTTAGACTTTCCATATTTTAATTTAGGTTGTATAGACTCCCATTTGGTTGACCATTTCACTTTACCAAATTAAAATCACTCTAACCTTTACCTTTAGTTTACTTTACTTTACTTGCATACTTACAATCATTGCTTACAATCAATTTATTTACATACAAGTCTAGTGAGAGCTACATCCTTGTGTCATAGACTTTGGATTTTGAAACCTTTCCTCTTGGTATTTGTATTGTAGGTAACCCTTTACTAGATCTGTAGAATTCATAGGTCATTACCCGATCATCCAAGTATCATGGGCACTATTTGATTGACCTTATTCGAGTCTAAGTATATTGAAATAGGATAGTTATAGGTTAATAATATCCCACGCATACATTATGGTGAACCTAAAATGAATATTATTCCACCTATGATTGGATCAAATTTATTTTTTTACTCCAAGTTGATGGCAAAAAATATTATAAACCTTCAGCCAACTGTATCGGCTAGCCTAATATAGTTTTATTTTTGGTTTCCAATGGTATAAAACAACTTAATACCATTCTTTATCTTTTAAATTGTATCATCAAGGCTGATATAGTCATTTTTCTCAACCTCCACTAGCACCTCTTTTTTTCTAGGTTATATAAGCCTAGATGATATAATCTATTTTTCTAGACTTAGTAACTAATTTTATTAGTTAGCCAATATCGTCAGTTTCTTATAGCCATTTTTTTCACATCAAATTTTTATGACCACCATTGGAAGCAATTTCTCATGGTTAAATTATTATATACCTTTTCTCATGGCTCAGGATCTCAATGTTGATCTTCCCACTTATGATTATATTGAGACTAAAGATTATCAATATAGTCTTCCTCTTGATGAATATCCCTATGGAGATCATAATGCAATCACCTTTGATACTTTTGACATTGGAAAAAATCACCATGATGATCTTCCTTCCTATGATCATGAATATCCTTACACTTATAGTTATTCTCCCACTCATTAAAAGCCCTATGAGCATCTTAGTTATCCCACCTTCATCACTTTTCATATGGTTGAAAATCAATATCATAATTTTTCCATCGATGATGATGAATCTGATGGAGGTGAATACCCTAGCATGATAGTGGATGTTCTCATTGATGATGATTATGATATGGATGAAAATCCACATTATTTTATTACATTTACCAACAAATCAAGTAATGATAAGCATGGTGTCCTTGATGTCTACCCACCCTATACCCCACTCTTGGAAGGCCATAAAAGGGTAAGTCATAAAACCTCAGTTCAAAATTAACCAATTTTTGTCAACACATCAACTTATGAAGAACACTTGATCTAAATGTATATTAATCCTCATTCATATATGAACACTCATAACTATCATACTTAAACATCTCCCAAATCACCAAAAAAACACTTCTTTCCAAAATTATTGACCAACCTAATATCATTCAGTTTCACCCACTTATAGTCAATTGCATCAGCCATAACCCAGAATGCGTTGATATAGTTCTTTTTCCCCTAGCCAACTATATCGTCCATGACCAAGAATATACCAATATAATTTTTTTTCTCTAGATAACTACATCGGTCATGACATAAAATGTGCCAATACAATTTTCTCTATTTTACCCAACTACATCAACCATGACCCAAAATGTGCCAATATATTTAAATTTATTTTACCAGACTATATCAACTTGGTCGATATAATCAATTTAAGTCATATTTCATCAAACTATATTGACCTGGCCAATAAAACCCTTTTTATCAAACTATATCAACCTAACTAATATAATCAATTTTAATCAAGTTTCATCAGACTATATCAACCTAACCAATATAATCAATTTTAGTTTAATGTCATCAAACTATATCGACCTAGATGACCAACTCAATTTCAGTCATGTTTCTCTAGATAGTATTAGCCTTGATATTACCTTGTATTACAATTTTATATCACCTCTCCAAGATATTAAAATTTCCTTAGATGCCAAATTCCCTGTTATAGCATAGATTTACATATATCTTGATATCATTTATATGCTTGTTAAAATTGAGATTAACTCTAATCCACCTAAATCCCACAAGTTGAGGTATCTTATGAGGCCTATCCTCTTATTATCACTTATTATGGGGTATTTTGTGATGTTTATTTTTGATATTTTACTCTTTTTTTAGAATTTTACAATGCCCATCATCTTTCTCTTAACTTATTGATCTTTCATCCTTACCATTGGTAGCAATCAAGAACCTTTCATATATTACAAGTAAATGAATTCAACTTCAAGAAAATTTCTGCAATAAATATGCTTTTACTTCACATCTCTTATTTGATATAATCATTGCTAGCATAGGTATTGTTTGTTATTTTGTCTCATGTTTCTTTACTTTTATTTTACATTTTATTTATTTTCCCTTATTTTTGGATGATTTATTGCATCATTATTACTTTTTTTATTCTTTGGTATTTTTACTTTCATCATTATATTCACATGATAATCTTAAATATCACCTTTGGGTTTTATATCATTTTACTTTTGGCCTTAGATTAACCTAAGTATCTTAGGTATCACCTTTGAGCTTTATAACATTTTAATTTGGACCTTAGATTTACTTGAGGATCTTAGGTCTTGCCTTTGGGCTTGGTTTGTTTATCATTGTTATCAGCCTTTATTTATTTTATAGAGCTTAGTTATCACTTTCATATTTTCTTACTATCACATTTTTATCATTTTTTGCCTTAGTCTCTTTGTAATTATTTGGCCCCTTATTTACTTTTCACCTCTTTTGTGATGACTAATAATTTCACTAATGCTTGTTTTATATCCCTTGTAGGTTAGTACAACTTCTCTGGTGACATGACTATCATAACATAGCCCCATCCCTTTTGAAACATTGTTTTCCCTTATCATGATCAGCTATAAATATATTTCTCATTGTATCATTTTTATGACATGGACAAATCTTCCACAAACCCCATTTAACCCTTATTTTCACTTGAGGCACATGTAGGTTGGTTTTGAGATTACACACATACATGTGGGGTAATTCTATGAGTATTTATGCACCATGGTATTTAGGGTCTCTCTTCTAGTAGCCAAGTTTAAGCTATCTTATTTTAGCTACCTATTTCACCCAAGTTTGGTTTTTTGAATCTATATGGAGGAGGAATAGAATATCTAAAAGAATTACTATCAAAATAAGGTCAAAAGACAAATTATATCACAAAAATTAGATCACACTAGAAGACATGATATTGGTTTAACATATTTCCTATCTTACTCAAACTCCACTTTTGGTCTCATGATAGAACTAAGGTCTATTAGGGTGTGATAGGCCAATATACTAGGGTTAGAGGTCTTATACCACTACATCATAATATATATATTCCTAAATTTTAGTACCACCTACTTTCTCACACAAGTACCCAATATTCAAAATAGGTCAATGACTTTGTAAGGGGTTATAAGTAGTTGGGAACATATTGTGGAAGGTGGGATCATTTTAATTTTGGAAATACAGCCTTCATGGGATGATCTATGTACTTCACTTGTTAACTTGAGCATTGTGTTCACTAATTGGAGTGTCATAGGTCCTTGATGTTGATAGTTCTTAGTCTTGTCGACTTCTCTAGAGTATCTAACTCTCGTTAAGGAATTCCACATCACCTGTGTGGTGCCTTTAATTCATTATTTACATCATATTTTCTTTGATATACCCTTGATGGGTATCACTTTTAGTTGATCACATCTATATCACATTATTATCATTCTGACATCACTTAGCTTCCAATTTATGAGTTGTGTTGTAAGACCCAAGGAATATAACCATGCCTTCCTCACAAACACTCATCACCTTTGCTTTCCACACCATCTCAACGTCATCCTAGTCATGTCTTAGGTGGTTTTGCTTTCCTACATCATATTTTAGAGCAAACACTAAGTTTGAGTTGTTAGTTTTTAGAGCTTTTTGTTTTCATTCATCCATCATTTTCTTGTTTGATTTTTTGTGGACTTCACTTATCTTACATAAGACATTTTTCATACTTTCATATTTTTTTATTTATGTTTGACTTGACATGTTTGGTTTACATTTTAAATTACATTTTTTTATGTTTTTCTTTATATTTGAATTAACATGTTTGTATTACATTTTATTTAGAATCATATATGTTTTCCTCATATTTTATTTGACATTATTATCTTACATGAGATCGCATTCTTTACTTACATATATTTTTTTGATTTTTCTTATATTGATGTTTCATTTACTTACAATGTTTTACATATCTCATTTTTTGTGGTGTGTTTTACATTTATTTTTATCATTTACTTCATCATTTTTCACATATTTTTTTGTTTGATTATATATCTACTTACCTACTTAAAATTTCATTTTATTTCACTTAATTATTATTTTTTTACTATGCATTTGCTCACATTTGATAGAAAATAACAAAACATACATTACATTACATCATCATCCTTAGCATTCAAATTTTGTAAATATATTATTTTCCACCAATATATTTGTTTCCATAGGTGATTTTCACAAAATGAAAGAAGCCTTAGAATCTTGATAAGATGGAGAATTTTTAGGTGCTAACAGAAAATTTTTGCAAAAAAAATAGATTTTGTCTTATTTTCTAGGTCCATTTTTCATTCTACACATTGAATGTCTTCCATACTTGTAACATATTTAACATTTTATAAAATTAACAAGATAAGTAAAGGTGCATATTTTCATTCTATTTAATTTCATTTACTTTCAGTTCTTTCATCATTTCAGTTATACTCTTTAGTATGTTGTTATGTTTCTTTCCCAAAGCACCATCCCATATTATATTATTATGACACTTGTTGAGCTTTGGGTGGAGCATATATATACACAATATTTTTCACTTTATTATTTACTAACATTTTATTTTGTAGTGATTTTTCAAGCATCGATCTCCTTGAGTGCACATTTTAAAGGGTGCACCAAGAAAGGGATGGAAAAGGCTTGGGGTGCTTTGTGAAATATGTTGTTATTATATCATAGTTATACCATTTATGTTATCAATTTCTCTTCCTCAAAATGTCTTGCCATCTTATCCTTATTTAGTTGTATGAATTCCCTTTTATCATATGGCACCAGCTAAGGTGATACCATCTATTTAGTGTCTTTTACCTTTCATGTACTATATCAGCGAGTCCAATGTAATTTTGACCCTATCTCATAGTAGTTGTATGATATTAGCCTATCTAATATCATTATGTGTTAGCCAATTTCTTTCAACTGTATCAACCAAGCCAATACCATTGGCTTAAATTTTAAGTTTGGATTTAAGTATTATATTAGTATATGCAGGGGTAATATTTCAATCTAATCATATCATATACACGCTATTCACTCTGCTTTCACTCACATTTCTATCCTAAATCATTTTAAAGGAGTTAGTGATCTAGAACCTTATTTTGGTGAAGCTTGTCTTTTGATGTCTTTGAAACTAAATAGGAAGAGTCACTATGAGTTATTAGTTGAGGATATCTTAGGTATTAATCCAACCTTTTGAAGTCTTCAACCCACATATCTTGTAAAGTTCCACTTGAGAAAGGAGGAGATTCATGATCAATAGATCCACCTCAATGTAAGTATTTATAACCTTGTATGTTTCCTTATATATTTTTCTTTATTTATTTATTAAATTAAATATTTCTTATCGCTTAGTGAATGAATGTGTGTGTATCCTTGTTTATACTTTCTCTACACTGAATAAATTAGTGTGGCTATAGGATTGCTTAGACTTGTCATATTTCACTTTACGTTGAATACACTCCCATTTGGTTGACCATTGCACCTTACTCAATTAAAATCATTCCAACCATTCTCCTTAGTTTAGTTTACTTCACTTTCATACTTAAAATCAATTTAATTTCATAAAGGTCTAGTGAGAGCTACATCTTTGTGTCATAGGCTTAGGCTTTATAACTCTTTCCTCTTAACATTTGCATTGTAAGCAACCCTCCATTATATATACAAAGTTAATAGGTCATTACCCAATCATCCAAGTATTGAAATCTTGATTTGATTAACTTTATTTGAGTCTAAATTTATTGAGATAAGATAGTTGTAGGTTAATCATAGCTCATGCATACACTATCATGAAATTATATTATTAACTTTTGTCAAATGTTACTTCTCTTCAATTCATCTGTGCATCTTGGGTTGCATTATAATGTGGGATATCATAAGATACATTCTTAACATCTTTTAAATTCAAATTTTTCTCTAATGAATGTCCCATTTACCATTAGACCACAACCATTGGTTTGGATATTTATGTCTTTTTTTCCATATCCCGCAATCTTTTATTGTAAGGCCAAATGATACACTCTAATTAAAGGCACCAAAATCATGATTAACACACCAAAAAGAGATGGCCATTAGAAAAAAATAGCTTGATCCTTACAAAATTGAAGAGTTATGGTAACCTAACTTTTAGGTTTAGCTTGCCTCACCATCAATTATGCCAAGTTAGATTGTGTCATAAATGGTTGGACAATTGAGGCTAATAGTCTTTGTTTTCCTAGGTGGTTAAGATTTTGATTTTGATTTTGATTGGTTGATCCACTAGGACCACACACTAAACCATGTGTATTGGTATGGCCAAATTGAAAACTCAATTTTTGGGTAATTCTTTAGTAGGGGATATGCCCTGATTGCTGAACAAATTGACCAAGGGATTATAGCTAATATTCTAAAGAATCTCTCCACACCTATGATTAAGTTAATGACCAATTTATAATGGATGTTATGTTTATAAAAAATATTTCATGCATATCTTAGCAAAGTGTATGTAAATTGATTTTATAGTAATATCTCAAAGGATTTAAGGAATACACTAACATTATTGGAAATTATCCAAACTAATTCTTAACATAGTCTCTTGACAAAGATATGATATAGTTATAACATGTTATGACATAACTTGTTATCATTGGATAAATTTTAGAGACCACATGCTGCATATTTTTATGGTAAATCCATAGTAGTATGTGGTTTATTATACAATGATGTGAAATTAAGCTTCAATAAGAGTCTCATGACTAAGCTATTAATGTCAAAGTGAGTATAATTACTAACAAGATGGATGAGTCATTAAATGCACTATTGCTAACATTTGCTTCAAAAAAAACATCTATTTTAGTGTTACATACGAAGAATTGCAAGATTGTGTTAAAATATGAAGATGGGTTGGCACATTAACAAACAAATGTATTTGTTTCACTCTTTTACCTAGACATTCAAATCCTAAACTCCAAATCACACAATGAAAAACTAGAGGATATTGTTTAACAACAAAGAAAAAAGCATCACCTCATGTTTAAAGTTTGAAAACACTTAAGTAACATCGATGGAAGTTGGTGCTTTAGATTTAGAGAGAAAGTCACCCTTGATTAAAATGTGGACTACTTATAGAGTATATATTTATACTATATATGTTTAAACTCATAAGTATGAAAGTGACTATTAGTGTGTGATGCATGCACATTACTATTGGGACCCAAGGAAAAAATACAAGGATTTTTGGAGTATGCACATTAAAATCTTAGTTGACTAAGTAGTATTATCACATCCTAATTACTCACTAAGCTAATTTACTTGATTATCCATGAATTATTATGGTTTGTAATTTGATTTTATTACTATTTAACTAAGTTGTAATCCATATACTATTATAAGATAATTGTATGTTACTTTGATTACATGACTTCATTGTTATGAGTTAGTTGTATTGTATATTATTTATATTATGATAATATTAATTTGATGTTACAGTAGTATTTTATGATATATATCATGATGTTATGGTTTAACTACCTTCCTATCATGAATTTGATGCAGGAGAGATTTATCCCTTAGAGCATGACAAAGGGAGAGCATTATCAAAGAGGGTGGCATAGATGGAGGTGTTGTGGGATGATAGTGGAACAACTACAACCCATGTGTACATCACATTATATATCACTCATAATATGCATTGTTTTATTGTTAGATTGAGTATATCTTTGATGTTATCTGCATTTAGATAATTAATTATGTGTGTTAGTTGTGATGTAGTTCAATTTAATGCTTATGTCAATTTAATCTTTTATGATTGCATTGTGGTTGTTATACATAGATTTAGTAAATAATGTTATTTTATGTTTGTGTCATGTTATAGTATTCATTATTGTTAATGATTTTTGAGAAAACAAATCGACATGAATAATATCTATTTGCTATTGTCTATAGACTAACCAAAATGTCTTTGTAATGTTTTAGAACATTAACTGGTTATTTTTATGATATTTGAAAATATCATTATACAACTTAATGAGTTAATATATATAAATATAACTAAAGACATTGGATATTATATGTAATGTATTAATAACAACAATTACATTGTTATAATACTATTATGTTTTGATATAATAGTTGGTTAATTTATCATTTTGGATTAAAATAATATTATCAACTTACATTGGTCATATTTTTATTTAGTCATGATTATTGGTTATATATACTAAGTTATGAACAAAATTGTATTACTATCCTAAACTATCCTATGAACTAAACCTAGTCAAATATTCTAATGCATAGACTATGGTGGTATTCGAATTATTAGTTATCATTGGTGATTATGCAAATAGTGGACTTTGGTGAAGTTGATATTTGGCCATGTGACATCAATAGACCATGTAGGAAATAAAAGGAATAAAATAATGATTAATAAATTTTGGGGAAAGTTCGAGAATGTTTAGTTTTTTTGCTTGTATCAAACTAAGGTTGACCTAGTAAAGCTGAGAGATTAGCAGTTAATGGCTTTTCTGCATGAATGGGAACTTTAAGATTTATGCAATCAGTTGCATGTATTGCATGGAAGATGAAAAAGGTTGATGGAGAAAGGATAAGAAGGGAGTTGGAGAAGAGAATGGCACGGATGAGAAAGAGAAGTCGGAGTAGAGTGAAGAAAAGAGAACTAATCTAGTTCAAGCAATTCATCTAGATACCATTTTAGGGTTGGCGATGTTATTTAATTTTGTGTAGAATCTAGAAAATTTTGAGTACATATAAATATATTTGTCTCTTAGGGTTTATAAAAATGATTTGCATTTTATTCAAGATACGGGGTTAGCCCTGTGGATGGCTCGACCATCCACAACACTAATCTAATATCTTCTAAATCCTTGTAAAGGCAAATTGGAACTATTTGTATGTAAAACCATACGTTTAAAAGGATTTTCTTGCTATGATGGAAATTTGCCTAAGTTGAAGATCAATAGGTTTTAGTCGATGGTTTAAACATATACTATGACTAAGATTTTGTCTTTAGCTTTATATATAAATATATATAATCATTCTAAATTTACACATACACACACACACACACACAGCATATCGATATATATACCCATTTGATATGTGGAGTGTATATATATAATATATATACTCATATGGGTATATATATAATATATATATATATATCGATATACAGAGTGTTTGTGTGTGTATAACACACACACATGACTAGTAAAAAATTCAAAATTTGAGTAATTTGAGGAACAAATGAATTGATATATATATATATATTGTGTATTGTTTTTTTTTGAAATTAGTTTAGCATTTAATATACATATAAACAAGGTTGTGTATATTTTGAATCCTTGGGGATATCAAAATGAAGTTTGTGATTATTTGGATGAGTGAATGGATTTGTATAGATATTTTGTATTGTTTCCTATGAATTTCGTTTAAGGGTTATCATATATTTATATATATGGGGACTGCATACAATTAAAATAATGAAATTGTATATGGACAATATATGTATTTATTATACAAAACTATGAAGTTATATACATATGGACTGTGTAATGTGTTATCCAAACCATGAACATATAGATTATGTGCAATCATCATTCAAACCATGTGTGTGTGTGTGTGTGTGTGTGTGTGTGTGTGTGTGTGTGTGTATAAGTTAAATTATTTTTGAAGCCATGATCTTAAATATCAAGACTGTGTGCATATTCGTATAAAATCTTGTGTGATAAGTTAAATAAATTAGTTATACCTGGGTCAAGGGGTAGAATAGATCTATCCTAGAATCATATAGTGAAAAAATAAAGTTATATACCCATTTTGTTTTCATGAAATGTAAGCATGTGTTATGAGAGGTGATTGTTGTTAACTTTTAGATATTTAGTTGGGGTTATCAAAATTAATTTAATAGTTATATTACTAGGATCTTATATTCATCATGTGACTTGTGTTTTGTTATCTGGTTTGAAACCTTTATGGAAACCATTAATGTATATGATTTTTAATATATTTAGTAATTGATAGGGTCGAACTTAGAATAATACATAAGTTAATATGTTTGGATTGAGCATAGGCTATATAAGTTTAAATACTTATAAGGAATGTGTAATGCTTATTTTGTTCATCATGAAATGGAGTTAAAGTCAACTTAAGTTAGATGATATTTGACAAAATCAGAATAGTAGATAAAATTAATAACCCAAAATAGTGGAAAGTAAGGGTTGGGAATGTTGAGACCCTATGTTAGATCTTGATTATTATTTTGTGAATAGTTAAATTAAATGGTTTATTTGAATTATATAAAGTTCTTATTTGAAAATAGAATTTAATGTTAGTATAACATAACAATACTTGTATATGTGAACATTTTTATTAAGCAATTCATACTATGCATGTTTTGATGAGAAGTGTATATATATAACTTATAATAATGCATTGAGATGTGTACCTATATTTATAATTTTAATGACTGTTAAAATTAAGTCATATATTCTTGAGAGATAGGACACTGAATATATGAAAACAACCTCTTAAAAGTACAAGTTGTATAAATAAAAGATTAAGTTTCTTGTGAGAAAAGACTTTGTTTATGCGATATTTGATCTTTAAAATTATTATGACTGGTTTTGTAATTGAGTAGTGTGTACATAAAAATAATGGACTATAGTATTGTTGTTTGTCATAGAATTTACTATATTTGAATCTCCTTATGAAAATTAGAAACATGTAGTCTAAGTATATGTTATACCCAATTGGTATAGATTGTACTTGTTATGTTTATTGTTTATGTGATAAATAATATAATGAAAATTTATTCATATATATGATGGATTAAATGTATATATTTGATTATTCATATATTTAGCATGATTTTTGTATGTTAATAAGAAGTAATATGTATGAATTGGTTAGTTATATATTAACCAAATATCACATTATTGGTACTAATTAAGTAGTGAGATAGACTTCACTAGCTTACTTAACATCACCAATACCAAATGAAGATAATCCGATCAAGTGGTGTGTATAAATTTGACTGATCTTAGAGATCAATAATTATTAAAAATGTTGGTCAAAGTAATGTTTAGTTAAAAAATTTCATTTCATATGTATGATTTGCATATTTGTGTGATATCATGTTAGAACATATTTATTTATGGTACACATCATGTTTTATAAATCTTATAGCATATAGGTATTAGTTTATCTCTTCGAATTCTCACACCGTCACTATCTACCCATCTATAAAGGGAGGGTCATTCCCTGATGAAGGATTATGCAACGAATCGATGTTCCGTGGTTAGTTTGTAAAAATGCTCGGATGATGATCTTCCTCCCCATAATAGTACTTATTTAGATAATACACTTAAAATTACCATAGATACTAGAGTGCGGGAAACTCATGCTCCATGGAGTATTGCATATTGTATTGTATTTATTATTATTGAAACATTATTCTTGATAAAATGTAATTATTTACTTATTGTACATTGATAGCAATAGTTGTATTATTGTATCAATCATGACTGAAAATTTATAATTATTTTTTATATTCGGTTACGTTTTATTTCATATGATGCTATAATAGTACTTATTTAGAGACTACACTTAAGATTACCTTAGATACTAGAGTGCGAAAAACTCATTCTCCATGGAGTATTGTATCTTGTATTGTATTTATTATTATTGAAACATTATTCTTGATGAAATGTAATTATTTACTTATTATACATTGATAGTAATAGTTTTATTATTGTATCAATCATGACTAAAACTTTATAATTACTTTTTATATTTAGTTACATTTTATTTCATATGATGCTAGTGATCAGTAACTAGTAGGTGTTACATGTTAATTTTATAGTGAACATACTTAGTATGTTATACTTGGATCATTAATTATATTCTCATGGTGAAATCTAATGAAAGAATACGTAGATTTAAATGAAACAAATAGTACCATATTCTAAGTAAATCTCAGTGAAGATGTTACATGTAGTTTCAAAACTATGGATCAAAATCTAAAACTGAATGAATTTACTAACACTTTTGTATCTTTCTATTTATCAAATAAGATAATGGCTTGATCTAGAGTATTCAGTGAGGGTCCTTTGAATGATAATTAAAAAACTCTTTGTTTGATCTTAATCAATTTATCATTGAGAAAGTAGTAAAGTTAGATCATATTCTTACAACCATGAATGAGACTAGGGACCGAATTGTAGCCCTAGAATAAGAAATTGATGGACATGAAAAGGAAGCCCATCAAGATGTGCCTAAAAAAAATCTTGTTGATTAGGAAATACCTCAAAATAAAAGACATGAGAAAGTGTCTCAAGATACGAGAGCACATGTAGTCATAAAATTGGCTAGAGATACGAAAAAGGTGAATCCATCTAAGTTTGACAAAACTACTTTGGAAGATGACGCTGAAGCATGGCTAACTAAGATGAAAAAATATTTCAAGATATAAAACTACTCAAAGATCACTAAAGTAGTTTAGGTAGATTACCATTTGGCGAATGAAGTAGCTACGTGGTGGACCAACAAGAATTTGAAAATGAATCTTAACTTGACCACAACTATATGAGAATAGAGTATGATATTGTTTATATTATGATGGCTTCCACAATTATACTTTAACCAAAATCTTATAGATTTTTAAAATTTAAAGCAAGGAGACCTATCGATGAATGAGTACTGAGCACAGTTCACCAAACTTCTGAAATATGTACATCAATATTAGGTGGATAAAAATTTTAGGATTAGGAAGTTTATCATGAAATTAAAACACCAGATTAGTTCAGAGGTGGCCATTCATGGGTCATCTACCATGGACCAAGTCTTTAAGAAGGTAGTCAAACAGGAACAAAAATTGAAATATCTTACTTAGGTCAGAGATAAGTTTAATAAAAAAATTAGAAGTTCTAAGCCAACTTTAAAAAATAAAAACTAGAATTAGAGGAGTGGAGACTCCAAGAGTTAGCTCAAGAACCAAAATTTTAAAATCAACAGTGGTGTAGATAATTGAAAACCAAGTAATTATTTTAAAGGTAGTTTCAAGAAAAACCAATAGTTTGATAGAAAAGGACCACTTGAAGGTTATTTCATTTGTAGAGGTGACCATTTTACTTGTGAGTGTACCTAGGATAAGTCAAAGAATAGAGGGCTTGCTCTTTAGCAAGGAATGTTTTAGTAACATTTTCATGCAGCAGTTGATACCTAGTAAGTTAAATTCTAAGCTTCACCCATAGAACTATCATGTATTTTGTTTGAACATTTAGTTTTCATTTTGATAGATACAAGGGCTACATAATGTTTTATATCTCCTAAAATTCTAAATAGGTTATCTAAAAAAGCTGGATTAATGGTAAATGCATGGTTGATATAATATAAGAATGAGTCAAAGGTCAAAGTTGACAAGTGTTTAGTTGAAGTTGAGATTAGATTTCTCAAATTCACAATAGTAGTACATCTTTATATAGCATCGTTAGGGTCATATAATATAATTCTAAGATTCAATTGGCTTGCGAAGCATAAAGTCAAGGTTGACTACTATTTGAAGAAGGTGGAGTATCTAGACAATTTTGGAAATCAAACACAAAATCAAGGTGAGAAAAGAGAGTTGAGGCTTAGTAGATTTCTACAATCCAACTCAAAAAAGCTCAAGAAAAAGGATGTCAAGCATTTATTATCAAGATAAATGAAATGAAAGAATTTAAGGAACCATCTGTTGAAGATTATCCATTCCTTTGAAATTTTTATGATGTGTTTTTAAAAAAATTACCAGGGTTGCCTCTTAAATGAGAGTTTAATTTCTGTATTGATATCATCCCTAGATTAGAACCACATTCTAAATCACCATATAAGATGATAACCACTGAATTAGTTGAATTGAAGGCTCAACTCTAAGAATTATTGTCAAAAGGATTGGTCAAGCCAAGTGTGTCACTATTGGGTGCACCAGTTGTATTCATCAAGAAGGGTGATACTCTAGAGATTTGTATTGATTATAAAATGTTGAATAAGACAACTATCAAAAATAGGTATCCACTACCATGTATAGATAATATTTTTGATCAAATACAAGGGGAAATGATCTTTTCAAAGATTGATCTTAGAGCATGATATTATCAGGTGAGGATTAAAGATGAGGATATTCTAAAAATGACGTTTAGAACTTGATATGGGCACTATGATTCACAGTGTTACTATTTGAATTGACAAATGCTCCGATAGTTTTTATGAATCTCATAAACAGTGTGTTCAAAGATTATCTATATCATTTTGTTTTGAGATTTTTTGATGACATTATTATATATTCTAAGAATGAAGAACATCTTGAACATCTAAAACTGGTTTTGTAATAGTTGCAGAAGCATAAGTTGTACAACAAGTTATCTAAGTGTGAATTTTTCTAAAAGAAAGTACAATATCTGGGACATATTATCTCTAGAGATGGTATTTCAGTAAATATGGAAAATATAAGAGCCATTATGGAGTGACTGACACCAAATAATATCCATGAGGTAAGGAGTTTTATGAGATTAGCAAGCTATTATAGAAAATTCGTTCTGAATGTTTCTAAGATAGTTAATCTGATTACCTCTTTGCAGCGTAAGAACTAAAGTTTTATCTGGTTGGATGAGTATGAAGTAGCTTATCATAAATTAAAAAAGAGGCTTACTTCCGCACTAATGCTAAGAGTTCATGTCCCTAATGGTCAATTTTTAGTGATCATAGATGCATCTGGGGATGGACTTGGTGAAGTCCTTATGTAGGATGGTGCAATGGTAACTTATGAATCAAGGAATTTTAAGCCTTATAAGGTGAATTATACCCCTCATGACCTAGAACTTACAATAATTATACGTGCTTTACAATTTTGAAGGCATTATTTGTTGAAAATTTGTTTGAGTTTAAGACTGACAACTTGAGACTCAAATACATCTTCACCCAACCAAATCTAAATATGTCATAAGTGCTAGTTAAAATTCATGTATGATTATGATTTCAACATCAACTATATCAAAGACAATAAAAATAGAGTAGGAAGTACATAATAATCGTGGCTACTATCAGAAGTACTTTTAGGGATCAAGTGATTGAATTTTTGTCAGATGGATTCTATGATCAAATAGAGAAGCGTTATTTGAGAATATTCATAATCTTAGGTATAAAAGATACATAATATAAAATGATATTTTGTGATATAATGGTAGGATGTATGTGACAGATTGAGAGAATCTGAGGAACACAATGCTAAAGAAATTGCACAATGCCCTATATTCAGGACATCTATAAGTAACAAAGTTTATGGCAGAGCTTAAACCACTCTATTTTTTAAAGAGAATAAAAAAAAGATGAAATAATTGTTGTGTTACATTGTCTGAAATATCAACATGTGAAAGTTAAGTATGTGCATCCAATTAGATTGTTGTATCCACATGACATATCGGAATAGAAGTGTCAGGTGATTAGTATGAACTTTATATGAAGTTTACCATTGTTATGGAATAAGCACAACATGATCTTGGTTGTAGTTGATAAATTAACTAAGGTAGCTCATTTTATAACAAGAAATTTGATAGATGATGCACATACTCTTGCAAAGAGGTTTGTAAAGGAAGTATATTATTCACTTATATTTTTAGAGAAGATCATTTTAGATCATGATCCGAAGATGACTTCTAGGTTTTAGGTAACTTTGAATTCATTTTTAGGTATGCAGCTAAATTTTAGCACTACATATCACTCACAAACTAATGGTCAAATTGAACGAATTAATTAAATATTAGAGGATCTCCTTCATATGTATTGCATGGATCAATAATACAAGTGGAAAGAATATCTTCCATTGGTTGAGTTTACTTACAATAACACATACCAATAAGCTTTGAATATAGCATTGTTTAAAGAGTTGTATGGAAAAAGGTGCAAGACACCAATCAGTTGCGACAATTTGAAAGACATGGTAGTCTTTGGTCTTGAGATGCTATCAAAAATAGAAGTTTAAATTAGATCAATTGAGTAAAGATTCGCTGAGGATAATTATAAACAAAAGAATTATGTTGATCTGAAGAGAACAGCTAGACAATTTTCTGTAAGTGATAAAGTGTTCTTCCGAATGAAATCGCAGAAGAGCTCGATTAAGTTTGAGAAGTTAGCAAAACTTTCACTAATATATTTGGGACCCTTAAAAATTTTATAAGTAGTCAATTATATATTGTATAAACTTGCATTTCCACTAGCCCTAATCTATTATATAATATATTCCATGTATCTTATCTTAAAAAGTATATTTTTTTTTTCACATGTGTTGGATTGATATGATTTGTAGGTTCTGGATCCCAGGGTGGTCATGGTAGAACCAATCAGAGTAATTGATATTGAAAAATTTTATTTGCATAATAGAGAAGTGTCATAGTACAAGGTCTTGTGAGACCAATACTCTAAGGATAGTGCCATGTAGGAGGACTATAATGAGTTTTACAAGTGATTTATATATTTGTTTATTTGATTTGATGATTCTTATTATGTTATTTCTCTACTAAATGATATTTTTAATTCAAAATTATTATTGAATAAGTGTCATCGAGATGATGACCAAGCTCTAGAGAGAACGATGTCAAATCATAATTTCTCACTAAGTTAATTTACCTAATTATCTATAGATTATTATGATTGGTAATTTGATTTGATTACTATTTAACAAAGTTGTAAGCTGTATACTATTATGGGATAATTGTATGTTGTTTTGATTACATGACTTCATTTTTATGAGTTAGTTGTATTATAGATTCTTTACATTATGATCATGTTGATTTATTATTACAGTAGTATTTTATGATATATATCATGATATTATGGGTTAACTACTTTCTTGTCATGAGTTTGATGCAGAAGAGATTCATCCCTCAGAGCATGATGGAGAGAGATCATCATCGGAGAAGGTGGCATAGATGAAAGTGTTGGGAGACGATAGAAAAACAGCTAGAACCCATACATACACCACGTTAAATAGCACCCATAATATGCATTATTTGATTGTTAGCTTTAATACGTCTTTGATGTCATTTGCATTTAGATAATTAATTATGTGTGTTAGTTGTGATGTAGTTCAATTTAATGTTTATGTGAAGTTAATCTTATGTGATTGCATTATGGATGTTATACATAGATTTAGTGAATAATATTACTGTATGTTTGTGTCATGTTATAGTATTCATGATTGTTAATACTTTTTGAAAAATGAATGTACGTGAATAGTATCTATTTAGTACGTCTATAGACTAACTGAAATGTCTTTGTAATGCTTAACATCTTAAAATATATATAAATATAACTAAATACATTGGATAGTCTATATAACATAGTAATAACAACAATTACGTTGTTATAAAATTATTATGTTTTGATATAATATTTGGTTGATTTACCATTTCGGATTAAAAGAATATCGACTTATATTAGTCATATTTTTATTTATTCATGATGATTGGCTATCTATACTAAGTTATTGAAAAAATTGCATTAATATCCTAAATTATCCTATGAACTAAACCTAGTCAAATATTCTAACGCCTAAACTATGGTGATGTTCGAAGTATTACTTATCATTGGTAATTATGCAAATAGTAGATTTGGGTGAAGTTAATATTCAACCATGTGACGTTAATAGACCATGCAAGAAATAAAAGGAATAAAACAATGATTAAGGATTTTTGGGAAAATTTCGAGAATGTTTGGCTTTCTTGTTTGTATCACACTAGGGTTAACCTAATAAAGTCGAGAGATTAGTAGTTAATGGCTTTTTTGCATGAATGGGAACTTGGATCTTTATACAAGTAATTACATGCATCGCATGGAGGAGGAAAAAGGTTGATGGAGAAAGGATAAGAAGGGAGTTGGAGAAGAGAATGGCACAGCATGAGGAAGAGAAGTAGGAGCAAAGTGAAAAAAGGAAACTAATCTGATTCAAGTAGTTCATTTGGACATCATTTTAAGGTTGGTGATGTTATATAATTTTGTGTGGAATTTGAAAAATTCTAAGTATATATAAATATATTTGTCTCTTAGGGTTTATAAAAATGATTTGCATTTTATTCAGGATACAGACTTAGCCCTGTGGATGGCTAGACCATCCACAACACTAAGCCAATATCCTCTAAATCCCTATAAAGGCAAACTTGCACTATTTGTATGTAAAAGCGTAGGGTTAAAAGGATTTTCTTGCTATGATGGCAATATGTCCAAGTTGAATATCAATAGGGTTTCGCTGATGGTTTTAGCATATACTATGACTGAGATTTTGTCATGAACATATATATATATATATATATATATAAACTCATAATACACACACACACACCACACGATTGGTTAAAAATGCAAAGTCTGAGTAATTTGAGGAACAAACGAATTGATATATATATTTTATGTATTGCTTGTTTTTTAAATTCATTTAACGTTTCATATACATAAAAACAAGACTATATATTTGAATCCTTGGGGGTATAAAAATGAAGTCTATGATTATTTGGATGAGCGAACGGATCTATATAGACAATCTATATTGTTTGCTATGAAGTTTGTTTAAGGGTTAGCATATGTTTATATATATGGGGACTGCATACATTTAAAACAATGAAATTTTATATGGACAATATATGTATTTAGTATACAAAATCATGAAATTATATACATATGGACTCTGTAATTTGTTATCCAAATCGTGAACATATGGATTGTGTGTAATCATCATTCAAACCAAGTATTATATATATATATATATATATATATATATATATATATATATATATATATATATATATATATATATATATATATAAGTTAAATTGTTTTCGAAGCCATGATCTTAAATATCAGGATTGTGTGCATATTCATATAAAATCTTGTGTGATAAGTTAAATAAAGTTAGCTATGGTAGAATAGATCTATCCTAGAATGATATAGTGAACAAATAAAGTTATATATCCATTTTGTTTTCATTAAATGTAAGCTTGTGTTATGAGAGGCAACTATTGTTAACTTTTAGATATGTAGTTGGGGTTATCAATATCAATTTGATAGCTATATTACTGGGATCTTATATTCATCATGTGACTTGTGTTTTGTTATCTAGTTCGAAACCTTTATGGAAACCAATAATGTATATGAGTTTTAATATAATTAGTAAGTTGGCAGGGTTGGATTTGGAATAATACATAATTAATATGTTTGGATTGAGCATCATATATATAAGTATAAATGCTTACAAGGACTATGCAATGCTTATTCAATTCATCATGAAATGGACTTAAAGTTGACTTAAGTTAGATGATACTTAAGAAACTCATAATAGTAGATAAAACTAATGACTGAAAACAAGGGAAACAGGGGTTGGGAATGTTGAGACCCTATGTTAGATCTTGATTGATATTTTGTGAATAGTTAAATTAAATGGTTTGTTTCAATTATATAAAGTTCTTATTTGAAAATAGAAATTACTTTTTTTTTAACTAAAAGGGGGTAAAAATTTATTAATAAAGACTCAGAAACGAGAAACTTACAGAAGAATATCCTGCTCCACAAGTTGAGTTAGCTGCCGAGCCAAACTCAACGGGAGCTTATCAAAGTCATGAATAAGCCAGTGCGACCCAAACTCAGAGGCCCACTTGGCCAGAACATCTGCCACACCATTCCATTCTCGAGGAATGTGATTAAAAGAAATCAAATCAAAAGCCGAAACTAACTGCAGAATTTGCTGGACAACCCCAGCAAGCTGCCAATCCACATTGTCAAACACCCGTTTCCTCAGTAAGTTCACCACCACTAAAGAGTCTGATTCGCAAGAAATGCGATCCCAGCGATGTTGACTGCACTTTCGGACAGCCTCAAGAATAGCCATGGCCTCCATGAGGTTGTTCGTATGCTGGCCCTTATGAATAGAAAACACAAAACAAAGTTCTCTAGCACTGTTTTGCCCAAGGCCTCCAATACCTGCATCTCCTGGGTTCCCCCTTGAGGACCCATCTGTGTTAACTTTGATAACCCCTTCTTTCAGCAGCGTCCAATGCCCTGTACAGTCTACCGGTTGCACCTGTATTTTGGATCCTCTCCTGGGACGCGTAGGAAAAAAGAGAGCAGGCGCTGTGGGCAGACAAGGAGACAAATTGGCAAAGTACGCAGTATCCTCAGGGGACAAGTCCTCTTCACTGTCGCACTTGGCCTGAATGGTCTCCCCCACCGCGTGAAGAATCTTCACCCAGACCGCTCGGAGCTCAAGGTCACAATTTTGGAAGAGCCGTCGGTTTCTCTCAATCCACAGGTTCCAAAGGATGAGAGTCGGCCCAATAACCCAAGCCGCTTGGAGAATGGACGCTTTGGAAGGAGGAGCTCCAAAGCGCTCCCAGAACTCACCCAAGGAAGAAACGTGCCAGCAGGGGATGCCCCAGACCTGCCACCACTGATGCCATAATTTCTTGGCAAACTCACACTGGAAGAACAAATGGCTGCAACTCTCCTCACTGTTGCGGCACAACAAGCATATTGACGGTCCACGGAATCCTCTACTGTACAAATTCTCCCAAGTCAAACACCTGTTATAAGAGAGAGTCCATAAGAAAAAATTGCATTTTGGCCAAGATAAGGAGCTCCAAACTTTCTTGCCCCAACGGAATTCAGCTTCTCCAAGATATTGCTTAGATAGCTCCATGTACCCATCAGAAACAGAGTACTGGCCCGTGGGAGCTTTTCCCCAGGCCAGGGTGTCTCTCCCCTGCAACGAGCTACAACTTCAATTCTCAAGAATCCTAACAAGCTCCCCACGGTCTTCGTCAGATCCTCCAGGCGGCCACTCCGCAGAATTCTGCCACCTATAACCAGCCCAATTGCCTAGGTGATAGACTTCCTTGTAATGATCCACAGTATTCCAACCTGCTACCACAAAGGAATCAGATAAACCCTGAAGACACAGATGGGTGGAGAGAATGGGGGGAGCCCCATCCCAAGAGTCCTCCCAAAAGAGCATTTCTCTACCGCTGCTACAAATCCAAAAAAGACTACGCTGCACCAAGTGAGCTCCAAACTTGAGGGTGCTCCACACCATGGAGCCTGTTCCCTCCATCTGGATCCTAGGAATATCAGATGGGAAAACTCCTGGACAATACTTAGAAGATAAGATGCGAGCCCAAAGTTGGGATTGGTTGGTGCACCACCGCCAATAAAGCTTAGCCGCCAGAGCTTGACTAGCTAATATCGCAGATCGCAGCCCAAGGCCTCCCTCCTTCTTAGGCCGACACACAGTGTTCCAACTAAGGAGGCTCCATTTGGAGTTCTGAAGGTTACCACTCCATAGGAATTGCCTAGATAAAGCATCAAATTCTTTAAGAAAATATTTTGGAGCCACCTGAATTATACTACGGTAGATGGGCAAAGCTTGAATCACAGATTGCAATAAAGTTACCCTGCCAGCCATAGAGAGCCACCTGTGGAACCAATGATTAACTCTATGCTTGAGCTTATCAATCACATTTTGCCAGAAAAGCCTGGGCTGTCTTCCCACCACCAGGGGAATCCCTAGGTAATCAACTGGAAGGTGTTGACCCTGAAATCTCAAGGTAGTAGAAATCCACTGTTGAATGGACTCCGGGGTATTAAAAAAATATATAGAAGATTTGTGTTCATTAATTTGTTGGCCTGAAGCCGTCAAATAAATATCCAGGGTGAGTCGAAAAGCTTCCGCTTCCCTAACCCGAGCCTTGCCTGTCAAGATCGTGTCATCTACAAATTGGAGATGAGTCAGCTTGGTTAACCCATTCCCCCACTGCCATCCACGTATAAGGTTCTGGGCCGCTCTAGCCTTAATAAGACGCCCTAGCCCTTCTGAAAGAATGATAAACAGGTACAGTGAGACTGGATCACCTTGGCGAAGGCCTCTGGATGCTCCAAATAGTCTAGATGGCTCCCCGTTGATAAGAACGAAATAAGAAGGCGTAGTCACACAGCTAAGCATCCAATCAACCCACATTTGACTGAATCCGAAAGCCAACAAGACTTTCTATAAAAAGAACCAATTGACTCTATCATAAGCTTTGGCTAGATCCAGTTTGATGAACATTGCCCGCTCCTGAGACATACTCATGGAATGAATTGCTTCGGAAGTAATCACCACTCCATCCAGGATTTGTTTTCCAGCGACAAAACCCCCTTGTTCTTCTGAGATCACCACTGGGAGGAAAACTTTAAGCCGCTCTGCTATAAGCTTGGTTATAATCTTATAGATCACATTGCAGAGCGTAATGGGCCTGAACAAATCTAACTGATTAGCCTGATTCTGCTTCCGAATTAACACCAAGAAGGTAGCATTAAGGGCCCTGAGCATCTCTTTGTTGGAGAAGGATTCCAGCACCACATCCAAGAGGTCCTGCCTGATGATTTCCCAAAAATATTGATAAAACTCTACTGGGAAACCATCTAGTCCAGGGGCTTTACCCCTACGCATGCTGAAAACAACTTTCTCCACCTCCTCCATGCTTATCGGTTTCAGCAGAGCCTCGTTCATGCTAGGAGTAATAACGGCTGGGATATTCGCCAAGATAGTGGTCACCTCCCTATCCGCAGGGGGTGCATTGTCAGATAATAGCACTGAGTAGAAACGGATAGCCTCCTAAGATATATCATGGGGAGATGAAAGAGAAGTGCCATCTGAAGAGAGGAGGGAGGTGATGTAGTTCCTGTTTCTCCTAGCCTGGACCGACCTGTGAAAGAACGCTGTATTTTTATCACCCTCCTGGAGCCAATCAATTCGAGCTTTTTGTTTCCAGAAGATTTCTTCCCGGAGTTCCCACTTGGCCAGTTCCTTAACAGCGTGGAACTTAGCCCTGCGGAGATCATCTGACAGTCCAAAATTTTGAACCTACCTGGTAATCAAGTCCAGCGAATCTTGAGCTTTTTTCTTCATAAAATGTAGATTTCCAAAACCAATTTTGTTCCATTCCTGGAGCCTTCTTTTCACATATTACAGTTTCTTGGCAAAGGTAAACATAGCCGTGCCATACTCAGGTCCTCCCTGCCTCCACCACTGCATCATCAACCCCCGGAGAGAAGGGTCTCGCAGCCACATAAGCTGAAACTTGAAGGGGGGTTTCTTGGGGCCCAATATTTGCCTGGTAGTAAGCATGATGGGCCAGTGGTCGGACCCTCTCCAATCAAGGATTTCTGATGCTAGAGAAATTGCACCAGATTTCCAAAAACATGAAACAAGAAATCTATCAAGGTGCTCAGAAATAGCATCCATACCTGATCTTTTGTTGTTCTAGGTGAAGAGACGTTGAGAGGTTGCACATCTGATAAGTGGAGCAGGTCCATATTTTGTCGGAGAAGGTCAGATGACGGGCCTAGACGCGTTGTCCCACCCCTCTTCTCCTCAAGACTGAGCACAGCATTGAAGTCACTAGTAACGATCCAAGGCAGGTAGGGGTGACAGCTCCTAATTTGTCGTATATGCGCCCATAATTTAAGCTGCCTCGAGATATCAACAGGAGCGTAAACTGTGGTGACCAAAATCATTTCACCATTGTCCTAAGAGGAGGCAACCATGGTTAAGGCTAATGCGCTAGCCAGCCATTGGAGTGGCGTCACCTTTCCAGGGTCCCAGCATATGGCCACACCACCAGCACTCCCCGAAGCGCCTACACACTGGCATTGTCCATAGACCCAAAACTTGGGCAAGCAGCTGAACATAGCATCAACAGACAGCTTAGTTTCTTGAACACAAAAAATATCAGGAGAGTAATCTGCAACCAGACTTCGCATAGCTCTTCGTCTTGGGGTGCTATGCAAGCCCCTTGCATTCCAAGAAAGTACTATCATTGGGTAGAGGGAAGGAAGTGCTCATCCAGGGTCTTGACCTCCCTTGACTCTACCAATAAATCCCCTGTAATTTTAAGCTTCTCTTGATCCTTCCTGCGTCCCACTCTAGCAGGATTGGTAAAGGATACCTTCTTGAAGGGCCTCTGGGATAAGCCAAGAGGAGAAGGTGAAGCCTTTTCTTTCCTTGACGCCTCTACATCTTTGACCAAATCTGCCCACCTGATATCCTCAACCTGTTGGGTTGGGGTTGCTCCTGGGGTCCCCTCTTTCGGCAATAGTGTAACCTCAAGAATCTGCTGAATAACCATATCCTGGGGCTCAGGAGGGAGAGAGCATATCCCCTCACCCTCAGCAGGTCCCTCTTGTTCCATCACAGGAATGCCATCCTCAATGGCCATACTCTCTAGGGTTTCGAAACGGTTGAAGCCCATCTCCACTTGCCTATCCAAATTTGTCCGCTTCTGCCCACGTCCTTTGGTACGGCGCCTAACTTGGGTGAAACCATCTTTGTCAGGGCCGTTGACAACAGCTGCCCCACGTCCCATATTACCAGCATTTATGTTAGCCGCTCCCTTTGTGGCACTAGTTTGCTTGACCATTCCAGTTTTCAAATTGGTTGATTGACCTACCTCGTTGGCGCTGGTGTCAAAACCTCTGTTATCTCTAGCTGCCTGCGGACATTGACGATGCAAATGTCCATATTCATGACAAATTTTGCACCTGAAAGGGATCGACTCATAGTCAATCTGTTGAACCCAGGATGAGGACCCTAGGCAGATTTCCATAGAATCTGGCAGGGGGTTATTTAGGTCAATCTCCACACAGATACGAGCGTAAGTAATGAACTTTTTGTCCAAAGACTGATTTGCAACAACAATTGGGGTACCCAGCATAGCTTTTATTTGCCTCAGGATATCCTCCCTCCAGAATTTGAGAGGCAGTCGTGGAAGGCGCACCCAGACTGTTACTCTGGCTGGAAGGTCCTCTGCCGAATTGAATCCAATATGCCAAGGTTTGAGAAATAGGCTGATACGATCGAAGAAATAGGGTCCTCCTTCGAATATACGATTCCTGTCAGAAACTGAGGAAAAATTTACCATGAAATAATTATTTCCAGCCAGCATGATGTTCAGTTCCCCCTCAACTTGCCAGGTTTGGCGAATCCAAGCCTCCAGGGCCGAAAACGAGATTCGAATTTCCAAAAACTTGCAAATTAAAGCATGTGCTGCTAGGTAATCAACATCCTCACGCACCGTCTCAGGGGGGATTATCAAAATAGGTCTTTCCTGGGACCTAGGCAAACATCCATTAATTTTATTAAGCCTGAGCCGATCACTGGAGTAAACAAGCTCCTTGCCCTTCGAAGACAACTCTGCCACAAGCCATTCCTTGCTCCACACCCCACCCGGGTCCAAAACCCTCGCTGAACCAGTCGCGCCCACAGCCATCCTTTTTCCGTTTCCAAAACCAACACTTTTTTATCGAAAATAGAAATTACTATTAGTATAACAAAACAATAATTTTATATGTGAATATTTTTATTAAGCAGTTTATATCATGCATGTTTTGATGAGAAGTGTTGTGTGTGTGTGTATATAGTGTATTGGAATGTGTGCTTATATTTATAGTTTTAATGACTTAAAATTAAGGCATAGATTCCTGAGGGATAAGACACTGAATATATGCAAACAACCTCTCAAAAGTATATGTATAAATAAAAGATTAAATTTCTTGTGAGAAAAGACTTCGTTTATGTGATATTTGATCTTTGAAATTATTATGACTATTTGTTTTGTAATTGAGTAGTGTGTACATAAAAATAATAGACTAAGGTAATGTTTTTTGTCATAAAATGTACTATATTTGAATCTACTTGCAAAATTTAGAAACAAACAATCTAAGTATATGTTATACCCGATTGATATACACTGTACTTGTTATGCTTATTATTTATGTGATAAATAATATAGTAAACATTCATTCATACATTTAACAGATTAAATGTATGTATTTGATTATTCATATATTTAGCATGGTTTATACTTGTTAATAGGAAGTAATATGTATGAATCTGTTGGTTATATATATTAATTAAATTTTGCATTGTTGGTACCAATTAAGTAGTGAGATCGACTTCACTAGCTTAACATACCCAATGCCAAATGAAAGTACTCTGATCAAGTGGTGTGTATGAATTTGACTGATCTTAGAGATCAATAACTATTGAAAACTTTGATCAAAGTAATGTTTAGTTAAACATTGTCATTTCATATGTATGATTTACATTTTTGTGTGATATCATGTTAGAACATATTTCTTTATACTACACATCATGTTTTAAAAAATTTACAGCACATAGGAACTAGCTTGTCTCTTTAGATTCTCACACAGTCACTATTTACCCATGTGTGAAGGGAGGGTCATTCCCTGATGGGGGATTATGTGGGAGATCGTGTGGGGGATCAATGATCCATGGTTGGTGTGAAAAAGTACTCGGATAATGCTCTCCCTTTCCACAATAGTACTTATTTGGAGACTACACTTAAGATTATCATAGATACTAGAATTCGAGGAACTCATGCTCCGTGGAATATTGTATCTTGCATTGTATTTATTATTAATGAAACATTATTCTTGGTGAAATGTAATTATTTACTCAAAAAAACATTGACAACAGTGACTGTATTATTATACTAGCCGTGGTTGAAAATTTGTAATTACTTTCTATAATCAGTTTTGTTTTGTTTCATATAATGCTAGTAATCAGTAACTGGTAGATGTTACATATTAATTTTATAGTTAACATACTTAATGTGTTATACTTGGATCACTGATTAGATTCTCGCGGTGAAATCTAATGGAAAAATACATAGATTTAAATTTTTTTTTTAATTATTAAGTTATTATAAGTAAATCCCAGTGGGGATGTTAGAAGTATATATATTTGTGTTAGTAGTTTATGAGTAGGAGAGTGGTAGCTAAACACTTGAATACAATTGTATATGATAGGTGGGCATTTTTTTATTAATAGAGAGTTGTGTGTTTTAGAAGAGAGGTAGCATTTGAATAGAGAGAAAAAAAATGTGAGTCGGTTACAAAAGCTTGAATAATCTCTAATCATTGAGCATAATTAGCTAATTTTAGCTTTTTTGTGTTGTTGACTATGACCAGCTAAATGTAATGAAGTGTGTGAGACATTAATGAGGAATGCCCCTCCATTTGTAGAGCGTTGTATGTTGCCATATGTTGTTGTCTATTTTGGTGCATATTTGTTGTGTTATGTTGTCCCATTTTGTAAAGTTGTCTTTTAGAGAAACCCAGTTGTCAGTAATTGTATATACTTTATGGTTCACTTTGCTATAAGAGAAGACTGGCTACATTTGATGAATGCATGTTGTTATTTTCTATTGTTTTTGGGTATTTATTTTATGTTTTTGTTATTTTTGTAGCCAACAATGTACTATAGGCCTAGGATAGCTAATGATAGAGTGATAACAGGAGGCATGTTGCTCTAACCGCCTACATCAATTGGCATTAGAGCATCCAAATATATTGGGAGTAGAGAACTTGTGGGTCAACCTTAGATTTCATTAAGGAATGGCTCTTAGGAGAGTTGATGCATAGATGAAATTTGGACAATAGTTCAAAATGATTGAAGAAATTGATAAAAGGGTGGGCAAGTATCTTCAAAAAAAAAGAGTTTCAACTAAGTTTAGGACATGGAGGAGAGGGAAAGAGAGATGGAGCAATAGATGATGAAGAAACAAAAGAAAAATATTATGGAGGTCATTAAAGACGAGCTTTCTCAATATCATAGGTAAAAGAAAGAGGTGAGAAAGATGGCATGTATCACACCATGCATTGTTGGAATGGAAAGGGAAAAGGTTTCTTGGAGCAAGGAGACTTTAGAAGAAATGAGATAATCTCGTCGAAGAAAAAATAGTCGATGAACATGTGGTGAGTGCAACTGTTGAAAAAGTTGCAGTAAAAAAGAATGGAAGATGAAGCCCTGATATGTCATCAAGAAAAGGAAGAGATTGTGACATCTCTTGAAGAAGATGAAGATGAAGAACTTAGAAAGGTTTGAAGAGAAAACTCCCTTGAAGGTTGGTAAGAAAATGGAAGGTAGGCATGTAAATGGATACATGCATGAAGCAAAATTGAAGATGGCGTTGATTTATACGCTATTTCAAAATTTTCTCCCATTGAGAATGAGGATGAAGATGAAATTAAAGTAGAAGAAATGGAAGAAAAAGATTAGAAAGCCATTTTGATGATAACCATTACAAGTGTGGAAGTGAATGATCATACCGTTGATTCAAATGAGTTTGCAGCAAATGAGGATCCCATCATTTTTTATTCAGAGCAGAGTGAGGATGCAAGCAAAGGTAGAAATTATTCTTGATAGTATATATGAGCTTGTACAAGTAGAGGCATGGTTCGATAGATGGAGGAAAATGAGGAAATCAAGTAAGACCAGCACTGAATCACAGGTTTCAATTTTTTTCTCACCCAAGGAGAATGATGCATGGGCATCACTAGTGGGACCCAAGGCAAAACATTTTTGTATTCATAGAGAGTTGTGTGTTTAGAAGAGAGGTAGCATTCGGATAGAGAGGAAGAGGAGGAGAGCAGGTTGGAAGACCTTGAAAAATCTGTAATAGTTGAGCAAATATGTATTCTCGTGATATGGCTTGCAGGAAAAAGTTTTATTTTTTAATATAATAGTATGGGAGTGGGAATGATAACCCTCTCCTCTTCGCCTTTGTTAGAAGCAAAGCTCTATCCCTGCCCAAGCACCCAAAGCATGGTGTTTGCCACTGCCATGCCCTGTGTTATTGCTTGTTTTGTGAGTTGGGTCGGCATTGAGCAGTTCGGAGCTCAAAATTAAAACTAGAACTAGTTAAAGATCATAAGACCCCGTATGACTGTCTACAATGTGGGTTGTTTGTTGAGAAGAATACATACAAACGTAGTTTTTTCTTGTGGGTGTTTGACCATCTGTAATGTAATGTTGGAAAATGAAAAATTTGAAGAATTGTGTGAATCCAACAGCTCGACGTGCAGTTGCGTGGGGGTGACCTACAACGCTGAAAAGGATAGAATCTGGGTGTTGAGGCTGCCCAGCGTGGGGCTATGTGGGGAGATACTCTCTGCTAATCTGGGGCGCCTCCAACAACAATTTGTTAAGGAGAATCCAACAGCTCGACGTACAGTTGGGTGGGGGTGACTTGCAACGCTGAAAAGGATAGAATCTGGGCATTGAGGCTGCCCAGCGTGGGGCTATGTGGGGAGATACCCTCTGCTAATCTGAGGCTGCCCAGCGTGGGGCTATGTGAAGAGATACACTCTGCTAATCTGGGGTGCCTCCAACAACAATTTGTTAAGGAGCTTGTATGTAAAAACAACTTACCGTCCAAGCCACTACCTGCAGGTTTGTCTGTGGATGCGTGATAGGTTTGTATATTTTAGAAAAACACAACGTACAAATCGGCAATAAAAAATAAAACCCAAAAAAATATTGTATGTGTGCGTGCGTGCGCATCCCTGTATCCTTGGTAGGTTTGTATATTTTAGAAAAACCCTAAACATATGTTCATCGGCAATAAAAAAACAAAAAAAAAATTAAAATTAAAATAAATTTTGATTTTTTTGGAATAACTGTGTGAAAATGAATGTGAAACAGTAGAAGCAGTTCTTTCAAAATAGAAGTAAGGATAAGTTAAAAGGCAATTGTGTTATATGCAATTATTATAGAATGAAGATGAGTGGAGGTATATTTTCTCTTATCGCATAACTACCAAGGAATGATGTGGTATTGTGCACACAATCACCACTTGAAGCTCAACGAGATATAGTTGCTTACCCTGCAACTTATAGGGTGAAAAAAAATTAATGTTGATGCACTTTTATCCCTAGTAAATAAAAGGGCAGCAAGGGATGATTATGACATTGAAGTTTCTTCTATTGTCCCAACTCTAGAGAGTCATGAATGTGGATGAGAGCAGGGCTCATCCACTAAAGATAGTTTAGTTATTTTTTTCTCATTTAAAGTAGTCTTAAGTGCACAATGAAACAAATGATAGTTGTGGCAAACTTTTGATACTAGAAAAACATTCCCAGAACCAGTTTCCATTGAAGAACACAATATACTAATTTTTTGACGTGCAGATGGGCACACGTCCAATGAGTTTTCAGTTATACTTTCATAGATAAGAGTGTGAAAAATGGATGATATCACATCCCACTAAATCCAAGACTCAATTCAGAAAACTGCCATAGATTGCCCTGCCATGGGTTATAGCATAGGGTGCAGAGCAATGCTCATTCTCAAACCTTTCAAAACATTGTCAAGTCAATTATGTCAAGTTTCTCATAGTGAGATTACCAAAAGCTAAATAATATGAGCAATAGTTTTTTTTAGGTATTTTGAGAGCATCAACAAGATGAACAAGGCCCATATACCACACCATAAATCCTTTTAACTTTTGTCTGAGGATCAGTAAATAAAGACGAACAAGACTCAAAACAGCAATTTTGCATTACATCGAATTTGTATTGATTCAAACTCAGAAATGCAAGAGTATCAGTCAAAACTGCTGCCAAAGATTGATGACCTTTCATTCTGTCATCCCTAATCAGAAGCTAAAATTTACTATGTAGATACCCTGCTGGTCTAATTTTCATTCTACTTACCGATCCAAATTTGTAAAAGAGATAGTAGTTAGGTGTCTAGTGTGTGTATTACGAAATCCATGGAAGATTTTAGTGCCTCTTTAGAGGAAATCAAAGTTCTCTATGAGATCTTATTTATTCTGAGGATTAAAGACATGTAGCTCTGTTCATTAGAGAGATGACCCAACATAGAGTTGGTCTTCTTAAAATACGTCAGCACAACACTTTGTTTCATGATTTAATTTCATACTCCTTTCTTAAACCTCAATTTGAAAGGTGCAAATGGACCCACTCTTCTATTGTTCTATGCATCAGTCATAAGTTGTCAGAAAAAACTCTCAACAACCTAACTCTTATGTTTTATGTTTTATTCTCTTTTTCTCTTACAAACTCTTATTTGAATTGTACTTTTGTTGCAATCCTATTAACCTGTTATGGTAACTAATGGACAATATTATATGAATATATGGGGTTGTAAATTACTCTCCTTAGGATGCAGATAGCCAGTACACAATGTACTGCAGATATTGATATAGACACTTGCTTACAACCCTTACAATTTTAGAAGGTACTGCCAACTATAAGAGAGGACAGTATTTACAATGTCTAGATGAATTTTATTGCTTAAACCGGATCTTTATATGAACTGGAAAAGATACTAAAGCAGTCTCATGGAACAAGGGTCAGTAAACTTGGCATCTATAGTAGTGTCCTGCAACAAGGGTTTATTATCCCGATTCACACTTTCGTGCCAAGAAAATTCAGGTTCCCTAACCAAGCATCCACTCTATATCGTATCAAGTGCCAAGAATGCATTTGCGTTTTGAATAGGGTTTAAGTTAAGAAGCACTCCTTGAACTGAAGTTCACTGATGACATTTTCGAAGAATACAAGAGGTATCACTCACACAGCCAAACGTGTGAATTTCTAACTTCACTTCTAAAGTGGTCTGCATGCTGGCCATTCCAATAAATCACAGAGGCTATAGAGATCTCGTCTCAACCACTGCAGCCAATAAGAGGTTTGTACCAACACACGCATAGGCTGTTTCTTGAGCCTTTATGTTTACTCTATAGTTGTCTTTCGCACACTAAACATTGGAATCATACATGCAAATTAATCAAAAATACTACATACATGAAAGATTGGCTCAAAAACAATCTAATAAATTACTTTGCTCCTCAGTTTGTATCCTTTGAATTTTGTGTCTTCTTCAAAGTTTACATGGTATGATAGGTACACTAGAAGCATGAGAACCCTTAATCTTCACCTTGTGAAGAGCATCAATGGTGTTGCCAATACAATGAAATCAGCAAACAATGAATTGACGGTCAATATCTAGAGAATGCCCATGCCTTACACTGATAATTTGAAGATCACTGTGTAACAATGGAGATGCAAGTTAGTGGAGTGACATTATAAAAGCAGGGAGGGACCCTTGATCATCTCCTTATTGGAGAGATGAAAGGCGTTCGGGAGGGATCAATAATGTATTGGAAGTTAGCATCTACAGAATGTCAGAAATAGAAAATCAACCTGAACATGCTCCACATTCAACCCAACAATTTACAATGAAGGGGATTGAAGCCCGTCTTTAAATTCAAATACTAATGGGTCCCTAACAAAAATTACTTGCATATACAAAAAAATTAAACTGGTGGTTCGATAAGTAAATGTTAAAAATATGAGCAAGGATAGAATGGATCGAAGATTAGGAAAAAATCCAAAATATAAAGATTGAAAATTTGTATGCGATTGAGAAAAATCTTCCTTGTGTGCCCTTGCGTTACTATAAAATTGCCTTTTGCCCATTAGATTCAAAAATCACTAGAAATAAGCAATTAATCACAAGTCAATAGTGAAATGTTTAATCTAAAGTAGAGGAATGACAATTAGTCACCGATTTTTGCCAAATGATATCGGCGATTACTTGGCAAAAATTAAATTGCCTCAACTCACTAGTGAAAGGATAAAATGTTTGCATTTTTCCTACATTTTTTTTTTGTGAAATTGCGAATTGCCGAATACAATGCGTAGTGAAGCTAACTTATTAAGGGTTTTATAGAGTCACGGTGGTAGCGATACAACTTACAATTACAATTTTAGGGTTTTCATTGTTCAAAGCTCAAGCCTTGAGGAATATATATAATGAATTGGTGATTAACTAAGGTTTTTTGCGTATTCAAGCCTTAAAGAATACATGTCGAAGTTTGATACATCACAACCTACATGTATTTTAATTTATTTTCATTATCTTTGAAGTTTGAAGTTCCTCAATGATCAATAGTACTATACCTTTATAGTATGAATCATGATATGTAATTCATCTTCTACTTCTTCTTTTGATTAGCAATTAAAGTTAGATTCTAAGACTTTCTTTTTATTTTATAAGATTTAAACTTGTTGCTTAAGAATGACATCGACATCTAGTTCAAGTGTACATTGTAACCCTAAGTCCCATGACCCTTCTTAAAAGCATTGTGAACCGATGGCAAAAGGCAATTGTGTCATATGCAATTATTACAACATGAAGATGAGTAGAGGTGTCTATCCCCTTAAATACTACATCACACAACTACTAAGGAATGATGTGGTATTGTGCACACGACATCACTTGAAGCTCAAATAAAGATGGTTGCTTATCTTGCAACTTATGTGGGGAAATAATAAGAAAGTTGATGCACTTTTAGCTCTAGTGAATAAGAGGGCAACGAATGATAATTATGACATTGAATCCTTTTCTATTGCCCCAACTCTAGGGGGTCGAAGACGTGGGCAAGAATAGGCCTCATCCATTGAAGATAGTTCAGTGATTTTTTTCCTCCCTCAAAATAGCCTTGGATCGCAACCTTCACTCGAAGGTACCGCTTAAAATCAGGGAGTGCAAAATGAAGCAAAGATAACTGCGACAAATTTTTGGTACTACAAAAATATTCATTTCAATGTGAAGGAAAGCCCATATTCAAATAATTTAGCCATTGCATTGACCATTGCCAAAGTGGAGTTCAAGGCTCTCACTCCTTATGATTTGAGAACCCGTTGTTGAAAGATTTCATCAAACATACGCATGCTATTATAGAAAAGCAAAAAAAAAAAATTGAAAAAAAAAGTTGCACCATTTTGTCTTATAGATGGGTGGATGCAAAAAAACACATTTTAATTAACTTTATAGTGGCTTCAAGGAAGTTGTTAATTTTCTTGAAGTTAATTGATGCCTCCCACCAAGTAAAAAATACAAACACTTTGTGTGACATGTTAGATGAAATGGTGATAAAAGTGGGTGCGTAGAATGTCGTTCAAATTATAATATACAACACAACAGTATATGTAGCAGCTGGAGACTTTTTAAGGAGAAACATCCTACAATTTTTTGAATCCCTTGTGCAACCCATTACATTGATCTCTTACTCGAGAACATAAAAAAAGATCTCATTGATGAAAAATGAGGTTGAAAAAGAAAAAAATATTACCAAATTCATCTACAATCACATTTGAGTGCTAAACTTGATGATGGAGAACACCAATGAAAAGGATCTTGTGTAATTGAGAATTACATTGTTTACCATAGAGTTCGTCACATTGTGAAGCATTTCAGTGTCACTAATATCCCTTAAAAAATGTTTAAGTTCCTAATGGTTGGAGTCTTCTTATGCTAAAAAAGTCGAAAAGGAAAGAGTCGTGAAGATGAATTTTGATGATATGTTTGCAAAGCACATGGAGGAAATCTTTAAAGTAACATTTAACTTAAATAATTTTTTTATTTATCATTTATTTGTTATAAAAAAAATTAATTTTGATTTTAAATTTGTTTATTATTTTGTTTTGTGTGTGAGAACCTTTGGTTCAAGTTCCACAATTAGTGGATGGGGAAAGAAACCCAACTGATATGATGGGCGTGGCCAAAGAGACCATAGCCAAATATTATGAGAAAAATAAAATAAAATATGAACCCATTTAACGTGTAATCAATCGGAGATTGAACAAAATGCTCCGCCAACATATTTATGCAAAAGCCTACTATTTGAATCCTAAGTTTTTCTATTTCAATTCATTTAAGTTCAATGAGGTTGTGAATGGCCTCAATACATCCATAGAAAAAATGATTCACAATAATAACATTGAAAACATAGTTATTAAGGGGTTGCAGATTTTTAAAAATATAATGGGGAGATTATTTTCTTCGGCTCTTTGTGTTAAAAAAAGAAACACCTCTCAACGAAGAAAAAATGAATTGAATCATTTGTTTTTTAATTTTTAGTCTCATTACTCATAAATACCACTACTAGACTTCTTTATTTTATTCAAGCCTAGTTGACTTACAAAATTTTATGTCACATTTTCATGTGTGGTGGTAAGATTATGGTATGAAAACACCAAACCTTCAACGGCTAGCCATCCACAAATTTGTGTCAGCAGTGAAGCTTTTCTTAGTGTGAATGTAATTGGAGCATGTGTGAAGTAGCTCACACAAAAACGTCATGGGTTGACAACACAACACCTCAATGACCTTGATTTTATGTGATATAATTTTAATCTTCATGTCAGACAAGCAGATGGGAGAGTTATGAGGCAATTGATTCGGATGAAATTGATACATATTCCAACTGAATTGTTAATGATGCAGAGCCCATGTTTATCACAAAGGAGATCACAAAATTTAAGGAAGTAGGGAAAACAAAAGTATTAGGGGCAGCAGAGGCATCAAAAAAAGTTGGTGAGAATGTAGATGATATCTTTGCAAATGATGTTATTGCAATCATAGAGAATGAGTATTTATCTTCCACTTCATCAAGACAGAGGCAACATACTTATGCTAGGTGCTAGAAATGATTTGTAATATATGTATATTTGATATTTCATATTAGTCACTATAGTCTACAACTCTATGAATATTGTCGTTTGTACTTTGTACTCTTTTTTGTCAAAAATTAATAGAAAATATACTTGTGAATTCTATAAATTCATTTGTCCTGTCATTTAACTATATTTTACATGTTATTTAAGTTTATTTTATGATTTTATATTTTTTTTAAGTAGCAATAAAGTTGCCAAGAAACTCCTAAGTCCTGCATACAAGTCAACAGTTTGTGCGAGTAATCTCCAAGTATGAGTTTTTGAACTATGCTTTTAACAATGTTACATTTCCTTGATGAAGGATTATGCTACAATATTTCTTTCTTGCATAGGTATAGAAGGGAGTCTACGTAGTCTTGATGTATGAACAATTATTTTAGCAAACTCTCACTTTAGTTTTATTGTTCTTTGTTTTCCTTTGAAATAAACCAATGGGTTTGCACTTATCTATATATCAATAAGTAAATATGATCTTTTTCTACATCAATATAGGGAGCATGTTCAACATTACTTGACCCACATAATCATCATGAAAATTGCTTCGCCTTATCACTAGACCATGACCAACTAAACACTGATTAGATGAGAGTTTGTAGCCATCTTGGTGTTCTTTGTGTTTGTTTGTAAATAGAACTATTATGTTTGCATGAATTTTTACATATATATGATAGCTTGGTTGACATCCATAAATGAAGCATGTTGAAGTTTTAAACATAGCTTGAACCAAGACAATCAGTCTGCTTTATCACTTGACCAAGGCCCACCAAACACTCAATGTTGGATCTTCTAAAGGAAAAAGTTCATATAAAAAATAGTTCATAGAGATTTTACTAAATAAATAAATTCTAAGAGGAAAGGACAACACATCCACATAGTTTTCATTAGTTAAGACTCAATAGCACTCTTAGCAAATAGAATGCAATAGAAATCTCAGCAAATCCAGAGTGAGATTGTTAAGTTGTGGAGCTAAAAGCTTCACCAGATGAGCAGATGAGCATATGCAAGTTGTTGAAATTACACAGTCGCCGATGACGATCATGAGTCGACCAGAGGCTACCGACGTCGATCATGGATCGACCGACGTCAGTCATGTGCAGGCAAACAGGGACCGACGTCGGTCACCTGTGCGTCCAGAAAGTCTATTTTCGTGGATGAACAGAATGTTTGCATGATAAGTTTAACTGTTGGTATTGAGTCTGCGTTTTTATTTTAGGCAACACTGATTTGAACATTTGATTAAGAGGTATATCTAACGGTGGAAAATGCATATTCATGAATCATAATATTATATAATAGGGTTAGATCTTCATAGCTTGTGTAGAAGACAATTCAAGAATTGAATTTGTTGTAATTGAGAGAAAAACTCTTGAAGGAAAGAGATCTGTACATCTGAGAGGTGTGAGAAGAAAGTGTGATTTCTTCAATTGTATTTCCTTGTGGAAGAGTTTAATACAAGTTTTCGGATTGTTTCTTGTATCTCATATTCTTTGTTGTTTTTTATTTTTAGTTACTTGATATTCTGGTTTAATTCCGTGTTTAGTTGTTTATACAAAAGTAATCAGTGGTGTTGGTTGATCCCCAACAAGTAGGATCAGAGCACAGGTTCACTAACAAGTGGTTTCATATCTGTTTAGTGTGTGTTGATTACAAGTCACTCACAAAAGTTTCTGTTTGGGTGAGAGTAGAGCAATGACAGAATAAAGTAAACTAAGAATGAAGAAGTTCAATGACAAGAATTATCAATTATAAAAGATGCAAATAGAAGATTATCTGTATCAGAAAGATCTATACTTACCGTTCGGTAGGGTTTCAAGTAAACCCACAAATATGCAAGATGAAGAATGAAATGTTTTTAATAGAAAGGCTCTGAGATCTATAAGATTGAGTCTGGCATCTTCTGTGATTTCTAATTTATCAGATGCAAAAACAACGGTAGAGTTAATGGATATCTTAGCAAATTTATATGAAAAACCCTCAGCGTCAAATAAAGTACATCTTATGAAGCAATTATTTAATTTGCAAATGCAGGAAAGTGGATCTATATCTAATCATCTAAATGATTCTCATGCTATAGTAAATCAGTTAAATTCAGTCAAAATAATTTTTGATGATGAAATTAAAGCTCTATTAATCTTATGTTCATTACCTGAAAGTTGGCACAGCTTGGTAATGGCAGTTAGTAATACTGCATCTGCTTCAAATATCTTGAAAGTTGATGTTGTAAGTGTAATCTTGAATGAAAAAATTCGCAAAAAAAGCACAGAGAAAACATCAAAAAATGCTTTAAGTTTTGAAAGCAGGGGAAGGCAAAAAGAGAAGAGCAAGGGAGATCAAAGTCTAAGTCAAAGATGAGAGGTAGATCCAAACCCAGAAATGACAGAAATATAATCTGCTGAAATTGTGAAAAGAAAAAGCATGCAAAGAAAAATTGCTGGTTGAAAGTTGAAGAAAATCAACATGAAGGTAATAAGGAAGCAAATGTTGCAGGTATTGTTGCACAAGATGCTCTTATATTTTCTTTGAATACTAAAATAGAATCTTGGGTTTTAGATTTTGGTGCCTCTTTCCATGCAACCCCAAATAAAGAATATTTCAATGATTATGTCCATGGAGATTTTAGAATAGTTTATTTAAGGGATGATGAGCCTTGTAAAATTATTGGCAAAAAAAAAGTGCAGCTAAAATTGTAGAATGGCAACACATGGATGTTGAAAGATGTCATGCATGTTCCCATCTTGAAGAGGAATCTGATTTCTGTAGAAAAGTTGGGAGATGAGGGTTGTACAGTAACTCTCACAGCTGAATTTTAAAAAAATTTCAAAGACACTTGTATTAGCCAGAGATAAGAGAGTAGGTACTCTCTATTTATGTAATTGTATTACTGATAATTCTCCTTCTGTATTATCTACTTCAGAGATAGATGCAAAGTTGTGGCACTGTAGGCTTGGCCACATGAGTGAGAAGGGAATGACTGTTCTTAAGTCAAAAAATAAGCTTTCAGATTTGAAATACATAAATCTAGATTTTTGTGAGCACTGTATTTTTGAAAAACAAAAGAGAGCGAATTTTCTCAAGACTGGGTCAACAAAGAAGAAGCACAATTTGAAGCTTGTTCACACAGACGTGTGGGGACCAGCTTAGGTAGCTTCTATTGGAGGATCATAGTATTATGTTTCTTTCATTGATGATGCTACAAGAAATATATGAGTTTATTGCATAAAAAAATTGATATTTTTGACACTTTTAAAAAATAAAAAGCTTTAATTGAGATTGCAACAGGGATGAAATTAAAGTGTCTTAGATCTGACAATGGTGGTGAGTACTACAGCAATAAGTTCAATAGTTACTGTTTTATGAATGAAATACGCAGGCAAAAGACGATTTCAAAGACACTTCAGCAAAATAGAGTTGCTGAAAGAATAAATAGAATAATATTGGAGCATGCACGGAGTATGATGTTGCATGCTGGTTTGCCCTTACAGTTTTAGGCAGAAGCTGTAGACACTGCGGTTTACTTAATTAACAGAAGACCCTCTACTGCTCTGGATGGTGAAATTTCAGAAGAGGCGTGGACAGGGAAAAATATAGATCTTTCATTTTTCAAAGTTTTTGGTTCTGAAGCTTTTGTGCACGTTGATAAAGAAAATAGAAAGCTGAATGCTAAATCTATGCGATGCACTTTTATTGGTTATGGTTCTGGGGATTTTGGACTCCGATTGTAGAATTTAGGAACTAACAAAATTGTTAAAAGCCGTGATGTTGTTTTCAATGAAAAAGTGATGTACAGTGATCAGAGCAAGAAGCTGAATAATACTGAACAGGGCAATGTTGATTTAGACGAGGAGATGATCCAAAATGAGCTCGCGAGAAAAAATAATCACTCAAAAAAACACAGACACCGACGTCGGTCATTTTGGAACCGACGTCGGTCATACAAGTACCGACGTCGATCAAACAGTGACCGGTGTCGGCCAGACAGAAATCGACGTCGATCGAGTGAAACTGACGTCAGTCAGGTACAGACTTGGAGATGACCGAGATCGGTCACTGACAGAGAATTTGGGCGAACAACAAGTTGTATTTGAGTCTCAAACGCCCATAAAGAGGTCAAAAAGGGTAAGTAAACCTCTAATTCGATATTCCCCTTCATTATCCTACTTGTTATTCACAAGTTTTGATGAGGCAATGCAGGTAGGAACTAGGAAACAGTGAGAGCTTGACATGAATGAGAAAATTGATTTCTTGAAAGAGAACTAAACGTGGGATTTGATTGAGTTGTCAACCGAAAAGAAAGCACTAAAAAACAGATGGGTTTTCAGATTAAAAAAATGTGAGAATGGACAGATGAGACATAAGGCCAGGGTGGTAGTAAAGGGATTTGCACAAAAACCACGTATTGATTTTGGTAAAAAAAATTCTCCTGTAGTTAAAATGACTTCTATTCGGACTGTATTGTCTTTAGTTGTTATTGAAGATTTGCATCTTGAGCAGCTTGATGTTAAGACAGCGTTTCTTCATGGAGATCTGGATGAAAAAATATATATGGATCAACCGGAAGGTTTTGAGGTCAAAGATAAGGAGAAGCTTGTGTGCAAGTTGAAGAAAAGCTTATATGGTCTTAAGCAAGCTCTTAGACAATGGTATTTGAGATTTGACAGGTTTATGACAGAGCATGGCTTCTGTAGATGTCAATCTGACCATTGTGTTTATTTTAAGAGATTGGATAATGGTATATATATTATCATGTAGCTGTATCTAGATGATATGCTTGTTGCAGGTTCACACATGCAAGATATTTTTGATTTTAAAGTAAAATTAGCTCACACATTTGCCATTAAAGATTTGAGAGCAGCAAAGAAAATCTTTGGCATGAGTATTAAGAGAGACAGAAAAAATCACAGGTTAATTGTCTCAAGAAGATTATGTGAACAAGGTGTTGGAGAGGTTCAATATGCAGGATGCAAAATCGATAAGCACACCTATGGCTGGACACTTCAAGTTGAGCAAAGAACAGTGTCCAAAATCACATGATGAGGTAGAGTATATGAGTAAAGTTTCATATGCTTTCGCAGTTGGGAGCTTAATGTATGCAATGGTATGTACTAGCATTGGTATAAGTTTATGACCAATCCAGGAAAAGAACACTGAAAAGCAATTCAGTGGATTCTTAGATATTTGAGAGGAACCAACAGTAGGCATTTATGCTATGGAGGGTCAAATACTTCTCTACATGGGTATGTAGATTCGAATATGGCAGGTGACTTGAATGGCAAGAGAAGCACCACAGGATATGTGTTCACTGTTGATGAAACGACGATTAGCTGGATTTCAAAGTTGCAGAAGGTTGTTGCCTTGTCTACTACAAAGGCAGAATACATTGCAATCATAGAAGCTAGCAAAGAGATGATATGAGTGACTCGGTTATTGGAAGAGTTGAAAAAAGAGCAAGAGAGTTGCAGATTATACAGTGATAGTCAAAGTGCAATTTATTTGGCAAAGAATTCAATGTTTCATTCAAAAACCAAACATATACAGCTTAGGTACCACTTCATTAAACAGGGATTGAAAGATGGTGAGTTGAAGCTGAAAAATATCCATACAAATAAAAACCCTGTTGATATGTTAACAAAGCCGATAACAAAAGAGAGGTTGAATCTTCATTCAACTTTTGTTGGTCTTCAAAATTGAGTTTGAAGATGGAGAAGCTAAAAGATGTACAAGTACAAGTGCAGTTGTTTATCTCCAAGTGGTAAATTGTTAAGTTGTAGAGCTAAAAACTTCACCAGATGAGCAAATGAACGTATGCAAGTTGCTGAAATTACAGTCGCCGACGACGGTCAAGAGTCGACCAGAGGCTGTCGACGTCGGTCATGGATCGACCGACGTCGATCATGTGCAGAAAAATAGAAACCGACGTCGATCACCTGTGTGTCCAGAAAGTCTATTTTCATGGATGAACAGAATGTTTGCATGATAAGTTTAACTGTTGGTATTGAGTCCGCATTTCTATTTTAGGCAGGACTGATTTGAACATTTGATTAGGAGGTATATCTAACGGTGGAGAATGCATGCTCATGAATCCTAATATTAAATAATAGGGTTAGATTTTCATAGCTTGTGTAGAAGACAATTCAAGGATTGAATTGGTTGTAATTGAGAGAGAAAAACTCTTGAGAAAAAGACATCTGTACATCTGAGAGATGTGAGAAGAAAGTGTGATTTCTTCAATTGTATTTCCTTCTGGAAGAGTTTAATACAAGTTTTAGAGTTGTTTCTTGTATCTCATATTCTTTGTTGTTTCTGATTTCTAGTTACTTGTTATTCTGGTTTAATTCCGTGTTTAGTTGCTTATACAAAGGTAATCAGTGGTGTTGGTTGATCCCCAACAGAGATGACGCTGAAAAGATATTACTGGTTTTTCATGAGAAAAGATTGTGTCAATCATTTTCCATTATGCTGAAAACGGTAAACAAAAAGCATGCAAGGTACTGGTTTTTTTTTAAATATAACATAGGATTATGCTGAAAACATAAATCATGAGCTTAAATAAACAATGATTACTTGTAATGTAGATTGAATCATATGCTATATAATAGAACAACAGTATCTGCAGCCTTACTACACACTCTAAATGGTAACTACCAAACTGCGAAGAGCAGCGTCCATCTTATTTTGTGTAGTAATTCGAACTATGTCTCAGTTGAAGTACTACCTCTTACTTACACAACACAACGCCCAAATAGATAAGACTACAACGGGTAGCTTCTCGAATCATTAGGCAGCTCCCAACAATTTCTTGATATCTTTCTGCAAGCATAATATAACAAATATCAGCAATTGTTCCAATAAGGCATGCCATTGAATCAATAAAATCACTTGTTCTCATGGAACAAATTGCCTAGTTATGAAAGAAGATGACCTATGGAACTTGGAATAAGGGGATTGCTGATTACCTCAATCTTCAATGGAGATGTGGTGGGTGCATATCTATCAACTACATTTCCATTTTTGTCCACCAAAAACTTTGAGAAGTTCCATTTTATGCTATCACCCAAAAATCCACCTTTGCTTGATTTCAAGAACTTGTAGATTGGAGCTGCATTACTACCATTAACCTCAACCTACATCATTGAAGTGTAGCATAAGTACAGAAGATCTAAGAAGCAACCTTACGTATTAGTTAATTGAAATTTGCTGAAACGAAATCCAATAAGCAACCATAATATTTAACTACGATGCTGACCTTATCGAATATGGGAAACTCTGCTTTAAAGCGAGTGCATGCCACTTCTACAATCTGCTCATTATTACCTGGTTCCTGTCCACCAAACTGATTGCATGGGAAGGCTAGGATTTCTAGCCCTGTAAACAGTTATCCATATCGAAAGTTGTCAGAAAAGTTCAGAACTTGTCAATAAAAATCAAGGCTTGAAATACATTTTTAAGAAAACTCGTTGGTAGGAAGTTTTTTTTAGGATCAAAATTAGATGTTTTTCAAGTTTGAATTTATAAATATGTTTAAGTCAGAAAATCCGTATTTACTTCCATAGGCTAGGTTTATCCATCAAAATTCACTTCTAAATTATGAGAACTCAATCTGATGTGTCACATGGTTTCCAATCTTTTGGTCTCTTAATCATTGGTTTAGTTCATATGAGTTTATTGCTTACAATGTTCAAAGCCACCCCAATACCAAGGACAATGTATCTGTTACAGACGTCAGTCACATAAGGAGTTTGAACTGCATAGAGATGTTAAAGCCTATGACACCTACAGAGTTCTAATGGGATCCACATCAGCCATGAAAGATTAATCCTACCACATCCAGGGAAATCACTGAAGGTCAAGTCCAAAAAATGAAAATCTCACCGGGGTATGGGATTTGTCCAAAAAGAAAGTAATTATATAAGGTTGGATGGTATTTATATTTTATGTTATTTGATGTCAAACTTACTGTAGGAGGTTTGCGCGAAATCTTCTCCCCACCTACCTAGAATTAAAGTTTGATTGAGTGATAAACAATATCTCTAACAATAATTGCTAAAGCATGGAAAATTTTTGTGGTATCATACAAACTTTGGCCACATTCTAATAAATGGCTGTAAAATTTAAGGTTAGGTTATTTGCTTCCTTCTTGCCTATTTGCTTAATTCATATTACAGGCAAATGGGCACCCTCAAGAAAACTGCAGACTCTGGCAACTAACTGATGTGCACGTATTGTAGGCTCTGTAATTTCTCACCCAGGCTACCCTTGCATAAATGATGCATGTTGTATACTTTTTCCTAGAGGCATGCCATCCATGCGTTTCAAGTTTTAGACAAAAGTGTTGAAGCCTAAGTAAAGGAAGGTGTGCAAGAAACCAAAGAACTTAATTCTCGCCTGAAAGAATCAGAAAACTAAATCTTTAATGACTACATATGAAAGAATATCTCAAGCTCCCTCACACCACTCAATAAAATCCAAAATGCATCTACGTATTGAAGGTGAAAATTCACACTCTGGATTGAGGAACCTGGACAGGGATTGTAACTCAGCGGGAGAGCATCCAACCTCCAAGAAGGGAGGGATCCTGGGTTCGAATTCTAGCCTGTTCATGTTCTCTAACATTCAGACATCGGTAGATTGCTGAAGACCCTGGTATGTTATTTTTGTTAAAGACTCATATGCACAAATACAAAGCAAGAAGCTCTAACAAGTACAAAGTAATGGGTTAATTAAAGTTTTGAGATTTCCATAGGTGAACGTTTTCGCATGGTCTATTTGGATTCCAACTGTGTTATATCCTCTATACTCCTTCATTTCTGACATTTCGGGTCTAACTTCTATTTATAAGATCCAAAAATTCCCAAACAGGGGTCTCGAAGTTACACCTGAAATGTTGGAAACAAGAGGATAGAACACAGTTGCAACCCAGATAGCCCATGTGAAAAAGAAACAGTTCCTAACATTATGAAAGAGTATCTCCCTAGAAAGGTCAAGGCATCAATCCCATAGACTGGACATTCTATGATTGCCTTCTGGTTAAAATGATGGAAATTTTGTTCATAAATTCTAGTCCTATAATACCCTTTCAGAATTTTTTACACAAAAAGAGCATGTTCAAAATATCTTTAAAATAAAAGACAGAAGAAAAGACAATACAACTAATGCAGGAAATTACAAGAGTATAAATTACACGGTATATATGGATGAATTTTGGAAGTTACACCAAAGAGGAATAGTGAAAAATATTCTTTAGAAAAGAAAACAAAACAACACAGGTTTTGCAGTAAAGTAAATAAAAGGACAAAACTAATACGGATGACAAATAATAGATATGAATGAATAATTACCTTGATCCTTGTACTTTGCATACAATTCATTCATCTCCTTATAATTAGAGTTAGTAAGCCCACTGCCAAAACAGAAACAACATCACTTATCCATTTCTGAAAATACAGACAATTTCTTAAAAAACAAAAAATCTCATCAGGCTGAGATGTAGATTTTTCTTTTTTTTTTAAATGATGATATAAATTGTATAATTCCCTTGTTCTCACAAAACTCTCCCAATTCTATTAGGGACTAGGTGGTGACAAAAAAATATATTTTAGGTAAATACATACAAAAATTTCGAATTAACAAAGGGGTTGTAATTCAATTGATGCTGATGATGATATGTCACAATTCAAGGTACAAATATCTAATGATAACTGAAATAAAATGAATAAGGTTGGATTCAAATCCGACATAAAATTTGATGGAATGGATACCTCTCAGTACATTGGCAGTAAACCTAAGGAGACCAATTATTAATGCACCTGGGATACCAACGAAATTGGTTTGTCCACCAATAGAAAATACCCATTTGGCTAAAACTAGTTTTTAACAATATCAATTTCAAGAAAAAGAATTTTATACGATACCATTGTTATGCCTAAAACTATTTTTTCAGAATCTCAATTTCAATCGGATCAAAGAAAAATAAAATTGTCTATATTGCCATTTAGATTTGATAGCTGCAATAAAAAGGGAAAATTACCATTCCGAGGCAACATTGACTATAAGGAGAACTTTGCCCTTGTAAATACTGAGATCCACATCATTGCCTCTTATGTCCTGCAATTTACCATTTCTGTATTAGAATTCAAATGCAAACCGAAAAAAAATGGATGCACATATACTGGAGAAAGGAAAATTAAGGCGATAAATTAATGTGGCTAAAGGATTCAGGATCTACCTTAACAGTGAAGTCATGGACAGATTTGTGCCCTTCAGAAGAGTTGCCACCCATGTCTGATAAATTTGCAGGACTGGAAAATTAAGAGAACCCAATTCAGAAAAGAGTAAAACGTGCGATGGATATAACAAAAATTGGCTGTAGAAGATGTGTGAAATGAATAGGAGGTTCTATACAATTTATAGTAAGGGTAGCTTGCAGGGAAAGATGAGTGGATTGAAATTCGAGGAGCGGTTAGAAGGTTCTATGACAGGTGTAACAATCATAATCCTGGGTTGACTTCATGGCATTTGAATTTAAGGAGAGTCGAGAAAGGTCGAGGAATAGGAGATGGTTTTTATATCGTCTGGGTATACTCTGGATAAACTAGGAGGGTTTCGAGCCTTTTGACAATGTTTGTTGTGTGAATAGAGGTGGAAGTTTTCATGTAGAAATGTAATGTTGTAGATGTGTTGACTTATGGGATTTATGACTCGCTTGTGTGCGGCTAAATTTGATGTTATTTTTTTTTTTATAGTAATCAAATATATATATAAATATTGATTGTATTAAGTGTGAGGTATAATATTATTATCGGAATGTATTAGTATCATTATTATTAATTAAAAATTATAATATATATTGATACTTATAATAATAAAGTAGATTTAAAAAAAGTTGGCAAAGTATATTGGATTAGAGAACTAAAAATAAAAGCAACTAAAATATCATAATAAATTGCAATACATTAGGTATAGGTCCCATTTCTAGAAGGAGAAGGTGATTCGATTGTCCTTGGGAGGTTGCGCAGTCCAAGGAGAAGGTTTGGTTGAAGGAGGATTAGGTGCCACTCAACCATCTTGAGTAGGGTTTGGGGGAGCGAAAGAAAGATTGATGCCATAATCAAAAGGTGGTTGAACAATACTGCCAATTAGACAACTTTCCTACAGAAACGAAATCTATTGGGATGAGCCAACAATGGACTTGTTGCAAGGCGGTGTTGACTCAATCCCCCCACCTCCCCCAATGAGGAAGAGGAGTGGAGAAGCGATTGTGACTACAAGAGTGGCTTTGAGGTGCCAAGGGAGGAAATCTGTGAGGTGGATGATCTGGGGGGACATGACTCATAGTACAAGGAACACTCTCCCAATGGTTTAGCAACTCTTGCAAGTGTTGAAATTCAAGAGTTGCCTTCTATGCTTGAGCTTGAATCTGCACAAAAGCTAAAGAAATAGCATTCACCTTATTATTAATAGGAAAGTTACAAGATGCTTCTTCATTGTTAAACAGAGTTGAATTCCTAGCTTTCCATAATTGAAATAATATTATAGCCCGAAAGAAATTCCATATAAAACCTACGTATCCGACCATTGAACATTATCTCCCGAAAAACCATACGCCAAGAGAATAGTTCTAGAATGAACAATTGAAAAAGGCTATGAATCCAATACTAAGTAGATTGAGCTTTGGGAAAGGTCCAAAAGAGGTGTTTGAAGGACTCTGGTCTAGAACATGCATGATACTTGGGTTGAGCAATTTCAATATGTAAAAGGTGCTCCCCAAGGGGAAGGCCCTAATATACCAGACACCAAATAAAGTGAGTGAGCTTGGGCTCAAACTTTGCATTCCATCAAGCCAAGTTTTGGGCAAGGAATTCAAATTCTAATGTTTATTCAACTTGTCCAACGCTAATGAGATTGAGCTCATGATTTGATAGAGGAGACCTAGAGAATAATTTTTAAAATTAGTATCATAACTCCATGTCCAATCCTTCCACCAAACACATGGAGATTGTAACCCCATCTTATGTAGCATGACATCAAGTATCATTTCTTGAATGCATAGAATGGAAGGTAAGTTAGAATTGATTAACTTATATTTATCTTTAAGCAGAGGCCAAGGAGTCCAATCACGAGAAGAAATCAAATCTTTTACAGTATGAATACCTTTTTTAAAAGCCTCAAAGATTTCATACCTGGGAATTTTGCTAACAAAAGACTATAATTGGTCATAATGGGAGACCACCAGCTATTATGATCATTGAAGCAAAAGCCACTATGAAAACCATCACCCACCCATTTTAAAAGAGTTTGACAAATTCAAAATACTTCCAAATGCTTTTGGCAGTAGCAGTTCCCTCAATCTTGATAGGAGAAGTAGTTACAATCAAAGTGTGAAACCTAATGTTTTTCCAACTGGCTTTACCATAAGGCAAACCAGAGGCAATGCAGTGGTGTAGAATAATTTGTTAGGGTTCATTGCCTTTAATTGTTCAGACCACCCACTCAACACATAGAGCAACACTTTGTTTGTAAAAGTCAATGCCCATATCACATTTATCATGAAGAAGACAACAAATATCCAAAGAAAACATGTGATACCTTCGAGTTTGTTTAACATTGGCCCAAAGGAAATCCTTGATAACCTTTGCCAATTTATTGTAAAAGGGTTTAGAAGGGCCCCAACAAGAATAATAATTGACATGAGTGTCTGCCAAAATCTTAGAGCATACCTAAAAATTTTCAACTAAAAAAATGGGTGTGAAAATCAAATACTCAACGTTTTTTTCCACTTGATCAATGGCATATTGCCAAATGTCTAAAGGGGAGCTATCAAAGGCAAATGGGATACCAAGGAATTTGAATTTATCCCTTTTTTTATTCACTTTTAGTTATATTTTTAATCCATTTTGGCATAGGCATCATGTTTTTCTGTAGCATTGGGGTTTGATCTAATGCAAACTAGAACTCAAAGATTTATAAAAATTATCAAGGCAATGCAATGCCTCTATGCAAGATGTTTTTTTTACATCAAAAGTGAGAAAAATATCATTACCAAAGTGACCATTGATGAGTTGAGAGGATCGATTAGGAAGGATAATGTCCCTAATGAGCCCTCACTCCACTCTATGAACAAGAAGATATTCAAACACCTCTACAGATAAAACATACAACGTTAGTGCTAAAGGGAAGTCTTTTCTTATGGAATGAAATAGGCCAAAGATGTCAAATTTGAGCCCATTGATAGTGAGGCAGGCCAAAGCTTAAAAGAACAAAGTCTGAATTGTCGATATATAAAATTGGTGAAAACCTAAATCATAAAGTAAAGCAAGAATAAATGATCACTCAATCCTATCACAAGTCTTCTCAAAATCAAGTTTGAGGAAAATGATTTGCTAACAAGAGGCCCTCACCCATTCCATTCCTTCTCAGACAACAATGAGATTATTCAAAATGTATCTATTTTTAATGAAGTCAATTTTCTCTAGTCTAATGATATCGGGCATGATGAGATGGTAGCAAGGATTTTATATGACACATTAAGGAGGGTGATGGGATGCCAACTAGTAATCAACTATGGGTCACTACCCATTGGAATGAACTCAATATTTCCTTTTTTAATAAGAGAGCCTAAAGATTTATTTTACAGATATTTTTTATAAACTTGCAATAGGTAGGGCCCTACAAAATGATAAGTCGCTTTGCAAAATTCACAAAGGAAACCTTAAATACCAGGGGATTTATCATTGACCATACAATCCAATACACAAAAGAGTTTGTAAAGAGTTAGAGGGATATAAAAAATATATAGTGTGCAAGACTAAGTTTGCAAGGCACCAAATCCAAACATTATTACAATGCATGTGTACATTCCAACGTCTCTCCTTGGGCTTGGAACATGTTGATGCTTAAAATTGCGCTTGATTCTAATCAACAACAATGGGAAGTTTCAAGATGTGGGATATTGCGGCTTGAAACAACCTCCAGATTTTAGAGAAGTTGGTCTCTTCTTTTGTATCAAGTGTGGGGGAAAAAGGATAGAAAATTAAACAGAAATGCAAATGCAGGAAATGAAACCTAACTATGGCGATGCGCCTGAGTGTAATTTTGATCCTAATCTTGAGCACAGGGAGACTATATGTAGGATTCATTTATATTTAAGAGCAAACAAGTGCATGATCAATGTAAAAGATTGGAATAATAGAAACAAAGGCTCACAACAGAGACTTCTTTTGTTGAGATATAGAAAATGTCGACAAAGGCATAGGGTTCAATCTTCTTATAAAAATCTTCCAATCACATAAGAGGCGCAAAAACACATACAGTTATGTAGAACTTCTGACTCAAGAAAATGAGACAAAAGCAAATGACATTCCTAATCACAACTCAAGAAAATCTACAGTATAGACTACTCTTGCAAATGACACAGATAATATCAACAAAGGCATAAAGTTCAATCTTCTTAATTCTTTCAGCCACATAAAAGGCATAGAAACATGCACAGTTACATCAACTTTACAACTCAAGAAAATGAGACAAAAGCAAATGATATTACTTAGTCACGAGCTCTAGCAAGTCTAAACTTATTACAATCATTTTTTATATCTTGTCCCCCTTTTATAGCCTCATATTTTACAGATAAAATAGTGTGGCATTCAGCACATTCAATGCCTTGGATGTATCCTGGTCTTATCAGGAAGGGCCATGCTGGAGCAGGGTGGCTACCCTGCCTGTGGCATGTCGATTCATGACTAGTACCTCCTTTCGCACCTAAATTTCTCATTCCATCACCTGCTTAGCTGCTCAACTGTCTATTCTACCTCCGCTTATAGGGGACAAATAGACGACCCTTTTAATGTTTGCAGGCCCCAAAAATCTACCTGGTGAACTGCTCCATCTACCAAAAATAACTCCCACTGAGTTTCCCTCCATCTCACTTTGCGGCAACAGATACACAAACACTCTGTTCTGTTGAAACGAAAGAGGATAGTTAGTCAATTTCCTAAAATTCTCCCTATTACCTAAAAGGCACCAGAGAATGACACTTGGCACTTTTTGCCTGATTTATCGAAGACACGTGGCATTTTTGCTTTCCCTATATCCTGCTTAGGAACGCTCCGCCTTCGACAGCTGTCACAATCCACTTCTTCGATACTTAGTAGTTTTAACAAAATAAAACTCACCGTGTTCCTTGCTTGAGCAACTTTTAAAAAGGGGATGGATGCACGTGGTAGTCTCTGCATGTTTTTGGGAAGATACGTGGTGTCTTCTGCTTTTTTTGAGAATGGAGTAGAAAGGGGCTCAGAAAGTGACACTCGGCGGCCTCTGGTGCTCTTTGGCACTTAGACAAAATGAAACGATGCCTTTCTGCCTTCCGAAAAGGTACTTGAACCCTTTTGGTTTTTGGGACACTCCCTTGAACTGCCTGATGAACCAAAACGGTTCAACGGTTCAACACTGCACGCCATTTACACGTTAACCGAGGTATTGAACCAAAATGTTGAACCAAGGCATTGAAGCCAAGCATTGAACTGACTATCTCTCGAATGCTGACACATGGTGACTTCCACTTTCCTTTGAAAAAGTAGTCCATGGCCTTTGCGACTGCCACCTGGCACTTTTCGCTTCTTCCTGCTACTTAGCTTGTTGAAAACCTTTGCCAAAAAATAGAATGAAACACGGGTGCAGATATGAGATGCGGATGCCGACACGTGATGCGTTTTGCTTAGCTACTATTGTATATGTGGCACATTCCATGGCCCTTCTGAAAGTTATGAAAAGTGTCTCAAATGACGCCATTTGGTCGGCTTTGTGTTTCAAAAAATGACACTTGGCAGCTTTCGCTCGAATTCAACACGTAGGCAAAAATGAAATGAAAGAATCAAAAAAAGGGGAAAGAGAGCCCGTGCTCAGACTACGCCACTTGGTAGCCTCCACTGCACTTCGATACTTAGACAGAAAAGAATCAAAAGAAACAAACCCACGCTATGCTCCAAAACTCTACCGCCACAACCAAGGTATGTAGAAACCAAAACTACAGTGCACGACTAGAAATTTGAATGCAACGTAGAGTAAAAATTTACTCTACAGTTACTGGCAACCCCCAAGACTTTTGAGCCTGCTCAAAAAGAAACACAACTCCCGCTCTGTCAAAATTTCAAAATTTTACAGCTTCAAGAGTGTTGTCTAGTAGATGGACCATTCATGGTCAGATAACCCTTGCTTGTTCTGTAATTCAATGAAAGCTAGATCAAGGTTGATGATATCCTTGTGTGAAAAATTTAGCAAAATCTGAACTGTAGCTTCTAGTTTAAATTCCAGCTGGGAAATAGGAACCAAAATAGCTTCAACTTCTGAGACTGAGGAATCATCCCACAGGTTCTAGAAAACTGTTTGATCCTTCTATTTGGTCAGCAGCAATGGTTCAATTTGATCAACCATCAGCACCGTGTTGGCATCCAAAAATGGAGAAGGAAGACCTAGTTGCACTATATCTTCAAGGTGCTACCTCATCTCGCTGATGCCTTCCTTCAAGACTTTGAGAAGCTCCTTGCAACTGTTGGCCGTAAAATTGCAACTGAGCACCTCATTGACTCATTTCACAGCGATCATTCTGTCAGTGATTATCGTGGCTGCCAATGTCGCATCCGTTGCAGCGTAGAGCTTCTACAACAAGGTTTGGGAGTTTGTGACTCTGTTGGAGACTATAGCTAGAGTGTTCTTCACTAAATCTTCCACCTTCTCACATAATTGTTGTGTGTTGAGCAGAAAGGTGAGAGATGGCCTGAGCTGAATAATCTCGAAGGAGATTCTTTTCCACATTGATTCGTAGAGCTCCTTTACCAGTTTTATCACTCTGACACCTTTTGGCCTATTAGCCAGCTCTAGCGTCAGTTGCGCCACTTTTTGTTGCTCTGCTTGGAACTAGGCTTGAAAAGCTGCAATATTATTTTATTCATCCAGCAGCTTCTACTGCAATTGAGTAACTTGTAACTGATGTCCTTTGAATCTTCCTTGTAACGTTGCTTTCTCCCGCCTAAGTGTCATCGTTGCATCCTTTGCATGTGTTAGCTCTTCATTTAATGAATCATTCTGGGCCTAGACTGCTTAGTGAATCTGAAGGGAAACAATATCCTACAACTGTTTATTCAGACTTGCTATTTCATTATCTTTCGTATTGATTTCTTCGGCCAAACTGCTATAGTTTGCCTTTTCTTTGGCCAAATCAGTCTCCATCTTCTATAGTCTTCTTAATGTTTTCAAATAATCTTTCATGACTGTAGAAGTGGATTCTATCAACAGCTCAACTCTATCATGGGGCCTGAACAGGGACATATCAATGGCCACTGCGTTCATTATATAATCCTCTGATTGCATCTGCTCGCTCAACTTGATGACGTTGGGTGACAAATGGGTCACCATCTGTTGCTGCTGAATAGGGTCAAATTGTGACCGCAGGTGTGGGGCAGCCAATGCTTTATTCTCTTTAGTTTTATTTTTCTCCATTCGGGCTTCTCTTGCCTTCCTAGCAGCATCGACATGTGTCTGGAAGGTGAAAGGGGATGCAATGTGTCCTCTCGCAAAAGAATATCCCTGTGGCAGGCCATATTGAATAGCCAATGGTTGGCTATGGGTGAGCTAAAGGAGCATATTTTTGGGAAAAGAGGGGGAGAAATGAGGTAACATTAGGGCTTGAGGTGTCAAGGATGGGGTGAAGTGCGAAATGGGGATGGCAGAGGTGGCAGAAGGTGTCATTTGGCTAGGTGGAGGCATCACGCTGACAGGGGAAAGAACAGACTAAGAGGGAGGAGGAGGAGTAATACTTACTTGAGGGGGAATTATAGTACTCTATAATTGGCACTGTGAAGGTTCCTCTTCCTCTTATGAATCAAAATGGAACTGCACCCTCTTTCTCTTCCTGGGTGTCTCTAACTCTGGCTGTGTCTGCTTCCCTTCCACATCTACTGTTGCCAGTGGTGCTTGTGGAGAACTGGGGATTTCAATCACTTTCGATGATGGGGAAGCTTTTGGTGGCGAAGACACCATACTCCTTTATTATTCCATGATGCTAAGAGGTTGGGGCTAGGTTGATGTAGTGATTGCAGTTGCAGCTTGCTCTGAGGCCTGTGGTTGTTGGCTTGGTCCTGCTCTAGCTTCTTGCCCTATACCCAGTGTCGGCAATTTGCTTGGTTTTGGGTTAGATGTAGGGGAGGGATGGCACTCATTCCAGAGTTCTTCCCATCTTTCATCTAAATCTATGCTTCTGAAAGTATGGGTGGTTTGAGAAATTTCCTGCCTATATTTTCAATAGACTTCAATCTTCTCTGCATCCTAATCTTTATTCTTCAATGTCCTTCTCAAACCAGAAGTCATCCTGACTTTGGGATCATAATCCCTTTGTTTATCATAGAAGGTTTCCCATGGCCTATTCTATGGCAGGGGCAAATCTGTCAATTCAACATAAAGACCAAGAGCATCTTCTATAGGGTTTTTTCTGGTCTCCCAAAAAGGGAGGCCTTCATGTGCAATCCTGGCCCCAATCCTATTGGTCCTTACCCAGGAAGCTATGAAACCACTTGGGTCGTAAACCCATTTGTCCTCAACTAGCAGGAAACCTAGGTGTTTCTATCGCTAATTCGCTTTTTAGATTATAAAGAGAGAGAAGAAACTAAAGAGATAATGGACAAGGCATGTGAAGTACCTGGATAAAGACTGCGCACCGTAATCCAGACGCTTGTGAGCACCCCTCTTTGGTTGTGGAGGAATGACACCTGCAAAGAAAAAGAACTTGGACAAGAAAATGTTAGATAGATAGGCGGTGGGTTGCCAGGCAAAAGCCTGTTCCCAGAAGTATGAGAACTTCCTTAAGGGAGGTCAACCCACTATTTTGATAAAAGATAAATGACTGATAAATGACAGAATGCTAAAATAGACTGAAATGATAGCAAACTAAAAGAGAAAAGAAAGCAAAGGCTTACCTGGAAGAAGCTGTCGGCCTGGTTGCAGTCGCCGGCGTCGGTGGTCCTACCGGCGTCGGTTGTCAAAGGTGCCGACGTCGGCTATGTTGCCGACGTCGGTCGGGGCAATGGCCTCTAGACGGGTCTGGTCAGGTTCCTGGTCAGGGCTTGGTCTGTGGATGGTCCAGGGTTGGTCTGTGGACGGGTTTGATTCTGATTTGAGGCAGTCAGGGGGTCTGTGCAGAGATACAGGGGAGTCAAATGGACAGAAAGGGACAGAGAGATAGAGGAAGCCAATCAGGGAGATAGGAATCCGGGTCTGGGTGACAGTCAAAACTGAGGGAAAGAAGTGTTAAATATAGTTTAGAAATGACTAGAAAGCATAAAGAAAACAAACAGAGTACAACATACCTGTGCCTGCTGGTTTCTGTTGTTGCCGCTTGTTGAAGACCTGTTGCTGATGAAGAATCCCTGTTGTTCACTCGCAGAAGCTTTCTGTGTACCTGAGGGAGAGAGTCAGATTGATTGGTAGAGAGATCAAGTGAAAGCACGGATACAAGGGTCTGATGCAAAGATTCAAGAGTCGGGATGCCAGAGAAGAGACGCAGGGAGCGAAGAAGAGCCAAGAGAAGGAGATAACGGTGAAGAAGCCATTATGAAAGGTGCCGACGCCGGCAATATCGCTGACGTCGGCTGAAGGCTGACCGACGTCGGTGGCTAAAAGGCCAGAAAAAGGCCAAAAATAGCCTTCTATCCATTTTCCAGCCGCCAAGTCAAATGAATGCGAGGATGAAACGGTCGACAGAGGTTAAATGGGCAAGTGAAGAGATTGGAATGGGAGTCTAAGGCATTAAATGGCCATGTGGGGAATGAAGGGGATCCAAGGAGGGTATCCTAGGGTGGCGAGGTGGCAAGGAGAGGGAAAAATGGACTTATTAATTAAAAATAAATGATTATTTTCAATTAATAAGACCTAGGTAGGTTAAGGATAGTCGAAGTGGCAAGGGACCAAGGGGAGAGAGGAAGACCAAGGGTTAGACACTTTTTAGGTGTCTACATTTGCCCCTTTTTGTCTTGTTGGTTGTTCTGGACGAACTGCAAGACAAAAACAAGAGGTGGTTGCCCCAGGTGAGGGATGATGTGGATTGCCCCGAAGTAAAGAATGTTTCTATCGCTAATTCGCTTTTTAGATTATAAAGAGAGAGAAGAAACTAAAGAGCTAATGGACAAGGCATGTGAAGTACCTGGATAAAGACTGCACACCGTAATCCAGACGCTTGTGAGCACCCCTCTTTGGCTGTGGAGGAATGACACCTGCAAAGAAAAAGAACTTGGACAAGAAAATGTTAGATAGATAGGCGGTCGGTTGCCAGGCAAAAGCTTGTTCCCAGAAGTATGAGAACTTCCTTAAGGGAGGTCAACCCACTAGTTTGATAAGAGATAAGTGACTGATAAAAGACAGAATGCTAAAATAGACTGAAATGATAGCAAACTGAAAGAGAAAAGAAAGTAAAAGGCTTACCTGGAAGAAGCTGTCGGCCTGGTTGCAGTCGCCGGCGTCGGTGGTCCTACCGGCGTCGGTTGTCAAAGGTGCCGACGTCGGCTATGTTACCGACGTCAGTCGGGGTAATGACCGGCGTCGGTCGGGGCAATGGCCTCTAGACGGGTCTGGTCAGGTTCCTGGTCAGGGCTTGGTCTGTGGATGGTCTGGGGTTGGTCTGTGGATGGGTTTGAGTCTGATTTGAGGCAGTTAGGGGGTCTGTGCAGAGATACAGGGGAGTCAAATGGACAGAAAGGGACAGAGAGATAGAGGAAGCCAATCAGGGAGATAGGAATCCGGGTCTGGGTGACAGTCAGAACTGAGGGAAAGAAGTGCTAAATCTAGTTTAGAAATGACTAGAAAGCATAAAGAAAACAAACAGAGTACAACATACCTGTGCCTGCTGGTTTCTGTTGTTGCCGCTTGTTGAAGACCTATTGCTGATGAAGAATCCCTATTGTTCACTCGCAGAAGCTTGCTGTGTCCCTGAGGGAGAGAGTCAGATTGATTGGTAGAGAGATCAAGTGAAAGGACGGATACAAGGGTCTGATGCAAAGATTCAAGAGTCGGGATGCCAGAGAAGAGACGCAGGGAGCGAAGAAGAGCCAAGAGAAGGAGATAACGGTGAAGAAGCCGTTATGAAAGGTGCCGACGCCGGTAATATCGCCGACGTCGGCCGAAGGCTGACCGACGTCGGCGGCTAAAAGGCCGGAAAAAGGCTAAAAATAGCCTTCTATCCGTTTTCCAGCCGCCAGGTCAAATGAATGCGAGGATGAAACGGTCGACGGAGGTTAAATGGGCGAGTGAAGAGATTGGAATGGGAGTCTAAGGCATTAAATGGCCATGTGGGGAATGAAGGGGATCCAAGGAGGGTATCCTAGGGTGGCGAGGTGGCAAGGAGAGGGAAAAATGGACTTATTAATTAAAAATAGATGATTATTTTCAATTAATAAGACCTAGGTAGGTTAAGGATAGTCGAAGTGGCAAGGGACCAAGGGGAGAGAGGAAGACCAAGGGTTAGACACTTTTTAGGTGTCTACATTTTCCCCTTTTTGTCTTGTTGGTTGTTCTGAATGAACTGCAAGACAAAAATAGGAGGTGGTTGCCCCAAGTGAGGGATGATGTGGATTGCCCCGAAGTAAGGATGAGGTATTCCCCCTCAAAGCGGGAGTCGAGGGAAGGGAACCTGATGTCGGGTGCTGATTTGACAAAAGGTGGATGAGAAAGATGAGAAGTGAGTGAAAACGCTGCAAAAGTCGTGATTGCGCGTATACCACGTCACGGGACAGGTAGGGTCAAATTGTCGCATGTCGAGGGTCAAGGAGTGCCAAAATTGAAGTAACCGGGCCCCAACATTTAGTCGTCTGCTGATCGGATCACTCAATCTAAGCTGAAGCTCCAAATGGTCGTCGTGTTCCAGGTATCCCAGGCTCAGGAAGTGCTCCCAAAAAACACGAAAAAGCCACAAGTAGTAGGGATCAACCGGCTTGCGATCCTATACTTGCGAAGGGTCAAAAATAGTCTGCGCATAATTTTGCTAACCAGCCGTGAGGTAGCACACATGCAAAAACAACCAAGGCAACATTGGCTTGGAAGTAGTCGAAGGTCGAAGGAGATACGCATGATCTCCAATGGTCATTGGTCAAGGGGATGGATGGACGAAAGGATGCGGCCGAGCTAACCTCAGAAAACGTCATGTGATCTGAGTGCTGCCTACATAGCCCTTGTGTGAAGGGCCTCAGGCCGATGTAGTTCTCCCTAAAAAGGGAGGAAGGGTCAAAGAGGTTGATTGGTCTTGGTCAAAGAAAATGGAGTTGGTCGTGGTCAAAGTCAAGGTCGCAGAAGGGAAGGTTTGTCCATCAAAAAGACGAACAAATGGGGGTGGTCGAGCTAACCTCAGAAGATGTGGTATCTGAGTGCTGCCTACATAGCCCTGGTCATAGGGCCTCAGACCAATGTAGTTCGGACTACGAGGGTCAAAATGGTCGATGATTGGATGTGGTCAAGTGTCGAAATGATGAGGGTAAGAGATGTTACAGCCTTTTCCAAATGGTGTATTCTGTAACATTGGTCGAGAGTCTTTCATCCCTAGCAAGTTTCCATAGTCATGATGGATGTATGCTAAAAATGAATGGAGGTCTATTTATGCTTCAGCAAGTATTGGTTTATGCTTAACATAAATTGGGTCGGGTCGGTAGTTTCCATGTGTATTGGTGTCCATAGAAACTATGTGAAATGGACTAGGATGATGTCTGATGCCTTGAGGATGACAAATAGCTTGATTTGAGTTGACAATTGATGTGGTTAAATGTGACCAGAGTGTAGAAAAAAAGGTGAAAGGCAAATTGCTCTTTCCTTGACAAGGACCAGAAAGGAAGCATAGATAGGGGTTATTAGAACCAAAAGCCCCGTTCATGCATTACGTCATTGACCAGTGTTGTGTTAGAGCGGTAATCGAATCACTTTGACATTAAAGTGAGCTCGAAGTCCCTTGAGCAGGTGATAGGAGGTGGATAGGGTAACCCAGTTTAAGAGCAGGAAGAACCTTGCCCCTTTTTATAGGAGACCCTGAGACAACTACAAGCCAAGTCCATGACCCGTTTTTTTTTTTTTTTTTGGTGCAGGCTGATCGATGCGGGAAGCCTACATAGAGATGTCTTTTAATGTAGTGGTCATGTTGCGAAGCTGATCGATGCGGGAAGCTTCTAAGAAAAGTTGCTGTTTGTAGCAAAATTTAATCATAGCCATCCTTCGAGGGAGTGGTCTATATTTTTGCTTTGATAATGTTTGAATAGCTGTCCTTCGAGGGATCAGTCTATTAGCTACAGCAATGATAGTACAACTGTCCTTCGAGGGATCAGTCTGTCTTTTTGAATTTGACTTGATATAGTGACCATGGATATTGTGACATCTTGATTGATTGTTGATAGGAATTTGAGTCATGGACAAGACTGTAGAAGTTCAAGGACTCCCCTTTCATGAGGACAAAGCATCCATACAGCATAAAAAGGGTTATAGAAATTGTTAAGAGGAATAGGGTTGAAAGGAAGTAGGATTAAGAGGATGAGGATTGCTCAAGGGACAAGCTCAAGTTACGTGTCAAGTAGGCGAGTACTCGACTAACAGAAGAATGGTCGAAGATGCAAGACATTAAGAGGCTCAGGTTCTGGCCGTCCGTCGAGGGAGGACAGACGATAAGTCCCTGACCCATACCTGTGCGTGATGATAAAAGGTCCAAGCCAATTGGGGGCGAATTTGCCTCAATTTGCCTCTTTCCAGATTGGTCAGGTGTTGATTGATGGATGTGAAGTTGGTTGACATTGTCGTTGGTTGGTTGAAAAAGGTTGAATGTTTGGTCGAGAGGTCTGGTTGATTGATATTTGGTTGAAGTTTGGTTGAGACTGGTCGAATAATTGGTCGGGGGTTGGGTCGATGGACACTTGGTCGAGATTTAAGATAAAAATGAGTGATTGATATGTGGTAGAGACTGGGTTGAAAAGTTGGTCGAGGTTCGGATGAAGGATGAATTCCCCCAGCGGGTAGGGAGAATGTTTAAAAGATTGGTTAAGGTCGGTTGAGGTTTAGTGGTCAGATGGATGGTATTAATGTCGAATAAGGGGGTCAAAGGCGGCAAAGGGACCATATTCCAGCGTGGAGATCCCGATTTAGGTGATGAGGTTGGAGAGGCATGAGTCGGGGTTGATGTTTTGTCGAAGAGGTGGTCAAGAGGATCCTTGATGAGAAGGGAATCCTTTTTCCGGTGTTGACGAGTGACAGCTTTGAGAGCACAACAATGCTTAGTGTCATGTCCCGGAGTGTGGTGATAGTGGCAGAATGTAGAGTTGTCGAACCAAGATGGCCTTGATCCGAGAGTTGATGAGTGAGAAGGTTTGTTGATGATGTGGTTGAAAAGGGAGGTGTCATTCTCCAAACATTGGCGAACGACGACCTTGAGGGCATGACAATGCTCCGTGTCGTGTCCAGGCGTGCGATGATACGCACAAATGCAAGTGTGGTCGAACCATGGTGGTTTTGGTCTGAGAGAGTGATATGGTCTAAGAGGCGGGAGATCAACACGAGAGGATTGCAACAATTGTCGTAAGAGCAAGGCATATGAACCTGCTAACGGGTCGGGATGTTTTATTGCAGTGAGGGTTGGTGACGTTGGTTTGGGAGGTGAAAGAGGCATAGGTCGAGGGTTTGGAGGAGATGTATGTCTGATGGGATGAGGGAGTAATGGAGGCGACTTTCCTCTGTGAAAGAAGGGATTGGGAAGCACTCCTATTAAAGTGGACGGATGCGGGCCCAAGATTGAAGGTAATGACGAAGGTGGGGGAGGAATCCTCCGATGTGGTCTAGTAGTTTTCGTGTGTTCGGGTCGAGGGCCACCATTGTGTGAGGCAAGGTTAGATGTAAGTTTGGGTTTAGATGTGGACGGAGGTGCGTGAGATATAACAATCTCAGGCAAAGGGCAGGAGGAAACCGTGACTGGGTCTTCCTCGGTTGAAATGGGTGGAGAGACTGGTTCTTCTCTTGGTGGAGAAGAAATAAGAGAGGGTGGCTCCTCAAGTGGGCAGAGGGCATGGATGATCGTGCCTTCTACTTGTAGTTGAGGAGTAGGCAAGGTAGGGTCTTCGGATGGAGGTGGGCTTAATGGTGTTGATGTGGTCAAAGCGTCCTCCAATACAAGAGAGGTAGATGGAGGACTAGTAGGAGAAGAAGGTTCTTCATCCTTTAATGGAAGAGGTTGGTCAAGGACAAGAGGCAAGATAGTGCTAATCGTGTGAATGTCATGGTTTTGGGGGTCGTTGGTCGAAGTCTGGACGTTGTTTTGAGTAGGCGGATGATTAAGAAAAGGTTGTTTGAAGATGTCGAGGTTTTGGTTGGGCGGTGCGTTCGGGTTATCTAAAACAAGATCCCCCTTGTCGATCATGTCCTAGACGATGTTTTTGAAGGTTCGGCAGTTGTCGATGTCATGGCCTTGGACGCGATGAAAGGGACAGAAGTCGGCCTCCCTATACCATGTAGGGATAGCTTTTGAAGGGTCAAATTGAGGTGGTCAGATTGGAGGGAGATTGAGGACCCCCTGCTTGAGAAGTTTTTCCAAAACGGAAGCGTATGGTTCTCCAAGTGGAGTGTAAGAACGCTGAATGTACCGTTGTTGGAATTGTTTGGTGATGCTTAGAGATGTCGAAGGTTGAGATTGATTCGTTGTTGTCGAGGATGGTGATCTAACGACCACAGTATTGGCCACTCCTTTGGACTTAGAGTTGGCAGAAGAAGAGGGTCTGGAAGAAGAATGGTTAGTAGATTTTGCGTTGGTATTACGCAATTTGACCTTATCTTCTTCAAGGGCGCAGAGTTCGAGCTTTCGAGCCATGATGAAAGCTTCGTCAAAAGTACGAAATGTCTGAATCCGCAAGGTAGAAGAGATGTGTCTGGCACATGCTCGAGAGAAGATCTCAATGAGCTCAGGTTGAGGCAAAGAGAAGGAGAGCTGGTTGATCAGACCTCTCCAACGAGCGACAAAGTCGACAATTGATTCGTCGTCAAACTGCCTGATGGAGTAAAGGTCTGTGATTGAGACTTGTTTGGTGATGTTGATTGAGAAATGGTCAAGAAATAGTTGGGCGAGTTGAATGAATGAAAAGATAGAGTGTCTGGCAAGAGAACTATACCAGTCAAGGGCAGGGCCAGAAAGGGACATAGGGAACGTGCGTAAAAGCAATGCATCGTCATGGGCAATAAGATAACAGGCATGTCTAAATGCCTGTAGATGTTGTTGTGGGTCTTCCTTACTCTGAAAGCGAGTGAATTTCGGAAGCTCCCAATGGTTAGGGTATGGTCGAATAGGGACGGAAGGATGGATGAGCTCGTTGCAAATTTGGTCATATGACAAAGTATTGCTTGAACCAGAAATGGAGGCTTCGAGACTGGACATTTTATCCATCAGCATCTTGATAAGATCTGCTGATAGATTGGCGGGTTGAGCGCCCCCTAGATTGTAAGGCGCTTGGAAGAGGCTAGAGGAGGCGTGCAACATAGTCGGTTGTACAATGTACGGATGACTAGTCGCAGGGACGGAAGTGGAGGCTAGAGGTGGTTGTGTTATGAAGGTCGAAGGTATAAGTTGACTGGGCATCGCTAAAGGTGGTTGAATGGCGGCACTGGTAGAAAGATAGGTTGGCACGCCTACATTTGTGGGTGCAAGAGTATGAGGGGTCGAGACAATCAAGTTCTGATATGATGTAGAACTTGGTTGAATTGCAGGTGGTTGAGGGGGTAATGGAACCCCGATGAAGGTCGGTCTAAAAATAGGCGGGGAGGCCAAACTTTGCGTATTGGCCATGGTTGGGTTAATAGTTGAGGCGAAAGGCTGAGTCATAAAGGGTTGGGTGGCGAATGGTGTGGATGTCGTCGCCATGTCACCCGAAAGGTCTCGCGTTGGCTTTCTCGCGAGATAGTTTTGAAGGGCTGCGGTATTGAGGTCTAAGAATCTCTCGAAATCTTGGTCCCCTTCAGGGATGATGGGAATTTGAGTCGGGGTCGGGGTCATGATCGGTCCTGTAGGAGTTCTTTCAGTCTCCGAGTGGAACTCCATGATAGGACTGGTTAGGGACGGGGTAGACGGAAGCGGTTATTGGCTAAAGTGGTTAAGAAGAAGGTCCTGGTTCCAAAAACTGTGTTCTTGCAGTCTCAGAAAACTAGAATGTGGTTTTTGACAGAGAAGGGACAGGTTTTAGGCTGCTGGTTTTGAAAAAAAAAAAAAAAAGGACAGTGACAGAGACCGACGTCGGTTTAAAAAACTGATGTCGGTAAGGAATGTGGCCGACGTCGGTCAGATAACCGATGTCGGTAAGAGAGGAAAGCCGACGTCGGTGACAGAACCGATGCCGGTGACTGTGTCTTCCAAAGAACCAAAAGATTTTAAGATTCTTTGGAAAAACAATGAAGAAAGCGTCCTCACTCACTCAAACAAACAGATGAGAAGAGAAAAGAACTGAGAGAGACAGACAAGCCTAAGCGATAACTCCTAGGAATTAACCTTGGAATCTTGTGGCTTATGCCTTAGATGAATGTTTAGGGAGATGGGCTGTCAAGAAGGTCCTAGAAGAAGCAGTCTAGAGCTGGTTTCAGGTCTTGTTTTAGGTGCTCAAAAATCTGTGTTAGGGTCTGGTACGTGGCCTGGTGCTAAGGAGCAAGCTCCCCTCACTTCACGATTCCAGTGGTTAGCTGGTCTCGCTTAGCCAAGATATACCTCGCCTAGAGTTTATCCTCCGCCAGAGAACGGAGTGGGCTTCCCCCTTGGTGATGAAATCGAAGTAGGGTCACCGGGACGGGTAAGGTATCCGCTGGGGGATGAAATCCCAGTCGGGCCTTGTCTCAGGTAAGTTTTATGTTCGTTTTAGTGCATGTGGTCAGGTAGTGTAACATCAAGTGTCTACGATTTATTCAATATGCAGATTTAAGTTACTAGATGTGGACTAATGCAAGCACAAGCAGAAATGAAAGTGCAATACGTTTTAAGCCCAAGTCGAAATGTGACGTTTGTTATGAAGACAAGTTTGAGAAAGGGTTGAGAGTATGATGTTGGACTAGTCTAGAAATGCAAGGAAGAAAGATTCGTTTTAGTCCTGCTTATAGTGTCATTGAGAAGAAAAGAAGGAGGAGAAAAGGTAAGAACCTAATGCTCCTAAATGAATGAAGAAGAAAAGGAACCCAGGAGGAACCTAGGGTCCCACCGGGCGTGCCAGAATGTTTCTATCGCTAATTCGCTTTTTAGATTATAAAGAGAGAGAAGAAACTAAAGAGATAATGGACAAGGCATGTGAAGTACCTGGATAAAGACTGCGCACCGTAATCCAGATGCTTGTGAGCACCCCTCTTTGGCTTTGGAGGAATGACACCTGTAAAGAAAAAGAACTTGGACAAGAAAATGTTAGATAGATAGGCGGTGGGTTGCCAGGCAAAAGCCTGTTCCCAGAAGTATGAGAACTTCCTTAAGGGAGGTCAACCCACTATTTTGATAAAAGATAAATGACAGAATGCTAAAATAGACTGAAATGATAGCAAACTGAAAGAGAAAAGAAAGCAAAGGCTTACCTGGAAGAAGCTGTCGGCCTGGTTGCAGTCGCCAGCGTCGGTGGTCCTACCGGCGTCGGTTGTCAAAGGTGCCAACGTCGGCTATGTTGCCGACGTCGGTTGGGGTAATGACCGGCGTCGGTCGGGGCAATGGCCTCTAGACGGGTCTGGTCAGGTTCCTGGTCAGGGCTTGGTTTGTGGATGGTCCAGGGTTGGTCTGTGGACGGGTTTGAGTCTGATTTGAGGCAGTCAGGGGGTCTGTGCAGAGATACAGGGGAGTCAAATGGACAGAAAGGGACAGAGAGATAGAGGAAGCCAATCAGGGAGATAGGAATCCGGGTCTGGGTGACAGTCAAAATTGAGGGAAAGAAGTGCTAAATCTAGTTTAGAAATGACTAGAAAGCATAAAGAAAACAAACAGAGTACAACATACCTGTGCCTGCTGGTTTCTATTGTTGCCGCTTGTTGAAGACCTGTTGCTGATGAAGAATCCCTGTTGTTCACTCGCAGAAGCTTGCTGTGTACCTGAGGGAGAGAGTCAGATTGATTGGTAAAGAGATCAAGTGAAAGGACGGATACAAGGGTCTGATGCAAAGATTCAAGAGTCGGGATGCCAGAGAAGAGACGCAGGGAGCGAAGAAGAGCCAAGAGAAGGAGATAACGGTGAAGAAGCCGTTATGAAAGGTGCCGACGTCGGCAATATCGCCGACGTCGGTCGAAGGCTGACCGACGTCAGTGGCTAAAAGGCTGGAAAAAGGCCAAAAATAGCCTTCTATCCATTTTCCAGCCGCCAGGTCAAATGAATGCAAGGATGAAACGGTCGACGGAGGTTAAATGGGCGAGTGAAGAGATTGGAATGGGAGTCTAAGGCATTAAATGGCCATGTGGGGAATGAAGGGGATCCAAGGAGGGTATCCTAGGGTGGCGAGGTGGCAAGGAGAGGGAAAAATGGACTTATTAATTAAAAATAGATGATTATTTTCAATTAATAAGACCTAGGTAGGTTAAGGATAGTCGAAGTGGCAAGGGACCAAGGGGAGAGAGGAAGACCAAGGGTTAGACACTTTTTAGGTGTCTACATTAGGAAGGCCAGATTTCTCAGCAGCACAGTCTCACCGTCTCTGGTTTCTAGTCTCATGTTGTTGGCCATCCATGGGAGATTGTACATTTTTCCCTTCTTCTTCCCAGAGCCATACTCATTGTCGACTACTGACACCTGCCTGGTGACTTCTAGGAATGCCAACCTAAGAGTTAAAGTCTTTGATAGCAACACTGGTTCCCCACAAAAACCATGAACCCTTATGATCGTGTGATGGGACCCAAAATAAAAGTCACACGGGATTGGACAAGTGACCAGGAGGTTCGAAACACTTGGAAATAACATGTTCATGACAGGTTCAGGGCTAAGGCAAAAAAAGAGGGGGTAACGAACAGTTTCCAAAAATCATACAGTTCGCTAATTCTTGATAAAATGTGTGTCCATGCAGACACAAGAATGGTCCTTTGGGGGTCAAAACCTGGGTCATACATGTTCAAATTCATATGTTGGGTGAAAAGGTCAGGGTTCTAATACAGTATGAAATGGAAAAAATAAGAGGAATACCTAAACACTCCTTTTGATTTGAACTGGGTCAGTTGTTCCACTATTGAAAAGGCAATGTGCTCCAAGAAGTCAAGTCGATACTCCTGCATCTTGTCGACTGTCTTCAACCTGAAAAGGATGGCCATTTGTTTTGCATACACCGCCATGTCATTCTTCATGCCAAAGATGAGAGCCATCATTGACAGTGCGTCTTGGCTAGCTGGCGTGAATTAAGCTCTTGGCGTAGGGAGCGTGGGTACCGTAATATCACCATCGGCCACTTGTAACTCAGACCTCAAAAACCTTGTCTAAGTGTTGACATTTGCATCCTAGCAATAGTGGAGAATGTAGCAGTATTGTCATAATTAGGGCTAACATGTCCCTGATAGCTGGTGGTGTGATCTACACCATGAAGGGACCCTGTTGAATGGTGTAAGATGGTGCATGGAGCAAGTCTGTGCATAATTCAATCAAGTCAGGGCATGGATGCACAGTTGGGATAATAAACTGAGCCAGTTGTGAGGTCCATATCCTCATTGTAAACGTCTCGTATTGCCCTGCTCTAGCCCTTTGAAGACACCTTTGGTGTGCCCCTTCTCTAAGATTCTTGCTACTATTTTTTTGCAAGATTGGGTCCATGATTCCATCTGCATAATCATTTAATTTTGATGGGTCACTGGCTTGACGAACTCTCGAGATTTTAGTTTTTGGATAGGTTCTCAATGGTTGCGCAGGAGCTGAAGCATATGATTTACTAGTAAGTAACCTATCAAGAGATTCAGAAGTCCCAGCTCCTTGTTGTGAAGATGATGCTCCCACCATCTCTATATCTTTTTTGTAATACCTGGTATGAACCTTGTGCAAGACAGAAATACTCTTGCTGAAGCAAATTTTACTAGGCGCTAACAAATCGCAAAGAGCGAGATATTTTCACAGGTGCAGGAATGCTTGAGAATTTGTAAACTTTAAATCTTGCTAAGAGATATTTATGGACCTATCAAGTCTCAAATAGAATTAAATTTGGATGACCGTTAGCAGATCCTACTCAATCTTTGGGGAACAACGAGGTGGACATGCTATGCAAGTTGCGGCGCAAGGTACCTTAAAGATTTTGAAAGATTTGGGAAGCATTCAATGCGGCAAAAATTTGAAGAATTTTAAAAAACTTTCTAAGCTGCCAATTTTGTGTTTAAAACACTTATTTAAAAGGAAAGCGGGAAAACAACAACAGAAAACAAAAACAATGCGAGAATGGGAAACTACCTCACTACATTAATTAAGAATCTTTATCTCCCACCGGGATCAAAAGCAAAATTTCTAATGTCTTCATGACAAGCCAACTTATGTTGCCATACAAGTGATTGAAATGGGTATATCTTTGGTGAAATGTCCTCTGTGTAGGCCACATGAATTTGCATGCATTTGAGTGAGTCTGACTCAAACATGCTTTCAACATCCATAAGCTCTTCTTATTCTTGGAAGCCCATCAAATATCGGGTCCTGATGTTGGTATGCCTTATCAGGAAATCAATGACGGTTTGCTCATCAACAGAAGCCTTTTGACCTATATCATTTATTGACTCAACTTCTTCTGCTTCAAACTCCAGTTCTATTGCATTATCCTCCTCTTTCATGACTTTAACCTCTTGAAAGGATGATCTTGAAAGAGTGTAATAATTTTGCACATGGAATTGAGGCTTAATGTTGTTCTGTTTATTTTTAATTGATTCACAATTATCTTGCAAAATGGTATAACCTAACCCAATAATTTCAAATAAATTATTTAAAACATGATCTAGGAATTGTCCATGTTCTTCCTCATTATCTTGCAAAGTGAGAAGAAAGTCTGAGATTATTTCCTCTTCATCAGGAGTCAATATATATGCTATTAGGATAGGATAAGTAGCTAGTGGTACTAGGAGGATCAGAGGACTGCCAGCAATTCAGCTTTCATAATTTCTTGGGGAAAGAGGAGCTCCCATATTTACTCTCTATACTGGTTGAAACTGATTGACTCTTCTTCTTGGACTAGTTACCAAAGGTGGCAAAAGAATACCTAGATTTGCAGTAGACTGTGATTTGGTGACTGGTCTATAGCTCCAACTCCTCATAGCTATTTGGTTCATACAGTCTTGAAATAAACATCAAGACTGGTCCCAATGGGTGTGCCAAAAACTATTGATGCTTAAAATTGCGCTTGATTCTAATCAACAACAATGGGAAGTTTCAAGCTGTGGGATATTGCGGCTTGAAATAACCTCCAGATTTTAGAGAAGCTGGTCTCTTCTTTTATATCAAGTGTGGGGGAAAAAGGATAGAAAATTAAATAGAAATGCAAATGTAGGAAATGAAACCTAACTATGGTGATGCTCCTGAGTGCAATTTTGATCCTAATCTTGAGCACAGTGAGACTATATGTAGGATTCATTTACATTTAAGAGCAAACAAGTGCATGATCAATGTAAAAGATTGAAATAATAGAAATAGAGGCTCACAACAGAGACTTTTTTGCCGAGATACAGAAAATTTTGACAAAGGCATAGGGTTCAATCTTCTTATAAGAATCTTCCAATCACATAAGAGGCGCATAAACACATATAGTTATGTAGAACTTCCGACTCAAGAAAATGAGACAAAAGCAAATGACATTCCTAATCACAACTCAAGAAAATCTACAGTATAGACTAATTTTGCAAATGACATAGATAATATCAACAAAGACATAGAGTTCAATCTTCTTAATTCTTTCAGCCACATAAAAGGCACAGAAACATGCATAGTTACATCAACTTTATAACTCAAGAAAATGAGACAAAAGCAAATGATATTACTTAGTCACGAGCTCTAGCAAGTCCAAACTTGTTACAATCATTTTTTATATCTTGTCCCCCTTTTATAGCCTTGGATTTTATAGATAAAATAGTGTGGCATTCAGTGCATTCAATGCCTTAGATGTATCATGGTCTTATCAAGAAGGGCTATACTGGAGCGAGGCGGCTGCCTTACCTGTGGCATGTCGATTCATGACTAGTACCTCCTTTCGCACCTAAATTTCTCATTCCATCGCCTGCTTAGCCGCTCAACTATCTATTTTGCCTCCGCTTACAGGGGACAAATAGATGGCCCTTTTAATGTTTGCAGGCCCCAAAAATCTACCTGGTGAACTGCTCCATCTACCAAAAATAACTACCACCAAGTTTCCCTCCATCTCGCTTTGCAGCAATAGATACACGAACACTCTATTCTATTGAAATGGAAGAGGACACTTAGTCAATTTCTTGAAATTCTCCATATTACTTAGTAGGCACCAGAGAATGACACTTGGTGCTTTTTGCCTAATTTATCGAAGACACATGGCATTTTCCACTTTCCCTATATCCTGCTCAGGAACGCTCTGCCTTCGACACCTATCGCAATCTGCTTCTTCGATACTTAGCAATTTTAACAAAATAAAACTCACTGCATTCCTTGCCTGAGCAACTTTTAAAAAGGGGATGGATGCACGTGGCAGTCTCTGCATGTTTTTTGGAAGATACGTGGCGTCTTTCACTTCTTTCAAGAATGGAGTAAAAAGGGCCTCAGAAAGTGACACTTAGTAGCCTCTGCTGCTCTTTGGCACTTAAACAAAATGAAACGATGCCTTTATGCCTTCCAAAAAGGTACTTGACCCCCTTTGGTTTTTGGGACACTCCCTTGAACTGCCTGATAAACCAAAATGGTTCAATGGTTCAACACTTCAGGCCATTTACACGTTAACTGAGGTATTAAACCAAAACATTAAACCAAGGCATTGAACCCAGGCATTGAACTGACTGTCTCTCAGATGTTGACACATGGTGACTTCCACTTTCCTCTAAAAAATTTGTCCAGGGCCTTCCGCGACTGCCACCTGGTGCTTTTTGCTTCTTCCTGCTACTTAGCTTGTTAAAAACCTTTGCCAAAAAATAAAATGAAATGTGGGTGCTGATATGAGACACAGTTGCCGACACGTGATGCATTCTGCTTAGCTATTATTGGATACGTGGCACATTCTGTGGCCCTTTTGAAAGTTATGAAAAGTGTCTCGAACGACGCCAGTTGGCTGGTTTCGTGTTTCAAAAAATGACACTTGGCGGCTTTCACTCAAATTCAACACTTAGAGGTAAAAATGAAACAAAAAAATCAAAAAAAGGGGAAAGAGAGCCCGTGCTCAGACTACGCCACTTGGTAGCCTCCACTGCACTTTGATACTTAGACGGAAAAGAATCGAAAGAAATAAACTTGCGCTCTGCTCCAAAACTCTACCGCCACGACCAAGGTATGTGGAAACCAAAACTGCAGTGCGCAACTAAAAATTTGAATGCAACGTAGAGTTAAAATTTACTCTACAAAACATTAGCTCTTATTGATCAATAAAAGTTGAGGAGATTTCATGTATATCAATGAGATGTTGATGATTAAACTTGAAGGCTTTGATTTTATCCCTAGCTTGTTTAGCCTAGAGGGATTTGAAAAAATATTTTGAAGTCTAGTCCCCAATTTTGAGCCAATGTAGGTGAGCTCAGATTTGTGCCCTTTTGGTCGCATAGCTATCTACAACTTTAATCTTGTTCTTGAGAGAAGCTATCATGGTTTGAAACTATAAATAAAAATAATTGTGCTTAAGAAGAGAAGATATTCTTTGGTATTATTTAGGTAGAGCACCATTGGCCTACTTATAGACTCACATAATTCACTTGCCATAGTGGTGAGGGAAGGTGGTAGTGCAAGTGATCGCCTCATTCCACCACTCAATCTAGCTAGTAGCATAAGGAAAACATGGTGCAATGTTCCAAATTTTGGTGATGAGATGGATGGTACCCTCATGGTAGAGGAAAGATGTATTATAAAAATTGATTACATTGCACCTTAAAATGACCACCACTCCACTCCACTCTACAAATGATGGGACTCTAGTCTGAAAGGACATTTCTTGTATAGATGGTGACAACTTGCCCATCATAAAAAGGAAAAAAGAACATTTATTGCTCAAAAAGCATGAAACATTCCAACCACTTAAGGACCCTATCAACATGGATATAACAGTTGGACCAAGTAAACCAAGACAAATTATTAAATTATTATTGGATAAGTTGGTCCACCAAACTCCACTAGTTTTTAAAATAAAACCATGCTTCACGTTATCCCACACACCATTGTATCGAGAGGGCACCAACTTTGTCATCTAGACTCTGAATCATATTAAAATTTCCATAAATCAGCTAGGTGGAAAAGGTGGATTATTAACGAGCCATCGCCATGATGTCATTATGTCAGGGCCATCATTTAGGGCATAAATGTTAAGAACCCATAAGGAATGACCATTGATGTCAAGCAAAAACAAGCTAGGGGGGAATTTTCTTGGAAATCAAAATATTAGCGTTACCACGTCCATCTTCATGAGAAGTGGAAAAGTGATTTTCATCAGATGAAATACATTTCAATGTAGTCTATAGAATAAATATTGAAATCTTAACTATTTGCAGACAAATAAAATCAAAAACCCCCAACTCATAGATAATTTGTGAGAGGAATCTATGAGACCTCTAACATTATATGATATTAAATTCATTGGGGGATTCTTCCATGAGCAATTATCCCTAACCATCCTTTATGTCTTCTCCAGTTCCAAGTCTCATAAAATAGTTCCCTAAAAGAGATTATTTATTTGGTATAAAATCCCCAATTGAAATGAAGTAGTGTTTATACCTATCCTCTAAAGGAGAGTCAGTGCCACTGCAAGGTGGTTTGCGTGGTAGCCCAGAGCTAGGACCACTTGCAAAGGGTGTCCTAGTATGGGAAGAACTTACTTGAGGTTGAATAACTTCAGAAACTAGGCTTTGGGAGGTCATCAAAGAGCTATGAGACTAGGGAGGATTAACAAGGGGGAAACAAGATCCTTTCACTCCTCAAAGGAGGATTTCATAATAGGGGGAACATTAGTTAGCTCAAAACCATTATTTCCAGTGGAAGATTTATTTTTAACCATTGTTGTCCAACCATTATTATTATTTTTCACCTTTTACTTTTTAAATGGCACATGTTTGAGAGAGAATTTTGACTGAACCATAAGAGAATAATCACAAAGCCTATGGTTAGGCGATTGACATTGAAATCAAGTGTTTGGGAGATTAAATTAAGTGACTTTAAGCACATAAAATTTCATCCCTACTTGAATATCAATGGAATATTTCAAGTCCATAGTCAAATTGACCTCAACACAAACACACCCTCCCTATGCATTTGAAAATCTCATCAAGAAAATCCCATAGAGAGATTGAAAGGCTAGGAAGTTTGATCCAAACACACACCCTAAGAGAGGTGTAGCTAGAGACTTTGAAAGTAAGGGTCCAAGGGGACATACTCATGAGAGTATTCCTCAAGAACCAACAACTCAACCTATAATTGAGGACTTAGACTTGAGCAGGCTCCTTGAAGGAAAAAATTAAAAAACCCTTTGTGAGATTTCAAACACCAGTAACTGTTAGCCAATTTTGGCTCACATAAGGAAATTTTATCTAGATGTGGTTTGGACAAGTAAGTTAGGTTCCTATTGAAAGAATGATTCAATGAAAGCAAAGTTCTGGATGGAATGAGTGAAGCAAAGAGATCATGTAACTTGCAAAGATTTTGAAACACTTTAAGTTAACTTAAAGTGTAAATTGTCGATTTATCAAGGATAGGTCTAGATTTGCAGAGACCCTATGGGGTGTCAAAAGTGCTTGGAATGAGTATGGAAGTGCATGGTATTCATCTGGTTTTCCATTGTGTTCATCTAGACATTTTGGGTCTAGTGGAAAAAATTCTAAGTAGGTAGTTTGTTGACATTATCATTGCCACTACTATGTACCTAGGGATATGATATTAATGTATATGGGTTGATGGAGATGTCGACATGTGGCACACATCCCCCTCAGTTAGTTATATGGATCTAATATATTAGGATAATTGAGTAACTTATGGAATTAGTGTATTGGGTAATGGTCGAACTACATTGGGATTAAGAGGTTACCCATCCATTGTTTTTTAGATAGAGTTCTATATAAAGGAGATGATTATCATTGTAAAATAAGAAAGTAAGCATTAAGTCTCCTATTGTAAGAGTATATTGAAGGTTGGCCCCTCGAAGAGACATTTTGGAGTTATTCCGTCCTAAAGGAGTATTGTATGTTGTTGCCCTACCTTAAAGGTATTCTATTTTTGCATATATTGAATATTTGGTCATATTGTTCCAAAAATATATATTGTGTTGTGTTAATCTACATTATATTCTACATATTTTCCAATTATTATAAGTGTGAATCATAACAAGTGGTATCAGAGCTTCGATTTAGGCAATTTGTGTGGAGCAAAACCCTAGTTTTTTAGAATCATCAATATCTTTCAATAAGTTTCAAATTTTAGCACAATTGTTTTACTGGATATGAATAATATTTCAAGGAAGTCTCAATAAAAAAATTGAGCCTTTATGATTAGTTTTGAGGGAGTTATTCATATTTTAGGGTTTGTACTCATTTCCTCATATCTTCCAAATATAAATAATTTTTCTATGAAATTTTTCTGATGTTGTATCATAATACTGGGAAGCCATGGACAAAATTTTATATTTTTTTGATATGTTTGGAGTGAGTTATTGCAACTTTATAGTTTTCATATATTCACTCTGATAGGCCAAAATTTGTGAAATTTTTTCACAAATTTTTTACTGAAGTTCCACCATCATTAAGCGAAGCTAAAGTAAAATTTTTTGACTATTTTGATCAATTTATAATGAGTTACTAAAATTTTAAGGTATTTTATTAACCCTAGTTTTTTTTGTGGATCATGAAGTTACAAGTATTTTCAGGGGAGGATGATATTGATGCTAGAGAATGGTGGCTACTTTTTAAGGAGAATAATACTCAAACAATTTTGTGGAAAACATGTTTGTCTCTTTCTTTGTCTGGGCCCCACAACATTGGTTTAATTAGTTGAGATTCATACAAAGGTATTCTTCATGGGAAGAAATGGAATAGGTCTTCCTAGATCAATGGGATATAAAAGAAAAAGAGGATAAAGAAGAGGAAGAAAATAATGATGGAAATGAAGAAAAGAGTGAAGATGATGAATAAGAAAAATCAGGGGAAAAAAATAATGACAATGAGGAAGAACATGAAAGTGATGATGATGAAGAAATTTGGCATAATGTTAATGAGGAGAGTACAGATGGTGCAGAAGGAGATGTAGAGGATCTCAAAGAAGAAAAAGAAGAATTGGACTATAAGGGTTCAAATAATTTGGCTCCAAAGAAATTTGAATCAATTTTTCAATTTTATGGATGCATTCAAAAGAGTAAGGTTGTTATGTCCATAAACCCTACTAGCAAGTATAACTTCATCAACATGAATGTGGCCAAGCATCTACATGTTCAAGTAAAGAATATCAAGGAGGTTCAAGTGGATGGTAAGAATATTCTAGTGTTTGAATATTTGAAGCTCATTACAAAAAAATATGTTTTGCATTCAGATTTTTATGCTTTGGATATGGATGATGTGGATATAGTTATTGGATATCCATGGTTAGAGACTTTGGGAACAATCAATATTAATGTTCAGAAGAAGTTCATAAAGTTTTGGTATAGGAAAAAGGTCACTTTATAGAATATCATAGTCGAAAAGACACCAATAACAATCAAGGTAGATCATGAGGATAAGATTGAAATAGGTGATGAAGAGCATGAGGAAGATTTAGATGACATATATAAAGACACACTACAATCAGAAATGAACACTTCATATACTTAAGAGACAAAGAATGAAAAGGTAGAAGACGTAGAAGAAAAGGTGGATAATGTCAAATTATTAGAAAAAGTTGAGGTATATAGACACCCACATCATCATGAGAGGAAACAATCATGGAGCCAAGTGAGGGAGTGTCATAACAATAATCATTTTGGCTATATAGGAAATCAAATTTCCAATCACTATGGCTATGCATGGAAGCCAAAGAATAAATACTATGGTCATGTATGGAATCAGAGCAATGCAGTGGCCTATGGAATATGGAATGAATGGATAAAACACTATGACTATGCATGAAAGAATACCTACTATGGTCATGGATGGAATCAGAGTAGCATAGCAAAATATGGTATATGGAATCAAAAGAGGAATAATTATGCATGGACATCAAAGCAGTACAAGTATGATCATGAACAAAATTAGAGGAGCATAATGGAATTTAGAAACAAGATTGGAGAGCTATCACCTAGCAAGATCACATATGGATGGCTAGATGATCAAGATTGGAGACAAGTGTGTAATGATTTAAATAACACTCATTATTTGGTTTCTTCCTATGTTTCAAGGATGAAACACGTCAATGAGGAAAGGAATGATATGTACCTAGGGAGATGATATATTAATGTATATGGGTTAATGGAGATGCCAACATGTGTCACTCATCCCCCTTAGTTATATGGGTCCAATATATTAGGATAATTGAGTAACTTATGGAATTAGTGTATTGGATAATGGTCATCCTATATTGGGATTAGGAGGTTACCCATCCATTTTTAGTTAGATATAAGTCTATATAAAGGAGATGATTATCATTGTAAAAGAAGCAAGTAATCATTGAGTCTTCTATTGTAAGAAGATATTGGAGGTTGTCCCCTTGAAGAGACATTTTAGAGTTATTCCTTACCAAAAGAGTATTGTATGGTGTTTCCCTACCTTAAGGTTCTTCTATTTCTGCATATATTGAATATTTGGACATATTGGTCCACCAATATCTATTTTGTTGTGTTGATCTACATTATATTCTACATATTTTCCACTTATTATAAGTGTGGATCATAACAGCCATGTGTGGATGAGTCAAGAAGAATTGATCATATGGCTATGATCACATTAGTCCCTAGAACATATTCTCCAATTTTTAGGTCATCTTATGAAGCATATCAAAATATATTTATGTGCAAAGTTGACCTCCCAGGTATTTTGACTGTGTTTTCTATGATAGGCATGCATATGTCATACAAAACACATAGGTCAGCTCACTTCAACATGTTATAAGTATACTTAGAAAGCTCTCAAATCCAACAGATCATGTGGACATAATGTTTTTGGTCTCAAGAACATCTCCAACATATTTTGTCCCTCCATGACCTTTTTGCTTCCAGATCTAAGCCTTCAAAGTGGGTCAAATAATGGGAGACATTCGTCCAAGAGTCAAATTAAAGCTTGAGCAAAAATACATTAGAGCTTAAATTTGACGGTCTATAGGACGTCAGATACATCCACAGGGACATCAAATGATGTTTGCATGAGCGTCAAATTTAAGCACCATAAAGTAGCTATTGGATTTTCAAATATGTCCAAGATCAATGGCTCGCATTCAATCATACACCTTGATCCAGTGGAGTGAAGCATCTTAACAGTGTCAGTGGGTCCCTAAAAGATCAATGGAGTGCATTTAATCATACATCAAGATCAATAGAGTGAGATGAGTCAAAAGGGTCAGAGGATCTTGATGATGAATACAAAGAGGACAAGTGTCAAAAGTTAGTGGGTCTTGGTTTAAGATCAATGACTCAAGTGCATTCATACATACAAATCTAATGGTGTGAGAAAAATCAATAAGTCAGCATATCTATGGGACTAATAATCATAAAGACAATTTGGCATAATGTAAATGATTTGAGTTGGTAATCGACAACCAATAAAGAAAAGCAATCTTGAGACATTTTCAATGAAAGTCAAAGAAGCTATTTTAGACCCAGTTGAACCAAATGCATAAAATCTGAGCTTGAAGATGATCTAGGATTGAACCAGGGTCACATTTTAGAGACCAAGAATCATCACTTGAATTCCATGGAGATAGAATAGGTCTTTTAGACCTATTTTAATCTAAGGTCCACATCTTTTTTTTAAAATAAGATCACGTATTGAGCTACAAGAAAACTAATAAATGACATTGGTTTTCAATCCATAGTGAATCTATATTAAAAAAAAAAGTGTAATAGAATATATTATCTTATAGAAGGGTCATTCCCTCGATGAGAAAGTATCTAAGGCCACTTGAAATAGACCGAACAAGACTCTGTCAATTCCAAGGCATGAAGAGTTGGTCCTCATCAGCAGATCAGGCGTAAATGGCATGGAATCTTGAGATGAAGACTTGATGATTGAATAAGGATCATAGAGCATTAAATTCTTTTGTAAAGTCTTTAAAATTATGCCTTTTTTATAAGGTCATGACTCATCATCCTCAAGAATGTTAATCCATCAAGAATAGTTGGACCTCGTTCAATGTTTTCTATATGCTCAATTCCTTCTCTCTCTCGTCCATTTTTCTATAAATATAGGCTTCTAAGCCTTGAAAATAGCTTGGTAATCCCTCTCTTGGGCATGACTAGACTCTACATAGATCTGATCTTTGTAATCTCTTGAGATAAATAAAGGACTCTTTTCATATTTTATTATTATGATATAGTATGTCAATGTCATATTGATATGCATATGTGGTAGAAACTTCTCCCTTATCAAATCTTGAATCTCACCTAGCTACTAGTTTATCTTGTTGTGAAGATCATGTTTAGTGTTTAATTTCATTTAATTGAATTTATAAAGTGGATACATTTAATGGTTAGTGCCTTGAATAAAGCCTCTCCATTACTTCCCTCAAGTTTTTTGATCATTTGGTGAACCTCTACATGAAATACTAATGCATAAACAACCATTTGAAATCATAGAATCGATCTCATTAGTGTTTTTTTTAGAAGTTTAGATAGAGTGGATGAATGAACAATCACATTACTGGTGCATCACCTCCTTTACATGTTTTATGTAGTGTTACCCATTTCTCTCTCCCTTTTCCAGTTACAATTTAGTTTAGGTGATAGATCCAAAAGGAAACTGGCCTTCTCCAAAGGTCTGATCCATTATTAAGATACCCATAGCTGAGGATCAGTCCCATGTTGGACTATATTTCAGTAAAAAACTTGAAGAATTTTTTGCTCAACTAGGGTACAATCTAAAATACCAACAATTTTGGCACGCCTAGTGGGACTCATTGGAACTGGTCTTGGTGGAATTGCAGTTGTAGCAATGTTTTTCATGAAGAATTTGGTGATTCCAAATTCAAGTAATTACTTATAATAGTCTAAGTAGTTTCCAAGTAAGCCTAATTTCATTTACACTATCCTGATGTTATTTTCATGACTATGTATGAGGAAAATCCCTATGATGAATCATATCAGCCCCGACATGATCCATATGAGCCTAATCAACATTATCAAGAGTTGTATTGAAGCCATGATGAGCCTTATTAAGTTTCACATTATCCTTATTATCAAATTCATGACTCTTACCTTCCTTATGAACCATATTTAGTCTCAAGACCATATTTCACCTTTCCTATATGAATATAATGTTGCATATGAGCATCCTTGTATCCAAGAAAGGATGGATTAAATAGAACTTAAAATACTAGCATATCCAAGAAAAGTTTATTCAAACTCTTTGTATGAGTAAGTGAATGGTTTTTTCAAAATTTACCAATTATTAAGATACCCATAGCTAAGGATCAGTCCCATGTTGGACTAGATTTCAGTAAAAAACTTGAACAATTTTCTGCTCAACAAGGGTACAATCTAAAATACCAACAATTTTGGCATGCCTAGTGGGACTCATTGGAACTGGCCTTGGTGGAATTTCAGTTGTAGTAGTGTTTTTCATGAATAATTTGGTGATTCTAAATTCAATTAATTACTTATAACAGTCTAGGTAGTTTCCAAGTAAGCCTAATTTCATTTGCACTATCCTGATGTTATTTTCATGACTATGTATGAGGAAAATCCCTATGATATACCTCATTATCATCCCTATGATGAATCATATCATGCCTGACATGATCCATATGAGCCTAATCAACATTATCAAGAGTTGTATTGAAGCCATGATGAGCCTTATTAAGTTTCACATGATCCTTATTATCATAAGCATGACTCTTACCTTCCTTATGAACCATATTTAGTCTCAAGACCATATTTCACCTTTCCCATATGAATATAATGTTATGTATGAGCATCCTTGTATCAAAGAAAGGATGGATGAAATATAACTTAAAATACTAGCATATGCAAGAAAAGTTTATTCAAGCTCTTTGTATGAGGAAGTGAATGGGTTTTTTCAGAATGTGTCCAATGATCTAAAAGAGAGGAATGAGTTTTTAACTTTTGTATTAGAAAATATAGATGCTTTGGAGAGGTAATAAATTGAGTTGAATCATTTTTTTCAATAACCCTCTTGCATTCCTCACTAGTCTTCTTGTGTTCCTTACCCTCATAAAGTTCTTGACCAAGCCCAGTGTGTGCCAATGAAGATTCCTAGTTGGAGTTAAGAACCTATTCAAAAATTCATTCATATGCCAATTCAAGATCCTATTCAATAGGCTAAACCTTCTTATAGTCCCCTTTCTTTACTACTTACCCCTCAAGCTCAAGTTGTCCATGAGGACAAAAAGGTTTCAAACCTTGACGAAGTAATATACAAGTGGAAAGAGCAGAATGTGGAGGTCTACACAAGTTTATCTTTTCTTCCTCTCCAAAAACCCCTACATGATTCCATTTCCCTCAAGATCCAAAATTCTTATCATGATCAAAATTCCATGCTTCATACTCCCTCTCAAGCAAATGAATTTCATCACCCTCCCACCATCTCCTTTCTTCAAGAGGAGCCTGTTATATGGGAAATAAAGGAAGAGGTTGCAACTGCAAGTCAAGATCTTGAGTAATGTGAAGAGGATTCTTCAAGTGTGTATGATGAAGATTTATTCATTGATACTTCACTTGAGGTACAAGTTGAAATTGAGATTGTAGCTGATATTGAAGAAGTTATCTTGGGTATGAAGAAAAAGGCTGATCTTGATATGAAAGAAGCCCATGAAGAATTGGTACAATATGAAGTCATAAATAAGGTTGAGATATCTCCACTTGAGAAGGATCAAGATACCTTTAAAAATTATCTTATTCAAATTGATCAAAGTGAGTAACAAAATAATTATTGGTAGTTGTATCTTGAATCTCTATAAGAGATTGCACATCTTTGTAAGGATATGCTGCCCATTAGAGCGCATGTTATTGAGAAGTTACATTAATAATCACCTATTCAAGATCATGATATAGCTTGGGTTGACTATTCAAATCTCCTTGAAGATTTTGATGAACTTGTTATAGTTCATAAGAAAGATGAGGTCACTCAAGGACAATGCATAGATGAGATGTCACTTGACAAGGTTGTAGTTGACAAGCAGTATGAAAAAGATCCAAAAGTGAAAGATAGTTTTTTTTGGTGATTAGTTTGTTATTGATGGTTAATTTTAGGAGATGTTAAGAGAAATATTTGGCAAGAAGACTGCCTCTTCAAAGGTCATGTTCAATAAACACCCTGCTTTGTAACTTGTACCTTCCCCTAGAATAAGTAAATTTGTGTGTTTCCCTTTTGATCTAGGTGGACCATGTTTTAACATGGTTAATTAGATTAGTTTGTTTATATTTCATCTCTAGTAAGTGATTTATTTGCACATTTGATTTGTTAGGATAGTTTCCCTATTTTGGTGGAGTCTATTGTCTTTGCAAATCAAGAGGTCTCTTACAGTCCTGAGTCATATAGAGAGTCTGGTGTTCGAGCATAGTAGGCATGCTACCCAACAAAGTTACCAAAGATGTTATTCAAATTTTGGCTCACATAAGGAACATTTTTATAGATTTGGTTTGGATAGCTAAGTTAGGTCCAATTTAAATAATGATTCAATGAGAGCAGAGTTTTGGATAGAATGAGTGAACCAAAGAGATCATACAGCTTGCAAAGCTTTTGAAACACTTTAAGTTAACTTAAAGTGTAAATTTTCAATTTCTAAATGAAAGTGTGTCTAGAGTTTTAAATACCCTATGGGGTGTCAAAAGTGCTTGAAATGAGTATGGAAGTGCATGGTATTCATCTGGGTCTTCATTGTGTTCATCTAGACATTTTCGGTCTAGTGACAGAAATTTTGAGTAGGCAATTTGTTGACGTTATCATTGCCACATGTGGATGAGTCAAGAATAATTGGTCATATGGTTGTGATCACATTAGTCCCCAGAACATATTCACCAAGTTTTACGTCATTCGATGAAGCACATCAAAATATATGCATGTGCAAAGTCGACCTCCTAGGCAATTTGACTATGTTTTCTATGATAGGCACGCAGATGTCATACAAAACACACAGGTCAACTCATTTCAACATTTTATAATAATAATTAAAAATATCTTGGAGCTAGAGGATCAAGTGGGCAAAAAAAAATTGGTCTCAAGAACATCTCTAGCAAATTTGGTCCCTCCATGACCTTTTCGCTTCCATATCCAAGCCTTAAAAGTGGGTCAAATAGTAAGAGATGTTCACATGAGAGTCAAATTAAAGTGTGAGCAAAAATACATTGGAGATTAAATTTGATCGTATATGGGATGTCAAATACGTCCATAGGGACATCAAATGATGTTCACGTGAATGTCAAATTTAATTACCATAAAGTAGCCATTGGGTTTTCAAATAGGTCCAAGATCAATGGCTCACATTCAATCATACACCTTGTTCTAATGGAGCAAGGCAACCTGACAGTGTCAGTGGATCCTTAGAAGATCAATAGAGTACATTTAATCATACATCAAGATCGATGGAGCAAGATGAGTCAAAAGGGTCAGAGGATCTTGATGATGAATACAAAGAGGGCAAATGCTAAAATTTAGTGGGTCCTGGTAGAAGATCAAGGACTTATGTGCATTCATAAATTTAGATCTAATGGTGTGAGTAGAGTCAATAAGTCAGCATATCTATGGGACCAATAATCATAAAGATAGTTAGGCATAATGTAAATGGTCTGAGTTGACAATTGACATCTAATAAACAAAATCAAGCTCAGGACATTTTCAATAAAAGTTGAAGAAGCTATTTTGAACACAGGCGAATTAAACGCATAGATTCAATCTTGAAGGTGATCCAAGATTGAACCAAGGTCACATTTTAGAGACCAAGCATCACCATTTAAATTACATGGAGACATGATAGGTCTTTTAAACATATTTTAGTCAAAGTTCCACATCTTGTTTTTAAAATAAGATTAGGTATTGAGTTGTAAGAAAACCAATAAATGACATCGGTTTTCAATCCATAGTGAATCTGTATTAAAGACAAAGTGTAATATAATATCTTATCTTCTAGAAGGGTCATTCCTTTGATGAGCAAGTATCTATGGCCACTTAAAATAGACTGAGTAGGACTCTGTCAGTTCTAAGGCATGAAGAGTTGGTCCTCATTAGGAGATCAGGTGAAAATGGCATGTAATCCTGAGATGAATCCCTAACACTTTAATAAGGATCATAGAGCTTTAAATTATTTTTCAAAGCCTTTGAAATTATGCTTTCTTGATAAGGTCATGACTCAGCATCCCTGAGAATGCTAATCCATCAAGAGCAGTTGGTCCTCGTTCAATGTTTTCTATATGCTCAGTTCCTTCTCTCTCTCATCCCTTTTTCTATAAATATAGGATTTTAAGCCTTGAAAATAGCTCGGTAATCCCTCTTTTGGGCATCAATAGACTCTACCCAAATTTGATCTTTGTAACCTCTTGAGATAAATAAAGGACTTTTCATATTTTATTATTTTGGTATAGTGTGTTAATGTTAGATTGATTTTTATCTACGATAGAAACTTCTCCCTTGTCAAATATTGAATCTCACCTAGCTACTAGTTTATCTTGTTGTGCAGGTCATGTTTAGTTTTTAATGTCATTTGATTGAATTTAGAAAGTGGATACATTGAATGGATATTGCCTTAAACCAAGCCTCTCTATCACTTCCCTCAAGTTTTTTGATCATTTGGTCAACCTTTGCATGAAATACTAATGCATAAATAACCATTTAGAGTCATAGATTCAATCTCATTAGTGTTTTTATAGAAGTTTGGATAGAGTGGATGAACGATCACATTACTGATGCATCACCTCCTTTACATGTTTTTATGCATTGCTACCCATTCTCTCTCCTTTTTATCAGTTAGAATTTAGTTTAGGTGATAGATCCATAAGAAATTTGGCCTTCTCCAGAGGTCTGATCCATTATTAGGATACCCACAACCGAGAATCAATCCCATGTTGGACTAGATTTTAGTAAAAAACTTGAACAATCTTCTACTTAGATAGGGTGCAGTCCAGAACACCAATAATTTTGGAACGCTTGATAGGACTCATTGGAGCTGGTATTGGTAGAATTGTAGTTACATCAGTGTTCTTCATGAATAATTTGGTGATTCCAAGTTCAAGCAATTACTTTTAACAGTCCATGCAGTTTTCAAGTAAGTATAATTGCATTTGCAATACCTAATGTTATTTTCATGACTATGTAAGAGGAAAATCCCTATGTTATACCTCCTTATCATCCTTATGATGAAAAATATCAGCCCTATCATGATCCATATGAGCCTTGTTATAAGCCTAAATAGCCTTACTAGGAGTTTTATCAAAGCCATGATGAACCTTGTAAAGTTTCACATGATCCTTATTATCAAGAGCATGACTCTTACCTTCCTTATAAACCATATCAGTTCAAGACTAGAATTCACATTTCCCATATGAATATAATGTTGCATATGATAAGCCTTGTATCCAAGAAAGGATGGATGAAATAGAACTTAAAATACTAGCATATGCAAGAAACATTTGTTCAAACTCTCTGTATGAGGAAGTGAATGGGTTTTTTCAGAATGTGTCCAATGCTCTAGAAGAGAGGAATGGGTTTTTAAATTTTGTATTAGAAAAGATAGAGGCTTTCAAGAGGTAAAAAATTAGTTAAATCAGTTTTTTCAAGAACCCTCTTGTATTCCTTACTAGTCTTCTTGTGTTCCTTACCCTGATAAATTTTTTGACCAAGCTCAGTGTGTGCCAATAAAGATTCCTAGTTGGAGTCAAGAACCTATTCAAAAATTTATTCATATGCCAATTTAAGAGCATATTCAATAGGATACACCTTATTATATTCCCCTTTCTTCACCACTTACCCCTCAAGCTCAAGTTGTCCATGAGGACAAAAAGGTTTCAGACCTTGATGAAGTATTAGACAAGTGGAAAGAGTAGAATGTGGAGGTCTACACAAGTTTCTCTTTTTATCCTCTCCAAAAACCCCTACATGATTCCATTTCCCTCAAGATCCATAATTATGATCATGATCAACATTCCATGCTTCATACTCCCTCTCAATCAAATGAATTTCATCACCCTTCCACCATCTCCCTTCTTCAAGAGGAGCCTATTTTATGGGAAATAGAGGAAGAGGTTGCAATTGTAAGTCAAGATATTGGGGAATATGAAGAGGATGCTTCAATTATGTATGATGAAGAGTTCTTCATTGATACTTTACTTGAGGTACAAGTTGAAATTGAGATTGTAGCTAGTATTGAAGAAGTTATCTCAAGTATGCAGGAAAAGGCTGATCTTGATATGAAAGAACTCCATGAAGAATTGGTACAAGCTAAAGTCATAAATAAGGTTGAGATATCTCCACATGAGAAGGATCGAGATACCTTTAAAAATGATCTAATTTAGATTGATCAAAGTGAGGAACAAAATAATTATTGGTAGTTGTATCTTGAATCTCTGTAAGAGATTGAAGATCTTTGTAAGGATATGTTGCCCATTGGAGAGAATGTTATTGAGAAGTTACATCAAGAATCACCTATTCAAGATCATGATACAACTTGGGTAGACTATTCCAAGTTTCTTGAAGAGGTTTATGAACTTACAATAGTTCATAAGAAATATGAGGTCACTCAAGGATAATGCATAGATGAGATGTCACTTGACAAGGTTGTAGTTGACAAGCAGTATGAAAAAGATCTAGAAGTGAAAGATGATTTTTTTTTGTTGGTGAGTGGTTTTTTGTTGATGGATCATTTCAAGAGATGTTAAGAGAAATATTTTGCAAGAATATTTCCTTTTCAAAGGTCATGTACAATAAACATCCTGCTTTGCAACTTGTACCTTCCCCTACAATGAGTAAATTCATGTGTTTCCCTTTTGATCCAAGTGGACCATGTTTTATCATGGTTAATTAGATTATTTTGTTTATATTTTATCCCTAATAAGTGTTTTATTTTCACATTTGCTTTGTTAGGATAGTTTCCCTAATTTATTTTGTTTCTTTCCCTATTTTGGTGGAGTTCGTTGTCTTTGCAAATCAAGAGGTCTCTTGTAGTCATGAGTCACGTAGAAAGTCTGGTGTTTGAGCATAGTAGACATGCTACCCAACAGAGTCATCAAATATGTCATCCAAATTTTGACTCATATAAGTAAATTTTGTCTAGATGTGGTTTAGATAGCTAAGTTAGGTTCATGTTTAAAGAATAATTCAATGAGAGCAGATTTCTGGATGGAATGAGTGAACCAAAGAGATCATGTAGCTTGAAAAGCTTTTGAAACACTTTAAGTTTACTTAAAGTATAAATTATCAATTTCTAAAGGATATATCTAGAGTTTTAGAGACCCTATGGGGTGTCAAAAGTGCTTGCAATAAGTATGGAAGTGTATGGTATTCATCTGGTTCTTCATTGTGTTCATCTAGACATTTTGGGTCTAGTGACAGAAATTTTGAGTAGGCAGTTTGTTGACATTATCATTACCATGTGTGGATGACTCAAGAAAAATTGGTCATATGGTTGTGATCAAATTAGTCCCTATAACATATTCACCAAGTTTTAGGTCATCCAATGAAGTGCATCAAAATATATGCATGTGCAAAGTCGACCTCCTAAGCAGTTTGACTATGTTTTCTATGATAAGCACGCAAACATCATACAAAATACACAAGTCATATCACTTTAATATTTTATAAGAACACTTAGAAATCTCTCAAAGCTAGTAGATCAAGTGGGCACAATGTTTTTGTTCTCAGGAACATCTCCAACAAATTTGGTCCCTCCATGTCCTTTTCGCTTCTAGATCCAAGCCTTAAAAGTGGGTCAAATAATAGGAGACATTTGTGTGAGAGTAAAATTAAAGCTCAAACATAAATACATTGGATCTTAAATTTGACGGTCTACAAGATGTCAAATACGTCTACAAGGACATCAAATGACATTTGCATGAACATCAAATTTAAGCACCATAAAGTAGTCATTAGGTTTTCAAATAGGTCCAAGATCAATGGCTCGCATTTAATCATACACCTTGATCCAACGGAGTGAGGCAGCTTGACAATGTCAATGGGTCCCTAGAAAATCAATGGAGCACATTTAATCATACATAAAGATTGATGGAGTGAGATGAGTCAAAAGGGTCAGAGGATATTGATGATGAATACAAAGAAGACAAGTGTCAAAAGTTAGTAGGCCCTGGTAGAAGATTGAGAACTCGCGTGCATTCATACATTTGGATCTAATGGTGCAAGTAGAGTCAATAAGTTAGCATATTTATGAGACCAATAATCATAAAGATAGTTGGGCACAATGTAAATAGTTTGAGTTGGTAATCAATAGCCAATAAACAAAAGAAAGCTCAAGACATTTTTGATGAAAGTTGAAGAAGCTATTTTGGACCTAGGAGAAGCAAATGCATAGAATTCAAGCTCAAAGGCAATCCAATATTGAACCAGGGTCACATTTCCAAGACCAAGCATTGCCATTTGAACTCCATGGAGATAGGATAGGTCTTTTAGATCTATTTCAATCAAAGATCTACATCTATTTGAACTCAAGAAAAATTGGTCATATGGTTGTGATCAAATTAGTCCCTATAACATATTCACCAAGTTTTAGGTCATCCAACGAAGTGCATCAAAATATATGCATGTGCAAAGTCGACCTCCTAAGCAGTTTGACTATGTTTTCTATGATAAGCACGCAGACATCATACAAAATACACAGGTCATCTCACTTTAATATTTTATAAGAACACTTAGAAATCTCTCAAAGCCAGTAGATCAAGTGGGCACAATGTTTTTGTTCTCAGGAACATCTCCAACAAATTTGGTCCCTCCATGTCCTTTTCATTTCTAGATCCAAGCCTTAAAAGTGGGTCAAATAATAGGAGACATTTGTGTGAGAGTAAAATTAAAGCTCAACATAAATACATTGGATCTTAAATTTGATGGTCTATAAGATGTCAAATCCGTCTACAAGGACATCAAATGACATTTGCATGAACATCAAATTTAAGCACCATAAAGTAGTCATTGGGTTTTCAAATAGGTCCAAGATCAATGGCTCACATTTAATTGTACACCTTGATTCAACGGAGTGAGGCAGCTTGACAATGTCAATGGGTCCCTAGAAAATCAATGGAGCACATTTAATCATACATAAAGATTGATGGAGTGAGATGAGTCAAAAGGGTCAGAGGATATTGATGATGAATACAAAGAAGACAAGTGTCAAAAGTTAGTAGGTCCTGGTAGAAGATTGAGAACTCGCGTGCATTCATACATTCGGATCTAATGGTGCAAGTAGAGTCAATAAGTTAGCATATTTATGAGACCAATAATCATAAAGATAGTTGGGCACAATGTAAATAGTTTGAGTTGGTAATCAATAGCCAATAAACAAAAAAAAGCTCAAGACATTTTTGATGAAAGTTGAAGAAGCTATTTTGGACCTAGGAGAAGCAAATGCATATAATTCGAGCTTGAAGGCAATCCAAGATTGAACCAGGGTCACATTTCGAAGACCAAGCATCACCATTTGAACTCCATGGAGATAGGATAGGTCTTTTAGATTTATTTCAATCAAAGGTCTACATCTATTTGAACTCAAGAAAAATTGGTCATATGGTTGTGATCAAATTAGTCCCTATAACATATTCACCAAGTTTTAGGTCATCCAATGAAGTGCATCAAAATATATGCATGTGCAAAGTCGACCTCCTAAGCAGTTTGACTATGTTTTCTATGATAAGCACGCAAACATCATACAAAATACACAAGTCATCTCACTTTAATATTTTATAAGAACACTTAGAAATTTCTCAAAGCCAGTAGATCAAGTGGGCACAATGTTTTTGTTCTCAGGAACATCTTTAACAAATTTGGTCCCTCCATGTCCTTTTCACTTCTAGATCCGAGCCTTAAAAGTGTGTCAAATAATAGGAGACATTTGTGTGAGAGTAAAATTAAATCTCAAACATAAATACATTGGATCTTAAATTTGACAGTCTACAAGATGTCAAATACGTCTACAAGGACATCAAATGACATTTGCATGAACATCAAATTTAAGCACCATAAAGTACTCATTAGGTTTTCAAATAGGTCCAAGATCAATGGCTCGCATTCAATCGTACACCTTGATCCAACGGAGTGAGGCAGCTTGACAATGTCAATGGGTCCCCAGAAAATCAATGGAGCACATTTAATCATACATAAAGATTGATGGAGTGAGATGAGTCAAAAGGGTCAGAGGATATTGATGATGAATACAAAGAAGACAAATGTCAAAAGTTAGTAGGTCCTGGTAGAAGATTGAGAACTCGCGTGCATTCATACATTCAGATCTAATGGTGCAAGTAGAGTCAATAAGTTAGCATATTTATGAGACCAATAATCATAAAGATAGTTGGGCACAATGTAAATAGTTTGAGTTGGTAATCAATAGCCAATAAATAAAAGAAAGCTCAAGACATTTTTGATGAAAGTTGAAGAAGCTATTTTGGACCTAGGAGAAGCAAATGCATAGAATTCGAGCTCGAAAGCAATCCAAGATTGAACCAGGGTCACATTTCAAAGACCAAGATTTGATATTTGTAACCTCTTGAGATAAATAAATAACTCTTTTCATATTTTATTATTCTGGTATAGTGTGTCAATGTTAGATTGATTTGCATATATGGTAGAAACTTCTCCCTTATTAAACCTTGAATCTCACCTAACTACTAGTTTATCTTACTATTCAGGTCATGTTTAGTGTTTAATGTCATTTGATTAAATTTATCAAGTGGATACATTGAATGGTTAATGCCTTGAATTAGGCCTCTCCATCATTTTTCTCAAATTTTTTGATCATTTGGTGAACCTCTGCATGAAATAATAATGCATAAACAACCATTTGGAGTTGTAGATTCGATTTCATTGGTGTTTTTTTAGAAGTTAAAATAGAGTGGATGAACAATCACATTAGTGGTGCATCACCTCATTTACATATTTTTATGCATTGTTACCCATTTCTCTCTCTCTTTTCTTAGTTAGAATTTAGTTTAGGTGATAGATCCATAAGTAAGTCGGTCTTCTTTGGAGGTCTGATCCATTATTAGGATACCCATAGCCTAGGATCAGTCCCATGATGGACTAGATTTGAGTAAAAGACTTGAATAATCTTATGTTTAGCTAGGGTGCAATCTAGAACACCAACAATAACATAAAAATCCAAGGGTTCCTAGTGATGACAAGTCCATGAATTAAGGAATTCCTCAAAAGAGATACAACCAACATAATAAAATATCAAATAATTATTTTCATACCATTTTCAAACATTATTATTAGCATCAAGTTGTAAACAAACATTGGGCTGAGGGGAGTTTATATAAATTATAACTCATCGTATACCTTCAATAAAAAATTCTTGGCTTGTTTCAGCACCATCCTTCCCACTGTCTGCAATAATAGTTATGACAAAATGGTCGAGGACCATTTAGAATAAAATTATCTACCCAAATGGTAGAGATAAATGTACAATCAATGCATGTTTAATCTTGAAAGTCCCACCAAAGTAGTGTGGTAGAGAAACAAAGTAAGATAAGACCAACATGAAACCCTAGCAGAGCAAATTCTCTTTAGTTTTATCTTCCAATGAAATTTTTTTTAAGGTAACATTAAACTATCATTCAAGAAGAATAATAATAAAATGAGAGGATTATCACAAATACACACACTTATAAGCATATAAATGATGATTTCAAATAGAGAATCATCATCAAAATTTTACATGACATGCAAGGTCATCTCTCAAATTTAGTCTGTGGTATTATGGTAAGAAATCATTAGAATTTAATAAATTTAATCATTAAGTGTTTGTCAATGTTTAACCTTAACATCCTTACCTCGCTTGGCCCATTCACCATTTCATTTTATTTAAATCTATAAGGAATCGTTCATTATTCTATAATCTATCTTGCAACCACTTACAACATCATTTAGACATACTTATTCTACTATAGACATCTGTCATACCAATTCCACCAATTTTTATCCTTTTATGATATGATTGCACTAGATCAAATAGAGATGCACTGCAACCTTATCCACTAGTGTGGCCTTGTCTCGTGCATCCCAACAATAAATTTATAAATTCAAGTCATTGTATATTACCCCTCTTGTGCTATTATCAAGGTTGATTAATGTAAATATTTAAAAGATTCCAATATATAAACACATCAAGGCCTCTTAAAGCATTTCTAGTAATCACTAGAAAAATACTACTACACATTAAACAAAAGGGCATTATTTCTTCTAATTTAAATTATTAAGCATTGTAATAGTAATTGGCCAAGTCTAAATATTTTTTATTAAAGGTCAAGGGCACTCCTTTTCAAGGAATCAAACCAATATATCATGTTGTATTCATATAACAAATTCAAACTTCATACACTCACTCTAGGAGGGAGAACTACATTGGCCTAAGGCCCATTTGGGCTATGTAGACAATAGTCAAATTACGTGACATTTTTTTAGGGTAGCTCAGTTATTACCCTAATCCTATTCCATCATTTTAACATTTGATATCTACTTTGTTTATTATGTAGGATCAAATTTTTTTACTTTATAGGTCTTCTGCATGACAAATTAAGGCACATAAAAAATCAGTGAACCCTCACATACAACCACACACACCCAGATTGGAAAATCAACTACTTAATCAACCAAGACATGGCCCTTGTAAGTAGACAATGTCATAGTGCATCCTTGTCATCCAAGTGTGGCATTTTCCTCTAGGTGTGACCTTATCCTAGTAAAGTTTAAATTTTAGTTTTTAGACATGACACAATTTGCAGGGCTTTCCAACCAGTTTCCGTTCATAGTCAACATAAAATTAGTTTGAGGGAGGTTTACACATTTTTTTTTCAATTTATTATTTTTAGCTCATTTCCAATTCTATAAATTATGTATTTTATTTTTAGATATATATATTTCATTTACTTCAATTTTGATAGTTTAGATTTATTTATTTGATTCATTTCAATTCAAAATAGAGTAAACATTATGGTGAACCCACAATTTTATTTTAAGAACACTGCTTGATTACTTGCTTGATTTCATGTGTTCTAGGGTTTTAGTTGAATTTATGATTTCTTAAAATTATAATTTCATAATTCTTTACACACACAAAATTGAATCTTATTTTCTATTTGTTAGTGCTTATTTTTAGAAATTGAGTTCTGACAGTTTTAAAACTATTTAATGACTGTCATTACGGATTACGTGGTGATCTATTTTACAGACATCATGGTGTGAGGGGTTTATCCTAATACTCATGGCCATTGGAAAATATTAAACATATATTTTAGTTTTCACATAACTCATGGTATATCATAAACACTTAAGTTCCCTTGTTTATACTATAGGAAAAGTCTTTTAGCTATTCGATTTGTGGTGCATTTGAGAGAAGTATATTGCCTATGAAAATTTTTCTCATTGCACCCTTTAAAATAGGGTTAGTGAGATACAAGAAAAAATATATCTCTGTAATTAGTGATCTAAACCATTGGACTGACATTAATCAACGAATGAACAAGTATATTTGAGAGCCCACATAATCATTCAAACCTTGTATGGATCACCTTTATACTTTGATTTTCTCTTGTATTGTATTCAACATGCTCTTCATTATGTTTTTACGTGGATTCAATGTCAAATTAATATATAAACTATGTTAAACAAGGCCCAATCTCATGGCCTTCATATTTCACATAGTTGCACCACTACATCATGTCATTTTTCTTCTTCAATAGATTTTTTCAAATAAAAAATGACTTAGAAATAAGAGTAATCATATGTATTTCATTGTATTAAATCTTCAACTTCAATGGATCTTCCATTACTTCACACCCACTTGAATGGCACATTATGGATTTCATTTCAAAACCCAATACTCAAGAATAATTGATAAATAATTTTTTTGGAAATATATTCATGAGCATTCATAAGATATTGAATCATTATTATATGTTTTTAGAGATGAAAAAAATGATGTGCTCATGATATATCTTCTAATATTTCCATTTCTAATATTACACATATTCCTACTTCTACACCCCCAATTACTTCCATAGCATCATCTTTTGGTTTGAGAACACTACTTAGTTTCGAATAGACATCCATTCATATTCTATTCATGCTACTTATACTCCTCCAATCTCCTCTACAAATGATAATCTAGAGCATACCATTCTTGCCTTAAAAGCTAAGCTATCTCAATTTGAGCAAACCATTTCTCATGCTAGCCCTTCCATGGACTCAAGTTCCTTGTTACATAACCTTTTGGCACACAAAAAATGTATCTTATTCATTAATAGTTATATTTGTGGCTCCTAATATTCCTATATATGAGGGCAAAGGTGATCCTAAATAATATTTGCATGCATTCCATGCGGCTTATTTAGACTATGCAGATAATGACAAATTATTGACAAATATATTTCCAAGAATTATCAAAGAATATGCTTTTAGATGGTTTTATGATATTCATCTTCAATCACTAAAGACTTTCAATCCTTTGACAAATCATTTTTTAACACTCTTTTTTATCAACATTGGTAAAAATATTTCATATGCTCAAATTTCAAAGCTCAAAAAAGGTCTAATGAAATAAGTGATGATTATGTTATAAGATACAAGACTATGCTAGAAAAAATGACAAATCAAATGATTGATAATGAGCTCTAAGATATCTTCATACTTAATTTTTTTAGATATTATGTTGTTTCAGGTTAAAGGGGTAGAATAGTCTATACACAAGGATGAATAAAACTATTCTAGATTAAGACAATTAATCAAAAATTTAGATAATAAATATTATGATTCAAAATGCCAAGTTATGTTAAATATACAAATAAAACTCAAAACAATAGTTTGAATGTATAAACACGAAGAAGAGATAATACTTAGCTTAAATGTAAATGTGCAGGTAGATATGAGGAATACAAAGGTGAAAATAGGTAGGGATAAGATCAAGATTCGGTCATCAGATTTTGGAAATATTTTTTTAGAGGCCTAAACACTTGCATTGATATGTGGACATTTGCATTGACACGTCTATATAAATATTGATGTAACTTTCTTTTATATAATAATCAATATATTATGGAGCGACCACCTGGAGCCTTCTGGTCTTTTTGTCACCTTTTTATTGATATATTTTATTTATGCACATACGCTATTGATGATCGTATGTGGATCAAACCTTAGTTATTCACCTTAGGTCTTTATACCTTGACAAAAATAGCTTAGTGGGTTCACAATGTCAAGTTGACCTCAAGGACCCCGCTATCAATGAGTGTTACCTACATAGTCAATAATATAAGGAGGGTCTCATACACATGTAGTCCTCCTTTAGGTGTTGGCTTGTGTGTGTATAAGGTTGAAACATATTATATGCAAGGGCATCCAATGATCTAGATTGTAACTTGAAAAATATTATTCGTGAGCTATTTTTTGAGTGTTTCAAACCTATAATATGACTACTCCTATGACTGATATAGAAATATGAAAGAATATGGTAATATAATTTAATTGTGAAATCAATTGAGTGAGATTGAATAGGTGCTTAATTAGAATTTATTAGATGAATAATGAGTAGTCTTAGATTTGTATTTATACCATAACTTTTGGAAATAACTCACGATAGGGTTTAATAATACAAAGAGGCTAACTCATATGTTTTGAAACATTTACAATTTGGATGACTTTTGAGGACTGGGGACTTGCTAATAATTTGGACACTTGCATCAAGACAAGTGTCCCTATGTGGGATGTAAGTGGTTAGGAAGTTGATGAAAAACTAAAATTGATAGTGAAGGATATATATCAAATTTTAAGTTTTTTTTACAGTGCAAGCGTTCTGGTTCATCATAAATGATATTAATGAATGATAAGATAAATAGTTAAGCACAATGAGATGGAGAATGCGAGACTTTCGATAACAAGAAGGTATATAACTAAATGGTAGAGCCATGATATATATTTTTTAAGTATACAAGATTGAGATGCTATATAAATTAGATTTTAGTATTTGTGTTCCCTCCATCCCCTCCCCTTTAATATAGCAATGTATAAGTATGAAATTACTAGTTTAAAGGAAACAAATGTGTGCCTAGGTATGCATAACACACCTTGCCTTTGATTGATCCCTAGTGAACTTGATTCTTGGTTTATGACCTCTAACCAAGAGAATTTTACAAAATAAATTAATGCATATAATCTAAAATTTGACACAATTGAAATGATTGAAAAGAAAGAGAGCAAAGGAGTACACATGTGTGTTGATTCAACCATGTTTCCCCTTGGTACTTTGACTTGGTAAAATTTTTTTTTTGAGAAGCATTGGAGCTTAGAGAGGTTCAAAACTGAAGCTTGGATATTTAAAAATGAAGATTGGAAGGTAATTATGCTCCCAATTTGGTGTAAGGGTGGGTTGTGACACAACCATTGAAATCATTGAATTTCAATCATACAACTTAAATGATAGTACAATAAAAGTCAAGTTAAGTGGTATAACCAAATCAACCTAAAAATGAGTAGTGTCAGGTCATTGAGGGCATTGAATCTCACCCCCAATACTAAAAAGAGTCAACTGTTATAGACATGAAAAGCTCAAAATTGTTCTTCTTGGTAAAGTATCAGTACTTTTTGGTAAATAAGCTTGAATATATATTTTCAATTTTTGGTGCACTTGCATGGCACATGCACCTCTAACGTGTCTCAAGATGAAGTATATATTAAAATATAATCTATGCTCTATAACTGTGTATAATATTTATCACAAATCTGAAGAACTTTATCCCAAATTTGTAAAATATTGGTGAAATATATAGTATTAAGACCAAAGTGTATATCTGAATCATGTAAATTGTAATGAAACTCTATAAATTCTAAGAATTATATAAGTGTGGAGGTCATGTATTTGTGACATGCACCCATTCATATGCCCCCCCTTTTGAGGTGAGGGAATTGAATTAGGTAGATACCTTACATCAAAAGGATAAGATAACTATATAATGTGTATGAATCATGTAGCATGTCTAAGTAGATATACCAATAAAGCTCGCATTATATGATCACAACAAACCTTAAGATGCATGATATGTATCATGGTAATGTCTAGAAAGTAATAATGTAAGCTTAGAAAACAATCAATCGCACACATAGTAACACTCAATATCACACAAGAGGGGTCTGAGGAGACTGCAAACAAGGGGCATATTCAAATGCCACACACTCGAAGGAAAGACATATTCAAATGTTCAAATAAAAAAATAAAGCAACATACAATGGCACAAGGACCAACAAGCAATTAATATATTCAAATGTTCCACAAGCAAGAAAATAACAAGAAAGAAAAAAGGCATTCAAGGAAGGGATAATGTGAAGTATAAAAAACCATCATAAGCATACTTTACTAGTCCTTGCATGTATGTGTTAACAAAAATGTCATATAACATAGCATATCAAGGACATTGTGAAAGATGTAAACATGAGTATAAGCATGTGTAAGTGTTAGTATATAAGCTCAACATGATAATGTATAAGTGATCATAAATTAATGTATCATGTATAAATTGTGACCAAGGAAACATATGCCCCCAATATAATATGCCACGTGGGAAGAGGAAAGGTCCAACATATGTATGTGTAATTATCATGGGTATGGTGTATGCATATATTACACTCAAGTATGCATGAAACATGTGTATAGAAATAATATGCTATCTACTAGCATAAAATAAACAACATAGATGCCAAGGAACTAGTAAATATGTTAATGCTGATTATTTTTATATTTTTGAATTATTCAAATGTTTTTATATTTTATTGATTTAGTTTTTGAATTTTTAGAGTATTTGAAAAGGAAAAAGGTCTTACCTATGATCCCATCTAAAGGATGCTCATAGGTAGCTCAAAACTCAAAATATGGTACATCAAATTGGTGATACTACCAAGGAAAAATGATGGGAGTCATACTGGAGCTATAAAATTTATGTTACTCTATGTATGTCTCATAGAACTATTTAGTCATGAAGTAGTAAAATTAGAAAGTGTATTGTGTTATTGTATCAAGGGGATGCATTTATTAATATACTATGCCTCTTGATCTTTAGTGATGCTACATTTAACAAAAATGTCATTCCAATATGCCTTTGATTTCTCTTTTGCAATATGTTCTATGCCATTTGCCTTTATTGATATGTCATTGCTTATATATGCTTGTATGGTACTTTTTTCTCTAAATATATTCTTTCTTTAGAAAATGATGTAATATTGATTTAATGATAAAATTATATGCAACCTTTGTTTCTATCAACTATTGCTCCTATTGAGTGTAACCATGATTTTCCAAGCAAAAATCATAAGCATTTAGATTATAAGTAACCTAAAAAGTAAGAGAACATTATTTTTAATTAAATAAAATTATTAACTGAATTGATCCCATATTTATTGGAATTGCATTAATTTCATCCACATGTTGAAACTTATTTTCAAGAGAGCTAAAAAATGACATAGAACAAAAAAATGTATCTTTATTGTCCATAACCTTGATATCTATAAATTGGTTTCCCTATAAATGAGTAGTGATAGTAAAAAGATTTTGATATAATAAAAGTCTTGTGATTGCCCCCTTTTTAACTAGATTTGGAACTTTAGTTTTTTCATCTTGATCTTTTTGTTACATTGCTTACTATAGCTTTACCTTTTGAACATTTTCTTTCTCTAATTTGCTTATTTGCAACTATTTTTTCTTTGAATTATCATTTGGTAACCATATTTGTTATTTTGGCACTTATGTTTTAGGATAGATACTCATAGTGTGCGTGGGTTACTTGAGTGATATATCTATTATAAGATCACCACTATCAATTGTTCTTTGTATTTTGTGCTTCAAAGTCAAATAATAATTTGTATATGTAATCACCCAAAATTAGTATTTGAGTGCTAAGAGTGCTACTTGAGACTAACTATCCCTAACTTAGTCCTAGATCTATCTTAGAGCCTATTATCACACGTATCTAAATTTTGTGTGGGCCACATGCATAGCTTGTCATCCCTAAAGTAGTCCCAGACCCTCATTTCTTGATCCTAGCCCTTTGTGCCTAGTGTTATGTCAGCTGGACACTAGCGCCATAATAAGGACACTAGCATCACATAGTGCTAGTGTCCCAAAAAAGGCACTAATGTCCTTTGCCTCTCTTTTCTCCAAATGGATATATTTTTAAAACTAAGACCTCCTAGGGTCAATCTAGACCTTTTTTGTCACCCGCACAAGCATCAAAAGGGTATATATACATGAATTTCAGCCCTCTAACCACTAGATCAAAATTAGATGCAAAATACACTTTCAAACTCAGGACAAGTTATGCACAATCAAGGTTACCAATCCCTATTCTACCCTACTTCTGCATACTACCATCTACAATAATCCTAAGCTCAAATTATCCAGATTTCCAGTCTCAAGCACATTTAAGGCACTCAAGGCCACTATCATACTAGCTTCACTTGCACTTGCACTAGCACTTAGGTGGGGAGAACTATATCAGGTTTGATTCTTCCTCAAAGTATTAGTATGTAGGCAACTCTCCTCACATTAAGGTGTTAAGGATGTCTAGCCTACCCTACTAACAAACACACTTTTCAATTCATGTCAATTGGATGCCCTGATTATACGAAGGATTAGGGTTTGCTCACTATAACAATCATTAAAAATTAAATACAAGGTTTCATAAGTCATGCATGCAGGAACAAACCTCAAATATTTAGACACAGGTGCCCCCAAAAACTCAAGACAGTCTTGCACAGAGGACACTACCATCAATATCAAGACACTACCACCACATTCCAATAATGGTGTTACTTTTCAATTATGGTGTTACTATTTAAGAGGGGTTCTAACACTAGAATCCTATTTGTGACACTCAGACTAACATCCACATTAGTTTCTAATTACTAGATCATCTATCTCATTTGTTTTCCAGCTAAGTTTTTACTTGCACTATTTATTGCTATTTTTAGAAAAGTCAAAGCTAGTCAATTTTGTAATAAATCAGTAGATATATTTATTGCATATTATTTCCCCGATTTAATCTATTCAGCTCTTTAACAAACATAAGATTTAAAAACTGTTAAGTCCTAAAAAGTTAAAACATTTGGTGAACCTGACTTACTTGAAATTTTTCACAAACCCTAACTCTAGATAACCCAAATCTATCTCAGTTGTTTTCCAGCATTTACATTTTAGATCCATACATTTCTGATTTTATATAATCATGATAATAATGACAGAAGAAGTGTATCACTTTTTGTTTTAAATTTAAATACTTTCATTTGCATGCTTGTTTCTTTTAATTCAGAATGAAGTCAGAAAAGACATAAACACATGTATAGATGATGCTTTATATCAATTAAAATATGTCATATTTCATTCAATCTCTAGCATGTTATTTTTATCTTATGCAAAATTCAATTAAGAAACAAGTACTTATGTACATAGAGGATCTATTACATAAGCTAATAACCAAGTTTCAATTTTCAATATATTATGCATAGGAAAGAATCTTCTTCTCCTTCGCATCTCCATGAGGGTGATAACTACTTTCCCTCTAACCAGGGCCATGATGTCACTCCTTCACAAGATGAAGCAACATATAATGTCACTAATCTCCATACTTAGCCTATTCACACCTCTTCCCTATAGGATGTATGCCTACATGTTTAATCAGAAACAACTAGGGTTTGCACTTGTCACCTTAACACTCTAGTCATTTTGCATGACAGGCTTATTGTTTAGCAAGTCTATATCATCGCTACACAGGTCATTCTTATCATTAGGGTTTTCAGTCTTAGCATTCTAATAGTGTATATGGAGCAACATATTCCCATCAATCTATAGTACATTATCACCAATATGCAAAGCATTCCCATTGTTTTCCTATAAAATACATAGAGAAAAAACAATATAAAAAATGATATCATCATTACTCAGGTTGATACTGCCAATTACGAGTAGCGTTCTTGCCGATACGTAAAGTGTTATCGTTGATCTATAGAAAACCTAAAAATGAGATTTTTTAGGGGAAAAGAAGTAAAATAAAGTTAGAAAGAGAACTAATTTCTAAATTAGAAGAGAGTGAAATGTTCTCAAGAGGATTGTGGGATGCGTCAGTCCCACCAGACATGCCAAATGTAAACACACAATGGCAAAGAAGGTTAGTTCATGTTAGAATGCAAAAATAAGCATAAAATAATAAACAACTTAGCACTCTATCCATGGTCCTCGGATTGGGCAAGGTGTAGGGGAATTCAAACAAAATAGAAAGATAAACCAAAAATATATACCTTCCCAATGGATTCGTTCTCCAAGCCAGATTGTAAGCATGCTTGTGCCTAGATTGTAGAGTTAGAACTCTTTGTCAATGTCATTTTTTAATTTCAATGGCATCTCCCCTTGTCTACAAGTGGTTTGATAGATCAATGTGAAGAATTGTTGAAGCTTTTGTTTGATTTTTACATAGTAAGTTCACTTAAAAGTTTGCTAATTCTAGAGAGTGGCCCCTCTATTTATTGCTTTGTCAGATTGATTTCATCTGTCAAATGTTAATCCAGATGTGTGGTTGTAATTCAATCTAATTTAGGTGATTAATACCACTAAATATTTAGGATGGAGGTAGCTATAATTAGGCATGGATTCCAAATTCTAATATGTGCTTGCATTTATGCTAATGCTTGACAACATTATGTGTGATGTCACCATTCATATATTTATTGAATATTTGAATATTGTATAATTATAAATTTAGCCAATTTATATGGATTTTATATCTAGCCATTTGATTTGATTTGATAGGATTAACTTCTGTGTGATTTATGCAATATCAAATTTTGAATATCTATTACAGTTAATTATCTCAGAACGTCATTTACAAGACAAATTGACTCAAGATAAATTAGATGAAACTGACAGTTGGTTACAGTGCATTGTTCCAATCAGGAATGCACCAATTCCTTTCAGAATATACATGTAATGTGTTCAAATTAATTTAGGTGTTTCATGATCTGTGACTTGACTTACATGTTGCAAGAAGTCATTCTAGTAGTAAATTCGACAAGAAAGTAATGAAATTGGATTGTCTAAAATCGATTTTAAAAACTTTCCTAGCTTTGCAATTTATCGTGCTTTCCAACTAAAATAAGCTTTCCTTTGAAACTACCACCATTCTTCCAGTTGCCCATGCCTTTTGTTCCTAGGAAATATTATAGCTCTTCTTTTTCCACTAAAATATAAAAGATAAAACAAAAGGTACATTGTTTGAGTGTCAAGTGAATTTAATGGAATGGATAACCCTCAAGTCCTTGGCACTAAACCAAAGAAAGGTCGATTATTCATGCCCCCAATTCTAACACGTTGCAAGGTTCTTAAGATTTGTTATAACCATCCTTCAATCGAAAGAAAAAAACATGTAGGGAACTAAAACAAGGTTATGTCCCCCACCCTGTTGGAGTGTGCCAATAGCTATAAATATTAAAAGTTGAAATTAACAAAAATTTTAAATTTACAATCACGTTAAAACATAGGCAATCATTTTTTTTGAATTCATGTGTTTCAAGCCTCCAACAATAAATGGATGAGTTTCTATGAGGCAATTCCTTGCACATTTCGTTGTTTGATTTAATCTAAAATGCTTTATAGTAATGGGTATTTGGCCCACTGTGTAGCATAGTGAATTACACATTGCCAATTTTTTTTTTCTTTTCAAACATTAAAAAAATATTGATCTTAAAAATTTATGTAAACTTATGAAAAGTGTAGACACCTAAATCTAGGCACCAATGACCTCCAACCAAGCTTTTGACCAATTTCCACCTAAAGTGCATAATTTGGCCTTAAAACATTAAAACACATTAAATGATGTGAAACTGACATATTCAAGTGCCAATTTGGGCTAGAGTATCATTAAGTGGAACAATGTATTTTGTGGGCTAACTAACTTTGATCAGATCATTCTGAGTCAAAATGCCAATTTTGCACCTAGGTGCTCTGAATTGCTCTTTCCTATCAAATCTTTTGCACAAGACACATGCCTTTTTTATTTGTTTTTGATAACACCTTAAATGGGATAATGGATCCAACGCATCTGACATTGCCTTCCAATTCCAATCCAGTCAAATTTTAGACCAATAACAAGACATTCTGATCAATTTGAGTAATTTGTGCACAAAATGCTTAAACATGCTTAAGAAATAATTAATCCAAGTTAAAGCCTAATTAAGAATTCCATGGAAACTTGTTGAATAATTTATTTTGAAAATGAATATTGAATATATGCATCATCAAGTGACCTCATTTCTTAGGAAGACATCCCTAGGTCATAAATGCCACAAATATCAGGATTCAAAGCCCTCCATGCCTCATCAATGCCTTCCATAATGCCCTCAATGCCTCTTAATTGCCCCTTCTTCTAATGTCATGATGAGTATAATTATAAACTTAATTCCAAAAATTGAATTAATCCTCAACCACACATCTCAATCTCAAGATGGATGGTTTACGTTGATTCTAGACAATCTCAAAAATCTATAAATAGAGAGGCCATGAACATCATTTAAAAGACTTAAGAATGCAAATTTATAATGAAAAAATATCTTCAAGAAGCCATTGCAATTAGTGTTACCATGTCAAATTGATTGCAAGCCAAGCCAAGCCCAAGCCAAAGGTGCCAAGGAGAGATGGAGGTAGTCAAGCTTGCATTACCAAGGACTTCATGAGCACAAGTTGAGCAAGCCACTACAACAAGCATTTTAGATCATCCAAGGGAGGTAAAAGAAGGTTTCTTTTGCATTTTAGTTGTGTGTTTTATTTATATTTGTTAACTAAACTCTCCCTAGTGTCTAGGCCTAGAGATGTTATGCTAGTTAGTGTGTTTCTTTCATTTTGTTTTCATTTTGGAACTAACACCATACTAACCATCCTCTCTTGAGTCAAATTCCTAGATCACAAAAAGTACAATAGGGTTGTAGTTCAACTGGTGAGGATGATGGTTGTCCACCAAGGTAGAAATACCTCTAGATACCCAATATGGAGAGTCAAGCAGTTAAGGCCAAGATCGTGCCCTAGGTGATTTTGATGGCGTGGATTCCCCTTACTTGTGGTTGCTTAGCCAAAGCAGCTCACTGATTTAAATATATGCTTAGTCGGCATTGTAAATCCATTATATATTTCCAAACTATGAGTAAAGATGCTGACATTATATGTAATTTAGTGATTCCATGTAATTCCTTCAAACACACACACATATATACCTTCATTTTTCCAATCCAACTCATTACTTGCAATTAGCTTTCCAATATGCTTTTACCTCCACTTGTTAAAAAAAATATTCAGCATTAGTATCATGGAAGAGAGCTACATTAAGGGTTTTCGGTGAAGAGATGACAAAAAATCTAATATTGTAAGTACACCCAACACCCTGGTTTGGTTTTTTAACGTGAATTTGTATTTACAAGTGAATTGATACCATGTTCAAATATCCCCCAATGGCATGTTCTATGCCAAGCAAGATTCAACTTCAATCTTTTGTTTGAGAGAGGTTACAATAAATGAAAAAAATGTAGGTGCCTCCCCCAAAACATAGGTTTGGTGTAGATTTACATCTACGAGATAATTGGTCCATGTTCAAATCCTAAAGTGGCATATTATATGCCAAGTGATCTTCCATCTTCAATTTGTGAGAGGTTATAATAAATATAAAAATTAAGTGCCTTACACAACACCCCAGTTTGGTGGTGTGGATTTACATCTCTGAGATAATTGATCCGCATTGGAGTTGTGTGTTCTATGCCGAGCAAGAACATCCTCCATTAAGCAAGGTTACAATAATAATAAAAAATTCCCCACCCAATACCCCAATTTGGTGATAGTGTGGATTTACATCTATAAGAGAACCAATCTGGCACTATTTTGTTAGAGGGTATATCAAACAGATGGAAGCGACTAAAAAAAGTGCATAAGGCAAACACCATAGATATTGTGAGAGATTAGAAAATGGCATCCTTCTAACAGGGTGCTAAAAGAATGTATGTAAAAGCTCTACCACAAAGCTAAAGTTGAAAATTCTAGCATTCTGAATTAAGGACAAATACATACTCATATGTAATTGATCAAAGTGGATTATGCATCCAGAAAGAATTTTATCTTAACTACCAAGCATGTGGTCGAGTAAGCAATCAAGATGGTTGAAGAAGGCTGACCAAAAACTCCATCATCACCAATTTGTTTGTCAATCATTACAATATCAAGCTCAAGAAATTACCTAAGACAACTCTTTTGCTTGTTGAGTTGCAATCTGTAGACCCCTAAACCTGGCCATCGATAACCTCCAACCAGGGTTTTGACCAATTTTTTCCAAAATATACAATTTAACCTAAAAACACCAAAACACATTAAATAAGTTGAAATTTATATATTCAAGTGCCGATTTTGGCTAGGGTATCATTAAATGGGGCAATGCAATTTGTGAGCCAGCTAACTTTGATCAGATCATTTCGAGTCAAAATGCTAATTTTGCATCTAGGTGCTCTGAATTGCTTTTTCTTATCAAATCTCTTACACAAGATGCGTGCCTTTGTTATTTGTTGTTGATAACATCCTAAATGGGATAACGGATCCAACACATCTGACATTGCTTTCTAATTCCAATCTAGTTGAATTTGGGATCAATAACAAGACATTTTGATCAATTTGAGTAATTTGTGCATAAAATGCTTAATCATGCTTAAGAGCTGATTAATCCAAATCAAGGCATAATTAATAATTCCATAGAAACTTGTTGAATACTTGTTTTTATAAATGAATATTGAATATCTGCATCATCAAGTGATCTCATTTCTTGGGAAGACATCCCTATGCCATAAATATCAGGATTCATGTCTCCCATGCTTCATCAAAGCCCTTCATGTCTCTTAATTGCTCCTCTATCCCAAACATTGATGAACTTATTTATCAATTTTAATTTCAAAATTGGATTAATCCTTAGCCAACATCTCAATCTTGAGATGAACGATTCAGGTTGATTTTGGTCATTTTTAAAAATCTATAAATAGAGAGGCCATGAACATCATTTCTAAGCTATTTTGGATTTCAAAATTCATTGCAACTAATGTTACCATGACAAATTGATTCCAAGCCAAGCCAAAGCCAAAGGTGTCAAGGAGAGATGGAGGTAGCCAAGATTCCATTGATGAAGACTTTATGAGCACAAACCGAGCAAGCCAATCGAAGAATATTTTTGGAGCATCAAGAAAGGTAAGGAATATGTGTTATCTTGTATTTCAATTGTAATTTGTTCATTTTTTTCTTTACTAAGCTCACCCTAGTAACTAGGCATGAAGATGTTAGTTTAGTGTATTTTTGATTTAATTTCATTCACTAACACAACACTAATCTCCTCTTCTTAGTCAAATTCTTAGTTCACATAATGGCACGCTTGGTCTCGAGACCTCCTTAGCCTTGAAAAAATGGTCACAAAGCTCCCTCAAGCAACTCACTAATATTTTTCTTATAGAATATTATAATGGGAGGCCAGAAAGAGTGAAAAAATTGTGTAAAAAAGATTTTTTTGTAAGTCACAATTTTATAAAAACATAGTCATGACATTGTCCTGCTAGTAGCGGGACTATCCTGCAAATGGTGGTATTGTAAATTGGACTAGCGGTGTTATGCTTAGTTGTTTGTGTTTTGTTTTTGGACTAATTATGTTTTTGTACAGGTTAGACAATCCCATTACTGGCTCAGTATAAGGATTATCTTGCTATTAGCAGGTTGTTTAACCAAGTCATGGTATTGTCTAACCGTTAGCAGTTAAGCGACAATACCATGACTTGCTAAGTAGTGGGATTATCCTGATAATAGTGGGATTATCGAACTGAGTCACGATATTATGACTAAATCGTCAGTAGTTAGTTATAATACCACAACTCTCATTGTAATGGTATTGTCTTGCAAGTAGCAGGATCGCTCTGTGCAGTAGTGAGATTGTTCTGTGTAAAAAACTTGAGAGCTCTATTTTTCAAATTCATTATTTCAAACCAAAGTATCTTCAAGGCTAAAGGACATGATAACATTTTTGTTGTAGGATCAAGCTTGAAATTTTCTAAAAACATGTTTTAGACCATCTTTTGCATGCTTTAAAATGGATTAGGAACCTTGTTTTGATGTTTAATGAAAAATTTAGATATTTATGATGAATGTTTTCAAAGTTTGCAATTAAGACCAAGGGGTAAAAAGAACACCATCACACCTTTCCATTTGGGCTTAAAAATGAACTCACCTTTTCAAGCTTTTTGTATTCACTTAGTTGTTTAAATTAGATTTTGTTTGGCAAAAAGAGGGGTGTTGCATGTATGCTCTTTCATTTGTCCCCTTTAAGGAACTCCTGAAATCAAAAGTGTCATTCATATTGTAAATTGCCTAGTCTAAGGCAAAGAAAGAATGTTATCTAAAGCACTCCACAAAATCTCGTCAAAGTTTGGGTGACCTTGAAAATAACCCTAAAGTCTTTCTCTTTTAGTCTTTTATTTCATGCAAACTTGGCTTGCGAGAGGGACTTCATCAGCTCCCGCGAGTTCTTTAGGGAAGCTTTGACCTAAGATTTCATCTCCTGACATTGATTTCACTTACTCCTTTTAAGTTGCACATGGGATATTGATCTAGGCAACAATTCAGGTGACAATTTGGGTGATGGGTCCACCCCAATTGATGATAAAATTTCTGGGAGCCATAACTTTTGCACCATAGCTCCAATTGACTCACTGTTTAAACAGTTGAAAAGTTAAGAACGAGGAGAATGCGATGAGATGGCATAGAGCTTTGCTCGATATATTTTGACCCCCGAAAACTCAATAAAAGTGCCCCAAATTTTAATTTTAGTAGTGCAATTTAAAAATAGTAAATTTTTAAAAATAGTAATTCCTTAAATTTTGTATTGTTGTAAATTGTGGAAGTCAAACCACTTAATCTCCCTCGAGATTGGTGACCTTCCACATCCTCCTCCCACCTTCAAAATATGTATAAATGAAGATGTAGTCTGAAATAGAAATTAGACATCTCTTCTCAGAGATAGCATTATTGTTATTATGTTCATATTTCTTGAATTATCTTTCACCAAAGATTTTGAGTTTTAGATCAGTGGTATCAGTGTGGTTTGTCTTTAGAGTGTATGATCCTGAGGATAAGGTCAGATTACAGGAAGCTTGGGTGGAAAATAGAACCAGAAGACTATCCACCTATTCACTTCAAATGACTTCAAATGGCAGACAACACTGAGACATCCGATCCTTTCAAGGAAATACTAAATGAAGCCCTCCAATAGTAAAAAACATAGATGCTACAACAATTCACTCAAATTCTCTAACAAATCTCGATGAGAAATTCTAGCTCCTCATCTGCACCCTCACATCCTTTCAGTGCCCCAACACCTTTCAAGGTTCAGGTGAATTTTGATATCCCTACATTTGAAGGCAAAATCAATGTTGATGCGGTAGAAAATTAGTTGAATCAATTATCTTCTTATTTTTCTATAAATAAATTCACTAATAAAGAGATCATTTTTGCTCTTTTGAAAGCATCATTGCCTGTCAAAAATTGGTGGGAAGTGTACAAGAAGAGATTTAGTGCAGACGATATTGGCCTTGAGACATAACCTACTGGGGATGATTTCATAGAAGCTGTAAAGGAATAATACTACCCCATTGGAGCATATGATGATCTATATATAAAGTGGCAACAACTTCATCAAGGTAAGGAATAATTTGTTCAAGATTACACTGATATTTCTCATTCTCTATCTGTGAGATTGGGCATCCAAGAAAGTGATAAACACAAGGTTCTCAAATATCATGGTGGACTACAATGATACATATGGGGAGAAATGGAACTCTTCAATTTGGAAACCCTCGGTGAGGCGTACAAGTTCGTAGTGAAGATTGAGCAGAAGCATGGAAAAATGAATCCAAAGAGTCAGCCTTCAAAATGAAAAAATGACAAAGAAGGTCAAATACAAGGCCAAAATTAGAAGCAAAAAAAAGGAAAGACTGAAAAGTGGTGTGATTATCACAAATCTGGAACTCACTCTAAATAAGAATATTGAGCCATCAAGTCCTTGCTTTCTGAGCCACAATCCTCAACATCTACTGCTCTGACTCATACAAACCTTGTAGTTGAAGAGGTTGAAGAGGAGATTATAGATGCTGAGCTCGAAGCCATTGTTGCTTCATCACAGACCCATGAAGAGAGGCTATATGACAAGGAAATGTTGTTTCACTCTAAGTTATGGGTGAAAGGTAAGCCTCTGCATTTCATTCTTGATAATGGAAGTCAAAAGAATTTAATCTCTGTTAATATTGTGAAAAGCCTAAATCTATCCATGAAGCCTCACCCAAAGCCATACACTATTGGATGGTTGAGTCCAGGAAGAAACCTCCGTGTCATCCACCAATGTCTTCTCTCATATGCAATAAAACCTTTCTAAGATGAGGTCTTATGTGATGTGGTCAATCTAGATGTTTGTGATCTATTTGGTCAGCGATTCATGTATGATCGACATGGCATCTATGAATTAAGAACTTGAAGGATTACTCTCATTCTTGGAACATGGAGCTACAGGGTACCAGAGGTACCACCTTCTACATCTGTCTCTCTAATTAGTGCCAAGAAATTTGTTCTCATGGTGGTCAAGCCACAAGAATCTAAAAGGGTCGATGTTGCAGCCCTGACTACACAAACAACACAACAACAAAAGAAAATAGATACCAAACTAAAGAAGTTCACGGCCTTCCATCTACAGACTGATGGTCAGACAGAAATAGTGAATAATCGAGCCCTGCACAGTTCCATAAAACACAATTCATTCCAAGTATGCATCGGGAATCAAATCAAAATACAATTGCCACACTTGATGACAAATCTTGATGCAATGGAGACCATTGCTTTTCAAGGAGGGAGGAATGATCCGGGCAACAATTCAGGGGACAATTCGGGTGACGGGTCCACCCCAATTGATGACAGAACTTTTGGGAGCCATAATTTTTGCACTGTAGCTCCAATTGACTTGCCATTTGAACTGTTGGAAAGCTAAGAACGAGGAGAATGCGGTGAGATGGCATGGAGCTCTACTTAATAGATTTTGACCCCTAAAAACCTAATATAAGTGCCCCAAATTTTAATTTTAGTAGTGCAATCTAAAAATAATAAGTTTCTAAAAATAAAAATTCTTTGAATTCTGTATTGTTGTAAATCGTGGAAGTCAAACCACTTAATCTCCCTCAAGATTGGTGACCTTCCACATCCTCCTCCCACCTTAAAAACATGTATAAATGAAGATGTAGCCTGAAATGGAAATCAAACATCTCTTCTCAGAGATAGCATTATTGTTATTGTGTTGTTCATATTTCTTGAATTATCTTTCGCCAAGGCTTTTGAGTTTTGGATCACGTATCTGCATTTGGACATCGCACTATACTAAACAAACAACAAGATGTAGTGGTTGTAAAAAAGACTAGACTTTTTTACAACTAACCAATGTTGCGCTCACCCAATTTTTGTGTTTTTCTTTTGCATTGTTTGACGTGAAAGTTATTGTGCAATTGATTCCCCTAGAGACGTTTGAAACTTGATAGTTTAGTCAACCCCACATTGCCATACCCTTGCTAGGATTTGGACGATTATACTTAGAGTATTTTCATCATTTTTGCTTGATATGTTTTGAGAATGGCCGCACAAAATCCCACTAAGAACCCCTATAAAGAAATATTTTCTAAGGAGTTTTATTATTCTCCCTATAATACTCCATATGGGGAACAAAGTCACGAACCAACTCACGATCTAACTCAAGACCTGGATTGGTATGAAGAGGCTTGTGAGGACTTTGAAGACCCAACTACAGATAATGTTGTTTGGAATATGAATCCATACCCTCTTTGCAATAATTAGTACATAGACACAGTCAAGAACCAACTTATGAGCCAAATCACAACTGGGATGATATGGTTTATGAGGAAGACTTGGATGCTTTAGCTTATGCGAGTAATCAGGGTCCACCACATCGTACCATTTCCATTCCAGGACCATAATGTTGCACCATTCCCATACCAAGACCTCATCTTTTAGTTTATGCGAGCAATCATGTTTCACAATGCTAAACCATTTCTATACCAAGACCTCATCCTTTAGCTTGTGCGAGCAATCAAGCTCTACAATACCCTTTCATCATTCCAAGACCTAGTCCTTTGGCTTGTGCAGGCAATCAAGCCCCACAATGCCCTATCGTTACCATTTCAAAACTTCATCTTTAGCTCGTGCGAGCAATCATGCTCATCAAGGCCCTACCATTATCCAACCACAAGTCATTCCTCATCCAGAACCAATCCCATCCAAACCTCAACCGATCCAATTATTCGAAAACCAAGCTGTGTTCAAAACTAATATTTTCCAACTCATTGGAAACCAAGGCCAAGAAAACCAACCAATCTAAGATGTTTTTGTTGAACCAACTACTTGTGATAAGTCAGTCTATGATGAATTTCCTATTGATCCTATACCAGTTGTCGAAGAGTCTCACACTGATGAGCCAGTCTTTGTTGAGTAACTTCTTAATGATTATAATTGCGTATGGACAAATTATTACTTCGACCATGTGCCTTATTTTCAAGATCTTCCTATTGACAAGCCAGTCTCTGAGTTGTTTCTTGACCTTTTTCCCATCCTAGAGGAGTCCCGCTTTGACAAACCAATTTTTATGGAGCCCATTATGCCATCACTGACCGTTACTTATCTAAAACTAAATATTCAACAAGATGTCATTGTAACAGAGTACCCGTCAGATGAAGAATCAGAGTTAGAGTCAGATTTTATTCTTGAATCAACATCAGATTTACCATCAAAATTTGAATCAATATCAGTCTCAACATCAGATTCAGAATCTCTTGAGTTAGAATTTGATTCAGAAGAAGAATATGTCAGTAGTTATTACAACATTGGTTACGTATTCCTTGCAGATCAATTTAAATACATTTGTGATCATTCTATGATTTTAGCGTCGACACAAGTTATCCTAGTATCTTCTATGAGGATTGTGCAGCGTGTCCCCATTCCATTACCGTTCCACAGGCCATTAGCATCAACCAAAATAGCCATATCATTGACATTTCATCTCCCACAAGTATCGATTGAGATCGACTGAATCACACTTTGTTGAACTGCATCCATGGCGACATAAAATTTGAAGAAGAGCAAGGAGGCCAAGATCACATTTATATAGCAAAACACTCTCCTAATGAAACCTTTTCGGAGGCATTAGGGGACAAGGAAAGTTCAAACTTAGCGTCTTCTAGTGAAACTTTTTTTAAAACGCTAGAAGAAAATCAAAGTCAAAATCCAATGTTCATTAGTGAAACCTTCTCGAAGGTGCTACGGGACAATCAAGATAAATTTATTGGTGAAAACCTCATTGAGGCACCAATAGCTGAGCACAAAAAATTTTCACTACTTGATGAAGACAAAATCAAAGATCAAATCAAAACAGCTTCCTATCTACAACCTAATCAGATGGTAGCTACTCTCAAAATTAAACAATAGAAAAATCTAGTGGTTCTATCAAGAGAACAAGTCTTCAGCGCCGCCACAACCAAAGTTATGTCGAATTTGACATCAACAACATTATGTGCGACTGAAAGTCCTAATCTTCATTTATTTTCCAACCAGTCTACATTTTATTATCATCAACCATTCCATTTCACAATCAAGCCTACCATACATTATTTTTCTTTGTTTACCATCCATGGACACACTTTTCTTTACAGAGGCTACAAAGATACCTTGTCTCGATGCTTAAAGGAATCCAAATCAATGATTAATGAAGATCACAAAAAAAAATTGACAACCAAATTTGTAGGGTGTTCTGTACAGAGCAGTTATTCAGACGAGGTGTGAACTCGCAATTAACACGATTGATTATTCTGTTTGTATCATTTGTTGATTAGGATATGCATCTCTCCATCAACAGGGACAACAGAATAAAAAACCACACCCAAACTAAAAATATGTACCATACCATTGACCGTTGCTACATATCCTTGTGCCATTGTCACATATCTTACCATTAACCTTATCACTTGGGGGCATCCCTTTTATGATTTTATCCATCCTATCATTCGATTCTTCTCTAGACCAAACCCTATTTTTAGTCATCCTATCCAATCGTATTTTGATTTTGATTCCTTTGGTTCTTTTCGCACTTTTTATGAGAGGATTCCCATCAAGTTTCAACAAATCAATCAAATCCATGTTTAAATGACAGTTTATGAAAGTAGTGTGACAGTTGATATGGCAATATATCTTTCATTTTCCATCCTATATCAAGCTTGTTTATATGAGCTTGACTATAACTGTCTATGGACAAATCAGTGTTTCACCAGTCTTGCTACTAATTATAACCGTCTATGGGCAAATTAGTATTATTGACATATGTCGTTGTATCCTAGTTATAACCGCCTATGGGCAAACTAGGGGCAACACTTGTTCACCATGCATTGCCGCATCACCTTGCTATTACTGTTTTCATTTGACTAGTCATTTGCTAGATTTGAGAGCTTGTTTGGATCTAATTGATTTTTTTTTACCTTTTGTGTGGATGGAATTACTGTGACTTGAAGTCATTTATGACTATGTGGGTTATGCTCAATTCATGTTGAAGTTGCTTCAGTCCCTCTTTCTATATGCTCTCGTCTTTTTGCGAGCAACCTAAGCCAAATGCTCTCACCATTTTGCGAGAAGGTATCTTGTCATTCTCTAATGAGTTAAGATACCTCAAAATGTCAAAAACATTCATAATATTTCTAAAATCCAAAAATATTTGTCATGTCTAAACCTAGTCAGTTATCTTCAATCCGCCTTACTCGGGCATTGTCATTGTTAGGATGCTTTCTTTTGCTTTTATTTTCAAGGTTTCTATTTGTTTGTTTATTTCAGGTTGTTTGTTTGTTTATTCGCTTTCTTGTTTGTTTGCTTTCAGCACTGTTACCTTGACTTGGTCTATATGCATTCGTTGGGTGATTCTTCAAGTACATTATTCTTGAGTCTATCCATATTCATACGTAAACATTGTCATTATGGGTTTTATCAATGGTGCATTGTTTTCAAGTGTTTATTGGATATCGAAAGTCAATCATTATGCATATTTCGACCAAGTTTTCATGGTGTTCTATCATGATGCCTACCATCACATGCTACAACAAAAATTAGCTTCAAGAAGGTCTACAATCAATGGAGCCGTAGAAGTTTTTCCTTGGCACCTTGGCAAATCCTTCCATCCCACCCTTGATCAAATTAACCCATTAGCCATTCTAATTGTATCATTTCTAAATAGGACGAGCATCTCCTCATTAACAAGGATCGCTAAATCTTTGTAATGATCAATCTTATTTCTCCATCCATCTCTTTCATCACTTTGCACTTGCTCATCTTTAATTTGTATACCAGTTTATATCCTTGAGTTATGTTTGTTAATCATCCCTAATTGGGGCACCATTAGTTTTAACCAATCTAGGGCCGTTTAATGATTATAACCGCCTATAAGAAATCATTATTTTGACTTTTATCCTTGATTATAACCACCTTTGGGCAAAACATCATTTTTACATCAATGCATGCAAGCATTTTCTTATTTAGATTAATCTCAACCACAAGTTAATTCCACCTTTCTTCTTGTTTCTTTTCGAAGGACCACCCATCAACAAGTGTGATGACCACTCCCTCGAGGGGGCATCATCATAGGCTTCCCAAAAATCATTTGGAGCTTTGTTCTTCAACCATCATCTTCTTTTTGGCATACAAGTCATCTCTCATTATTTAAGAAGACATTATTTTTCTTATGGTTTGCAACATCTTCCCAAAGATGGACACACTGTAGACATCTAAATCTGAGCACCAATGACCTCCAACCAAAATTTTGATCAATTTCCACCTAAAGTGCACAATTTGACCTAAAAACACGAAAATGAGTTAAATGAGTTGAAATTGACATTCAAGTGCCAATTTTGACCAGGACATCACTAAATGGGGCAATACAATTTGTGAGCCAGCGAACTTTAATCAGATCATCTCAAGTCAAAATGTCAATTTTGCATCTAAGTGCTCTGGATTGCTCTTTCCTATCAAATATCTTACACAAGACGAGTGCCTTTGTTATTTGTTGTTGATAACATCGTAAATGAGATAACGGATCCAATACATCTAACATTGGCTTCTACTTTCAATTCAGTCAAATTTTGGACTAATAACAAAGCATTCTGATCAATTTAAGTAATTTGTGCACAAAGTGTTTAATCATGCTTAATAACTAATTAATCCAAATCAAGACATAATTAATAATTCCATGAAAACTTGTTGAATACTTGTTTTTAGAAATGAATATTGAATATTTGCATCATCAAGGGACATCATTTCTTGAAAAGACATCCCTAGGCTATAAATGCCACAAATATCAAGATTCATGCCTCTTATGTCTCATCAATACCCTCCATGCCTCTTAATTGCTCCTCTATATCAAATATTGATAAACCTATTTATCAATTTTAATTGCAAAATTGGATTAATCCTTGGCCACACATCTCAATCTTGAGATGGACGGTTCAGAGTTATTCTGATCAATGTCAAAAATCTATAAATAGAGAAGCCATGAACATTATTTCTTAGTTATTTTGGTGCAAGATTATTATGTTCAAATATCTTCAAAAAGCTTAATTTGTGCAAAGTTATAATGCAGGATTGTTTCCAAAAGCTTCATGCAAACTAGTGTTACCATGCCAAATTGATTCCAAGCCAAGCCAAGCCAAAGGCAAAGGTGCCAAGGAGAGATAGAGGTAGCCAAACTTCCATTGACAAGGACTTCATGAGCACAAACTGAACAAACCAATCGAAGAACACTCTTGGAACATCAAAAAAAGTAAGAAATGTGTGTTTTCTTGCATTTTAGTTGTGTTTTGTTCATTTGTCTTTTTTCACTAAACTCATCCTAATAAGTAGGCATGAAGATGTTAGTTTAGTGTGTTTTTTATTTGATTTCATTCACTAACAGAATACTAATCTCCTCTTCTTAGTCAAATTCCTAGTTCACACAATCTACTTTCCATGTATCACTGATGAGAACCCTGTATCGCTGATAAGAAAATGCTTTTAACTGAATGGTTTTCCATACACTTGAAGTTAGAATAGGGAATTTGGAGTAGGAATGTACTGCTGATGTTAATGCTGCCTATGACATATGCAACTTGACTAGTGTATATCACATTGCTTGCAATGTCGATTGACTATTGTTTGACAAGAATTTACTGCTTTTTAACCAGAACTGGATGTTGTTGATTGTGGACTGCTGCAATGTACAAATTTGATCATTTCTCAAGGGGTAAGCTGCCTACTAACCCTGTTTGGCCGGTGCACTTGGTTTTACAGAAACAAAATGTTCTTTAGCAATACTAGAATTGATTGGGAATAATTGCATAAATGATGAATACTGACAATAAATGCTGTTGTTCTTATCCAATTAGGTTAAGGGAAATTCAACATAACTCAATACAAATAGTACCGGATAGATCTTACTCTACAGAACTCATAGGAAAGATAATTTATTTGATCCCAGTTAAGTAGCTCGCGGGAAACAAAATTGATCAAATCCCAATAAAGGTAGCTTGTGACAAAAAGATCAGTTAGATCCTAGTTGAGGTAACTAGTGCAACAGATGGTTGATTGCTTCCTAATCAAGGTAATTCATGGAACATATGACTAGTTAGATTTTCTTCAGCCAAGGTTGGATCCTAGCTAAGATAACTCGTTGGGATATTATTCAGGTTAGATCCCAGTTGAGATAACCCATGGGGGCAAGATTAATGAGAAGTTAGCTGCAGTAAATTGTCCAAAATTGACGAGTGAACCTCATGCTATGTAAGACACAATATTAGCATAGATAGATCATTGCACTATTTACATATGAGAGAAAAATGGCTGTAGCTTCAAATTAACGATGCCTCATGGCCATGTATACCAAAGGAAGTCCATCTTTGAGCATGGTCCGGTGATGTTATTGTCTAGGTACTGGGATAATCATGACTTACTGTCTTGTCCTTTGTCACACTTGTGGAAGTTCCCTGGTCGGCCAATCCATAACACCTTCAAACTTGATCATAAAGAAAATGACTGGTTCTCAAATGGGATTGCATGGACTTCAATAGTATATGAGATGTAACAGGCTTCATGAGGCAGTATATGAAATTTCGGCATAAAATTAAGAAAAAAGGCTGTTTTAGGATAACCCATCGATGCTTGGAAACTGGGTAACATGGCTTATAAACCAAGGCAATGAAGCAGATCACTGTCAACCAATGAATTTTGAAAAAAGAGTGTTTTGAAGGATATGGAAGGACATGAACAAAAACCTATTTATAAATGCGTACAAAACATAAATCTATAAGTGTCTCAATCAATGAATCAAGGATAAAGTACTTTAAATCTGATTAAGGTCAAGAATAAACATAGAATATCAAGAGATCTAATGAAAATGTAAGCTCTAAGACCCTGCAATGTTAGAGACAATATGTCCATAAGGAACCTATGATTTGAGTAGCTAAAACTAAGACACCTCTGCATTATACCTTGAATGAAAACAAATTGACAAGCGCACAAAATATTTAAAGGACTACACAAATAGCTGAAAAATTATTAATATTCAAAAAAGGAAAAACACAGCATCCTTTTCCACTTAAGACAACTTGCAAAAAAAATAAAAATCTTTCCATCTTTAGAAATTTAATTGCTCTTATGTTGAGAAAATATATTATGTAATTAAAATTACAGCCATTATTGATAATGTAGTTCAAAACATGTGAGAGTTACAAGATTCATAGTGCTACAACAATATCAACATTCAGCAGATTTCAATCTTGTTCTGTAACCAGAATCACATCGAAATGGATTTCTGCATCTTATTCTTCCTTAGCACCGTGTGTATGGTAAAAAGGCTGTAATTGTTTGCACCTCTGGAGCATTATACAACTCCTAGGGTCTTCTTGATGTCTTTCTGCAACATAAAGTGCCAATATTAGTGACTATTCTTTAGAGGCATGTATCTTATCACCACACTAAGCATTTGTTATTCCAAAAAAATGCTCTCAGTATTATTATGACTGCCGTGAAGCAAAAAAGACCAAATTATGAGCCTTTGTAAGGAAACGTATATAGGAGACATATGGGACTACAAAAGAGGGACTGTCAAGTACTTCAATACTCAGCGGAGATGTGGTTGGAGCATATCGATCAACTACATTTCCATCTTTGTCCACCAAAAACTTGGTGAAGTTCCACTTAATGTCATCACCCAAAAGGCCACCTTTGCTTGATTTCAAGAACTTATAGATAGGAGCTGCATTATTACCATTGACCTCAACCTACATCGCAGAACTGCAAAATATAAATTCCAAAAAGCCAAGAAGCATACCATATGGACTAGTTGATAACAAGATTTTCTCTCTTATGACAGATGATTTCTCATAAATAACAAGAAAACATAACCAAGAAGGTAACACAATGGAAGTAACATGCTGACCTTATCAAATATGGGAAACTCTGCTTTAAAGCGAGTGCATGCCACTTCTGCAATCTGCTCATTATCACCCGGTTCCTGTCCACCAAACTGATTGCATGGAAAGGCCAGAATTTCTAGTCCTGCAAAAATTTGATGAAAAAAGCATAAATTGTTAAACAAGTTCATTGGGGGAAATAAAGGTTTGAAAGCCAATTTCCAAGAAAAGTACATTGAATCCAATTTTTCCAGTGGCCCACACATCTCCTGGCCTTCATTCGATGATCTAGTTCTCAGAAGTTTGGAAGGACCTAGATTGAACTAGGGAAACCTAGAACACTTACAAAGATTGATTTCAAGTGCTCCTAGATCATCTACAAAAGAATGGGTCTATCATCTCCTAAAGTAAAACTATTGTGGAATCAACACCAGAGAGTGTACCCAATATGAGTTGCAGGAATAGTCCCTCAAATTGAGTAGGTAGGAAAAAAAAATTGTTTTACATTCATTAGGATTAATAGGGCTGATGGCCAATAAAGGAATTTCAGGGGCTATTTTCTCAACGCTTTTCCAAAGGCTGGATCATTGGCAAACAATATTTCTAATGTTAATCAGCCATGTACTTTAAGAGTTTATACAAGCACATTCGAAAGAATATTGAAAAAGAAAGGGTTCAGTTATTTTTCTTACAATCTACTATCTATCTACATTGAATCAACAAACAACACTTAATAAATTAGGCATTCTCCGAACTTTTCCTAGGTTAGCTCAGTATTTGACCTGCAAACAACCTATCTGTCATACATAAGTAATTAGCACGAGTATTGAAGCCTAAAAAAAAGAGTGACAGGAAGCTAATGCCTGTCTCCAGAAAAATTAATCCTCTCATAAAAGAGTCACCAAATGAAAGGATTTTATCAACATTTATCAATCATAAATCATATAGATCAAACTTCTTGACCTGAAGAATCCTGTGCTCTCATATAGAATGAAGCAATGAGATCTGCGAATGCAAAGAAAGCACTTAAGATCACAAGGAGGAAGGAAGCAGATTCAGAAGCAAGTAATACTACCAAAACCATGGGATATTCTTCAACTTCTCAATACTCCTGACTAGCCACACTGGCTGGAGACAAGCAGACTGGAACTGCCAAGATCATCCACAGGGTAGAGAACTACTCATTTATTTACTAAACATGCAAATTAGTTTCAACTTCCCCCATAACACATCATAGTCACCAGGAAACTCATGTTCATGGATGGACGTCCTGTACCCATATCTCCGGGGGCCAATATTTAATGAAATACAGGCTTGCCCTTATATAAAAACTCCTAACCCTATTTCAAGATGGTATCACCGTACCAGTGTCCAAAGTCTGCAGCGGAGCATGTGCCACATAAAACAAATTCCGTATATTACGAAAGAAAATCCTCGCCAAAAAGGTCAAGCAATCAAGCGCGTAGAATGGGCATCCTATCACAACATCCTACCTAAACTAATCCAAAATTTATAACAGATTTTGTCGTCTAAAATTTGTTATCCATAAGAGAAACATGCAAAAGAATATACAGCTGATGCATAAAGGTGGAAAAAAAGTCATATATATACATATATATGAAAGTAAGGATATCCACTGTTAATCACCTTGTTCCTTGTACTTCGCATACAATTCATTCATCTCCTTGTAGTTCGAGGTGGTTAAGCCACTGCCAAAACAAATATCAAAATGCATCAAATCACCCATACTTGAAAATGTGGACAATCACACAAACTAAAAATGGAGGTAAATTAACATAAAAACTAGGTCCAGAGAAATAGCCACTTCCCACAAGGGTCACAAGTAGTTAGTGTTTCAATCACAACCATATTAACAAAAATAAGTTTAAAGGGAAAAGATTGCCAGAAAAATTATGATAAATAAATTTAGATTCGTGGGTTCAAACTAAGTGGTCCGTTATCAGGATGAATGAAAAGATTACACACAAGGGTTCCTTATTAGATGACCCAAATCGTCCATCATCCGGACGAATAAAAAGATTACACACAAGGGTTTCTTCTTAGATAACCCAAATTATTGCATGAGAGAAGAAAAAAAACAAATTACCCACCACATCACCACCATTTAACAATTTTCAACATGGCATTAATTATTAGTTCTTGTGAATTTTAAGCGTATGAATAATGGGCTGCCATGAGTCGCTCAGTTCTAGGGCATAGCCCCTATTGAAATTATTAAGATGCGGTACGATGGAAGGGCTTGGGATCCTATTTTTTAATGTGAGGTTGGTCCCATGGAGTTGAAACAATGCAGCTACGGGAATAAAATGGATCATTCTCTGCAAAATAGGAATCCTGCATGTTTAGGCAACAGACTCTCAGCTGCTGGGGCTGAAAGTTTCCCCCACCAGCTTAAGGACTTTTTGTTCACATAGCACCTTGAATAATATTCTTTTTGAAATTTTAAAATTTGATAAAAATTTCAATAAAATATTTATATTTAATTCTTAAAATATCTCAATCTAAATTTTCTCAGCCAAAAAATAAATTAAAAATTGACAAAAATTTAGTGAGCCCCCCTCCATGGGACCATAGCCTTAAGTTGTTTCCTACTTTTTTCCAATAATGAAATTAATTTGACGATTACTAACAAAATAGAAAATTACCATTCAGTGGCAACATTGACTATAAGCAGAGCTTTGCCCTTGTAAATGCTGAGATCCACATCATTTCCCCTGATGTCCTGCAATATAACATTACTGAATTAGATTTGAATTTCATATACAATTTTACCTTCATGGGTATACATACATATACATTATAAAATAAAACAAGATAGAAATATTTATTTGAATGAGGATGGTATTAGATGTAAGCTGAAAGTACCTTGACTGTAAAATCATGGACACTTTTATGCCCTTCTGATGAATTGCCAGGCATTGTCGAAAAAGTAGAGACAGAAGAATATGGAGAGAACCCAATTCGGAATGGATCGAGTTTTCTATTGGGTATTACTGAACTGATCGAAAAACAATATCCTGTAGATAGGCTAGTGTTAGACTGAGTTTTAGTGTGGATGTTGTGGGGTTTTGAGGATGGGATTACTGGTTTATATAGAAGAAGTGCTAGAGTTTTTGCCGCGTTAATAAAACAACGTGAAGGAGTGGAGGGGAGGCACGTTACAGTGTTTGGAAGCATCGATTTGGGGTGGTCGGTATGGGGATTTCAATGAGGTTGGAAACTGGAAACAACGTGCTGTTGGGGGTGTGAAAAGAAATCTCAGGATTTGGAGCGAAAGGCGGAGTGTTGGGCTTAATGTCGGAAGGGACTTTCTTTATCCATCCTACCCTTTACACGGTATGTGAGCTTTTAATTTCTTTATTCACCTTAGTTGAAGTGTGAACAGGTTGGGAAACATCTGAGAACATATGGTGGTCGTGAAGCAAATACTCTAGAATTTCCAATAAGAGGGATGAGGTCAATGCTTATGTCATTCCTCTCCGAGCATGAATGGGCAAGCCAAAAGGCTGTTTGTTGTACGTGGCGAGTTGTCCATCAAATAACTGCCAAAAGACGAATGAGCAGAGAATAGACACGTAGCTATTATGTTGATTGGTCATGGTTTTGTATTTTTATTAGTACTTATTCGTTGTTGGTAATATTGTAATCAGTTTGATGGAATACTGTGTATGGGATAATATGAGAAGTAAATAATTGACACTTTTCTAAAAAATTTGGATTTTATATTGTATTTCGTAAAATTATGAATTTTTTTAATTTTTATTAGTTATTGTATAAAGATAAAATTATTTTTTTTAGAGAAAATAATTGTGTTTTGATTTAAAAAATCAGAAAAAAAAAAAATTCTCTAATCAAATTTCAGAATTAAAATTTATTTAAAGTTTGGAGATATATGTCATTATACAAGTTTAGTGGAAATTAAATGTGAAATAAGCATGCAATATTTTTCATATTAAGGAAATATTTATATTTCTATATAGTAGTAGTAATTTTATAAGAATATTGGTTAAAAAAATTAAAATTTGATTATGTAATGATTTGGTGAAATTAAATGCATAGACAAACAACCAACTTATCATTTATTGCTCTGTTTTAATCTTTTGTTGTAACTCAATTATTGTCGTAGTTTGAAGTTTCATGGTTCTTTAGAACTCTGTGATATTTCATGAGAACCTTGTGTAGATGCATTGGACAACAACTATCTACATTGCACAACTGTTGGAGGAACATGGGTGTGATCTACAAGGAACTTCAATTTATTATGTGGCTAAACTTAGACATGTTAGTTGAATAAAAAAATTAGAAATATCTCATTTTCTAGTAATTGTATGAGTGAAACCCTGTATAAATCATGAGCCAATGATATGCGTTTTCTAATTTCCCTGCTTAACAATTTTTACAAACAATATGACATTGAACCTCATCATCTCTGGGTTGGTGACAAAAAAATCATGCGGAGGGTAAACACGCACATCATCTTCGACTTGTACAAAGTGTTAGGCTAAACGGATTATTTACATTAAACAAAACCAATAGAATGTTTTCTCAACTTCAGGGATCTCCTTCAATCTATAGAAAATAAACCTTTGATGAAACAAATCTACTTCAATAACAATTTAAAAAAGCATGCATAATAACTAATAATCATGTTCGGTAGCAAGAAAAAAACCAAAAATAAATGATTATAAGAGTAAAATTTAGAATATACATTGTTCGTGTGAGGTGTTTGAGTCAGTTTAATGCAAAAATAATTTTTTTTGGCAGTGTAAATTGTATTTGAGCTACACATCGAACCCTGAAAGCATTACATATGAGCTATGTCTCATTTTTTTTTTTAAAGTTTGTTTCACATATATTATTGAATTGAATGTCTCAAAAGAAAAATTAAAATTTTGTTGGTTTGGTTGTTGTAGAGTAAAAAATACTCTATGTTTCATTTTGATTCGCAGTCGCGCGATCCAAATTTTGTCCCTGTACACTTTGGTTTGAGAAGATGGAGATTTTGACTCAGAGCGCGGGCTCGAATTTCTTTTTGCCTCAATTTTGTCTAAGTGTCAAAATCGAGTGGAAGCTGTCAAGTGTCATCGGCCGAGGCACCTTTCATAATTTCTATAAGTTGGTTGGGACGTGCCACGTGTCTCATAGTAACTCAGCAGAACGCGACAAGTGTTGGCATCCGCATTTCATATCGGCACCCGTGTTTCAAATCTCTTTTGAGCGGAAGGTTTCAACAAGCTAAGTATCAGGATCAAGCGAAAGGCGCCAGGTGGCAACAACAGAAGGTTTCAATGTGCTTTCCTAAAAGCAACAAAAGATGCCACGTATTCCCAGCTGAAGAAAGCGGAAGCCACCACGTGTCAACCTCTGAATTATCTTCATTTTGTTTCATTGATAAGTAAAAATTGTGGTGGGTCCCAGGTTTTTGTTTTGAGGCAAGCAAAATCCACCAAGTGTTGCCGTCTGTGTAAGTATGAAATGAGGCCCAATTGTTTCTATAGTATAGACAGGGCAACGCGGAAACGAACACGTGTCACCTTCCACAGGTTTCTCAAAAGGTAGCTAAAGGCAGCGGAGATCACCACGTGTCCTTTGTCAAGAATAAGCGAAAAGCGCCACATGTCCATGTCCCCTTTTCGAAGTTGCTCGGACGAGAACTGCTTTGGGTCCCATTTTCTATAGAAGTTGTTTAAGTTTTGGGAGAAGCAGATGGTGACAGATGTCAAGGACCGAACACCTCTAAGCGAAGACATAGTAAGAGTATAGGTTATGTGGAACGTGCCGTGTGTCTTCAGTAAGTGCTACGGAAATCGCCAAGTGTCATGTTCCGGTGCCTCCTAAAGAATAAGAGTATTTTCAAGTAAAATAGGGGAAATTGGCCAAGTGTCCTCTTCCATTTGATAGAAGGGAGCATCATGTGTATCTTTTTCAGCCAATGAACTACAGGAAGACAAAATGTTTCAAAATCTAAGAAATATCTTCTGTTAGACACTTCCAGTTCAATTAGAGTTCAGTTGGGCCGTTAGATTGAGAACACACAGACAATCTGGAGCGAATCCAATGCTATAAAGAGGGGTGCAGAGATCACCAGAAGGGATCATCAGAAGATTGGAGAGAATTTTCTGCGAGAGACTATTGTCAAGAGTTTTTAGACTTTTAGAGCTGTGATCAAGAATATCATTTGCCTTTGTTTTATTTTTTTGAATTCGAAAGTTTATGTAACTGTGCATGTTTATGTAACTTGAGAGTTAATAAGAAGACTGAGTTATGTGCCTTTGTTGGTGTTTTCTGTGTCATTGCAAAAGTAGTCTAAGCTGTGAGCCTTTGTTTCTATTGTTTATATATTTTACATTGATCATGCCTTGTTCGCTCTTTAATGTAATTGAATCTTACATATAGTTTCACTGTGCTAAGAATTAAGGGTCGAATTACATTCAAGCGCATCACCATAGTTAGATTTTCTTTCTTTACATTTGTGTTTCTATTTAAATTCTTATCCCTTTCCTCCCAACACTCAAGATAAAGAAGAGACCAACTTCTTAAAAATTCGGAGGTCATTTCAAGTTGCAAGTCCCACATTCTTGAAACTTCCCATTGTTGGTGTTAGAAGCAAAGCGCAATTTTAACCATCAATAGTTTTTGGCACGCCCGGTGGGACAAGTCTTGAAGTTTCTTTCGAGACCGTATGAATCAGAGAGCTAAAAGGAGTCAGAGCTGTGAACCTGTAACCAAATCTCAATCTGCTGTAAATCTAGGTATTCTTTTGCCACCTTTGGTAATTAGTCCAAGAAGAAGAGTCAATCAGTTTATACCAATACCAAGAGTAAATATGGGAGCCCCTATACCCTCAAGGAATTATGCAAGTTGGAACACTGGTAGTCCTTTGATTATCCCAATACCACCAGCCACTTGGGATTCTATCCCAGTAAATGCTTTGAAAGCTCTGTCCAAATTCAATGGGCAAGATTTTAAAACACCTAAAAAACATCTTCAAGATGTATCAGATGTCTGTGTTATACATGTTGTCACACAGCAGAATGTAGCTATAAAGTTATTAGCAGCTTCTTTTAAAGGGAAGGCTCTGGAATGGTACTGGTCCTTGAGCCCAAATACCATATCTACGTGGAATCAGCTCGGAGATCTTTTCTTTGAAAGATTTGAAGAAAAGGGTGATAAATCTTCTTTGTTATAGCAATTAATTACCATCCAAAGAGCACCACAAGAGGCAATGGCTGACTTCAATTCCAGATTTCAAAAGACTTGGAAAAGGATTCCTGCTACCGCTAGACCATTACTAGGTATGGCTATAGTGTTTTATCTTAAGGCTTTAAATTTAGATATATCTGTTATGATTCAGTCACTTGGAGGTCAGACTCTGCCAGAGGCTTATGACTATGCAGTCAGAGCTGAAAATAATTTGATAGATGCTGGAAAGTTGCCCCCAAGGCCTCCCATGCCCATGTTTCCAGAAATTACCTTGCCATTACCTCAAGAAGCCCCTAAATCCATATCCCCACCTATGTCTATGTATCAATATCCTCAACCACTTGCTAAATAACTTGTCCCTACTCAGTCATTTGAGATGGATGATATCAAGAATATCTTAAAAACATTTTCTAATGAGTTGATTAACATAAAAAGATAGCAGAATCCTTATCCTAGACCTCAATATCAAGGCTATCAAGGAAATAGATTTTCATCACAGCCAAACCAATACTAGGGTCCTCAAAGGCAAAATAACCCTCAGCTAGCAAACCAATTAGTTGCAGTCCCTACACCCTCACAAACTGTTCCCCCTAATTCAGATAGGGAGATTGTTCCAGGGAAAAATAATTATGTGGATAACACCAATGCCTGGTGTTTCCATTGTAATAATGCTCATACACCTAGAGATTGTCCCATGGGTAATCTACAACAAAAGGTGGCAGAGCAAAGAAGAATGGATGGACAATTTACAAGTACTAGTAAAAATCAAGCCTACCAATCTCCTGGTATGCAAAATTCAATCCTAATGGCTCAGATGCAAGGAATGTCTTTACAACAAGAGGAAGAAATAGCCCAGGAACATGCTTTGTTCTCATGGGTTGAAGATGAATAATCAGTATTCTTGAATGAAGCTTCCACTTCTAAGAAACCAGTGGTGCAATCAGATTACTATATTAGATCAAAGAGAAGAATGGTGGAATAGCTTGAGGTTGAAAATAATCAAGTTATGGAGAGTCCTCCATTTCAAAGTCAAAGAAATACAACTGTTAGACAAGAAATGCCACAACTAGTGCCGAATCAAGTAGTTCTTGGGCAAGTTCAAGAAAAAGAAAGGTATCCTTACTTTCCAAGAACCCAAACTCTGGGACCAATGAATGTGGTGGAACAGCTAAAGAGGACTCCAACACAAGTATCAATCTAGGACATACTAGCTATTCCTGAACAAAAGATGTTGTTACAAGAGGCTCTACAAGGCCAAGCAATGCCTAAGCATAATGGCACCAAAGAAAGACTTGTGATAAAGAAAAACTCAAGGACACAGTTCCTCTAAAGACAACAGCGTTTGTGAACAATGCAGCAGAGATAAGTAAATCCAAATTAGAGCCTTTCTATTTGACTCTGATAGTTAGAAGGAAACTCTTGCATAATGCATTGATAGATTCAGGAGCTAGTACTACAGTTATGCCTAAGCAAATAGTTGATGCTTTAAAAATAAAGTATGAACCCCTTGCAAAAAATAGTTATGCAGCTAGATGGAAAAATAGTACAAACAATAGGGAGAATTAAACAACTCCCATTGCAATTATATACTTGTCCCAATATAATTGTCAATCAAGATGTAGTAGTCATAGATATACCTCTTGTTTTTTGTTTATGTTTATCCAAAGACTTTACAGCCAAAATAAGAGGATATATGTCTCTTGATTGGTCTCACCTCATCCTGAGAACCAAATATGGTTCAAAAATAAAAATTCTATCAGAACCATTATCAAAGGATCATATCACCAATGAACCAACATCAAAATTAGAGGCAGATCATGCTATGTTAAATAAGGAAGAAAGGGTTTTTGTTGAAGAGTTAGGTGACTGGACTGAGCATGATCAAGAAGAAGAAAATAACCAGTTGTTAGCTATGATGCATAGTGACCCATATGAGAATTATGACTCTACTGGTCTGAGCACTTATGTCATTTTTGATGAGGACGATGAAATCCCAAATGTTTTAAGGGAAGAGGCACCAACTACTCAAGAATATAAAAAAGATTCAGAAATTTGGACCTTAAATTTTGATGGGAATAGAAGTAAAAATGGTGCTGGAGTAGGAATTTGTCTTACTGCTCCAAATGGTGAAAAAAATTGAGAGCTATTTGTTTTCAATTTGCTTGTACCAATAATGATGCTGAATATGAATCCTAAGTTCATGGGCTCATTTTAGCCAAGAAAAAGGGAATAAAGAATTTAATTGTAAAAGGGGATTCAAAATTAGTGGTGAAGCAAATTAGGGAAAAGGCAATAGCCAAAAATATAAGGATGAGGTCATATAGACACATAATTTGGGACCTAATAGAAGATTTTGAATCTTTCAATATTGAAGTAGTTCCAAGAACCCAAAATTTTGATGCTGATAGGATGGCACAGATTAGCTCGCAATTTGATCCAACAACTAGCCTATTAGTTAATAATGAGTCAGTAAAAGTTATTGTAAGACCAACTATCCCAGATAACGATGAGAATTGGCAAGTATTTGAGAATGATTCTCAAGTACTCTCATTCTTGCAACAAGCAAGGGAATTTGTTGATCAATTGCAACCAAAGATTGAAGAGGCATGTGGGGATCAAATTATACAATTAAAGAATAATAAGCTCCCAAAGGCTTAATCACTTTAGAAAATCTATTTGATCTAGAAGATGTAGGCCTAGAAAAGAAAATGTTCCAGGTAAATAAAGCAGATTATTCTGAAATAGAGGTGAGTGAAGGGAAAAAATTAAAAATTGAAAATTCTGCAACACAAGAAGAAAGAGAAAGACTAATTGACCTGTGCAAAAAATAGGACAGAGTCATAGCCTAGAGCTATGAAGATCTTCATGGATATAATAGAGATATCATTCAGCACACAATATAATTGACTGAAAGATCTAACCCGGTTAGACAAAAGCAGAGGCCAGTAAATCCAAGGATTGAATATCTAATGGTAGATGAGTTGCAGAAAATTTTAGATTCTAAAATAATTTTTCCAATCAAACACTCCACCTGGGTATCAAATCTAGTACCAGTCAGGAAAAAGAATGGTGACATAAGACTCTGTGTTGATTTCAGAGACTTGAATAGAGCATCTCTGAAATATCACTATCCCTTGCCATCTATGGAACAAATTTTACAGACTGTGGCTGGATCAGAGAGATTTTCCTTGCTACATGGTTTCTCTGGGTACAATTAGATTTGGTTGGCCGATGAAGACCAATACAAGATTGCTTTTACTACCAAATGGGGAACATTTGCATATGCTAAGATGCCATTTGGCCTATCAAATGCTGGAGCTACTTTTCAAAGAGCTATGGATGTTGCATTTGAGGAACTTATAAATAAAATCATCTTGATTTATCTTGATGATCTTACTATTTTTTTGAAAAATGCTATTGATCATTTTGATCATTTAGAATCTGTGTTTAAGAAATGTCAAGAATTTGGAATATCCTTGAAACCTAAAAAATGTATCTTTGATGTCCCTCAAGGCAAATTATTGGGACATATAGTATCTAAAGAAGGAGTCTCCATAGACCCAGAAAGAGTGGCAGCTATAATGAACTTACCTCTTTCAGTAAATAAGAAAGCAATTCAATCTTTCTTGGGGAAGATTAATTTTGTCAGTCGGTTCATATCTGACTTTGCAGGTTTGGTGAGACCAGTGACACTCTTGTTGAAAAAGGACCTGATTTTTAAGTGGACTATGGAAGGAAGACAAGCCTTTGAAGAGGTCAAAAAATATATCTCCTCAGCCCCAGTACTTAGAAACCCAGACTTTTCTAAGCTTTTTTTAATGTGTCTATGGAGGAGAGCTCAATATTGCTATTGTTCTAACACAGAAAGATGATAGAAAGGAGGGAGAGCATCCAATAGCCTTTTTCTCAAGGACTCTTAGGGAATATGAAACCAGATACAACTTTGTTGAAAAGTGAGCATATGCTATGGTAAAAGCCCTCAAGAAATTCAGGCATATAGTATCAGGTAGTAAGATTCTGATACTTGTAGCTCACCCAAGTGTCAGAGAATAAATCATGGAAGGAGAAGTTACTGAAAAAAGAGCTAACTGGATAACCAAGATCTTTGAATATGATGTGGAGGTCAAACCTACTAAGTTAGTAATAGGTAGGGGATTATGCCAATATATAACTCAAGAACTTGAAAAGATGATACCTGTGAAAACAGATTCAGAAATGGAAAAGGAAATTGTATTGAGGATACAAGAGGTCGATCAGGACTCCTGCATCACAAATAGGATTCATTTTATGAAAAATGAGATTTACCCAAGAGAACTCCCTCAAAATAAGAAGAGATACTATAGGATGCAAGGAATCCATTTTGTTTTAATTGAACAAGTTCTTTTTAGGAGAAATTCTAATGGCAAGCTTTTAAGGTGCGTAGAAAAGGATGAGGCTAAGAAAATACTACATAAAATGCATCATGGAATATCAGGTGGACATTTTTTTTCAAAGACCACAGCTATAAAGATAAGTGAGGCAAGTTATTTTTAGCCTACTTTATTTACAGATTGTTATCAGCTGATTAAAAAATGTCAATCCTGTCAATATTATGTGGGGATGAGAAGGAATGCATCAATGCCCGTTAGCCCTATAATTGTGGATGAACCTTTTGCTCAATGGGGTCTTGACTTCATTGGAATGATAAATCCAGTGTCTAGTATGGGTTACAAATGGATATTAACTGCCATAGATTATTTCACTAGATGGACCGAGGCAGTGCCACTTAAAGAAGCAACAGAAAATGTGATCCTAGATTTTCTAGGGAGTATCACTACTCTCTTTGGGGCTCCTCGCACCATAATTTTAGATAATGCTAAAGAATTTTTAGAGTCTAAAGTATCCGACTTTGCATTAAATCATGGAATATATCTAAAAACTTCTTCTAATTATTACCCTCAGGGTAATGGTTTGGCAGAATCAACTAACAAGAACCTGATTAGACTTATCAAAAGAATAGGGGCTGACCATCACAAAGAGTGGCATAAAGTGCTTAATTTAGCACTGTGGTCTAATAGAATCACGCCTAAATAGGTGATCAAAATGTCCCCATATGAATTGGTATATGGAAAATTTGTTGTAATACCCCTAAGCTTGAAGATTCTTGCTCTCCAACTGATCAAACAGATTGAAATTGAAGAAAATGGTCCCATGCAGGTCAGACTTGTAGAACTTTTGGAAGTTTAGGAAAAGAGGGATGCAGCCCATGATTCATTGGTAAAGCATCGAAAAATAATTAAAGACTATTTTGATAAAAGGACTTCAAATCCCTATTTCGAAACAGGCTCAATTATTTTGAAATGGGATGCAAGAGCCGCCAAGCCGGGTCAACACATTAAATTTGAAACATTATGGATTGGGCCTTATAAAATTCGTGTGTGTAAACAGAAAAATTCGTTTGAGATAGAAACAATGGCAGGCGAACCTGAAGAGATTCTGGTGAATGGAATCTACTTGAAGCATTTCAATTAATTTTGGTCTCTAATGTATTATAGTTAGATAGTTTCCCTTTCTTAGTTGCTTTGTTTTCCCATTTTGCTTTTCCGCTTTCTTTTAAATAAGTGTTCTTTGAACATGTAGCAGCAGCTCAGAGTTTTTTCAAAATTTTCAAAATTCTCAATACATTGAATATCTCCCAAATCTTTAAAAATTCCCAAGATACCTTGTGTTGCCACTTACATAATGTGTCTATCTCGCTGTCCCATGAAGATTGAGTAAGATTTGCTAATAGTTATCCAAGTCTAATGCCATTTTGAGACTTGATGGGTCAATAAATGCCTCATAGCAAGAGTTAAAGCTTACAGTTTCTCAAACATTCCTGCATCTGCGAGAAAATATCCTACTACTTGCATTTTCAGTTCCTAGTAAACCTGCTTAAGCGAAAATGCTTTTTGTTTTGCAAAAAATCACACCGGTTATCATAGAATAGATATAGATATGGAGGGAGCACAGTCTTCACAACAAGGAGTTGGGATTTATGAATCCCTTGATAAGTTTCTTATGAGCAAGTCATATGCTTCAACTCCCATACAACCATTAAAGACCTACCCGCAGACCAGAGTCCCTGAAGTTGGTCAAGCAAGTGACCCAGCAAAGATAAAAGATTATGCAGATGGAGTCATGGACCCAATTCTTCAAAGAACTAGTAGCAAAACTCTCATAGAAGGGGCACATCAAAGGTGTCTTCAGAGGGCCAAGGTGGGACAATATGAGACATTTGCAATGAGGATATGGACTTCACAACTGCCACAATTAATTGTCCCAAGTGTGCATCCATGCCCTGACTTGATCGAAATATGCGTTGACTTGTTCCATGCACCCTCAAACACCATTCAATAGGGTCCATTCATAGTACAGATTACACTGAAAGCTATCAGAGAAATGTTGGCCTTGCATCATGATAAGACAGCTACGTTTCCTACTATTGCTAAAATGCAGAGAACGTGAGCAAATATCAATACTCAGTTGAGATTCTTAATATTCGAATTGCAATTAGGCAATGATGATACTATTGTGCCGACACTACCTGCAACAAGAGCCCAATTCACACAAGCTAGCCAAGATGCACTGTCTATGATGGCTTTCATCTTCAAAATGAAAGATAATATGGCAGTCTATGGAGAACAAATGGCTATCCTCTTCAGGTTGAAAATCGTCGACAAGACTCAGGAGTATCGGCTTGATTTTTCTGAGCAGATTGCATACTCCATGGTGGAACAACTTGCCCAATTCAAATCAAGAGGGGTTTTCAAGTACTCTGCTTATTTGTTGCACCTTATGCTGTATCAGAACCCTGGCATCTTTTCCCAACATATGCATGTCGATATGTACGACCCAAGTTTCGATCTACAAAGGACCACTCCTGTGTCTGCATGGACACATATTTTGTCAAAAACTAGCGATCCATATGAATTCTGAGAACTGTTTGTTACCCCTGCTTTTTGTCACCTGAGCCCAGAACTAGTTATAAACAGACTATTTCTAAGTGTTTCAAACCTTCTGGCCAATTGCCCAATTCTTTGTGATTTCTTTTTTGGATCCCACCATACAATTATTAGAGTCCATAGTTTTTGTGGGGAGCCAATGTTGCTACCTAAGATTTTAACTCTTAGATTAGCATTCTTAGAAGTCACCAGGCAGGTGTCAGTAGTAGATAATGAATATGGCTCCGGGAAGAGGAAGAGGAAAATGTATGACCTCCCATGGATGACAAACATCATGGTACTAGAAGCCAGAGACGCTGAGATTATTTTGCTTAGAAAGTTAGCCTTCCTAGGTTTCCTGCTAATCAAAGATAAATGGGTATATGACCCAAATGGTTTCATAGCTTCCTGGATAAGGACTAATAGGGTTGCTACCAGAATTGCACATGAGGGCCACCCCTTTTGGAAAAATAGAAAAAATCCTAGGGAAGATACTCTTGGATTTTATGTTGAATTAACAGATTTGCCCCTTCCACAAAACAAACCATGGAAAACTTTCTATGATAGCAGAGGGATTTTGATCCTAAAATCAGAATGACTTCTGGTTTAAGAAGGGCACTAAAGAATAAAGACTGGGATGCTGAGAAAATAGAAGCCTATTGGAAATATAGGAAAGAAATTTGTCAGACAACTCATTCTTTTGGGAACGTGGCTCATATGAGAGATGGGAGGAACTATGGGATGAGTGCCATCTGTCCCCTATATCTAGCCCTAACACAAGCAATTTGTTGACACAAGGTGTAGAGCCAGAAGCCAGAGCAGGATCCAGCCAAGAATCACAGGCCCTAAGGCAAACCGCAGCTGCAGTCACTGTAACAGTTTGGCCACAATCTCTTAGCGTCATGGAAAAACAAAAGAGTGTGGTGCCTTCACCACCAAAATCTGTCATGTCCCCTCTCTAGTGCGACATGATATTCTATGTAGATTTGCCTATCCCAGACTCTCGTAGGCAGATGAAGGAGGTGAGAGAGTCATTTTTGTGATTTGATGGCTCACTATGCCCCGGGAGATATTTATTTGGGGTCAAATGTTATGTTTTTAAATCTAGGTGCACTTTTTATTTTATTAAATTACTTTTTATTTAAAAAGTATATTGATGTTGTACCAAGATGTATTACGAAAACTTATGGAATTTCCGTAAAGTGCTTAAATAGACCTCATGGGTCTCTCATTTGATATCCAGAGTTTATTTTTGATCATTGAATCTCCTTGAGCATTTGTAAGACTAGTCTGCAAATCATCAAATTAATCCTTGAGAACGATACCTCTCAAGCGATTTGCATAACTGAGAGTGTGGAAGATCATCCGAAGGGTTGCACTTTGAAAGTGGTATTCAGCGACTTCAAGTCGGGCTTATTTAGTACTCAGACATTTGTCTGAGGGTTTGTATTGTTACTGGTTGGAACATTGGAGATAACATTCAACTATTTCATGGTTTTAATAGTGAGTTGAGCCAGTTGGAATTCATTTTGGAGGGGGCGCATATACCATCAACTTATCAGTAGAAAACTCCAAGAATTTTATTTTTGTCGGGGGTCTGTACAGGTACGGCCTGTACCTGCAAACAGTACAACAGAATAAAAAATCCAGCAATCAAAAAAGTCTACAACGCGGCATGTCTGGGCGATTTTAATTTCTGACAGTTTCCCTGAGGCGTCCAGCTTGGCAGTGGTTTATAAACCTGGGGCGTTTTTGAATTTTGAAGGCAAAAATAAGAAATCCGTACCAGTTCGTACATCTGTACAGACTGTACCTGCGACTGGGTACGGACAGCAGTGTTGGGGCAGTGGCTAAGACGGTTCACCACCACAGCACGTGACAAGACAACTTTTCCTCTTTCCTTTACTCTGGTTTGATATATTATCCTTGTATCATTTTTCCACATCTCTGTGATTAGTGTTTCACCAGGGTAGACGTGTAAAATAAATCGACCTAATACACTTTTCATAAGCGCTGGCTGCCCATCACAACAACATTTAATGATGGCCCTTACTGCATATCCAAGTGTGCATAATCCATTAAGTATTGGACGAGAAAACTGGCTCCTACAAAAATCCTGGCTGCATAGCATTTATTTCAAGATAAGGGAAGAATAAATGAGCGTAGGGCAGAGGAAAAGCGCAGGTGGGAGAAGTGTCTAGGTTGAAGATAATCAGCAAAATAAAATTAAAACAGTGCAGTCCACAGCTGTATAGGAATCCAGTAAGAAAAGATATTATTTGCTCCTAGTTGCTTATGAATTCTAAAATATCTTGTTGAAATCTGAAAATTGCAATCAAAAAAAGAAAGATCTATATTTCTATTAAATGAGTATATTGACGAATTCAATTTCGCTGAGTAGATTTGTTTTCAGTTTTACACCTACAGCAGAATAATTTGATTGCTGATCAACTGTTTGATGAAAGTCTATAAGGCAATATTAGTTTTTTTAATAATCCTAGCAAGTGTTTGACGAAATTCCATAGTATAATATCAATATTTTAGTGAACCCATTAGTAAGGGACAATACAGTGGTAACAGAGCCATCATCTTGCCATCCTGTGGCCCACTAAACGACATATGAGCAATAGGGAAATCAGGTATAACAGTCGGGAGCAGCGAAGGCAACCTCATCAGAATCCGCAAATAACAGAAGATACATTGCCAGAAGTGTTGAAGGACACCAACAAATCAATCCAGAATATGGCAGAAGAAGATAGAGATACAAGTGCTGAAAGAAAATTTGACAGCATGCTTGATATGATGTCACGTTTATTGGCAAGAATGGACCAGCAAGCCATTCCAGATCAAGGTCACCAGCACACAGCTGAACATAGTGGAGTCAATAAGGAAAGGTCCGTACAACGTGTTGGAGGATCAGCGTCTAGACCTCTTTTTCCCACTTTCACACCCAGGGAAGAATAGTTACATGTTGCTCCAGCTACTCCATTTGGCGAGGAGGCTAGACAGGCCTATTTGGAGTATACCACTCTCCCTCCTGATATGCGACAAATATGGACATTTGACCAGTTCATGAATCAAAAGAATAAGAGAAGAGGAATAAATGATCACCATGTGCCAAGGAATGATTATCAACAAGCACTTGGTAAGATTTCCATGCCTAACTATGATGGAAGTAGCAGGTGTACAGCTAGGTCTTGGATTCAAAAACTAGATAATTATCTTTCTCTAAGACCAATGCCTGAGGAAGATGCCATAAGATTTGTTACATTGCACCTTGAAGGAGCTGCTCACGAGTGGTGGTATCATGGTTTGGTCAGTCTGGGACACAACCACATCACTACCTATGAGGAATTTACCAACAGATTGATCGAAAGGTTCGATGTCAAAGACCTTGAGGTAAGCTTCCGTGAACTAGCACAATTAAAACAACATGGTTCACTTGATACTTATATTAATGACTTCCAAAAATTAGCAGCAATGGTACCTGATATTTCAGAGCGTAGAATAGTCATGCTATTTACAGAAGGGTTGACTGAACCACTCAAAGGGTGGGTCAAGGCCTTTAATCCTCTCACATTCTAGGAAGCCATGAAGAAAGGCCGCAGTATGGAACTTGCAGCATCAGCAAACAGGTTTGGTTCAAAAGGCTCTTCATCGAACAAAGATAATAAAGAGGATTTCAATAAAGGTAAAGAGAAGGATGAAGATACGAAAGACAAGTCAGCTGCACCTATGAATAAGGAAACACTTAATGACCTGCGTAAGAAGAAGTTATGCTTTTATTGTAAGGATCCCTATGAGTTTGGACATGATTGCCCTATGAGGCCTAAGGGAAAGGCCAACAGGATGATGTGGGTTTATTACGAAGGCTCAGACTCAGACATCTCAGAGTACCATGATCCTGATGATGCAAAGCAGGAACAAGAGGTAGAACAAAAGGGGGAACTAGAGTTACATTTACAGGAGGCACGTCTATCTAGTATTCAGAGAGAGGGTGCTTTCAGAATTAGAGGTGTCTTGGCTGGACAAAAGGTTATTACACTCATGGATACTGGTGCCACACACAACTTTATTGATGCACGCTTCGCTGAGAGGCATGGACTCACCACTGAGGAGTTTGAGGGAATGAAAGTCAAGGTGGCTGATGGATATACTCTTCGATGTGACAGGATGGTACGTGATCTACCTCTATGCTTGAACAACTATGAGTTCAAGGCAAATTATTATGTGGTCAACATGGGTGACATGGACATAGTGCTTGGGATGCAATGGCTACATTCGTTGGAGGAGATTACCCTGAGACTTAAGGATATGGAGATGCGGTTTGAGGTAGGTGGCAGAACACATGTGCTGAAGGCTATTCATAATAGTGATGATAGGACTATTACACTTAAGAGGATGGAAAGGCTAGCCAAGCATAATGTTATAGAACAGGCCACTATTTGTACTTTGATGCCTTCACATAAGGAACAACACAAGGCTAAATATCATCTTGATAAGAAGGCATACATCAAGATTCCACTAGGCAGACCACCAAATAGAGTGCGTAATGTATTCCATGTATCACGCCTCAAGAAGGCGTTGGGTCAGAATGTGGTGCCTTTTGCAGTGTTACCTCCCTTGGATAATAAGGAAAAGTTAATTCCAAAATCCATCTTGGATAACAGAGAGAATCAAATTCACAGGGGAGTGATCAAAGAGTACCTGATTAAGTGGAAGGATCTACGCGTTGAGGGTGCTACTTGGGAGGGTGAGGTCATTCTACAGCATCCAGCATTAAGATTGCTTGAGGTCAAGCAATTTCAGGAGGGGCGGACTGTCATGTCCCCTCTCTAGTGCGACATGATATTCTATGTAGATTTGCCTATCCCAGACTCTCGTAGGCAGATGAAGGAGGTGAGAGAGTCATTTTTGCGATTTGATGGCTCACTATGCCCCGGGAGATATTTATTTGGGGTCAAATGTTATGTTTTTAAATCTAGGTGCACTTTTTATTTTATTAAATTACTTTTTATTTAAAAAGTATATTGATGTTGTACCAAGATGTATTACGGAAACTTCTGGAATTTTCGTAAAGTGCTTAAATAGACCTCATGGGTCTCTCATTTGATATCCAGAGTTTATTTTTGATCATTGAATCTCCTTGAGAATTTGTAAGACTAGTCTGCAAATCATCAAATTAATCCTTGAGAACGATACCTCTCAAGCGATTTGCATAACTGAGAGTGTGGAAGATCATCCGAAGGGTTGCACTTTGGAAGTGGTATTCAGCTACTTCAAGTCGGGCTTATTTGGTACTCAGACATTTGTCTGAGGGTTTGTATTGTCACTGGTTGGAACATTGGAGATAGCATTCAGCGATTTCATGGTTTTAATAGCGAGTTGAGCCAGTTGGAATTCATTTTGGAGGGGGCGCATATACCATCAACTTATCAGTAGAAAACTCCAAGAATTTTATTTTTGTTGGGGGTCCGTACAGGTACGGCTTGTACCTGCAAACAGTACAACAAAATAAAAATTCCAGCAATCAAAAAAGTCTACAGCGTGGCCTGTCTGGGCGATTTTAATTTCTGACAGTTTCCCTAAGGCGTCCAGCTTGGTAGTGGTTTATAAACCTGGGGCGTTTTTGAATTTTGAAGGCAAAAATAATAAATCCGTACCAGTCTGTACGTCTGTACGGACTGTACCCGCGACTGGGTACGGACAACAGTGTTGGGGCAGTGGCTAAGACGGTTCACCACCACAGCACCTGACAAGACAACTTTTCCTCTTTCCTTTACTCTGGTTTGATATATTATCCTTGTATCATTTTTCCACATCTCTATGATTAGTGTTTCACCAGGGTAGACGTGTAAAAGAAATCAACCTAATACACTTTTCACAAGCGTTGGCTGCCCATCACAACAACATTTAATGATGGCCCTTACTGCGTATCCAAGTGTGCATAATCCATGAAGTATTGGACGAGAAAACTGGCTCCTACAGAAATCCTGGCTGCATAGCATTTATTTCAAGATAAGGGAAGAATAAATGAGCGTAGGGCAGAGGAAAAGTGCAGGTGGGAGAAGTGTCCAGGTTGAAGATAATCAGCAAAATAAAATTAAAACAGTGCAGTCCACAGCTGTATAGGAATCCAGTAAGAAAAGATATTATTTGCTCCTAGTTGCTTATGAATTCTAAAATATCTTGTTGAAATCTGAAAATTGCAATCAAAAAAAGAAAGATCTATATTTCTATTAAATGAGTATATTGACGAATTCAATTTCGCTGAGTAGATTTGTTTTCAGTTTTACACCTACAGCAGAATAATTTGATTGCTGATCAACTGTTTGATGAAAGTCTATAAGGCAATATTAGTTTTTTTTATAATCCTAGCAAGTGTTTGACGAAATTCCATAGTATAATATCAGTATTTTAGTGAACCCATTAGTAAGGGACATTACAAAATCTTCCCCATCCACATCAGTTATTGAAGTTCCCAGTTCTCCACAAGCACCACTAACAACAGTGGTAGATGTTGGAGAAAAAGAAGCATAGCCAGAAGAAGAAACACCAAGAAAATAGAAAAGGCTGAGGTTTCAACTTGAGTCTGAGGAGAGGGCAGGACCCTCACAAAGCCAATTACAGAGTACTGTAGTTGCTCCTCAGGTAAGTATCGTTCCTCCTCCTCCTTCTCAATCTTTTTCTTCTCCTATAGGCATGATGATTTCATCTTGCTAGATGACATTCCCTGCCACCTCTGTCGTGCCCATTTCTCACTTCGCCCCATCTATCCCTACTCAAGCTTTAACATTGCCTCACTTTTCTCCCTCTGTTCCCAAGAAGTTACCTCCTTAGATTGCCCATAGCCAACAATTGGCTATTCCATATGGTTTGCCACAAGGACATCCTTTTGCGGGTGGGCACATTGCCTTTCCTACTACCTTCCAAACTCAAGCAGACGCTGCTAGGAAGGCAAGGGAAGCCCAAAGACAAAAAAAGAGGATCAAAGAAAATAAGGCCTTGGCTACACCACATCTGCGATCACAATTTGACCCAATTCAACAGCAACTGACGGTGACTCATTTGTCATCAAATATAATAAAGCCAAGTGAGCAGATGCAGCTAGAAGACTACACCATGAATGCAGTGGCCATAGATATGTCCTTGTTCAGACCACAAGACAAAATCGAGCTGCTAACTGAATTCACTTCTACAGTTGCTGAAGACTACTTGAAAACATCAAGGAAGCTACAGAAGATGGAGGTTGAACTAGCCAAAGAGAAGGCAAAATGTAGCAGTTTGACCACAAAAATCGATAGAAAAGATAATGAAATAGAGAGTCTAAATAAATAGTTGCAAGATACTGTTTCCCTTCAGACTCACCAGGTGATCCAGGCCCAAAATGATTCCTTAAAAGCATGTCTAATGCATGTAAAAGATGTAGTGACGACCCTAAGGCGAGAAAAAGCAGCATTATAAGGAAAATGTGAGGAAACCCTGTTACAGGTTACTCAATTGCAACAGAAGCTGCTAGATGAACATAATAATACCGCAGCTATACAAGCCCAATTTCAAGCCGAGCAACAAAGAGTAGAACAATTGACACTGGAGCTAGCCAATAGGCCAAAGAATGTCAGAGTGTTAAATCTGGTGAAGGAGCTTTGTGAATCAATGTGGAAGAGAATCTCTTCAGAGATTATTCAGCTCAGGCCTTCTGTCACCTTCCTGCTAAATGCACAAAAATTGTGCGAAAAGGTGGAGAATTCAGTTGAAAATACTCTGGCTATAGTTTCTAATAGAGTTTTAGACTCTGAAACGTTGTTGTAAAAGCTTTATGATGCAACAGATGGAACGCTGTCAGCAGTAGGAATTGATAACAGAATGGTTGCTACTAAGCGAGTGAATGAGGTTCTTAGTTGAACTTTGCAGCCACCAATTGTAGAGAGCTTATCAATGTAATGAAAGAAGGAATAAATGAAATGAAACAACATATTGAAGACCTAGTGCAATTAGGTCTTCCTTCTCTGTTTTTCGATGACAATACTGTGCTCATGGTTGATGAAATTGAACCTTTGTTGTTGGCCAAGCAGAATGATCAAACAATTTTTCAAGATTTAAGGGATGATTCATCAGTAGCTGGAGTAGAAGCTATTTTGATTCCTATTTTCCAGCTCGAATTCAAATTGAAGGCTACGATTCAGATTTTGCAAAAATTTTCACACAAGGATATTATCAACCTTGATTTAGCCTTCAATGAATTGCAGAATAAGCAGGGGTTATCTGACGATGAGTGGTCTGCCTATTAAACAACATTGTTGAAGCTATGATTTTTTGTCATTTTGATCAAGCGAGAGTTGTAGTTTCTTTCTGAGCAAGCTCAAAATTCCTTGGGGTCGCCAATAACTGTAGAGTAAAAAATACTCTACGTTTCATTTTGATTCGCAGTCGCGCGATCCAAATTTTGTCCCTGTACACTTTGGTTTGAGAGGATGGAGTTTTTGACTCAGAGCACAGGCTCGAATTTCTTTTTGCCTCAATTTTGTCTAAGTGTCAAAATCGAGCGAAAGCTGCCAAGTGTCATCGGCCGAGGCACCTTTCATAATTTTTATAAGTTCGTCGGGACGTGCCACGTGTCTCATAGTAACTCAGTAGAACGTGACAAGTGTCGACATCTGCATTTCATATCGGCGTCCGCATTTCAAATCTCTTTTGAGTGGAAGGTTTCAACAAGCTAAGTATCAGGATCAAGCGGAAGGCGCCAGGTGGCAACAGCGGAAGGTTTCAATGTGCTTTCCTAAAAGCAACAGAAGATGCCACGTATCCCCAGCTGAAAAAAATGGAAGCCACCACGTGTCAACCTCTGAATTATCTTCATTTTGTTTCATTGACAAGTAAAAATTATGGTGGGTCCCAGGTTTTTGTTTTGAGGCAAGCGGAGCTGCCAAGTGTTGTTGTCCGTGTAAGTATGAAATGAGGCCCGATTGTTTCTATAGTATAGACAGGGCAATGCGGAAATGGGCACGTGTCACCTTCCACAGGTTTCTCAAAAGGTAGCTAAAGGCAGCGGAGATCACCACGTGTCCTTTGTCAAGAATAAGCAGAAAGTGCCACATGTCCCTGTCCCCTTTTCGAAGTTACTTGGGTGAGAACTGCTTTGGGTCCCATTTTCTATAGAAGTTGTTTAAGTTTTGGGAGAAGCGGATGGTGACAGATGTCAAGGACCGAACACCTCTAAGCGAAGACACAGTAAGAGTATAGGTTATGCGGAACGTGCCGTGTGTCTTCAATAAGTGCTGCGAAAATCGCCAAGTGTCATGTTTCGGTGCCTCCTAAAGAATAAGAGTGTTTTCAAGTAAAATAGGGGAAATCGGCCAAGTGTCCTCTTTCGTTTGATATAAGGGAGCGTCCTGTGTATCTTTTTCAGCCAATGAACTGCAGGAAGACAGAACATTTCAGAATCTAAGAAATATCTTCTGTTAGACACTTCCAGTTCGGTTAGAGTTCAGTTGGGCCGTTATATTGAGAACACGCAAACAATCTGGAGCAAATCTAATGCTATAAAGAGGGGTGCAAAGATCACTAGAAGGGATCATCAGAAGATTGGAGATAATTTTCTGCGAGAGACTATTGTCAAGAGTTTTTAGACTTTTAGAGCTGTGATCAGGAATATCATTTGCCTTTGATTTTTTTTTTGAATTCGAAAGTTTATGTAACTGTGCATATTTCTATGCCTTTTGTGTAATTTGAGAGTTAATAAGAAGACTGAGTTATGTGCCTTTGTTGGTGTTCTCTGTGTCATTGCAAAAGTAGTCTAAGCTGTGAGCCTCTGTTTCTATTGTTTATATCTTTTACATTGATCATGCCTTGTTCGCTCTAAAATGTAATTGAATCTTACATATAGTTTCACTGTGCTCAGAATTAAGGGTCGAATCACATCCAGGCGCATCGCCATAGTTAGATTTTCTTTCTTTGCATTTGTGTTTCTTTTTAAATTCCTATCCCTTTCCTCCCAACACTCAAGATAAAGAAGAGACTAGCTTCTTAAAAATCTGGAGGTCATTTCAAGTTGCAAGTCCCACATTCTTGAAACTTCCCATTGTTGGTGTTAGAAGCAAAACACAATTTTAACCATCAACAATTGTTATAGATCGGAGAGCAATGTTTTACTTCAATTTGCATGATTTCAATTTTGGTGTCATAAACTAAACCCACCTTCTAGTTTGAAGGCAACATGTCTCTTTTATTGAAAATCCAATACCCACTGTATCCACTAGTCATCACCCAACAAAAAGACAACTCCCCCAATAGTGGCTCATTTATACTCCAAACTGCACCATAGATGTGTGTCATGTATTTCCAATTCGAATTTGCGTATACTTTTCACATTCAATCCATTCATTACCTATCTCAATTTTAAGACACGACACTATCAAATCTATATAAGAATGTTTGTCTCTCACCTAAGCAACGTCCATGATTACGATAAATGTCTAACCTCCTTGGTATAAAAATTAAGCAGCAAGATAGTATGGATGACTGTTAATTTTGTCTATTTTCATTGTCATGTTTTGCCCAGGGTATTCATATGAGATGTTAGAAATAAATAAACATTTTTTTTTGGTCAAACGCCTCAAAATCAATGTGTAACATTCTAAAGCAGCCAAAATATTCACCATTTACCGTAAAATGCCACTGTGAATGCCGCCTCTTTCACATGAGTAAAAGATTCACCTCGATTCAAGGGTAGACAGGAAACACAAATCGAATTCCAATAGGGGAAGTGCTTCTTTGAGGTGGACAAATTAATTTATGCTTCACGAACCTAGGTATCCTACGTCGAGGGATAGCCATGACCATGATGAGGCAAATCAACCAAGGAATAAAATTTTTCGAAGGGAGGAGTAGGTGGGTCCTCTCCACGAAGTTGTGGGGAAGCAAGATTTGGCATCGCAGAGTGTATATTATCTTGAACGAAGAATTATTGTGCAAAAATTTTGCATTTCTTGTCGATTTTTAGTTGTGCTTTCAATAGCTTAGCTTTAAGCAAAGAACTTGATTATCAAGCTTAACATTCATCACCTGTCAATCTTAACATTCACCACTTCTCCAGATTGCGAGTTACAAAGGAGAATGTGACAAAGGAGAACGATGATAACTTAGTTTTGTGAGGCTCAATTCAAGTGTATGAGAAATATGCATTGAAGCTCCTTTAAGGGTTTTCAATCCTACATCCTCAAATCACTTAGATGGTGTGAACCATGGTTCAAAAACTCATACTCGACAGGGTAAAATTTTGACTGGGACTCGAGACTCGGGTGTTATTCAGCGATTACTCGGCAACTTTATCCCTACCTTAAAAACATACAAATTCTTAAAATAAAATTATATAACATGTAAAACATTGTTAAATGACATGAGAAATGAATGTAGAGAATTCCATACATATATTTTTTATAAATATCAAAGCTCAAAGTTCAAAGTAAAGTTGTAAACAATATTATCAATTTTCAAATATTTATGTACGACTGTATCAAACTTAACTATGGCTTTATCAAATTGCATCACACTATATCAAATTTGAATATGGCTTTCATGCATTTATATATGACCGTATCATACTTGAATATGACTTTCATTCATTTATGTATGATTGAATCAGATATGATAATCACTTGAAGGCTTGAACTTGAAGCCTTGATGTGACTATTCTATGAGGTTGTATTTGGGAGAGCAAATGGAAGCCTTGAAGTGACTGTACCAGCCACTAGATGCATAGATTCAAAAATGCATGCATCAATCAATATGTACTATGAATGAAACATTGATATTCAAATCTCAGTGCTAAGACTCTAGATAATTGTGGAAGCCTTGGTACAAAGTTACAAACAGTGGACATAACTTGAATCACTAATATTCAAATATAAATATTGAATTACTGATACTCAAATGTTGGATGATAGATTTATTAGCTACATGAGCACATGATATAACAAAAGGAATGATTGAAGATAGTCTAAACCCTTATTCAAATCTCGTTGTAAATGAGTCATCAAATTGCCACTGGGAAAAATGCATTAAATCTCATTGTAAAATGATAAAATCGCATTATTTTTTGACTTGGGTTTATTTCACGTAGATGTTGAGTCGAAAGAGATTAAAATATTAAGTAGTCTTTGGTATAATGACTCTTGTAAACTTACTAAATAGTCAAATGTCATTTCAATGCAAGTGCATCTCGCATGCAATGTGTGGCTAATAACTATTAATATGTCACGATAGTTCAAGTGACATCCAATATATAACAATGAGTCAAAAGATAAGATGAAGACCCCTTATTGATTGCAGCATATTTATACAAACTCTTTTTAAAGTGGTGTAAATAGTTGAGTTTCCAAGCACATTACAAAGGCCCAAACATAAACCATCCCAAAAGGTGGGGTTTATGCCAACTACATGAAAATGAATTTTCAATGAAGAATTGTGGAGGTCTACTCCAAACATATGGGCATGAATCTACAATGTACCATTTCGAATTGTGGAGATTTACTCTGAGCACATAAGGAAGAATTTATTGTGAGCTAGTGGGAAATGTGAAAGTTTACCGCAAACACACAAGAATGAATTTACAATAAATCATTCAACCACAAACACATGGAAATAAATTTATAATGAACCATTCCGAACTTTGAAGATAGACTCTGGAGTCCAAACCCAAGGGAATGAATCTAAATTGCCCTATGGGTTCTTGGATGGCCTAAATAGTCAATTAGGTTGGAATTGAATATGTCGAGGTAGTTGATTTGGCAAGATTTCGCTCTAGAGAGCGTATGTTCCAAGAAGCTAAACTTATGAAGATGGTAGACCAAGAACCATTACCTTTTTTCAGTTTAGTACCAAAGCAACATATCTACTTGTGTCTGACATATACTTAACAAGCATTTTTGCTTTGGTACATGGTTGCTCAAAATGCCGGCATTACTTTGAAGCTTGTGGATCTAACATAAGCACGTCCTGAATGGGGTTGAAATAAATCTCACTCCTATTCAATGCAGGATCAAGGACATAGACATGATTTAGAGTGGTTCCAATATCCCAAACCTGGCCTTGCAAAAACATCAGCAATTTATTGGATAAATGATGAATTTTTCAAATTCGTCAGATTAATATTTGCAGGCCATTTCAGCGCAGTTGGCTATAGCCTGCAGCCATAGGAGATTAATCCTGATGTTGGTAGACTGGTTAGACTAGTCTTGAGCTTGGTCATGAATTCAAACCATGGAGTGCAAAAAATTGAAGAGTGTATACAAGTTAGTGAAACAGACAGTTGAAAGGACCCATACGTTTTATTATTCCTTCCTTCAACAACTGATTTTTCTAAAGCTGTAAACTCACATATCAAAACTTATTGACCTGTCACCTTCTCCTGTGACTACACTTACCAGTGTCCGAAGAATTGTATAAATTTCACACACTGGTACATAACCTTCACTATATACCAGTGTCCGAATGAACTTCCATGATACACAAATACCTTTCACAATGAACTTCAATATTCGGAATTAGTATCATGGAAGAGAGCTATATTGAGGTTCCGTAGCTTTGGGTGTATGATACGGGTGACAAAAAATCAGAAATTGTTAGTGTACCCAACACCCCGGTTTGGTTTTTTTAATGTGGATTTGTATTTGCAAGAGAATTCATAGTGTTCAGATCCCCCAATGGCATGTTCTATTGCCAAGAAAGATTCAAATTCAATCCTCTGTTTGAGAGGGATTACAATAAATCAGAAAATTGCAAGTGCCTTCCCCAACACACAGGTTTGGTGTTTTGGTGTGGATTTAACAAGATAACAGATCCGTGTTCAAATCCCAGAGTCGGATCTTATATGCCAAGCGAGCTTTCACCCTCTGTTTGAGAGAGGTTACAATCCGTTTGAGAGAGGTTACAATAAGTCTAAAACTTAAGGGCCTCACCCAACACCCCGGTTTGGTGTTCTGGTGTGGATTTACATTTATGAGATAATTGATCCGCATTCAAATGCCCAGGTGGTTTGTTCCATGCCAAGCAAAAACATTCAAATCCCTAAGTGGTTTGATCCGCATTTATGAGGTGTTGTGTGGATTTACATCTATAAGAGAACCAATCTGACGCTATTTTCTTAAAGGGTATAGAAAACAAATGGAAGCGACTAAAAAATGAGCACAAGGCAATCACCATAGATATTGAGAGAGACTAAGAAATGACATCCTTCTGACAAGGTGCTATAAGAACGGACAGCAAAGCTCTGCCACAAGGCTAAAGTTTTAAAATCTAACGTTAATTCAAGGACAAATACATACTCATCTGCACTTGATCAAAGTGAGTTATGCATCCTGAAAGAATTTTTCTTAAAGCCCTCGCTACCAAGCCTGTGGTAGAGTAAGTAATCAAGATGGTTGAAGAAGGCTGACAAAAACCCCTATCATCACCAATTTGTTTGTAACTATTATATTCAAACTCAAGAAACTACCTAAGACTACTCTTTTGCTTGTTGAGTTGCAATCTACTCTCCATGTATAGCTGATGAGAAACCTGTATGGCTCAGAAGAAAATGCTTTTAGCTGGATGGTTTTCCCTACACTTGAAGGTAGAATCGGGGACTCGTAGTAGGATTGTACTGCTGATGTTAATGCTGCCTATGACATATGCAAGTTGACTAGTGTTTATCGGATTGCGTAAAATGTCGATTGACTAATGTTTGACAAGAATTTACATCTATTTAACCAGAACTGGATGCTGTTGATTGTGGGCTGCTGTAATGTACAAATTTGATCTTTTCTCGGGGGTAACCTGCCCACTAACCCTGTTTGGCCGGTGCACTTGGTTTCACAAAAACAAAATGTTCTTTAGCAATACTAGAATTGATTGCGAACAGTTAGATTTTCTTCAGCCAAGGTTGGATCCTAGCTAAGATAACTCGTTGGGAGATTATTTAGGTTGGATCCCAGCTGAGGTAGCAAATGAGAAGTTAGCTGAGGTAAATCGTCCAAAATTGACAAGTGAACTCATGCTATGTAAGACACAATATTAGCATAGATAGATCGTTGCACTATTTACATATGAGAGAAAAATGGCTGTAGTTTCAAATTAATGATGCCTCGTGGCCATGTATACCAAGGGAAGTCCATCTTCGAGCATGGTCTGGTGATGTTATTGTATAGGTACTAGGATAATCATGGCTTACTGTCTTGTCCTTTGTCACACTAGTTGTAAGTTTCCTGGTCGGCCAATCCATAACACCTTCAAACTTGACCATAAAGAAAATGACTGGTTCTCAAACGGGATTGCATGGAATTCAATAGTAAATGAGATGTAACAGGCTCCATGTGTCAGTATATGAAATTTTGCGATAACATTTAGAAGAAAGGCTGTTTTAGGACATCCAATCGATGCTTGGAAACTGGGTAATGTGGCTCATAAACCAAGGCAATGAAGCAGATCACTGTCAACCATTGAACTTTGAAAATAGAGTACAGAGATATTTTGAAGGGTATGGAGGACATGAACCAAAACCTATTTAAAATTGCATACAAAACAAATATCTATATGTCTCAATCAACGAATCGAGGATACACTACTTTAAATTTGATTAAGATTAAGAATAAACATAGAATATCCGGAGATCTAATGAAAATGTATGCTCTAAGACCCTGCAATGTTCTCTAAAGACAATCATGCCCATAAGGAGCCTATGATGCAAAAATAATTGATGGCAGATTAAGTAGCTAAAACTAAGACACCTATGCATTATGCCCTGCTTGAAAAAAAATTGACAAGCACACAATATATTCAAAAGATTACACGAATAGCTGAAATTTTATTAATATTCAAAAGAGGAAAAACACAGCATCCTTTTCTACTTGAGACAACTTGCAAAAAAAAAATGTCAAACTTAGAAATTTAATTGCTCATATGTTGAAGACATATATGATGTAATTAAAATTACAGCCATTATTTATGATGTAGTTCAAACCATGTAGAGTTACAATATTCATAGTGCTACAACAATATGAGCATTTAGCAGATTTCAATCTTGTTCTGTAACCAGAACCACATCTAAATGGATCTCTGCATCTTATTCTTCCTTAGCACTGTGTGGATGGTATAAAAGGCTGTAATTGTTTGCACCTCTGGAGCATTAGGCAACTCCTACGGTCTTCTTGATGTCTTTCTGCAAAGATAAAGTACAAATATTAGTGACTATTCTTTAAGGCATGTATCTTATTACCACACTAAGCATTTGTTATTCAAACAAAAGCTGTGTTATTATGACTGTCATGCAGTTAAAAAGATCAAATAATGAGCCCTTGTAAGAAAGAGTATATAGGAGACATATAAGACTACAAAAGAGGGCTGTCATGTACTTCAATACTCAGCGGAGATGTGGTTGGAGCATATCGATCGACTACATTTCCATCTTTGTCCACCAAAAACTTGGTGAAGTTCCACTTAATGCCATCACCAAAAAGGCCACCTTTGCTTGATTTCAAGAACTTATAGATAGGAGCTGCATTATTACCATTTACCTCAACCTGCATCGCATCACTGCAAAATATAAATATCCAAAAGCCAAGAAGCATACCATATAAACTAGTTGATTACAAAATTGTTTCTCTTATGAGAGATGATTTCTCATAAACAACAAGAAAACATAACCAAGAAGGTAACAAAATACAAGTAACATGTTGACCTTATCAAAAATGGGAAACTCTGCTTTAAAGCGAGTGCATGCTACTTCTGCAATCTGCTCATTATCACCCGGCTCCTGTCCAGCAAACTGATTGCATGGGAAGGCCAGAATTTCTAGTCCTGCAAAAAGTTGATGAAAAAACCATAAATTGTTAAATAAGTTCGTTCAGGGAAATAAAGGTTTAAAAGCCAAATTCTAAGAAAAGTACATTGAATCCAATTTTTCCAGTAGCCCAAACATCTCCTGGCCTTCATTCAACGATCTGGTTCTCAGAAGTTTGGGAGGCCCTAGATTGAACTAGGGAAGCCTAGAACCTTAGAAAGATTGTTTTCAAATGCTCCTAGATCATCTACAAAAGATTGAGTGTATCATCTCCTAAAGTAAAACTATTGTGAAATCAACACCACAGAGTGTATACAATATGAGTTGCAGGAAGAGTCCCTTGAATTGAGTATGTTATATTAGGTAGGAAAAAAAATTGTTTTACATTATTTAGGATTAATTGGGCTGATGGCCAATAAAGGAATTTTAGTGGCTATTTTCTCAACACTTTTCCAAAGGCTGGATCACTGGCAAACAATATTTCTAATATTATTCATCCATGTACTTAAGAGTTTATACAAGCACATTCAACAGAAGTTTGAAAAAGAAAGGGTTGACATATTTTTTTACAATCTACTATCTACCTACATTGAATCAACAAAAAACACTTGATAAGGCAGTCTGTGAACTTTTCCTAGGTTAGCTCAGTATTTGACCTGCAAACAACCTATCTGTCGTACATAAGTAATTGGCACAAGTATTGAGGCCTAAGAAAAAGAGTGACAGGAAGCTAATGCCTGTTTCCAGAGAAATTAATCCTCTCATAAAAGTCACCAAATGAAAAGATCTTATCAACATCCATCAATCATAAATCATATAGAACAAACTTCTTAACCTGAAGAATCCTGTGCTATCATATAGAATGAAGCAACTATATCGGCAAATGCAAACAAAGCACTTGTGTTCACAAAGAGGAAGGAAGCAGATTCAGAAGCAAGTAATACTACCAAAACCATGGGATATTCTTCATCTTCTCGACACTACTGACTAGCAACACTGGCTGGAGACAAGCAGAATGGAACTGCGGAGATCCACCACAGGGTAGAGAACTACTCATCTTTATACTAAACATGCAAATCAGTTTCAACTTCCCCCATACCACATCATAGTCACCAGGAATCTCATGTTTATGGATTGGCATCTAGTACCTGCATCTCATGGGGACAATATTTAATGCAACACACGCTTTCCCTTATAGATCTAATCCTAACCCTATTTCAAGATGGCATCACCATAAGAGTATCCAAAGTCTGCAGCTGACCATGTACCACATAATGATAAAACAAATTCTGTATACTACGAAAGAAAAATCTCAATAGAAAGAAAGCAATAAAGCCCATAGAATGGACATCCCATCACAGCATCCTACCTAAACTAATCCAAAATTTATAAAAGATTTTGACATCTAAAATGTGTTAATCAGAAGAGAAACATGCAAAAAATTATACAGCTGATGCCTAAAGGCGAAAAAATAGGTCATATATATATATATATATGGAAGTAAGGATATTCAATGTTATTCACCTTGTTCCTTGTACTTGGCATACAATTCATTCATTTCCTTGTAGTTCGAGGTGGTTAACCCACTGCCAAAACAAAAACAAATATCAACATGCATCAAATCGCCCATACTTGAAAATGCAGACAGTTACAGTGACTAAAAATAGAGGTAAATTAACATTAAACCAGTACCACAGAAATAGTCACTTCCCACAAGGCTCACAAGAAGTTAGTGTTTCAATCACAACCATATTAACGAAATAATTTTAAAGGGATAATTTTGTAAGCCCCCCTCCATGGGGACCATAGCCATAAGGTGCTTTCCTACTTTTTGCCAATAATGAAATTAATCTGACGATTACTAACAAAATAGAAAATTACCATTCAGTGGCAACATTGACTATAAGCAGAGCTTTGCCCTTGTAAATGCTGAGATCCACATCATTTCCCCTGATGTCCTGCAATATAACATTACTGAATTAGATTTGAATTTCATACGCAATTTTAACTTCATGGGTATACATACATATACATTATAAAATAAAACACGATAGCAATATTTAATTGAATGAGAATGGTATAAGATGGAAGCTGAAAGTACCTTGACTGTAAAATCATGGACACTTTTATGCCCTTCTGATGAACTGCCACCCATGGTCGAAAAAGTAGAGACAGAAGAATATGGAGAGAACCCAATTCGGAATGTATCGAGTTTTTTATTGGGTATTACTGAACTGATCGAATAACAACGCCGTGAAGATAGGCTAGTGTTAGACTGAGGTTTAGTGAGGATGTTGTGGGGTTTTGACGATAGGATTACTGGCTTATATAGATGAAGTGTAAGTGTTTTTGCCGTGTTAATAAATAAGCGTGAAGGAGTGGAGGGGAGGCACGTGTGAGTTGGAAGCTTCGATTTGGGGTGTTCGGTATGGGGATTTCAATGAGGTTGGAAACGGGAAACCTGTACTAAATCAGATTGGATTTTGGGGTCCCTTAGAAGACAACGTATTTGACATTTAGTGGTGTGAAAAGAAATATGAGGTCGTGGAGCGAAAGGTGAAATGTTGGGCTTAATGTCGGAAGGCGTTTTTCGTGTGAAACGAAATATGAGGATTCGGATTTAGAGGCAAAATGAAATTTGTGGTGTGAAAAGAAGAATCAAAGCGGTTTGTGATCATTGATCCCTTTAAAGTCAATTCTGGTCACGATGTTTCTTCTACTTCTACAGTCAGAAGTCAGAAACAAGGGACCCTTTCTTGAAATCGAGGTGGTGGGAGGAGGCATTGGGAAAAATCTGCGCGGAGTTCATTTTAAAACTTATGGAGGATGGGAGGTTCCGTACAATGAAGGAACATGAGATTAGGCAAGATGAGACGCTGTGCAGAATTTCTAATAAACATTCTAGAACACTTAGTACCGAATTTTCTAGAACTTCGACCAATATGTCTTTGCCGTACACAAATTCTGAAACGTTTGATGGTCCATAAGAGGGATGAGGTCATGCTTATGTCATTCCTCCCTTGGAAAGAATCATGCATGAATGGGCAAGCCCAAGGATTGTGATACGTGGGGAATTGTCCACCAAATAAGTGGGATATGTTTTTTCCATTACACGGAAAAAAGTTTAAATGAAATGAAACGAGTTTTAATAATGTTTACGAGACCAAATAGTTTATGGGATTAAGTGTCAAGATCATTAGAGATTTTTTATATTTTTTTTGAAGTCATCTCGCCTCTTATGAATCTTTACCAACAGCCACGCTGTGTTGTGTAGCCTCTCCTCAAATAATTCACTAAAACTGCCCACATTCATGCTGTTATCCTACTGCATACGAATATCCTTATACGCATCACACTTCCTAATGAAGTGTCGTTCAGTTTCAACCACTCTATCATTGCAAAAAATGCAAGTCCTATCTTCCCATCTTTTCTTGGGAACCGTCCATCTTCCCGTTTCACACCTAAGATGGTGTGAACTGGTCCTCAATTGTGCCATTAGGATCCTAGCATTACCTTTAAGTTCATCACTTAGGTATGCTTTATCCCCGTGCTCCCAAGTGGGATTAAAATCTTTGATATAATGCATTTTTTTACGTCCAATCTAATTTGTCCACATGGCAGTCCTGAATTTTTCTAATACAAACTTTTTTATTTTCTCTTTGGCGTTAGGGCACTCATGTAACTTAATGTTCCATTTTCCTAGCCACTTGACGTTTTGTTTCATCCACGTCTTCTTCCTCCGATCTAGCACCTCGTTCACCACCATTTTGGGCCACTGGTGACTCCCCATGTTTTCAACCTTTTTTATGTAGCTTAGTACCCGTGAAATCGCCACAGCTTCCATTGGGAAAGTACCGGCTTCCGCCAGGAGGATCTCATATGGAATAGTAGCTTTAACTTTAAGACTACTGGTGATAAGATGTTTTTGAATTCTTTCCAACTGTCTCCATCTATGATTTGACATGTTGCTTCCCCAAACCTCACAACCATAGAGGACAACCGGTGTGACCAGCAAATCAAAAAGGGTTTTCTTGGTTTTCCAGTCCCAAAGTTTTGCTTTCCTGCATCTGTTCTGGAGAAGGTAAGAAGCTCTCCAACCTCCTTGATTCCTTTTTGCCCTGCAAGTTTCCAAACTGAGTCTGTTATGAAAAACAATACCAAGATACTTGTATTCTTCGACGATTTCCAACAGGCTACCTTCAAACATAAAATTAGTTTGTTGTTTCCTTTTTAAAGAGAAGATCATGACTTTAGTCTTGTTAATGTTCACTTGCATCTCGACATCTTGGCAAAATAGCTCTAAAGCCTTCAAATGATCCCTCAAACCATGGGTAGTTTTTGTTATAAGAATAAGATCATCTGCATATAAAAGTAGCTTTACTACAACACTGGTCAACTAAATGCCACGTCCTTCAGTTTTATTTATCCATTCCTCAAGTTTGTCAATGTAAAGGCCAAACAAAGTGAGGGAGAGTGGGCACCCCTGCTTGACCCCTATGTTGCTGCCGAAGCATTCAGACATGCCTTCTCTAGTTCTAATTTTTGCTCTAACACACTCATAGAGTTTGTGGACAGTTGCTCTAAACTCATAGGGAACCCCTAGTTCTTCCATCCTTTTCCAGAGTTTGTCTATGGGTACTGTGTCAAAAGCTTTTTAAAAATCCACAAAACAACAGTAAGCTTCCCCACCTTGGGTGTTCCAAGCTTTTTCAATCAAATGCCTAAGAGTAATACAGTGATCAATGGTAGAGTGCTTTGGTCTAAAACCACCCTGTCCCTCTACTCTTTTCCCTTCTTTTTCTGCCCAACTGTTGATTCTACGTTTGATCAAGCTCCCAAATAACTTTCCAAGAAGAGGGTTGACCATGATAGTACGATAGTTAGAGGGATTATTGATATCCCCACTCTTGAAGAGAGGGATAATGACACTAGTCGTCCACTCCACTAGAAATCCCCATTGCATGACTTCATTAAAAATTCTTTTGATGTGCGAGCAAGGTGTTCAACGCCCCACTTTAAGAATTCAGCTTGCAGCCCATCAATGTCTTGTGCTTTACCATTTGCTAATTTCTTTATACCCTGTTTGATCTCCTCATCCGAGAAGAGCTCGATTGACGTGCTAACACTGGGAGGGAGAGTTTCCTCATGTTCACGCTCATAAAGCATCTTTACATACTCTAACCATTGAGATTCTGTGATATTATTTTATGTATGTTTCTTCTCTTGTTGTAGCTCCCTCCAAAAACCTTTGGGATTGTGCTTGCCTAACTCTATTAGCTCCTTTCTTCTTAGTATAACAAATTTTTCTTTCTTGGCTTTTAACAATTTCACATATTTTTTCTTGTTTTCTTTGTTTGGCTCGCTCTCTTTGTATGATCTTTTTGCTGCTTTGCACTCTTCATCATACCAGGGGTTAGCCGGGAACGTGTTAGAGACTCCTTTTCGAGGCTTGGATTTCTTGCAAACATTTAGAGCCTTGTGGATCAAAGGGACCAACAAACCGCTGTCAATGTGATTCCTCGTGATATTGTTTTCCTTAAGCCCAACTTTGTTTTTGGTCATCTCAATGTGCTGCCCAAGGGCCGCAGTAAAGAGTTCCTGGTTTTTTTTATTCAAAATGATTTTACCATGCGGATTAGTTGTCCTAACCTTGTGTTGAGCTTTCCTTTCACTTTGCTTGTTTGTGAGAAAGCCAAACTTAACCAAGAGGGGCACATGGTCAGATTTCATCTCCATAGGGCATTCCCCTATAACAAACTCCAGTAACGTAGCAGTCGAATTTTTAGAGCAGATGACATAATCAACCACACTTTGACCATTGTAGGTTTTGCATGTAATACCTCCAGATCTTGGCCAAGCTCTTGTCCCGTTACATATAACCATGTCATACAAACTACAAAGTCCCAAAAGTTCAACACCGAAGTGTGTCACACTGCGTTTTCCATCTTGTGACATTCTTTTCCAAAGTTGGTCCCCACTCTCTTTTAGCCATAAGGGATTGTTATCCTCTCTATCTTCTCCTTCCATTTGAAGAGATTGATTGTTGGCCGTTCTAGCATTGAAGTCTCCTATTAAAATAATTTCCCCTGATGTGCTAAAAACAGAGATATCTTTTTTTAACGCTGCATACGGGTCTTCCCTATCCAAGTTTCTCTTTTTGTAGAACAATTGGGAGTTTGGTTGGTCACAGCGCCATGAATGTGTGATTGTATTTCATTTACAATCAAAACAAAAATTGTTCTATGAGATAATTCAGTTGAAGGAGGTGTTTGTTAGATTTCTTAATAATGTTTTAAGTTATAATTTAGAATGTTACAAGTAATGTTGTTATTAAATTAGAAGTTGGATTTCATATTTAAGGAGGATAAATATATAGGTTATTAGTTTTAGAGCGGGGATTATTGGAACCATTTAATTCTAATTTAAAATTAATTTTCAAATTATTGGTCAATTAAATGATATAGATTAGTGCGTCAATAAGAAAATATTAGGTTTTTACCAAGTAGAATAGTGAATTTTTTAACGAAAAAATAAAAAAGGTTATTTTGTGTCAGGTGATTGGCTAATTTTTTTTTCATGTTATTGTCTGCCTCATTTTGATCGAGGTTGGGCATTAACTTCTCCGCTAAGTTTGTACAATGAGGATTTTAATGTTGTATTTGTTTGTGTGATGTGGGTTGTTTGATTTGATGAAATTGCATTGAATGTCAGATTAATTCATCAAAGAGCATGGCAACGGATTATAAACAGTGAGAATTTTGTAGAAACTTGCTACTATTTGTTGGATGCATATGCACAGTGCTATAGATAGATTTCCATTTTGTGTTGTTCCCTCTGTTTGGAAGCTTGAGCAGACCACCGTCCGAAGGAGTGCACATGGAGAAGAAATCATGGGGTTACTTCCATTAAGGTAAGTGGTTGTTGATTGCAACCAATATCGTGGGTTTTTTTGCAGAAAAAATGTTGTGAGATTTTGTACTTTTCAAGCATTGTTTTGGGCATTTTTTCCATGCTAGGTTCTCTTTGTTTTTTTATTGGATTTTAACTTCTAATTTTGTCAACAGTTACCAAATCTCGTAGCCATGGTCTTCAAACCTAGTGTGATTTCAACTCGTGTTGGTGTTGGTGCCTACATGCAAGTTGAATATCAATTACATTATTATTTTTTGTATGTGTCCCCTGGGTTTTGTAAAAGTTACATAGGTATTTATCTAACTATTAAAATCATGATAGAATTCATGTTTTGCATTTTTGCTCGTTGTTTCTTTTCTTCATCTATATGTTGCTTAGGATCTGCTAGATGTTTTATAGTCGTGCAAAGATTAAAAGATGTGTGTCTTTCCAGCTCTCTGATTGAACCCTCCCCTATTCCCCAAAAGAGATAAAACCTATTCAATGGTTTCTTTTATTCACTGTGGATTTTGACATTTGTTGCTTCTTTGCTTTTCTTTCTAGCTATGTTGTTTGTTTATTGTATTTGCGACATTCCACATCTGTTTAACCTTCCCAAGAGATTTGTGTTATGTTTAAGTCGACTCATTAGTATTATGTTCACCAAGTTTACCCAAAATAGATGTCTAGTTCTCAAGATCTCAATCTTTGTATCTTTGCGATCAAACTTGCCTTTAGATTCCGATCGCTCCTTTGTGCAATAATCTGCCAAGTGTCACTTTTGTGTTTGTCCTAGGTCTTTGCCTTTGCACTGCATGCTTATCTGTTGTGGGAAATGAGTCATGTAAATGTTTAATAATAATCTATTACATTATAAATATGCTTGCTCTTTAAAATCTATAAAAGTCATGTTTAATTTATTATTAAGAAATGTTAATGTGTCATGAAAAATATTATGAATTATTTAATATTTTATTGATATATTTTAATACGGGTCAGAATGCTACACTCTTTATCAAATGGAATATTTGTAATTATTTTTAATTTTTTAAATAATTTTTATTTTATTGAAAAAAATCCTTTTATATTATATTTTTAAAAAATAAATATGTTACAAATATTAATTCTTCTGAATCAACATGTTGTATGACTATTTTCATTAAAATGATTCTGGAGTTAAAGATTTTGGTAGAATAAATAACTCTTAAACTTTAGAATTATGTTGAAGGAGTTTGATTATTAGTATACCAATACAAACAATGTGTTGAAAAACCCCATTAAAAATAAAATATATTTTTTGGTTAACTTTTAACATTGTCAAAACTAATAAATTATATATATTGTATATAATTATTAAATTACATATGTTATTCACATTTTCATGTAAATTTCATATAAAATGTAGCACGTCACTTTCCCTATTATATATGAGAAACAATTACATCTTGTCATAATTAGGGGTTCATTACGATAACTCTTGAAAAATTACATACACTTTTCATGTTTTAGCTTCAAATTAACATGTACCATAAAATATTAGTTGTGCTAAAGTATATTTTTTTAGAATGCTTAAAATAAAAACATGTATGCTAGATAAATAAAATGATTTTCCAATCAAACTTACTAAAACCAAATAAACTGCCACTAATATTGTATACAACAAAAATCTTCATATCACATACTATGGAAAATTAAAAAAATTCAACTACAAATAAGGGATTGGAAGGTTCACCCATTTTATCAATTTGATTAACAATTAACATTGACAAAAAAAAATTATCACTGTCTAGAACTTAGTTAGACCAAACCAAAGTAATATATTTAACACATTTTAATGATTACTAGAATTACATAAAAATATGTATGTCTTCTTCTGTTGACATTTTAATCAATATCATGCCATGTAGGTGAAATATTGAACACAGCTATCATTTTAAAATAGATTAAGCACCGTTGTAATTTCAAAAAATAAAAATAAAATCATAGTTTTGAAAAGAAAAGAAAACTTAGCATGCAACTGCTCTCTTTCTTTTCAATTATTTTTACATAAATAATCTGATTGCTTACATTTGGAAAGCTAGCTAATGCAATTTCAACGCAACTACTTTAATGCGTGTTGTAATCTTCTTTGCTTCAAGTTTATTAATATTTTGGACTTGTGTTTCTATAAGCTTGTTTATTTGTGAGATTTTCTATGTGTTCTTATGTTCTACTATGTATTTTATTTGATGTATTCTTTGGGAATAAGGTGAACGGAATATGTGTCTTCCATTTTGATATCATTTGGCTTCCATCTATAACAACTTCCTAAAAAAGTACTTATATTTCATTGATCGATTGCATTGAAATAAGAATATTAGATGTTGTGATCAATGATGTTATTCTTTCCAGTAATTAGTCATGATCTTGTTGCTTCTTCTGGTGTTTTTCGAAACCCAAATGCTACTCCATAAATGGATCCATGTTTCTTGGTTATTCTCATAGGTTACAACTGCAAGAAGAATAATGTTGTAAATGTTTTTTATATCCAAGATTAAATCTCTGTCACCTTGCTTTCTTTATCTCTGCTCAAATTTATACAACACATCTCTGCTAAACATTATCCAGAGTTTTTTTTTTACAAATTACTAACATATAAAAGTCTATTTTAGAAACATAAAAAATTAGACTTTTTTTTACAAATTAATAACATACAAAACTCTGTATTAGAAATATAAAACCTCAGTGTATGTATGGTAATATGGAGTTGAATAGATGATGATTTGTGATTTATAACAATTTTCAATCTTTGATGTTGGCACCAATTTTTCAGCGTTTGACAACAAAGTACAGTTTATGGCTTTTAATTATCATTTGGATTTTATAATTACCATGTTATTGTTTTTGATTCATTTATGTATGGTACTAGATAGTTTTTTTTTAATTAGAACGTCAATCTGAATGCTTACATTTGGAAAGCTAGCTAATGCAATTTCAGTGCATCTTCTTTAATGCATGTTGTAATCTTCCTTATTTCAAGTTTATCAATATTTTGGCCATGTTTTTCTATGAACTTGTTTATTTGTGATATTTTATACTTGTTCTTATGTTCTAGTGTCTATTTTATTTGGTGTGTAGCTTTGAAATCAAGATATATAATACAAATTTCTCATCAATTTACTTGGTTTTTGTTTAAGGAAATGTGTATATTTGTTTCGTTAATTTTTAGGAATTATTATGTAATTGTCATCAATCAGATATATAATATGTCATTTATTTTGCATTTGTATTGACTCATGTGTGCATGTTACCATATACACATGAGTTGAAGTCTAGGCAAAAAAACTAGAACTGTCCTGCCTAAAATAGAGTACTCCATTCCATTTGCACGTCCTCCCATGTCTATGCCTGTGATAAATCATCTCAAACGTAAATCTATTTTACATGCAAACTATGTACAATATTTGTATAAATCATTTATGCCAATCTGGATGCTTGCATTTAGAAATCCAACTAATGCAACATCAACATATCTACTTTAATGTGTGTTGTAATCTTCTTTGTTTCAAGTTTATCAATATTTTGTCCATGTATTTCTGCAAGCTTGTTTATTTGTGAGGTTTTCTACTTGTTCTTATGTTCTACTATGTATTTTATTTGACCGTATTCTCTGGGATTAAGGTGAACATAATTCATGTCTTCCATTTTGATGCCATTTGGCTTCCATCCGTAACAACTTCTTAAAAAGTACTTACATTTCATTGACTGATTGCATTGAAATAAGAATCTTAGATGTTGTGATCTATGATGTTATTCTTTGCAGTAACTAGTCATGATCTTGTTGCTTCTTCTTGTGTTTTTCAAAACCTAAATGTTGTTCCTCCATAAATGGATCCATGTTTCTTGATCATCCTCTTAGGTTACAACTATAGGACGAATAATACTATTTTTTTTTTAATCTCCAAGAGTAAATATTTGCCACCTTGCTTTCTTTATCTCTGCTCAAAGTTATACAATACATACCTGCTAAACATTATACAAAGTTTCTTTTTACAAATTACTAACATATAAAAGTCTATTTTAGAAACCAAAAAAATTTGACATCTTTTTACAAATTAGTAACATACAAAACTCTATATTAGAAACATAAAACCACATTATATGAATGGTAATATGGAGTTGAATAGATGGGGATTTATGATTTATAACAATTTTCTATCTTTGATGATAACACAAAATTTTCAAATTTTGACAACAAAGTAGAGTTTGTGGCTTTTAATTATCATTTGGATTTTATATTTACCATGTTATTTTATTTGATTCATTTATGTACGGTTCTACCTAGATTTATTTTTAATTAGAATGTCAATTTGAATGTTTGCATTTGGAAAGCTAGCTAATGCAATTTCAATGCATTTGCTTTGATGCGTGTTGTAATCTTCCTTATTTCAAGTTTCTATAAGCTTATTTATTTATGATATTTTCTACTTGTTCTTACATTCTATTGTGTATTCTATTTGGCATGTAGCTTTGGAATCAAGATATATAATACAAATTTATCATCAATTTACTTGGTTTCTATTTAAGGAACAATATGTACTTGTTTCATTAATTTGTAGAAATTGTTATGTTGTTGTCATCAACCAGATATATGCTATGACATTTACTTTGCAATTGCATTTATCCATGTGTGTATGTTTCCATATACACATGAGTTGACATCTAGGAAAAAAAACTACCCCTGCCCTACCTTAAATAGAGTACCATTCCATTTGTGCATCCTCCCATGTCTATGCCTATGATAAATCATCTTGACTGTAAATCTATTTTACATGTAGACTCTATACAATATCTGTATAAATCATTTCAAGAGTCCTCTCCTGTAGTCTAAAATATGCACACAACTGCACACTAGTGCTCCCCTCTAGCTTCCTTGGTGCCACAACATAAACCCTGAATTATTCTTGAGCCTACTTGTAATATCTTCCTAATAATTTTCAAAGATAAATAAATTAAATAAATTGTCTATCATGGGTCATAAACTATGTATTTTATTTTGCATGTAGCTTTAGAATCAAGATATATAATACAAATTTATCATCAATTTACTTGGTTTCTATTTAAGGAACTATGTGTATTTGTTTCATTAATTTATAGGAATTGTTACATTGTTGTCATCAACCAGATATATGATATGACATTTAATTTTCAATTGCATTGATTCATGTGTATATGTTTCCATATAGACACGAGTTGATGTGTAGGCAAAAAAAATACACCTGCCTTGCCTAAAACAGAGTAACGCATTCCATTTGTGCATCCTCCCATGATTATGGATGTGATAAATCATGTCAACCACGAATCTATTTTGTATGCAGAATTTGTGTAATATTTGTATAAATAATTTCAAGTGTTATCTCTTGCCAGTCCAAAATATGCACATAACCATAGTCCGGTGCTCTCCTTTGGCTGCCTTGGTGCCACAACATAGACCTTCAACTATTCTCGAGCATGCTTGTAATATCCTCCTAATAATTTTCAAAGATAAATAAATCAAATACATTGTCTGCAATGGGTCATAAGAAAAGGTACTTGATATTTTATAGCTGACAAGATGTCAAATTTGGGTCTTAGATGCCATTGAACATGGCTTTGATGATAAATATGACGGGCTTATAGACCCTATTTTGAATATTGTCTATCAATTTTATGGTTTGTGATAGCTTGTTAGTCTTCTCAAGCCTTGAGTATTATTCTTTCTGGAGAAGAGTTTAGTGATTGTGTTTATTAAGGGGGGTGTTTTTAGCATAAACTCATTTATAAATTAACTTTGCTTATTTAAACCATTGGATTATGTCTTTCATTGTATTTCCTTTTCAAAAGCTTTTCTGCTTGGTTTTAGTTCACTATTGCTTATGTTTATGGAGCTTTCTCTATAAGCTACAATTAATTTATAATCTTCTTTATTTCTTTGGTCCATTGTAAGTTTTGTCAAATTTCTTTTTGTTGTTTTGCACTCATTCCAAGAAATTGTTTGATAACTACTTTTTTTTTTTCAAGTCTACTTCTTTTGCATGTTCTTAAGACTTTTTGTATTAAGGGGGTTAATATATCGTTGTTTATTGGACAACTTTGCATATGATATACTATGATGTGCACCATGAATATATTCTTCAAGGGTTATTTTGAGTCATTCCTGATTCTTTGAAGTTATGAAAATTTTGATTTGTGGTTGGTTATTTTCTTTGTTGATTGTTTATTTGCATGGTTGATGTTCCATATATTGGTTTGTGATCTTATTTGAGCTTTGTTGGGCACTTCCTAGCTTTTAAGTCTATCAGTGTCTACCATATAAGTGAATCTCATTTAATATCTATAGAACCATTACCAAATTTTAAGTTGATAGTGTATCATGTGCAAGTGGTTTTCATTTATGTTTTATAGGGTGATTCCTAGATTAGAGTGTTATTAGAGCTAGTCAATTGCATATATGAATCTATGTTTTTGAATCCTGGGCAAAGAATAAACAAAAACATTGTTTATAAATCAACAAGTGTTTATAGTTGTGGGAACTGGTGTTCAATAAGTATTTTCCATGTTTAATATATTGGCTTTTGTAAAAAAATTAAAAAAAATAATAACTATAACATCTTGAGAATTCTTATCTTGGTCACTTGCTTAGCAGATGTCGAACAATGATTTGGTGAATATTGAAGAATGTTGTCAATGCATTAAAAAAAAAAATGGCAAATGGAGATGGCAACGACCAATTCATCTTTGTAGAGGAATATAGACCAGTGGTTAGAAATGGTTATGATAATACAGACATTGCTTTGGATAAAATAAAACCGTTTAGAACTTGTTCATTCAAATAAAATGTTGGCAATTGCCTATTTGATGCATTTCAAGTCTTCTTACATTTTTGATACACATCCACATAACTTCGTGTTGGAATTATAGAACATTTTCAAAGATGCTTTCAAAAGAATGATCAAGATGTACTAAGATCCTTGGAACTAGAATTAGATCCTCAAGAAATATATAGGTTGTACTGTGTTAATGATACTTCAACATATTTTGAACGGATGAAAGTTTCAACAGCTACATGCACGACAAAAAGAGAAAATGGTTTATGGGATGATAATTTTTACATAAAGTGGATTTTTAAATGGCTCAACATTTCCATTTGTGTCTGGTCTCTAACAAGGAAGAGAAAATATTTGCACTTTAATCAACATTTACATTTGCCTCATTATTTCATACTTTTTCATTATCAGAATCCAATGTATGGGCATTATGAACCATTATATTATAAAAAAATTAAACAATGATCAAGCTTATTCAAGACCATTATCTTTGTCTAGAACATGTACTATGGTTTCTCTCCAATGGGAAGCAAATGCTGAAAAATTATAACTAAACAGATTGACAAAAAAAATGGAGGAAACATCTAGTTGTGGCGATATCATATTCAATGTTTTTGCCATTTGATAGGAAAATAGTTTGACATATGATCTTTGCATCGTTATATGCACAATATTTTTACAATACCTTTGTTTCAGGGGACTTAAATGCATATGCTTGTTTGGAAACAAATCTGAAGGACATTATTATCAAAAACATACTGGCCATTACAAATTAGCAAGGATATATAATAAAACTGGTTTTTGTTTATGATAATAGTAGAATAGAAGGTGAAGATTTTGTTATACAATAGATTTCATATTTTTTAAAAATGACTATATGCCTATGGTCATCGGCCGGTCAACATATTGTCAAATCTACAAAATTGCTTTGGAACAAATGTCATACACAACATTAATTTTTTCAAAATAGACACAAATCATATACACTACGAACCATTGATGATGCAACAATAAGGTGGACAACATATCCAAGATTTTACTAGTCATGTAGATATAATGGCAAGAAAAAAAACATCTCTTCGAAAATTAAAAATTGCACATGGGAAGCACATGCAAAAGAAATTTGTCAAGAACCTTGTTAGAAAACCAGTACTAACTTTTAACAAAAAAATCATTGATACTCATGTACATTGTTGTTCCCAAAATCCGTCACTCATTTTTGGGGACAACATATCAACTATTTTGGTTCTACAGGCCAAAATTCTCTCTTCCCTTCTCAAAAAATGTTTGGAGTGCTCCAATTCTTCAATTATTCAACCTTTTTCAGCTAAGGGACTCACAGGTTCAACAGGTTCAATGACGTTAACAGGCGAGCTCTCACAAAGGAACAAGTTCCCAACACTTAGGCATTTCAAGGCTGGTTCAACGTCAAAGTTCAATCAAAAGACTTATCGGCGGGCTTCAAATAAAATATTGAACCATTGAACCATTGAACCCCACCTCCAAAGGTTCAAAGGTTCAACGGGTTCAAAGGTTCAACGACATCGGTAGACTTAAAGAGTTAAACGCTTCGGCAAGTTCAAATTTCAACCGCTTCGAAAAGTTCAACGGCTTCGAAGGACTCAACGAAAATAAGGCTTCAAAGAACAAAAGATTGAACCGTTGAACCTTGAAATAAAAGAGTTCAAAGTTAAAAGGTTCAACAAGCTCAATAAAGTTTGAGAGACTTAGAAGAACAAAGGATTCAAAGAGCTAAGATAGAAAGGTTGAACCGATTGAACCTTGAACCAAAATGGTTCAAAGTTCAAAGGTTCAACGAGTTTAATAGAAAAGAAAAGGATCCAGAAACTTTGAAGGACCAAAGGATTCTGAGAAAAAGAATGAACCGTTGAACTTTGAACCAAAATGGTTCAAAGTTCAAAGGTTCAATGAATTTCAAAGGTACAAGGAAGCTTCGAGCGAAGGAAGGAAGCGGAAGATTCCAGAGACAAGTTCGAAGAGATGGTTCAACCAAAGAGGAAAGAAAGTGATTGAACCAAGAAAGCGCTTAAACCAAGGAAGCGATTGAACCAAGGAGCCGAAATGGACCGTCTGAACCGTTGAACCATTGAACCAATGCACACCAAAGGTTCAAGGTTCAACATGGTTCAAGCGACCAAGTGACCAATGATGTCCCCATGGATGTCAAATTCAGGGTAATAAAATATTTTTTTATTTTCAAATATGGCATGGAACCTGAAGACAAAACTCAGTGAATAGCTGAAGAAAGAGCCTGTCGAAGGTAAGAAGATAGCCCGAGAGCTCAAAAAGCTATAGGGGATACTGAAATATCTACATGGGAGTTATTCCAGTAGGTGAAATAGTCCACCAAATAGACATCTGAGTGCGCAAACATTCAAAGGTGCAGCCTATTTTTCTCCCTTTGAATAAAGGCGAAGTGGATGGCTACACACATATCAGGAAGAGGACCAGGTGACCCATACTTCAAAAGGAGACATTTGAGATGAATTGACATGCCACAGTTAAGGTCGATTCCCTATTCCAGCATGGCCCTTTAATAGAACTGAAAATGCATTCAAGACATTGAATGCAGCATGGGCCATTTCATGATACAAAGCACCCAAGTCTTTTTTGGAGTGCTATATATTGTAATTTTTTATTTTATGCAAGAGAGATCTCTCTATTATAGAAGCAAAACTCTACCCAAATTGAAAGGCATTTTCTAAGACTTTGAGCTCAGATTGTTAATCATATTTCTTTATTTGAATGAGAAAACAAGTGACCTTTCAGACTTTGTGCTGGAATAGCTTGTGTTATTTAAGAAATTGTTCTTATGTCTATTTCTTAGAAGCATTCTTGTCCATTTAATTTAACGAGCAGAACTAATGGAAGTAATCAGGAAGGTGTCTTGAAGCTGACTGTGGAGAGACTTTGTGCTGCCATAATTGTCTTTAGTGTGTGTGTTTTCAGTTTATTTCTATGTAAAGGATCTTGGAATGACTTTGTGCCCCCATTGTCCTTCATATTTTACTCTTTGGCAGTTGATTTGGAGACTTTGTGCTACACCTCATTCTGTTGGTTATTGCACCTTGTTACATTTACTTATCATTACCAAATAGAATTCTTGTTGTTTGTTGTAGACCACTTCTGAAAGAAGAGAGGTGCCTTCAGTGTTTTCAGCATAATTCTCCTATGTCTGTGAACATCATCCTTGAAAAAGAGAGATGGATGGTGTTATCCTACACTAAGTGTTATTTTTAGCTTATTTATAGTATATTTACAATATATTAGTACCTCATAGTTATAGTGACCCTCCCCTTGATGAGAGGAGAGATTTGTCCCATCCTGATGTGGTAGACCCACATGTTTTGGCTAATAAATCTCTTTATGCTATGGTTGAAACACCTATTTTGCCCATCAATTAGCTGGTGACAAAATATTCACCCAATAGTTTTTAGCGACTCTACTAGGGACGTGTTATGCATTTTGAAGCCTCAAGCTTCAAATTGAAGCAGTTTCTATCCTTATCTTTTTCAGTTTTACACTCTGGCAGATCCACGATAAATGTGAAGCCAGAGATCTAAAGGTATTATTGACCCTGTATTTGAGTTGGTACAACAAAGTGATTTTGACCTATTTCCTTCTCCATCTCACCTTCAACGAACCAGGAGTTTTCCTCTTACAAAATTTAGGTCTCCATTACCAGGCAAAGCATCAATTTTTACTGTTAGCAGAGCTTTTTCAATACATACCCCTTGGAAATTTGTTATCCCTCCCTTTAGTAGTCAAATCATGGCAATTCAAGGCCCCTGGGGTAACTCTTTTGGTTTATTCAATCTAACTCCACCTCTACATGAGCTACCTCGCAGTTCAAGGAAGAATTTTCCTAAATTCTTTGGTGATGGGACAGTTCATCTTGATGAACATATTGCAACCTTCAGTATAGCTTTTGGTGTGATAGGCATGGAGTATGAGGATGTAGCAGTCAAGTTGTTTATGGAAACTTTACAAGGTGCTGCTGCAGATTGGTTCTATCTTTAGCAGGCCCAGACTGTGACTGACCGAAATACCCTCAAAGTCAAATTCGAAGCCAAGTTCAAGCCTGCAAAAGATGTGCATGTCTTGCTGGCCCAGCTCACACAAATGAAGAAAGAGCCTCATGAATCTATGAGGGACTTTATTGCCAAATTTGACAAGTTGAGGAATAGGATTCCTACAATTGCTCAGCCAAAAACTGAGAATCTCAAATGCTTCTTCATCAACTCTCAACTACCTGAAGTGAGTTTTCTGTTGAGACGTGCTAGCCACATAGACCTTGGTGTAGCACAGGATTTGGCCATTGAGGTGGAAGATGATCTCATCTTGGTAGGGAAGATAAGGAGAGATACTAACAAAGGTAAATCTTCTTCATCCTCTGAATATTCATCTAGAGGCACCACTGATTCAATGGTGCAAAAGCTGGCAAATGAGTTGCTAGCTCTCAGAAAGCAAATGGCGCAAATGATGTCTTTTGCTCCTTTGTATTGAGATATACCAAGAAGGACATTCTCCAATCAATCATATCAAGGCAACGCTACCAGAAATCAAGGGTAACCAAATTGTCTTCCTCCCCCACAGGGGAAGCTTGCCATTGAAGCAACACTAGCCAACTCAGCAATTAGATATCTCAAAATAGAATTTGATTTCTCCTTCCAGCCTGAGTTGAACCTAGAAGATGATGCTAATCTCTTCACAGAGGGAGAAAAAGAATTAGTTGGCGACTCTAACATTAGTTTCCTAAATTACCAGGATGAACCCAAAAGTAAAGGTGAAGCACTTGATGGATCATACACTGTATTCACTCGGTCTCAGAACCAGTCAGCCCAACAAACTGATAAAAAAAATAGAGGAGCGAACTCAACTAGTAGTTTCAATTGCTAAGCGGGGAACCACTCTGCGTTTTCAATCAAAAGACCCGGTGATCGCTAAAAAAGTAAGTACCTCAATACCCCTTCACCTTCAACTTCAATTTCGCAAATAAGTACCCCCCTCTTAAAAACCAAAAATATGAACTGCCTTCCCCTATTCCTAATTCATTTTAGACATTTGATATAATCAACCATGTCAAGAAAACCAAAATTCAAATGTTTGAATTTGAATTCTTGCAATCCAACCCTGAGCAATTGGATAAGTTAGTTCAGTGTGTAAAGAATAAAAACCATCCCTGCAGGACCAACTATTCTAAAGGTGACTCCCACATCCACTTGAAATAACCTTGTCATTACTCCTCTTTCTGTTCTCAGGAGGACATAACCATTTTATGTCTCCCTGCTGATAAATGGACACTAGTTGAACAATTGCATCATAGACTCAGGTGCATCTGACAATGTCATGCCTGCCAAAGTAGCAGAATCTCTTGGACTCACACTAACCAAGACCTTTGGGAGATGTTTCTCCATGGAGAACAAATAAGTGCCACTGTTGGGACAAATTAAGGATGCCCAATTTGCATTTGCTACAATCCTAGACAAGAGAATTAAGATGACAGTCCTGGTGGCCGACATCCCAGCCTCACACGACATTCTTCTTGGGCAAAATTTTTGCAAAGATGTTGGTGGTGAGTTAAGTATGGACATGTCTGAAGCAAGGGTCCCAGTCAAAGGCGTCATGCAGAGATTGCTCCCTGAGAAGGAGGCAAAATATGTTGTCACTCAAACATCAGCACTTGAAGCTCAAATTCTATTTGAGTCTTCAAGCGTGGGTAATTACTTCCTGACTACCGAGGATGTTCATATCTTAACTGATGAAACTTCTAAAAATGACAATCTAAAAATTGGTTCAGACAAGACAGCAAAAGACTTAATAAACCACAATGCAAACCCAGATGAATCCTCCCCTCTAAATGAAGAAAAATCTAAGGAAAGGTGAGTTTCTGATCATGTATGGATTTTCAAATTTGATGGCAGTTATTTTTCTACTGGCTTAGGAGTCAGGATTGTGTTGATATCTCCTCAAGGAGATATTTTTCCCTTTTCTTGTAAATTGTAGTTTAGCAACACTAACAATACTGCTGAATATGAATCACTGCTGCTCGGATTAAAGGTTGCTCAAGATAGGGGCATCAAACTCCTTCACACCAAAGGAGATGTTGAGCTGGTGGTTTGCCAGGTCAAGAACCTATACCAAACCAAAAATGAGAGATTGTGCCATTACTGTAATCTAGTTTGGGATCAAATTGAAAGCTTTGATGCTTTCAGCATCTCTGCAATACCCAAGAAATTCAATGACCGAGTTGATGCATTAGCTGTTTCGATGACTCTTTTTATTCTTCACCTAGATTTTAAGAGAGATAGGTACATTATTAAACTGGTCTTTTGACCAAGTGTGCCTGATAATGCCAATTATTGGCAAGTGTTCAATGGTGACGACCAAATCATCGCCTTTTTGAAACAAAAAGATAGCTTTGAACATCTTCACTTTGAAGGCAGTGAGCCTCAAAAACTTGAATCAGCCCCTGAAATAAGTTTAGATGCAGGTGAAGAATTTCTACAGCTAAAAGGGAATAAAATTCTCAAATGATTGGTTTCCCTTGAGAAACTGTTTGACAAACATGATAGGTTCATCAAATAGCAACAAATGGATTCAAGCTCCTCCCAGGAGCTTGATCAAATAAATTTGGATACCAAGGAAAATCTCAAGATGGTAAACATTGGGAAGTGCTGCACTCTAAAGGAGAAACTCAAATTTACTGACTTGCTTTGCCATTACATGAATGTTTTGGCGTACTCCTATGATGATCTGAAGTCACTCAGCCCTGAAGAAATTCACCATGAAATTCCTCTCAAGAGTGATTCGGTGCCTTACAAGCAAAAACCTTGGCAGTATAATCCAAATATATCAAGTACTATTCTATCTGAAATACAAAAAATATTAAACGCTAGAATAATTTTCCCAATCCATCATTCCACATGGATTGCAAACATAGTTCCTGTGAGAAAAAAGAATGGCAAAATTTACCTCTGCATGGATTTTAGGAATTTGAATCAATCCTCCCTAAAGGATAATTACCCTCTGCCCATCATGGATCAAGTCCATTAGATGGTGACTGGTTCAGAGATGTTATCAATGCTGGACGGCTTCTCAGGGTAAAATCAAGTGGAAGTTGGTAAAGCAGACCAACATAAGACTGCCTTTACCACACCTTGGGGCACCTTTACGTATTGAAGGATGCCATTTGGCCTGATAAATGATGGTGCCACTTTTCAGAAAGCAATGGACCTTGCTTTCAAAGATGAAATGGGTAAGTTTATTGTGGTGTACCTTGATCATTTAATAGTCTTTTTCAAGCATCGTCCTGATCATGTGCACCATTTGCAACAAGTGCTAGAACGATGTCGCCAAAATGGCATTTCTCTAAATCCCAAGAAGTCTATTTTTGGGGTAACAGAAGGGAAACTTCTCAAAAACATTGTATCTCAAGGAGGCATAAAGATTGACTCAGAAAGAGTCAAATCCATTCAAGAGCTTACTCTGCCTACAAGTAAGACTGCAGTTCATTCTTTTTTCGAAAAAGTGAATTTTTTATAAAGGTCCATTCCTGAGTTCACTGAGAAGACTCGCCACATTGTGGACATGATGAAGGGAAAGGCCACTTTCAGCTAGACCGAAGAAGGCAAATTGGCATTTTGAGACATCAAGACAGCTATTGCCCATGCCCCAATTTTGGTTTGTCCAGATTACACCAAAGGCTTCATAATGTACAATTATGCTTCCAAACACACACTTTCAACAATTCTGGTTCAACAGAACCAAAAAGGTGTGGAATCTCTCATATCCTTCATGAGCTGTCCTCTCAAATCTCATGAACTAAAATATTCAAATCTGGAGAAGCATGCTTATGCAGTGGTAAAAGCAGTAAAACACTTCCATTTTTACATCCTAAATTCACACACTATTGCCCTGGTTTCTGATACCACAGTCAAATCCATATTAACTCAGCAGGAGTTTGGAACCAAAAGGGGTAATTAGATTGCTAAAATCTAAGAGTTTGATCTTGTTATCAAACCAATGAAGCTTGTGCGAGGAATGGGTCTCTACCAATTGATTGTTGATATTAGACCAAAATAAATAGGGCATGAAGAAGCATAAATTGAAGACACGCCAACAGTCCTCTTCGTCTCCACCATGAATGAGTGGTATTCGAATATTGCTCATTTCCTTACTTCTGGTGAGTGTCCTACTCACCTGTCTCGTAAAAAAAATAGGACTGTCAAGTGAAAAGTTGTCAATTTTGTCCTATGGGACAACGGCCTATATAAGAGAAACCTCGATGGAGTGTTCATTTATTGCGTGGATAAACAACAGTAGAACCAAATTTTGGAGTCCTTCCATAATCTGGCCTGTGGAGGATATTTTTTTGCACCTTTAACTGCCTATAAGATTCTACGAGCCAAGTATTACTGGCCTACTCTGTTTCAAGATGCATACAAATAGGTATGAAAATGTGAACTGTGCCAACAGTTCATTGGAAGACCTAAGTTAGCTATTTTGCCTCTTAAGCTAGTGGTAATAGAAGAGCCATTTCAGCAATAGGGAATCGATTTCATTGGTGTTGTAAAATTGTCTTCAAGCGTTGGACATGATTATGTCCTCACAGCCACATATTGCTTCACCAAATGGGTGGAAGCTATTCTAGGCAAGCATGCTACTTCAGAAGTAGTATGCAATTTCCTCAAGGAAAACATCATTTTCAGGTTTGGGGTCCCAACCAAGATTGTGAAAGACAATGCAGCCTATTTTTCTTCCCATGAGATTACTCAGTTCTATTTTTATTATGGGATTACGCTCTCCCACTCTGATTATTTTTCACAAGAGAATGGCCAAGCAGAATCAAGCAACAAGAATCTGGTAACCATCATCAGGAAGCTGGTGAATGACAACCAACGAACATGGCATAAAGCATTGGTTGATGCTTTATGGGCAAATATAATTACACCCAAGAGGGCAAGAGGTATGTCACCATTCAAACTTTTTTATGGTCTCAACGCAGAGATACCAATCACCCTGAGATTTCCAGCATTAAAATTGGCAAAGGCGGTCGAAGATCAGACATATGAAAGCTCCATCGACAAAAGGATCATGTGCCTAACTGAGTTGGATGAGCAACGAACTATGGTGGTGGACCGAATCACTACGCATCAAAGTCTGGTGAAGAATCTCTTTGACCAGAAAGCAAAAACCCATGATTTTCAGATTAGAGATCAAGTTCTGTTATGGGACAAGAGAAGAGAATCAAAAGGAATGCATGAGAAATTTGATTCCCTATGGAGAGGCCCATTTGCTATTCATCAGCTCAATGGTGAAAATAGTTTCCTACTAAAATATCAAGACGACACGCCCTTTTCTCTGCCTCACAATGGGTAGCATGTAAAGCACTTCAATTCTTGAAGTATTAGATAAGATCATTTGTACATATGTATAATTTTTGTATAGTCTTTATTTTTGTTTTGCATTGTTCATTTTTATTTTTTGGTGCCTTTCTTTTTAGGTAGCATGACTTTGTAGCCTAATGGCATACTTAAAGGCACTAGAGATTCTAGATTCTACTCCCTTCGATTGTTTTTACAATCGATGGAAGTTCCCCAACTGGAGCCAACTGTTGTTCTCAAAATCTGTCACTCATTTATGGGAACAAAATATCAACTATTTTGGTCCTGCAGGCCAAAATTCTCTCTTCCCTTCTCAAAAAATGTTTGGAGTGCTCCAATTTTTCAAATATTCAAGCTTTTTCAACTAAAAGACTTGTAGGTTCAATAGGTTCAATGACTTCAACAGGTGAGCTCTCACAAAGGAACAAGTTCCCAACACTTAGGCATTTCAAGGCTGGTTCAACGCTGAAGTTCAATCAAAAGACTTATCGGTGGGCTTCAAACAAAAGATTGAATCATTGAACCATTGAACCCCACCTCCAAAGGTTCAAAGGTTTAATAGGTTCAAAGGTTCAATGACATCGGTAGACTTAAAGAGTTAAGCGCTTCGGCAAGTTTAAAGTTCAACCACTTCAGAAAGTTCAACGGCTTCGAAGGACTCAATGAAAAGAAGGCTTCAAAGAATAAAAGATTGAACCATTGAACCTTGAACCAAAAGAGTTCAAAGTTCAAAGGTTGAACGAGTCCAATAAAGTTTGAGAGACTTAGAAGAACAAAGGATTCGAAGAGCTAAGATGGAAAGGTTGAACCGATTGAACCTTGAACCAAAATGGTTCAAAGTTCAAAGGTTCAACGAGTTCAACAGAAAAGAAAAGGATCCAGAAACTTCGAAGGACCAAAAGATTCTGAGAAAAAGAATGAACCATTGAACTTTGAACCAAAATGGCTCAAAGTTCAAATGTTCAAAGGTTCAAAGAAGCTTCGAGCGAAGGAAGGAAGCGGAAGATTCCAGAGACAAGTTTGAAGAGATGGTTCAACTGAAGAGGAAAGAAAGCGATTGAACCAAGAAAGCGATTGAACCAAGGAGCTGAAATGGACTATCTAAATTGTTGAACCATTAAACCAATGCACACCAAAGGTTCAAGGTTTAACGTGGTTTAAGCAACCAAGTGACCAATGACGTCCTTGTGGATGTCAAATTCAAGGTAATAAAATGTCTATTTATTTTCAAATATGGCACAGAAGCTAAAGACAAAACTCAAAAAATAGCAGAAGAAAGAGCTGAAAGAGCCTATCAAAGGTAAGAAGATAGCTCGAGAGCTCAAAAAGCTATAGGGGATACTAAAATATCTACAGGGGAGTTATTCCAGTAGGTGAAACAGTCCACCAAGTAGACATCTAAGTGCACAAACATTCAAAGGCGTGGCCTATTTTTCTCCCTTTGAATAAACATGAAGTGGACAGTTACGCACAAATCAGGAAGATGACTAGGCGGCCCATACTTCAAAAAGAGACATTTGAGATGAATTGGCATGCTGCAGTTAAGGTTGATGCCCTGTTCCAGCATGGCCCCTTGACAGAACTGAAAATGCATTCAAGGTATTGAATGCAACATGGACCATTCCATGAAACAAAGTGCCCAAGTCTTTCTTAGAGCGCTATATATTGTAATCTCTTATTTTATGCAAGAGAGATCTCTCTGTTATAGAAGCAAAACTCTGCCCAAATTGAAAGGCATTTCCTGAGACTTTGAGCTCAGATTGTTAATCATATTTATTTAGTTGAATGAGAAAATAAATGACCTTTCAAACCTTATGCTAGAGTAGCTTGTGTTATTTAAAAAATTGTTCTTATGTCTATTTCCAAGAAGCATTCTTGTCTATTTAATTTAAAAAGCAGAACTAGTGGAAGTAATCAGGAAGGTGTCCTGAAGCTGACTATGGAGAGACTTTGTGCTGCCACAATTGTCTTTAATATGTGTGTTTTCAGTTTATTTCTGTGTAAAGGATCGTGGAATGACTTTGTGCCCCCATTGTCCTTTGTATTTCATTCTTTGGCAGTTGAGGTGGAGACTTTGTGCTACACCTCATTCTGCTGGTTATTGCACCCTGTTACGTTTAATTATCATTACTAGAAAGAATTTTTGCTATTTGTTGCGGACCACTTCTGAAAGAAGAGAAGTGTCTTCAGTGTTTTCACCAGAATTCTCTTATGTCTGTGAACATCATCTCTGAAAAAAGAGAGATGGATGGTGTTATCCTACCCTGAGTGTTATTTTTATCTTATTTATAGTATATTTACAATATATTAGTACCTCATTGTTATAGGGAACCTCCCCTTGATGAGAGGAGAGATTTGTCCCATCCTGATGTGGTAGACCCACACGTTTTAGCCAATAAATATCCTTATGCTGTGGTTGAAACACCTATTTTGCCCATCAATTAGTTGGCGACAAAATATTCACCCAACATACATGTTTGTTACATTTGTAAACAAGTACATTTTAAATATAGTGTAATGCTTTTAAATCAAGTTGAAGCAGACACATGGAAAAAATTGGTGGAAAATAATAAAGTAATTTGTAAAAAAAATGCACAACTTGCAATCAATCATTAAAAAGAGGAGTGCTTCCCAGATTTTTAACATCTATAAACATCAGGGAAAATAAATAGTTAAAGATTGTGCTTAAGCTATCAGATCTTGAAGAAAGGCTTGTTCCATTGAGACTAGCATTTGTAAAGATAAAAAAATTGGGCTATAAAAAACCTTAGATCAGGCTAAAAGATCCCATTATCAATGTCCCATCAAATATCACTAAAAATTAAAAAACATTGTTGAGATCTATAAACGAAGAAACAATAATTGTTGTGGCTCTAAAAAAGTGATTGGAATACAAAAATGCATATCAACAAAGAGTTGTTTGGCCACAACTTATTTTGAAAGCATTGGAAGAGCTATGTATAATAAAACTATACATTGCCTAAAATGTCCAAATCAACCTAGAATGGAAGCCATTATTGAGTTCTATTGTGGAAGACAATTCAAGTAGTAATAATTTTTTGAGTGAATCTAGATCCAATATAAACAACAAAGCAAACATGTCTTCTGATTCAGAATAAATTGATTCTAATGATACATTGGTATATGGTTTTATAGACTTGAGATCTATTGCTATGTTGCAAAATAAGATGATTGTAATAGCACCAACAGAAGACAATCACTCACTCAAAAATTTCAAAGACAAAGACACTAAAGAAATGAATTTTCCAAATCTTTTTTTTTGGAGACCCTCGTGGTGAAGATATCATCACAGAATTTACATATAAAAAAATTTCACAATGGGAACTATTGCATATCAATCATCGATTTGCATATCATTTGACTAACTTATTTTTAAAAGTAATAAAAATAATTATAGATCAAGTCGGAAAGATAATGTGGGTCCAGATTAGAAAAACCTAGTTAAAAGACAAAAAGCTTTTGGCAAAAGATGTCAAATACAAGTTAAATTTAGAATGAATATTAAAATTAAAAATTGGGTATGTAGACTTCAAAAAGATACATATTTCACCTAATTACATGCAAGGTTTGAAAAAAATGTATTTGCCATGATGCAACAATTAGGGCCACCAACATTTTGCTTGTAACAACCTTGTTGGTGTCAACTAGAAGTACGTGATTTAAAAAAAAAATTAAACACATACCAAAAATAAATTACACCACGAGAATCTATAGACACCATATAAAATACTTAAAGTGTGATAATAGTAAACAAGCATATTACATCACATATCACTGATCTCTAATATTATGAGAGCACAGCATAATGCAAATATAGAAAGTAATTATATTAACTTAGCCACGATTGATGCAATTCTACAACCATCATTGTCAATGTACAATAATAAGTAATTACAACTCTTCATGAAAATATTCAATAATAAGTACAATTTAAGACAATGTACACATAAAATACATAGCTTCTCCGAAGCATAGTTCTTGAACTCAAGTATTTGTGACAATCTCAATTATCCTCTCAATAATTAGTACTATTATGGGGAGGAACAACATCATCTGAACATTTTTCTACACTAACCACAGATCAACGATCCCCCACACTAATCCCATCAGGAAATGTCCCTCCCTTCACAGATGGATAGATAGTGACAGTGCAAGAATTCAGAGAGACAAACAAGTACATGTGTGATGTATGCTTTATAAACTAAACATATAGTGTATCATAAAAAATTGGTCTATTGCAATATATCGCACAAACATGTAAATCATACTTATGAAATGATAATGTCTCATTAAACATATTTTATCCCAAATTTTTATGAATAATAAATAACAATGATCTATAGATCAATCAAATTCATACATATCACTTGATCAAACTGCTTTCATCTGTCATTGTGATACTAATAAACTAGTAAAATCCATCTCACTTCTTACTCTATATCAACAATACAGATTGGTCAAATATAATTCAACCATAAGATTTATCTAATTTACATCCTATAAGCAAACACATCATATAACATGTTAAACATATGAGTAATCAAAACAAATATTTATTCCATCAAATGTATGAATGAATCTTATATTATTTTCTATCCCATACTAGAAATAATAACTACAATTTATATCATACAGATAAATACACATTTAACTACAAATTTTCACTATCATAATTAGTTTTTAAACATACTACACTCTATGATAACCCATATTATCATATTCTAGTATTTTAAGATATAACTACTAATTTTTTACAATCAATCAGATAAAGTAGTCTTAAATATATGGAAACATAAGATTCTATTCAAATAACTAGATATAATGCAATAAGTCACAGTTCCTACAAAACATAATAATATACTTTCATAGCATTCGTTAAACTCTTAAGGTTGTATGCATGCATACATAAAGTCTTATTAACTGTCACAAAACATACTATTCATTGTAATAACCAACACACATACATTTAATTAGTTAAATGTAAATATGAGTCTAGATGTAACAATTACAATATGTACCACTCGGGTACGACATACATTTATACTGTAGTAATATAATGACGTAAGTTATAGTTCTTACGGAACACAATAATATACTTTCATAGCATTCTTTAAATTCTTAAGATTGTATGCATGTATACATAAAGTCCTACTAATTATCACAAAATATATTATTTATTATAATAACCAACTTGCATACATTTAATTAGTTAAATGTAGATGTGAGTCTAGACATAATAATTACAGTATGTACCATCTGAGTATAACTTATATTTATACTGTAGTAATATATGATATTCCATATTATCATAGTTCACAACTACATAAAAACACATAATCAAACTTACAATTTCAAGAATCACATGACCCACATACATTATAAAAATCAAGAAAGTACATGATTATACCACCTAGATATACCCTAAGTTTAAACTGCTTACCAACATTCAAAGCAACATAACTTATAAGCATACATCATGATACACTATTAAATGCTAGATATAACCAAGAATTTATACATATTAACACTATCATAACATGTACTACACATAATTATAAAATAGTGAATAAATATAACTAATAATCAATCAATCATTTGTAGAGAAATAGAGAACTCATAAACCTATTATAACATTCATTTAAACATCTCATTCTATTTTCTAAAAAAATAATTTGATATAGTTATAGTTTTGGTCCTTCGAATACCTGATAATTAGATATAATCATACTTCTATCTATGAACTTAGACTTATGATGCAACACATCTATTTTTATTATGTACTTATATTGCATACTTAAATCTATGCGTAGCTATAACAAAATAAGAATCAACACATACAAAACATAAGATAATCCAAACTAACATTTGTTATATGTTTGCAGGATTTGAATACCCACATTCTTTAATTTAATTATATGTAATTTTTAACATAGTTCATAATCTATGTGTAAAATTATAACCATAAGAATACACCCCTATGAATATACATATACACCCATATTTCTTATTAAGCATTTTGTAATTTGGCTTAATGTTACATTCACATCTTGTGTTATGATTCTCAAATTATGTGATAAATAAATCTTCATATTGAAACAAGGACCACATTGGGTTCTCCATTTTATCCCATGCCTCATTAAACCCTCTAAAGAAAAATTGACCAAACATAACACCTACATTTGTTAGTATTTTTAAGATGGTTTTCGTGAGATTATTCAACCATTTAATATTAAAAAGGTTGAATATGTTTAAAAATATCAAAATTATTCTTAATCAATTTTGAAACTTCTATATAAGTCTAAAAATACTAGGTTCAAAGTTCACGAACTTAAACCCGCATAACAAAAACTATCTTCTTTTTATTACTATATACAAATTTGGCTATTATTGAAGTCTATAAGTGATTTGACCCAATAATATAAACAACCATGGTCCTAATTTTTTCAAAATATTTTCCTTGATTAGTATTTACACTAAATACCATGCTTAAATAAAGCCTTAATTTAAATAATCCTTAATTCACATAGAAATAACACATGGAGGCTAAAGCACTACAGACTCAATAGTCTATTTTTTTTAAAGAAAGGGAAAGTTATATTCCTACAAAGCATCGACTCATCTTTATGGACTTATAACAACTAGTATATCAGTCATAATCTCAGCTACTGTTCCCCAATAACCATCCTTAACCATAACATAAAGCGGTGCCAATAATTCAAGTTAATAATTACTCATTATTGTAGAGTGTGGTGATGCCACTATTGACATTTCCTACCCTTAAAATAATGATGCCTTAATATGTTTTATTACACCAATGGGATTAAAGTAAATCAACCCCATATAATAATATTCATTATGGAAGATTTCAACGATTTCAAAAATAACACAGGCTGGAAATAAAATATCAGGCTGAAAATGGTGACATCACTATGCAAAGAAAAAGGCTATATGCAACGACTCAATCACATAAAATAAATTCTATAAAAAGGAGGTTTAGTGCCTCACTGAGAAATACATAGGCTGCTAATTTGATATTCGGTGACGTCATTATAATACTCAAGTTTTAAGTTCAAAATACAATGACCCCTCAGAGTTAAATACTATGGTGACACCACTTGCTACCTCCAAACTGACATAAACAACATTAATAATTGTAATGCCTAGTTGGTTTTCTTCTTACGATTTGATCTCTTTTTATAATGCTTTGAAGGATATCCTGCATAGTCTCCTACATAAATAGCATTGTTAATCACTTGTCCAATGGAGGCGTAATAACAAATATATCTCTCAAAATATCTCTTCCACAGGGTTTTTCTTACATGAGACATAAAACATCAAGAATTATCAATGTAAGACAAACCTCACCAAATATTTAGGCATTTGTGGCATCAGAAAATGATATTACAAGCAAGAATCTTCTACATATATCGAAATGCAGATACAGTTCTTTCAGACCAAAACATGAAAATATCTCAAAAAAATTAGATACATTAATATAAAGATGCATTCTAGGGTGCTCTCAATGAAAAGATCTAATCGACCAATTTTATAAAACCTTTTTCATTTAAAAGCATTGGTGGGTTTCCTATTTCATATTTTCTCTTAATGAGGCTAAAAGGTTCGCATAGCCATAACATGGAAAATAGATAATTTTAAAGGATTTTTTTTTATTGGTTGTACCCATTTCATTTTGAAAAACAACCAACAATTCTAGATGGTTAAGCTAAGGAAGAAAAGATAATCACATACTTGATCACATGGGTAATATGAAGACATCCAATCCCTTATGTTCTAAGTTGAACAATTATGGCAAGGTCGATCAACTAGTCATAGCATTAGAATACTATAAACAATCTATGCAGGATTATTTTCTACTCTAAGTTCAAGTATTTAACTAGTAGAAATAATAACAATTCTCTCCCTAAGGTGACTCAATATATCGTTATGATTTACAAATTTTATTCCAAAACATTCACACACCAAAATAAAAAATGCTAACCCCACAAACATACAAATGAAATCATAGTTTTAATGACACAGCCTACACAGCAGCCTATATAAGTCTTAATCTCATTTTTTCTCTTTCCAACGCCCCTTCTATATCTTCTTCTGTTTATGCTCCCTCTTTCTTTCTCTTAATTATTTTTATTCCAAAACACTTATGATATTCCTTTCCATAACCACACAGGTTAAAAAGGGTGTAGTCCTCTTTGCTTTAAGGATTTTTTTTTTTTTTAAAAAGTTATTTCTAATATATTCGATTCTCTAAATTTAGTCTTTACTTTTCCTTTTATTCTTTATTATCTTTTTCCTTTTTCCATGAAAGATTTTCTTTTTATCTATTTTAACATAAAATAGAGAAAATACATAATTTTATTAAATTAATTAACATCTAGAACATTATAGCAATTTAAATGACAATTTCATAAATTATTAATAATCTAATTTTTTTAATTTGTTAATAATATTTTCACTAGTGTAAATGATAAAATATACCAATTTATTAAGCTATTAAACTATACTAGTAAACCATAGAAATTGACTTTTCAAGGCAAGTAGAAACAAACACACCATGTGCAAACTATTTTTAATGTGTTTACTGTGGTGTGTGTAATATTTTTGCTAATTTTTTGTCATCCTCCTATGTCTCCATTTATGTCACCTTCTTAAATGATGCTCTCCCTTTGGCATGCTCTGAGAAATGAGTTCTTTTACGTCAATATCACAATAAATTAAGTAGTTAGATCATAACAGTCATGATATATATTCATCATAAAATATAATTGAAATGACAATTCAACATGATTATAAAGTAAACATATACTTACAACTAATTCATAAGAATGTGATCATGTAATCTAAGTAATATCTTATTATCCCATAACAACATATATCTCAAAGCTTAGTCAAAATATAACCAAATCAAATGTGTCAACTATAAATATCCATGGATAGTCAAATAGTTTGCTTAGCGAGGAATTAGGATGTAACATCCTTCCCCTCTAAAGCTAATCATCATCTTGGATGACTCTTATCAAATATAAATTTTGAATTAAAAATATTATTCAACAGAGAAATAAATCAATAAAAAGTATCAAATCAAGTAAATAAATATGCAATTATTTGTAGAACTCACTAAAATTCCCTTGAATTACACTATTCTCAGAGTATTAATCCCATAATACCTTGATCTGAGACATCTATCTATTATGCAAACATGATTTGTGAGTATTACTTACTCTGATTGATTTTGTCATGACCACCATGGGGTCTAGAACTATCAAGATAAGCCTATATATTATAGGATTGACCACTTCTGTTACAATGAAGGGTCCCACATATCTCAATAAAAGTTTCACTAACTTCCCAAGAGCACATAAGATCATCATACAAGCCAAAATGAATGACCACAGAGAGTTACATAAAATCTTCCAGCCCCTCTACATATCTATTTAACTTAGAGAGTGTTTTGCTCATTTTGGAGAAAAGTAGTTAAGGAACCTAGAAAGAATGATGTGTATACGTTAATACTATTGCTACCCCATGCAACTCTTGATAAGTATAACATGTCAATGTTGTCACTACTCTACGGAGCTCCTAACAAGTATGACAATGAATAAGAACTAAAAATACTACACTTTTAATATATACAAAATTAAGGAATAAATATTCTACTATATACATACATATGGCCATATGATTGAATTTGACAAGTCTGTCTATCAATCCTAGATTCGACACGTCCATCTATCAAATTTAAACTCAGTAACTACTGAGTCAAGACTAACTAGGATCCACTCCTAATGCTTCGTGCTCACGTTCCTAATTCACCACTCTTCCCTTAGGTCTCCATGACCTAATGATCTTCAAAAAGTGCACAATGCCTAATGAATCATAATTATATACTAATAGATCATAGAAAATAATAATATATGTTAAATAATTCTAGATGTATCAACATACATACAAGAGAAATCATACAATTAGTCTATAATTGTATTAAGTTTCTTCTAGCTAAACATAATTAGTATCATATTTCCCAAATTAATAATATAGTGTTATATTCATAGTTAAGAGGAAATAATGTTAAAATTAACATAACATACAAAGGTCAAGGATCACACTTTCCTTTCAACCTTATAAGGGAACAAAAAAGACAATATCTCCCTACTTGCTCTGCTATAATGCTAGAAATTAAAAGTTTATTTCAACCCCTAGATTGACAAGATGTTCTGCACATCCTATACCCTACTCGCTTCTAGAGAAAAGTATAAAAATAACTCTTGAAAATAATGTGTTTTAAGCTAAAAAGAGAACAATATCAATCTAATCAAGGGTGAATAATAACATAATAATTATAATCAATTTATAGTTCTTAATCTAGAATTTAATATATAATTCAAGGTTTGCCACTCCACAGAGTCTAAAATCGTAAGTTAGATAAAGTAGTGACCCTAAAGAGTCACAAGTGAAAAGTAGAGAACTATTATCTCAAAAAACTCCTACATACCCTCACAAGGTAAAAATAAAACACCACAAGTCAATGTTTCCAAATTACTACCTACTTATCAAATCTGTAAGTATAGTATCACAATCTATTTCCAAAACCAGGAGAGAAATATACTAACCATAAAGATGTATCAATTCATCCAATCCTACAAATTCTCTCTCAACAAGAAATAGAATACATTCTCCCACAAAATTCAAGGGAATATGGTCAAACAAAATTTCAAAAACAAGTTTCGAACATCATTGGCAACCATTGAGAAATGTGCTTAAATAATTGCATTTGAAGTATAAAAAAACTAGATTCTAGATTTGACAAATGCAATGAAACTGAAGATGCTTCATTTCTTACAAAAAAGATATAGTTACATGTACACGTTGTTATAGACATCACATCAATGATTTACAACAAATACTTTGCAATGGTGAAAAGTTTCTAAAGAATATCATGGATTATTTCTACATAACAAAATTCTAACAAAGAGGAAATACTCAAGATCATTACTTGGTATGGGTGCATAATGCACTGATATATGGCAAAGACAAGAACTTAATGATTACAAATTTTATAGATACATACTTTGTGATACTAATATATAGGAGGATGATGTAGAAAAATTTCATATATATCATCACACTAAAAGCTGTAGAAACATAAATGATAAAAATTATAGATACAATTTCCATCAAATGCCAATGCAACAAACAACAATACTTGAACCATCTGAAAAAATAGAAGAACTTGCAATTGTAAAACTAAAAGGCATTTACTTATTGCCAAGTAGAAAATAATACCCTATTTCTGACAACTTCAATACTTTCTTGCAAGCCATACATATGTCTGAGTCTTAGTACATAACAATAATATAGGCCACAATTAAATAACCTACCATTTTCCTTATCCATACACTATCACAAGTATGGAGTAATAGATTTACAAGAAACATGTCTTATATATGGCAAGCGAATATAGATGCACAGTTTGTTTCAAATGTTTATGTTGTAGAAACATATTAAAGCTCATATATGACAAAAGTAAATTCAAAAACCACACATTCTTTTCAACAAATACAAAAGCAACATGAAACAATGAATATAGATGCTATTCAGATGTTACATAGGCTAGGAAATACAATGCTGAAATATCAACAAATGTCTGCATAACAAGCCATTCACTTGGTGTTATCTTTTCTATTGAACCATTGTTCAAGGACATGCACTTTGTAAACACATCCAGTCTTGATGAACAAACATTTATCTTAAAACCTTTAATTCTTGTTAGACATGAACCAAATGATTATGAAAATGTAAAATGTCCATCTCTTATAGACTTACATTGTGCGTCCTACAACCATCAATGATATTTGCTTAGCTGAATTTATTTCTGGCTACTATAAAAATGAAAATCCATTGAAAATAAAGAAGACTCATGTTATACACTTTGTTAATTATAAAAAACATAATGATATTGAAAACTATTTTGTTAACACCTATTATTGTATGTGTCATTCTAGAATAACGAAAATAGTTTAAAGCAAGGGTTTGAAACATGGAAAGAAGCATACAACTCACAGGTGAATATCATAAAAAAATAATGAATCCAAGTTCAATTATGACATAAATCCTTCTTGGAGAAGCATAGAACATGCTGCTCACTGAGTAGAGATTGATACTATAAACACATCTAAAGTTAGCTTCTATACACGTGAAACAAAAGACATAGAGGAAGAATATGATTTACATATGGACTTTTCGGTGGTGAACTTTGTTTTAAGTCACCAAAGTAAAAAACCATTTGAGTTTGTCTAGAATCCATACATCTCTAACAATGCTAACTACTACAAACATAGATGTATGTTAAATGAAGAGCAACAAGCAATTATTAAAGACATTTGTTGTAAAACATGCAAAAAACAAAAATAAGGCATCGTATTTATTCTTATCAAGAGGTGCAAGAATAGGAAGACTTTCACAACAAAATTTATATATTAAATGTTGATACATATTTATTCTCATTATATTGACAATGATCCATGCCAGCCAAAAGACCTTGTTTTTGCATACATAGGGAAAGTTGCGTGTAATGCAAGCGAAGTGACATGCATTCAAATTTTTTGTTGACATTTAATAAGTCATTAATTTATTCCATTAAACAATGAAAGATTGGATGCATTATTTAAACATTACAACCAATTACAAATAGTACTAATAGATGAAACCTCATTTCTAGGAGCAAGAATGTTATATTACATTGACAGATGATTTCATGACATAATGCAACTTCGAACTTGCACTTTAAAAAATTTGGCATGATCTTTTCCAGACACTTCTATCAAGTTCATCCTGTAAATGAATGTTTAATTTTTGAGCATCCAAAAATTAACAATAAACTAATTCCATATTCTTTTTGGCAAGAAAATGTAAAATTTTATCAGTTGCAATAAACCATGTGCCAAATAGATGAAAATTTTATCTCCATTTTGAATATAATATGTATATGTTCACACATAATAGATGATATAACATATATCAATAACAAATGTTTACATCTAGCACTATCTAATCCTATGTTTCCATACCTTTTTTTAATCTAAAGACTGATGTTGAGGCCCATAATAAAAAAACGCTGACACTTGTTCCACTCACAAAAATTGTTATTAATGCAATAGACAAGGAAGATGATACATATGATGAAAAATAAGGATATGCTAATGCTATATGTTTGCCAACTAAAATCATACTAAAACCCAATATGCCGGTTGAACTTTTTATTTGAAATTATGACATACAATATGGTCTTATCAATGTATCTAATGGCATATTTAGATTGTATGACAAAGATCACAATTATGACATTATTTGGATTAAATTAAATGATCCTCAAACTAGCCATTTAAAAAGGACAAAACATGTTCATTTGTATAGAAGCTACATCACTGTAGATTGGACTCCAATATTTTGGACCTCTAAGCCTACTCACATGCCCGTTCACAAGAAAAAACTATAGTATGAAGTCAATTTACAATACAATTAGCCTGTACACGTATAATACACAAGTCCCAAGGACTCACTATGGAAGGTGTTACATTCAAGCCATCTAGCATACAAAAGCATGGCTTAGTGCTTACAACTCTTTCTCATGTGAAAAGCATATATTCATTATATTTGTTAAGCCTGCTTATAGAAAAGAACTTCACAATCAACAAGAATTTTTTTATTGAAATGTCAAAATTGGAATCAGATTCAAAATGGTCATTTGATCATAGCATTCAATCAAATGTATTATATTCATCTATTATAATATGCGCTTTGAATACTCATAGCCTTAATCCCCATGTAAAGGATATTGTCAACAACTATGACCTGATGAGATGCGATATCTTGTGCTTGCAAGAAACATATATCACATCTAACAATTCCTTTAATCACATTTTAAACTTTTTCACTTGAAACATGGCATATAATGTCCATGGTATAATGATATGTGTCAAAAATCATTTTTCAACTGCAAACCCATTGTATTATATTGCACATGAAATAGAAGAAATAACAATAGATGCCACAATACATGGACATAAAGCCCTAATTATTAATATGTATGCATCCCCATCTGCTTCTATCTTGGATGTCAATAATGTCATTGAAAAATCAATATCAAATCCAAACACATCAAAAGAAACATATATATATTACGATATTTTAACATCGATATGTCTATTTCTAATAAAACAACAATATTGCTTGATAACCATTTGTCAATTTTCAATATGCATTTCTTGCCGCACATAAAAAAGCAATCTACAAATAAGCTCATTGATCATGTTTGTTCCAACAACACAAGATAATATAATCAAATCACAACAATAGATACATACTGGACTAATCACAATGCAATTTGCCTTGTCATAGATAATAATATTTGAATGTCAATAATTGATACCCAACAAATATGGTTTTTTTTCACAACCTTTTTCTCGTATGTAACTTTTGGACTATGTTTAATGTATTCTTATATAGGTAGAACTAAAAATTAAAAAAAAAGACATAATTTTTAAGATACTTGACTACTTTGCTACTTAAACAATGTTTTTTTCTTATTTTTGTGACCCTTTTCTAATGCATACAACTATGATATTTATTTGTTACACTTCTTAATAGGACAACATGAAATAAAAGCTATTTTAATTTTTTTTTTTTAAAGGCAAAATAACATGGAATCAAGCAAAGACATTTCAATCAAAAAAGAAACAACTCAACAACAACAAGACACTTCATCTAATACAATGGAGACAAGTTATGATGAACAATAATTGCAAAAACAATGACACCTAAATCATTTTTTGTTGCTCTTTATTTTTTCTTTCCATTGCTTCTATATTTTACCCTACAACAAACTTTTATTTATTGTTTATGATATTTTCAAAATGCTATTGAAAAAAAAACACTTTTCTTCCTTTCTATTTCAGCGCACAAATGTATACAACTTCACTATGCACAATAATGTAAATTTGTGTTGGAAAAAAAGTCACTGCCTTTGAAGGAGATATTCTAACAGTGTATGGGCCTGCCCATGTTATGGAACCTGCTTCACCAATAAAAGATGAGATATTACATGTTGATTTGGTTGATGTAAATGGACAAATAACAATAACAATAAATTAATTCCAAAATTTGAAACACATATAACTTCCAACAACAACATTTAAATTTCAGACTTTTTGATCAAGAGAAAAACAAAATATGAGAGAGGATACACTAATTTTTGTACTATGTTGACTTCAAAAACAAACATGCAAAAAATCCCTACTATTTGCAAGCAATGCAAACTCATACCTAGTAGCACGATCGTTGATATCATAGACTCATATGATTTATTCTCAGTGGGCTCATTTCAGGCCTTCGTAATAAGTTACAAGCAAACAAATACTCAATTCAACTTATATGTTAAAGATGGTGGAACAAAATACAATATACAGTTGTAAGCATGTACTCTTCATTGTAAATAACTAATTTGATAAGTTGTGATAATAGATATCTATGAATTAATTATAACTATGTAATCATAAATTCAACTTGGAGAACAAAACCAACAACTTTGCCATGCAATACAAGAGAAACTAATATCAAAATGCCAACCCATCTACATTTTCAAAAATATTATATGGAAAGGTCCAAAAGGCTCTTAAACACTATGAATAAATGTCGCATCTTTCATAGAACCACTAGTTGATAAAACCACCAAAAAACACTTGCAAACAATCATTGGAGCAAACATGGAGGCAAGCATCGTCTTTTTTATTTTTCTTTTCTATTTTTTTTCTATTTTCTTGATTATGTTTTCAAAACAAAAAAGAAAAAAAACTAATAGTTACATCTACATGTTATGGGAATGCTAAAGGCAAAAAACATTTATTCAACTCCCTTTAAACCAATATGCAATTCTTTCCACCGTGTAATTTTATCAATAGATCTTTAGCGAGATGCTTCTTTAGCCTGTCCAACATGTCCACCAAATTCAGGCCATTCTTTTGTGCATGCATCAGTATGCAATATCCATACAAAATATGGAAAGGTTGAACGTATATTAAAAAACCTTTTCTAGAGACATTCCTACCAACATTAATATCAATATCTTTGACCAATATACACAGGATATGTCAGCAACTATTTTTTTGCTATGCAATTTTTAGTTAATCGGTGTGATCAAAATTACAATGGATGGTACAATTTTTTTTATTGAACAAGAATGAATAATGCTTCAAAGTCTGTGAGTTTTCTTTGATTTTAGATTGCACATATGTTTTAGACATTCAATTTTTTATTCTTAGCCTTTGCTGATATATTTATTTTTTGTTTATTTTGTTTATGTCTTATTTTTTTCTTTTTAGGCTTAAGGCTGTAGGGCTATTTTGAAGACATGGAAACATAGCTTTTTCAAAAGACTACATATTTTTTGGAAACATATTTTACTATTCATGTTATAACGAATATCACTACAAACATGTTGCATATTCACATAAACAAATTAAAAAGTTCTCATCTTTTTTTCTATGTAATTAGAACTTTGTTACAAATAAAGCGGTAAGAAAGGAAAAGATTCTGAAGTAATGCATATTCATATGCTATTCCGCATATATATATATATATATATATATATATATATATATATATATATATGGCATAGAACATTTGATATATGGTGTTATCCAGTTCTACTTGTTGATTTGAATTTGTTTATATGCATATAAGGGTGATACAAGTTGAAACATTCTACAAGTTATATGGCTTTTGCCACAAAAATAATGAATCTTCAAAAAACACAAAAAAAAAATATATTCATATATGTTTTTTATTTTTTTAATTTAAAGTAGAATATTATTCAAAAAATAAAGAAGAATATGTTTCGCCCAGAAAATCAGCAAATTGATCGAAACCAAACATGTGACTAGTTTCTTTGATATTTATATTACAAAACAAAAAAACATCTAGGTTTTTATACATGTATTTTTATATCTTTTAATATTGGCAATACCAATTTTCCTCTTTATGATTTCATGGGAGCCAAATTTAGATTAGAGACATCGCATATTGTTTGTAGACTATGATCAATTGTCCTATAAAAGAACTCTATGGAAAAAACAAACTTTGAATAATCACAATAGGAGACTACTTAGATAAATACACGACCCACATACTGGCACATCAACTTAATTGTCATCAAGCCATAGCTTCAACTATGCCATTGATTCGAATTATGCTCACCACAAAAACAAGGTATAACTATGAGCCATTATGTCTATTTTAATATTTTATCATATGATTATATTTCATGTCAACTCACATAAATGTATTTCATATACAGGACGATGTCTACCTTATTTTTCAGATAACTCGATGTTAGTTGTACATTTTCATATATGTCTTGGCATCCTTTAATTTTTGGTACATCATACTCACTATAACTTTTGGAAAAAAAAAACCTTTAATAATGGTTCCTAATTTAGTGCTACGCTGACCATTCAAAGATTTTTTGGATCATTATCCCCCAAAATATAAAATTGCTAATCATGTATGTTTTTACTCCTTTCTAAATCATTCAAAGCACACTTTCGAAAGCCTTCTAGAAGTATATATTGTTGTTTTCATTGCCATGGGCTTCATTGTCAAGGTAAGGTATTTACAAGCTTGTAAGCTTTGCCTTGCTACATAGTATGGGAAACAAAATAGGAGTTAGCTATGGGCAAATGTAATTTCAAATGGTCAATTATATATTTGATTCATAATACATACTAAGGTTTAGAACTTAACAATTTTAATTCATTGCTTCAGATTTGAAATCACGGATCTTTAACTGTGATTAGATTGAATGTATTTGCAATTGCCAAGATAAATGGTTAAATGTATAATATGTATGTTGAAAGTATAAAGTTATACTCTAAAGAGACACTGCAAAATAAAATTGCTCTTATTTTTACAGATTGTAGATGTTTCAAATACCAAGTTTTTAGTGATTGAAAGTCGTTACATTTATGATTATTGCCTTTGTCTTGATTCTATGCAAATATACTATTCCTATGCATGGATCATGCTTTGCAAAGAGTAAGATTACCCTAAAAAAATTGAAAATATTTGGCTATAGAAACACTTTAAAACAACACACAACTCTCTACACATGCTCCAAGTAAACAATAAAAAACTTGTACAAACATCTAGATCTTTATAATTCATTATACAAACATCTAGCTCTTTATAATCCATTCTACAAACATTTAGCTCTTTACAACATGTTGTCAAGTTCTTTGATGAATTAATCTGACATTCAATGCAATTCCATCAAACAAAGCAACCCACATCACATGAATAAATACAACATTCAAATCCCCATTGTACAAATCTGGTGAGCAAATTTATGCCCAGCCTTGATCAAAGCAGGTCGGGCAATAACATGAAAAAAATTCAGGGAATTAGTTTACATGAAATAACCTTTTTTTTGTTTAAAAAATTACTATTCTACTTTGCATAATCCTAATATTTGCTTATTGGTGCACTAATCAATGTCATCTAATTAGCCAATAGTTTGAAGACTAATTCTAGATTAAAGTTAAATGGATCTATAAGTGTCAATGATAAAAAATCTTGCATACTGATATAGTGATAAAACACACCTTTAACATCCTCGAAAGGAGTGTGAGGCTCAATGACTTGGTCAATGATTTTTGGATATTTTTATTGTTCTTCTAGCTCAATCCACACAACATCAATGCCAATATTAGACCATCTGTATAAATAATAGGCCAATATATGCATAATTTTTATGAGTTTCTTCATAGCACACAAGTTTGAATATCTTTAGACTCCATCATTCTTCACTCCTTCAAACTTAAGCTATAAGAATTGGCAGTGAATGCAAAACAACTATGACAAGCAATATTTGCAAACCAACATACCTACGAGGAAAATCATAAAGAGGAACAGGGTCTGACTAGTTTTTATAGAATTTAAGTTGTATTGGTTCTTTATTTTTCTTCCCTTGGTACATTCCTATTCTATATTCAGAAGCATTGACAAGAAAGAGACCTAGAAGCTTACTACATTGTGTATATTTATGCACACAATTTCTTCACCATTTATTTCTCTCATGCATATAGCCACTAAGATACTTGCATTATTTGGTTAAATTATGGGCATTATGAGATGAACTCTCAAGACTCAGATTCTTCTTTGAACCTTTCCTTTGAATGTCCATATAAGAAATGTCTGTACTTACTATTTTTTTTGTACAAGTAGAGACTTTTTTTAACATAATTAAAATTACAGTCTTATTGGTATTTATAGTTCTTGTAAAGTATGTTGTAGAAGCAAAGTGCTTGACAACAAAGTCAACAAACATATAGACTAATCTTTGTATTGCAAGGGAATATATGCTTCTCTTTACATAGTAATTTAATCAATTAGTTTTTATTGAATTCTCCATTGGGATATCTGCCTATTTAAATTGTGTATACTGAAAAGGAACATGCACATATGCATGTACATGTGTATGTATCTTTGTATTTTTGGAAAATGAAAGAAATTATTAGCATTTGTATTGAACAGACCATGCAATGAAAATATTGTCTCCTTCTGTTATTTAGATTTTAGGTCCATGATTCTGAATCTTAAACAAATGATATAAAAAATATTACTTCTAAATATCTGTATGTCTAACTTGCATATGTCTTCATTCATGTGCAAGCAGAAATGGCAAATAAACTTGCAGTTTCACTATTAACAATTTTGCATCTAAATGTTGTTTTCTATTTTTTATTTTGGTCCTTCATCATTATATTTACCCATAGCTAACCCTTGTATCTCATATTTGTGCAACTTAACTCTTTTCACAAGGCTTTTCAAAAGCTCCAACAATAGTCATTTGTTCCATGTAGTGCCTCAAACTTTCAGCTGGTATGACTTGTTTAGATGACCATTTAGTTAGAAGAGATAAGTTTAATTGTGATAAGATAAACATATGGTTGTACTTATATGGAAAAGGTTAGTTGGATTGTTTTCAAGCTAATTTATTTGATTGGATGAGTATATAATCCTCACATAAATTTAGTTGAAATGCAATAAATAGACAGTTGTATTTATTTAAAAAAAAATCCTTGAATTATTTTTGAAACTGATTCACTTGTTATGGTGCATCCATCCAATGAAAATGTTTTTCTTTGTCTCAATATTTTCAAATTAAGTTAACTGCACACAATATGAGGTTGCTCTTGAGCTACATGCACAACAAGGAAGTCATTTATAGACAAATATTATAGTCAGAAGACATAAGTTTAATGACAATAAAATAAATATATGATTGTATTTATATGGAAAAAGATTGGTGGATGCCACCCCTATATGATCTGGGTATCTATATCTGTATCTATAGGGAGTCCATTCAATAGATTTATATAAATGCCTATAAACAAAGCTAGATATATATTCTATATGGGTTAAACAAACTACGGATGTATGATTTTGTACAGCTAGCAGAAATATGTTATGCTAATATTTGTGCGATCTATATTATGGCACCAACCAAAGATTTCAATGGCTCAAATAATTGTTATACAAGAACTAGAAACAAGCAAGTTAGTGTGGCAAGGAGAACTGACAAGGAATTTATTTAGCCTTGATTTGATTGATTAAACTTATATGTTATATCATTAAGGAACACAACAAAAAGAACATGTATATAATATTAAATACAGATCATGGTTTAGTTTCATTAGATTATCACTATGAAAAGTTCATTTACATGTTTTATTGTTAATGAAATGACATTTCCAACAAAACAAATGTTCTGGCACAATCTTGTATGTGACTAAGAATATTTTGCTAAAAGTCATAATTTATTATTATTTTTTAATACAAGGTGATGAAAATGTTGTCTTCCATCTTGCCAAGGAGTTTTTACCCATGATAGATGAGGTATAACCATGTTAACTACTTGAATTATTAGTTTTACTCAAAAGTTATTCATAAATTAATTAGATTCAGCATAGCACTGGATAGATTTTATACTCTGATTATGGGGGTTTATCTCACAGTTAAGGTCTATTGTGTGTGGGTATTTAAGTTATTGAAGGAGAAAGCAAAGAGAATACCAATAGCTATGGTAAAAAAATAAAAAAAATATGTTCCGGTATGTTTTCATTATGTACATGACAAATTTATTATTATTTATTTTAATCCTTGTTTGAATGCATAGTATTACTAGACTCTCTCATGCAATATTTTGTTGATAGATAATGAGATAGGAGTATACACTACCATACTACAAAGTTTCATGTCATGTATTCAATTCAAATTGAACCAAAGTTTATTTACAAAACTGTCCCTGTAGATACAAGCCACAGTGTTGTGTTTTGTATTTCTATTTTCAAATTTTTATTTCATTCTTTTCAGCTATTATTGTGTTGCATCATACCTAACCGAACTATTCCACATTTTGGATTATTTTTTAAAAGGTTTGAGTTATCGCTCGGCATCTGTGTAATATACTTCTCTTAGATGTCATGTTTTGGTATATAGTTTATAGAATTATATGAATTTGATCTAAATAATAGAAACTAACTAGAAATTTAGGCCAATATGATTGGATAGAAAAAAAATCTCCTTCCAATTGACATTGACTTTATTTTAAATGTATACATGTTATCAAAATCTATAAGCATTCAGACTATCCTATCAAGCAAACAAGCATGAATAGAACAGTTGGCAAGTAAGATGCAAATTTCTGAAGCTAAGGTTTTGTGTTCATATTCATTGTCACTGATTTCTTAACATGTCTATATTGTTCTTTGCATACACATATGTCATTGGCAAACAAATTGCAGCTATATCGTCTTCTCTATATTTTAATCTTATATGCCACATCACTCTCAAAAAATTGTACATCTTCTATTCTTGCTGATTATTATCTATGCCACAATGCATGTTCTCTACATATGTATTTCTCAGAATTGATTCATCTATTGTTAATATGTAGGTTGCTTCTACTAAAAATTTCACATAAATTATAACCATCGTTTATCACAACTATGAACTTGGATTTAATTTCAAAGGTGAGGCATTCGAAAACTTGAATTATTGCCTCATTTCATTGTCGATAGCCTGCAAAAAAAGAAGCATGGATCAGTATTGGACAAATAAAATTGCACAGGCATTAAGCTATTATTACTAAAAATTTAACATGCAAAATCATTTTCAAAGTTTTGACATGGATAATTCGGAGACTATTACATTTTCCTGCCCTTTGATTTTGAATCAATATGTGCCAAAGAAAGACTTATGGAACCATTTAGCTCTAACTTAGAATTAGTATTCAAACTATTGGCCAATCAAATGACATGGATTAGTGCACCAATAAGAAAATATTAGGCTTTTACAAAGTAAAGTAGCAATTTTTTAACATAAAAAAAGTTATTTTGTTCAAGGTGATTGGCTGAAGTTTTTTCATGTTATTACCTACCTCATTTTGATAAAGGTCAGGCATTAACTTCTCTACCAGGTTTGTACAATAAGGATTTGAATGTTGTATTTGTTCGTGCACTGTGGGTTACTTGGTTTGATGGAATCATATTGAATGTCAAATTAATTCATCAAAGAACATGGCTGCGGGTTATAAACTATTAGATGTTTGTAGAAACTTGCTACTATTTGTTAGGTGCATATGCATAATGCTGCAAATAGATTCCCATTTTGTGTTGTTCTATTTGTTTGTAAGCTTGAGCAGACCATTGTGCATAAAGAGCTAGACATTTATAAAATTTTCTATTGTTTGTTGTGTGCATATGTATAGTGTTGCACATGGTTGTGACGTGTTTTTATAACTAAAGTATTGTTTGGAACTCTTTTTTTGTAATTGAATCATGAAAAGTTGGGCCTTTTATTTTCTTGAACTAGCATCAAGAATGGACAAGTTAAAATAATTTGCAGTTTCTTTCCAAAACGCTACTCTCATACTGGCATCCAATTTTCTAAATTATCCATCCTAGTAATATGAATTTGAAAAGAAATAAACACTGACTATTTTCAAATAAACTTGCAAGCAAAGCACTTATATATATGTACATACACATCTATCTCTCTCTCTCTCTCTCTCTCTCTCTCTCTCTGTGTGTGTGTGTGTGTGTGTGTGTGTGTGCATAGAATTATATTTATCTGGTGTTGATCCACTCATTTTTCCTATGTAGATCATTTTTAACACAATAAGATTACACCTGGTCTTATCAGTTGGCATACACTGTACCCAACAAGGTGAATATAGTATCTTGCTTAGTTTAATTGCTCAATCATCTCTCATGGATTTTAAGTTAAATATATTACGCCAAAAAACTCTAAAGTTTGTACCCCTCAAGCTCATCCAATTTGACTATTAAGGAACCCAGGTTGAAATGTGACTAGATATATTTGATGCTTCCTATTATATATTTTTTTCTTGGTTTAGTTTATATATGATATGTATATGCATTTCACACAATATTTTCTTTGTGTTCTTGCTTTCCTTCCTAGGTGTTCTTATTCACTTGGAAATTATTTACGTATTCAGGTTGTTATTTATGATATTCATGTTTAAAGCTAAATTTAAGCCTCTTGTTGAAGGTAATTATTAACACTTACATTTTGAGACTATTTGACTTGTATTTTTGCAATAGATTGATTGAATAAGTTAAGCATGGTACAATGCTCATTCATTTTGATTCTCATGTCTCTGCATTTTATTGGCAAAACCACTTTCAAGACTAGACATGGTGATAAGTCAATCGAACACACAAGATTGACTACTTCGGATGACATACATTTGCACTCCAATTTCAGATCTTGGTAATGTTCCTATTATTTCCTTCTTGTCTTGTATTTATTCTTCTTTATGATGGACCTTGTTCTTTGTTTATGCATACAACTAATTATGTTTAATAGACTCAATAAATTGTGTATGGATTTGCAGGTTTTTTATCCTCACAAGGACCTTGCAACAAAGCACAGTATTACTTGTATAGTGAATCCCCTAAAACAGTTACATCAAACACTTCCCCCACCTGCTCTTGCCTCTACATTGTCTTCCTTGCAACCTCAACAATAATTGGTTTTAGCAGGTTACCTTATTGTCATTATTTTCTAAAGTTATTCATTTCACAAAATCTTTCTATAAGGCAAATATGCAATTGTTCAATGTCTGAAGAATTTACCTCTTTGAAATGAAATAAAATGGTTTTAATTAAGTCTATGAGACCTAATGGTCTATGGGACTATAAATTGTTACAACAGTCTCAATAGTTGTTTCTTTAGTAAACTATTCTTCTCAAAATGCTTTTGATTCGAATTAATAGCTCCCTTAACTGCTATTGCCCACTAATACCCAAGAAAAATAAGTCTAAAGAATGGAGATTTTATGATGCTTTGATAACTTATACCAGTTTTGGCATGCAATTAGGAGGAGCTACCTTAAATATGTTACAAGGAAGATTAGATGGATTCATGTCCTCAACTGCCACAACTGAGGGGAAGGTGCCAAGAGCCAATGCCAATGCAACCCAACCCATTCAAATGTTTAATGCTCTAGATTTATCTATGTTAGACATGGTTATATTATCAGGAAGCTAAATTCAAGCCTCTTGTTGAAGGTGATTATTGATACTTACATCTTCAAACTATTAGACTTGTATTTCTGCAATAGATTGATTGAATAAGCCAAGCATGGTACAATGTTCATTAATTTTGATTCTCATGGCTCTGCATTTTATTGGCAAAGGCACTTTCAAGACTGGACATGGTAATAAGTCAATCGAACACACAAGATTGACTAATTGGGATGACATACATTGGCACTCCAATTTTAGATCTTGGTAATGTCCCTATTATTTCCTTCTTGTCTTGTATTTGTTCTTTGTAGAGACTCTTTAGGCAATGAATTTCATTAAGATGAACCTTGTTATTTGTTTATGCATACAACTAATTATGATTGATGGACTCAATAAATTGTGTGTATGGATTTGCAGGTTTTATATCCTCACAAGGACCTTGCAAAAAAGCACAATATTACTTGTACAGTGGATCCCTTGGAACAATTAGATCAAACAATTCCCCCATCTGCTCTTACCTCTACATTGTCTTCCCTACGACCTCACCAATAATTGGTTTTAGCAAGTTGCCTTATTTTCATTCTTTTCTAAAGTCATTAATTTCACAAAAGCTTTCTATAAAGCAAATATGCAATTGCTCAATGTCTAAAGAATTTACCTCAATAAAATGGTTTTAATTAAGTCTATGAGACCTAATGGTCTATAGGACTATAAATTGTTATAACAATCTCAATAATTATTTTTTTAATAAATTATACTTCTCAAAATCCCTTTGATTCAAATTAACATCCCCTTAACTGCTATTTCCCACTAATACCCAAGAAAAATAAATCTAAAGAACAGAGATTTTATGAATTTGTGAGTCCTTGACAAGACTCGTCAAGTCTCAACACTATTATTTTATGTGTCTTTACATTTATTTTCTAAATATAACTTTATAATTCATAATCCAAAGCCAATTATTATTTTACCCCATATTTTAATTACTGATTTAGTTTCATAGGAAATTTTTCTAAAAGCAAGGGGATGGATGTGTTTGGTAATGATTCCAAGAGCACCAATATCCCTATCGAGACATGGTAGTATTATTTGTTAACAAATAGACCTGAGGTGAGCTTTGGAAAAATTTGGAGATGTCATTATTCTTAAAGTTGCAACTCTTCATAGGAATTGCTAACCCATCTATACTAAACATTACCTTCCAGTTAGGAATATAGGATTTGTTATGATTAGCTTTCTGAGTATTTATTTTAAAACTCCAGGTGTCGGACACACTTTTTACACGCGCAGACCTGCAAGCAAAACAAAATAATGAATTACTCAAAAACTTGGGTAACTTTGTTCATCGTGCCTTGAGTTTTATTGCAAAACCTTCAGGCAAGTATGGATTTTATGTACAAGTTTTCTTAATACTTCAGGGCGAGTAAAACACAGGTTGTATTGTTCTATACAATTGCATGCAGGGCAAGGTTATGGATATGTTGTCCCAGATGCTCAAAATGTAGAAATGCATAAGCTAACTATTGACCTGGGAGAGAGAGTTAGAAATATAGTTGAACGCTACATCGAAGCTATGGAGAAAGTAATAAGATCTATTTTTTAAACTTTTATCGATGCACGTTTTGTTCAATTCATTTTCTGAAAAGCAATATTTTGATATATTTTTATGAACTCCTTAATCTTCTGACATGTTTTAAATCTAGTTTATTTCTTGTTGCTTTCCCTATTTAGGTTAAGCTTCAACAAGGCTTGGGAATGACAATGAGCATATCCACTAAAGGAATTGGTTACTTACATGTAATCTTCCTAATGCTTCTCTTCATTCATGGATTTCGACCAAAGTTTGAAATCTGTGACATTGCCAATCTTATAATGAGTGTATATGTAGACACGACAAACTGTTTAGTAGGGAAAACTTTACTGGTCAAAGTTAATCATTTGGCTGTCTTAAGTCAAAAAATAATCCTCAAAATATATAGTTTGCCATCTGAAAATGAAGATTGCATTTCCTTCCAATTTTTTACCCTTGAGATTCGGTCATCAAAATGGGAATTTGTATAATATTTTGCCCTAATTAAACATTGAAAAAGATTTCCGAATATTCATCAATGTATGCTAGGAAACTATACTGCAAATTTCTAGAAAAACTATGAGTTGCTTCCCTTTGCTGTGACAAATGCTCTGCAAAATTAATTTCGGCTTTTGAAGTGTTTGGGCTCTCTTAATCTCTCTTAATCTTTTTCATGTTTTAAGGATTTGTTAATGTTATAATGTTAAATAAATCTATGGTTCAATGGAGACGGGTTTACCTAAAATTTTCTAAGCAGAGAAAATTTAGAAGTCTTTTCCAGTGAAGTGGTAGATGAGAACGTGTCAATAAACATATATTTCCATCCAGGTTCTCATTAAAATTAATTCCCCAGAATCCAAAAACAAATATGACCTTGATTGGCTAGAATAAAAATATATATATCTTGATTGGTCGGAATCCAAAACAAAAATAAAATATGATGCTGCTGGCAATATTCTGAGCATAGAAAACTAAGAAATGACTTTTGCATTCAATGTAGCAAGTAGCGCAGATTGACCCTATCAAATAAATTGAAGAAATTTGGGCTTGGTTTTAAAGGAAGAAAAATATTGAGTTCCAGTTTTACTATGAACATACAAATAGGCCCCTCTTTCAGTTAATACTTACAGGATTCGCTCATCAATTGTAAGATCTGGGTTAAGGTTTTCCTTTTAAGGCTAGATAATCTGGATGAAATACAAAATATTAGGTGAGCGCTTTCCAAGTTTGTTTTGTGATTTCTTAAAGATCATTGCTGATTGCACTGTGCACATTGGGCATAATTTATATTTCCTTCCCTTGTTCTTTTCTGTATTACAAATAGTCAGAAGCTATGCCATTTATTGGAATTTAAAGTATCTTACCTAAGGCGAATATGAGGATAGTTTGTGACTCTCTTCATCGATGTGGTGGTGGGGTTGTAATTTTGTTGGTAATCAATTTGTTTACAACACTCTTCTGTGATGTGTAGCAATGCTTTTTACAGCAGCTCAAAACAACCGTGTTTAATTCTTCTGTAGTTTTTAAAATTCTGGAGTATCTTACTATAATCTCTTCTCTTGGTTGATCTTTTATCTTGCCTAATATATCATCTGATCTCTTAGATTTCCTATAGAAAGTTCATAATGCATTCAGAATTTGAACTTCTGACTCTAATCCATCACTATCAGTTACTCACATGGATGAGGGATGTCCATAGAAGTAGCTCTGTATTTGTTTAAGATCCTTCACTACAAGTTGTCTGGATTTTTGTTGGAAATGATATGCACTTTACAAATGAAAAGAATTAAATGCTTTAATTTCATTTATGATAATTTTTTTCTACCATTGTAAGTTGTTAGCAACAGAGGAAAGCAAGAGACCCCTAACTTGTGAGTGATTTGAGGATGGAGGAATGTATGATTATTTTGTCTTGTTTTATGAATATATCTTACCACATTTCATCATCTTTACATGGGTATGATGGCAGGCTACTTGTGGTTCATGTTGGGCGTTTAACACCACTGGAGCTATTGAAGGAGCAAACTTTCTTGCCACTGGAAAGCTCTTAACTCTTAGTGAGTAGCAACTCATTGATTGTGATCACAAGGTGAAGTGCACAATATTTTTATCCACTTCTTTTTCCAGCCCTGTTTTCATTGCCCTTTTGTACATGGATTCTGATTTTTTCACTTTTCTAGAAGACCAACATTTCTAATGTAACCTTTTCCATTCTGTCAGTGGGATCCTCAGATTAAAAATGCTTATGATAATGGCTGTAATGAGGGATTAATGACAAATGCGTATAATTACCTTATTGAAGCTGGAGGCATAGAAGAAGAGAAGATATTGGGGCTCCACGAGAATGCAAGTTCAGACCTGATATAGTAGCTGTGCAAGTCAAAAATTTCACTAATGTCCCCTTGATGAAAATCAAATTGCTGCCAACCTAGTGAAGTGTGAAATTGTGATCCAATATTACTTTTAATATATGTAGTATGTACAGATAACCTGTCCATTACACAGCAATTTGTTTGTTACAATGTTATCCCATCAGTCATTATGATTTCTTTGATGGTGTTCTCTATTCCGTGTCATTTCTTTTAGTCGAACACACATGATATTTTATTCTCCAACTTTGTCACTTCTATGGTAAAACTGACAATGTGGAACATTCATACCAATTGCATTGCATGCATTTCTGAGCAGAACATTTTAATGCTACATTTTGAGGTCTATAAGTTCTTGTAATTATGTCAAACTCAGTGTATAACTATCAAAGTGTTTTTTTTTTTTTTTTTGGGGTGGGGTATTGTATATAATGTTTTTTTATATATTTTAATAAATATTTATAAAACAATTCAACATTAATCTTGACTTTATCAACATTCAATGTTTTATATTTTTGACCTTAACAAGATTTAAGAAGGTTTGAAATGTTCTCTCTATTGTTTAAAATGTTATGTCTATTGCATGTTTAATGTTTTCTCGGTAATTTACTGGTGTATAAGACATGAGGGGCAAGCTACAATCCTCATCAAATCTGGGAACAATCATAGCATTCCACCTAGTTGAGGAATTTTCCAAACAAAAACATCTTTGACTCAACTATCTCTCCCTCCTCCTGTAGGGACTTGGCACTAGTGCCCTCGTTACATTAGTTGGTATTAGTTTTGTATATTTATTTTATTTAAAGTTAATTTGATTTAAATAGAGTAATATTGATACTTTGGTTGATTTCTAAAGCTTGAAATTTTCTTTTTAGTTTTTTAAGACGCTCACTACTCTATTTCTATAAGTTTTTGGTTTCCCTATTTAGATCATAATATGTAGTCTTGAGAGTCTATTTGGATCGTACCATATGGCCCTAGGAGCGTTTTATGTCTCCTCGCTTTAATAGATTGGCATGTATATGTTGTAGACCCTTGTCATGAGGAAGTTGTATGGCCTTTGTAACATTCTCTAATCAGATTCAAATTTTTGGGTGACATTTGTTACATTTTGGTTGCACATTTTTTTATTTATATTTTTTACGACAGATCTTCCATAACGATATACAAAAGATACACAATTTCTCTCTTTGTATTTATTGTTTTGTTGTTTTGTTTATTAAATAGGTGTGATCATTGTATTGTACGTGTATTGTGGATGCTTAATTAAATGCAATTCATTTATTTGCATCACAAGAACACTTATAACTTAATACTTTTTATACAAGGATCTAAAAGTGCACTTGAACATAAACTTCAAATGCCCTCTTTTGTAATATAAAGGGGAGGAGATGCGTTTACTATTGAACAAAGGCCCACACCTCCTTTGAATTTGAATTCAAGTTTATCTCAAAAGAGCAAATCCTTTTATTATTTGTATTTGTTTCAAGTTGTTAGTTTAAGGAGACTCCAAATGATAGTTTGCAAGTATTTTTGTATAATTTTTAAGTAAAAAAATGTATATTTTATATATTGTAAACACTCATATAAGTCAAAAAGACAAATGGAAAGTTGAACATTTTCCTCAAACTGGAAAAAATAAGAAACGAAGATTCAAGAAGCAGAAAGGCTAAGTCTTTGTAGCTCTTCAATAAAAGGTTATTATTTCCAGTATTACTAGAAGTGTTTTAATAAATCTAGTTTTGTGCATCGGTCTCTTTTGTGAATTAATTTATCCTAGTCATCACACTCATTGTAATTGACTATGATTAAAAATCATGAAGTTTTTGAATTATTCATGGTTATATGTTGATTATGTTAATCTGTGTGAAGTCCACTCTTTAATCACATCTGTTAAGTGAGCTTAATGAAACAAGTGTGCATTACAGCATAACCAATCATCAAATTAACAAGTATGAACATTTCAATATCTTATGAGTCTCTTCACAACATGTCAATTAAAATACTAGCATGTCATTATGATGATTTCTAGGGACCACTACAAACAATGGTTATGTTGTTGGGACTGCAAGATGTTAAGATGGTTGTCAAGTCAAAGAGACCTTGAGAGGTGGCTTGAATTAAGGATACTTGAGTTCACAAAGTACAGTCTCTTTGGTTAAAGGTGCATGCACAAGAAATTATCACTACTCTTATAAATGGTGATATTTATGAAATATTCTAGTGTGAGTTTCCTGAACTATTAGAAACATGGTTTTTGAGGATTGAACATTATTGTTTCTAACCTCGTAGAGTGGAACACTTGACTGGAATGAAGAAACGTTGAAAAGTTTCAAAACTTGGATACTAAATGGACGCATGTGATTGATAATCGGATGAGAACCATCATTGACATATACATGTTTGAATTCATTGTATAGGGGTACATTACATTCAAGACTACATACAACTTGTTTGTAAGAGGAATAAGAGGTAAATTCTTGAAGCAAATTCCACTATTATTGAAGATGTTGGATGTGGAAAAGGCCATGGTGCTAATTCCAATTCATATACAGTAGTTAGACAAGGTTGCATGGGGATGCAAACCATCAAGAGATGAATGAAGGATATAAGAATCAAGGAGACTAGACTATATGAACCCTGAAAGGAAAAGAGTACTAATGGACTAAAAAAATGGATAAGATACTAGGAATATTTTGGGGCTATAATGGGAGTTGCGACAACATAAATTGGAGTAAGCAAAACCTTGTTGAAGATGGAAGACTGAAATTAGCTATGAGTAGGATGTCAAGGAACTTCAAAGAGAGCAAGAGGAAGTAGACCTCCACCAAAAAAGACCAAGTTTGGAGCTTAGAGGGAGCCAGAGGAAACTAAGGACAGTGCAAATATTGACTAGGAAGAAGAGACCGACCTAGAGTGGGAATGTGACATAGAATAAATAATCTGTGTAGAGGGTATCATAGAGGAGATAAAATAGGTTAGCAGTAGTTTTAGTGAGCAACTTCAACTTTAGCATTTGTATTCAGAATGGGAAGGGTGGTCTTCCGCAACACACTATTTGAATAAGGGTCCAAGCTAGGTTTAGGGGTGGTTTTTATCCACACCTTAGGTTTAGTCCATTCACTATGTAGGGATGCATCCTCTACACCAACAATAATTACAAAAATCAGCAAGCCAAAAGCATATAGAGAAATAGCAGTAACGATAAGGTGGTTTGGTGAAGTTTTAAAAATTATCGAGAGATAGAAGAGGGAAATTGACAATCAAGCCAACATAATTCTAGTTTCAATTACACCTACAATACCTGTAAGCATCGCAACAATTTCCACATCAATGCAATCACCTAGCAAACCTAAGGTAAGTAATCCTCTTCTAGTGATAATAAAACTCCCTCTTGGAGTTTATATAACATTACAGTCATGTGATGGATCTACAAACCCAAAATAATATCTACTAAATTGCAAAATGAAAAGGAAAGCTAGGGGCTTCTTAACAATGAGCCCAAGCAGTTTAAGCTCATAGGAGCATTGATCGGCCAAGTCTTGGAATTCATTTTCAAAAATGGTGGCATTACTCTGATATTCAATGATGTCAAAACCCAAAAAATCAAATAATTTAAATGCATAAGTGTGTGATTCAGATCATTCAAGATCTCAAGGAGATCAGACAAAAAACCAGAAAATTTGTATGGGACTAGGGTTGCAAATTATTTGATGTAGTAAAGAAGGTGAATTTTTAGTTTCAATACTTTGATAATGACGTGTGGTTCTTCTAAGGGATGCAAAACAAGATTCAATTTGCAATAACTCAAGCATAATTCCATACCAAATTTGAGAGTAGATCAACTACAATAAAGGTGGAAAAAAATGAGGACTACAAAGAGTACCTTGTCAACAACGTGAAAACATATGACAAATTAGATGTTGCACTATGCAAGATGGATGAGATTCAATGTGGAAAGAAGTTGAATATTATTATCTGGTTTATCAAGTGCAAATAAGAAGGGCACCATCACAATGATTGTCCTTGTCTCAAAAGATACTTATGTGAATTGTGTCATACATGGGATCATGCTACTTCAAATTGTCATCTCTTATAGCATTATGTGTGGTAGCCTCATAATGTGTGTTACAACTTCTGCAAGTGCACTACGTATGATGATAATAACCAAAAAAGTCAAAAGAGGATAGAAAACATTGGTACAAAAGAAGTATTGAAGATGGCACCAAGCGGGATTACTAGATGCAACAACATGTTTCAAAGGCTATAAAATACTGCAATATTATGAATGTCTTTCCCACAAAGTTCAGTTAGGTCAAAGGTGTAGACCTTTCATTGGGGGGAATGCACACTGAGCTTAAGGAGCGAGCATGACCAATCAAGAAGTGACCTTACAGGCTAAATCATAACATGATAATTAAGGTAGAGTAAGAAATTGACCGCATGGTGGAATCTTGAATCATTTATCTAATAGAAAAATCAGATTGGGTAAGTCATATGGTGGTGCTACCAAAGAAATTAGCAAAAACAAGAGCGTGTGGGAATTATCGTGCACTCAATGATGTGTGTATCAATGACCCCTTCCCTATCTTGTACACTGTTGAAGAGATAGAAGCCATCAAAGTCTATTCATTTATAGATGGATTCAGTGGATATCATCATATTGCCCTCACAACAAAGGATTAAATAAAGATGACCTTCGAAACAAAGCGGGGATCATTTGCCTACAGGGCAATGCCTTTTGCTTTGAAAAATGCCCAAGATGTCTTCTCTAGAGTCATGGTTGCCATGTTTAAATACTTCATCCATGACTTCCTAAAGGTGTATTTGGATAATTGGGTAGTATTTTTTTTGTTCAAAAAACATTTGTCAAAGCTGCAATTAATGTTGGAAAGGTGTCGAGCACTGTGAATCATTTTGGATCTAGAGAAGTGATTTTTATTCATGTCATTTGTAGTGCTACTTAGACATATGGTATGCAATGAAGGAATTTTCATCGATTTGGTCAAAATCATAGTCATAATAGGGATCAAGCCACTAACTAATCCATTTGATAAGTGATCATTTATGGGCCACATCAGGTATTATCTCAAATGTATTCATGGGTATGTAGCTATCACAACACCTCTAGAGAAGTATCTACAGAAGGATAACAAGTTCGAATGGATTCAAAAATTCTAGATTGCATTTACAAAACTAAAGCATAGATTAGTTATGGCTCCAATTTCATTATTTCTAGATTGGAGCAAGACATCCCATGTTCATATGGATACATCTGGGTCAATAATTAGAGATGTACTTACACAACTAGGAGAAGAGTTGAACCATCCGATCCATTTTGTAAGTCACAAGTTGTTTGTTGTTGATCCCCACAACAGAAAAAGAAGCCTTAGCCTTGGTATTAACACTATAAAAAATTTGGCATTATCTACTGTGTATTCCCTTTGATTTTTCCACTTATCACCATCATTATGATACTTGGTGAACAAACCACTATTGGGAGGTAAGATTTCAATATGGTTAATATTTTTTCAAAAATATCAATTTAAAAATGATATGAAGCCAAGAAGGGATAATGTAGGGCTAGATCATCTTAGCCATATACAAATAAGTGATGATTCAGATGGCTCATAGAGTGACCCCCAAAGGCACATCTATTCAAGATCAGTGTGATTTCGAAACAACTGGAAGAAATTGCAAACTTCCCACAACATTGGGCATTTTCAGAGCACTCTATAGAGGGAAACAGGAACCAACTAATCGCAAGGGCCTTATCCTTTAATATCATCAATGGATTTATATACAAGATAGGTAAAGATGACATCCTTAATAGAGTGGATTTATATCATGAGATAGCATAGGTGTTAGATGAAGCCCATCATGGGGTAGCAAGAGGACATTTCATAGGTGAATGGAATGCGAAGAAGATATTATAGATTAGGTTGTGGTGGCCTACACTATTTTGCGATGCACATCGAGTTGTGAAGAATTGTAATTTTTGTCAGCACATCAGTAAACCAAACCAAAGGGATGAGATGCCCCCAATTCCAGTTCTTGTTACGCAACCATTTGAGCAATGGAGGATCAAATTTGTAGGGCCTATCACCACCTTCCAAGCACTCCAATACTAGAAACATCATAATTATGACGAACTACTTCAACAAGTGGGTTGAGTTACCTATGACTTTGAGTTGTGGTGTGAAAGACATTGTGAAATTCCTATATGACAATATCATAACAAGATTTAGGTGCCCTCAAGAGATAATAAGTGATATAGGCATGCACTTTCTGAATAATAACATGAAAACCTCAATAGAGTAATTTATAATATTTTACCAAAAGGGCACAACCTATCATCCCCAACCTAATGGCCAAGAAAAATGATCCAACAAGGTATTAGAGAAAATTTTTGTGAAGATTTGAAATGTCCAGCGAGATGTCTGAGAAGATTGCATTCCAATAATATTGTAGGCACATAGAACTAGCTACAAGCATGCCAAGGGGTAAAATATATTCCAATTGGTTTATGGAATGGAATTTGGCACATGAATGGAGTATCTTGTACTTAGCTTGTGAATTATGATGATCACATGGCTTGGTGACAAAGAGTGCTTTTAGAATTAGTTACTTGAATTGAATCACATGGAAGAGACAAGGAAACTAAAAAAATGGAACTAGGAAGTTCAAGCACAATCAAAAGGTGTGGCATGATTGCAACTTGTGATCTAAGGAGTTCCAACTAGAGAAAACGGTCCTATTATATGAGAGTAGGTTCAAAGCACACCCAGGGAAGCAACAAATTTGGTGGAAGGGCCCCTACATAATCCACCATCTAACATGACAAGGCACAATTTTGTTATGAGATCTACAATGCAACATCCTTCTAGGGCAGATAAAGGCATAAGCCTTATTGCAAACAAGTTCACATCAAACAAATGCACAAAAAGTGCCCCATGGTAAGGTTAGATTGGATTTTATTTTTGTTTTTAGTTTTCATGGGTGTGGTAACATAGCATAATAGTAAAAGATAAAATAATGAGAGTGTGACATCACAAGAGCGACGACGGAAAGAACATTGGTGAAGAGATAAGTTCTTGATACCATAATTAATGGAAAGGATTGATAGGTTAGTGAGAGGAATCTAAGAAAGCCTCACAAATCAATTAAGTCTAGGTACAATGTGTAAGCAATGAAACAAATAATAATATAACAATTAAAAAGGATTATTGGTGGAAAAAATAAATTGGAATGCATTCTCTACTCCAAGTGAAATTTATTTTCAAAAAGAACCGAGTGTGCGAAATCTCCAAACCAAGTTCAAGCACAAGAAGGAAATCAATGTGCAGAGGATAAAATGACTACTAAACATGTAGTCATTGCATTGAGCAATTTGAGAAGGAAGATATAGGAATAAGGTTGTCTTTATGATAAGCCAGATGGAATGACCAAGAACATTTGATTTCATTGATGCTACAAAAAAAAATGTTTTCACATAGCTGCAACCATGAGGAAAAACTAGACCTGCATAAGGATTTGTTGCCTCCCTCGCCCACTATAAGGGTCAGATGTAGAACGACTAGTTAGGCTTCATATTTTGGGAAAAAAAGATGAGTTGATAATGACTCTCCTCAACTACTACAATGAAGGAGCCATTTGAATATCCCCTCAGGTATTCATCCACATTAGTGCCATGACCGTTGTGCACGCCATCGGACCATCATCAAGGGGGATGCCATTTTAACCATACAAATCAATGAATACACTTTTATACTAAGAGACCAGACAAAGATATGTAAGGTCTACCAGAGGCATCCCCATTGAACAAGTTATAGATGCACTTGTGTGCGTCCCAACAGTGTATCGTGAAATAATAATTGTAGATAAAAAAGGGGGCAAATCAAGCCGCCAAAGGCTTTATTGATATTAGTCACTAGAAGGTGCAACTAGTAGAAGAATTCAACTGGACATAATTTTTGGTATCTAAGATCAAAACAAATGGGGAGAGGGCTTATGCAGGAAAATCAGGATCATTTCATTACTATTTTTTTGTACTATTGGTTTGCTTCACGTAGTGGAGGTCCCCTAAGGGACTAGTGGACATTAGATATGACTTTTGGGCGAAACAAGCTTTTGCGGCTTTGAGATGGCCAAGGAGAGCAAACCCCTATTAGTTGTTTTACCCTTATTTTTATAAAATAAAAAAATGTTAATGTGATTATAGGTGTAAAACTAGAGTATATCAAAATTTTAAAGATGTACAATAATCAACAATTCTGATTTTGACAATTGCTAAATATAGAAAGTTGATTTTTTTTAAACGCTAGGAAGAGAACAACTTGGCTCAATTTGGGATTTTAATTGACTATTTTGAATGTCTAACATTGACAATCAGTAATAGAGGTGATTGTGCATACTCAGAACCAGGGTCAAAATAAAAAACAGCTTCTTGACAGGTCCACTATAAGTGGACAAGAGCATAAGTCGTTCATGTCTATTCACCAGTAGACATGTCCCAGTTGACTGTGCTTAATGAATGACATGAAAATATGGAAAGAAACACAATATTGATAGTGATAGGGCAAACGCAGAATTAGAGAATATTCCTACATGCGACTAATATAAGAGGACAAGAACATAAGTCACTCGAATCTATTGATTGTGGACTTGTCTTAGTTAACTGTGATGAAAAACTAATTGTTGCACCTATTGCACTAAGTAATCTAAGATATCACAACTTGGATTATGTCGTCAAACTTTTTTGTTTCTCTTATTTTGTCTTTAAAACCTTAAATTGATAGTTTTAAAACATGCAAAAAAAAATGGGAGTGTAATGGGTTAAGCTAATCTCAATCACCCCCTTGAATTTTAATCATTGCCTATGTATCCAATACTCCAAGGAGGAAAATCAAGCCTATGTAGTTCTCCCACCTAGAGTAATTATGTAATTTTTATCCTTGACTATGTGTACGCAACTATAAAAATGGATTTGATACTTGAAAATGATAGCCCTTGACTTGCTTTGAGGTGCTCTAGACTTCTCTTGAGGTTGCTCTTTGTGAGTGATCTTGAATTTGGAAAGAATAAGGTAGATTTGTGATAGTGTGTAAACTAGAAACCAAGTGAGAGCAAATGGTGTTAATGAGTAACCTTTAATATATATTTATAAATGAACCTTTTGATAATTTCCTTTATCCAACCTTATGAAATGTGCGAGAAGACCCAAAAGAATGTTTTGAATTTTTTAAACTGGCCATTATTTAGCATGGAACATGGCAAGTGGACAAAAGTGTAGTAGCACCCCTGTCTGCTTAGGGCAAACTTGTCCCAAAAGATCAACGACGCTCACCCTGAGTTGGAGTTAGTATAAGGGTGATTTTAAACTTGAGTATTTGACATAGACATTTTTATGTGGTAGTGACAACAAACAAGGGGTTGGACCTGCATATAGACAAAAAGCTTAGAGGAATGGTGAATACGATTCATATTTTTGTGTGTAAGTCATGTGGTTTACAAAATGTCAAGATTTAGCATTGACAAGTACTTATGCCCAAATTTATGTGTCTACATCAACATGCACAACATTTTGGGCGCTGGTTATTGCACATTCGGAACTTGATCACCACCAATCCATGCATTTTGTGTGATGTCATGGACTATATGTCTCCCATCATAGTAATCTCGAAGCCCTACAATGGTGTCACGCTGTAGATACATAAGTGTCTAATGAAATAGACACTTCCCCTTCACTTATTTAGCATGGTGTAGGTGGAGGTGGAAGTCATCCGTCAAAGGATCATAAGTGCCTAGAACATCCATCCATTGTGAGTCCAACTAGAAGCCTTGCTTCCATCAGTATAACCACAAGTCCCAACGTTCACATCGCAACAGATGATGTCAAGACACAAAGCACCCCCTGCACAACTCACCCAAACAGCACCCAAGAAGACAAGAACATCAATGACGTAGTTTAATGACCCTTGGGTTTTCACCATTGCGGTAGAGGTCTATTTCGTCACATTCGACATCGCACTAGAGGACGTCCATAAAGTATTAATTAAGGATGTTTGGAATGTTCCTCGCAATGAACAAGTAGAAAAAGAATGGTTTTTCTAGAAGGTTATACAAATAGTGAAAATTTAGAATGCAATTCCACATGTTCTCCTCAACGACCTCCCACCTACACTATAGTCCATGGAAAGAAGAGCAACCTAAGCACAGGGTGCAAGCTGTGTTTTCAACTTAATGATGCCTCATGGCCATGTATACTAAGGGAAGTCCAGCTTCGATCATGGTCTAATGATGATATTGTATAGGTACTAGGATAATCAAGACTTGTTGTCTTTTCCTTTGTCACACTAGTAAGTTTCATGGTCGGCCAGTCCATAATACCTTCAAACTTGACCATAAAGAAAATCATTGGTTCTCAAATGGGATTGCATGGACTTCAATAGTAGATGAGATGTAACAGGTTCCATGTGTTAGTATACGGCATTTTGGGATAATATTTAGAAGAAAGGTTGTTTTAAATAATCCGATCGATGCTTGGAAACTGGGTAATGTGGCTCATAAACCAAGGCAATGAAGCAGATCGCTGTCAACCAATGACTTTTGAAAATAGAGTACAGAGATATTTTGAAGGGTATGGAAAGACATGAACAAAAACCTATTTAAAAATGCATACAAAACAAATATCTCTTTCTCAATCAAAGAATCAAGGATAAATTACTTTAAATCTGATTAAGGTTAAGAATAAGCATAGAATATGAGATCTAATGAAAATGTAAGCTCTAAGACCCTGCTCTGTTCTCTAAAGACAATCATGCCCATAAGGAACCTATGATGCAGAAATAATTGATGGCAGATTAAGTAGCTAAAACTAATACACCTATGCATTATGCCCTGCTTGAAAAATAATTGACAAACACACAATATATTCAAAATAATACACGAGTAGCTGAAATTTTATTAATGTTCATTCAGAGGAAAAACACAACATCCTTTTCCACTTGAGACAACTTGAAAAAAAAAATGTCATCCTTAGAAATTTAATGACTCTTATGTTGAAGAAATATAAGATGTAATTAGAATTACAGCCATTATTTATAATGTAGTTCAAACCATGTAAGAGTTACAAGATTCATAGTGCTACAACAATATGAGCATTCAGCAGATTTCAACTTGTTCTGTAACCAGAATCACATCTAAATGGATCTCTGCATCTTATTCTTCCTTAACACTGTGTGGATGGTAAAAAGGCTGTAATTGTTTGCAACTCTGGAGCATCAGGCAACTCCTATGGTCTTCTTGATGTCTTTCTGCAAACATAAAGTGCAAATATTAGTGACTATTCTTTAAGGCATGTATCTTATTACCACACTAAGCATTTGTTATTCAAAAAAATGCTCTCGGTGTTATTATGACTGTCATGCAGCTAAAAAGAGCAAATAATGAGCCCTTTTAAGAAAGCGTATATAGGAGACATATAAGACTACAAAAGAGGGACTGTCAAGTACTTCAATACTCAGAGGAGATGTGTTTGGAGCATATCGATCGACTACGTTTCCATCTTTGTCCACCAAAAACTTGGCGAAGTTCCACTTAATGCCATCACCAAAAAGGCCACCTTTGCTTGATTTCAAGAACTTATAGATAGGAGCCGCATTCTTACCATTTACCTCAACCTACATCGCATAACTGCAAAATATAAATACCAAAAAGCCAAGAAACATACCGTATAAACTAGTTGATTGCAAAATTGTTTCTCTTATGACAGATGATTTCTCATAATCAAGAAAACATAACCAAGAAGGTAACACAATATAAGTAACATGCTGACCTTATCAAAAATGGGGAACTCTGCTTTAAAGCGAGTGCACGCCACTTCTGCAATCTGTTCATTATCACCCGGTTCCTGTCCAGCAAACTGATTGCATGGAAAGGCCAGAATTTCTAGTCCTGCAAAAAGTTGATGAAAAAACCATAAATTGTTAAATAAGTTCATTAAGGGAAATAAAGGTTTAAAAGCCAAATTCTAAGAAAAGTACACTGAATCAAATTTTTTCAGTGGCCCGAACATCTCCTGGCCTTCATTCAATGATCTAGTTCTCAGAAGTTTGGGAGGCCCTAGATTGAACTAGGCAAGCCTAGAACACTTAAGAAAGATTGTTTTCAAATGCTCCTAGATCATCTACAAAAGATCGAGTCTATCATCTCCTAAAGTAAAACTATTGCGAAATCAACACCACAGAGTGTATCCAATATGAGTTGCGGGAAGAGTCCCTTAAATTGAGTATGTTATATTAGGTAGGAAAAAAGTTTTGTTTTACATTATTTATGATTAATAGGGCTGATGGCCAATAAAGGAATTTTAGGGGCTATTTTCTCAACACTTTTCCAAAGGCTGGATCACTGGCAAACAATATTTCTAATATTATTCATCCATGTACTTAAGAGTTTATACAAGCATATTCAAAAGAAGTTTGAGAAAGAAAGGGTTGAGATATTTTTTTACAATCTACTATCTCCCTACATTGAATCAACAAAAAACACTTGATAAGGCAGTCGGTGAACTTTTCCTAGGTTAGCTCAGTATTTGACCTGCAAACAACCTATCTGTCATACATAAGTAATTGGCACGAGTATTGAGGCCTAAGAAAAAGAGTGACAGGAAGCTAATGCCTGTCTCCAGAGAAATAAAACCTCTCATAAAAGAGTCACTAAATGAAAAGATCTTATCAACATCCATCAATCATAAATCATATAGACCAATCTTTTTGACCTGAAGAATCCTGTGCTATCATATAGAATGAAGCAACGAGATCGGCAAATGCAAACAAAGCACTTGTGTTCACCAAGAGGAAGGAAGCAGATTCAGAAGCAAGTAATACTACCAAAACCATGGGATATCCTTCGTCTTCTCGATACTACTGACTAGCAATACTGGCTGGAGACAAGCAGAATGGACCTGCCGAGATTCTCCACAGGGTAGAGAACTACTCATCTTTATACCAAACATGCAAATTAGTTTCAACTTCCCGCATACCACATCATAGTCCCCAGGAAACTCATGTTTATGGATGGGCATCCAGTACCCGCATCTCCTGGGGACAATATTTAATGCAATACAGGATTACCATTATATATCTAATCCTAACCCTATTTCAAGATGGTATCACCATACCAGTATCCAAAGTCTGCAGCTGACCATGTGCCACATAAAACAAATTCTGTATATTACGAAAGAAAATTCTCAACAGAAAGAAAGCAATCGAGCCTGTAGAATGGACATCCCATCACAGCATCCTACCTAAACTAATCCAAAATTTATAACAGATTTTGTCGTCTAAAATTTGGTATCCATAAGAGAAACATGAAAAAGAATATACAACTGATGCATAAAGGTGGAAAAAAGGTCATATATATACATGTATGATGTATATGAAAGTAAGGATATTCACTGATAATCACCTTGTTCCTTGTACTTCGCATACAATTCATTCATTTATAACAGATTTTGTCGTCTAAAATTTGTTATCCAGAAGAGAAACATGAAAAAGAATATACAACTGATGCATAAAGGTGGAAAACAGGTCATATATATACATGTATGATGTATATGAAAGTAAGGATATTCACTGATAATCACCTTGTTCCTTGTACTTCGCATACAATTCATTCATCTCCTTGTAGTTCGAGGTGGTTAATCGACTGCCAAAACAAAAACAAATATCAACATGCATCAAATCACCCATTCTTGAAAATGCAGAGAGTCACTGACTAAAAATGGAGGTAAATTAACATTAAACTAGGACCACAGAAAGAGTCACTTCCCACAAGGCTCACAAGCAGTTAGTGTTTCAATCACAACCATATTAACAAAATAATTTTAAAGGGAGAATTTAGTAAGCCCTCCTCCATGGGACCATAGCCTTAAGGTGCTTTCCTACTTTTTCTCCAATAATGAAATTAATTTTACGATTACTAACAAAATAGAAAATTACCATTCAGTGGCAACATTGACTATAAGCAGAGCTTTGCCCTTGTAAATGCTGAGATCCACATCATTTCCCCTGATGTCCTGCAATATAACATTACTGAATTAGATTTGAATTTCATATGCAATTTTAACTTCATGGGTATACATTAAAAAATAAAGCACGGTGGCAATGTTTAATTGAATGAGAATGGTATAAGATGGAAGCTGAAAGAACCTTGACTGTAAAATCATGGACACTTGTATGCCCTTCTGATGAACTGCCACCCATGGTCGAAAAAGTAGAGACAGAAGAATATGGAGAGAACCCAATTCGGAATGGTTCGAATTTTGTATTGGGTATTACTGAACTGATCGAATAACAATACCCTGAAGATAGGCTAGTGTGAGACAGACGTTTAGCGTGGATGTTGTGGGGTTTGGAGGGTTTATATAGAAGTAGTGTGAGTGGTTGGAAGCATCGATTGGGGTGGTCGGTATGGGGATTTCAATGAGGTTGGAAATTGGAAACCTGTACTAAATCAGATTGGATTTTGGGGTCCCCTGAGAAGACAACGTCCTGTAGTTTTAACCTTCCGTATGAAAAGAAATATCACGATTTGGAGGCAATGTGAAATGTTGAAGTTTACTATCGGACGGGGTTTGTGGTGTGAAAAGAAGAATCAAGGTTTTCGCGTCCAGGTGTACTATTCAAAGTGGTTTGTGGTGTGAAAAGAAGATTTTGGATTTGGAGTTGGGTTTAATGTTGGAGGAAGTTTGCATATGATATATGA